>OY734951.1:3876308-6276308 GCA_963457585.1 Spergularia bocconei | reverse complement strand
GAGGTAATCAAAATAATTTGAGGTTTTAGAATAACTTTGATGAGGTTGGAAAACTTTGTGGGAAAAGGTGATTAAGATGTAGGAAAAAGGATTTGGGGGAAGAAAAATCTGGGTAGATGATGAAGATGGAGGAAATAGGATACAGAGGGGATATGCAAGTTAACGCCGTTGAAGAAAATTGATGGAAAATTGATTGAGGTCTTGATTTGGGCCAAAATAGTTGGGAGATCCTGATTTCAACAATTTTGAGAAGTTGAGGTCCTGATTTGATACTTAACTCTATATCAGCAAGTCAAATACTCCCTCCATTCATTTCCAAGCTTCCTGTTTTCCTTTTAGGGGAATTCACTACCAAGCTTCCTGTTTCCAGTTTTAGTAACTTTTCAGCCAATAGGATGTCTCCTTAGTGCTAGATGTCCCTTTCCCAGTTGCTTTTAATAATTTTTAAACCATTCCTTAAACTTTGTGCAAAAAGCAACAGGAAGCTTGGAAATGAATGGAGGGAGTAACTTATTTTGGCACTGTCTAAAATATTGAATGTGGGATCAACAACGCTGCAACAAAGATATCGTCTATCCACACTAAAATGCATTTAGACCTACATCTGTAATGGAACCACCCATGCTAGTGCGCCTAGCCAAGCCACCAATACACGTCACGTAAGTTTGAAAAAGGCACTAAGGACAAATCCATGACCTATATAGGTAGCACCAGTGCGTGAAAGTGTGATCCAAGATAAAATTGTACTAGAGTTGTGCAATACGGAGTATATTGGAAGGCATCAGTAAATAGGAGAGTGATTCACAAATCATTTCTCATTTGCATAGATTTTGCCATTTTGGAGTGTCCAGGCCATTCGAAGTGCCTCTACTCTCTTGTTTTAATTTATGTGTATTTGGTCTTCAAGCTTTCAATTCAAGGTCTAATATGAAGATGTTCTCATCTTTTATATTCTAAAAACTTCTCTTTTATCTCTTCAAAATCGTCCTTTTATTTGCCATCGTTACAATTACAAAACCCACAGTTGTACGCGTGTACGAGAGTAAACAGAAACAACACTTGTATCGTTTTAATTATCCACAACTTCTAAGAGTTGGATAAATACAAAAGTAATATTACCTTCAATTTAGCCAGCATTATCACCGACGTAGTGTTTGACACATGAGAGACTGCTAATAGGAAGATAAAGATATGAATTTGATTTGCAGCTTCGGCCGTCATAGGTAGACCTGGCAAAAGTGACCCGAGACCCGAAATCCGACCCGAAAATTTTGACCCGAAACCCGAAATTCACCCGAATTGAAATCACCCGTATTTGGCCCAAACCCGATTACACCCGACCCGAACCCGAATATCACCCGAAGTCAACTAACCCGAAGATGACCCGAACCCGTAATGACCCGAACCGAACTAACCCGGCCCGATTATCACCCGAACCCGAATAGACCCGTTCTAATATGACTAAAACTTTTAAATTTCCCTATACCATATGTCTAACCTTTGGTTAAGTGATACGAACATTCCGCGCAAATCAACTTCATATCGTATAAAGTGAGTATATTATATGGCATAATATTTCTATTCTTTCACTTCTTCACATGAAAGACTACTTAAACAAGTTGATTGAATGTTTTCCCTCTATATTTGGTCAATCGATCGAAAATAAATGTAAATAATACAAATCTAATAATGATTCGTCACGATTTTTCAACAAGACCCGAATTAACCCGACCCGAATTGGCCCGCCCGAATGAACCCGACCCGAACTAACCCGAATAATTTGACCCGTACTCGAAATTAACCCGAAAAGTGGTAGACCCGAAGTGGCCCGAACCCGCCCATACCCGACCCAACCCGAAGTGGCCCGAAATTTACAATGTACCCGAATTGACCCGACCCGAACTGACCCGACCCAAACCCGACCCGAATGACCCGTTTGCCAGGTCTAGTCATAGGTGGTTCAAGCCCTTGTGAAGTGAAAACAGTAGTTTTGTTAGAGAAATGCACAATGGTGGAAATGTATCTTTTTTTTAGAGAGCATTAAAGATAGTAATGTGAAATGTAGTTTATGATTGAGTTTCATGAATAAATGATTATACAATGAAATGTCTATGTTTATACACCTGATATTAGCTAACGGAGTTTGAAACTGACTATTGCTGACTCACTAGATTCTATTATAAGCTAACAAACTTTGCTCCTTTTCATACCGTATTAAAACTCCCTTCCCCGCAACGTTATCCTCAAATATTAGTCATGAAAATATTGAATGAATTTTTGTGCAAACATCTACAAAGCCTCTTGTATAGGTAAGCCCTGCCATTTTGTTGAGAATTTCAGTGGTACTTATTCTCTTCTTTTATGTAGTAGAGGATAATATTGGTAGGAATAAATATTCTATCTATGTAAACATATTATCCTCAACGAAAATTATAATATATCATCTATACATAACATATAATATATATAATATGCCCCTAAAAAAAAATATATATATATAATATACATCGGTGGATTTAAGAGTTCTGAAACATATCCACGTAAGACGCTGGTGTCAAAAAAAGCTTCTTACAGTAAAATTAAAGTGTTTAGCTAACTACCAGAAATATAAAGATTTGCAGTAGATGAAGTAGGAGCCCTGGGTTTGAAAGCCAGAAGTAGCTTTTCAGCTGAAACTCCTCCTCATTTTTCCTAGAACCACTTGTAAGTGAGTTTAAACTGTTAAAAAAAATTCCGAAATTGAAGCATCAGTTAGTATAGTATATTACTCCCTCCATTTCTTTCATTTCTTTACGTATTCCGTTTTCGACAATTTCAGTCAATTCTTTACGTTTCTATTTTGGGAAAGTTTAAGTCATCTGAAATACCAAATCTACCCTTACTAACCCCTTAACCCCTTACTAACCTAGGCCACTTAGTCTAATAAACTCACTAATTTAACTCGATTACTACTAACATTTCTCTCCCTTGTTACTCCAACAACCAAATTATTTCACCCACCCAACAAAAATAATTATTCCCAACCCATTTACACCCACCCTCTCCCTCACATTCATCCAGTTCATCATTTTCTCTATGCTCTTAGTCTCTCCTCTAAATTGCCCCAAAATTTTAGCCTTTCCTCTAATCTGAGAATGAATCTATATATACTCTCTTCTCTGAAAATCTCCGGCTCCCATCTCGCTCCTTTAAACCTCACACATACGAGCACCCTACAAAACGAAATAAAAGCAAATCTGGCTTTTCCCATTTGAATACAAAAAAATCTGAGTTTTTTTTTAAGGAAGAAGTCGGGGCTTTTTTTTTTTTTTTTATTATTATATGAGCATCTAAAAATATGGGTTTATTTTGTTTTTCCTTTTGAATCAAAATAAAATTTTGTGTTTAATTTGTTTTTGAAGGAAGAAGTTTGGGTTTTTCTTGGTTAAATGACCATCTATATTCTGGGTTTTTTTTTTCATTTTTGAATAATAACAAATTTGTGATGAATTTGTTTTTGAAGGAAGAAGTTAAGATTTTTTTTTTATTGAAAAAATCAAAACGAAGAGTCAAAAATAAAGAAATCTGGATTGGGTTTTAATTTTTTTTTTTTTTGATGATGGTAGGAGTGGTATGATTTGATGATGATGAAATGATGATGATGATGATGATGATGATGATAGGAGGTTGGTTTGTGTCGTTGGGTAAGAACAAAGCTAGTGACTTGATCTTATTTGCAAGTTCAGGTTGAAGGTTGGGTGGAAGAACAAATGGGGAGGAGAGAGAAATGAGAAGGGAGCAAGGAAGGAGGAGTAGAAAGATTAAGGCCATAATAATTTTGTTTAGAAAAGTTATTAGCTCCCTTCCTTGGTTCTTGTGCCAAACCACAACGTAAAAAATTCATTGAAATGGAGGGAGTATAAGAGAATCTAATTTGATAGCACAATTTTAAAGAGATTAGTAACAATATAGTCAATATCACTGCCTGGAGCAAAGCTATTCCAATGAGATGGCTTGTAAACCTGCACCAACACAACACTAATGTTTGGACACAATAATAGATTGAAAAGAAACAACTGATTTTTAATTTGGACAGCTAATCTGCATCCTAGTGACTCGTGGGCCTGGGAAAACCTGATGCATCTCAGGGATCAGGTTGTCAACAGGCAAAGGATTGTAGCAGGGCAAAAACTCGATTTAGTGAATGGGTAAAGGGAGGTAAATTAAAGATTAATCAATGTCTAATCTGTTGGCTATAATATCCCCTTTTCTGTACTTCTAACTTTGTAATTTTTTATTCAATTTCTTTATAAAATTCATACATTTTCCCAAAAAAACAAAAAGTGTAGATACACTTAAATATATAGCAACCTCCTTAGATGAACAGTGTTGAGGGACGCTGAAGGTTGAAGAACAAATGAAATTGAATTACAGTTCATGCATCAACATGTATAAGCCACTTTAAAAAAGTAGAGAGTCAATGGTTGCTAGTAGTTAATCCTGAACTCTTCAGGTTCATTATTGTGAAAAAGAACTTCGAAAGAAAAGTACAACCACCACTAACTAAAGCCATGTCAAAGAACATGTTATGCTTTTTCTTGACCAAACTAATACAACCCAACATTCACCAAAAGTCGAGATCGAGTCAATGGTAGTTAATAGTTGCTTCAAACTATTCAGGTTCATTTGGGTGAAAAAAGAATTTTGAAAGAAAAGTACAACCACCATTAACTAAAACCATTTTAAGGAACATGTTATGCTTCTGTATGGCAAAGCTAATACAACTAGACATTCACCATTTTCAGCCAACCATTTTTTTTTGTGTTGGTTCTTCGAGAACACTGAGAATTAGGATTTCAAAAAACAACAACACCTATGACTCTTTGAGGCTATGATGCAGGGTCTTTCTTTTTCTTTTTTAGAAGCTTGATCGTTGCAACAACTACTCGAGAGAACAAAATCAATTCAAGCCTTTTAACCACCTATAATTTTCAATTTTCTCGCTTCATAATCTATCTAAAACCTTTTAACTACGACCAAATCAATAATCTCAACTTCTCAAATGCAACTTTTTCTTGTAACTAGCTTTAGATAGTCTTTCGCCCAAGTTATAAGAACTCAATACTACTGTCTCATTTTTATATCAAAGAGAGAATATCTTCAAACTACCACCAAAATAAAAAGAAAAAAGAAACAAAAAGAAGAAAGAAGAAGAAGAAGAAGAAGAAGACTCAAAATAAAGTAGGAGAAGAGAAAAGGTTCACTTGGTTGTTTCTGATATGAAATGATATTAGTGTTGGGACCGATTTTACTCGGGTCCCAAATATTAGAGGAGACTTTACTTGGGCCAATTATTCTAACAAACCCAATGTTAAATACAATTAAGTCTAATTTTCCCCTCCAACTATCAATCGATCCAACACAATCAGTTCTCCCAAATTCACCCACATTATTCACTCAGTTCATCAAACTTTCTCTCTCTCTTCCCTCTTCCCTCTGCACCCCGATCGACATTCTTTCCCCTCTAAAACTATTGATTTCTTGTTCTCTCTCCTCATCGGATGTGATGCTCTTACTCTTGATTAATTCTACATTAGTTGCTCTCTTGAATTTCAGAATCTTCGTCAATATCCGTGTCATTCGTAGATCATACCATATGATGTCTGTTTTTTCTTTATGTCGAAGATTTGTGCTTTTTTTATGGAATAATCTGGGTTCTTAGGTGAGGAATCTTGTTTTGCATCAATGTTTTTTTTTTTTTGGAATAAGCTTGATGTCGAAGATTTGTGTTTTTTTGTTTTGCATCATTGTTTTTTTACTAGTAATTTTTCAACTGGATTATTTTGATCTAAGTTCGTATTGTTGGGGGAAAATATGGGGTTTTTGGGGAAAGAATGCGTTTATTTAGGGAAAACCATCTGGTTGAGAAAAAAGTTCTGTTTTTTGGGCCAAAAATCTGGGTATTTTGGGGAAAATTAAATCTGGGATTTTGGGGGTAAAAATATGCGTTTTATATGGAGTAAAGATGTGTTTAATTGGAGCAAATCTGGGTATTTTGGACGAGGTATGGGTGTCTAATATCTCAATGTTTTTTAATTTCTTGATTATTTGCAGTTTGATGATGGTGTTCATAGTGAAGAACAAATAAATCTGAGGGAGTGAGAAATGAGGAGGGACTAGGAGGGATTGAGTAAGGAGTAGAAAGATTTGAGTGTTAATTAGTGATGTAATTAACAATTTAACTCTCTTCTAATCCATCATATACTCCCTCCTTGGTTTTTGCACGAAAAGGTAACGTAAACAATTCACTGAAACGGAGGGAGTAATTTGCTTTAATTCTCCAATATGATTGTATGATTTAGGTAATAAATATTTTATCGTGGAGTCTATTTCTCTTCATCACCAATTCATATGAAAAATAAAGTTGTTAAAGTAAGGGAAAATAAAATATAAAACATACTAATCTCTCTCCTCTCCCACGCCTTCCACCTCACAACCCACCACCTTCCCATCGTCCCCACCACCACCTATTACTAACAACCACCTGCCTTACAACCGTCACCATCACCGCGACCCTAACCCGACCATCACTATGGTACTCAATGATATCATCTTTGTTGTAGAATCCGGGCATATAGGAAATGCCAAAATATCAATGCAATTGATATGTTGTGGTTGGATAATATGAGTTAGCAACATGTGCCAACCTTTTATCCCACTTTGTATTTGTTAGATCATTTGTTCTTGTTTGAGTTTAATAAAATTTCTTACATTTTCTCATAAAAAAAAGCTTTCCAACAGTATATTACGATCTTAATATCGCCAAATAAAGAAGAATCAACGGACTTCTAAAGATCCACCCCGAAGATCCACCCACGGGTAAATCCTTTCCAGAGATTTATTTGGCCGGGTGGATCAATCAACCCGTCCAATCCCTTTATTGGCAATGACCTATATACCCCTGTTTTTGCGCGTTCTATAAATACGCACTACCCCAAATGTATCCAAACACTTTTTCATTTTCTTAGATATTTTAGGGGAGTTCCCATATTGTTGAATAATTTCTCTCTCATCTACCTTAGCTTAGAAGATCTTTGCTATTATCATCATTGTTTTCCCTTCACCTCGTTTCGAATGTGGGAATAGAGGGTGAGATGAGATTATTATTCCCAATAACTCAATATTCCATGTTTGGTTTATGGGAATAGCATATGAGAACGGTGAGAGGGATTTCCTATCCCTCCACTCTATTACCTAGGGGGGCAAGTATTAGAGGTTGAGAATTCATAAATAAATGAAAAAACTAAATTGGCCCTCTTAAAAAATTGTAGAATGAATTATTAAAATTTAGATATGGACATATATGTAGTTCATACATATTCCCATGAATCCCATCTACATCCTAACATTTCTCATCCTAATCCAAACAATGGAATTAAACTTTCTCATTTAATTTCCTACTTTCCCACCTCTAATCACCCCAATTCTCATGCCACAATCTAAACGAGCCCATACGGGTTGTTTAGATTATGGGAATAAGAGGGTGGGATAAGATTACCAATCTCACTTTCAAATTGTTCCCAGGTTTGGTTAGGGGGAATTGTAATTGGTAATAAAGTAAGATTTGGAATTTGAGAATTTTATTCTCACATTTCTATAACCTAGTGAGGGATAGATATTAGGATTATGGATTGAATTAGGTAAAATGATATAATTGTCATTACTAATTAAAATGAGAAATAGAGCATAGTCTATACAAGGATACAATTGTTAAATAAAAACTTCCACCTTAATTCCCACCATCTAATACCAAGCTCACCCAAACAAGGGAGTGAGATTTTGTTCCAATTCCCACCTCCATATCCCCCAATTCCCATCTCATATCCCCTTAATTCTCATCCCACAATCCAAACGACTCCTCAGTACTTGGTATTATTTGAATTTTTGCTCAAAGATTTCAAGATTAATTATATAATCAATCAAGTTTTATTTCCATAAATATTTCATTTTATTAATTATATTACTTTGAGTAACAATTCTTCTCCTTTTTATTTATTGCTGGTTATTTGTGTTTATTGATTGTTGAGTTGTTTTATGTTACTATATTTAAATCTTATAGTTTTTTGTTTAGGACTCCTTAATTGTAATTTCTATTGTTTCAAACTAAAACCATGTTTATAAACTTGCTTTGTTAAAGAATAAAAAAAAAAGAGTGAAATTCCAACTCGTACCCTTGTGTTTTCTTAAATTCAAGGATATACCCAAACATACAACCTAACTCCAGATTATACCCTTGTACTTTCTCAAGTAGTATCAACATGATCTTATTTACCCAATTCCGTTAAATGTATTTTGAAATTATTTCCATCAATTTTTATTCCTTAAATTTTCAGTTTTCCCTCGATTCTTTGTCTTTTTTTTCCCTCGATTCTTTGTCTTTTTTTTCCCTCCAATAATTTTCGTAAGGCATATAAATACAAGCATTATAGTTGTAAAATTACCAATTGCAAATGACAATTCGAAGTTCCAAAACCCGTCTTTATTAATTTCCAAATATACCTTTCGTGGCAAAAAAACACACATTTCGTAGTAGAAAGAAAGCCTTACAAAATTATTGGCGAAAAAATAAAACAAAGAATGGTAGGAAAACAAAAATTTAAGGAACGAAAATTGGGGAAAATAACTTCAAAACACATTTAACGGAATCACTAATGAAATTGGGTAAATAAGTTCACGTTAATGTTACTTGAGAAGGTACAAGGGTATAATTTGGAACTAGGTTCTAAGTTTGGGTATATCCTGTAATTTAAGAAAATACAAGGGTACAAGTTGGAATTTCCCAAAAAAGAAAGCGAGCGATCGCGCTTTGACATGATCATATTGAATTCCTAAGTTTGACCGATGTCACATAGATTGGTTGTTTTTTCCTTGGATAATGTGGCGTCGAATAATTATTAACATGTTTATAATCTCCCACATTATTGTCATTAGCAGTCTTCTTTGTGCATTTGTTATCTTCACTATCACTAATCTTTTGATGATCAAGAGTATTAGATTCATTCAAAGTTAATGATGGTTGTCTCGAACATACTCCGATCCACGATTTTTTAATACAGCCTTGTACTTGAACCTAACCGAATTCAGAGGGACGCAACCCTTAAACCACCCCCCCCAAAGGATTTGAGGATCCGTGCATGAGTTTGTCGCCCGCAAGCAAACACAATTTTTTTTTGAAGGAAACTCCATTAGACTATCTATACTAATACTTAGATAGGCTAACTCCAGCGCCTACGTGGCACTTCACGAATATGTTCTTACAAAAAAATCCATGTCATGCATGAGTTGTCGGCCATTATGAGTTGCTTCTCTCACTTCCATTGTTCACCCAATCAATTCTCCAAAATTTATCACCATTGTCATTTCATCTTCTTAGCTACTAATGAGTTTTAATTTCAAGCGTTGAATGATAGGTTACTTGAAAAGTTTTTTTAATAATTAAGGGCATGAAACAATGTGACTTTTAGCTCTTGGTTTGCTAAATTTGCGGTTACAAGGTGATTCAAGAATCAAGATAGTACATATACCTTTGATTTTGGTGAGAAATATATACACTTCACATAAATTATTCTGAGCTTTTGAAATGACAACAACAACAACAACAACCAAGCCTTATTCCCAAAATGATTTGGGGTCGGCTAACATGAATCGTCATCCAGTAACCGTCTTGTGTACGCCAAGAAATTTCGAAAACGTTGTAAACATTATAGAGATAAAATTAATGTCTATCAATATTTCAAGAGGTATTAGATACCTATTAGTTTTATCCCTCATAGTAATGCTATCCAAGTTTGTGTTATTCATCTCAAATTTATTATCTGTTTCTGTATTGGTATCCAATTAGTAGTTACATTCTACTGCGATTTTTTTTTGCTACATATTGTACCAATATTATTGTAACGAAAGTTAATATGTTTGTTCATAAATATTTTTATAAAACTATTGCCAATATAGTGTGATCTTCATCTTTATGGTTTACATTTTTCAAAAGTGCAAGACGTACTACCCCATATACAACAACCAATACAAAGATCACTTGACAACCCAATTCTTTGTAACATTTGTTTTATTTGGTGTGCATGAGTGAAGTATACACTTACACAAAAATGAGTCTCTTACAAAGAATCAATCAACTACGAAAAAGTTATCCAATAATTTCACAAAATTATTTTTGTTATTTTACATTTTAGCACTAAATGAAATGATTTACATATATCTCATTACTATTTCCTCTTACAAGACTCAAAAGGACTAGTCATTTAAATGAAAATCTGTTCATGAAAATATACCCTTTAATTTTTATGTCAAGGTCACATTAATAATACTAGAAGGGGTTTTCTAAAAAGTGCCCATGCTTAAAAAAAAAAACAATTATTATTTCTACCATTTTCAAGAAAAACAACAATAAATGCTATTAGTGTTTTTAATTTTCATTAAATTTTAATGTAATTTTTTTATATTATTGTTGATCTTTGTTCAATAAAAAAAAACATCTCTCAAGAAGTTGCAGTTTAGTTTTTTTTTTGCAAGCAAAATTAGTAGTTTTATTCTTCCATGAAGGGGAGGAAAAAAACAAAGAGCTTACAAAAAAGAAGAAACCATTAGGGAGCTTACATATTAAGGAATTCTACAAATTCCTCACTAGCACTATCATTGAGAAAGCTAAACATTCTGACACTTACAAAAAACTTAGCTTTGAACACCAACCAATCTAGACTATGTTCTTCATTTCCGAAGATCCTGGAGTTTCTCTCAAACCAGATCAAGTAAACTGTAGTAGTGAGGCTACATTTCAGCCACTTACTCTTCCAATGTTTTCTTGTAGCTTTCCTGCATATCCACCTTAAGCTACCTGTAAGTGACTTAGAGTCGAAGTTTAAATGCAACCAACCCTTCATTCTGCTCCAAAATTCCTCTGAGAAGGGGCATTGGAAGAAAAGATGCTGATGAGATTCAAGATTGGCCTTGCATAGGCTGCATCTATTGACAATAACCAGACCTCTCTTCATCAAATTATCAATAGTAGGCAGAGCATCTTGGCAAGCCAAGTTGGCCATAAAACTGTGTTTGGGTTGCAGTTTAGTTTTTACTTAAACTGTCAGGGAGGATGCGTGAAGAACGTCAGTTTTCAGGTTAGATGTTTGAGGTAAGGTATCTCCATCTACAGATAACGGAATTGGGTAAAATTTGGGTTCTGATTCAAATTCAGAAAGCCAGCTATCCAATGACATAATTTAGAGCTTCATATAATTAGTATATCGAAAGTTATAGCCGATTCCTTACTGTGGGTATCACTGAGGCAACTCTGCTTTAAATCTGGAATTGGGTGTTAATTTGGGAGCTCGAATTGAAATTATCTTTGAGTTGAGCATTTAGTAATTAATATATAAGTTATGAGGGTTCAGGAAATCAGAAGAAGATATTGATAAGTAGGGGAAAAGAGGAAACCCTCGAGGGAGGGTTTGCTATTTTAATCAGCAAGTTGAAAGTCCAAAGTAGCAGCCTTCTTTGACTTCAAGGCACGTCCCTTCTCATTACAAATCAAGCAAGCATGCAGCTCTCCAATGTGAAGAATAAATAAAGAATAGCCTGAACAAATAGCAGCCAAGCATCGGCTGAAATCTGACTGAAAGCAACCTATTACTGCAGAAAACTAGCAACTAGAATTAGCTTTATTAACTCTGTATTTCATTAACCATTTACAGCATTATTTAGTTCTTATTTTAGTATTTCCCTTTTAATATCTTAGGCTAGTTGCAGTTTGATTTATCTATATAAATAGAGCTCGTTTTCCATTGTATAAGGACAGATTGTGATAAATACAAAATGGTGAGAGTTTACTCTTGTTTTCTTTGGATGCAACAACAGTAGCAAATTCCTCTAGGAGCATTTGTGGTGGTCCAAACTTTCCTTGTAGTGTCTCAATATTTATGAATGGTGTCTCTGTAGTTCATAGCATGTAGATCATTTATTGTTAGCTAAAGTTCATCCCATTGAGCTTCAGTTTTCAATATCATATCCCATTTTTGTTTTCCTGCATTATTCTATTTCAATAAACACATAAAAACAGTCCTATATGTATCAATGGTGTTTGGGTGTGCGTCAAGAACTTTTTTTTTTTGTAATACTCGTCTTTTTTCCCGATAAGGATGAATAAAGACTACCATTTTACAAAAAAAAAAAAATAATAAAAAAAAAAATAAATAAAAAAATTGGATGAGGTGGTGGATACTATTTGTAAGAGTTAAGTCCTAGATCTTCTCTCTCCTTTAGTGGTTTTACTTTCGTAAGTCTCGGGGTTATTTATACCATTCTGATTCTTACAAAAAAAAAATGGGGGTTTTTGGTTTAAAGTTAACTAAATAAGCAAGAATGAAATTACGGTTGGCGACTCACGGTGATAATCTCTCAAACAAATTATGCAAGCAAGTAAGTCTGGCCCAAATTCGTGCCAATCAAGCTTAATCCCGGTTTCTAAACCAATTAATCCGTTTGTGGGGAATTTGAGCAACCGCTCCCAAATTTCACTCCTTTTAATCCTTACTCCTCTGGTCCTATTTAAACTTTCTTCTCCCTTTTTCAGGGTTTCGACTTTGTTTTTCCCATTCCCAAAATATTACGGTTTTTGTCGAGAGAAAAATTAGGGAGGCAACATAAAGGTGTTTACTAAAATTAGCTTTGAAATTTATTTGCTAAATAAATTACTAAGTATTATTTATTAATTGTTCTTTTGGAGTGCGTAAAAGGGAGATCGAAGGAAGTTTAAATAGGACCGGAGGGAGTATTTGTTTGGTAACCAGTCAAACAAATCACAATCAAAGGCATGAGAAAGAAGGACTAACAAAGGATTAAGAACAACCCAAATTAGTATCTAATTAGACGCGACCGAGACACGAATCAAAGCTAATCTATTAGTTGTCTAATCAATTCCTCAATTACAAATTAGTCATAATTATACACTAATCATGCAAAAGATGCTTCCTAAGCCAACAATCAAATACCATCAACCGATAAACCAAGCAAATGAAATACCCAAATCAATCTAATAACCAATTAGAGAAATGAAGGATAAATCATGCATAAAAGAACAAGGAATTGATTAACATGAAATTAAGGCATAAATTTGGAGAAGAATTTCTTACAGTTACATAAGATGGATGACTTAGTACACCATAAGTCTTTGAAGAAGATTAGTTTTACATAATAATTATTACACAAATTTTTGGAATAACACTCATAATTAAAAATTCTAATTTTAGATCTAAAACTCTCAAAGTTTCTAATAATATCTCTAGAATGAAAATAACATCAAAATTATGTAATAAGATGTAATGAGATTTCTTGAGGGGTTCTCATGCCCCTTTACATAGTACAAGTACAAAAACACTAAAAAACAAAAAGGATATTTATCCAAAGAACACCCGTCCAAAGCCAAGCGAAACTTCCCGAAAGGTGTCTTGCTCAACCTGATCATAAAACAGGTCGAGCCGAGCACGTCTTTGCTCAAGTCGATCACAATTATTTCGCTACTCGACCCGAGCGTCTGTCTTTTCTTCTCTTCTCCAGTTTGTCTTTCAGTGGTTCTCGAGGGCTTCTCCTCTCCACGGGGACATCCCACAAGCCTAGCTAGTAGTATGCTCAAGTCTCTCGTCCTTACTCTGATCGTCATAGGGGCTTAAGCAATCTTGATCATCGTAAAACCGTGAATTTAGCTCATGATCACTCACAAAGATGCGGCCTACAAATTGCGGCTAAACCAACCCCAAAAACTCCTCAAAAACCCTAATCCAACCATATTAGCACACTACCAACATACTACATCAGTGTTCAGGGTCACATTGTAGATTTTGTTCGAATCTATATCAGGTCTCGTGCTGATTCGTGGGCTTGCATAGTTAGGTTTACTTATTTAAACAAAAAATTGTAGAACATACGTTTTTCGAACAATTAAAAAATTAATGGTTTGTAAGAAATTCGGATGGAGAGTAAGCGGGGGTAGAAGTAAATTACTTAGTGTAGATAGATGTTTCATGGGGCAAAAGAAAAAACAAATTGTTCTAATTTTTCCAATGTAGAAGAGATTCATATGGAAAATAGAAGTATCACGCATTCCTTCCCCTTCTCGCCCTTCTCTTTCCATTTCCTCGTTGTCTCACTGGAGAAAAAGTTGATAAAGTTACACATAACTAGGGAGAGTCTGATAAAGGTCATGGAAAGCATGATGGGTGAAGGTCGTGATAAGCATGACTAGTGTAGATACCATTTTCATGTGATTTTCTATTAATCTTTTTTGTCATTAATTAAGGATGTATTCCCACCTAAGCAAATACAAATCATGTGATCTTAAAAAGTATATCCATTAATTCATTAAGTGACATTTTACAAGTTTGCGTTTCACATGTGACTACATCTAAAAAAATTGGTATATATAAACGACTAATAGTTTCAAACAAATACTAACAAATACCAAGTCTTTGTTTCTATTCTTGTTGATCAATTTAATTGTACGAACTTGTAAGAATGGCATTCTCTTTCTCACTCAACAGTCCAAAGTCGTATGATCTTCTCATTGGCCTTCCACCGCCCGACCAGGTTGTTTTTTTTTTTCTTGTCCTTCTCAAACTAGCATTCATTTGTTTATTTTACATTTCTTCCAGGAAAATAAAGTATTACTCGGTTCCTTTTCTTGTCACTACTTTGATCTTGTTTTCTTATTCTTGTCAAATAATATTTGATCCACTAGTGTTCCACAGATCAAATAATAATATTCTTGTTTTAATTGGTTATGAAATAAAACTTTCGAAAATACTTTTGACGGACTTTTAATAGTCTCATTCTTAAGCTAAATTTATTCTCAAATTGAGGTTTTTTTTCTTCTTTTGGATGGAACATTCTGATGAATAGTTATTTTTATCATTTAAAATTCAAAATTCTAATGAGTGGTTGTTGCATGACCAATCACTTATCTTACAAAAATATAATATCATTTAGTTTAAGAAAAATTACAACTATACTCTAATTATTTTTGTTGGTGTACATGCAGGTCCAAACTAATGGGGATGATGTTTCAGCACCAGTTTAGTATGTTTTGCGATGCCTCAAGGTTCTCGGTGCAATGAAGATTGATGCTTATAACCTCTAGGATTTATGTTTCAGTTTCATTAAATCGAGATGAAATATGAGGATGTCTATGCATTTCATCCATGTGTTCAAACATCTCAAAACTTGTCTTTTTTCATAATAAATTGTAATAAAGTCTACAGGTTATCACATTTCATGGTCCTGTAGTATTTTCCTTACCTTTTAATATTTTCTCAGCTCTTCCACTGCATATTCATTCATATTTCTCTCAGTATAAACTTGTTTTTCAATATAATTTTTTAATAAAAAAACGGTAAGTGGTGAGAAACGTCATATAGTGTCCCCACTATTCAAGGTCACAACAAAGACGATGACGATGTTGGGGGGAAGAAAAGAAAACGAATACTTCCTCCAGTCCTATTTAAACTTCCCATTGCATTTTGCACATTTCGTAAGGAAAAATAATAAATAATTCTTAATGATTCTATTAACAAATAAATTTAAAAGCTAAGTATTACTAACATCTTTATACTTTCCTAGTTTTTAGCTTGAAGAAAAAACGCAATCTTTTGGGAATGGGAAGAACAAAGGAGAGACCCAAAAAAAAAAAAGATGGGAAGTTTAAAAAGGACCAGAGGAGTAACATTTAAAGTCGAGGTCAGCACAGTGAGTGATACTATCGCCCACAAAGTTCTCTACCTTGTACCCATAGTCTATGGGTACTGCCATAGTAATAAAAATTGTTTTCCTCTCTAACTAATCTTTCTTTCTTCAACCCAAAATCTCTCTCTTAAATCTCAATCCTTTATATTACCTTCATCCGCCATCATCTTCCAGTACATTCCACTATCTTCCAGGCCACCACCATGAGTAGCCATTTGTACATGTCAGTACCACTTTGTGGTTGGGCCATAGCCCTTAGTAAAGTAAACCTTAGTAAAGGCCCATGTCATGCAAAAAGCCTCTTTCAAGGACAGCCCTTAGATGGAAGGGGAATAAAGGGTCAAGATGGAGTGGGGAAACCTAGGATTATTCCTAGGTCCCCCTCTATCATTATAAATACCCCCTTTATGACCCATCAAAATCAGGTTCTTACACACACATTCCCAAAATTCTGACATTCTATTCTCTGATTATTCTCTTTATTTGTGCAAAAGGCTCTCTTTGTCTTATTTGCCACCCCTTCTCGAGCCCCTTGACTGACTTGAGCGTCGGAGGGGCGACGCCTGGTGAAAACCGGGCTCCCTTTTGTGCAGGTACCTCGCGAGGCGAGCCGAGCAACTGTCCTTCGAAGAACTCACATCCAACAAGTGGCGCCGTCTGTGGGGACAGTTCATAGGTCGAATCGTTCGAGCGTACCCGAGCCAGAAGTAAATCGAGAGGAAATGGCACCGAAAGGTCGACCCGCACGTTCGAGAGGAGCTGTTGCGAGCGAGAACCCGATCCTAGGGCCCGCTGACCCAACTCCCTCGCGTCCTGGCGCCCCTAGCGAGGGCCCGTCAAGGACGCTCGAGGACGAGCGGTCAGCTCCCCGAGGAGAGGCGCAACCTTTTCCCGAAGAGAATTATGATGAGGAGTATGAGGAAGAAGTGATGGAAAGCAGGGCACGCCCCCGAGAGATCGCTATGATGAAGGAGCTGTTCGACGCCCGAGCCAAGCTGAAGGAGCAGGCCGAGAGGCAGAATCAAATGAGCGAGCGCATGGCCGAGCTTGAGAAGCGCATGGCCGCCCAGGTGGTGACGCCTGCTGCCGAGGTGGTGCCCGCGCCGAGCAAGCATAAGCGTGGGCCTCGGAAGACGCCTTCTCAGCGAACGGCGGCGGCCTTGCAGAGGATTAAGGCCATCTACGATGAACACCACCCCAGAACGGAGTTAAGAGACACCATAAACACCCTTAAGCGGAGAAGAGAGGAAGTAGAGGCGACCCAGGCCTCGCGAAGGAAGCACCAGGAGGTCGGTGCGAGAGATAAAGGCAAAGGAGTCTTGGTCGAGGAGGAGGCCCCCCGAGGACGAGCCAAGACTCAAGAGGAGAGACCCCGAGGGAGTGCTACGAGGTCGCACTCGCCTCGCAGGAGATCCCATGCGCCTAACCCTTCCAGAAGCGCGACCCGACAAGTCGACTCGGACACTTCGAGTGATGAGTCGGAGTCTGCTTCGGAAAGCGAGGCCAGTTCGAAGCACCACTCACATAGGTCGCATCGAACCAAGAGGACGTTCACTGCTGATTCACCCTTCGCAAGGTGGATATTAGAGGCCGAGAGGGTGCCTGGGGTTAAGAAGCCCAAGATGAACGAGTACAACGGGGTCGAGGACCCGTTCGACCATATTTCTTCGTAGATGCACAACATTGGTTATATGACTGAGGATGAGGCGACTATTTGCCGGCTGTTCCCGACCACGCTGACTGGGATTGCTCAACGGTGGTTCGATAAGTTGCCACCGGGTAGCATCCGTTCGTGGTCCCTGAAGAAGAAGTTTACTGGCCACTTCGTGACCAGTAAGACGAGGAAGAAGACGCCGATCCATCTGACAGCGGTAAAGCAAGGAGACAAGGAGTCCCTTGATGACTATATCCAGAGGTTCCGCTCGACTGCTACGCACATTGCCAACCTGACTGATGAGATGGGTGTAAGTGCACTGGTGCACGGCATGAATGAGGGAAAGTGCAAGTATGACTTGGTAAAGCGAGAGGCCAAGACGCTCGAGCAATCATACAGGCGAGCGGCCGCTCACATCAATGCTGCCCTCGTGAACCGCTCTGGATACGGTGAGCCCTCAGCCTCTCGAGTCCGACCCCAGGATCGTTTAGGCCCCCCAATGCACAACAAGAAGCCGTACCGGTTCAATACTTCGCTCAGGACTGTGTTCATGGCAATCAAGGAGTCGGACCAGTTAAGGCCTCCTCGAGCCATGACACAGGACGATCGGAGGAATATGGGAGCATTCTGTGAGTATCACATGGAGAATGGTCATGCCACAGCGAGCTGCAAGGACCTCGAGGAGGCGCTCGACAAGCTGGCTGATAATGGATTGCTTAACCGGTACCTGAAGCGCCTGAGGGGCCAAAGGGATCGGTACAAGCAAAACAACCAGAGGGGCGCTCGTGGTGGCGGCCAAGCAGGAAATGGAGCCAGGGCTCGGAGCCCTGGCGTAATCAATACAATCTCGGGAGGCTTCGCTAGCGGAGGACCGAGCCGCCGTGGTCGAAAGACCAATTGGAGGCTCTTCGTCAACTCGGTCGCGACGGTGCTTCCCGAAATCAAAATCCCAACCATGACAGTTAAGCAATCAGATGTGAAGAACGTTCAGTCACCTCATGATGATCCGGTGGTAATCACCATGCAGGTGGTGAACAAGCAAGTGAGGAGGTCCTTGGTGGACACGGGCTCGTCGGTAGACATCATGACTTTTGAATGTCTCCCAAAGTTGAAGTATACGGCGAAGGACATCACACCCCTTCGCGAGCCAATAGTTGCCTTCGGAGGGCAAACCATCTACCCGATGGGGACAATTCGCCTCCCAGGAGCTATTGGCGAAGGAGCTGACATGAGGCGAGCCCACGTTGAGTTTGTCATCATTGACATACCGTGTGCTTACAACATCGTGGTGGGGCGACCGTTACTGAATGATATTGCAGGGCTAGTTTTTCCCTTGGGTCTGTTGATGTTATACGTCACAGATGGTGGCCGAGCCGCTATTGTCCGAGCTGACCAAAAGGTCGCTCGTGAGTGCTATCACGCTGGACTCAGGCCTCCCATGGTGAACCCTAGTGAAGCGCTCGAGGAGAGCGAACCCCCCACCAAGAAGAGAAAGAAGGGAGAGAGCCCGGCGAAGGCCGTGGCTGAAAATTTTTGTGTCGAGACCATTGATGCGAGGCATGGCCTCGAAGGACCCACCCAACCATTTGAGGAGACGGAGGATGTGGCACTGGAAGAGGAAAGAGCCGACCGAACGGTTCGAGTGGGCAGGGCCCTCGAACCGGAGGTCAAGTCCCCTCTCGTGTCCCTGCTGAGAGAATTTAAGGATGTGTTCGCGTTCGCTGTCGAGGAGATGCCAGGGCTCGACCCCTCGGTCATTACTCACAAGTTGAACGCTGATCCATCGAAGAAGCCCGTCCACCAGAAGCAGAGGCATTTCGGCTCGGAGCGAGCGAATGCGATTAAGGAAGAGGTCGACCGACTACTCGGGGCTCGATATATCGAGAAATGCACATACCCGGTTTGGCTTTCCAACGTGGTGTTGGTGAAGAAGCCGAACGGGTCGTGGAGAATGTGCGTCGACTTCACAAATCTGAACAAGGCATGCCCGAAGGATGGTCAGCCGCTGCCTCGAATGGATCAGCTGGTGGACTCCACTTCGGGGCATGAGCTCCTGAGTTTCATGGATGCTTATGCGGGATACCATCAGGTCCCGATGGCCGAGGAGGATCGAGCCAAGACGGCGTTCATCACACCGCTCGGGGTGTATATGTATCGAGTGATGCCGTTCGGACTGAAAAATGCCGGAGCCACGTTCCAGAGGTTGGTGAACCAATTGTTCAAGGAACAGATTGGAAGGAACATGGAAGCATATGTGGACGACCTGATTGTAAAGAGTGTCCGAACCGGCGATCACCACAAGGATCTGCGAGAGACGTTTGAGACGTTGAGAGAGTACGGGATGAAGCTGAACCCGAAGAAGTGTGCTTTCGGGGTGACGACAGGGAAGTGTTTCGGTTTCCTCGTGAGCCAAAGGGGCATTGATGCGAACCCTGAGAAGATCAAGGCTATTGTGGATATGCCTTCTCCAAAGAACGTTAAGGATGTGCAACGGTTAACGGGGTGCGTAGCAGCCCTCGGACGCTTCATTGCGAAGTCGGCCGACCGATGCCTCCCGTTCTTCGCCGCTCTCAAAAAGAAGAAGAATTTCGAATGGGACGAGCAGGCCGAGAAGTCATTCCAGGAGCTGAAGCAATACCTTGTCAACATCCCTAAGATATCTGTGCCTCGAGAGAAGGAGGATTTGTACTTGTATTTGTCAGCAAATGAGCAAGCGGTCGGAGCCGTGTTGGTTGTGGAACGCGAGAAGGTCCAGAGCCCAGTTTATTATGTGAGTCATGCCCTCGCGGGGGCCGAGCTGCGATACCCTCCGCTCGAGAAGCTCGCTCTGGCCTTGCTCGTAACGAGCCGTCGCCTCCGACCCTATTTTCAGAGCCACAAAGTTATTGTCCGAATGAATTATCCACTGGAGAAGATATTGAACCACCTTGATGGGAATGGAAGGTTGCCTCGATGGGCATGCGAGCTGAAGAGCCATGGCATCGTGTATGAGCCGAGGCGCCGCCTCGCAGGGCAGGCACTGTCAGACTTCGTGGTCGAAGCAGCCTTCAACGAGCCAGAGGGGCCAATGAAAGAGCAATGGACACTGTATGTGGATGGCTCGTCGAATTCAGTTGGAAGCGGAGCCGGTATGATCGTCATACTCCCCGGTGGGGAGAGGTCGGAATACGCACTCCGCTTCGGCTTCGAGGCGACTAACAACGAGGCAGAGTATGAAGCCCTCGTTGCAGGAATACAGATGTGCCTGGCGGCAGGGGCCACTGATGTGAAGGCATTCTCCGACTCGGCTATAGTGGTGAACCAGATAAACGACAAGTTTGAGGCGAAGGACCACATGGCAGAGTATAGGGACAAAGTGCGAGGGCTCACTCAGAAGCTCGAACATTTCGAGATTGAGCAGATCCCTCGGTCGGAGAATCAGCAGGCAGATGCGTTGGCTCGACTGGCCAGCTCCTCGCTCAACGACAACCCAAGGGTCGTTAAGTGGGAGCTGTTGCCGTTTAGAAGCATCGATCGGACCGCTACTGTGCTGGTCCTCGATTGAAGTCCCGAGTGGATGAGACCACTGCTAGCTTATTTGAAGGACGGGGAGCTTCCGAGCGACCCGAAAGAGGCCAAGAAGGTAGAGAAGAGGGCCGAGTGGTTCACGTTGGTTGATGGCGAGCTGTACAAGAAAGGGTATGCCCATCCGTACCTGAAATGCGTCGACCCGACCGAGGGGAAATATCTTTTGAAGGAAATTCATTTTGGTGACTGTGGGGGGCACATAGGGGCTCGGGCAACGGCTTCGAAAGCGTTGCGAGCCGGATTTTTCTGGCCGACCATGCAGACTGACGCGACCGAACTGATTAAGCATTGTGACAAATGCCAGCGGTTCGGGCCGATCAGCAAGAGGCCCCCCACACAGCTCAAGCCAATTTCGACACCAATACCGTTCGCAAGATGGGGCTTGGACATCCTTGGACCCTTCCCGAAGAGGTTCTCTCGGAAGAAGTTTATCATTGTGGCCGTCGACTACTTCACAAAGTGGGTCGAGGCCGAGCCATTGGAAAGGATCACTGACCGAGATGTGATCAACTTCGTCTGGAGGAACATCATCACCAAGTTCGGGGTCTCTCGGATGTTCACATTTGATAATGGAACCCAGTTCGACAGTGATGATTTCAAAGAGTATTGTGCAGGATATGACATCCAAACCTGCTACACCTCGGTCGCATACCCGCAAGCGAATGGGCAAGCTGAGTCCTCCAACAAGATAATCTTACATGGGTTGCAAACCATGGTTGAAGGAGCGAAAGGGAAATGGGTCGAGGAGCTACCCGGTTTCCTGTGGGCACTTCGCACCACTACGAAGCGAGCCACAGGCGAGACCCCCTTCCAGCTGGTATATGGCTCGGACGCTTTATTGCCGATCGAATGCGAGGCCAAATCTGTTCGCATAAGTACCTACGAGCCTGAGGAGAATGAAGTTGAGCTGCGAGCCGCGCTCGACCTTCTCCCCGAGTGCCGAGGGAATGCCCTCATGAAAGCCGAAAGGCAGAAGCAACAGATGGCTAAAGCGTTCAATCGAATGGTCCGACCGAGGAAGGTGGAAGTTGGAGACATGGTCCTTCGGAATGCGAAGGCGACAGGCAAGAAGCTCCCAGGAGGAAAGTTGAAGGACAAGTGGGAAGGCCCATACCTGGTAGTCGAACAAGTGAAAGAAAGCACTTTTCGACTTAGCACTCTGGAAGGAGAAATGGTGAAGAGGCCCTGGAACCTCTACAACCTCAAAAAGTACTATCCTTAGAATCGTGTCATTACCTAAGTTAAGGATCGCATGTTGCGAAGCATTTTTATGTATTTTTGTAGGCCGAGGGCCAAGTGTTGTATTTGTCTTTAAGTATCAATCAATGAAAGGCCGAGCGCCACAGGGTTAGTCAAAAACTAAGTGTCAAAACCCCCACCCCCGCTTCGCGAGTCGACGAAGAGTCGACAACCCAACATCCAAAGTAAAGCCGATCGCTTCGACGGAATACGAGAAAAACCGAGTGCAGATCCCAAGAGGAAAAGCACTCGAAGCGCGTTGAAAACGCGAGACAAGGGCGCAATCGCTCGTATGGGGGTACACTCGAAATGCATGCATTGTAGCCCCTCGGAAGAGGTGAGCCGAGTGCAACTACCCATGCGAGAAGTCGCTCGAGGCATTCTTGCCGAAGACAAGAGTCTCTAAATTGCCCTACCAAGGTCGAAGGCATTGTTGGATACAACAATCGCTCGGAGAGGGTTGAAGTTGCCCCACCTTGGTAGCGACACGCTTTCCCAACTAGGGCTCGCGTCGAATAAATTCAGCTAAGAACACATTCGGCTACGAAGGATGAGATCCCTTAGCACCTTAAACTTCAACTCGGGTAAGGAGGCTTATGCGAGGCCTCCCCTCGAAGCCGAACACCAAAAGGCTTCGACCGAGTGCAGGCGCTCGCTTCTCGCGCAGAAGCGGGACAAACGAACAAGGCAACTTAGCCGAAAAAGGCGTCATCCATGCGAGGAGTCGAATGTCTTCGCGGTTAAGGCATCGAGCACTTAACCCCGAAGAGGCATTCGCCTCGAGGGCGAGACCACCCATGGATGGACGTTAAAACAATACACGAGTTGTATGAAAATCGCAGTGATTAAAATAAGGGGCTCGGAACCAAACACCCTTGAAAATGGGCGGCTCCGAGCCGAATTGTTAAAGCAAAACCCTCGAGAGGGCAACAAACAAACATGAGTTAAAATTGTATGAATACAAGGCTAAACAGCCCAATTGAAATTAAAATTGTTTAAGTGCTTGTGTTGGCAGGACCCTCGGCAGGTGTCGTGAAGTCGAAAGCCTCAGGCAGCTCGAACAGCTCTTTCTTTGCATTTGCCTCCTCGGCCGCTGCAGCTGCTTCGAGGGCCTCGATGTCCTCCTCCTCATTGAGCTCGCCTTCCTCAGGAGATGCACCTGCTTCGGCTTCATTATGCTTATCGAGCTCCGAGCGGTAGAAATCTTCGAACTCCTTACGATCGAGCTCGAAGTCCTCTTTGCCTTGGACAATCTTCACCAATGCCGACCAACCCAGTTGCAGGCCCAGCTCGATCCCCTCCTGCTTCGCAGCTGCCTTGTCCAAATTGCTAAGATAGTTATAGCCCTTGGAAGACAGGAAGGTCGAGACCGCCGAGCAGGCCCGCCTCGCCCAAAGAGAGGCATGGCTGGATGCGTTGACCAGCTTAAGGCTTAGCTGGTCCGCATCGGCCTTCGCCCTCCCCACCTCGGCAGCGAGCGAGGTAGCCTTTGCATCGGCCGCAGACATCGCAGCGACGGCTTCTTCGTTCTGTTTGTGGCAGTCGGCCACATTCTTCTTTGCCTCGGCAAGTGATTGCTCGAGCTCCTCCTTAGCCACCTCGATCTCCTTCAGCTTGGCCTCGGCAGCGAGGCACTTCTCCTTCCAGGGCCCTCCCTCGGTCTGCTGAGCGAGATGCAGCTCGCCCTGACAAACAAGGACAGTCGCCTAAGGAGGAAAGAAGTTAGAAAAGGAAACAGGTAAGAGAAAGGAAAAAGTCAAGTGAGAGTAAAAGATACCTGCATCATCTGCGAGACCGCTCGTCGCGCCCAGTCAGGGCAGAAAGGAAAGTCCCGAGCCGTGTCATGAACCGCCGCCGCGACCCTCGACATGACAGGTAGAAGAGGCGCTGTCAACGCCTCGAGCTGAGCCACTACATCAGCAAGTAAGCCAGAATTAGAAAGATACCGTACGGATTCTGTTAGCAGTTGTTCAAATTCTTCCGAAGTCTTACATGTCTGAGCAGCCGAGCCACCGACATCCAGCCTTTTCGCAGCCGATGTCTCGCCCTCATCGAGAGGCCTCTTCTCTCGGCGCCGAGCCTGAAAGGAATATATCAGTCAGATTTGTCACTAAGATATACAAGTATAACGCACCAAAAGAGGAGTTACCTCTGCCTCCTTGCCTTCAGAAGACGAGAGAGTGACCGCCTCGACGCCGACCGAGGTAGGCTCTCGAAGTATGACACCTGAAGCTCGCTGCCTCGGAACTGTTCTCGCACTGGTCCCGACCGGTGCCTGCATACTGACAGGAGTCGCTTGTAGAGGCGTCCCCGAAGGAGTACGAGAAGGTGTCCCCTGTGGAGTCCGAGGAGGAGCCGAACCGGATGGCGGAGGACGAGGCGACTGAGGCGCTCGCTCTCCAGATGAGCGACCCCCAGCCGATCGGACCCGCTCACCCCGAGGAGGAGGCTGAGCAGCTGGCTCCTGAGCCGCTGCTCGCTGACTCCGACCGCTCTCCCTTCGTGCCCTCTGGGCCATTAGACGGTTGAGGTTCGGCATATCCTTGTGCCAACGGTGAAACTTCCTCGATAACGAGTCGCTGATACGCACTGCGAAAAGCAAAAAAATGGTTAGTAATTTGAAGAAACGTGAAAAGCGAGACGAACGCAACACGAGACCTACACTCTTCCTCCTCGTTGTCAGTAAAGATTAAGCCCGAATACGCGAGCCAGAAATACTTATTCAGCATCTACTCGTGCGGGACCCAGGTGAGGTCCTCGAGCTCTGGATTCAGTTTTTGATAGAAGTATTCGGCACAACTCTCCTCCGCCTTGCTAAGCCGAGGGAGGGAGTTGTTCACGTCCTTGGAGCCCGATGACCGAAGGGGCACTCCAATTTTGTTGTGAGGGGCGAACCGTTAGCAGTGGTAATCCAGTAAAACCTCCTCTTCCACTCCGGTCCCTTCTGGGGCTTCGGAGGATGAGTTACTATGCTATAAGTGTTGGTTGCGCCGCGAACGGCGAAGTTCTTGTATCCCCATTGGTCGTTGGAGATGTTGTGAAGGGACCGGAAAAGGTTGAGAGAGAGTGGAATGCGAGCACACCGGCAGGTCATCACAAAACCCGAGAGGGTAATGTGTGCGTTGATGGTGAGCTCCGAGGGGCAGATGTTATAGTGGTTATACAAATCCTCCAGAAATCGATTGAGGGGCACTCGGAAACCGTAAGCGAAGGCCTGCGCGTACATCGCGAGGCAATTCCTCGGAGGCTCGGAGCAGACTGACCCCTCGTATGGCACGACCAGGACGAGGGGGTCCTCAATATGATGGGCCTCGCAGAAAGCCCGAACGACCTCGGGTGTTTGTGTCGCACGCCAAACCGGGTCGATAGTCGCCTTAGTGAAGGTGTTGTCGGTGACTCGAACAGCTTGTCGAGGAGGCATGACTTCGGGTGGTCCCTGCGGGGGGTGAACAACCGAGTTAGGCATATAAACACCGCGAGCCCTCCTCGGGTCATTCATACCCCCCGGGTGAACCCTGAGAGTCTGCTTAATACGCGCCATCTGAGAAAAAGAGAGAAGGTAGTTATGGGCTCGCCTTGTGCGAGCCGTTACCCCTCACCTTCCCCGATGACGGATCTACAACACCCAACACTCGACGGGTCGACAAAAGTCGAGAAAATCGAAGGATCGATGCGAGAGAAGCGAGTCGGCGCAAAGGGTGGACCACTTCTCATCGCCGACCTCGAAACCGAGCGGGTGTGTCGGGTGTTATATGGGTTCCCAATCCCAGAACGCTCGGCTGGCATCTTTATGCCGCCGGAGCGGGACCGACAACCCGGGATCGTCACCGGACAAGTAGAATGACAACGGCGGCATTAAAATCAAACGGAAAAGGCGTAGAAACGAAGGGAAGAAGATGAACTTACCGGAAATAATAGTCGGAGAAGGAAAAGCGAGAAAACCCAAGGAAAGCCGAGGGAAGTCGAACGAAAAAGTCGCCGGAAAAGAAAGATCTTCGACTCGGAACGGGCTCGGAATGGGCTCGGAACGGGTTCGGAACGGGCTCGGATGTAGTTCGGGGTTTTGGCGATTTACGAAGAAAACTTTGGAAATAAAAGTGATTATGATTGAAAGTGAATGATTTGAGGTGAAACTCTTCTATTTATAGAGGGGTGAAGTCAGGGGCAAAATGGTAAAAGCGCATGTTTTTACACAACTTCCCAACGGCCGTCAGTCATCATTACGGCACAGGAGACGAAAAGTTTTCGCGTGTTCCCGAGGTCGCTTTTGCGGGAATCTAGGGACGGTTGGCATAGGAAACTGTTCAAATTTCCGCCAACTCCCGAGAATAATAATTGCAATATTTAAATTTTGAAATGTTCGAAATTCAAAATGTCGGAAATTCAAAATTAAATTGCAAATAATATTTTCGGGAATTATAAATTGATAACACCGAGCCAGGGGCTCGGGGCAATACGAAGAACCCCTCCCCTCGGAAAGGGTGAAATTTTCGAGCTCTCCCAGGCAAGGGATCGAGGACTCGAAAAGGGTGAAATTTTCGAACAAGTTCTTTGTTCGAGTCATCACTCCCTCGGAAGGGGTGAAATTTTCGAGCTCTCCCAGGCGAGGGATCGAGGACTCGAAAAGGGTGAAATTTTCGAACAAGTTCTTGGTTCGAGTCATCACTCCCTCGGAAAGGGTGAAATTTTCGAGCTCTCCCAGGCGAGGGATCGAGGACTCGAAAAGGGTGAAATTTTCGAACAAGTTCTTGGTTCGAGTCATCACTCCCCCGGAAAGGGTGAAATTTTCGAGCTCTCCCAGGCTTTGTTAGTACCACTTTGTGGTTGGGCCATAGCCCTTAGTAAAGTAAACCTTAGTAAAGGCCAATGTCATGCAAAAAGCCTCTTTCAAGGACAGCCCTTAGATGGAAGGGGAATAAAGGGTCAAGATGGAGTGGGGAAACCTAGGATTATTCCTAGGTCCCCCTCTATCATTATAAATACCCCCTTTATGACCCATCAAAATCAGGTTCTTACACACACATTCCCAAAATTTTGACATTCTATTCTCTGATTATTCTCTTGATTTGTGCAAAAGGCTCTCTTGTCTTATTTGCCACCCCTTCTCGAGCCCTTTGACTGACTTGAGCGTCGGAGGGGCGACGCCTGGTGAAAACCGGGCTCCCTTTTGTGCAGGTACCTCGCGAGGCGAGCCGAGCAACTGTCATTCGAAGAACTCACATCCAACAGTACATGACTGTAAGGGGTCAAATTCACACTTTGTATCTTACTCTTAATCTATTTGACCGTTTGTGAATTTCATTCACGTCATATCCTTAGGAGTGTTTAAATTTTATATTTTTGACATACTCAACACTTTTGAGCTAGAGTG
Organism: Spergularia bocconei; assembly: GCA_963457585.1. Taxonomy (NCBI): domain Eukaryota; kingdom Viridiplantae; phylum Streptophyta; class Magnoliopsida; order Caryophyllales; family Caryophyllaceae; genus Spergularia; species Spergularia bocconei. Next base: position 6,248,697 of record OY734951.1, on the reverse strand, counting down.
GCACAATAGTGATTGAAACCAAATGGAAGGCAAGTACTAGGTATAACGTCTAAAGGTCAAGAAACTTTTTTGAAAATGTGGTCAAAATTCCTTTTTATTAACGTAAAAAAACTTGTTTTATACTACTCCTACCCACTATTATTTTCCCCTTTCAAAAACTGTTTTCGAGTTGCCATGTTCGCAACTACTTTTAGACCAAATGAATTGTTCACTGCTTGAAAAAATTAGTACATATTCTATTTTGCAGTGCATTCTACCAAGCCTATTTGATTTTATGGTAAACGGGTATTTCATTTGGTCTAAAAGTAGCTACGAACATGGCTACTCAAAAACAGTTTACGAAAGGGGAAAATAAAAGTGGGTAGGAGGGAGTACACTTTTTATAGCTTTAATTTAATTTTACATGCAACCAATATCCTTAGCTAAACTTAATTAGGAGTATAAGTACTAGAGAAGTCTAATTAGAGGCTAAATAACTTTCATATGGATATAAATTTAGTGTTTCTCAAACCTTTTTTTTTAAATAGGTAAGCGTACAAAGAAGGGGTAAATTAGGTGACCCTTCTATCAAAGGTATCACCTAACTTATCAGCAGGAACAAAATCAAAGAACTTAGAATCGCTAAAACAAATATCAGGGGCACAATCCTGAAAATTAAGGATAGAATGCCCAATAGAAGCTAGCTAATAAGTAAGCCTATTTGCCTCTCTATAAATGTGATATAATGGTCAAAGTTGAATCCAGCCATGAACCCTTGAATATCCTTCACTATGAAATGCACGGACCAATGAACTTGTTGTCGACCCAAAACAGCCGCAATAATCACTTGCTTCTATAATACTTCATCTCTCATATTTGGATGTTTTTCCAACTCTCACAATCACTACTTGTCTTTTTAACACTCCAAATACAAGTCGTGTAAGTTATAGGCATTAATTAATCCACTTCAGCCGTAACCCATTATGTCCAACTCTGATCTGCCAAAGCCGCCATTTAACAATGAGTGCTTTATTCCAAGCCAATACCTCTTTGATACCACTGTCCCAAACGGGTTTAGTAGTTTGGTTTTAGGGTGTCTATAGAATCCGGCGTCGAAATTAAACCGCCGTAAAAGTTGTTGTTTAAAAGTTTGATGGCGGCGTAATTGTTGATGGAACGAATTTGTGTGTGGTTGTAGGCGTCTCAACCGTAATGGTGAAGGTGATTTTTGTATATGGGAGCAAGATAATTAATTAATTATATTAATTAGTTTATTATAAAATGCATTAAATTTTTGTTGGAATATGTTAAATTTAATTATTCTTATAGAGTGCCCATATGCACTCTATAGAAAGTAATAGAGGATTATGGAGTATTTTGGAGAATTTCGGGTTAAGGAATATTATGTGTGTTTAGGAATACGATATATACTAGAATATGTGTTTAGGAATATATTGTGTGTTAGGTTTCGTAAGGGTCAAGTCATTGTAATAGTATAAATAGGGGTCTACCCCAAAGTCATTGTAAGCAAGTTATTACGAGTTATATTTAGTTTATGAGTTACCCAAATATCGTATGTTATAATTCTATTATGGTATCCGAGCCTCTCTCTTAGAGGACTCTAAAAGTGGCTTCCGCTGCCTGCCGATGGGCATGGGATCTATAATGCCTGCAGGCGGGGTTTCGTTGTTCGTCGGAGTTTTGATAATCGTGATCTAGTGTTTTATGGTTTTGTTGTTCACTTTTATTTAAGAGTCTTTATGTTTAATTTTATTTTGTGTTTGAATAAAGTCCCCCCGTCGGTTGATTGTTATTCGAGAATTGATATGTGGAGATACTTTTATGGCGGATCGAAATTAGGAAGATTATACGTGAAGATTATGGTCTTGTTGTTGTTCGTCGGTTCCTTCGTTCGTGCATTAAGATTGTACTTAGCTTACTAGTTTTTGAGTACACTTTATTATTGATGGCGTGATGATATTCTTCCCTGTGAGTGAGATTGTCGGCAGAATTCTATCGGAGAATTGTTCGTCTACATACGTTGTTTCGCATAGTGTGTTTTTATGGTCGTGCGTTAAGAGTTGTTGTAGCTTGCATTGTGTCCGAAGATATGTTTGTGGTGATATTTTGGGTATTGTGTAATGATTTTAGGCCGATCAAGGAATGGGGGAGTGCCCCTACCAGTCATGTCTGGTATTTTCAGGTGAATTTGATAATGACAACTTCACGTTTTGAGACCATGTTTATTCATGGTATTTATTTTAGGTTCTTTTTAGATGAAGATGATAATGGTCGCTTCATGATTTGTGAGACCATGGTGATTCATGGTTCCCTTGTATCTGGCGTTTAGTGGTGAAGATGATTATTGGCGATTCGTGGTGATAGATGACGTTCGAGTGAGTTCGAAAAGAATGGTGTTTTGCGACGACGACGATCAACGTGCCGGATTTGAAGATTTGAAGATCTCGACGGAGTTATTTGTTTCCTTATCGTTTTGGCAAACTCATTGTAATTTTAGTCAAATTACCATGAGTTTGAGGGGGGGGGGGGGTAATAGAGGATTATGGAGTATTCCGGAGAATTCCGGGTTAAGGAATATTATGTGTGTTTAGGAATACGATATATACTAGAATATGTGTTTGGAAATATATTGTGTGTTAGGTTTCGTAAGGGTCAAGTCATTGTAATAGTATAAATAGGGGTCTACCCCAAAGTCATTGTAAGCAAGTTATTAAGAGTTATATTAAGTTTATGAGTTACCCAAATATCGTATGTTATAATTATATTAGAAAGACCCATACTAGAATTTAACGTTATTGTCACAATGTTCGTCATCTTCTTCTCCCCTACCTTCTCTTTTAGTCTAAGGTAAATATTGTTGTTATATTTTCGTGTTTCAAGGCGTTATTCACTTATGAAATAATATAAATAAATAAAATTTTAACAATTCCTAATTTATCACATAATAATAAAAAATTCTACGGTCATTGCCGCATGTGGTAATCACCAAATCTTAATTATATTTTAATCAAATTTGATATTTTCCTTTCTTAATTTATTAATAGAATATCTAATAATTATATTATAAAAAATTATAAAACCAAATATACGTTTGGTAGTGCACTATTGTTTGAACTCCTCGAAAATGAAGTATTAGAATTAGGTTATTATCAAGATCAATGGCATATAGCAGTCAATCAGTCATGCATTCAAGATCAATTCATACCATTTTTTTCATAAAGTTACCTCCCCACGGCTGCCACTCAACTCTTAAGCCTTTCATTAGAATAATTGCTAGGTTTCCCCCCTCCCCACGTCTAATTTAACGATACAAGTAATTTTTTTTTTTTTTTTGACGAGGGATCGATTAACAATGTCTTGGCTACCCCTTTTTAACAATTCAGCAATTTAATTGTGACGTCTTTAGTTACATGTCGGAGTGATTTGCAACAAGATCCACCTAAGTTATTTTTTGACCATGTGATTAAACTCAATTTCAAAAAAATTAAACAGTTGATATATGAAAAAAAAGAAAAGAAAAGAACACTAAAAAATGTAGTGATGGAAACTGTAGGAGTAGATCCATGGTTCAACATTGAAGTCATTGATAATGGTGAAGTTCTTGAAAAAGTTTCTATGTGGGTCAATGGAAAATTAATACCCAAATTCTCATTCACCGTGACCTGCATACGCTGTGTATTGGATCATTATTTGGGTAAGTAAGATGATCATTTCCTATTTGAATCCCAAACACTGCACAAAAAATGAATATTAAAGTAATTTTTTTCATTAATCAAAATTATTCTTGCTTAATTAAAAGATTCACTACAACATTAATTTAGTAACAAATTCTATTAAAACATAATTTTTTTATGGTGATTACCAGTGGTAATCACCATAGAATCATCGATAATCAAAAATTGATATTTTACAGAAAAAGTTGTAGTTATTGTGTTAATTGGATCATTTACAGCATGTTTGGTGGAGAGCAGTTGGGCGGAAAGGAAACGAAATGAAATAGATTTTACAACTTTCCTACGTTTAATTCATAAAAATACATGGGAAGTGGAAAAAAAAGGAAAGGAAATAGAAGGAAATGATCTTTCATTAAAATGTCATTTCATCATTATCCTCCCAAAACGGGCAGAATTGGACGGAAAACCAATTTACAACATAAAAACACTCAGTGGTCCGTTGGTTGCATACGAGAATTTCGAATGCCCATGAACTCCATCTTCCCAGGTTGTACCAATTCACATGAATTTCTCAAAATTGTTTGGTTACATGTAGGAATTGTAATTCCACAGGAATTTCCAATTACCGAGGGGGGGTTAGGTAAGCCAATTCCTCTATTTCATAGGAATTGGAAATTCTCATGAATTCTCAATTCCCATGATTTTAGGCAACCAAACAACTCCAAAAATTTCAATTCATGGGATTTTTGAATTCCCATGATTTTTTTTGGCAACCAAACGGCCACTCACTTTCTGTAACAACCCTAATTTTTGACTAACGATAAACGTCTTTATTTAGGATTGTTATGCCGCAATTGACTAGCAAGTCAATTGCAAGGCTAAATATATCCAAACAACTCTAATAAATAATCTAATAACGGAATAGACAGCGGAAGACTTATAGTTAAACTTACAAACTTTGAAATCCAAAACAAATGATAAAATAACAAATCGTTCCAAATGTATAAGGTTTGACGACTACTTTTCAAACTAGCCCCATGATATGCGTGACGTCCAAGCAATCAAAACAATCAACCTTCAAGACCTGTCAACTGCACCATAGAAAATGATACAGGCCCCAGAAATAAGGTAGGGAACAAACCAGAAAAGAACGTCAGCAAAGGCCGAGTAAGAAGTTTAAGCAAGAAAAGTAAAGGATAAGATACGCGGCTCAATGGCGCGTAGCTAACAATCAAAGAAAACCACGCAAAGAAGCGAAGAAATAAAACGACCCATCCGGAACCGGCACAAGTCACAAAGCATAGCGGAGTACACGACTCGTGCGGAGTCGTGCACGACTCGTGTGGAGCGCAGAAGCACGTCCTCCAACACGGTGATGTCGTTATTACATATATTATTTGCTTTCGAGCATTCTTTTCTTTAGTATATGTATAAGGCCTTCGTTAGGTCCCTCATGGACAAGGGTCCCACCCCAAGCCATCCCACATCTAGAGTAACAGTAAAAACTACCCTAAAGACTCGAGTGTGCACACCCCTCACTAGGGGACGGTAGGACGCACTGTCCCTAGGAGGAAGTCAATTAGGAGGTTGGTAGCTGATCTCCAACCTAGAAAATGTACCTTGATCAGAGGTTAATAAAAACATGTCCATTGCACATGGTGACGGCGCAAAGTCCGTCCTCTAGATGGGTTCGCATAATTAATTCGATTCTTTATCTTTCAAGTACATTATTTTCGTGCATGCGCTCTTTCAATTTATAAACGGCCGTAGCCGGAAACAATAGATAATAAACTCAATGAAAATGAGTGATATAACAATCATGACATTATAGAAGCATGAATGAATAATGGGAAACAATAGAGGTTAGAAAACCAATTGATCAACATGAAACGATAGTGGAAGCTCCATAGAATGATATTGGAATCAAGCTTACTTTGGATGATCAACGTTCTTACCTTTCAACGCTAATCCTTAAATCAACACCTTCTAACAAAGTGTACGAAATAAAACCTCCTTGAATCCACAATCTAGGTGCCCAATCAATCACAACCTCAATCGATGATCCCCTAATTCACACAGGTACATCTATAAGCCATAAATATCATAACTAACACTAATATGTCATAAATCCAAAAGGAGACAGATATAAACAAACGTGAATAACTTCTACCTCTGACCTCCCATGACTACCAAAATTGAGCATGACATAAAAGGTTATGTCAAGAAAGTGTCCTCCGAATTTTGTTCACAATTTCCAAGCGGATCAACGGGAATCAACTTCACAATAAACCACAAAACTGTTTAGGGTTTACCCACGAAATTTAATATAACTTTTGTTACACAGATGTAGATCTTACCAAATTTTAATATGTTGTCACAATTATATTTAGTAACATCTCCACAAGATATCGTCCCAAAATATCTTAGTAGTCAACGGGAATCATCAAAACACCGAGGGGGCGGAACATTTCTCGGGTAGATAGACATAGCTCCACTAAAACATCTACACAGGGAGCATCCGGTGGAATCTTGACACGATCTACATATTGTTGGATTCTTATCGAAAGCAAGGTTCTAACACCACCAACCACGACTTAAGAAAAAGGTTAAATGTGAGAGTTGTGTGTGTTTGAAGTTGACATAGTGGTGCTGGAAATTTTCTGCGGGTGGAGGCTACGAAAAGGAGAGAGAGGGAGAGGGGAGGCCGAATGATTAAGAAAGAAAGCAAGGGTTTTGTTTATTATATGTATACTGGTATTAGAGTCACTCGGGTTTGGGGTAAGCTAATTAGGTGGGTTGCGTGATCCACAAACCCGAACCAAATCCGAATGACTAACAAATCCTCTTAGCTTGTGTAATTGTATGATAAGAAGTCCCATTATAATTCAATCGAATTCCAATAAAACATTAATAAAACCCTCAATTACATTATAAAACGTAACACCCTTAATTATTTAAGTTCCCAAAAATACGGGGTGTTACACTTTCCTTCCGATTCCTCCAAAATTTTCATAAGTGAACCAAACAAAGGAAATTGTAGATTCTTTCTTTTCTCTTCTTTTCTTTTCCGTTCCTTTCCCTTCTTTCCAATTTTTTCTTTTCAATTCTTCTCTACGAAACAAGCTGTTAAGGATCCATCAATTTGGGCAAGGTGAGCAATAACCGTGCTGGAGTTTGCATCAGCTTAAGTTTTATTTGGGTCATTTATGAATAAAGTCAAATCATTTTCAATATCTGGCTGAATCGGATTGTCAATTCCAACTTCATTCCTGAAGTTCGGAGTAAAAGACAAGGAAAAGGAACACAAAGGCATAAATAGGAAAAATATTTGTAACACTCAAAATAGTTGTCAAAATAAGCTTGCTAGCGAAGGGTCTGATAATGAAAATGGTGTGTCATCATGCATATCCTTTTGTCTTATATTAAGAAAAGGGGATAAAGAACATATGTTAAAACATCCCCTTGATTTTCACAGGTACAAATGCTAGTTTGATATTAATTCTCAACTCAATTCTATGTCTAAATATTACAAAACATTACTCTAAAAGAAAATGTAGAAGATTCCCTAAATTCCTTCTAATGAGATATAAAAAGGCGAAAGCGGTTTATCAACCTCATACGTTTGCGTGTATGTGAAATGCAGCCCGATAAGTACATAAGTATTGATTGGAACAATTAATCCTCATAAGTTTCTTAATTGGTGAAATTGAATCTTTCTCAATTTATCATGAGATATTCAATATATCCCTAAAATCTCACCAACAATACTATTATCAAAATTAATATTAGATCATTTTTTTAAGAGACCTTAAATTTTTTTACTACACAATCTTAGTGCTCCCTTTACCATGAGGAAAAAAAAAGATATTTTTCTTTTTAATTTATCATCACTCACTAACACACCCAAATTCTTTTACTTACTTGCTTTTGTAGTCACCGCTATTACCTCTCCAACAACTCCACCTTGACGTCACCGTCAATTCCAACGCCTTCAAGTCACTAGCAACACCATCTTATGGATATGAGTTCTTTTCATAAATGGAAATGGATGTTTCTGTGTTTCAGAGTCCTTTTTTTTTTTTTTTTTCTTTTCTTGATTTTTTCTCCAAATTTCTTTGATGAGATTGAATTGTGACTTTTTTTTAATGTTAGATGTGTAGGTGAGATTTTGGGGAGATATTAAATATCTCATGATAAATTGATAACGAGCTTTGATTTCACCAATTAAGAAACTTGTGAGGGTCAATTGCTCCAATCAATACTTATGGGGCTACATTTCATATATAGGCAAACTTATGAGATTGATAAACAACTTTTTCCAATATAAAAACTAGACTCCTAACACGTAAGGAAATTAGTACTTTATATTACACTTATTTCAAACAATTAAAAAGTAATCAAACTATTATACCTACTTTCCTACCGAAGAAGATTCTATCGTGATGAATTGATGGTCAAGTAGTCTTAGTGGTCGTTTGGTTCATGTAGAAATTTAATTCCTACGGAAAGTTACATATCCCATGAATTTAGTTCCCGTGTAGAATTCATGTGAATTCATTTAAGGTTGTTTGGTAGACATCAAGGAATTTGGATTTCCCAGGAATTAAATTCGAACATCTTGTTTGGTAGCACCCATCCAATTCTCTTATTTTTAAATTTTAATACTATTATATCCCTTAATAATAGTGTCTATGTAATTTTTGAAGAAAGATGATGAGGAATTCAGAATTATCGAGGGGGGAGTTGGTAAACAAATTCCACCATTATGTGGGAATTTCATTTTCCCATGGAATTTTTAATTCCCCAATTTTTGCTAAATATGGCAACCAAACAACCCGAATAATATGTAATTCATGGGAACTTAGAATTCCTGTGTTTTAAAAAGGCAACCAAACGACCACTTAGAACAATTGCCTTAAACGTTCGAAACATCGTCCTTCCACGGCTTCATATGGTACAAATTAGTGTTTAGTCTCATCACCAGTAAGTTTCTTGACTAATCGATAGAACATATCACAATATTGTCTCATAGGTACTCGATATTGTGTCTCATTTGTGAGGTTTGTTAATCATTGGTGCATTTTTTGCGTATTTTTATTTTTATTTGTACATGAAGAAAATTGTTTGCAAACCAGGGTCTCAATATATGCACTGAACTTCAAATTTCGTCGCTCAAGCCCTTTATCTTTTTTTTTTTTTTGCAAAATGTTTAGTTCTTTTATTCATCCTCTAAGCGGGGAAAAAAGAACAGTGATTACAAAAATGGGCACCTCTAAGATACATTAATCTCTAAGAACATCCAAAACTAACTAATCATTTGCTCCACAACCTCTTCTAGATTACAATTACGCAACCAATAGTAGAGACGATCACTGACTATGAACTTTAGTTGCCTCACTATCCAATCCGGTTCACTTTCATGCTCATTGAACAATCGATTGTTCCTTCCCTGCCAGATCAGATAAATTGCAGCATTGAAGCTACAAACATCCCAATTGAATTTCTAATGTCTCTTGTTAGCTCTATGATTATACCATCTGATCACCTCCTTCAAGTCATTCCTCCCTTGATTCATACCAATCCACACCCTAACTGATTCCCATACTTTAGCAGAGTAGGCACACTTTAAAAAGAGATGTTTATGACTCTCAACTGCTTTTTTTGCATAAGCAGCACCCGTTGATCATAATCACACCTCTCTTTCTCATGTTATCCACAGTAGCTAAATTTCCCCTTCATAGCTAAAGATGCAATAAAACTGTGCTTTGGGAGGTTGACTCCTATCCATACAATCTTGTGCCAATTTACCTCTGAATGCTTAGTCCTGAAGAATTCATAAGCAGATTTGACACTAAATCTGCCCTTCCTGTCCCAATTTGAGAGTACTTGATCCAGAGTTTCACCCTCCTGTAGATAAGACATCAAATCATTCTTCAATTTAACTATACCCTTCTAGTTTTCAGAGTCAGCTGCAATTGTTGTACATGTACTCAACGAGCAGCTTTTCAGTTTGTAAGCCCTTATCCAACTCTCCCATAGACCTTCTTTTCCCATTTAATTTGCAGCCTCCACATCCACTTACTCATCATTGCTTTGTTCCATGAGAGTATCTCTTTAATATTCATTTCCCCCTCTGATCTTGGAGAGCAAACACTCAGCTCATCCAACTCTTGTACTGGATCTTCCTTCGATCTAGCCCTATATTCCACATATAATCCTTACAAATCATGTGAATTTGCTTTATAACTCTTTTTGTCATTAAGACACTGCTATACCAGAAGTTTTATAACCCAAAAACCACAGAATTTATAAGTTGGTATTTTCCAGCATAGGATAGAATGAGTGAATTCCAATGTTGCATTGAGCTTTGAATTTTCTGAATGACTTGGTTGTACATATGACGTTTAAACCTTGAGGAGTTAAGAGGCATACCTAGGTATCTGAAGGGGCAAAGACCTTCAGTAAAACCTGTATAATTCAAAATTTGCTGCTTAACCTCTAGTGACACACCTCCAAAATAAATGTCAGTCTTGGATTGGTTTGCCTGCAAGCCAGACATATCAGCAAATTTCCTCAAACCTTCCATTACAACTGCCAACGAGGGAACATCCCCTCTAACAAATACCATCAGATCATCCGCAAAGATCAAATGAGTTAGCTTAACCCTAGCACATTTGGGGTGATAAGAAAACTGACTCTGCAAATGCATACACCTCAAATACCTTGAAAGAATTTCCATACTAAGGACAAACAAATAACGAGATATTGGATCCCCTTGTCTGATACCATTCTTACCTTGGAAAAACCCCTTATAAACTCCATTTATTTTGAGAGAAAACCAAGTAGTGGTGATGCATTTGCACAACCACTCAACAAATTTGGCAGGAAATTTTAGAGCTGTGAGCATACTCTTAATGAACTTCCAGTTCAAAGAGTTAAATGCTTTCCTAATGTCTACTTTTATTAGACATCTAGGAGATATATTGACTTGAGCATATCCCTTAACAAGAGTTTGGGACAAAACTACATTGTCAAACATATTCCTATCAGCTACAAAAGCAGCTTGCTCTGTTCCAACCAAGTCAGGTATGACTTTTTTGAGTCTGTTGGCCAGAACTTTGCTAATAATCTTATATAGGGTCGAGCAACATGCTATTGGTCTATGGTCAGTTGCTGCTTCTGCATTCTGCTTCTTTGGAATAAGGGTCACCATTGTAGCATTCACCTTCTTAGGCATGTTAAGATTATTGAAGAAGTCTCTAACAGCTGCCATAAGATCATCCTTGATAATGTGCCAGGAGCCTTGGAAAAAGCTAGCACTGAATCCATCCTGCCCGAGGCTCTTATCTGGATGAATACTAAAGAGTGCCTCTCTTATTTCCTTTGAGGTGATGTTACTTATAAGGGCATTACTCATATCTAGGGATGGCAATGGACCCAAGACCCGACCCAGACCCGGCGGACCCGACCCACTTGGGTCAAATCTGGGTCCATTTTTTTGAGACCCGGCAGATATGGGTCGGACACGAACCCGTAGATATATGTGTGGGTCGGATATGGGTCTCGAATCTGAGACCCAGACCCGACCCATAGACCCACGGACCCGGAAATTATATTAAAAAAAAAAAACAAAAAGAAAGAAAGAAACCTAATTTCCCACGAGACATTCAGGGTTGCCTCTTGCACCCATTTTCTCTTTCCATCTTCTCACAAAAATAACCTCAAAAGATTCGCATAGCTTCTTCGTGCACCGACTATCTCAGCCTCAGCGCAACTTCTCCGCGTCACCGCCGACTACCGGCTCCGCGCAGCTTCTTCGTCTTCACGGCCATTTATTCAGGTAAGTTTCGAATTTTTTTTTTGTTACAGATTTCGAATTTTTGTTGTTCAATATATGTAAATACTATTACAAATTTACAATTAACATTATTGGTGTTACTTATTGTTATATTATTAAGATTATTGTGGTTAATTGTTGATACTGTTATGTTGACATTGTTGGATTTTCCTTTGACATGTTTTTTTCATTTCTTATTATTTGGAATTTCTTGTTGAATTTTCATGGGTATGCTTTGATTTTTTCATTATTGAAGTGGGTTTGTGCAAATCGTTATTTTGCTGAGGAACTTTTGTGGGTAGTTGTGAAATATGAAGGGATGAGTGGATGACAATGTGTTGGTCAGAAACGATTTTTAACGATGTGGGTAGTTGTGAATTTGTGATTTTGATATGGATTGTGATTTGTTTTACTATTTTTTTTCTTATATTGCTAGAATGGATGAAGATTGTCCACCATCTTTTGCTGCTAGTATCACCCCTATTATGACGTTGAGTGATGATGATGATTTGGGTGGTAATGGAGAAGGCTTTGTTGATTGTACAAACACTCAAGAGAGCAATCCTAACGAAAATGATGAGTTGAATGTTGGTGTCACTGGACAGAGTAGTAAGAAGCTCACATCAGAAGCTTGGGAGCACTTTGACAAAGTGAAGGTAAACAATGTTGTCAAGGCGAGGTGTAAAGCTTGTAGAAATTATCTTTCTGGTGCTACCTCTAATGGGACTTCTCACCTTCTTAAACATGCTAATAAGACTTGTAAAATGAGACATTTTGTGAAAACTAAGGGTCAAACAACATTAAGAGTAAAAAGTGAAGCTGATGGATCAAATTCTTTGGAGGTCAAAGAAAAGTATATAGATTTTGACCAAGATTTTTCTAGGGTCAAGTTGGTTACCATGGTTGTGATACATGAGTATCCTTTGTCAATTGTTGATCACATTGGTTTTAGAGATTTTATTAGAAGTCTCAACCCCTCATTCAAAATGATTTCTAGAAACACTTTGAGAAGTGACATCTTGAGCATGTTTAGAGAAAATAAGCTTTCACTTAAGCAATTGTTTGAGGTTAATGATAGTAGGATTGCGGTGACAATGGATATGTGGACTGCCTCAAGTCAAAAGAAAGGTTATATGGTCGTGACCTCGCATTTCATTGATCGAGATTGGATTTTGAGAAACCGAACACTAAGGTAATGAATCACATGTTATTGCAATGGTTTTTTTTATGTCTAATTGAGTTAGAACCTTGATTTAAGCATAATTCGTGACAACTTCTTTCTTTTCCTTGCATGTGTTATTTTGAAGGTTTTGTTTTGTACCATGTCCACACACCAAAGGTGTTATTGCCAAAGTCTTAGTGGACTGTTTATCTCAATATTGTTTGGAGAGTAAGATTTCTTCGGTAGTGGTAGATAATTGTACCACTAATGACGCGATGATGAAGATTGTACTTAAAAATTTTGAGAAAAAGTGTCTCATGTTGGAAGGTAGTTTCTTGCATATGAGGTGTAGTGCCCACATCTTGAATTTGATTGTAAAAGATGGGTTGGATGTGATTGAATCGGGAATTTTAAAAGTAAGAGATTGTGTCTCATTTTGGATGTCTACTCCTAAAAGGATTGAAAAATTTGAGGAGTCTTGTCGTTTTTTGGGCATATCTAGCTCTAAAAGATTGGTTCTTGATTGTAAAACAAGGTGGAATTCTACTTTCTTGATGCTTCAATCGGCTATGCCATATGAGGATGTTTTTGATAGGCTTAAACGTCTAAATGGGAGGTTAAAGTTTTCTATTCCTTCTAAGGTAGAGTGGAACTTTGCTAAGCTTATTTGTGGGAAGTTGGAAATTTTTAACAAAGCCACTAAAGTGTTTTCGGGAAGGCACTACCCTACTTCTAACTTGTTCTTTCGAAAAGCTTGTGAGATTAAGCTTACTTTGAGGCGTTGGTTACTTGATGATGAGGATGTTATCAAATCCATGGCTTTGAAAATGATTGAAAAGTTTGATAAATATTGGGAGCAAGTGAATGGTCTTTTAGCTATTGCCTCCATTTTAGATCCTAGGAATAGGATGGATTGTGTTAAGTACTACTTTAGTAGGCTCTATGATGATGATGATGAGTATGAGAGGGAGGTGGAGAAGGTAAGGAAGTTGTTGAATGATCTTGTCGCGGAGTATCAATCAAGAAGTGATGGAAGTGAGACTCAAGAAGAGGTGTCTAAAGGAAGTGGAAAAAGGAAGCATTCTGCTACTATTTGTGAGGATGAAGAGGATGAATATGCTAAGTCAAAGAAAACAAAGAAGAGAAAGGTGACGGTAGTTGGTGAGGTGGACCACTATTTAGGGGATGATGTGGAACCGGGGAATAATGAGTTTGACGTCCTTGGGTGGTGGAAAGTCGAACTTGTGTATCCCACATTGCGCAAAATCGCTAAAGATATACTTGCTATCCCCATATCTAGTGTGGCTTCGGAAAGTGCTTTTAGCATGGGTGGAAGAGTAGTAAGTCCACATCGTTCAAGACTTCATGCTAACACCGTTGAAGCATTAATGTGCTTGCAAAATTGGCATATGCAAGATATTCAAGGTAATATCATGTGCTATATTTTTTCGAGTCTTTTAAATTATATTACCATCATGAAATGTCATTAACATATGAGTTTAATTATATGAATTAAGGTATATTGGAAAATGCTAATAGTGCTTGTTCTACCATCAACGAGGACTCTGATCTTGAAGGCGATGCCATTGATATCATTGACTTGGTAATGTCTCTGATCTCATTTTCTTCTATTCTACTTAGTACAATTTAACTTTTTTTTTTATTTCTTTGTCATGTGTTCATATATTTCTTCATCTAATTAGGATGTTGATGACATTGCGTTTGACGATATGGAAGTCGAAGAATCATGAAAAGGTTCAATCGTATAAAATGAAGATGTTGATGGCATTGCGATTGGATATATGGAAGATGAACAAGTGAACAACCATGAGAAGTTTCAATCATATTTATTATTCACTTGTAACAATGAGTCTTTGAACTTGTAATACTTTGTTGTTTGTTTGAGACGGTTGTAAAATTTGGTTGTAGACTCGTTGACCTCGTAATTATGGCGCTTTAACGATTACAAACCACCTCGGGACAGAAATATCAACAATTTAGCCGAATTATCCATCTGGACCCAGACCCGGTCCAGACCCGCCGGGTCCTGACGGATCCGGGTCTGGATCTGCAACTTCTGGACCCGATGGATCTGGACCTGGGTCTTGGTCTGCCGTAAATTAGCGGGTCTGGGTCTGTGTCCTAGCAGACCCGACCCATTGCCATCTCTACATATCATCAGAACACACTGCTCATTGCTTAATAAATTCAGTGTCTATCTCACTAACATCACAAGCTGACCCCAGAAGACCCTTATAGAAATTTATAAAAGCCTTTGGAATTTGCTCAGGCTGAGTCCAAACTTTCCCATGTTCATCCTTTATTTTTGTAATTGTGCTCTGATGTTTTCTGTCAGCAATTCTGGCATAGAAATATTTGGTACAGCTATCAGCCATTTGGATGTGGTGAATCTTAGCTCGTTGACTGAGCATACTCATCTCAGCCTTCTTCATCTTACAATATCTCTCCTTAGCTTCATTTACTTGATCTTGAAGATTGCCATTTCTTGGATCAAGTAATAAAGCTTTCTGCAGCTTCTCCAAATTAGCCATGTCCTCCTTTACTCTTTGAGTAAGATTTGAATACTCACTTTTGTTCAGTTTCTTAAGTACTGATTTAATTTAGTGTTCTTCAGCTTTTCAAAGAACCTGTCAATAGGCCCCCCTATACATCTTTTTCCCCAGGATTGTCTCACAATGTTGTCATAATCCTAGTGATCTTTCCAGCAATTAAGAAATCTGAATGGCTTCTTAATCTTGAAAGTTTTCAAGATTGTAATCAGCATTGGGGAGTTATTAGACACTACTTGGGTAAAAAATTCAGCATTTGAGTTTGGAAATTGATTTACCCAAACTTGATTAGCCAAAACCCTGTCCAATTTTGCCCAAATTCTATCAGGTTCCTCCTGATTGTTAGTCCAAGTAAGATCCTCTCCTATACTTCTCATATCATCTAACAAGCATTCTGCCAAACATCTACTAAACTCATCCATAACATTCTGATTGGCTTGATTTCCTCCTTTTATTTCATCATTGCTCCTCACTACATTAAATTCTCCCATAACTATTCAAGCCCTTTATCTTTTACTCGTTAAGTTATATAACATGTCTCATCTGTTGATAAAAGACGCACCTGTTGGGGGTCAAACAGGACCTACCCTGTCCTCGCCCATTTTACCTGACGTTGACCAAGAAAGACATGACAGATAGAGTCGACCGGACTGGGAAGGCTGGTCAGCGTAGGTGAGCCAGGCTTTACCTGCCTAAAGGCTCCTTGCAGACCCAGCTGCCCCTAACGACTCTTTAGACACTGACCATCACGTGGTCGACACGTGTCACTCGCACCACCACAAAGTCAATATAAAGCAGTATAAATACTCAACTCACCTTCACTTGGAAGGTAAGTCATCTCCGGATTACTTAGGCAATACACAATACTATATTCACTATTCCTACACACAATCTCTGCAAGGAAACGCCGACAGTCTCCTCGTCTTCGTATCGTCAGCGGTACAGGGACCCAAGATGACCCAGCAAAATTGGAGTAGCATATATATGTCTTATCATTTTGTCTATAGGTCCGTGTGACGATGCACAACTCTCTTTAACCAATGGCATTATCAATGTTTTCCGTGCTGTACCGCATAAAATGTACGTTTTGTATTGATAATGTAACGGTTTGAACGTTTATGCCAGCAACTAGTCTCATTAGTTTCGTTTGTCTCCAATTGTTTGCAGGATTGTGTATGAAAAGAACAAAGTATTGCAGCAAAACAACAATTCAATTTAACACAACTGGACAAGGTAAACATGACACAAAATAGGTGGCACTCAACTACTCAAATTGTACATAGGAGAGGATAAGGCCAGCAACAAAAAAATGGCGCAAATTAGGATTCGCAGGAGTCTCTTCCCCCAAAAGAAAAAAGAAAAAAAAAAATAAGAATCCTAGAAGAGAAGAAATTCAAAAAACTGTCCAAATGAAACGGTAGTAGGATGCCAGACAATTGCCAGAGCCGCCGGTTATAAATTGACGCATGACCCTACGGTATCTCCACCATATTCTGTCACAAAAAAAAAAAACAATTGCACACAGTGATCATGAGTTCGTCCCGAGGGTTTGAGAGGGCTTTGAATGCATGGCTCCAATCAATGTCCACTGAAGAGAAGACTGAATTCATGACGTATCGGTTGTCGATGTTATTAACGCTGAGGCAAGTGAGGATTGACTGGGAATTCCTTGATGTTGCACTGCAGTACTGGGATCCTAAGTATCATGTGTTCCGCTTTGGTGACTATGAGTTGGCGCCGTTGCGCGAAGAATTTAGCCCGCTGATGGATTATCCTACTAACGCGCTACCAGCTGTTCCAGATGTATCCCCGGGTTTCATCCGTCAATTTGAAAGGTTTTTGAATTGGGGCTGACCAAGACAGAGGCTAATGACATGCTTTACGGCGAGGAAGTGAATCTAGTCAAACTGATTGCTAAATTTACCTCCCCATCATTGCACCTTACTACCCGTAGGAGTAAGCGCCGCGGCTTTGTGTCTATGTATGCTCAATCGTTACCTGTTCGTGGACTTCCGCAGCAATATGGGTAAAGCCTCGCTAATCACAATCGTGGATCAACTCGAGAACGATCGTACCCCTATTCCTTTGATCCTTGGTGAAATATTGGTTGGCCTTGACCGGAAGAAAAATGACCCAGGAGCCAGTTCCAGAGGAAGCCCCCTGCTGCTACAGGTATGGTAACTTGTGTCGTAATACCAGTCATAATCATGTCTCTATTAATCACAAAGTTGCCAGTGTATTGCCTACAAAGTCTTGAACCTTTCCTGTATATTAAACGTGATGCTTTCGTACAGAAAAGTTTGCAGATTTTCCTTGTTGTTTTTTTTTTCTGTGATCAGACTTTGCTTAAATCATCATTACCTTTGGAGCAGATATGGCTCCAGGAGCACTTCACGCTCGTGAAGCATCCTGACAATCCGGAGAACTATAAGGCTAAGACATTCTGTACTCGGGCCAAGCTTTACCGGGATGTGAACTGGAGAGATTACTTTGCCCATGGCGAATAGACTATCCGCTGGACTGTTCGATGGTGGGGGATTCTCAGTGTGTTCGTAGCTCCCTACCGTTTTAACCATATAAGGCTCATCACGCTCAAGGACACGACCTTTCTCTTTCCCAGTCGGGTGATGAGGCATTATGGCGGCAGTTAAGTAGTTCCCAACGAAGATACCGTGGGCGACACGCTGGATAAATCGTCCCACAATCCCATATATCGTGGAACTTGAGTCCTCAGCTGTTTCTGCGGCATATAAGCAGTGATGCGAGCTACTGATGAAAATGTACGTGCCCGGGCTCGTAGGATGGAGGAGTACGGGCTGAGCAAGCAGGTCAGGGACATTGAGCCTTCAGGAGCACTGAAAAGGAAAGGAAGTGGTCGTCCTTCTTATGAGCGTTTGGCTCCTCGGCAGAAGGTGACTAGCCTCCCAGACATATCTATCAGGGAAGGTGGCTATAGGGTTGAAGATGGAACCTTGCGCGGAGAGGGTGGGGAGACGCGGGTTGCTGTGCCGAAATGGAAGTCACAGCAGGGTCAGAATCGAGTGTGGAGACGCAGTGATAAGTTCAACAATGTGTCTCAAAGTGAAGGCATCTCAGCTATTGAGGGAAATGTTGTTGAAGAAGGGGTCCCCGAAGTGGCTAAAGCCGAAGGGGCAATGCTTCCCAAAGTTGCTTCGGAGAACCATGCGAGATTAGAAGCTCAAGGTTCAGGTATGTCATCGCACGTATGTAGCAGATATTGTCAATCAAGCCGACACGTCAAAAAAGTTTGGAATAAAGGAACCTGCGTTTCCAGAAAATTCCTTTCCAGATGCCGAAATATCGTCCTACCGTTCTGATTCGATCGACTTGAATGACATATCCATGGGTGACACTGCCATGTCCGAGAGTGAGGTGGGTCAAACGTCGGTTGCAGAGCACGAGTCTACCGCTGGTGAGACCACAAAGGACCCGTAAGGCCAGGAGTCGTACAAGTCTACCACTATTGCAATGAATCTATTAGGACCAGGATGTTTTAGTTTGAACAATTTGCAAATTAATTCTTAGGGCTACTTTCATTTTAGGATCATTATTGGGCATTAGTAATAAAATGTTGTTGTCTTTTTTATGAGGACTAAATTGGTTGTCTGATTGCTTCTTCTTTACTTTTGTTTTTTTGTTTTCATTGTGTTGTACCCCTCCGAATAAGATCCAAGGATGTGTAAAAAATGAGATACCAACTGCTGGCATGGCATCTAATGCTACCCCAGTTTGATCAAAACGTGAAGCTTCACTATAAACTTGTTATTATACTGTTCGCCATTGGTCAATCACGCGTAATACCTTTTCAACTGATCCATGTTGGTAAACTTGCTAAATTCAATCCCATCAAGATCCATTAATCGAACGGCTCCACCAGATAAAGTTTCCTTAATGATATACGGACCAGCCTATTTGGGTGCGAATTTTCCTCGAGGGTTGGTAATAGGTGCTCGTATTTCTTTCAAAACTAAATCACCTTCTTTGATACTCCGGGGTTTAACATGCTTGTTGAATGCCCGGGCCATGCGTTTTTGGTAAATGTGCACATGGTGTAAAGCACGCCACCGTTTTTCATCTAGAAAGACGAGCTCGTAGTATCTTGCTCGTACCTAATCCGCTTCAGGAATTTCACTTTCAAGTGCAATTCTTAGGGAAGGGATCTCGAGTTCTATGGGTTGTACTGCTTCCATACCGTATACTAGGGAATATGGAGTCGCTCCCGTAGATGTACGAATAGAAGTGCGGTAACCCCAAAGAGCGAACGGGAGTTTATTCGGCCAATCTTGATAACTGTCTGTCATTTTTTGAATAATTGTCTTCACATTTTTATTCGCGGCCTCTACGGCTCCGTTCGTCTGAGGTCTATGTATGGAGAGGAGCGATGATGTTTTATCTTATATTTCTCCAAGAGCTCCTGGCAATCCCCTTTGAAATGCGTCCCGTTGTCACTTATTATCTCGTGGGGAGCACCATACCGACAGACTATATTTACATTTATGAAGTTTGCAACGGTTTTGGCGTTCAATGTTGCGTAAGACGCAGCCTCTACCCATTTTTTAAAATAGTCGATAGCGACAAGGATGAAGGCGTGCCCACCATATCCGGGCGGTGTGATTTTTCCAATGATGTCGATACCCCATGTTGAAAAAGGCCATGGCGAGGTGAAGGTATATAGGTTCGATGGAGGCATGTGCTGAAGATTTGCGAAAATCTGACATTTGTTGCAACGTTTGACAAACTCACAGCAGTCATGTTCCATGGTTGACCAATAATACCATTGTCGGATTATCTTCCTAAATAACATCTTGCCATTCATATATGGGCCGCACACACCTTCGTGGACCTTTGTCATTACCCTGCGTGCCTTGTGTTGATCCAAACAAAGGAGACGATCGCCGTCGGGACCCCTCTTATAAAGCTGACCTTGATATACCAAGTATTGTGATGCCAACTTTCGTAGTGCCCGTTGCGCTCTGGGAAGTGTTCCCTGGGGGTATTCATTTTTAAGCTTGTAGTTGAGAATATCAGTGTACCACGGCGCCTCGCCCTCGTCTTGCTCAGTATTATTGATGGTGTTGTGGTGAGCGGGTTCTTCGCGTCTGGTGATGCATAACGGCATAGTGCGCACACCATCGGGCATATTGATCATGGAGGTAATTATGCTAAAGCGTCGGCAAATTAATTATGCTCCCGTGGGAGATAAACGTATTGTACTTCAGCGAAATACGTGGCTAATTCTTCTAAGTGGGCTTGGTAGAGAGCCAAATTGTCATTTTAGATTTTCCATTGCGGCCCGGTGATTTGGTTAATTATTAGAGAGGAATCGCCCCGAACAACGAGCTGTTTTATCTCTAATTCTTTTGCCGCCTCCAGCGCAATTATACAAGCCTCATACTCCGCCGCATTGTTTGTTGCTTCAAAGTCCAATTTAACCGAAAGGGGAACATGGGCGCCGTCTGGAGAAACCTACAACACCCCAACACCGCATCCATTCTGATTTGACGCGCCGCCGAAATAGACATCCCAACAATTGGTGTTTACTACGAGGATATCTTCATCTGGGAACTCTAGAGACTCGTCTTGTCCTCCTACTGGGTGATCGGCCAAGAAATCAGACACAACTCGTCCTTTTATAGATTTCTGCGGTACAAACTTGAGATCAAATTCGGAGAGCATCATAGTCCATCTTGACATTCGACCATTTAAGACCGGTTTTTCAAAGAGGTACTTCAACGGGTCCATTCTAGACACAACATGGACTGTATGGGTCAGCATATAATGTCGGAGTTTTTTGGTGGCCCATACGAGCGCTAAGCATGTCTTTTATAATGGGGAATATTTGTCTCATAATCGATGAACTTCTTGCTTAAGTAATAAATTGCTTTCTCCTCCCCACTTATATTTTGCGTTAGCATAGCTCCAGCAGCTGTCTGGTTGCGGAGGCACTAACACGGGTCGGTTGGACAAGTAGCGTTTAATCTTCTCAAACGCCTTTTGACAATCATCGTCCCATTCTGTCTTCTCCCCCTTCTTTAGTTTTTTGAAAATCGGTTTACATATCATGGTCAACTTGGAGATAAATCAACTAACATATTGTAACCTTCCTAAAAATCCTCGAATTTCTTTCTCATTTTTGGGTTGAGGCATTTCCAGAATGGCTTTGATTTTTGCTGGGTCGATCTCAATCCCTCGTTGGCTCACGATATACCCCAGTAATTTTCCCGAAGCTACGCCGAATGTGCATTTCTGTGGGTTCAACCGCATATTATATTTTCTGAGTCTATCGAAAAATTTGTGTAAGGCGACTACATGACCTCGGACGTCTTTTGCTTTCACGATCATATCATCCACATACACCTCTACTTCTTTGTGCATCATGTCGTGTAGGAGGGTGGTGGCGGTCCGTTGGTAAGTGGCGCCGGCGTTTTTAAGTCCAAAAGGCATAACGGTGTAACAATAAAGGCCCCATTGGGTAATGAAGGTGGTTTTAATCATATCCTCCTTAGCCATTTTAATTTGGTTGTATCCTGCGTACCCGTCCATAAAGGATAAAAAGGCGTGGCCGGCGGTGTTATCCACTAGTACGTCGATATGTGGAAGTGAAAAGCCATCTTTTGGGCTAGCCTTATTTAAGTCTCTGAAATCAACAAACATTCTCACCCTTCCATCGTTTTGAGGTTCTGGAACAACATTCGCTACCCAATCTGCACAGTTGACCACCTTTATAAAACCTGCGGTAAATTGTTTCTGCACTTCCTCCTTAATTTTTAAGGCTCACTCGGGTTTCATACTTCTTAACTTTTGTTTGATGGGTTTGGCATTGGCTATTAGGGGAATCTTATGTTCGGCGATATCGCGTTCTATACCGGGCATGTCTTCGTACGACCAAGCAAAGACGTCAATGTATTCTTTGAGCGTTTGGATTAATTCATTGCGCTCTTCGGAAGTTAGACACAAGACAATTTTTATTTCTCTTTTGTCCTCATTTTGCCCCATGTTAATTATTTATGTGTCTTCAATTATAGAAGTCCTGTTTTCATGTTCATTGATTGCTTTAATAAGGTCCTTTGGTAAATCAGATTCATTGCAATAGTCATTCGTGGCACACGAAACGGAAGAATCGCGAGGAGACGTATCGCACCCAGAAATCGTTGTCTTATTATTAAACTCGGAATTTATTACATCAAAAGGGGCTCAAAAGTCCCTTGACCCTTACTACTATTTCCTATGCTACGAGAAACAATATTATTATCGAAATTGCGAGAAAAAACATTATTATCTAAGCTAGACTCACTATCGCTAGACTCTGATTCCAACTCATCGTGCATTGGCCCTTCCCCATGGTGACAGAGACCTTCCTGCCATCCGTTGTCGTCCATGAGATTGTCTTACGCCATCCTCTCTCAGTACTAGAGCTTGGAGTAATTAGGCTAGTAGGATCAAAGGCTTCGTTAAGGGCAGCGATTTGAAGATTATTCTCATAAGAAATCTGGGTTTGAGTACGATCGAGATCGAAAAGCAACCCGAAAGCATTATTGCCCAACGAGTTGAAAGTGAACTCATTGGGGGTCTGGGTGAGCTTAGCCGGTTCGTCTAAGAAATGACAATCAGCGAAAATTTCGAGTCTAGGTAGAACGACACCTTTGTTAATTCTGTAAAATGGTTCTGGGAATCCATAAAATGGGTAGTCTTCACCTTCTCGTACAAAGTGACCATTAAGAGTTAGGGCGTATGGTGGAAGAGGTGACGACCATTGTGTTCCGGATCACTTAGCAGCTGTAACACCCCGTATTTTTGGGTAATTATTTAATAAGGGTGTTACGTTTATAATGTAAATGAGAGTTTTATTAAGGGTTTATTGGGATTCGATTGAATTATTATGAGATTTCTAATTATAGAATTACACAAGAGAATTCGTTCATCTTTCGGATTTGGGTCGGGTTTTGGATCACGCAACCCACCTAATTAGCTAAGCCCAAACCCGAGCCTAAAACCCTTGCTTTATTCATAAACATTCGGCCTCCTTCTATCCCTCTCTCTCCTTTTCGTAGCCTCCACCCGCAGAAAAACTCCAAGCATCACTGTGTCAACTTAAAACACACGTAACTCTCTCATACGGTCTCTAATTGGAGCGTGGTTGGTGGCGTTAGAACCGTGCTTTCGATATGAATCCAACAGTATGTAGATCGTGCCAAGATTCCATGGGATACTCACTGTAGAGGTGTTTTAGTGGAGCTGTGTCTATCTACCCGAGAATCTGTTCCGCCCCTCGGTATTTTAAAGATTCCCGTCGACTCCTAAGGAATTCGAGGACGATATTTTGTGGAGATGTTCCTACCTATAGGTTTTAAAACATATCCAAAATTGGTAAGGCCTAGACTTCTGTATCAAAAGGTATATTGGTTTTCGTGAGTAAACCCTAATTGTTATTCGTGGTTCATTGTGAAGTTGATTCCCGTCAATCCGCTTGGAGTCTTTGGACGAAATTTTGAAGAGAGGTTTCTGACATACCCTTATACAACATACTAAAATTTGGTGGTCATCCAATATTGGAGGTAGAGGTTATTCACGTTTATTTGCTACTTCCTCCTTTTGGGTTCATGATGTATTAGTGTTAATTGTGAGATTTATGACTTGTGGTTTCACTTTGTGAATTAGGGGATTATTGTTGAGGTTGTGATTGATGGGGTATGGTTGATTATGAGAAATATGATGTTAGACTAAAAAGGAGAAATGGATTGGCGTTTGAGGTAAGAACGTTGATCACAAACACCCTTGCCTTCTATTGAATCATTGATAAGTTTTGTGTGATCATCTATTGCTTTGTTTCACTCAATTGATCACATTGCATGATACTTGTTCTTAATTCCATCGTTGAATCCATATTACCGTTGTTTGACTTGTTTAATTGCTTCGCAAATCATCGCATGCGAACGGCCACTCGGCCGTTCTTCTTTTCGGCCTCTCGGCCTTCGTCTTCCTCGGTCACTCGGCCCCTCGGCCGTGGCCTTCGAGCCACTCGGCCTCTCGGCCGAGTGGTTAGTTGTTCATGCTCTTGTTGTTTCGTATGTTAGCGTGATTTGCTGTACGATCGTAATAAACTGTATCATCGAATAACTCATCCTCAAATAACGTACATAAAATGGATGAAAGATAATTTATGGAATCCACCTAGAGTCTCGGCGTATGTTCAGCTCGGCTGACCGCCGTTATACCTCTGATCAAGGTACTGCTGGTCGGGTTAGCTACCGACTCTCTATTAGTCTTCCTCCTAGATGGACAACTCGTCCTACCGGCTGTCTAGCGAGGGGTGTGCACACTAGGGATAAATAGGGGTGTTTACTACGACTCTAGCTCGAACATAGTTCGTTAAGTGGGGCTATGGGGTAGGACCCTAGCTTAAATAAAATAACTAATTCTGTTGTATGAGCGGCGATGCTCTTTTGACATTACTATCTATTGTTAACGATATTCTTGCGGTATAACATCAATTCGTTCTTGTTAGCTACGCGCCTCAAGGCGCGTATCTTATCTTGTTTATTTATGCTTATTGCTTCTTACTCAGCCTGTGCTGACGTTCTGTTTCTGGTTTGTCCCTACCTTATTCTGGGGCCTATGTCAATCTTCGATGGCATAGTTGACAGGTCTTGAAGTGTGGCTGCATGTTAGGGAAGCTGGTGCATGAGTGGGAATTATTTCATAAGACATATTTCAATAAAGACTTTATTTCATTTCAGTTGTAATTCGATATTTCGTTTGAGAACTGTAGGTTCGACATTTTAAGACTTCCGCTGTATTTGTTTTTATTGGTATTGTAATTGAATTTCTAGCCTAGCAGTTGACTCGATAGTCAATTGTGGCGTGACAATTCTAAATTATTTCTATTTATAGTTGGTCAAAATTTAGGGTTGTTACAGTTGGTATCAGAGCTATCGGTTCTGATTCGTCGAGTCTACAAATGTTTTCAAAACTTGTTTTAAAGAAATTTACAAACTGGGAATGGGATGGGTGCATTCATACGCATGCTGATTGCTAAGTGCTATGTGTTTCCCTTCATTTACTACGGAGTTTTAGGGCCAACTTTTGAGACTTTTGATTTGAGGCCGAATGTCACTATTGGGAGACATCTCAATATAGGTTTTCTTTGATTTGAATAGAAAACATGATTCTTTGAGTTATAATTTCAAGGGTAATTAGTTCAACATGTAGTGGTTATTTATTATGTGGGGTGTGATGTGAAGGTACTAAGGGCGACTAGAGGTTATGTTAGTAGGACTTGAAACTATTTTAAGATATATGAGGAAGTGAAAGGTATTTGGAATATATTGAGGATGAGTATGATGATGGTTTAGGCCTTGCTTACTTAATACCACCGTTGTCAAATTCTTTAATCCTTGAAGAAGAGTTACGAATTGGAACATGATGTTGGATTGGTTTATGTACGATGGTGTTAAACCACAAATTCCAAAACACCCATTTGGTTCTTTTTTTTTTTCTTTTCTAACCACCATACCCTATCCATGTCAATGAGAAAATTGGGAGAACCCAATTGATAAAACTTATGCTTATCCCTTTTGAATACCCCGCGCTACTCCACTAATTTGAAACCACGCCCATAGGTGAGGAACCTTGATTACTTTAGGTGAAATGTGGAAAGTTGAAGAAGGGACTAGTAAAGGCGAGTCTATAAGGGAGTTGAGCATGAGAAATTTGAGGATTTCGTGTATATTGTTCAATTTATTATATGAGTTAGATGAAAAGGACTATGCGCGTGCAAGTACACTACTTTGAATTTTGAAATTTGGGAATGAGTAAGACGAATGGATACATTAGCGTGTTAGTATGGACGATGGGGTTAATAGCTTATGAGGCTCTATACATCTTTGATCATAGTCTCGTTTGTTAAAATATTGAGGACCGCTCTTCTGGTGGAAGATTATTGAGGGTGTGATTGGTTTATTATCCTTTTAATTGTTTGAACATATGGCACTGATAAGTCGAATTTGAGGGTTGTATGCTTTCTTAATTTTATAATTTAGATGGTGTCTTGTCAATGCATACGTCTAAGTGGGGACAATACCCCGATACTATTACGATATTATGATTATATACTGAGATTGATATGATTAAGTGCTATTTGAAGTTCTAATGTGAGTTGATTGTTGTTGTTGTTATTGTCGAAATCTCGTGCGGCTGAGGTTCTAAACCCGGCACGGCCCATGCAAGTCTCGTGCGGCTGAGGTTCTAAACCCGGCACGGCCCATGCAAAACTCGTGCGGCTGAGGTTCTAAACCCGGCACGGCCCATGCAAATCTCGTGCGGCTAAGGTTCTGAACCCGGCACGGCCCATGCTACAGTAACCGAGCCGGGTGTTCAAAAAAAGTTAAACTCGGACGAGACGAATAGCTGAATGCTGATTATCATGTATTTATAATTCTGGGGATGAATTGTCTACATGATTTACTTATTATATGACTGTTTGTTCAATTATTGATTGAGTTATTGTGAATTGTGTATATGAGTATATGATTTGAGTATAGAAATTGATTGAAGTGGTTACGACTGAATCGACTATTAATGCTCATAGACAATGGTGCGAAACAACGTACTTGATTTGACAGTTATCCTGACTCAGTTGGCACAACATCAGGAAGTGATGGCTCACCTTATGGCTCAGACGGCCAACGCAGCGCAGGACAACGCTGGTAATAATGGGGGTAATGAAAGTAACAATGGCCCGGGGAAATAACAATGTTGGTAATTGAGAAAATGACGGGTTTTTTTGAACCTTGTTACATGATTTTGTTTTGGGGGTCACATGATTAAAGTGTTGGACGTTTGATATACGAGGAGGAGCGATACTTAAATACATCTTGGGTAATTATGGGTATGGCGGATTTAACCCCAAAGGGGAACAACGGACTGGCTAGAGGAAGATCCAGCTCCAAGAGATGATATGCATTTTCTCGTAAGTACTTGCCCTGCCTGTAGTGTGAGGAAGATAACAGGAAAATATGTTAAAGGATTTCTCGGTTATATAAGTTGCCAAGGAAACTTATTTACTCATGGATAGGACTCAATCGTATAATAAATGGTTATGATTTTGGCATCAATTATGGAGTTAGGTCGCTATGCCAATTATTTCCACACTAGTTGGGTGTCTACATGCTAAAGTTTGGTACAGTCCAAATGATTGGGGATCGAAATAAGAATCGTTTTGGGACTCATAACACAGAGGGGAAAGAGTAAGAAGATAATAATTATCCACTATGCTGCAACAATGGAATTTTGAGTTTGAAAGATTGAAGTACCGATTAAAGTATTGGGCACCACGGGGATAATATTATATTACTGTGTACACTTTTAAAAAAAAATACCAAAAATCGTGGAAAAAAAAAATTAATAAAAAATGTACGGACAGAAACTGAGCGAAATTGGGCGATTTTGAGGCGATTTCTTCACGACTTTAGATCCAGCCATGGCGAGGTCTAGATCAGCAAGGAAATCTCAATCGAAATCAAGTAAGAAAATTAATAAGAGAAAGAATAAGCAAATCAGCAAGCTTCAGCAAAGTCTCAATCAGAAAAATGGGCCATCTACATCTGATGCACAGCGCCATAGAAACTTAACTGATATTCAAGGAATTCCACCTTTGGTTCTATCGGATGAAGATGATGAGGATGACATACAACACGAGGAGGATGGGTCTACAGTGGAGCTACCAAGGATTGAGGAAGAGGAGGAAAGAAATGATTGGCAAATTGTTGTCAGATCTAAAAGAGGTAACAATTCAAACTCTTCTTCGAATACTCAACATCAGGATAAAACCCCAAAGATGCTAGCTTTAACAGAAGATGATGTTAGTGAAGGTAGGAATTACTGGAATTCTGCAATAGTGTGTTTTGTAGTAGGTGCAAACCCACCAATAGATACTATGCAGGTTTTTCAAAAGATTGTGGGGAACTAAAGGACTGGATAAGGTGTCTGTTCTTCCGAATGGTTTGTTTGTTGTCAGATTTAAAACAGTAGGGGAGAAAGATAATGTGCTGAAAGCAGGTCACTTTTTGTTTGATAACAAGCCACTGATAATCAAAGAATGGACTGAAAACCTTGATTTGAGCAAGAGTATCAAAACTGTACCAATTTGGGTGAAGTTGGTGGGATTAGAGCTTAAATTTTGGTCTGAGAATTGCATTAGGAAAATTTCTGGCTTGATTGGAAGTTATATCAAATGTGATAAAGCTACCAGTGACAAAAGTCGATTGGGATTTGCTAGAATTATGATTGAGGTTAAGATAGATCAGGAATTTCCTAACTCTATTGAATTTAGTGATGAAACTGGTAGAGTTGTGAAACAACTAGTGGAATATGAGTGGAGGCCAGCAAAATGCACAATTTGCAAGAGAATTGGGCACTCAGGAGAGGAATGTAGAAGGAAAGATGGAGTAAGGAGAGAAAGAGTGGAAAGACCTAGGCCTCAGCCTAGAACTCAGCGTGTTTGGAGGCCTGTGGCTAATCAGAATATCCCACCTGCAGTGCCAAACACTCAAACTCCTGTCTTTGCCACACCTGCAAATCCTATACCTAGACCTACCAATGCAACTAATGACAATGTGACTTCAAGGAACACCAATAGGCAATTAATTCTTACTCCTCAGATGGCCTTGAGTCAATTTGGTATGCCTGGTCAAGGAATATCTTTTGCAGCAATAGTGAGAGGTGGAAATGCACATGTAGAGGGAAATGGTAGTGGGAGTCATGGTCATGTTGACCATGGCTAATTTAGGATTCTGGAATGTGAGGGGCCTGAATAGTGCTAGTAAGCAAATGGAGGTGAAAAGATTCATGATAAGGCAAGATGCTAGACTATTTGGGCTCCTAGAAACAAGAGTGAAATCTAGCAATAGAATTCACTCAAGTTTCTGTGAAGGGTGGTGCATAGTTACAAATAAGAATAAACATCCTGGAGGGAGAATATGGGTAATGTGGGAACCAAATTCAGTTAAAGTGCAGATAATTGATGTAACTAGCCAGCTCATTCATGGTTTGGCTACTCAATTGGACCTGCAGAATGAGTTCTACTTTACTTTTGTTTATGGAATGAATGATGCTAAGGATAGAAATGAACTTTGGAATGATCTAGAAAAATTAAGTCAAAATACTAAGGGAGCATGGATAATAGGAGGGGATTTTAATAATGTCTTGAATGCCAATGAAAGAATTGGTGCACCAGTTACCAATGCTGAAGTGAAGGAGTTCCAAAATTGCATACAAACATGTGGATTGATGGACATTCAGTGTCAGGGGAGTTTCTTTACTTGGAATAACAAACAGGAGCATGATAAGAGGGTGTTTAGCAGAATTGATAGGGTACTCTGCAATGATGAATGGATCCTTAAATTCCCTGAAAGCAAAGCCTTCTTTCATCCTGAAGGGCTTTATGACCACTGTCCCTGCATTATTAGCACTCATAAGGAAAGAATGAAGGGGAAAAGAAGCTTCAAATATTTCTACATGTGGAGTAAAAGCCAGGAATTTGAAGGAATAATTAAGGAAATGTGGAAAAGGAGGAGGCAAAGGTCTTTTATGAGCTAATGAAGGTACAGGAGGAATTACAAGCAGATCCTCACAACATTACACTGAGAGATGAAGAGAGGCAGAAAGCTGAACAATACAAGTTTTTGTATAAAGCCAAAGAGAGCTACTTAAGGCAGAAGAGTAAAGCTGAATGGATAAAAGAAGGAGATGAAAATTCTGCTTACTTTCATTGTGCTATCAAATCTAGAAGGATGAAGAACTCAGTGAGCCTGATCAAAGACATTCATGGCAAAGAAATGTATGATGAGGAAGGCATTCAGTCAGCATTTCTAGAATTCTACAAGCAGCTACTAGGCCAGGATAATGAGTGCAGCAGGGTGCATATACCTACTGTGAGAAAAGGGAAAATTGTCACAGAAGAAATGCAAAACAGGATGATGAGAAGTGTCACAAAGGAAGAGATAAGGCAAGCAATTTTGATATCTCGGGAACTAAAAGCCGTGGGCCTGATGGGTTCTCGAGTCAATTCTACAAAGACTCTTGGCATATTATTGGTAATGAAGTCTGTGATGCCATCATGGACTTCTTTGAGAAGAGGAAAATGTTGAAGCAGTTGAACAACACAATTGTTACCCTGATTCCAAAGACATCCCACCCTAATACTGTTATGGAATTCAGGCCCATTGCCTGTTGCAATACAATATACAAATGTATTGCTAAAATTCTTTGTAGCAGGATAGGGGAAGTGTTACCTGATCTAATCAGTTCCAACCAGGGTGCTTTTGTCAAAGGCAGAGACATAATAGAGAATATCTTGATATGTCAGGACTTGGTGAGAAAATACAATAGGAAGTCAGTTTCTGCAAGATGCATGCTAAAGGTTGATCTTAGGAAGGCATATGACACAGTACAATGGATGTTTGTGAAAGAAATGCTGAATGCTTTGAATTTTCCTCAGAAAATGGTAGAGCTGATTATGGAATGCCTCACTACCCCCTCTTACACCCTTGCCCTGAATGGTGCCCATTTTGGATTCTTTAAGGGAAGGAGAGGGTTAAGACAAGGTGATCCCTTATCCCCACTTCTTTTTACAATATGTATGGAGTATCTCACCAGGATTTTGAATGTTGTGGGGGAAAAGAAGAAGTTCAAATTTCACCCTCAATGCAGCAAAGTGAAGCTCAATCACTTATGTTTTGCAGACGACCTCCTGTTATTTTGCAAAGGTGAGATAAAGTCAGTTATGCTCATTCTAAGGGCATTCTCTACTTTTTCAAAAGCCTCAGGCCTATGTATGAATCCCTCCAAGTCAGACATTTACTTTGGAGGGGTGAATTGTCATACAAGAAGAGAGATTCTGAGCATCTCAGGCTGTAAGGAGGGTGAATTGCCCTTTAGATACTTAGGTATAAGAATCACAGCTGGTAGGCTCTCTGTAATGGATTGCAACATACTTTCAGAGAAAATTGTCAAAAGAATCAGAGATATTGGTGCAACGAAGCTTACATATGCTGGGAGACTCATTCTTGTCAAAGCAGTACTTCAGACTCTTCACTCTTATTGGGCAAGAGTCTTCTTACTCCCAAAAACAGTCCTCAGAAAGATTTCTGCTATTTGCAGGAACTTTCTTTGGGATGGCTCGGATCAGATGGCAAGAATACCCCCTGTTGCTTGGGAAGATGTATGTAAATCCAAGGAGACAGGTGGATTGGGGCTCATTGATATAATCAGATGGAATATTGCTAGCATTGCTAAATATGTCCATTGGATTTACATTAAAGCAGATTCTTTGTGGATCAAATGGATTCATACAATATATTTAAAAGGAGATGCTTGGGATGCTTATGTCCCTCCTGAAGACTCCAGTTGGTACTGGAAAAAGATTTGTCGAGTGAAGGAATTGATAAAACCCTATTGTACTAATTGGGAAAATGCAGGGTATAGTGTAGCAAAAGGGTATAAATGGATGACTACTGATGATCCAAAAGTAGGATGGGATAAAGTAGTTTGGAGTAGGCACTGCACTCCAAGATCTAGTTTCATTGCTTGGCTTGCTATTAAAGGAAGATTGCAGGTGATGGATAGATTGAAGAGGTTAGGCATATGCGAGGAAGATGAATGTTTGCTGTGTCAAAATGGAAGTGAGACACATGACCATCTGTTTTTCTCATGTGGATACAGCAGGAAGTGCCTAGAGATGCTGAAACAGCTAAACGACATTGACATTCCAGCTACAAATCCTATTCTATGGTGCAAAAAGAGAAGATTTGGATCAAAGCTAGAGAAACAGGTAACAGGAGCTCTAACTTGCAACCTGACATATTACATCTGGTATATGAGGAACAAATGCAGGTTTGAACAACATGTCTGGATGCCAGAATTACTGATCAAAAGGGTTTCTCATGAAGTGCGAATTCGACTAAGGCATACTGTAGTGAATGTGAAAGAGAAGGACAAAGATTGGCTCAGAAGGAAAAATATAGAGTAAATGTCCAAAATTGGTTTAGCTGTAAGTAGCTTTTGATGTAAAATGTCATGTATTTTTTTTGTTTGAGGAGGTCGTATCCTCTTTACCTTGTAAACTTTTTTTGGAAGTTCAATAAAGCTTACTTTTCAACAAAAAAAAAAATATTATATTACTGCCAAGTTTAACCATGTACAATGAGAATACTTTTGGTGCTTTGTATGTATGGAACACTGTGAGTCATGAGTAGCATTGAAGACCATGGCGTGGCATTAGTCCCCCTCAAATGGCATTTGTAGACCATGGTGGATGAGGTAAATTGAGGTTGAAATAAGGCATGGCTTGTGATCGAAACCAATATGATGTTTAATGGGAAGAATAATACCTGAGGTACTATGTCTGATTTGGTTAAATTTACATGCTTAACGCGGGATGTCGTATGATACAACCGGACTTAGTCAATATGGAGACACCTTGACGAGTTAATGGAACGTGAAGTAATTTCGTGGTAGTAGCGTTGTTGCGCCCTTAGAGTTCAAGGCACTTTGAACGTCATATCTTGAGATTTGTAGTAGTTGGAGGTTTTGATGTTATTTGCAAGCTAAAGAATGGCTCCTATTACATTTTGGTTTAAATAACGAGGAAAGGAATGGAAACTTCAAAGATGCAGAGTTTTGGGTTAAAATTGCCGTGGAAGAAATTTAAAAGTGTTAGGTAATCGCTCAAATATAAGTCACGTGAATGAGATATGGGTTGAAATTATGATAGATGAGGCGAATTGAAAGGGGCTGTGTATAGAGGAACTAGCGATTGTTGGTATGATCGAACTTGGTACTATCTACACAATGCTTATGGTATTAAGTTACTGAGAATAAAATTTAAACCCCTTTTGAGAAGTTCCAATGGTATTGCATTGGTTAAGGCGACTTTGTTTATGGAACGGATGAGAAGACAACAAAAGAAAGCTAAGGATGATCGTAACAATTTTAGTTGATAAGTTTGAGACTCGAGGATATATGTTTACAGGGACAAAGTTTCTTTCAATCAAATTAGGGTGATGGTCTTGCGCAATGACTAGGGTTATAAAGTGCGTCAACACTTGAGATTTTTGGATACGAATATGTGCTTAACCAAGTCCCCAAAGGATTTCCTTATAGTTACTTGAGCTTGTGTGATTGCTCTAAGGTTTACACCTGTGAGACATGGATACGTGGAGACCCCAATGTGCAAGGAAAAGAAAGGAAAGCAACTTGGAGACTTGTAGTATATGTTTTGAGGATCAGGTGGGAATGAGATATGAAAGAAAAATAACTAGAGAGTGATACTCTTAACAC
Organism: Spergularia bocconei; assembly: GCA_963457585.1. Taxonomy (NCBI): domain Eukaryota; kingdom Viridiplantae; phylum Streptophyta; class Magnoliopsida; order Caryophyllales; family Caryophyllaceae; genus Spergularia; species Spergularia bocconei. Next base: position 6,215,097 of record OY734951.1, on the reverse strand, counting down.
AGTAAAGTCATATGATTATAGGATTAAACTCATTCGCACAAGCAAAGAGATTGATTTTAAGTATTACCTAAGGGTTGATGTGAGTCATGAACGAATAAAATTTGGAGAGCTACAGCGTGCGTGTTCAAGGAACCCAAGGAGTATGAGAAGAATGGCCTACTTGAGGTTAAAGTGATGATTATAGTCTTTAACTTTAGAGACATTCGAGTTTAGACCATCACGAAAAGGGCGAATTAGGTGTATAATTCAAGGACCTAACATCAGACATTCAGAGAGATCACTGAAACTTGATGAGTATTATGAGACGACAAGTTAACGATGAGGAGACTCAAGATTTGTGGTCGACAACTTATGGAATTGTGGAACCATCGTGAATGACTATGAGATATATAGATTCTCAAGCCTTGGATACATCTGACAAGCATAAAAGTCTGAGTGGACTCATGACTAGATCAAATAATTACAAGATGACGACAATATCTTGTCCGGGGTAAAACGACACCAAGGGTCAACTATTATGAAGATGAATTGGAGCTTAAAGGGTAACAACGTCTATCATCAGCTCTCTACGACATAAAAAGGACGTTCACTTCGTGAAGATAAGTGATAAACAGGACAAGAATGTGAATGATACATGGAGTAATAAGTTACGATTTGGCCAGCAGCCTATATGCATTGAGAAGTGTTATTGTGAAATTTCGACTAATCTGTAATTTGAGATTTTAGACGCAGGTTTTGATGGTCTTGATACTAATTAGTATATTGAGGATTAAATCACAATACCTTATATTGATGGGAATACCGCAACAAAGGTTAGATATGGAAAGGTGAAATGATGAGATTCAAATACACACAAATATTTCAGTAAAACTTTTAAGGATCGGTATATGGTACCATTTTGAGTTTGCCGGCCGGCTTCTGGAAAGGTTCTATTTTAGTAATGTGTTCCATGTCTATTAACGACAATTAGTTTATAAGTGCGTTGGATAGTTCGATATTGTTGGAATTACAGTTGATGAGGAAATATAACATAGCGTGGTCGACCTGGGGATGCGAAAGAGACAATGAAGTACCAATTTGGGAAAACACAAGTGAAAAGTGGCATTTATCGATGGGCAAATAATTTCCTCGCATGATACATAAAGTACATTGGTTCGAGGACGAACCTTTTCTTTAAGGGGGATGAGAACGTCGCATGTTCTTCCTTGGCTCTAAATTATGTGAATTATGTGATTTCTCTTGTTATTACGTGAATCGTGTTGCATCTTATTGAATTGTTCTGATAAATTGACGTACTTACTACATGCACTGACGATGCATGTATACGTATTCTGTGCACTAAGGATGCACACGTACTCGTTTTGTGCACTGACGTTGCAAGCGTATTTACATACCATTGCTCACTTCTTTTCTTTTCATACATACAATTATATTGTTGAATCGCTACTTATTTTCATCTTATATGGTATCCTAGTACCATGTATATTATCAAACACATATAAGCCTATTAATTTGCTAAGATGCTCATGTGGTTGTAAATGGAGTTGTTTGACTAAACAAGTGTTTGGAGAACTATAAACTTGGAAGGACGATAATTGAGGACACTTTGGAGAATGAGTTCAAGATTCGGGACGAATCTTTATTTTAAGGGGGGAAGATTGTAACACCCCGTATTTTTGGGTAATTATTTAATAAGGGTGTTACGTTTATAATGTAAATGAGAGTTTTATTAAGGGTTTATTGAGATTCGATTGAATTATTATGAGATTTCTAATTATAGAATTACACAAGAGAATTCGTTCATCTTTCGGATTTGGGTCGGGTTTTGGATCACGCAACCCACCTAATTAGCTAAGCCCAAACCCGAGCCTAAAACCCTTGCTTTATTCATAAACATTCGGCCTCCTTCTATCCCTCTCTCTCCTTTTCGTAGCCTCCACCCGCAGAAAAACTCCAAGCATCACTGTGTCAACTTAAAACACACGTAACTCTCTCATACGGTCTCTAATTGGAGCGTGGTTGGTGGCGTTAGAACCGTGCTTTCGATATGAATCCAACAATATGTAGATCGTGCCAAGATTCCATGGAATGCTCACTGTAGAGGTGTTTTAGTGGAGCTGTGTCTATCTACCCGAGAATCTGTTCCGCCCCTCGGTATTTTAAAGATTCCCATCGACTCCTAAGGAATTCGAGGACGATATTTTGTGGAGATGTTCCTACCTATAGGTTTTAAAACATATCCAAAATTGGTAAGGCCTAGACTTCTGTATCAAAAGGTATATTGGTTTTCGTGAGTAAACCCTAATTGTTATTCGTGGTTCATTGTGAAATTGATTCCCGTCAATCCGCTTGGAGTATTTGGACGAAATTTTGAAGAGAGGTTTCTGACATACCCTTATACAACATACTAAAATTTGGTGGTCATCCAATATTGGAGGTAGAGGTTATTCACGTTTATTTGCTACTGTCTCCTTTTGGGTTCATGATGTATTAGTGTTAATTGTGAGATTTATGACTTGTGGTTTCACTTTGTGAATTAGGGGATTATTGTTGAGGTTGTGATTGATGGGGTATGGTTGATTATGGGAAATATGATGTTAGACTAAAAAGGAGAAATGGATTGGCGTTTGAGGTAAGAACGTTGATCACAAACACCCTTACCTTCTATTGAATCATTGATAAGTTTTGTGTGATCATCTATTGCTTTGTTTCACTAAATTGATCACATTGCATGATACTTGTTCTTAATTCCATCGTTGAATCCATATTACCGTTGTTTGACTTGTATAATTGCTTCGCAAATCATCGCATGCGAACGGCCACTCGGCCGTTCTTCTTTTCGGCCTCTCGGCCTTCGTCTTCCTCGGTCACTCGGCCCCTCGGCCGTGGCCTTCGAGCCACTCGGCCTCTCGGCCGAGTGGTTAGTTGTTCATGCTCTTGTTGTTTCGTATGTTAGCGTGATTTGCTGTACGACTGTATCATCGAATAACTCATCCTCAAATAACGTACATAAAATGGATGAAAGATAATTTATGGAATCCACCTAGAGTCTCGGCGTATGTTCAGCTCGGCTGACCGCCGTTATACCTCTGATCAAGGTACTGCTGGTCGGGTTAGCTACCGACTCTCTATTAGTCTTCCTCCTAGATGGACAACTCGTCCTACCGGCTGTCTAGCGAGGGGTGTGCACACTAGGGATTAATAGGGGTGTTTACTACGACTCTAGCTCGAACATAGTTCGTTAAGTGGGGCTATGGGGTAGGACCCTAGCTTAAATAAAATAACTAATTCTGTTGTATGAGCGGCGATGCTCTTTTGACATTACTATCTATTGTTAACGATATTCTTGCGGTATAACATCAATTCGTTCTTGTTAGCTACGCGCCTCAAGGCGCGTATCTTATCTTGTTTATTTATGCTTATTGCTTCTTACTCAGCCTGTGCTGACGTTCTGTTTCTGGTTTGTCCCTACCTTATTCTGGGGCCTATGTCAATCTTCGATGGCATAGTTGACAGGTCTTGAAGTGTGGCTGCATGTTAGGGAAGCTGGTGCATGAGTGGGAATTATTTCATAAGACATATTTCAATAAAGACTTTATTTCATTTCAGTTGTAATTCGATATTTCGTTTGAGAACTGTAGGTTCGACATTTTAAGTATTCCGTTGTATTTGTTTTTATTGGTATTGTAATTGAATTTCTAGCCTAGCAGTTGACTCGATAGTCAATTGTGGCGTGACAATTCTAAATTATTTCTATTTATAGTTGGTCAAAATTTAGGGTTGTTACAGCAGCTTGTAGTTTCCTTCCCTGATCTTTGTAGTCTTTAATTTCCGCTGGAGTCGGGTTGTACCCTAAGCCAAAAGGGTACCGTCGAAACTTGATCGACGGAAGGGTGGTGGACCCATCTTCATTTCTTCCGAGCGACATTCCTGGAAAATACCCCCAATTTTTCATCATAAAATGAATGTGAATTCAGAGGTAGGGTCAAGAAATTGAGTTTGGACACTTGCCTCTATTAAGGATTCACTTTAATGATGAATTTCTTCTTCGAGTAGAGCATTGATCTGAACTTCTGGCACAAAACCCCAAACATCAATATCATTATCATCATGAGCAATTTTGAGCAACGCGTCATCTTGAACAACGATCTTTACGGGAGACGAGGACAAGGTGATTGATACTCCATAGAAGAAAAACTTCACCTTCTGGTGTAAAGTAGAGGGGACTGCCCCTAGCTCATGGAGCCATGGACGTCCAAGGAGCATATTGAAGCTAGCTGGAATATCTATTACATGGAATTCAACCCTCCTTTCAACTGGCCCAGTCGTAATGTTCACATAGACAATACCCTCGATGTTTTGTTTTGTATTATCATATGCCCGTACAGTCATATTCGAAGGAGAAAAGTCCTTTGGCTTAAGCCCGAGATGAGGTGTGGTCATTAAAGGTCGTACATTCACCGCGGATCCAGTGTCAATTAGTGTCAACGGAATATTTTTGTGCATACATCCAACAGTGAGATACAAAGCCTTGATGTGACCATTATTCTCGGGTGGGAGATCATCTTTTGTGAATATTATAGCCTCGTTGAGCTTGTCGCCAGCTAGGTGATTGACCAATTCTTCAGGGGTGGTGTTTACCGTGAGCTTGACATTGGTTAATGCATTCAAAACAGCCTGTCTATGCTCCTGTGAGTGGCAGAGCAGCTTCCAAATGTCAATATCAGCTTTCGTTCTCTTCAATTGTTTGATCACCGCACTTTCCTCGGGTTCAGCAACGTCATGCTCTTTGGTTCGAATAACAGAGGAGTTTTGCTTGGCTTGTTCTGGTTGGTAAACTCTACCAGACCGGGTCAAGTTATCCACATTAGCTTCCTCGTCAGAAGAATACCAGATATTAATATTGATTGACGCCCCAATTTCCTTGATTTTTGATTGTTTTCTCATCCCCGGAGTCACTGTCCCATATCCCTTGTCTATGTACCTTAGCTTCAGTTTCACTGTCAGCGCGCCAAATGTCGTCATGTACCTTAGCTTCGGTGTCACTGTCAACACGCCAAATGTCGTCATTGACATCTTTGTTATTGATCTTGACCTTGGGCTGGTAGTTGGTTTGCCAAATATCATCATTAACGTCCTATATGCACTGATTTCTGGCCTTGATATCACCCTGACCAATATCCCATATGCCTTGGTCATCGTCCGCGTATCCAACATCGTCTTCGGCGTCCCATATTCCTCCTATAAAATCTGCTGCTTTTACAATTATTGTAATTGAAATAGGGGAGCTGTGTGGACGAATAAGGATGCTAGGATAAAATTCTACTCCTTCCTCTACTGAGTGCACATCGTCAGTTGCAGTCTTCGAATTCGGCGGGCCGGGATTGGCAATTTGTTGGCATCTATCATCTCTTGAATCATGTTCTTCAGAGCCCAGCATTCTTCTGTGGAATGCCCGGTTTTACGGTGAAACTCACAGTACTTTGGCTGGCCATTTGACAATGGGATCAGAGTCACTTCACTTGAAATTTTCGAACCCTCTTGGGAGTTAATCAGGCCACTTGGGTCAGAGTCTTCCTCGTCTCCTGAAATTGAATGAACACCCAAAGGATTTTCGTCATTGCTTTGACGTCGGAGGTGTCAACGCAACTTCTCGGCATCTATCATGTCTTGTATGGCATGCTTCAAATTCCAACAGTAGTCAATAGTGTGCCCATTCCCACGATGATATTCACAATATTCATTTTCCTTATATCTGGCACTTCTCTTTTCTGGTGGAACATCGGGAGTTGGCCCAATTGGTTTGATCGAGCCATTGTCTCGAAGCCTCTTAAATAGCTTGCTGTAGGATACAGGGAGCTTTGTAAAGACCCCGCGAGCCTTTTCTTGAGCCTCTAGCAAGTTAATGTCTTCACCTTTAAGCACGTTGGATGCATCGCTTTTACGGTAAGAATTTTTGCTTGCTTGAGAGCCCTTTCCTTGGAGAGTACCTTTTAGGATATCGTCTTCAATATCAATGCTAATCTCGTAGACCTTCTTGAATTCCTGGAGCCTTTGGTAGCGCATATTGTCCCTGTAAAGAGGTCTAAGGTTGTTAATGAATATCCTAACCAGCTCTCGCTCTTTGGGTCGGTTTACCATTTGTGCAGCTTTTTCCCTCCATCTAGTAAGGAAAGTGGTAAAGCCCTCTTTTTCACCTTGTTTAGTAACTTCCTGTTCTCGAGTAGTGAGCTCAATGTCGGCATTACACGAGTATTGGTTCACAAAGGCCTGAGTAATATCTTACCAAGTAGCAGTTTGTTTAGGCTCAAGAGAGTAAAACCATTGAGTTGGGTTTTTACCTAAGGAATTAGGAAAGACCACATGATACAAAGACTTGTCAACTCCCTTAACCATCATGGTGTTTTGGAAGCTTCGGAGGTGATTGACGGGATTCTCATTACCTTCAAACTTCGGAATGTCAACTGAGCTCATGAACTTGTCGGGTAATTTCCCGTTGACTTCTGGGCTTGTCCTAGTAAGCTCATAGTAATTGCTCCCCATTTCTTATTTGAGTAATTTTTGCTCAAGGTCCTCGAGTCTCTTGGTTTTCTGCTCAAGCTCTTCGATCTTCTTAGCCACAAGTGCATCAGCATTGCTATTAACTAGTGTTCCCTCAGGTTTCTCACCCATCTTGGTTTCAAGATCAGTAAACTTGGTGTCAAATTGGTCCATTCTGCATATGAGAACAGACAACATGTTCTTGAGCTCAACATGTGATATTTCCTCCTCCCCTGTCATTTTGTTCTTGGTAGCAGGCCTGAATTATTTGGACAGACATCAGAATTTATGAAAAGAGGATGGGACAAAAAACAGGGGAATAAAAGAAGGAAGGATGCCTAGCCGGTGCTACAAGAAACACATAAATTTTTGGTGGAGGGATGATTACTGACTCAAGGCATAGAAAGGGGAGAGCTACAGGGTTGACGCCCTATGATAAGATGAATTTATAAGCCTAGGGTGTGCTAAAACTGAGTGGGAAAACTGTCGCTTTTACTTAAGGGTGGGTAAAGAACCTAATGACTATACTGAAGAGGGGATTTGCAACACAACAGAAGACTCTTAATGGGAATTGACAGGGCAGACAAAGATTGCAGGGACTAACTAAAAAAGGTACCAATCTCCTAAAAAAAATCTGGGAATTGCCTAAGTTTCTAAAAAATACTAGGAAAAGAAGGTGTTACCGAAAGCCTTCATTGCTAAGTTTTCTAATAATTTGGCTAGTTGAGCGCCACGTCTAAAACACTTCAATCACATAGCATGCACTTCGTAAAAAAATAGTGGCACATTGAGCACATTATGATAAGTCTATCCTATTGTTAATTCGGGTAGATATAAGATAGTCAAGTGGAACCCAAACAGAGGACGCTTCTATTGATTGCGGTCGGAAGCCGTGGCAATAGAAGATCCTCCTGTACCCACCAAAAGATGAGTACGGTTTGGGGCGGATGTCGACCACACAGCACGTCGTGAAAGTCGAATTGACCCAACGTGTGTATAGTCTATGCATCCTAGGGTAAAAAAGTGGGTTTAGTCCTTATGCGCCTTTGTACTAACGTGACATGCAATCTAAAATGCTATACGAAAATAAAAATGCAATGCCGATTATGAATCAGTTTTCGAGTTAGCAAAGTCTCCAGCGGAGTCGCAACTGTGAGATACCGTACCGATCTAGGGGTGGACCGATTGGGTCTCGCTATTTTTTTATGGAGTCGCCAGCAGGATTTTGATAGCACCTCACAAACCTCGAATGGGTCCTTTGCAAAGTACGATTTGGGGAAGGAGTTAGGCACCCCAATCGCCCGTCCGAAGACGGCCTCTACTAATTGATCCAAGATAAATATAAAGTTATAATCGACGACGTAATTTCATATAACAATTAGCATGCGACGATAGAAATTATTTACGCAAACGTACACATGAAAGATTTATGTGACAAAACCTTTAATAACAAAGACACGGCATGATGGAATTATTAAATATGCAACTTACACTACACTTACGCAAACTTGATGACTAGCATGCCTAACTTTGATAGATAAATTGGTATTCAACCATCACGTAACACACAAACAAAACACACGCGTACTTGTTAAGTATCACCTACACAGCATACTATAAATATAACAGCCCGATCCATCATACGTCGCAACACAACACAATAAGATGGGTAGTCACCTCTTAGGCCCGTAAATCCTCTCGTGGGCTCTAAAAGGTGAAGGCCTTGTTGTTAGTATGATGGTAGGAATCTATTATAAACTGATCATATGAGCCTTAATTTCCCAATGTGGGACAAACCAACTCCATAAACCACTTTCCAAATTCCGTAGTGTTACAATAAATCATGCGAGAAGACGATCAAAACATGTAAAATTTCGGAAAATGTTTAAAGGAGATAAAGGCCCTCAGGTGGACATACTTGTGTTGTCGTGCGGATCTCGGTTTCGTATACCAACACGCGCAACCCTTGTCTTCGAGCCTCTTACGCCACTTCACCCAACGGTCCAAGTTCAACCTCCGTCTCGGCGACCTCGCTATATTGTGAACTACTCTTCGAATGATTTATGTGAGCTTCAAGGCCGTGTTCCCGTGATATGTGAACAAGGTAAGTGATAATGGTGAGTGTTTTTCCGTGTTTTTTAGCTAAGATTTCTGTGTGGCGTTTTGAAGGGATAAAGGTCTCTTTATATAAGAAATGAATGGAGGGCTTTTGGGAAATGATTAGCAGCCAACTCATGCTTGGAGAGGAAGCAAATTAGAGTTTATGATAACTCTAAACACCAAAGCCAAGGCCTATCTTATCCTTTTTGTGCCAACTGATCATGCTAATACACACCAAAATGTCTCCCAAATTAGAGTCCACAAAAAGAATGCCAAGCAAATGCCAACTCCAATTATATCCTATCTTTTGCTCCCGTATTATCTTCAATCACTAATTATGAGCTGATTATGAATTGATAATGATAAAGATAAAGAAAGACTTGGTCAACCGAAATAGAGACCTTGAAAATACAGTCGGTTGAAGTTGCCAAGGAGTTGCCAAAACGGGCCTAGACATTATCACCATATGCATCACGCATGACATTGGTCCAAAATGACTAATTGGCAAAATGGATGGAACTGTGTGGTCAACGGGCTAAAATGAAAGCTAATAATCCAAATAAACAATATCGGGCCCTCTAAGACCAACAGGCTAAACATCAGGCTTCCCTCTTCATACTCGCGCCGAGACTAAGGGGTCGAAGGTGTTGGTAATCGAAACCTTTCACCGCTGTCCACTATCCATCTCATCATCGGGCGTTATTAAATGGGAAGCCCCCAAGTCGGGTGTCTACACATCTCCGGATTACTTAGGCAATACACAATACTATATTCACTATTCCTACACACAATCTCTGACTTAGTCATCGGAGGGGGTTCCCGACACCACCCCCCGGGGCTAGTAACCATCGTTCACTGTGCAGCTTAGGTCAAGATAGGCATAAGGAGGTCTCCCCTTCTTCATACAAATAATCGATTGTTTACTATCCGCAACAATTTGGCGTCGTCTGTCAAGAGCGCCGACTACAAGCCATGTCTGAATGACCTTTGTTGTCGCCGCCGAGCATCGACCCAACATTTCCAGACGTCTCGTACCTCCATACCCCGTCACGTTCAGGCAGCGAGGCAGGAAGCAACCCTACCATTCCGACTACGCTAGTACGCCACTCGCCTCGGCCTCTACCCAACCACAACAGGTGAGGTCGGTGGTAGTGGGACTGACAACAGGGCACCACACCCTCAACACTGGTGGGACCCAAACAACCACGGTTCAAGGGGTAGCCAGCAGCTCCCACGCCACGGTAAGTCCAGGGCAAATGCAGGCAATGTACAACACCCTCAAGACCATGATGAACTCCCTGGAAGCAGCTGGGGCTACAGTCGCCGAGGCTGACCATGCCCAGGGGGTGGCAGAGAACATCATTGTTCCTAATAATCTCTTCCACACCCCTGGCAATGGTGCCCCATCAAGACCTCACACGGTGACCAGCAGCCGGAATCACACCAGGTCCCACACCAAACCAAAGTCTCCTGCTCGACACTCATCCCATCACACCAGCCGACACGAGACCACCCGCCACAACACTCATCGTGCCACAGGGTCGAGACACGAAGAGACTGCGCATACAGCCGAAAGTTCCGGCTGGAGGCGGCTCAAGAGAATCCGTTCCCCCATCACAACAGAAATCTTGGACACCCCTGTACCGGCTTTCAAGATGTCAGCTTGTAAGTTCGATGGCACGACAGATCCAACAGAGCATGTTCACAGCTTCGAGAGCCACATGTCCATGTACCAGCAAAAAGATGTAGTATGGTGCAAGGTGTTCCAAAACATGCTGACAGGACAGGCCCAGACCTGGTTTAGGAACCTGCCGGACAAGAGCATAAAGAGGTTCCGGGAGCTCGCGAACAAGCTGGAGGATCAGTACTCCGACAACAAGAGAAGGGAGAGGATAGCCACCAAACTCCTCACTGTACTGCAGCTCCCCAACGAGACCACCGGCAGCTTCATTCGGCGTTTCAACTCCGAATACCAGCAGATCCCGAATTGCTCACAGGAGGTGGCGATATTTGCTCTGACACACGGGCTAGCACCTGGCCCGTTGCAGACGCATATCATAAGGAAGCCACCAACCACCATAGCGGCAGCAAAGAAGCTGGCTAAGGGCTTCATCAGGGAGGAGGAATACAAGGAGGCCTTCTCCCCTGAAAAAAGGAGCCGACCAGGGGCTGCCGAGGGAAGGGACCCGCCAAGGCACCCAAGGCTGCCGAGAAGGAGGCGGACAAAGGACCGGATGTGAGAGGCCCTAAGAGGGAGAGGTTCAGAGAGTATACTGAGCTCACTCTTCCTAGGGTACAAGTCTAGGCCATCCACAAAGACTGTAGATTCCACGGATGGTCGCTATAGCGACGGACGCGCGAGTCGTACGATGATTGCACTAGGATAGGAGTCGCCACCAAAAAATTGTGGGGTGTTTAGAAATCATGCAATGTGATCTTGTTCCTTGTTACCGAAGGACTACGTAAACGCTAGGTGAGTGTGTACCCATTGAGCATAAACGATTGGAGAAGCGAGTCATGCCAAGTACAAAACACTTTCGCGAGTCGTTTTACGAAAGGGACAAAACTGAGGGACGTAAGGAACAAGATGCGCACTGTGCCCTACGCCAATATGCAGTCTACGGACTGCAAGACTGGGTTCGTGGGTGACGGTACGTGTTGGGAAGCCTTAAGACACACAACCCCGCCCACGTATAACGGCCTCTACTAGTTGAATTATCATTTACAAGTTGTTGAGAAGTTAGCCATGCAAGTTACAATCATTTACAAGTTATATACAACCTAGTAAATTAGCTAAGTCAGTTATTTAGCACATAAACTAGATCTTAGGTCGCAACGTCGTTAAAATTGATTAACGGTCCCTAGCTACCAATTGTCCAAGCGCTTTGCGCTATGTGTGTTAGGCGTGATTCACGTAATTTGTTTTGGATCTAAATCTTGGTTAGGCAAAATATAAATATATGTCGTAAAAGTAATAAAATGCGCACGTAAAGAAGGAGTAGAAGATTAGAATAAAGTAAAAGATGAGTTTAGAAAAGAGGGGGTGCCTTCAGGACTTACGTGTGTCCGCGATACCACTACTTGATCTATTATGGTTCGAGATCGTTGCGTTGATCCTTAGTATGCGTCGTAGGGGCTAGATGTGCTCTTGGAGCGATACGTTGCTCTTCGAATGTAGGTGTTTGAGAGGGGCTTTGTTTGAGTTGTGTTTGTAGTGTTGTGTTTAGGGGTGCCCTAGAGGTGTAGGGGTGCTATTACGGTTGTTGTAGTTGCGTTGTGCTAGGGTTTTGTGTTGTAGTGAGGAAGGAGCAGAGATTCGGGGTCGAAATGGTGTGTGAAGATGTCAAATGGGGTGCAAAAGGGGTTGTATTTATAGTGGTGGTGAAAGGTAGGGTTTTAGCCGTCTAGGGTTGCGTGCGTCATGGCGCGGGGGTGGTGCGTCATGCGCAGGCTGGGCCGCGTCAGGCGCAGGTGCAGCTGCGCCAAGGCCTATGTGCTCGGATAGAGGTGCGCCTGGACTCCTTGACGCGCCATACAAAATTGCATTTGTGGCCTTCTTATGACATGAGTATTGTACATGTGAATTTGGGTGGGCAAACGACGTACAAAAACATGTTTTCTAAATGATTTTTGGCGACTTAAGCACGCTGTTCATTCTTGAGTTAGGTCAGGTGCAAGAAGATAGGAAAATGGTTGTTTTTGGCCTTGTTTTGAGTAGAGACGCATTTGCTAACGGATTCACGACAACGGTGGTTCACATAGTAGAACAAGTAGACGCAATTCACTGTAATTTGTCCTTTCATCATCGGGCATTTGGGTAGGGACAAATGCAGGTGTCTACAAAGACGAACCCAAGTGGGTCAGACCTCCTCGCATGGAAAACAAGAAGAGGGATCCAAACCTATTCTGTGCATTCCACTAGGATTACGGCCACGACACCAAAGATTGCAGACACTTGAAAAGCCAGATCGAAAATCTGCTTAAACAATAATTTTTCAGACAGTATGTGAAGAAGAAGGAGCCGGGAGCAGCCGAGCAGCGACCTCCCATCCGCCAGCGTGTAGGGGAGATACACGTGGTGACAGGAGCCTCTGCTAATGGAGGGACATACAATAACGGGCCACTAGAGTCACCTCCGGGAGCTCCGGAATCAAGTCCTCTATTCTGGGGCCGAGTTTCCACTAGCTAATAAAGAGATCATACCCACTCTGATGCTAGAGCAGCCAGACTATGATCGAGTCAGCCAGCCACACAGCGACCCGCTGGTCATCCAGGCTGACATAGCCAACCACTTGGTCCACCGACGCCTGGTCGACACAGAAAGCTACACCAATTTGCTCTACCGCGACGCCTTCGAAAAGATGGGGCTCAAGAAGAGTCATCTGCGGCCGACCAGCTCAGTTTTCTGAGTCTCTGGCCAGGGGGTGAAACCCATGGGCAGCATCACACTCCCCATCATGATCAGAACGAGGGCAGCTGCCAGAAATGTGCTGGCTGAGTTCGTAGTCATGGATGCTCCGGCAGCATACAACGCCTTCATTGGAAGAGTAACCTTGGATGAGATATTTGGGCTAGTGTCAATACGAGCGCTATGCCTCCTTTATGTCTCAGACAGGGGAACACCTGAGAAGCTCTTTGGCTGTCAAGACACTGGAAGGTCATGCAATGTGGTAGCGATCAGGCAGACGCAAAGGACACCCTTTCTAGCTGCCATGATAGCTCAGACAGAACCCATGGAAATTTACCATGGTTCTGTGGGGGCAGGAAATTAAAGGAGCCTGGCAGAAGAGAAGGGAAGCAGGTCCTGGAAGAGGACAGGCCTACCAAGATGGCAGAAGCTAATGACGAGCCAGAGGAGGTCATGCTGTCACCAGGCGGGCGAGTACAGATCGGATCTGGCATGGAACCAGGGCTAAGGCACAACCTGATCGCCCTACTGAGCAAAAACCAGGACGTGTTCGCCTATTCAGCCGATGAAATGCCATGCATCGATCACAACCTGGCATTCCACCAGTTGAATGTAGACCCAGAAGCAAGGCTAATAAAGCAAAAGAAGGAAACCTTCTCGGCAGAGAAGGATGCAGCCATCAAAGAGGAGATAGACAAGCTCCTCAAGGCATGATTTATAGAGCCATGCAACTACCCAGAGTGGTTAGCTAATGTGGTCATGGTAAGAAAGGCGTCTGGTGCATGGAGAATGTGCGTAGACTCCACCAGTGGCCACTCAATGTTGTCCTTCCTCGATGCTTTCTCAAGGTACCACCAAGTCTCCCTGTGGGAGCCAGACAGGAACAAGACAGCATTCGTGACAAGGCACGGAGTCTTCAATTACAAGATGATGCCCTTCGGGGTGAAGAATGCAGGTGCTACCTATCAGAAGCTGGTAGATAAGGTGTTTGAGCACCAGAAAGGAAGAAACATCGAAGTATATGTGGACGATGCCATCGTCAAAAGCAGAACTGACCAAGATCACCTAGCAGACCTAGGGGAGACATTCGACTCCCTTAGGAGGTACCAAATGAAGCGTAACCCCAAGAACTGTGTCTTTGGGGTCAGGTCTGGGAAATTATTAGGCTTCCTGCTGAGCCAACGAGGGATAGATGCCAATCCAGACAAGGTCCAAGCCATAATCAACTGCCAGAACCCAAAAACCGAAAAGAAGTCATGCGGCTGACAGGAAGGATGGCTGCCCTGTTCAGGTTCATCTCCAGATCAGCAGAAAAATCAACCCCTGTCTTCGACTTCGAAGTACTGAAAGGAAACAAGCAGTTCACTTGGGGAGAGGAGCAGAGAGTTGCCTTCCAGGAGCTCAAGAAGCATCTCACCAAGCTGGACACCCTGGCCAGACTAGAACTTGGGGAGCCACTTTACCTCTACATAGATGTCTCCGGATCTAGTTTCAGTGCAGTGCTGCTCAATGAAGAGGGGAAGGTACAAAAGGTCATCTATTATGTAAGTCATACCCTCCTCCTGTTGGAGTAGGTGTCCTCCGACAATAATGCGTTGACTAATTAAATCTAATTAGGAATAAACCTGGGAGATATTATATATATTAAGTCAGCTGATTAACGTAAATCGATAACGGTTGGATGGCTAGAGTTTGACGTTATTGTCGTTTAACGGCGGTAATCAACTGATCCCTCTCGGTCACACCGGTAAAGATAGTTTCTCCAAAGGATATTATATTTGTATTTAATACAATATAATATAAACCCTAATATTTCAGTTAAAGAATTAACTGATTATATCGGATACTGTTTTGCGAGTTCTGAACTCTGGTCGTATAAATTACGATTTTTGTGTGAATTGTCAATATAGACAATTAGCTAATTAAATTACAAAAAGTTGTAATTTAGCTAAAATGATGTAATTAGTAATTATTATATAGAGATATAAAAATTAACTAACACTTAAAGAAATAAGTGTACAAATTATACCCAAATTGTAACATAAGATGTTAAGGGTATATTTAGTAAGGGCAAAATGGTCATTTTGCCACCACCACTATATATAATGTGTTTTATGGTCAAAACACATTACTTACATCATTTTTTCACAAATACAACAAGTTTTAGAGAGAGGATTTGAGAGAAAACCCTTTTTTTTCTCTAAAAATCAGCCAACTTCAAACACCTTCTAAATCAAGTTTTCTTCATTGCATGTCAATGAAAACTTGATCAAAACACTTTACTAAACCTAGAATAACATTAGCTAAAGTGTTAGCTAATTTTATTTTGGTTTTATGGTTAAAATCTCATAAAAACTAGTCTTTTAGTGAGATTTTTTGGAGAGCTTCTTTGGTGGATCAAGAGAGGAGGTTTCCTAACTTGGAAACTCAAGACTAAGGAGGAGGATCCCCATTAATTAGCAGCTCAAGATCCTTCTTTTGAAGGAAGGTCCAAATCCCTCTTGATTAAGGTATAAAAATATGTTTTATTACCTTATTTATGCTTTAATCTTACATGCAACAAAAGATCTTAGCTAAAATTAATTAAGGGTAATTAAGTACTAATTAGCGGAGTCTAATTAGGGGCTAAATAACTTTCATGTGGTATCAGAGCATCGGTTTAAGTTGCATGTTAATTTTAAGCTTTAATTAGGTTAATTGGTAACTTAATTAATTTTTAATGATAAAAATTGGTTTTATCATACAAACTAAAGTTGCATGTGATGTTTTGGGCATGTGGATGCTCCAACCGAAATTATGGTATTTTAGGAATTTATTTGCTAATTTTTGCTTATTTTTGGTTGCTTTTACAAGATTAATGCTATTTTCTAATTAATTGGTAATTAGATTAACATGCATGTTGATTTTTGTAATTTAAGAAATTTATAATTTTTCCAGAATTATAATGAGTATAATTTCCAGAAATTATTTCATAATTTTTATTGGCCATTTGTTATTAATTAGTAATAATATAAATGGTGGAAAATTGATTTCTTAAGAGAAAATGACCAAAATAATTTTGCATATTTTTGTCCTTAATTAGCTACTGGTTGTGAGCTTAAATCACATAATGAAATAATTTCTAAATTTTTTTCATAATTAGTTATGATTTATTTAGATATTTTCGGGTTTATTATGTGTTTTTTGGACAAATAGTTAGCAAATATAATCAAATTAAACTAATTAATTCAATTTTAGTGGAAACTAAATATTGGAAAACTAATTTGTTGGTGGTTAGTTTAAACTTAAAAGGTGTTTTAAGTGTTGATTATTGATTCTAATAAGTTAGAATCGGAAATTCCTAAATTTACCGGGTTGCTTGTACTGTAAAGTTGAAAATCTGATTTTCGGTCTTATTTGCATGATTCTAAGTATAGTATGGCCATAAAGCACTATAGTATCGGTACTGTACCGAAATGTAAGGACGGTATTCGATTGGTTTGTAATAATTGCGATCTCGTATCGCCGGTTTGTAATAATATTTAATTTCCTTAGTTTTCAAAAATGTATAATAGGATAGTCCATATGTACATTTGTTTATATTGAAGACCGACGATTTTCACGAAGCCAATAGTTGGTGACTCGAGATCGAATTGAAGACGGAGCCTTTGAATCTTTTGAAGCCTAGTTTAGGTTTAATTGCTTTTATTAGGTTCTAGTCTTATGGCCATACTAGGACTTGGATTTATTTGATGCATGCTTGGTTTGACTTCCGCACAATTATAACCAAACACAAATCCCACATTGTCATATCCATTATCCGCGACTCGCTAGAATTAGTTCACTTAAAAGCGATAGATAAAATATGACAAGATCTCTCACAAAAAAAAAAATTTTAATCGAGATTTAGTCCTTCCACAATTCACACCTATGCAACCCTTGTTCATTAGGGGCACGCTCGCCCTAGCGGGGTGTTTCCTTTTTATCTTGGAAGAGTAGGTTAATAAAGAGTTATTACGAGTGAATTTTGGTTTAATCTTGACGTGATTTGCAATACAAGTCTTGCAATACGGGACTAAAGGATTGATTTAGTTGAATCGATCAACCGAGAGTTCTAAGTGTAGAATCAATCATGAGTTGGTTTACCGAAATTACACAAATTTAGAATGTATCGCCCTCCGCGTGCCTAGATTTATATAAGATCGGATCTCGGAATCATTTATATAATTTAGAGAGATCATTATATAAATGTCTAAATTCACAAATAATTATATTAATGTGAATTTGACGATGAATTTAATCGATTGTTTTTCCCCACGTTGTAGTTTAAAGTCGAAAATGGCTCAACGCTGTGGTCATAGCCGCAGGGAAGCTAAAGCCATACTTCGAAGCCCACCAAGTAACCGTACGCACTGACCAGCCTCTGGAAAAGACCTTGGAGAAGATAGAGAAGTCAGGGCGGCTTACCGAATGGGCCGTGGAGCTGTCGGAATTCGGGATCAAGTACAAGCCCAGAGGGCACGTCAAGGGACAAGCAGTAGCCGACTTCATAGCTGAATGCTCACACCATGAGGAGGCTGCTGAACATAACATCTGGGAGGTATACACTGACGGATCTGCCACCTCCACCGACTCGGGGGTAGGTGTGGTCCTAATCTCACTAGAAGGAAACAGATTCGATCATGCCTTGAGGTTCATGTTCCAAGCCTCCAACAATGAGTCAAAGTACGAAGCGGTGATCGCGGGAGTAGAGCTCAGCGTGGCAGCAGGGGCTAAGCATGTCGTCATCAATACAGACTCCCAGCTGGTGTGCAACCAGATCAAAGGAGAGTACGAGGCAAGAGACGACACAATGCTCAAATACCTGGCGAAGTTCAAGCAGATTTCAGGGACACTTAGCTCACTCAAAGTCGAGCTAGTGCCACGCTCCCAAAATCCCCAAGCAGATGCATTATCAAAGCTGGCCAGCTCCAGTCTCCAGGATGTGTCAAGATCAGTATTTGTGGATATCCGAGGCAGCAAGAGCATATCAGATGACAATCTGATCCAGTCTGTAGAGACAGAGCCAGCTGGATGGACCCCATCATAGCATACAAGTTGACAGGGGAGGATCCAACCGGCAGAAACCACAGAAAGAAGCTTAGAAGAATAGCAGCACGGTTTGTGATCATAAGAGGAGAGCTATACAGAAAGTCTTTCTCCCACCCACTCTTGAAGTGTGTTGGACCGACATCCACCTGTCATCCACCTGCCTGCAAATGAACTTATGCCAGCCCTGAATCCCCCACCATTCACTCAGTGGGGGATGGACATCATTGGCACGTTCCCAAAGCAAGCAGGATCAGTCCAGTGGGTGATAGTGGATGTCGACTACTTTACCAAATGGGTAGAAGCAGTGCCAGTGGCCACCATAACATCTGAAGCTGTCAAGAAAGTGGTATGGAAGCATATTTTCACTCGTTTCGGCCTACCGAAGTGATTGTAATGGACCATGGCTCACAGTTCGATTGCGGCCCGCTCTAAGAATGGATGACCACTTTTGGAGTTAGGTTTGGCTACTCCGCTGTCTGCCACCCTCAAAGTAATGGGCAGGCAGAGGCAGCCAACAAAACCATCATCAACGGAATGAAGAAGAGGCTGGAGGACGCCAAGGGAGCTTGGGTCGAAGAGATACCAATGATCCTGTGGTCCCTTCGAACCACAGAGAAGGAGGCCACCGGCGAGTCGCCTTTTAGGCTGGTGTACGCGACAGAGGCTGTCATGCCCGTGGAGATAGGATCCAGTAGCCTAAGGGAGCAACTTTACGAGCCCAAGAGCAATGAGGACTCCTTGCGAACATCCCTCGACCTGTTGGATGAAGTAAGAGACGGGGCAAGACTCACCATGGCCGTCTATCAAGACATGATCAAGAGAGCGTACGACAAGAGGGTCAAAGTCAGAACATTGAATGAATGAGACCTGGTCATGAGGAAGGCTGCATCGTGCATCATGGCAGGCATCGATGCCAAGTTGTCCCCGAATTGGGTTGGCCCCTACCTGATCACTAAAAAGGAGGGACCAGCTATTTTTCGGCTGGCAGAAATGGATGGCACGCCACTCAAGTCCATATGGAACACCGACAATCTCAAGAAGTACTATCCTTAGAGGTGAGAAAAGCATGTAAAAATTGTAAGCTCCGATAAAGCATCCAAAACAAATGCAAAAGCTATTTAAACATAGCAAACTATGTATTTCTGGGTTATGGAAACAATGAATAAACAACTCCCTTACAGTCCAATTACATTCTTTTATTTCATGCATTTTTCACGCATTTTTCTTTGAAAAACGAGTAAAAATTGGGGGCAATTAGGCAGGCCCTAGTTTGCCCACAAAAGAAACCTCAAACTCATGGCAAGCTGCCCAGTGACAAGAAAAGTCACTTGACAAGCCAGCGAACTCATGGAAAGCCGGTAAGTGGTAAAGACAGACAAGCGCTGTCACAAGGTCAAACCTACCAGGTGATAAACCAGCACACCCGTATGCATTAATACGGGCACACGACTGGCAAATAACAATCTTCACATAGCTTGCTAAAATACACGCAGCTATCACAAGAAAAAGAGTACCCTACCTAAGCCGGCTGAGCAGCACACACAGCTACTCCCTGAACACGAGTACACAGCTATACCCCTGCCAGACCTTAGCGGGACCCAAAAGAGAACAGAAAACTCAGAAAAACATACCTAGTCTGGCTTGAGGGTCCGTTGTAATTTAACGGAAACCCGGCAACAGGCGACTAACGGTAAAACAGACAGAGGACTAACTCTCTCCCTAAATGAAACTCTCTCCCTACTACGGCCTACCTTACAAAAGAAAGCAAAAGGACAAACTAGATTAAAACAGTTACGGATCAGGACAAGGTTAGGTAGGCAGATTCAGGATGATGCGTAGGACTCTGGACTGTGAAGCAGCCGCCATGAGCCCTATTCCTAAGCTAACTGCCCCGGGTTAACCAGGGCAGGGGAGGTTACAACGCTAGCACCGCTAACCTGGGTAGTCTCAGTAGGAGCATTAGGCAACACCGGTGAACCAGAAGCAGCCATGGGACCCTGGGCAGAGGCAGGATTCTTGAGTAAAGGCCAAGTAGGCTGTTGAGACCTCTTCATTTCCTCCATCTTCTCCCATTCAGTAGAACGAGCCGGGAACAGGTAAGCAAATGTAGCAGCAGCAGCTCCCCAACCTCCTTCGAAGGATTGCCATCAGTGCTGCTTCATTTCAGCTTTGGCTCGAGACTTGAGCTCAGCAAGAGCAATCTCCCGTTCCTCCCGGCCACTCTTAACCAACGCCACCTGCTCAGCCAACTGGGCTTTAAGTCGCTCCATCTCTCCCACCGCGAGCTGCTCCTTAAGCTCCTTAATTTCCTCATCAGCAGCTCTGGACCTCTCAAGGGCCTGTTCCAAGTTGACTTCGAGGGCCAGCGTCTAGTCAGTTATGTCAGGTAGACTCTTCTTGGCATCTTCGACCTCTCTCCTCCAGCAGTCAGCTTTCTTCTCAGCCTCGGCCGCAGCAGCCTCCAACCTCTCTTTCGTCTCAGTAGTTGCCTTCTTCAGCTGGCCCATCTCCTCCTCCATCCTGCTCTACGACTCGGTTAGCTTCACCATCTCCGCCAGATAGGTGGCTCCTAGCTCATAGGCCATCAGAGTAGACTGTGCAGCCTACAAAGTCAAAACAGGTGAGTTAAGGAAAGAGGAAAAATAGAGCAAAAAGCAAGCAAAGAGAGAGAGAAAGAGGGGCTAACCAGGGCCAAGTTATGCATGGTAGAGGCAAAAGGCACCCTGACAATGTGCTTCAACTCCGTAGGCCGGTCTAAAGGCAGCATAAGACCCCTGAAGAGGCGCCAGGCACAGGTGTTGCCCTCCTCAAGGTCAGCAATGCCCAAAGACTCGTCGCAGCAAACGTCGATAACAGGGCGGAATCGATTCCGGCTAGCTTTGGGATCAGGTATCCCACACAGGTTCTCTATAACATGACGAGGAACCTCCACGATCGGCTCCTCAGGAATTCTCCTCTTGCATTGAAAACAAATTCAGACTCAGGCTGAGGCGGCGAGCGGTCACCACCTCCCAGGTCAGGAAGAGAGCTCAGAGACTCCGGCCCCTTGAAAATGGTAGAGTTGCTCTCAATTATGAACTGGTTGGGCACACCGCTAGAAGCCACCCGGGCTGAGTAGAGGGCTGCTTGCTGACAGGAGGACTCTCCAAGTCGACCACAGGAGCGTCTACATCAAAAGCAGCATGCATGGTCAGCTTCCTCCTACAGGCCGCGGGAGGCAGGTCCTCATCCTCCTAATCGCTAAAGATCCCAGCAAAATCGGACATAGGAGCAGGACGCTTGCCCCCTGTCAAGGGAACCCCGGCATCGTCATCAGACCTCCTTCCCCATCACAACCTGCCTGATGGTCCCAAAGGTAGCAGTTGGAGTAGCCCTGGCAGCAAACTCCAGCTCTATCCCCTCAGTGGTAGCAGCCGAGTCAGCAGCTACCTGCTCCACTTCACCAGCCGCCTGCTCCCTAGCTATGACCTCATCAACCATCATTTGGTGGGCATCAGCTGCCATCTGATCAGCATCCACAGCCATCTGATCAGCATCCGCAGTCGTTTGTTCCACATCAGCCACCACCTGCTCAGCAACCTACTTCTCCGCAACAGCGGCATCAGTCACGATCTCCTCCGCTACCTCGATGGTCACCTGTTCCGCCGCGGTAGAGGCAGGAGCTCGAGCACGGGGAGTCCTCCTAACTCTACTGGCAGCGGCAGTTGGTACGGCGGGACCCGTCGGAGGGAGACCTGCCCCCCAATCTTTGACAGCCTCCATCAAGCCTTTTCTCCTCTCCCCTTTGTCCGGTGCTGCCGGTGGATTCTCTGCAGGAGTCCCGTCAGCAAGGCAATTCACCCTCCTTAGTGCCTCCTTAGTCCACTGGAAAACACCTGAAAAAGAAAAGAAGGCAAATCAGACAAGGGTAAAATATAGGCAGTCGCAACCTAAAGGAAGGCCAGCCACCCCACACACCTGGGCCACAGGTCGGAGAAAGGCCGACCGCCTGCAGCAGGTCATCAGCAATGATGAAGTCGAAGTGAGGAAGCCAAACAGACGGGCCTAGCTTATGTAACAGAAATCGGCTTGTTATGTAGCAGAAATCGGCTTGTTATGCAGAAACCGGCTGGCACCTTATGTAACAACCCAAAATTTTGACCAGATCTAATTATACAAAAATCTAGGATTGTTATGCCGCAATAATTGACTACTGAGTCAACTGCAAGGCTAAAACACTGATACATTTAAACCAACTTATTTATATAAATGATAACGAGTTGACAGCGGAAGAGTGAAGCCAAGTTTACAAAACCAAATCCCAACTGAAATGACAATTACAACTGATTAAAGTGACTCAACCGAAATATCATATATTCCAAGCTAGCCCCATGATATGCACAAACGTCCATGCAGCAATTCACTTCAAGTAGACTGCCAACTGCATCACTGAGAATGATACAGGCCCCAAAATAGGCCAGGTAGGGACAAACCCAAACATAGAACGTCAGCAAAGGCTGAGTAAGAACTCAAAAGCATGGAGAACAATAAGGAAAAGAAGATACGCGCCTTCAAGGCGCGTAGCTAATCAAGCAACGCTTAGTCAAAGAAAGCCATGTACAGGATTATAACAAAAGCTCAAGTCTGAGATTCAATTAGTTCAATATATATCAACAATTATAAGTCTGGTTTCGTGATTGGGTCCTACCCCAACACGCTACTAGAGCTCACCTGAACCTCCCTATAGACCCGAGTGTGCACACCCCTCACTAGAGAGCCAGTAGGATGTAACCCTTCTAGGAGGAAGTCTAATAGGCGACTGGTAGCTAACCCAGCCTATAATTCCACATTGATCAATGGTGTTTTAGTAATTCCCCGACGGACAACATTGGTCACGCTTGCTCTAGCAGATTGTGATGTAACATTATTCAATAGGCCATTTTATCCGTTTTAGATACATTTTTTCATTCATAGAATCAATCTCATATGACAGCGTAGGCCTGAGCCGAATATCAAACAAAGACGAGTACAAAATCAAATATATAAGTGAGGGGTCGAGCCCCTTCTCATTTGGTAGAATTTCAATTATCCGACTTTATCAAACTTGGAGACGATATGAGCATATATTGCAACATGTATAATATGAAATGAATTGCCGGATCACAAAAGCTATATGTCAATTGCAATATAGATGACATGAACTGAAAGTCGGATCACCAAAAGATATATGAAAACATGCTCGAGCTCAAGAATGGATTAACGTTTTTACCTTAATCGTTAAACTTCTCCCTAATAATCATTCTCACAATCGGCAAACTGAACCTCTTTAAATTCACAAAGCTCTTAGTTATCCCGAACAGCTCCAAACTGCGAATCAAGCATCCAAAACCTCCATACGTCATCCTCCAATGAACCATGTAAATGTGGGACATCAAATAACTACACATTATCATTGAACTCCCCAAAAATCTCCCAAAGAGACTAAGTATAACTTGTCCAAATCCAATATAACAATTGGCTACCCTCTGTTCATGTTTCAGAACACAGGACTGATGTTTAGATGATGATTGGTAATGAATTCCTAACCTTTTAGACACAAAACCAACTGTAATTTGTAACACTGCCTCTTAGGAGTATTTCAACACATCAAACGTTAACTTTCATTAACTATCAAAGGATTTATAGCCCAAATACCACAACTGCTCCAAAACAGAGAACTAAATGCGCACTCAACTTCTAGGAACTATAACATGATCATAACGACAAGTTTGCAAGCATTTCAAAAAACTAACATCAAGATCTTGAACTGAAGTTCAATTTAGGGTTTTGTTTCAATTAAATAGATGAATAAATGAGACTGTTATGATCAAATTACGAAGGCCCTATGTTCATGATACTCACAGGAAGAACAACGAAACAAGGGTTTACTTTAGGACATGATTTAGGCAACTAAATCATAATGAAAATGAAATTAACTAATTGGAGTTTGTTACCAAAGATCTTGAGAGTAAATATAAACAAGAATTAAGGATTGAGCTTACCAAATGAAGGAGTTATGACCAATATACCAAAGCTGGTCCAAAATCGCATTCAGAAAGACACCTTAACTTGCAGAGCCAATAAGGCGATCATAATGAACAAATGAGAGAGAGAAGTTGAGGCTTCTGTAGATAATTTCAGCGGCAAGCAGGCAGCTGCGTGTGCACTCCTTATGCACGAATTTTGGCTGAGTAAGCGGATGGTTTGGGGACCAATTAGATATCAACATGAGGTATGATCATCTAGGAGTTATTTTGTAGTCTCGGCATCTCGTGCTTACGAAATAAGATCGGTTTCTAGTCCCCACACTACACACAAACTTCTAAAATTGTGTATATGAGATTGTGTAAGTTGAGAATGGACCTATAACTTGTGACATTTAACTTCATATTTACCAAGGAAAGCTCCTCAAATGATATAATGGAACAATCACAACTTTGTTCCGGGTTTACGTTAAGAGATTACTTAACGACTAAGAAAACGTTTCTTCACGATTAAAAAGTTATCGAAACGGCAATGGATTGAGAATGTAACCGAACATTCCTTAAGTAATAGCTCCTCAATAAATATGATGGTATCATCCAATTCCACAACCTAGATCACTAATGGATAACAAAACAAATATTCACCCTTTTAAAATCCGAAAATCACTATATAAATTCCCAAAAATAAACCGTAAAATCCTAATTTCAATATAATTAGTAACACCCGAATTAGATAAATTCTCAAAAAGTATGGGGTGTTACACCTTAACCCAAAAGAACATGTCCCTCCATGCGGGAGCATTCTCCACACGAGGAAACACCGTTGACTTACCGGAGACGTGGTGGACGTAACACCCCTTCTCCGAGTGGCCCATCCTCTGGAGGCGGTGAAGCTTCTTAAAGAGAGAGACAGACAGGGGAAAGCCTTTATACATGCATACCCAGGCAAAGGACACCAAAGTCCGGACAGACGTTGGGGCTAACTGAGCATTTGCGCCGCGTGTGCGCGTCAGGATTGAAACAAAGAAAGGATGTAGCGGGAAGCGCAGCCCGAACTCCAGTTGCTTGAGAAATACCGCCGTCCTCCCTGGTGGCGGATCTGTCACAACCGAGCCCGGGGCTGGTAGCTCCAGCAAATACTCTCCTCCAACCCTGAAATACTCGTTTGCCTTCTCCATCATGCCCGGCCTAGACATCTTCTCAATGAAGTCAAGCGAGATCTCGGTGGTGAGAGGGGCGTCATAGTAGTCTGGGCTAATGACTGGTCTCCCCGGAGGCACCAGGAGACTCTGGTCGACAGAGCTGAGAGGTCGAGTAGAAACTGGCCTAGGGATGACCCGGCTGGATGAAGGAACATCACTCATATTCGACAAGTCGATATGGATTGGTTTCAACACGGACCGCCTAACACTACAGCGCACAAATAAGGGTTTATTGGGAGACTCAGACAATTCCGAAGACATAAAAAGAGGAAGAAATTACCTTAAATCTCCTCGATTACGGCGTCGAAAGGGGCTGACTGGGCTTCTCTAGCTTCGGTAAAAAGAGAGGAGATGAAAGGGAGAAGATAAGAAATTTCTGGGAAAGAGAAATAATGATGGTGAAAGCCGTTGTGGGTATTTAAATACCCACACGAACGGTTACCTGCACGAAGTGACTGTTGCACTCCTCAAAACGTGGCCAACGCACGACGCGTGTAAGCCCACTTGCACCCCACGATTTGAATTTCCCGCTCAAAGGAAGTTTCGAATTAAAACTGAAACCCCTATTCCCATGACTTAGGAATTTCAGTTGGGGCTATTGTTGGGGGGTCAAACATGATCTACCCTGTCCTCCCCCATTTTACCTGACGTTGACCAAGAAAGACAGGACAGATACAGTCGACCGGACTGGGAAGGCTGGTCAGCGTAGGTGAGCCAGGCTTTACCTGCCTAAAGGCTCCTTGCAGACCCAGCTGCTCCTAACAGCTCTTTAGACACTGACCATCACATGGTCGACACGTGTCACTCGCACCACCACAAAGTCAATATGAAAGCAGTATAAATACTCAACTCACCTTCACTTGTAAGGTAAATCATCTCCGAATTATCTAGGCAATACACAATACTATATTCACTATTCCTATCTCTGACTTAGTCATCGGAGGGGGTCCCCGACACCACCCCCCAGGGCTAGTAACCACCGTTCACTGTGCAGCTTAGGTCAAGATAGACATAAGGATGTATCCCCTTCTTCATACAAATACTCGATTGTTTACTACCCGGAACAACACGTACATCAAATGTGCATCATATCAATCATTCAATTTGATAATTGGCAAACAAATATGCCAAATAGATGTCCTCAATGGTATGTACTTTGTATAATTTTAGGGAGTGCTTATACCATGCACCACGGTGCACAATGCCCATGGTGCACCTCCTCACAATAGAGGAGTAGGGACCACACTTAGAATAATTTAAATTATTCTAAGTGTGGTCCCTACTCCTCTATTGTGAGGAGGTGCACCATGGGCATGGTACACCGTGGTGTACCATATAATTTGCGAATTTTAGGTACCATCCTCGCATTTGATACAAATCTCGTATGCCGATCCCATTAATGAAATTTCCGATTTCCTACCAAAAATAGTTCTCCGGTCGGATTAGTAGACTAGTAAAGTAGAACTCCGTTTTACTAATATCTCGGTCCCTCTTTACATTTTTGCGATCATCATTTTTACTCGCTTAAACTCAGGAAAGTATAAAATAGTTTTTCTCCGCCAGTAAATCTAGTCACTACAAAATCATACACTAATATTATATTATATTATATACTTCTTCTTCGAACACCTCATTTCTCTCTCTCTCTAAAACCCGCAAAAAAAATCCCCAAATTCTTCGGACTTCACTCATCACAGATCTTTACTCAGGTATTTCTTTCACTTCAATTTAGGGTTTCTTGCTCAATTTTACGACACCTATTCTTGATTATTGTGCTCCAATTTCTGTTTTATGATAAAAATTAGGGTTTTATGTGTATTCTGTAGCTTTATAATCTGTGCAATTTCAATTTAATTGATTAATATTTAATTGATTAAATTTTATATGAATTCAGAAAGTGTTGGAAGTTGTTGATTAATGCAATGGAAGAAAGCAAAGATAAGGAATTAGAGGGGGTGAATGTGAGAGAGTCAATTGTTACTGTGAAAACTGTAGTTACTACTACTGAGACTGTGATTAAGACGGTTGTTGAGGGCGGTGAGGTTGCGGAAAGTCGGGAGCGTGTCGGGTTGTCGGAAAATAAGGTGGTGGAGGAGGTAGATGGTGGGGCTTGTGAGGTTGGTGATGTTATGGTTGAGGTTTTGGGTTGTGATGTTTTTGTTGATGGTGTTACTAGAGTAGGTGAATTGGGTCCGGGGCAAGTCGAGTTTGGTGATGATGGTGATGGCGGAGGAGTTGATTCGACTTTTTGTAGGAAGGAGAATGTGGGTAGTGATGAATTGAGACTCGATTTTCAGGATAGTGGAGCTCGTGATGTTGATGAGGAGAGAACTCTGGAGCGAGTTGTGGAGAAGGATTCTGAGAGGAAATTTGGAGGTGGTGAGGTAGCTGATAATGGGACTGAGTTAAGCGAAGATTCAAGTTTTCGTGGCGCTGATGTCAAAAGTAATGATGTTGAAAGCAATGTTGTATATCCTATGACCACAACAGGTGGAATTCCGTCAATAGCTGCTGAGCATATGGTTGGAACCACAGAAGCGAGTTTTGAAATATTGAATGGAGAAGATAGACAAGAGGAAGCTGATGAACAAGTTGATACGGACGCCAATGCTCATGGCCATGGATTAGTGTCTGAGGATAAAACGGTGGATGGAGGCATAAAGTCAGTGGAAGCTTCAACCATGGAGGACCATAGACAATTCTTGGATTCTGTTCAGTGTTCTTCAAATTTGCGTTTCGTAGGACCTGAAATCCCGAATTCAGGTCTTCCAACTCAAGCTGCTGAAACTGATGTTTCTTGTGAGACAGGTCAGGAGAAACCTGTTGTGAGAGACTCGGAAAATGCTACCCCTGAACCGTCAGATATGCAGACCCAGGTTACTACTAGAGAATTTATGGATTTTGCTAATGAAAGTATAACAGTTTTGGAACCTGATATGGGAATGACTGGCAAGTTGATACAGGAGAAACTCTCATTTGTCAAGGATAAAAATTTCAATGATTCAGCCCTGGCTGCTGGAGCTGGTCATGAAAATGGCGAATCAGATGAGATGAAACATGTTGGGACTGATATGGAGATTGATGCTGCCCGTGGGAGTGAAATCCATTCTGAAAGTCAGCTAGTGGATACAAAGGAAGGAGCTAAAGGTGTTGATAACACACTCTCAAAGGTCTCAAGGGAAGAAACTTGGATTGTTGGAATGGATATCGATGCCATTGATGCTGGATTTGGGAACAAAGGCTTTGTGTGTGAAGTGCCCCACGATGAGCTGAAGTCAAGCAGTGAAAACCAAGAGTCTAAAGGTTGTTTTTTGGTCAAGTGTAACACAGGAATGACTATATCAGATGAAAGCACTAAATTGTCTGATTCTATTGACTTGGCTAACGTGGACAAACCGTATATGGGAGCGGAGGTCGGAATGCAGAATATTGACGGAAACGTAAATGAAGGATCATCTGTCTCGGAGGCAGACGCTCACCATATATCTATTGCTGGCAACTTCGTAGCTGACTTGCATACTGGTTTCGGGCAAGATGGAACACGCCTTGAAGATGATGCAGATCAGCGTTCTGTCCTAGATGACTCAGGTGCTGTAAAAGGTGTGATTCAAGAAGTAGAATGTAGATCAGATGCCTCCCGCAGTGGGTGTATGGATAACCACTCTGCAGATGGGGTTGCTCAGGTCGGGTTAGCCGTGGAGGATAATCAAGAAGTACAAAATGCTGTGCGAAGTGAGCGGGCACCTGTGGACAATGTCTTGGCAGATGGGACTGAAGCTGAGCTTTTGACAGATGGTGTTGCCCTGATGGGCTCAAATACAAAGATTGTTCTGGTAGGGCCAGATGAACAGGCTAATATCGTGAGTCCCTCGATCAATGAAAGTAAAATTATTACGTCTGATTCTGTAGTTGCCTCTATGGATGATGTTGCTCAACTTGGCTCGAATATGGAAGTTGCTGAGGAATTGCACAAAGAAGCTGCTTTATCTTATCAGGTTGTCTTGGAGGACACATCAGGTGTCAATGATGAACCTACCATGTCGTCTGATGTTGTAACCTCTGCTACTGGTGCTTTTGTTCAGAATGGCTCAAATGTGGAGGATCTTGAGGAAGTGCAAGAAGAAGCTGCCAGTGCTGAAGGGGTTGTCTACCTGAACAATGCTGCCCCTGCTGAAGGGGAAACCCCTAAACAATCTAATCCGGTACCGTTTGCTATAGAAGATTCTATTGACGACACTCAGGGCGGTTCACATATGGTAGATGAGAATCTTATTGAGGGCCCATTTATTGTGGAAACAGAAGATCCTGCTGAATTTGTTGCAGGGAATGCATATGTAGATGTGGAGTCTGATCCCACTCGTGATGATAATGTGGGGTCTGACGTCAATGTTGATAATCAAGTTCCATCTTTTCAGTGTGATCCACTTGTTACAGGCTTCGAACATGAGCCAGCAGATCATGATGTGAGTGGTGACTCAGAAATGGAAGATGCTCAGGACGAACAAGAAGAAGCTTGTAGTGCTGAACAAGCTGACTCACCTGAAGAACTGGAAGCTGTTGAAGAGCATGTTTCTGGTTCGGCAAAGCCTCGGAACAGGGAGACAAAG
The DNA here is from genome assembly GCA_963457585.1 of Spergularia bocconei. Taxonomy (NCBI): domain Eukaryota; kingdom Viridiplantae; phylum Streptophyta; class Magnoliopsida; order Caryophyllales; family Caryophyllaceae; genus Spergularia; species Spergularia bocconei. The sequence goes on along the minus strand of OY734951.1, from coordinate 6,185,168 downwards.
AATTCCAAGCGTGCATATTCAAAAGCTGAAAGCTTGTTGTCTGACTATCGTGTTACTTATCAACTTCCTCCTGAATTTGAAGGGGAGTTTTCTGTGTTTGATTTGGTGTGGGGAAAGGTGAAGAGCCACCCTTGGTGGCCTGGGCAAATATTTCATCCTTCTGATTCATCAGAGAAGGCAATGAAATATTTTAAAAAAGATTGCTATTTTGTTGCGTACTTTGGAGATCGGACATTTGCTTGGAACGAAGCTTCCGTGTTGAAACCATTCAGAAAACATTTCTCTGTGGCAGTGAGGCAAAACAAAACAGAAGCCTTTCAAAATGCTGTAAGCTGTGCTTTGGCAGAGGTTTCAAGAAGAACGGAGCTGGGCCTGGCCTGTTCTTGCATATCAGAAGAAGCCTATGATAAGATAAGATATCAAATGGTGGAGAACACAGGGGTACGGGAAAAGTCGAGTAAGAGGGAAGGAGTAGATAGGTGCACCGGATTGGATTATTTTAAACCTGATAAGCTTGTTGAGTATGTGAGGTCATTAGCAGTTGTGCCTACTAGTGGTGTAGACCGGCTTGAGCTCGTAATAGCTAAAGCTCAATTGTTAGCTTTTTCTAGACTGCAAGGTACTGATACCTTAGCTGAATATCGGTATTATGAGGGGATTTCCAGTCAGGTTGAGCAAGAAGATTCAGCTACTAGAGTTGATTCTAAGACTACATTGAAAGGCCCTAAACGCAAGCACAATCTGAAGGACATTGTTTACCAGCGAAGAAGAGAAAAAAGCATGACAGAGTTGATGGGTGAGACGATGTATTACCTAGATGGCGAATTTGATTCACTTGAAGAAGATGACGATCTGTTGACTTCTCCAACTTCTGGTACGAAACGAAAAGCTCCAGGGTTTGGCGATTTTACATCTGAGCCGACCACAAAAACCATTTCTGTCGCTAAGGTGTCGCATACAGCATCCTCAAACCCCCAGCAATCGTTTAAAGTTGGTGAGTGCATTCGAAGAGTTGCCAGTCAGCTTACAGGATCACCATCAATTTTAAAAGGTAGCAGCGATGGAGGCAATAATGAATGTTTAGGAGAAGGGGATGAAGATGTTTTAGAAACTTCTAATGATTCTGATACTGAAATGTCTCTGAGTCCATCACAGCACTCCACTGTGGATGAGATGCTCTCGCAGCTTCACTTGTCTGCTCAAGATCCCATGAAAGGTTACAGTTTCTTGGCAGGCATAGTTAGTTTTTTTGCGGAATTCAGAAACTTTTCAGTGTCCTCTCGGAGACAGCAAATGCGGAAAGGATCTGGTAGGAAACGGAAGTCTTCTGCACCCCTCGCTGGACCCCCGGAAAGTTTTGAGTTTGATGATAGAAATGACTCGTATTGGACTGACATGGTTGTCCAAAATAATGCTGTAGCTAAGCCTGCTCGACGCAGTCGCAAGAGAAAGGATGAGCAAGTTGTTCCTGCTGATTCTGACAAGCCTCCTCAAGCAAAACCGAGGAAGTCTTCCAGGAAGCAGTATTTCCATGGTCCCCTTGGATCAGGAGTTGAGACCCCATTGGGGGATGAGGAACAGAAAAAGCAGTTGCCAACAGAGCTCATGTTGAATTTTACAGGGATGGGTTCTATACCTACAGCGATGAATCTTAATAAAATGTTCAGGTGTTTTGGGCCTTTGAAGGAATCTGAAACTGAGACAGATACACAAAACAGCCGAGCTCGAGTGGTGTTTAAGAAGCGTTCAGATGCTGAAGTTGCTTATAGCAGTGCTGCGATGTTTAATATTTTCGGATCAACTCTAGTCAACTACCAGCTGAACTATGAGCCGTCTGTATCCTTTAAAACTTCTAACCTTGCTACTGACGACCAAGTAAAGGCAATGTGAAGTCTGCACAATTGGTTGCTGTTTGAGCTCCACTCTGCCAGTAGGTTTCAGGTATGAGCCCTTCTCTCTTTCTTGGGAACTTTTGAAGGAACATGAAAAGTTTAGGGACAGAAAACTATCAAGGCTTAGTTTACAACAACAACAACAACCAAGCCTTATTCCCAAAATGATTTGGGGTCGGCTAACATGAATCGTCATCCAGTAACCGTCTTGTGTACGCCAATAAATTTCGAAAACGTTGTAAATATTTTAGAAATATTTAAACACTTTCAAAAGAAATTTAGAAAGTCGTCAAAATAAATAAAAAGTTTAAAAAATATTGCAAGAAACAGATAAACTTTGAACACAAGTTAAAAAGTTTTGGAAAAATAGTTGGAAAAACCAAACAAATAAATCAAAAGGGGTCAGAAAAAGTCCTCCACATGGATAGAGTCTCGCCACCCTGCCCTATCCAACACCATACTCTCTTCAAGCCCTAGGAAGCTCATATCACTTCTAATCACCCTCGTCCAAGTCATCTTGGGTCTTCCCCGACCCCTACTAATATTATCACTTCTCCACCCTTCTACTCTTCTAACTGGCGCCTCACTAGGCCTCCTCCTCACGTGGCCATACCACCTCAGTCGGTTCTCCATCATCTTATCCCCTATCAAGGCTTAGTTTGTAACATGTTTATTGGTCTGGGAAGCAGCACAAGTTAGGGTGTTGCCCCTGGTCATGAGACTTGAGGATATATGTGAAATGGGCTCGTTCATAAGAATGTAATATGTTGTGTCATGTGCATGTGAATCAAGATTAGCTCCATGAGATATTGATCGGTAGCTTAGCTTGCTTGAAATTCTTTTGTTCCATAATGCATGGATATCTGATGTGTTTTCATTATGGGTCATCATTAAGCAGTCTCCCTTTCAACATAGGGTAGGCTTGCGTACATCCCATTTGGGGCTATGCTGTTGTTGTTGTTGTTGTCACTGGTCCTTCTCTTTAGTGTTGTCTCAAGCTTTCGTTTTGCTGCAACATTATGCACATTCTGATTATTTTTTCCTTTAGGATTGCTGCTGAAGAATGAGATGCTGTATGGAAAGGGCACGATTTGGAAACTATTGATGAGGAGGCTGCTAGGAAAGGTAACCAGCATTCATCTGGTTATCCGTCTTTGTCTATTTATCGTTCTTTACTGTTCTGTAGATTACTAGGTTGGGCCTTCTCATCTCCCTTGCCTTGGAATATTATGCTAATGTTGGTGTGCTGAGGCCAGTGAGGCTGTTGCGGCACCTAACAGATTGCAATTTTCCTATTATTTGTCTGGCCGAAACTGATGTATATAATTCTAATCTTATCGAGAGATTTTGTGCATGAGGCGAGAATGGTTTAAGCAGATCAGCTGTGTATTACTTCTCTCCCAAGAGAGCTAAAATAACAGAAAACAAAGACAGTCCACAGTCTAGTCTCACAATGATGGTCTTATGTGCTGTGTGTCATCTCCTTGGGAATGCTTAGTACTGTCGGACCTGTTATTATAGCCACTGCTGATACTGAGATCTTACTTCCTCTTGATTTAAAGAAGGCACATGACTCGCCTGATTGCGTGATAGATGAGTTATTACTTAAGAGTCGAGCGATGTTGCCATCTTTTGGTGTGCCATATCGGTGTTTGTAGTATACACAGAATACATCAGTGCAGTATGCCAGTATGGATCCTGCTGCTGGCTTCCATTAGAGGTTCCATGGACTCTCCTGCTTTAAGGTCACATATTGCTTAGGTTGCTTCCGTGTTTTGCAGCAGCAGAATATTATATGCACCGTTATCTCTTATGTGGGTTTTGACTTTTGACTATCTGAGTAGAAGGGCATAACTTGGCTGGATGAAGCGATTCATTTTTGGGAGAGATTTTAGCTTAATTTTATACGGAGTATGTTATATAGATGGGTTGATGAAATAAGCGTAAATTCTTGCCCGCTTCATTTTTTAAAGCATTCTGCATTGAGGATGAGTACGCCCCCATCTTACAGCAACTCTTATGGGATGTAGCAATATGAGTGTTTGTTTGTGATCTTAATCTGGTTAGTTTTAAAAGGCGACATTTCTTGGTTTCAATTTACGTGATTGGTTGAGCTCAACCTAGTGAGCTACCTATCATCACCCTCACCTTGTATTGTTGTGGTTCATAGACGGATAGATCACATTGTGATGTCTCGTGATGTCTCTTGCAAGGTTAAAGCGTAACTTTTTCTTGGCAAATGTATGTGACACTTAGGCGTTGATTGGAATGCTCACCAAGGGAGGTTTACTACTTGTTCTGCACATTTGGCTCGGATTCACTGTCTCATAGATACATGGACAAAAATTTGCGGCCCCTTGTGTGGCCGCTGCCAGATGCCGCCGGTTCTAATCCTACTCCAGCTTTACCGTTCCTTTCCGAGTCTCTTGATCGTGTCTTGCCGCGTGGTTCTCATTAGATCCGTCTCCTCTGTTTCCTACATGGTCATTGCAGTGGGGTTACTACAAGATTTGTCGAAACTAACTCTATGGAATCGTTTCTCTTTGGCCTATGCTTATGTACGCTACCGTCTACCAAAATAGGTTGCCGGGATGACCAAGCCGACGGTGCTAGAGGGCACGGTGAAGTGTTGCCGTGAGGGCATGAGGAGTGAAGACTGAAGGCTCGATGAAGTAGTTAAGATTTCAACAATATGCAAAATATGGAGTAGTTCTTTACTGTACTAATCTTTCAAAATTAGGTCTTGAGAATATACCTTTCTTTTTTATTGCTAAAAGAAAACTGAAATTCTGAACCTTTTTTTTTTTTTTTGTTTTTTTGTTTTTTTATAATATGTTTTATAATCCCTCCATCCAAGACCAATTTTAGTAGATGACAAATGTGGTATTTACCAAATTATAAAAAAAATTGGACTATAGTTTATTTTGCATCTCAAAATGTGTGCCGAAAGTATAAGGAGTAGTAAAATTAGTCTTGAATGGAGGCAGTAATCAATTTTTAACACTAATAATTGTGTGTGTAAGAAAAAAGAAGTTATATTTTCAATACATGTTTTACAAAAATTACTAATGGATTTTTCACAAGTTATAATTTCAAATTTTGGCCTATTTGACAAAAAAAAAAAATGGCAAAGTTCCAGCCATAGTTTTACACTTTCACAAGTTATAGACTACATAAATGGTAAGTTATGCACATGTGCCCTATTCATATTTATCTTGTGATGACTACTAACTTGACTAGTGAGTACTAAAGAGAGTGAAACTCAAAAGAATAGTGGCAGGAGAAAGAAAGAGATTGTCCTAAAGAAAGAAGCAGGTGCATTTTCTCTTCTTGATTCTAATTTCTTATTTATGCATTGTTTAATTTTGTTCACAGATCTTTATATTTAATTTCTGTTTTAGTAATTTCATTCACATGTTGGTTCACCAAATTCTTGGAGAAATGAAGAACAACCCATATATATGTTGTTCGTTTAATCCATCTAAAGTTATGAACTTTTTTTAGTTTATAAAAAGATACCATCTTTACTATTTGTTGGATACATATTCAGTAGCATATTGAAATTACTATAATTTGCCCATAAAGTTGTTATCTTGGGTCACATTGAACTAATACTTGATAAGTAGCCAATTTTATGTAATAAAGTTGAGAACTTTGAATTGTAAATTGCCTATTAGTCTATTACTGCATGATCTACAAGTAGACACCATTACATGTTGAAGGTAGTATGGAAAGGTTGCAACTTTCTTTCATTTCAGTTAAGATAGGTTCATAATGATTGCGAAATTTCGAAATCCATTAGGTCTTGTGAGTTATGACGTTGAATTACATCTTAGTGTGGTAGATAACGTATATTTGCCGTTCCGATTTCTTACCCGTCCGTTTCCTTGAGTTGTTTACGTTTCCATTTTATCAAATTCTTTACGTAAAATTTTGAAAGAAACGGGGATGGATTAATGCTATATAGACGAGTAAGTAAAATGACGGAAAACTAAAGTTTGATTGGGGTGAGGGTAATGGGAAGGAAGGAGGGGGTTGGGGGCAGAGGATGCACCCACACTAGCTCGGTTCAGTTACAATGTCTCGTCGAATGGGGCGACCTTGGTTTCATAATGGTTGTGGGGAGATTGGGGAAGAATGTAAAGAGTAGCAATTGTTTAAACATACAAAATAAGACTAATTGCTGTAATAAGATGAAGCAAAAGGAAGATAATTTAAGCAAAGTAGAATGCTAAAAGTGCAGTCACCTGTTGGACTGATTTTATGCTGTTGCCTTCATATTATTGTCACCTTTCCCTTATTTGTGATTCAACATGTGGAAGTATATGCCAAGCAACAAGACAGAAATTGTAGTTGTTGCCATTGGTGGCACTTTGGCAGTAAACAAAAGTTTCTGACCAGTACTTTCAGCCATTAAGAGATCTTGTAATGCAGTTTGTCCTACACTCCAACATTTAGGTGGTACAGTTAGGTGTAAAACTTTACAGTTTACAGCTCTATCTTGTAACTTGTCAGAGAAGTATCTAGATTCTAGATCATCTTGGAGTTAATATATGATTGTAATGTTAAATTGCAAAGTATGAAATATCATCTCAAAAGGAGGAGGTGATCAAGACTATTTTTTACTACTATTTTTCTATAAAGACACAGGAATATAGGATGATCACAAGAGAGTGATTGTAATCTGTGTGTATTGCAGTACTTGTTACATCATGCAGATTGTTGAATTGGATTGGAATGAGTTGGCTAGTTTCACAAATCAGGCAGAGGTGGTAGGCCGTGGAGGATCGTCAATCGTGTACAAGGGAAATATCCCGGCCAACAATCACCATAATCTAACACCCCAACCAATTGTTGTAAAGATGAGCAGCAGTGAAATTGGGGCACGGAAAATGGCAGTAAGAAGTGTTCTTGGGAATTATTTTGTCTCTAAACTTGTATTACCATATGTCCTAACTTAAAGTTCACGTTTCAGCACGAACTTGACATCTTACTTCAGCTGGCCGAACATGAGAACATAATATCATGCCTAGCTAGTTCAAGGAACAATGTAGAAGAGGTTAATGAGCATGGTCAGAGATTCAATCGCATTTGCTTGATTTTCCCTCTCATAGGAGGAGGTAGCCTGAACTCCCTGTACACAACACCAGGTAAGTTCCTCTTTTATTGGACAGTGAATTTTAAGCTCCTACGACCATCTAAACTCCAAACGAACATTAATGTTCACGTATCATTCTACTGTAACTTGGGCAAAAAGAGAATATAGTGTTCAATTTATTAACATACAGTAGCGTATGTGGTGCTTTTTATTTCTTCCCTGTTTCATAACTGATCAATGTTTCACATGATACGACTAAGGATTAACACCAAGAGAATGGGAATTACTGTCTAATTATAACTGATCGAATGCTTATATTACTTCTTGTTTTTCTTTGAAAGAGATGACTTGGCCGGATGTCCTGCACATCTTACATGGAATCGTTCGAGCCATCACATATCTGCATGATCAGAACTTAGTGCATCATGACATCAAGCCAGATAATATCTTGTTGACAGAGGTAGTACTACTATCACAACCGTACTAAATACTTTTTCTTCGGACATTTGATTTGCAAGGCTTATTCATGATCTTTAGCTTACATGATTTGATTTACTCTTCTACAATTAACAAAATCCAGGACAAGACAGTCAAATTGATTGATTTTGGAGGCACCTACACAGAAAGTACAGTTGTGAGTTTGGCTATGCTTGAGAACACTGCAGGATTTTTTGCCAACTTCTACCCTGATGACACTGTTAACGGTAAGTCCAGTGAATTTGTAAATTTGAGAAATACTCTGTAATCTCGGAAATTGTGGGACTCGTAAAAGTTACTTGCATGCATGGCTGATTCTCTATTTGTTGCTGTGGTCTTCCAGATGATGGCAGAATTGGCAGAAGCTGCATGAAAAGGCATGACCTGTACTCACTTGGCGTTGTTATGATGTTGCTGGCTACAAAGCGGCCAGTCCAAATTCCAGTTGCAGGGTCATTTCAACATCCAATCACCATCAGTAGACATGTCAGAGATGCAGAGGAAAACAAACACAAACTGGTTCATGCTGACTACACCAAATGCTCGAAGAAGGTAGCGAAACAGTACATGGCATTGGCAGGAAATCTAGCTTTTGCTCGTGTTCGTAATACCGAGCCAGTCCCAGAACAACCAACTTTACAGAACATCACGAGGAAGATAGCTAAGTGGGAAAGAGCATTGAAGCCAATTACTGCAAGAGTCAAGGATACAATCAAGCAATTCCTGAAGATCGATGGCTAGAAAGAGCCGAGCCTATGTGTGTTCAACCTAATCAATAGTTATAGTTTGACAGTTGCAATCTTGTAATGTAAGCAACTGAAATCTGTTAGGTGTCCTGGAGAAACTAGCAGTGAAACTCATGTGCTACATTTGAATTCGGGATGTTAATCTAAGAAATTGTTGTGTTTGGAAAGTAATCCCTGGTAGACAGTCTTCAAATTATGCAAAATTCTTGTTCTCTCGTAAAATAACCATGTCGAACACTCGACACATACTCACGTCCGAGTATGTAATATAGTCGTTGTCCTTGATTTGAAATCATTAGAATTGGTTACGTATGCATCGCAACTTTTGTTGTGTGGCGTGGGCTGTAGGCCTGTAGCCCTCTTGATTTGCAATTCTTTGATTGCTTTTTGCTTTCTTTCACTATGAGGATTTTCTAGTCCTTCGGTATTGATTGATCCTTTATTTTTGTTTTCATTTATTTAATTATTGATTGATTTCATATAATTGCCTGGACTCTTTTGGGGGTTCACATGCACGGCGGCATGGTGTTGTTGCTGGCCGTGCTGCTCTTCCCTAAGTGCTGATATAGTGGAGTTGGTAGTGTGGTGTTTGTGGGTGAATTGCATTTTAGGGTTTTTTTTCCTACTTGTGCAGGGTCGGTGGAGTGGTGGTTTACTGGTTTTGTGTTTCAACCTTGCATGTGTGGGGGAAACGATTGCATGTGCGGTGGCGCCGTAGATGATGCATGTATGGTTTTTTTCGTGATGGGGTGCTGTCTCCGCCAGCCTTGCATGTGCGGAGCTGACTCTGTGGGTTGTTGTTCTATTGGATTCACCGGTGGTTATTTGCAACGACTATCGGTGTTACGCTTTGATCGGTGATTTTTCCGTTGTCGTTTGTACCGTTGTCTCCTTTGTACTTGGGTCAGTCTTCTGTTTGATGTTTTGGGTTACATAGACTTGGGATGTGTAGATCTGGTACTTACCCCTAGCCCTTTTTTTGGGCACCGTCGGAGTTACCTTATCATCCTACATTAGGGAAGATGTGACTGCACTTTGAATGTTGGTTTTGTTTTTTCGAGTCGTGGTTGTTTTAGTCCTTTACCGTGACAGGTTTGGGTTTTGGTGGTTCTCGGGTTCGTGCCCTTAAAAATCGGGTTTTCGGATCCACAATTCTCACCCAAATAACCACGGGACATTGGACCGACCTTGGCTTTGTATCTTCCATTCTCCCTCCACCCCCTCCCCCCAGTACGGCACTTAGGGTTAGCAAGTTTCTCCCCTGGCAGTAGGGGACCCTAGTGCCTTTCTTCACCTCAAAAAAAAAAAAAAAAAAAAAAAAATCATGTCGAACACTCGATACATACTCACGTCTGAGTATGTAATATACATAGTCGTTGTCCTATAATAACAAAAACAAGGAAATGCATTATAATCCAGAGTGAGCTTCTTCATTTCCTTGCTAAATTGAATGAATTGCATTCTGACCTTGCACAATCTTCAAAATTACGCTCATACATATTTTCAAAAAAAAAAAAAAAAAAATTACGCTCATACATGTTGTACACTTGTACGTGGTTTTAGACTCTATCTCCGATGTTTCAGTGAACGATGCTGTTGAAGAATATACTTGAAGGATTGAAAACCGTGAGGTTTTCGAGTCGATGAACTATCTCGCCGATGGTCAAACGATGTTTAGATACCCAAACGCTGTCAATTCCCACCATAAAGATCGTATGTGCGTCACGTTCAAAGAAAAATGGCTGCGTCGTGAAACTTGTATCCACAAACAATCTCCAAGGATTCTCCTCAAACACTAAACATGTTCGGTCCATGAACAAGAATAATTGTGTTGAATCGAAATGCATATAACTCGAGATATGTTTCTTCGATATAAGTTCCAGTACGAGAATTCCGAAAGCATACACATCAATCCTTGCATCCCAAATATCTGCCATGTTCGATCATAAGAAATAACTCAGTTTACGAGCAAAATTAAAACACGGCTCAGTCGGTTTTGCTATGGTATGTATGCCAGAAGATCATACCATTATTAGCACGAAACAACAAGTCGAAATGTCCAGACTTTGTGAATAAATCTTTGTATTTTCGAACTCTTTTGTCTCCCAAGATTCCACCGGTCAGCATCCCAAGTTCAATCAAGACTATATTCCCGTTCTATAAAATCATAATGTAAGTAGCTGACAACTATCATATATACTGGAAATCACTTTGGATAATTTGAATTGCTACGTACCCATCATCTATATATAAGTATATAGCATTAATCAATCGCTTACTAACCTCGTCTAATAATATGGATCGAGATAACGATATATTGCCCATCGTATATGGAAGATGATTATGGTGCATGAAATGGAAAAGACTAGCGCATTGTTGAAGCGTCTTAATCCTCTCCGACCATTGGAAGTTATCTGCAATCGATTAAAAATTATCGATTTTTGTTATCAATAGTGTTTAAAGTACTAGACTACGTAATTTGCCCAAACTCTAAAGGAACCCATCAAAATTAACATAACTTTTCATTATGGTCTTGTTCTATTCCCCCTCGATCTTCTTATTAGTTATTATTTACATTTGATCTGAATTTTCGAAGCACACAAAATGTGAAGTTGCTAAGAACAAAATGGGAAGGATATCTGATCTCTATTTAAGGGTTTCAAGGTAATAATGGTTAACAAATTAAATAACAACAAAAGTAGAACATTAGGAATTTACCTTGTAAGAGAAAGTCTTTAAGCATACCCAATGAAGTCAGCTTATATACCACACCAACATTTTCATTTTCACAGCAGTATCCTATTAACTTTGGTAGGTTGGGATGGTTTACTGTTCTTGGATGCCTCAAGAAAGTCATCTCGTCCTATAATTAACATGAAACATTTTAGTCAAGGATATATTCATAAAAGATCGAATATGATGGGTTGTTCTTATTTTTCGAGACGATGCTGTGACGTACACCTAATTTATCAAAATTATATTTTCAGAGAAATTGAATAGTCAAAGCGTTATCTCGATAAGTATAGTAAAGCGTAAATACCTTCAACCTGTGCATCTTAGCTCTGAGACCCACACCCCAGTTTGTTATTCCACCATAACTATTGCTCCATATTTTTACTATGACATTTTCACTCCCCATGCCTTCCATTCTTTGCAAATTACCCTTGTACAACTTGGCAAAGTAAGTTTCACCAACAAAGTTTTCACCACTGAAAGACTCAGTGATGAGTGTAAGATCTTCAAATGAGAACTCTTTCAAAGAGCCAGAAGCAGCACTAGGGGTAAACCCTAGTTCATGGATGGAGAAGAAGAACATGCATTTGAGTTGCTCGACTGCTTGAGTCATCGTCGGGCGCTCGGAGTGATACGTATCGAGACATTGCATGGCTAATCTCGAGAGCTTGTGGCTGTCATAGAGATAGTATCGTTTTTGCTTCGCGAAACTTGGATGTGCAAGTGTATAATATACTCTACAACTCCGAACAAATAATGTTGTGAGTGGCTTATACTTGTACTTATGCCATGTCATGCCATCGACGACATTGCATCCGATCTTATTTTCGGTATCGTTTCGGCCTCCGGCGCGTAGTAACGCCAAGAGTAAAACTCCATAACTTTGTACATCTGATTCCTTGCTCCAAGTGCCTACCAAATAGGGGAATAGTAATATCAATTTAATTTGCATTGGAAGATATTAGCATATGGTAGTAAATTGTTTGCCATGTTACAAAACAAATATCAATAATGTTAAGTGTTTACACATTAGGCCTCTAACATTTGGCGAATCAAAAATAAAATACCAAAGCATAGAGAAAAGAATACCTAAATCGGCCGCCGTGAGTTCGTCATTGGTATGACATCCAAGCAAATCTCTTCTGACAACATCGTCGTCGTAGAACACCCCACCAACTAGCATGAAAAAGTCGTACAAAATCGGATTCTTGTCCTGAAAACACAAAATGTAACTAGTCGTCGGGTATATGAAATGAGGTTGTGCATTAATAGAGCAAGTCGGACTTAAGGCAATTACGTATTTGTTTTCAAGTCCGTTCAACTACTGACAAGTCCAATTGTACTCACTGATATAAGGAAATGTGGTGGGACGTGTGATAAAAAATGGAAGGATATACATTTGCAAATGTACATATACAAATAGCCTTTTTTTTATATATTATAACGAAATCTCATACCTGATCAAGAATGATATGAGATGCATGAATGCGACCGATCAAGAAATATGGATCGTAATCGTGCAAGTATTCGAGTAGAAGGGCACAACGAAGTGTTACGTTGAGTCGATCTATCCATCCAAAGCATTCTGTACCACAAAAAAAAAAGGTGAAGGCAGGGTCCCAAACTATCAATGAAGATCTTCTGTCCCGCTATTTGTCCCACTCCCTGTACCAAGCCAATAGAATGATAGAAAAATCAAATAATCTTATTAAATCTTTAATTTATTTAGATAAATATTGTATTTCCCTATCATCCTATTGGTTTGGCACATGGAGTGGGACAAATAGTGGGACAGAAGATCTCTATTGCCAAACAATATATGTTTAAATTTGTGGAATAATTTTAAGGTACTTAACAAGTATTGCAAAGCAACATACTTCCGACAATCCGACATTGTAGTATTATTTTGCAGAATTGCAGATGTAGATAATCCAATTCTAATCTAATTAAAAGACGTGTTTGTATTGAGAAGTAACAAACGTCGCAGACCTTGATTTATTAGCTTATCCAAAGTGTTGAGAGCTTTGATTAGGTATACAACTGCGACCTTATCGTAACTCGGACAAATTCCAAATAACTTCGGTAAAAATGGATGTCTAACGTTAGGGTGTGTGAGAAGTCTGATCTCCTTCTGCAAACATGCACATTTGTAGTATAATCACATTGTATAACAATATTTCAATGAGACGACGTTAGGCACCTGAATGAAAGGATGAACTATGTACCTTTAAGTTGAAAAAGCGATTCGCAACACTATAAGGAGGCAGATCAAGCGTCCATAGCTTGACCGTGACATGGACTTTTGATCCATTAGAATCGGTTATTGTCCCTCGGTAAAGATCATAGAGCGGGAAATGACCCATATGATTTTCGGCGCTAAAGCCATCTGTCATGGCTTCCAAATCCTTTGAGCTCACTATACGTAAATTGCTACAGTAAATTTTATCTAGCCACTGAGGTGGTCCCGTACGTGCCTCGCAATGATAACTGCCACAAGGGCGACAAAACTCTCTGGAGACAATTTTATTCCCATTCTCTTCCTCTTTATCTACCTTCTTTGATTCCTTCCTATGCCATAATTTTTTTAATTTTCTTTTGATCATTGTGTATTGATTTTCTCTGTGAAGAAAAATAAAATAACTACTTTCAGTGTGTTCTATGTATCCTGCTTCAAGAGTGGGAAATCAGTAACTAACGAGGCCTTATTACATGCCCCAAATATCTCTAAAAGCTAATCACAACAAAGACCAAAAAAGTAGAGTTCTATTACTTAGGATATACTAGATCAAGACTCTATGAACAAAAGTATGAGATTTTAGGGATGTATTATTAGCAACCAATCATATGATTTTTGTGCGTTTTAATTATTTTTAAAGGTAATTTTTAATTGTTGGTTATTGATTTTTTGTACATCAAATTAAAAAGTTGGAAATAACTAAATATTCGATAGATTGTATAATTCGAGAAAAAAGGTGCAAATGTCATAATATTCTTCTATAAATCCGTTTTTCTATGTTGTGTACTTTCGACATAGGAATTATTGTAGTTTTTACCGGTATTCAATGTAGGTACATTTACAATATCATTATCATGTATTTCTTTTGTTAGAACTTTGTAAATTTACATACGGAGTATTAGAGAATACTCATTAAATTATTTGCAAAAAAAAAAGAATATTCATTAGAGATTTAAAGTACATGAAATATTTTCTAATGTAGAAAAAAAAAACAAACATATTAAAATAGTACTTACACAAGGAGTCTTAGGCCCCGTTTGATAGGACTGCATCTTTCTGAACTGATCTGATCTGATCTGAATGATTCTGATCTGAACTGATCTGATCTGAATGATTCTGAACTGATCTGATCTGATCTGAATGTGTTGAAATTTTGATTGAATTTCAACGAATTAGTATCAGTTATGGGCCAAATACATTGATAAAAATTTAATCTGATTTGAACTGATCTGATCTGATCTGAATGATTCTGAACTGATCTGATCTGATCTGAATGATTCTGAACTGATCTGATCTGATCTGAATGATTCTGAACTGATCTGAATACTACTGCGAATAAGTCCTATCAAACAGGGCCTTAATAGGCTTTTTTTAACAAAATCTAAAAGAAATTAAATTTGCCAACATGTGTCAATTAAATATTTCTATCGGTATTAACTAATAGTATGAAGACTACATTAATAAAAATTTAACAAAAAACAAAAAAGTTGGAACAACCAATAACAAGATCCGAGCTATAAGTGACATGTGTTAAAACATCTCCAATTGTATTAATCTCATATATATGTGAGTTCCATTCCATATGAGACAAGAGTTAATAATTTATACTAGTATATCTATGAGTTGGTTATCTATCTTATTAGACAGGCCAATACATTCTGAGATGGAATTGTTCCTAGAGATAGTAAATAAAGGGAGCCACGCGTCGTCGTACCGCGTTTTATAGAAGGGTGTGGCTGAAACCCATTTTAAGTTATCTAGCATACCTAGCTCATGCCTTTGTCCTGGGTTTTCTTGCAGGACATTAGTCTTTATTCTTCGACAACGGGTAAAATCAAAGACACAATTATACATATAACCATAAAAAAATTAATACGCAAATAAATGTGGATATATGGGAATACAAAAATTTTATCATCGAAATATTGCAAATTAGTTTTGGTGACTCTTGATTCTTAAACCGATTGGGTTAGTTAAGCGACGGGCCGTTTCCGGCTTAATCCATCTGACCCAGTTTTGTGGCAGGGGGTGAGGCCTTTGTGGCTTGTTTCACTTCAACTCCTTTGGAGTGGACGAGATGTTTTGGCTTAT
Source organism: Spergularia bocconei (assembly GCA_963457585.1). Taxonomy (NCBI): domain Eukaryota; kingdom Viridiplantae; phylum Streptophyta; class Magnoliopsida; order Caryophyllales; family Caryophyllaceae; genus Spergularia; species Spergularia bocconei. The sequence continues at coordinate 6,169,895 of OY734951.1, read as the reverse complement.
TTCATCTTGTCCCCCCATTTAGCCCTAGGAAGAGGGTTTTATTTAGGCTCTATTGATAGAACTGCATATTTCTGATCTGATCTGATTTTATTGGTCCTGATCTGATCTGATTTTATTGGTCCTGATCTGATCTGATTTGAATGACTTTAAATTGATCCAATCTGATCTGAATTAGTTGAAAATTTGATTGAATTTCAAAGAATTAATATCAAGTATGGACCAAATACATTGATATTTATTTGAACATTTCTGATTTTATCTGATTTGATTAGAATGACTCTGATCTGATCTGATTTGAATGAATCTGAACTGATATGTATACTAATTTTATTAAGACCTATCAAACAAAACCTTATAATCGTAAACCGGCCATATATCAGGGAAACAGTTACTGCAAGACTTATGCATAGAACCATTTTTACCTCCAGTGTCTAGTATGATTCTTCACCGAACCCCATGTTTTATCTGCGAACCCCAAGTCACCTCACGCTTCAAACTCCACCAGTTCTCCGGATGCCAATCCATTTCAAGACGCTTTGCCACATAACTTTGGTGCTTTTGCACATGAAAAACACGTAGTCATGAGTTTCAGCTTCTTCCTAACAAAAGATACACCTATTAACAATTACCAGCCCCTAATCAAGTTATCAATTGTTGAAGACACTATTGAGCAGCAAGATTGCATTAAAAATATGCCTAGGAAAGTAACAGAGCTCCAAATAACTTTGTGACCCTACATTTTCCTTTGAGGTGTTCCAAAGAAGTCACAAGCAAATTTATCTCCTTTAGCTCACGATAAAATTGGTTAATCCGCAGCAGTTGCATTGCCTTGTGCAGTTGTGCATGGGCAGAATATCATCCCCGATATGCAAGTTGCATTTCCAACAATCTAGATCATTAACAGCTCCCCGAATAGACCAGATACTATCTTTGAGCGGTTTATAAGTAAGTGTCCACTTAAGTCACTCTCCCCTCCGATGAGTGTTGGAAATAAGGATGAGTTAATCAGAATTTTGACACTTATCTGATGACCGGACTGACAAACAAATTATTGTGGCGAAAATTGAAATTCTCTAAACTTAAGAAAGATTCCGCCTGAGCCATGGTAAAAGCTCTTGTAATACCCCAGATTTCAGAGGAGATTCCTAAGAGATTAAGGGCTCATATGAGGTGCTTAAAAAGATTAATAGTGCTACTCATACAAACAAAGTCGACTCTCCTTTTAAGAGTCTCATCTGATAAGAACTCTACATTTCAGGATGGGTGACCTCATGAGAAGTTTATCAGGGTGCGCATGAGTGAGGTCAAAATGCGCCGAAATGACCTGTGTTGATGGTATGCGGGGTCAATAAACAGCTTGGCAAGCTGCCATAAGTGATTACTTACAGTTACAGCTCTTCCATAGGCGTCCGTCATTCAGGTTACACAGCATCAAACTTCATCTGCACTGATGGAGATCGATTATTGGTACAGTCGATCCTGAATGCCCTAAACTTGCTCAAGAACCCCACTAGTGTTTTATGTGTTTAGGTATTGTGTTTGTATGTGTATCTTTTCTGTATAAGGTTGTGTTTAGGAGGAAGTATATATATAGTGGAGAAAAAGAAAGAAGAAGAAACGGGGTTAAGGAAAAAGGCAGCCATACGCATAGCCGCGACTAGCTCTGCTTTCCGGTTTAGCCTTTGCACAAAAAGACCAATTGTTTGGAGATTACTCAAACAATGAGTACTGATCCCACAGCTACTTTTGTGAGCTAGTAACCTTTGATACCAAAACCCTCTTAAGTCTTTGGTGATTGGTGAGCAACAGCTTAACCAACTCATGAAAATAACCTTCATTTTTTCCCTCATTCACAATGTAGAAATAATCTCTACAGCTCCTAAATAATTGTTGAATAATGTGTTTGAGTAGAAGAAAACTAATCCCTCAAAAATTATGAATTTAGTTTTCCTGAATGTGACAATACCTGAGATAACAGTGTTGAACCCCATGTCTAATTTTGCTAATTAGAGCCATATACATGCTAATGGTCGTTCTAAACAAGAAATTATGTGCGTCAATTCCATTGAAGAGTATCACCAGTTCACCACTATTACAAATTACAGAAATTGTGAGAAACCACTTATTATTCCCTATTGTGAAAAAATATTTATTTATTTTTAAGAGGCCAGGGATAACCTAGTAAAAAAAAAAATTGTCAAGTGGTAACACTTTCTTACCCATTTGGGTGTTCAACTAATTGGAGATTCCGTTCTTCTAGGATACACAATTGTTAGGTGATAATCACATGATCATGAATACTTAATTTACTTCTAAAATGCACACATCATATCTATACTTATCTATTAATAGGCTAGCAAAACAGCTGACATGGCGATGTAGTAGAGGTTTTGCATCGTTGGCAAAATAAAAAAGCCAACTCATTTGCTGAGTTGTCGGCTCCATGCTGAATTCCATTTTGTGGTTATCCAGTCAATTCTGTCCCCGTCTATTCATCTTACCCTTCAATCTAATACCCTGCAAAACTGAAAACATAAATTAACGTTGCCGTTAGCCTGTTACTCTCTCTTTTCATCTCCCTCCTCCTCAATTTACATTGTCAACGACCCTTACCCTCCCATTTTCGGCTCTTTATAAATTGGTTTATACGGGCCTCCCTCCCTTATTGCCTTCCTCTTCCCCTCTAATAAATTCAACTTTATGCCTTCCTCTTCTTTTGTGATTCTATTCAGTGTACAAGATGAACGGATACTCTTCGTTCGCCTGATCCAACTTTTATCTTCCCCTCCATTGGCATTTTTATAGCACTTTTTTTTTTGGGCAGAAATCTCGTGTGTTCATTTTTTCGCAGAATTCATATATGCTCATTCTTTTGGGGGTTTTATGAGAAGAAATCAAAGAGTAGGATTTTTTTTTTTTTTAATTTTTGATTGAATTAGATTCTATTTGATTGATTGATTTTTCTTGCATGTTACTCGATAGATTATTCTTCTAGCAATTGTTGTTTTGTTAATAGATTAATTATTAATTATTTATTGCATAGGAATTCTCCAACTTTCCCAATGTCAGAATGTTCAAGGGTGACAAACCAAGGAGTTATCCAGAGCCCTGACTCATGTCGAAAACATGAGGACAATAATATTGTTTTTTATTTTGTGATGGCTGTGAAATGGTACCATCGTGTAGTTATTGTGAGGTAAAATGCATGTTCAAGGATCAGTCTAGAGTATGCTTGGGAATGAGGGTTGAACAACAAGTATTGTGTCCTTGATGGTTGTCTGATATTTTTTTTTTGGAAATCTGGTGGTGGATTTGGAAGTACAGGTATCAAAGGTTATTTGAGGGTGTATTGTTGCGAAAACATATAAGAATCAATCTTCTAGAAATTAGTGTTTTTATCAGCATCATCTGCTTCAAAATCGGCTTGGTCTGGGTATAATGGATGAAGATTCAAGGACTCGAGCCAAGTCGGTTATCGCTCATATTGAAACCTCAGGTAGCAGAACAATGGCGAACATGTTAACTAACTAGGATAGGAGGCAGAGGCAAGGGGATGTAGAAGAATACAAGTGAAAACTGGAAAGTGTCTGAAAATGTGATTAAATCAACCAGCAGTAAAACTGCGTAAGCAAGAAAAACACTTCTCATTCCCATCCGTTTGGCTATTCTGTAATCCCACTCATTCTGTTTCATCATCTGACGATCAGCATACGTAAAAAAAACTGTAAGACCTGATATATTCCATTATGAGAAAACATAAAGTGAGGCCCCATTAATCACTCTTTAACTATAAAATTATGGTTGAGTATCTAAATTCCCCTCTTCTCCTTTGCTCATCGTCAAACACAACACCCCCTGATATGTTTAATAATCACTGGAGTATGTTTTTTCCCCTCATTGACTCATCTGTTGACATTTTATTTGTCAACATTCAGATCTCTTTGCTCAAGAGTCATACATTGATGTTGCCGCTTTACAAATTTACAATGATCTAATCTTATGCTATTGCTTTAACTATATATAGCTGCTAAGGCAGTCTGATTTGTGTTACAAACAATAATTATGGAAAATTAATCTTATTAAGCTTTTGATTGATTGCTGTTGTTTGAACCTTTTAATTTAATGTGTTGATTCTCAATCGTCTTTAATTTGCTATGATTTCAATCACTTTCAAAAGATTGAAAATTTTCTTGATTTTAGATCATAATTTCCTTCATATGCTGCTCTATTTTGTAGGTAATCATTGTGTGTAAGATTAAGGGTCACTGCAGCAGTGTCATTTGCTCAAAGTTCTTCGTCTACCACATTCTTATCATTATAAGGGGAGTGTAACTTTTTCAAGAGACAGTGCTCCGCTGTATATTTTGTAATGGTCATTTGATCTCTTATTAAGTGATATTTGTCTCTACTTAACATTTCATTTGAGATGACTGTTTATTTTTTAATTTTTTTTTCCCCTTTAGTGTGATTCAGTAGCTCATTGATTACAGATGTAATAAGTAGTTTTTACAAAATAGTCGAAATGCAATGAAGATCATCTGTACCACTCCCTGTACCCCTCCAATCAGATTTCAGGACTTCATTAAATATAAAAGTGAAATGAATTTCTTAAAATTATAATATGTATTGGTTGAAATGAGGCTGTCATCTAAATAAAGGGAAACCATTATTAACGATGAACAAAAGCTTGACAACCCAACTAAACCAAGGCAAAAAAGCACGAATAAGATAAAAATAGAACGTCAACCTGAACCAACTACGTTGGTGGGAAAGAGGATTTGTGTAGGACGATATCTATTCGAGCTTTTCTATGTTATTTCATTGTATGATTATTTCTATATTGCTATTTCAGACCCTTTTTTTTAGCATTTTTCTTTTGCTATATGTAAAGATTTTTTTTTTTTTTTAACTTAGATAATTATTCAGACTAAAGAGCAAAAATGATTACAAGTTCTGCATTCACAATAAAATTTTGATTTACTAAACAAATTACAATCAGAGTCCCGTGAATACACGGGGGCAAAAACTAGTTAACGTTTAATGTGAAATCGCGTTAGAATTGGAAGTTTAAGGGGCAAGGCAACTAAGATGCTCAGAATTAATGATTGTTATAAATACAAGTTCTTTATCGGACTATGGCTAAAGTCTTAAAAAAAGTAAAAGAAAGAAATAAAAAAAATTAATATCACTAGATAATTTGTTTTTGTTTGATGTCACAAATAAAATTATAGGTCATTAATCACAAGGTGATCTGAGAAACATAATTGGTCAATGAAACCCACGATGACCAAATTGATACCACAAAACAAATAATGAGATCTTTATTACTTCTTCCATCTCTCCATTTCATTCTTTACGTTGAGCTTGGCTTTTTAGTATTGTGGATTTATGGTTGTTTACCATGAGCTGAACGCTACTCTTCCTTGAATTTGTTGATTAATACTATTCATGTTTCTGTAACACAAGAAGATAGTGATCTTTACCAAACATGATTTAGAAATGATTCAAATGAACAAGATATCGAGCAAACCACCAAAAAGTATGCATGTATTTAAAAACATTACATATTTTTAGGATGTATCATTTACAGTCAAAACATAAATTGCATATATTATTCCTGGAACGTAGGCCAACAATGTTAGTACCAAGCAAATCCAAGTTTCAACCTACAAAGATAATTGGAGGGAAAACAACAAATCAATTACATACAAGAAAACAATTAAACACCTACAGATTTCAAACTATTGCAATCGGATGAAATTTATTGATTTAAAAGGATAACACTAAAATAGAAAATTACACCAGCCCGATAACGAAGAAAAACTCCAAGTGGTGGCACAAAAATTGCTAGGATCACTTCTATGAATGTTCTCTCGCCCATTTATCTCTATATGAAAACCTGCTATATCAAAAAAGAAAAAGATGAATAAATTCCAATAATTAAATTTCTTTATGAATCTAGCTCTTTCTTAGACAGCGGAAACTTGGGAGTCCTTTATTAGTGGATAAACTGTGGGAGGGAGAAAGGCTAGGAGAATTGGAGAGATGCTCGCAATACTTAGATATTTTAAGGTCAGAATTAGCATTGCTCATTAGATAAATCAGACCTACATTTTTAATTTTAAGGTGTCGTTTGGATACCCTCAAAATGTATAGGAATTTTATTTTTCTAGGAATTGAATTATCTTAAATTGTTTGGTTAGCATAAAGTGTAAAAATTAGAAATTCCTAGACATTTCCAATTCCTCCAAAGTGTAGAAATTTAATTATCTAGTTGGGGCTAGGTAAGTAGAAATTCCCTTGGTAATTGAATTCCCTTGTTCATCCAAACAAATTTCTCCAATTCTTATACTTTCTTAATTCATAGGATTTGCAAGTTAATGAAAATTCCGACTTTACGAATGTATCCAAACAACACCTAAGAATATTCTATTATTCTCAGAACTCATTAGGCCACTAACTCAACAAAAAAAAAAAACATTGTAGTAATGTACAAGATGTGTGTTTGAGTCTCATGCCGGTTATGAATACAAGAATGTCAGAAAAATATTCTTGAGGATTTTTCAAGTGTGGATAAAAATATCGTCCCACATTAATTAATAGAAATAGGTGTGAAGAGATAAGCTTATAATAAGTTGATGGTTTCTAGCTCAAATTGTCATATTGTTAATTGGTTTTTCTTGTGGCTAGTCTTCCTCACCTACTTCAAGCATGTGGTATAACTAGAGCTGGCAATCGGGCGGGTCGGGTCGGTTTCGGGTCGGGTCGAGGCGGGTCGGGTCATATCGGGTTCGGGTCTTGGCGGGTTGAAATGAACTTTCGGGTCGGGTCGGTTTTGACTCGGGTCGCTTTCGGTTCGGGTCATGTCGGGTAAATTTTGTGTCGGGTCGGGTCGGTTTTGGGTCGGGTCATAATCGGGTTTAGTTACTGATGGTTATTAATCCGCGTCATTTCAAGTTTTGGTTAATATTTTTTCGTTTATTGGCATAATTAGGGGACTTTATTTAGTTAGTAAGTTAAAACCATCAATATGCATACTAAATTGTTTTAATTTGGATCATTATTAAGCTTAATTATTATCGGGTCATCAAACGGGTCGGGTCATTGTCGGATAACGGGTCACTACGGGTCGGGTCGGGTCATTGTCGGGTTGGACATTATCGGGTTGTATCGGGTCATGGGTCGTTATCGGGTCGGGTCGAGTCGGGTTCGGGTGATCACAATTTCGGGTCCAATCGGGTCGGGTTTTCGGGTGAGTCGGGTCGGGTCTCTCGGGTCGGGTCAAGGTTGCCAGCTCTAGGTATAACAACCATTAGAATCGACAGAACTGATTGGGGCAGCACAGTGCTGCGCGGCCAACGAGTACAGCACGCATAGGACAAATGTCCTGAGGGGTACCGGAGCAAAACAAAGAAAATTCAGTCCAAAACTGCAATACTGAGGGGAAAGGGCTACTTTGCAAAGGGAAAAAAATTTCACCCCCAAACTCCATCCTTCTCTCTCACTTCTTCGCGCACTCTTCTCCCTCACCTTCTCTCTCTCCAGCTCCCCACTCTCTCTCCTCTATACTCATAAACCCTAACTTCCTCTTCACCTCAATTATTTCCTAATCAATCAAAATTGAATCTCATACACCCTATCTCAATCGAACTCGTTTTTAATAGACTGTTGAAATTGATTGCACCTACCTATACTATTCAATCTAGCTGCTATGAACATTGAAAATGATGATAAACGGGTCGCCGATGAAGAACTTTATCACGAGATTCAACAACTGAAGGTATGTGAATGTTATTTTTATTAAATAAATTTAACATAAATGGGGTTTTATTTTTTGAGATTAGGACATATTTTGGGGTTTTTATTAGCTAAAAATCTGGTCATTAGTGTTGGTGATGTTATTATATAATTGTTGAAATTAGGTTAATGAATTGTTGTATGAATTGGGTTAATTGTGTATGAATTAGGTAAGGAGTGTGATAAAGTGTGTTATTCATATTGTTTCGTATGGCACTTGATTATTTTTTATTACACTACTACAAAAAGCCACATAGACATCGGACTTTTTTTATAATACACGTCAGTTTTGAGCTAGACGTGGAGTTGAGTGACGTCTATTCTTAAGGTATAGACGTCATATTTTAGTCTGATATCCTTCACTTTTTTAGACGTCAGTTTTTTGTAAAAAACTGATGTCTCTTTATGGAATAGACGTCAGTTTTGCAAAAAAACTGATGTCTATTGGGTTGTTTAGACATCCTACTTCACCTGTAATCCCACGTCTATTCTATAACTACGAATTAAAAAAAAAAAGTTACCAAACATAATTAATCAGTTACGCAACCATATGTGAAATAAATTGAGGATGTAGCAAACTCTTGATACCCAACTTTCATTGAAAAATCTCAAATTGATAAATACAAATTGTGTGTTCCCTTCATGACAAAAGAGCAAATATAATTGTACATGAATTGATAAATAACACAAGACTTCACTGGTCAGCTCCATCTTCTCATTCTGCCTCTCAAATTCTTGCATAATTTTCTGCAGGTTTGGAAGATTCATCTGTAAGGAATGGTAAAGGAAGGTCAGATTCATCTGGGAATAGAAGAGACCGAGGCAAAGCTAGGAAGATTCCGCCCAAAGCTGTTAACAGAAGCAGAGTAAATAACAAGAAAAGTTTTGAAATGCCAGTAAGAAAAACCCCTGATTCTCTTTTCGAGTATACAGATAAAACAGTCATACTTGTGTGATTGTGCCTGAAACTACTCTCTTTTCGAGTTTTCTTCTCGTTCAAAGAAAGTCTATCCAGGTGGACTAAGATAACACTCAAAAGAGATCTCATCCCGGGGCAGGAGAGGCAGGAGACAAAGGTGTTAGAAAAGAAGTTGGACTTACTGTCAGTTCTGCTGGATGTTGCTGTTGGTGAATTTGGTAGAAGGCCACATATAACAGCTTCAGCAGTTTCTCTGTATTTCTGAAGGCCAAAGTTTGCAGACCTTTAAAGATCCTTCGACCCAAACATATTAACCCTAGATAGAAGTACCTGATCAACAGCAGTAAACCACTTGTTTAAAACATCAAGCGCTTATTCACTAAGTAGAATGCTGACATATAATGTAAAATTGTCAAAGTAATCACCAAATGAAAAGCCAGGATGCCGAATAGACAACCAAAAGAAAGAGAAATTGATAACTTACAGCCATTCTCAATGTTTTTGAAATTCTATCACGAGATTGATTCATGAGAAATGATGAATTATAATGGGTAAAATTAAGACTTCTATACCTTGTCCAAATTCCAAATAAACAAAATATGTAAAAAAGCGTGGACATTTATCAATTGCAGAAGAGAATGGGAGCCTGAACAAGCAGGGGAGTTCGTCTGTTTCTCACTATAGCATGTACTCCTCTTGTTTAAAGCCTCTTGATCTAACGAAATAAATATGTCGTTCATGTATACTAGACCACCTTCACGTCAATTTTTAACTAGAGATACATCTACATTATGAGGCCATAATATAAGATAACAATAAAAATACACTGAGCAACCCAGCGAGGAGTATGGGTAGTCAGTGTCAGTCAGTTCCCCTTTTCGGGCTGAGTGTGTATAAAACAAATTCAACAACTGATTAGCCAGACAGGCAAACATGCAAGCAAAAAAACAAACAAAAGACAACCCAGCAATCCAATAGAACTTCAACTAGCATAGGTTCATACAGGAATTTGGAACTTAGACTTTCAATAAAGATCCATATATCGATTCCAATGACGTAAACACACAAGCTATCGCATGACTGGCAGTGGCGGATTTAGCGGGGGGGCACGGGGGGCAAGTGACCCCCAATTAATTCTGACAATGTGATATATGTATAAAAGCGTTTCACTAATTGTCACAAACCATGAATAGCTCAGCTGGTATTGAGCCCTTCTTCTTACAGAAGACACTGGAGTTCGAATCCTGACCATGACATTTCCTAACTTTTAATTTTTATTTTCTAAACGTTTGTTATTTGAAAGGTAAAAGATTAGGAAAATAACCTTGATATGGCAAAATCAATAATATTACCTCCAAGTTAACAAAAAAAATGCATGCAAAGATTTTTTTTGGGTGTTAAAATTTCACGAATATGCATATCATATTAAAAAAAAGGTTATTTATTCGATTTTATCTAGTATTCGTAACTTTAATTTACTTATTTTATGAACTCCAAAAAAACACGCTCCGGTGACGATTTTGTGCCCCCAATTCGCCAGATCCTGGCTTCGCCACTGATGACTGGTAACTAAGCACTTCCAGAGTTCCAGGTGACAAGCTAAAGGAACTATCCGGAAGTAATTCGCAATTACAATTCCTAATGATACACCATGTCTGTGTAACATTTATGTCTTCCTCTCAAAAAAACTTATATAAATTTGTAATTAATTATGTCAGCTTCATGGGCTCCTAAACATCATGATTGCAATCTACTTTAAGGTCAAATTTTGTCAATTTTGCAACAACTAACTAATTGCTGGGGACATTCACCCACAAAGGATTCTAATAAAATATCAAAGATTCAAGGTACATTTTTCATGATCTGACTCACACAATCATATATATAGGAAATGAATCCAGTAAGAAGTGTCAATTGTGTCAGAAGTCAGAAGTAATCTGAGCCCTCCATCTTACCTTAGATCAATGGTTTAGATTAAAAATTGAAATAAAAAAAGAAAATTGAAAAAACTGAAAAACAAACTAACAGAAAATCAATCACCTCACATTTTCTCTCTCCTCTCATTTCCTATTTTCTCCCCCAATCCCATCCCGAACTGCCGGCAGCCACCGCCAGCCGCCAGCAACCGCCGACTACACCGCCGCCGCCGACAAGAAAGGCCTGATTCGAACACCATCGCCCATCTCCTTTCCTCTTCTCTCTCTCCTCTCCCCTTCCCCTGCGCCGCCACACCGCCACCGCCACCTCCATTACGCACCGACGACCATCATTTCCGGCGCCTACATCACCGCCGGTCTCCAGCGACACCAGCGAGTCCTCGTCGCGTGTCGATGGCCTTTGTCCACCTCCCCGCATCGCGCAACAAGGAATTCTCTCTCCATATTTGCAGTTTCGTTTTTTTCAGATATGGCCGTCGTGGTTGATCGCCGTCGTCGTTATATTCCTTTTCCGGTGTTAATCCGCGTTGGCGCACCTTGATGCGGTCGCCTCTCCTTTTCGCGAATAACCCAAGCGAGGTGAGAAGAGAAGGGGAAATGAGGGGCCGGTGATGGTCTGGTGATGGTGGCGTCGGAGATTGGACGGTGGTGGCAGATCTGTGGCTGTGACTAATGAGGTGGTGCTAGGGCGCCGGGAAGGCACGAGTTTGAAGAGAGAGAAACGAGTGAGAGGTGAACACGGTGGTAGGGATGTCGCGGAGGAGGGGGCTTCTTCTCGCCGGACGACGCCGAACACAATGGTGGAGATGGCGTCGGGTAATATGGTGGGCGGTGCTGTCGGCGGTGGGTGCGTGGGTGGCCGTCTGGTGGGGGAAGGGGAGGGGCAGGAGAGAGAAAGTGGTGGTTGTGTTTGGGAGTTTTGTGTTTTGTTTATTTTAATACTTTTTTTTTTCGCTTGGAGTTATGTATTTTAGTATAAGGAGTTAGTGGAGTTAAGGTGGAGTTAAGGTGGAGTTACGTGTTTTAGTTGGTGGAGTTAAGGTGGAGTTACGTGTTTTAGTTGGTGGAGTGAAGGTGGAGTTACGTGTTTTATTTGGTGGAGTTAAGATGAGTTACGTGTTTTAGTTACTGGAGTTAAATTGGAGTTAAATTGAAGTAACGTGTTTTAGTTGGTGGAGTTAAGTTGGAGTTACATGTTTTAGATGATGAAGTTACAGGTTTTAGTTAATGGAGTTATGTTAGAGTTACGAAAGTTTAGTTGAAGTTGATTGAGTTCTGATAATACTGGAGTTATACAATTTAATTACTGGAGTTAGACGTCTGGAGTTACGCGTTTTAGTTGATGGAGTTATGTGGCTGGAGTTACTGGTAACAGTTGATGGAGTTAGGCGACTGGAGTTATGTAGTTCAGGTTGTGGAGTTATGTGAAATCAATGGTTGAGATTACTTCTGACTTCTGACAAAAATTATACTTCTGACCGGATACGCCCCCCATATATATATATATATATATATATATATATATATATATATATATATATATATATATATATATATATATATATACAGGCGAGATCAGGTGCGAACTCCTGCTCGCGTGAGAACTGCGCACCGCCATAGAGTGACACACAGTGTCACATAGAGTGACACCCGCATACAATGACACAAAATATCCATAGAATGACACTTACATACAATGACACTGAAAGTCTATAGAATGACATGAGAATTTAGAGCTCATGTAGGAATTGAACCTACTACATTCGCGTATGTACACAAATGCTTTACCAAATGAGCTATCAAAACCACAAATCATACAATGACACCGAACAATAACACCGCGTGTCCATAGTGTCACTCTACGGACAAACCTTTGTCACTCTATTGAGAAACCTGTGTCCTCTACGGACAAACCTGTGTCATTCTAATGAGAAACCTGTGTCTATCTATGGGCAAATCACCAATAACACCAAAGTGCCCATAGTGTCCATAGTGTCATTGTATTGACAAGCCCGTGTCATTCTATTGAGAAACATGTGTCATTTTATGCACAACCCTGTGTCATTCTATGGACAACCACCGCCACCGCAACCAGTGACCGTCGCCGCCAAATTTTCGTCGTCCTCCCCACCACAGCCGGAGAAATTGATCGTCGGCGTCATCCATGTAAATCGAAAATCTTCAAACAAATCATCAGATCTGCAAATAAAAATCCCCAAAAATAAATTAGAAAACCTATATTTTGATCTAAACACATAAAAATTTGGTATAATCAAATTGATTAATCGACAAAATTACACAATAAACCAAATAAAACATCAATTTTTGCATGCAATCGCCGGAAACTCAAATTAATCAAAATTGATTTAATCACATTTGGTTTTCGTTCTAACAAAATAATCAAAGCTGAAAATCGATCAAATAACATACCACAATCAAATGAGTAGGACACATGCGTAGATCCGATAAATCGTCGCCGGCGAGAAGAGTGTAGCGATGACGGCCTGAGGAGAGAGAAAATGACGGAGGCATCGATGATACATGATGATCGGTCGTGAAACAGGTGAGTGGCGACGGCGAGAAGGAAAACCGATGGCGGTGACGGCGAGGAGGTGCGACGAAGATGATAAAAGACGCGATGGAGGCGACGGTTGAGAAGACGACGAGGAGGCGACAGCGACAGCGACGGCGAGGTATCGGAGAAAGGGAAAGAAGAGAGAGAAAATGAGAGGAAATGACAGGAGAGAGAAGATGTCGAGGTGAGGGAGGTTGGAGGAGAGAGAAACGAAAAAATTGAAAATGATGGGGAATTGGGGATACTTTGGGGAACCAGTTCCTTTTCTAATTGAAGACAGGTGGCTTAATCTCGAGCATTCAATTTGATGGATCTGACGGCTGTTATTGGGTGCGCAGTACTCACCTAAGGAGTGGTACTCTTATGATCCTCACTCTATATACATATATATATATATAGGAAATGAATCCAGTAAGAAGTGTCAATTGTGTCAGAAGTTAGAAGTAATCTGGTCCCTACATCTCAACTTGATCAAAGGCTTAGATTAAAAACAAAAATAAAAGAAAATTAAAACATAACACACCCCCAACCCGACAATCCCCAATCCTCACATTTTCTCTCTCCTCTCTTTCACTCTTCTCACTCCCCAATCCCGTCCCCAACCGCCACCAACCGCCGCAGCCGCCGTCGTAAGTACCATCGCCGGCCGACAACATCACCGCTCCACCGCGATGATTCCTTCTCCGGCATCAACGGCGTTCTTCGAGCACAACTCCACCGCGAAAACCTCCATCTTCTTCCCTTTTTTCGCGCTCTTTTTCGTCCGATCGGGCCGCCGCCTCGAACCGCCGCCGTCGATTAAAACCCTCACCGGCTTCCTCTCTCATTTCCGCACCTATTCCGCTCCTGTCCTCGTATTATCGCCGCCGTTGAGGGAACGAGTGAGTGGTAAGGAAATGAGAGAGGATGCCGGTGTCGGAGATTGGAGAGATGTCGTCGTCGCCGGCAGCCAGTGGTGGATGGCTGAGTCTGTGGTGGTTATGCAGGAGGTGAGCACGGTGGTAGGGTGACGGAAAGAGAGTTATTCGAGGAGAGAGAAACGGGCATGAGAGAGGGAAATGGTGAATGGAGAGGTGGTGGAGATGCCGCGTAGGAGGGGGCTTTCGCTCGCCGGAGCACGGTGTACGTGGTGGTGGAGGTGGAGCCGGAGAAGGTGGTGGACGGTGCGGTTGGTGGTGGCTGCGTGGGTGGTCGAGGTAGTGGCGGGGGAGGGGGTTGTGTGGTGTGCGTGGGAGGAGAGAGAATCTGGTAAATTATTCTTTTTTTTTTATTTTTTTTTACTGGTGTAAACGTGTTTTATCAAGAGTTGCGTATCTTGGTTAGTGGAGTTATCGGAGTTATATGTTTTAGTTAGAGAAGTTATTGGAGTTGCGTGTTTCATTAGTTGAGTGAAGTTGGAGTTACGTGTTAAATTAGTGGAGTTAAATTGGAGTTACGTGTTTTAGATGATTGAGTTAAGTTGGAGTTACGTGTTTTAGATGATGGAGTTATTGGAGTTACGGATTTTAATTTTTGGAGTTAAGTTGGAGTTACGTGTTTTAGTTGGTGGAGTTATGTTAGAGTTACGTGTTTTAGTTGGTGGAGTTATGTTAGAGTTACGAGAGTTAAGTTGAAATTGGTGGGGTTTTGATATTATTGGAGTTATACCATTTAAGTATTGGAGTTAGCAGACTAGAGTTACGCATTTTAGTTTATGGAGTTAAAAGGCTGGAGTTATTAATTGTAGTTTCTGGAGTTAATCGACTGTAGTTATGCAGTTCAGGGTATGGAGTTATGGGAAATCAATGGCTGAGATTACTTCTGACTTCTGACAGAAATTATACTTCTGACCGGATACGCCCCCTATATATATATATAGAAAATGAATCCAGTAAGAAGTGATGATTTTGTCAGAAGTCAGAAGTAATCTGATCCATCCATCTTACTTGATCTAATGGCCAGTATTAAATATTAAAAGAAAACAAAAAAGAAAATAAAAATATCCCCAAACCCAAAGTCACTCCCATTTTCTCTCTCCTCTCTTTCCATCTTCTCTCTCTTCCACGGCTCTACCCCGCGCCGCCCACCACCACCGCGGGCGTACACCGGCGACAACTTTCACCGGCTAAAGCACCACCGGCCGACTTGAATGACCACCGCGAGTCTTCGTCGGCCACTAGCCTCCTCCGTCGAGCATCTAAGCACCGCAAAAAACACCTTCTCCTTCCCACATTCCGTTTCCGATTTTGTCAGATCTAGTCGCCGCCGTCGAACTCCGCCGTCGATCATCGCCTTTTACGACGTCCTTCAACATTTCCGCTTCTCATGCCGGCACCTCCTCTCATTTCGCCGCCGTTGTCCAAATTGCAAGAAGTGAGGCGTGAGGAGAGAGAGAAAGTGTGTGGGCAGAGATGGTGGATGCGGTGGTTGGAGGACAGGGTAGGGTTTGCGGCCGGTGGACGCTCATTTCCCCGGCGACTGGGGTTTGGGTGACGCCGAGATGGAGCAGTGGCCGTGGTGGTGGAGGGAGGCCGGGGTTTGGTGGTGTGGGAGGAGAGAGAAGATGAGAAAGCGAAAGAATTTTTCTGTTTTTTTTTTCTTTTTCATTTTTTCGTTTCTTTGGAGTAAGGATTTTTTATTTGTGGAGTTACGAGAGTTACGTGTTTTGGATCATTGGAGTTATTTGGAGTTACGGGTTTAAATTATTGAAATTTTTTGGAGTTACGTATTTTGGTTGATGGAGTTAAGTTTGAGATTTGGAGTTATTGGAGTTACGAGTTTTAATTGTTGAGTTACGTATTTTAGTTGATGGAATTAAGTTGGAGTTATTGGAGTTACGGATTTTAACTTTTGGAGTTAAGTTGGAGTTACGTATTTTAGTTGATGGAGTTGCGTTGGAGTTATTGGAGTTACGAATTTTAGTTAGTGGAGTTATGTTAAGAGTTACGAGAGTTTAGTTGAAGTTGGTGGAGTTCTAATATTACCGGAGTTATACAATTTAATTACTGGAGTTAGACGTCTGGAGTTACGCTTTTTAGTTGGTGGAGTTATGTGGCTGAAGTTACTGGTAACAGTTGATGGAGTTAGGCGACTGGAGTTATGCAGTTCAGGTTGTGGAGTTATGTGAAATCAATGGCTGAGATTACTTCTGACTTCTGACAAAAATTATACTTCTGACCAGATACGC
The DNA here is from genome assembly GCA_963457585.1 of Spergularia bocconei. Classification (NCBI taxonomy): domain Eukaryota; kingdom Viridiplantae; phylum Streptophyta; class Magnoliopsida; order Caryophyllales; family Caryophyllaceae; genus Spergularia; species Spergularia bocconei. The sequence goes on along the minus strand of OY734951.1, from coordinate 6,153,501 downwards.
CCCCTATATATATATATATATATAGGAAATAAATCCAGTAAGAAGTGACAATTTTGTCAGAAGTCAGAAGTAATCTGAACCCTCTATCTTACCTTAAATCAATGGCCTAGATTAAAAACTGAAATAAAAAGAAAATTGAAAAAATTGAGAAACAAACTAACAGAATATCAACAAACTCACATTTTCTCTCTCCTCTCATTTCCTCTTTTCTCCCCCAATCCCGTCCCCAACTGCGGCAGCCACCGCAGCCGCCGCCGACAATCACCATCGCCGGAGCCACATCAGCGGCCGACTCCACTTTCTCCGGCGACTTTACCGCGAAAACCTCATTTTCTCTCCCTCTTTTCGCTCTCTTTGCTCCCGTACGCCCAGCCGCCGCTGCCTCCGACAGCCACCTTTTCCGGCGACGACACCACCGTCATCCTCCAAAGACGACGGCGAGTGTTCGTCGATAAGCATCATCCCTCGTGCACTTCACTTTAGCGCGCGAATCCGTCTTCTCCTTCATCTTTTTCGTTTTTTATTTTTCAGATCTAGCCACCGTGATGCGTCGCCGCCGCCGAAATTCACGTTTTCCGACCTCCTCTCGCGAATCCGATCGATTCCGGCCACAATTTCTTATATTCGTCGCGCACGAGAGCATACGAATGAGCAAAAATGGCGGTTGTGGCTATGGTGAACTCGGGATTGGACGTCGGTTGCGGCGATGGTGATTCAACGTCGGCAACTGTACCATTCGGCGGAGGTGGTGGGGGATGTGGGCTCGGAGTTGAGGCGTGGCAGTGGCGGTAGAGGGTGGGGTTTGGGAGGAGAGAGAAAATGGTGAGAATGGGGGATTATTTTCTGTTTTCAATTTTTTTTTTTATTATTATTTTTTTTTGTTTTCTGGAGTTACGTATTTTAGTTGGTAGAGTTATTAGAGTTACGGGTTATATTTATTGGAGTTAAGTTGGAGTTGCGCATTTTAGTTGATGGAGTTATTGGAGTTTTGGTTTTAGTCGGTGGAGTTATGCTAGAGTTACGTGTTTTAGAAGATAGAGTTAAGTTGGAGTTACGCGTTTCAGTTAGTGGAGTTAAGTGTTTCAGTTAGTGGAGTTAAGTTGGAGTTACGTGTTTTAGTTAGTGGAGTTAAGTTGGAGTTACGTGGTTTAATTGGTGGAGTTAGTTAGAGTTACGCGTTTTAGTTGGTGGAGTTATGTTAGAGTTACGTGTTTTAGTTGGTGAAGTTATGATAAAGTTACGAGAGTTAAGTTGGAATTGGTGGAGTTTTGATATTATTGGAGTTATACAAATAATTATTGGAGTTAGGAGACTGGAGTTACGCATTTTAGTTTTTGGAGTTAAACGGCTGGAGTTATTAATTTTAGTTTCAGGAGTTAAGCGACTGGAGTTATGCAATTCAGGTTATGGAGTTAGGGGAAATCAATGGCTGAGATTACTTCTGACTTCTGACAGAAATTATACTTCTGACCGGATACGCCCCCTATATATAATATCAACTAAAACCAGTAACTCCAACCTCTTAACTCCACCAACTAAAACCAGTAACTCCAACCTCTTAACTCCACCAACTAAAACGCGTAACTTCAGGCGCCTAACTCCAGTAGCTAAATTTTATAACATCAATAATTTCATAATTTCACCAACTCCAACTTAACTCTCGTAACTCCAACTTAACTCCACTAACTAAAACCCATAACTCTAACGTAACTCCACCAACTAAAACATGTAACTCTAACGTAACTCCACCAACTAAAACACGTAACTCTAACGTAACTCCACGTAACTCTACCAATTAAAACATGTAACTCTAACATAACTCCACTAACTAAAACATGTAACTCTAACATAACTCTATCAACAAAAGCTCGTAACTCCAATAAATTTATCGACCAAAACATGTAACTCCAATCTAACTTCAATAACCAAAATACGTAACTCCACTAACTAAAACGCGTAACTCCAACTTCAACTCCACTAATTAACCACGTAACACCAATAACTCCCCCTACTAAAACACGTAACTCCGATAACTCCATTAACCAAAACACGTAACTCCAACACAAAAAAAAAAAAAAATTTAAAAATCAAAGTTTACCAGATTCTCTCTCCTCCCACGCACAACACCCAGCCCCCTCCCCCGCCCCCACCTCGTCGTCCCCCCGCCCCCTCTTCTGGCACCACCTCAATCTGACCGGAAAGCGACGGCAAACCACGACTAGAACACTAACGCGCCGCCGATTCCACCATGTGCAACCTCTCATTTCCCCTCTTTCCTCACCTCTTACTTCTTTATTTTGATCTACCGCGGCGAAATGGAGTGGCGGTGCCGGCAATAGAGGCGAGAACGTCAGAGGAAGGCCGTAGTTGTGACGACAGGCGGCGGCGTGCGACGGCGGCGTGCGTGATCTGGAAAAACGCGTGCGAAAAAGAGGGAGGGAGAAGTTGTTTTTCGCGGTGGGTAGATTCTCGACGGAGGAGGCTCTGGGCGACGAAGACTCGCATTAGTCCGGTGAGTCGGCCGGTGGTTTTTTAGCCGGCGACGGTGCTGCTGGTGTACGCCGGAGGCGGTGGTGGCAGGCGCGGGGGTAGGGCCGTGGAGAGAGAGAGGGAGGGGGAAGGGGAGGAGAGAGAAACGTGAGATTTGGGGTTTGAGTGTATTTTTTGTTTTAATTTTTTTTTTTTTTCTGTTTTTAATCTGGGCCGTTAGATTAAAGTAGAGTGGGTGGACGAGATGACTTCTGACTTCTGACAAAATTTTCACTTCTTACTGAATTTATTTCCTATATATATATATATATAGGGGGCGTATCCGGTCAGAAGTATAATTTCTGTCAGAAGTCAGAAGTAATCTCAGCCACTGATTCTGAGATCAAAAGCAATCTCAGCCATTGATTTCAGATAACTCCATTACCTGAATTGCATAACTCCAGTCCCTTAACTCCACCAACTAAAATCAGTAACTCCAGTCATCTAACTCCACTAATTAAATTATATAACTCCACTAATATCAAAACACCACCAATTTTAATTTAACTCTCGTAACTCTAACGTAACTCCAACATCTAAAACTCGTAACTCCATAACTCCACTAACCAAAACACGTAATTCCAACACCTAAAACACGTAACTCCACTACCTAAAACACGTAACTCCACTACCCAAAACACGCAACTCCAACGTAACTCCACTAACCAAAACACGTAACTCCAACGTAACTCCAGTAACCAAAACACGTAACTCCAACGTAACTCGACTAACCAAAACACGTAACTCCAACGTAACTCCACTAACCAAAACACGTAACTCCAACGTAACTCCACTAACCAAAACACGTAACTCCAACGTAACTCCACTAACCAAAACACGTAACTCCAACATAACTCCACTAACCAAAACTCGTAACTCCAACGTAACTCCACTAACCACAACACGTAACTCCACTAACCAAAACACGTAACTCCAACGTAATTCCACCAATTAAAACACGTAACTCCAATACCTAAAACACGTAACTCCACCACAAAAACACATAACTCCAACTTAACTCCATTAATTAAATACATAACTCCACCATTAAAACACGTAACTTTAACAAATAAAACACATAACTCCAACTTAACATAACTAATTAAACACGTGACTTCAACTTAACTCCACGTAACTCTTATAACTCCACCACCAAAAATACGTAACTCCAAAAACTAAAAAAAAAAAAAAAAAAAAAAAAAAAAAAAACTGAAAACCAGAAAACCAGAGAAATACGTAACTTCACCATTTTCTCTCTCCTCCCGCACACCACCCCAAACCCTCCCGGCCACCTCCTCCACCACTGCTACTGTTCCGACTCCCGGCCCTCACCTACTCCGGCCGACTCCACCATCTCCACCATCTCCGCCCTCTCGTTTCCCCTCTCTTTCCTCGCATCACCACCATTTCAATTCAACTTACCACGGCGAAAACAAGAGGCGGCGTCGGAGTTGTGTAGATCGACGACGGAGAGCAACCACGGAGGCCGGCGAGGGTTTAGAACACCGGCTCAGAGGGACTTGGCGGCCAAATTTAACAAAAATGAGGTCAAAAACGTGAAGGAGAAGAAGCGTGTTTAGCGGTTGATTGATGCTCGTCAGAGGCCGTAATCGATGGCGAAGACTCGTCGGCGTCAAGGGAGTCTGACGGCGGCGTCGGAGTCGCCGGAGAGGAGCGGCGACAGCAGCATCTGACGAAAATGAGCGCGAAAAAAGGGGAGAAGATGGAGGTTTTCGCGGTGGAGTTGTGCTCGAAGAACGCTGTTGATGCCGGAGAAGGAATCATCGCAGTGGAGCGGTGCTGTTGTCGGCCGGCTATGGTGGCTTCCGACGGCGGCTGCGGCGGCCGGTGGAGGTTGGGGACGAGATTGGGGGAGAAAAGAGGAAATGAGAGGAGAGAGAAAATGTGAGGTGATTGATTTTGTTAGTTTGGTTTTCAGTTTTTTCAATTTTCTTTTTATTTCAATTTTTAATCTAGGCCATTAATTTAAGGTAAGATGGAGGGCTCAGATTACTTCTGACTTCTGACACAATTGACACTTCTTACTGGATTCATTTCCTATATATATATATGATAATTAGCCGGTAGATTTCATATATTTAAGCATTACCGGTAGATTTCACAGCTAATTAGCCTGTCCACCTCATGCCACGTCAAATATGATGTCATCAACCACTATTTTAATCAGAATTATTAACCCAAAAAAAAGGAAAATTTCCTAACAGAATCTTTACTTCTTAAGAAAATCAATTAAAAATATAGCATATAAAAATCTGTTGAAATATTCCACCGAAATTTAAGCCTCATATAACATTTTATAAACTGAATTAATTAATGAGATTCTCCATAATTAAATTCACAAAATAATCTCTAGAAATTTCGTACAAAATCCACGCGAAATCTACAAAATACTGTAAATTTCGAATAAAATTTCGTCAGATTATACCGGATTCGTAATTATTTTTTTGCAAAAATTGAGGAGATAATTTAGGAAATATATTATCCTTATCTTTTTTTTAAAGAACTTATATACGGAGTATATTTGGCCAGCTACAAACTAGGAAAGAATAAATGCATTTCAGTTGGTCAGCAAAATTATGAATCAATGAATGCATATATATATATGTGGAAAGAACAAAAAAAAAAAATTTGTTATGTAACCCTAAGAGGCAGGTTCATTCTTCGTCGTCAAAATCTGTCTTGCTTTATTCTTCTCCATCCTTTTTTTTTTTTGTACATATTTGTTTATTAAATGCTTGACTTTTATAATATGTGTATACTTGATGTTAATTGTAAATCCAACGGGCTGTTTGATTCCAAAGAGATTTTTGATTTCGTAGTGTTACTTTGATTACTCATTTTTTATGTTACCAACGTAGATTACTAATTTTGATTTTTTTTTCATTCAGTGCAGGCAATAAGTAGGTTTTCCGAAAATTTAAGGACATCGTGTGGGAGCTTCGAACATATGTTCCTACCGTACCACATTTGTTGAACAGATAATTGTAAGTGAAGTGAAAATTTTTGAGTATTATTCTAAATTGATCTTACAGTATAGAAGAAGCGCGAGCTATGACAATTCGATATCACTTACCACGTATACGTATGTTCTAATTTTTAATTTATGAATCACATGTGTAAGTTCTGATTTGCGAATGGAGGCATTTGTTTAGCAGATTCAAATTTCATGAATATGTACATGGCTGAGTTCATGAATTTGTTATGGCAAGAAAGGGTGCTAGATGGTGAGACTGCCGTTACCTCAAAAAAACGAGGGATTGTTTAGGAGTTGTATGATGTGTTTGCTCATGTAACAAATCAATTCGAAGTATGAGGTATATATGAGGTTAGACGCCTAAATTGCGATTGTATGTGTTTCTTATCCAATCCCCCCCTAATGTACATACTCTTTTGTCGTCTCTCGATCGAAGTCTTTCTCTTAATTATTATATTCGTCTAAACTTTTGAGTAAACAATAACAAGTTAATGACTTCGTTTTCATTTCAAATATACATTTAACATGAAGGAAATAACGAACCTTCCTTTTAATATCTGACAGATTGGAAAATGCAACTGCGAGTAAGGTGCGACCATGGGGAGGAGTAACGGAAGTGAGAAGGCCTTAGATAACTATGAAAAGGGAATAAATTGTAATTTTTTTTGGAAGGCATGAATTGTAAAATTATTGTAGTGGTATATACTCCCTCCATTTTTTTTCTTTACGTTTGGTTTGAATCTGTGAGGGAGTGTGTGAAAACAATGAATTGAAGTTGTGTTTTTCTTCTATCATTGGTCACCGCGTAATCATCTTTTTACTTTAGTACAAGCAAGGTATTTTGATAAAAAAAAAAGTAATAATAATAATTGAATACCTATCATACCTATGAATCTTTGAAATCAATCACATTTCAATGACCCATAAAATATACGGCGGATTAGTTTAAAAAACTGGTCTAAATTATGTCACTAAGTTACGGGTTAATTCAAATAACAACTCAAAATTATATGACTGAGTGATGTTTGGATATGGGTCAAAATGAGTTTGTATCACATGAAGTTGAAAAAACCTCCACATAATAATGGGTTAAATATATGGGTTAGTTCAAATAACAGGTCACAATTATGGGATTGAGTCAAGTTAGAATATGGGTCAAAAATGAGTTTGTTTCACATGCATGGAGCTGAAAATAAATTCCACATGATAATGGGCCAAACATACGGGTTAGTTCAAATAACAGGTCAACATTATAGGACTGAGTCAAGTTATGATATGGGTAAAAACTTAGTTCCGATGACATGAAGTTGAAAATAAACTCCACATGATAATGGATGAAACATACGGGTTAATTCAAATAACAGGTCAAAATTATGGGATTGAGTCAAGTTAGGATATGGGTCAAAAATGAGTTTGGATCATATGGAGTTGAAAATAAACTCCACATGATAATGAGTTAATTAAACATACAGGTTAGTTCAAATAACAGGTTTACATTAAAGGACTCAGTCAAGTTATGATATGGTAAAAAATAAGTTTGGATCACATGGAGTTGAAAATAAACTCCACGTGATAATGAGCCAAACATACAGGTTAGTTCAAATAACGGGTCATAATCATGAGACTATAAGAGAAGTTAAAGTATGAATAAAAATAAACTTGGATTCAAAGAAGTTGAATATAAACTCCACATGATAAGGGGCCAATAATACATGTTATTTCATATAACGGGTCCAGAATGTGAAGCTGAGTGGTTAAATCAAGACATAAGTAAAAAGGGATTTCATTTTTTTACCCATGGATTTTAAATCAAACTAAATTGTGTGTCCCTATAAACGAGACACGTCAAGTACGAAGTGAGGTCATGAAGGGGTTGTCTTAATAAGGGTTTGATTTGAATTTAGGGTGAATTGTTACATTGGTGTTAAATTTGATAACGGGCCGTATCGAGTTTTGAGGGAAAATATGTGGGTTAGTACAAGTCACGAGTAAAGATAACAATAAATTGTATTCATAACCCCAGAAAGCGGACGAGCACAAATACGATCAACTTCTGTGATGTTTAATTTCGTGGACTTTATTTATTTATTTTAATATGAATATATTAGTTTGACAATGTTTAAAATGATATCAACATATCTAAGCCTAATAATAACAATAGCATTATTATCATTTTCATAAAACAGCCCGTGCAATTTTGCACGGGTATTAAACTAGTATATATATAAAGTTGGATGGAAACCTTGTGGGCGCGACACGTCATCCTCCACCTCACGCGCCACATAGGTGACCGACAAACGTGCATGTCATACATGCGAATCCACCTCATCAGCCACATTAACAAATCCACCGCAAAAATGAGATTGCAAAGATTTGAACCCGTGACCTCCATGTGAAATTGTAACACATAAACCACTATGCCAATTGCTTTTGTTGATGCTTTTATTAACACAATTATATATAAAGGGCATTAATGTTGTGGTTATAAATACAAATATATGAATCAAAATAAAAATAATTTTGGGGTGATTGATAAATAGCGTTATATGACATCGTTCAAAATCGTGGTGAGAATAAATATTGAAATAATAATAAAGTGGAGAGGGAAGTTAGAGGCTTAGTATTATGCGATTTGGAGAATACTGAAGACGTCGATGACTAATATTGTAAATTCTCTATTATACTATTTTACGAATATAATCAAACATGCTAATCAATGAAGACCGTGCGTAGCACGGTGTAAAGACTAGTTCAAAAGAAACCTGTAAAGTTGATATCATAATGAGATAACTTAGAAATTAAAAGGATGACAATCTTCAACACATCAGCAAAAATAATAAATGACAGTAAATTCATCAGAAGACGTAAAAGAACACTCACCATGAACTAGGAATTCTTGATCACCATGTCTACTAAATATATTGATTGAAACTCTTCCACCCCCGCCACCACCTAATCCATCACCTCCAGATGCAGTTACCCGGCCATTTCCAATCCTGCATTTAGTGGATAATATTTCAAATTGGAAATCAAAACTTACATATGACAGCAAAATAGAGTTTACACTGACTGAAATGATGAAGAGAAACTATAAATCCATGAAACACACCATTCATCTAACTGTCAAGCCACCATTATCATTGAGCAACACTCCATACACTTGCCATTAAGGCCTCAAAATTTTAAATAAACCCGATTATGTGCTAGACTAATACATGGGTAAAAAAAAGACATATATCCAGCACCAATAATTTCCTGAATGCACTAATCCTCTCTCTCTCACCTTAAAGATAAAATCACATAGCTCAGGCGACAGAGTTCATTCATGCATGTTATAGAACATGAACAACTTGGCTTATCAAGACATTATAGAAAGGGGGAGCAAGTACAGACACGCTTGACAGAAAGGCTCAGAAATCACACGACCAACGTAAGAGCAATATCAGTATCATTGTTGCTGTTGGTGAACAAGAAATACCAGCCAAGCAAGGTCCAAGTTTACTTCACTTTTACCTAGTCTGCTACCGATACAATGTTTTCAGAATAACCTTCTACATTAACAAGAGAATAAAGGCAATACAACTAAGTTTTAAATGCCTAACATGGAACTCCGTCATCCTTCATAAGGCTATCATTGAAGATTAAAAACGACAAATAGTTTTCAAGCACATGGCTCCAGCTTTTACCAATGAGATTTTCTCCAAACATATCCCACATTCGATTCCTTTGGTCAAACCCTGTCAACTGTAACACTTATCAGCCGCGCGGCTGCAACAACATAATACTATGATTCTACTAAATTAAACACTATAAACATCACTTTATCATATCTTTGGATCAATTACAGGCCAAATACCAAGAGCTCAGAGTTCCGAGCTCGGAAATCGAATGTGGTCTTATTCTCAAAATTGACCTAATTAACAAGTGCCACAACCTTGATTTCAAGAACACAAATAAAAATAACAGATCTTGAAATAATCTACTAGTTTTACCACTCAAAGTATATTTATCACCATCACCGGCAAAAAAATATAAAAGGGCAATTAAAAATCGCAAATAAAAATAACAGATCTTGAAATATAATCGCAAATAAAAATACATAAATAATTGGACACTTCATCGCGGAAGAAGATCCGAATAATATCAAGGACACTTCATACAACAGACAATGCTGCACATCAGTAACTTACAAGTCAAAATGATTATTTAATCGACGATTATCACCAAATTTCATAAATTCACATCAAATATATCAACGAAACAAACAAATAAACAATACCCAGAAGCCTAATAACAAAATTAAAGCTCAAAATTTCATTCAAATTCATATACTAATTTAAGTAACAAAACCCAGAAAAAATACAATCAATCAACTTAATATCAGTAAAAATGTAAGAAATCGATACCAAAAATAACAAAAGAAGGGAAATACTCACATGGGTTTGGTTTAAAGAGCAAAATCAGGAGCTGGGTTGTGATCGAAATTAAGAAAGATGATAACTTTGTAATTAAAAAGCTTTAATTTGGGGGAAATGGTAGCTTGGTTTGGACTCTTCGGAGTTCGGACAGCCGCAAAGTGTGAAACAAAATGGTGATGGATCAAAAACACGAGTAAGAGAGAGAGAGACTCCGAGTTAGAAAGAGAGGGAGGGGGAGACAGAGAAAGAGGGAGACGGTAGAAGGAGAAAGATTCTGGGATAGGAGAAGGAAGAGAGGGAAGAGACGGGAAGTTTATTAGGGTTAGAAAAATTTTGTTTTCGATTTTTTTTTTCGAATGAAATTATAATACACGTCTGACTTCTAGAAAATAGGATGTCTATACAATAATAAAAGACATCAGATTTCTTACAAAAACTGATGTCTATTATTAGATGTCCTTTTTTTAAAAAAAACTGATGTCTATTATTTCATCATATTTACAAAAATGCCACCGCTCCCTAATACACATCAGTTTTCTTGAGATTTGACGTCTATGTACAGATGTCTATAGTTAGTTTTGTAGTAGTGTTAGATCCCAAACAAACATTGTACTATCGGATGATTAATTTATGTTATTGCAAATTTGGAAAATGATATTTGATGTTATTTGTGATTAGGATGCATTGGACAGTGGGGGTGAGGAAGTGGAAAATGATATAATCAACCTTTTGACAGGGGGGGAATGTAGCAATAATGTAGATGTAGGAGAACCTTCAATTCAAAAATATGTAACACCTCTTAAGAACTCCTCTTCTGTTGTTACGCCTTTTGTGGGGATGGTTTTCCCAAGTTTTGAAGAATTAGAAACTTATTTCCTTGCATATGCTGAATCACAAGGTTTTTGTATTGTGCGTGGTAATAGTGCTTTTAAGGGTAAAGGTGACAATAAGGTGAAAAGGTGTAACACCCCGTATTTTTGGGAGTTTTAATTATGGAAGTTTTATGAGAAATAATCATTTTACGAGTTTTAATTCTATTTTGGGAAATTGGAGTTTACTTTCCTAATTTAGCTAATCTCCTAATTGGGTAGCCCAATTACTTATTTAAAGTAAACCGTCTTACCTAAACCCGTCTTTTAAGCTCCCACCATAAACTAGAAATACTAACCAACCCCAAACCCTATTCCTCACACTACCTGCGCCCAAGAGAAAAGAAAGAGAGAAGAGAAGGAGAAAGAGCCGCGGGAAGAGAAGGAGAAGAAGAAGACGCGCGCGCAACCCGAGACCGCCGCCGCGCGCCTTCGCTGCCGCCCGTCGCCGCCGCTAGCCGCCCTAGGCCGTTTTCTGAGCCCTTTTGTCTTTTCTTTTTGGTTTTGCAATCAAGAATCGTAAGTTTCTAAGCCTTAGTATGATTTTCGGATTAGGGTATTGATTATTATTCATGTTAATTGGAGTTTAAGCATGGATTAGATGATGATTAGTTGTTGTTGGGTTCATAGTTGAATTTGATTATGTTTTGGATGCATAAAGAATTAAGTTTATAATTAGAGTTCATATGATTGGAGTTTATGTTGAATTAATAATGATTTTATGAATGGAATTGAGTAGTAATTGAGGGGATTAATTATTATGACTTGTTGATCATGTTTTTATAATTTGGGGATGTTCTAAGATGTTTTAGAGAGGAAATTATATGCTGTCCAGATCTGAATTTATCTAGAATTGAGTGTTATTATGATGGTTTGATGATTTGATGATGGGATTATATTGTTATTATGATTGGGTAAGTGCTGTGCGAATTTGGTGATAATTGGAGATCGTTTGGATCGATTATAGATGCCTTTTGTGTTGATTGGAAGTATTGTTTGGTAATTGATTATTGTTGGTGATTTCTAGGTTCTGTGTTCGAGAAAGTACCCTTCTAAGTCTTGTGTTGATTTGTGATTTGCTAAGAAAGGGTAAGAACGTTGGTTACAATCCCAACTACCATAACCAATTCTCTAAGACTATGCTTCTTGATTCTAGTCCCGTCTTCAATGATCATTGTCCATGAATATCTTGCCATTGCTTTTGTTCCTACCTCTATCGATTGAAATTAACCTTGCAGCTAAAGCCTTTCGGCTCGCCTTACCGTACGGCCCTTCGGCCTCCGCCAATCGACCGGCTCGGCCCTTCGGCCGGCTCGGCTTCCTCGGCCGCTCGGCGTTCTCGGCCGAGTGTGCCTTCCTCGATTCTTCTTGTTTTGTTATTGTTGTTCCTTAAGCTTATAATTATGAATTTGATATTTTTAAAGGTAAGCATGATTATGACTATTGACTAATAATTGTGATTGATGTTGATATCGACTTTACCACCTAGAGTAAGGTGTCTCGGCGTAGATCGGTCACCTGTGTACCTTCTTTACAAGAGGGGAGTCTTTGGTCGGTTCGCTACCGGCTTCCTATTTGGCTTCCTCCTAGGGGTACGCATCCTACTGGATCCCTAGAGAGGGGTGTGCACACTCTGAGTCATTAGGGGTTGTTTATGGTACTCTAGCTCGCTTTGGTTCGAGGTTTGTGGTGGCTGTGGGGTAGGAACCCGGCCTTAATGAATGCTAATACATATTGTGATTACTGAACTCTTAACGTTGTGATGATTTAAGTTAATGGTGTAACGGTAGCTTGTTATTTGTTAGCTACGCGCCTCTAGGCGCGTATCTTCTGTTTTCTTGTATTCTTTTGTTGTTCTTACTCAGCCTGTATGCTGACGTTCTTTATTCTAGTTTGTTCCCTACCTTATTTCTGGGGCCTACGTCATTCTCGATGGCGTAGTTGACAGGTTTTGTTGATGATGTGGATGCTTGGTTGAAGAGTCGTCTGCATGATGAGGATTTTTAATAAACACTATTTAATTTATATTTCAGTTTGATTATGTAATTTAAGACTAGTTTGAGAATAGTAGTTCGACATTTGTTTAAGACTTCCGCTGTTTCATTTTAATTAGTATTGTAATCGAATAAATAGCCTTGCAATTGACTTGGTAGTCAATTGCGGCGTGACAATTCTAAATTTAATACTATTATATTTGAGTCAAAATTTAGGGTTGTTACAGTTGGTATCAGAGCAATAGGTTCTGATTAGCCGAGTCTATAAAATTTTCAAACTTGTTTTCAAAACTGGGAATGGGGTGGGTGCATTCATACGCATGCTGATTGCTAAGTGTTATGTGACTTTAATGCCTAACCATTTGGTGTAGTGATTATTTGGAACTTCTAACCTTGGTGAATTGACAGATGTATACCGACCCACTTGGATTTAGCTGGAACTTTGGAATAGATGGACAAATTGGGGATCCAGCAGTAGAAGCTAAGACAGACACAATAGCCATGAATCCAGGATTGTTTTGCATACCTATAGGATGGGGAGAGACAGTCACAAACTTTGTTGACAGGGTGATAGCTAAGCTCCAGATAGCCAGAGGAACGCACGAATGGGCTTTGAATGAAGAAGTGATAATGTTTGTGGTGATGGTCAACTTGAAGAATGAGGCACGATGGGATCACGTGCACAAGAAGCTCGAGAGAATGACCTTTTATGCTTGCCATTTCGGTGACCTAAAATACCTATACACTGATTCAGGAGAGCCCATGACAGTAGAGGAACTAAAAGCTGTGCTGAAATACGAGGACTTACTCTACAGGAATGCCAAGGATGACTTGGAGGAGTTACCTGAATATCTAGTAGAAGCCACAGTTCACCCTAACTACCCTCATCCAGATCCCTATAAGATCTATAAGGACAAGGCTGAGGAAAAGAGGAGAAGTGCTTTAGCAGTCCACCTTGCTAGTAAGAGTATTAAGCCTGGAAAACGCTACTACATTCCTTCCCCACCTGAATCACCAGTATCTCTTAGGGGGAGACCATTACTCAGGCGTACTGCTCGAAAGAGTGTACGACCCATCGTTCTGCGTAGGGCCAACCGTGAACCTATTAGGGAGGAGTCGGAGGAGGATGATGTTGACCCTTATGCACCCTTGAACACTAGTGAGTATGCCGCACAGGGGGAAAGTGAAGGATCAAATGAAGTAGGAAGCCACGAGAGAAATGCTTGAAACCATAACCCAAAGTATTGGACGACTATGTGCTAGGATTTTATTATTATTATTACATTTACTTTTCGTCGAATAATGTGTAATGTGAAAGTTAAAACAAGTTAGATATTGCATAATTCATAAGAGGGGACCATACCCCAATATTACTATGATATATGTTTGATTATTAATGGTCGATGTGATTTAATTGCTATTTGAAAGTCTATTACGTGCGACTTGATGTTGTGATTAATTTTCTGTTTCGGCCGTTTTCGATTCTGATGTGCGCACGACTCGTGCTACAGTGAACACGGGTCGTGTTCCGAAAAAAAAAAAAAAAAAAAAAAAAAAAAAAATCAAAAAAAAAATTTCGAAAAGTTAAACTCGCGCGAGACGAGTAGCTAGATGTTGATTATCATGTATATATATAATTCTGGAATGAATTCTTTACATGATTCACTGATTTATGCGAATATGCTATTGATTATTGATTGATATGCAATTGATTATTGATTGAAATATCTTGATTATGATTTTGAATACATGGAATGATTTAGCAATTGGTAATGTGATTATAATCGATTCGGAATGTTGATGCCTTATAGACAATGGTGCGAAACAGCATACCTGATTTGACAACTGTTCTGGATCAACTGGTGCAAAACCAGAACACCATGGCCCAAGCTATGGCACAGATGGCCAACAATGGGATGAATGGTCATATAAATAACAATGCTGGGAATGATGACGAAATGCTGTTGGCAAAGATGTCTGATGCCGTACAGAAAAAGAGGCCTAACAATTTCACAGGAAAGGGGGAACCTAGTGTACTTCTGGATTGGTTGGAAGACATGGAGAGGATCTTTCTAACTGTCGGTTGTCCTGATAATTGTAAGGTTAAAGTTGCTGTGTTCTATCTTAAGGAAGTAGCTGGACGCTGGTGGATGAAGATTCAGGACGCATTCTTCAAACCAGTACAGGAGAAGCTCGCTGATGGAACAATAGTAGAGCATTATAGAGATTGGGCAGTTTTCAAGGTCCTAATTGAGACAGAGTTCTTTCCAGAGCATCTGAAAGAACAGAAAGTGGCTGAGTTCGAAGCTTTACAGCAGACTGAGGGAATGTCTGTCAAAGAGTTTTATGACAAATTCGAAGATTTGAACAGGTTTGCTGAGAGCGTGACCCCAACTGAGTCTGCAAGGGCGAATAGCTTCAGGAAGAAACTTCTTTGGAGCATTAAAGGATGGTTTGTTTCTGAGCGTTTCCACACTGTGTAGGAGGTTTATGAAAAGGCCACAACGGTGGAGCAAAATATGGAAACAATGAGTGCTGAGATTGGGGGAAAGAGGAAGGAGAGCCCCATTGAACTGATGAGCAATCTTCCCAAGAAAGGAAACTTTGGGAACTTCAAGGGAAAAGCACAGTCGACAGGAACTGGAAACCTAGGATTTAAGAATTTTCCTGTCAATAAAGCCCAAAGTTCAGGTATACCCCAGGGTGGTCCTTGTAAGAAATGTCAGCAACACCATGTGGGGAGAACCTGTACAGGTGAAAAGATCACTTGCTATTATTGTGGCAAACCAGGACACAAGGTCACGGAATGCTACTCTAAAATGCGAGGGAACCCACCGTCAGTGCTTGCGGGAGGATCTACGGCTCCGAATAGGTTTCAAAACTTTAGAGCTCCAAGTGGTTATGCTGGTTCAAATAACACTTACAGAAACCCAGCGCCAACCAAGGGGACTGCCTCCGCAGCCCCAGCTAAGCAGGCAGGTTCAGTCAGTGTGGCCACCACAGCTAAGAAAGCTTCGGGACAGCTATATGCAATGAATGCTGAAGAGACTGAAAATACCGAAGTCGTTGCGGGTAAATTTCCTATTAATTCAGTAATTGCACATGTTTTGTTTGATAGTGGTGCATCCCACTCGTTTATTGCAGATAGGATTGTGGATAAATGTGGACTTAATGACAGTTCCACAGTTGACTTTGAGTTCTCTATGCCTAATGGATCTAACGTTAAATGTAAGAGTCAATTTAAGGATGTGCCAGTGGTAATCTGTGGTCATGAGTTTAAATCGGACTTGATAGTTTTCCCCTAACAAATTTTGAGGTGATTTTGGGAATGGATTGGATGGGTCGATATAAGGCAAGAATAGACTGTTGGATAGGGAAGATTTCTCTTCGAGGACAGAAGAATGCTCATGTTACCTATCGCGTACTTCCTAAGCGACCAAGGATTAAACTGGTGTCTGCCATGAATTTGAAGAAGCAAGTGTCAAAGGGTGAGCCCCTATTCTTATGTCATGTACAAGATACCAGCGTGGAATACCCAGAGCTGGGAGATGTTGAGGTAGTAAGTGAGTATCCTGATGTCTTTCCTGAGGAGATTCCAGGGATGCCTCCGAAGAGAGAGGTGGAATTTAAGATTGAGTTGGTACCAGGAACAGGTCCTATTGCTAAGACGCCTTATCGAATGGCGCCAGTAGAAATGCAGGAACTGAAGAAACAACTCGACGAACTGGTGGAAAAAGGCTACGTGCGACCAAGTGTTTCACCTTGGGGAGCACCTGTCCTGTTTGTAAGAAAGAAGGATGGATCGATGAGGCTGTGTATCGACTACAGGGAATTGAACCGTGTGACCATCAAGAATAGATACCCCTTACCCAGGATTGATGATCTGTTTGACCAATTAAAGGGGGCAAGTGTGTTTTCAAAGATCGATCTGAGGTCTGGATACTATCAATTGAAGGTGGCTGATGAGGATGTACCAAAGACTGCATTCTCGACTAGATACGGGCACTATGAGTTTACAGTGATGCCCTTTGGGTTAACCAATGCACCAGCAGTATTCATGAACCTCATGAATCGTACCTTCCGACCCTATTTGGATAAATTTGTGGTCGTATTTATTGATGATATTTTGATTTACTCCAAGGACAAGGAGGAACATAAGGAACATTTGAGGACAGTTTTAGAGATTTTAAGAGAAAAGCAACTTTACGGTAAATTCTCGAAGTGTGAATTTTGGCTGGATAAAGTAGCATTTTTGGGACATGTGATATCAAAGGATGGAGTTGAGGTGGATCCAGCTAAGATTAAGGCGGTCAAGGACTGGCCAGCCCCTAAGAATGTGTCTGAGATTAGAAGCTTTTTGGGACTTGCAGGTTATTACAGGAGATTTGTGAAGGATTTCTCAAAGATTGCTAAACCAATGACAACCTTGATGAAAAAAACCACAAGGTATAAATGGGATGAAAACTGTGAGAAAGCTTTCCAGACTTTAAAGGAACGGTTAACTACAGCTCCAGTGTTAGCATTACCTGACGAGAACATACCATACGAGGTGTATACTGACGCTTCAAAGAATGGATTGGGATGTGTCCTAATGCAGAACAGGAGAGTAATCGCCTATGCGTCTAGGCAATTCAAGAGTTATGAGGAAAACTATCCAACCCATGATTTGGAGTTAGCTGCAATGATTTTCGCATTGAAGTTGTGGAGACACTACTTGTTTGGAGTGACTTTCAAGATCTTTTCTGACCATAAGAGTTTGAAGTACATATTTACTCAGAAGGAGTTGAATATGCGACAGAGGAGATGGTTGGAGTTGATCAAGGACTATGACATGGAAATACAATATCATGAAGGAAAAGCTAATGTTGTAGCTGACGCTCTAAGCAGGAAGTCTCTGCATACAGTGCAATTGATTGTTCTAAGAGAGAAACTAAGGAATGAATTTGTCAACTTTGGAGTTCAGTTGACGGAACCAGGATTAAACCCAGGAACGATGACAATTGAGAATGATTTGTTTGGAGAGATCAAAGGATTACAAGAGGCTGACAAAGTGATAATGGACAAGATGGCAAAGGAGCCTGAATTGTTCAAAAGAGGTGAAGATGGAGTAATTCGATTTCAGGAAAGGATTTGTATACCTAATGATGAAGCATTAAGGAGTAAGATCTTGACAGAAGCTCATGCTAGCAAATACTCAGTACATCCAGGAGGAGATAAGATGTACCAAGATTTGAGAAAGGTGTTTTGGTGGTCAGGAATGAAAAAGGATGTGGCTGACTTCGTTGCTAGGTGTTTAGTTTGCCAAAAGGTTAAGAGTGAACATAAGAGACCTCAAGGTAAATTACAACCCTTACCAGTGCCGGAATGGAAATGGAGTTCCATATCCATGGATTTCATTGCAGGATTACCTAGAACGCCTAAAGGCAACAATATGATTTGGGTAATAGTAGATAGATTGACGAAATGCGCACATTTTATACCCATGAAGGACACATGGAAGAAGAAACAGTTGGCTGACGCCTACATACACAATGTGTTGCGACTTCATGGTACTCCAAAGGAGATTGTGTCTGATCGTGATGCGCGTTTTGTTTCTCGAATCTGGAAGAAGTTGCAGGAGGCTTTAGGTACAAAACTTCTTATGAGCACTGCGTTCCACCCAACGACGGATGGTCAGACGGAACGTACGAATCAAGTATTGGAGGATATGTTGAGAGCTTGTGCCTTGCAGTATCAAGGAGGATGGGAGGACAAGCTAGATTTGGTTGAGTTTTCCTACAACAATAGCTACCAAGCCTCAATAAAGATGGCACCATATGAGGCTCTGTATGGAAGGAAATGCAGGAGTCCAATTTGTTGGAATGATATAAGTGAGACAGTGGTCTTAGGTCTAGACTACATTGAGGATATGACAGAACAAGTGAAATTGATACAGGAGAGACTCAAGGCTGCACAAGATCGACAAAAGAGTTATGCTAATAAGACTCGCAGCCATATAGAGTTTGCTGAAGGTGATATGGTGTTGTTGAGGGTGTCACCTACCAAAGGTGTTATGAGGTTTGGGAAGAAAGGGAAATTGAGCCCTAAGTTTATTGGACCATACAAGGTGACTAAGCGCATTGGGGAAGTCGCTTATGAATTAGATTTGCCTGCGAATCTTGTCAAGGTTCACAATGTCTTTCATGTTTCTCAACTCAGACGTTATGTCAGTGATCCGTCACATATTTTGGACCCAGAAACCATTGAGTTGGATGAAACTATGACCTATGAAGAAGCACCACTGAAAATTTTGGACACTAAGGTGCGAAAGACTAGGCGAACAGAAACGACGATGGTAAAGGTGTTGTGGTGTAACAATAATGTTGAGGAGGCTACTTGGGAAGTAGAGTCGGTTATGCGTGAAAAGTACCCTCATTTGTTCGATTAAGGTACTTCGGTTCGGGACGAACCTTTGTTTTAAGGGGGATGAGAACCCTGCGCGTTTTATTTTTTAATTATTTTGTGTGATGTGATTGACATTTTGTTGATTGTGATTCATGTGACTTTTGATTCTTCTTTCTGTGGTTGATTGCTTCATGCCTCAACTACCATGTCTTGCCACATTTCTTATCTTTTTATACTCTTATTCATGTTTCGACTTGAGCACATTTCTAAGTTCACATCCTACCATTTCCGAATACTCTTGTTACCTTGTGAGTGATGTTTTAAAGTGGAGCGTGTCATTTAAGGATGGGTTTAAAGATTCGGGACGAATCTTTGTTTTAAGGAGGGAAGACTGTAACACCCCGTATTTTTGGGAGTTTTAATTATGGAAGTTTTATGAGAAATAATCATTTTACGAGTTTTAATTCTATTTTGGGAAATTGGAGTTTACTTTCCTAATTTAGCTAATCTCCTAATTGGGTAGCCCAATTACTTATTTAAAGTAAACCGTCTTACCTAAACCCGTCTTTTAAGCTCCCACCATAAACTATAAATACTAACCAACCCCAAACCCTATTCCTCACACTACCTGCGCCCAAGAGAAAAGAAAGAGAGAAGAGAAGGAGAAAGAGCCGCGGGAAGAGAAGGAGAAGAAGAAGACGCGCGCGCAACCCGAGACCGCCGCCGCGCGCCTTCGCTGCCGCCCGTCGCCGCCGCTAGCCGCCCTAGGCCGTTTTCTGAGCCCTTTTGTCTTTTCTTTTTGGTTTTGCAATCAAGAATCGTAAGTTTCTAAGCCTTAGTATGATTTTCGGATTAGGGTATTGATTATTATTCATGTTAATTGGAGTTTAAGCATGGATTAGATGATGATTAGTTGTTGTTGGGTTCATAGTTGAATTTGATTATGTTTTGGATGCATAAAGAATTAAGTTTATAATTAGAGTTCATATGATTGGAGTTTATGTTGAATTAATAATGATTTTATGAATGGAATTGAGTAGTAATTGAGGGGATTAATTATTATGACTTGTTGATCATGTTTTTATAATTTGGGGATGTTCTAAGATGTTTTAGAGAGGAAATTATATGCTGTCCAGATCTGAATTTATCTAGAATTGAGTGTTATTATGATGGTTTGATGATTTGATGATGGGATTATATTGTTATTATGATTGGGTAAGTGCTGTGCGAATTTGGTGATAATTGGAGATCGTTTGGATCGATTATAGATGCCTTTTGTGTTGATTGGAAGTATTGTTTGGTAATTGATTATTGTTGGTGATTTCTAGGTTCTGTGTTCGAGAAAGTACCCTTCTAAGTCTTGTGTTGATTTGTGATTTGCTAAGAAAGGGTAAGAACGTTGGTTACAATCCCAACTACCATAACCAATTCTCTAAGACTATGCTTCTTGATTCTAGTCCCGTCTTCAATGATCATTGTCCATGAATATCTTGCCATTGCTTTTGTTCCTACCTCTATCGATTGAAATTAACCTTGCAGCTAAAGCCTTTCGGCTCGCCTTACCGTACGGCCCTTCGGCCTCCGCCAATCGACCGGCTCGGCCCTTCGGCCGGCTCGGCTTCCTCGGCCGCTCGGCGTTCTCGGCCGAGTGTGCCTTCCTCGATTCTTCTTGTTTTGTTATTGTTGTTCCTTAAGCTTATAATTATGAATTTGATATTTTTAAAGGTAAGCATGATTATGACTATTGACTAATAATTGTGATTGATGTTGATATCGACTTTACCACCTAGAGTAAGGTGTCTCGGCGTAGATCGGTCACCTGTGTACCTTCTTTAAAAGAGGGGAGTCTTTGGTCGGTTCGCTACCGGCTTCCTATTTGGCTTCCTCCTAGGGGTACGCATCCTACTGGATCCCTAGAGAGGGGTGTGCACACTCTGAGTCATTAGGGGTTGTTTATGGTACTCTAGCTCGCTTTGGTTCGAGGTTTGTGGTGGCTGTGGGGTAGGAACCCGGCCTTAATGAATGCTAATACATATTGTGATTACTGAACTCTTAACGTTGTGATGATTTAAGTTAATGGTGTAACGGTAGCTTGTTATTTGTTAGCTACGCGCCTCTAGGCGCGTATCTTCTGTTTTCTTGTATTCTTTTGTTGTTCTTACTCAGCCTGTATGCTGACGTTCTTTATTCTGGTTTGTTCCCTACCTTATTTCTGGGGCCTACGTCATTCTCGATGGCGTAGTTGACAGGTTTTGTTGATGATGTGGATGCTTGGTTGAAGAGTCGTCTGCATGATGAGGATTTTTAATAAACACTATTTAATTTATATTTCAGTTTGATTATGTAATTTAAGACTAGTTTGAGAATAGTAGTTCGACATTTGTTTAAGACTTCCGCTGTTTCATTTTAATTAGTATTGTAATCGAATAAATAGCCTTGCAATTGACTTGGTAGTCAATTGCGGCGTGACAATTCTAAATTTAATACTATTATATTTGAGTCAAAATTTAGGGTTGTTACAAAAGGTGTCAAACATGGAAATGTGAGTGTAGCGGTGCTGTGAGATTCCATAGGAAGAAACCGAATAATGTTGATGGTGATTGTGTTGAAGTGGCATCGGTGCCTCATTTATCCAAGAAGTGCGGTTGTCCTGTGCATTTGCA
The DNA here is from genome assembly GCA_963457585.1 of Spergularia bocconei. Lineage (NCBI taxonomy): Eukaryota > Viridiplantae > Streptophyta > Magnoliopsida > Caryophyllales > Caryophyllaceae > Spergularia > Spergularia bocconei. The sequence continues at coordinate 6,131,649 of OY734951.1, read as the reverse complement.
TGCTACTTTACAATCTAGTGGTGAATGGGTCGTGAAGATATTGGAGTTAGAACACAAAAATCACAACCCTACTCCTAGCAAATCCAAAAATATTCATGCTTATCGCAAAAAAAAGTTTCATCCACACATAAGGAGGAGGTTTGAAGTAGGTTTGAAAGCTGGTATCACCATCCGCAAAATCCTTGATTCTTTATCTCTTGAGAGATGTGGGGATGTTTAATTAACCGATAGGGATGTGAGGAATGTTATGGATAGAGAGAGAAGGAAGAAAATGAGTGAAGGGGACTCTAATGCAATGTGGCAATACTTTATGAAGATGTATAAAGATAATAATGATTTTTTTCATGAAATTAGAATTGATAAGGATGGTGTATTGAAAGATGCATTGTGGATTGATGCGAGATCACGTGCATCATATGGAGAATTTGGTGATGTTGTGTGTTATGATACCACACATTGCACAAACGATTATGAATTCCCATTTGCTAATTTTATTGGTGTTAACCACCATGGGCAATCCATCTTGTTAGGATGTGCATTGATTAGGAATGAAACTATTGAAAGTTATGAATGGGTGTTTAAGACATGGTTGAAAGCAATGGGTGGTATTGCTCCTCAAGGCATACTCACAGACCAGGCTGTACCCATGAGAAGAGGATTGGAGTCCGCAATGCCACAAACAAGGCACAGGTGGTGCCTATGGCACATTATGAAGAAATGGTCTACTAAGTTGGGGATGTGTACTGATTTTCCTACTTTTGGGCCAATGTTGAAAAGTGTTATATATGATTCAAATGATGCCACGGAGTTTGAGAATAGGTGGCTTTTGATAGTTCATGATTACAATCTTGGTAGCGTGGATTGGCTAACGGGGTTGTATAAAGAGAGGGCTATGTGGGTTCCTGCCTTTACCAAGCACTTATTTTGGGCGGGGATGAGAACAACTCAACGTATTGAAAGCATGCATTCTTTCTTTGATGATTTTGTTCACAGGAATACTAAGTTTAGTGAGTTTGGCGAAGGGTATTGTTTTGCTATGGAGACTAGATGTGGTACGGAAAAAGATGCTGATGATCATTGCAATGTCTTTACTAGATCCTTAAGCCCCCATGCCTTGGCTGTTGAAAAGTTTTTTCCAACATATCTACACGGATAAAAAGTTTATCCAAATACAGATTGAATGCCAGAGAGTTTCATTGTTATGTGGTCCGACTGAAATTGTTTTGAATGATGTTGAGACGGACAACATAATTCAGGATAGGGTGTATGTTCATTTAGGGGGGAAAAGGGATGATATTGTTACAGACAAAAGAAGGAATTACACGGTCCGATTTAATAAGATTTCACACAAGGCATCTTGTGAATGCAAGCTTTTTGAGTGTAGTGGCCTGCTTTGTAGGCATATCATTAAAGTATTTGATAAGCACGAGATTACCAAAGTCCCTGACATGTATGTTCTAAAACGTTGGCGAAAGGATATTATTCGTAAGCATACCTTAGTTAAGGTTGCCTATCATGACCCAACTAAGGTAGAGCATGTGAAAAGATTCGACGAATTACATGTGGCATTTGAACCTATTGCCACTGCTGCCATGGTAAGCGAGAAAGCTTCTAAGCTTGTCCTCCAAACCATAAAGGACTTGCATCATTCAGTCTCAACTGTTTTAGGCGATGAAGAACAAGATTGTGCTCTAAATGGTGTTGACGCTGGTGATCAATCATCAGTAGGAATTAATCACGATAGTTGTTCTCTTGTTGGAGGGACTGTCAACGGAGGTCATTGTGTTGATTCTCCCTCTAGCCAGTGTGGTGGTAGCAACAACTATCAAGTACTAACTGCTACTAGTAATGTACCGTCAATCAAAGATCCAACACCTAGGCACAAAATGCAACGTGGGCAACGAGGTGGGTATGTACGGCGGAAGCCTATTGACGAGATAGTCTTGAACAAGGCGCAAGCGTCCGCAAAGGTAAAATGAAAAAACTAGTATCATAAATTAGTTTCATTACTTTACAACTTACCTAAAAAAATTTTACTTATCAGTCTACACAACTTTGGTGATGTAGGCTAGAGCATCTGGCAACAATTCAAGATCCAATGCGAATACCTCTACAACTAAGGCCAATTCAAGGACACGAGGTGAAAGGGTAGGAGCTGAAAAGAGAAACAAAGGAATCGATGACACGGCAAGTTCTCAACTTTAATTGAAATTGGCTTATGTTGTTTTTGTGTATCCGTCATCTTTGATTTTAACACTAACTGTTATGTAGAATGTCGTTGCTAGCCCACACTTCCCTATTGTGAATGGAGTTGATGGAAAGAGTTATATTCAGCTTCCAACACAAGTATGTTATTGCTTTTTTAAATTTTTGTCACTCCTTGTTCTCTTCATGAACTATTATTTTAGTGGCTCAACGTAACATATAATTATTGTAGAATTTAGCTTCTCCAATCATATGCATCCAATCATATGTTCCAAAACAATGGTGGAACAATCATGCCCCTGCACACCCCTATGCCCTTTGGTATGGAGCATCAAGTTTTGCCAAACAATCAAGCTGTTGGATTATTTCCGCCTCCCAATTATTTTTCAGACCAGGTACGAAACATCACAGTTTATAATGAGATTAGAGTTGCATCATCTCTATCGTGCCCTTAATGGTTTTGTTGTGCCCATGCCCATGACCTCAATATATGTTATACTTATTTTACTATGCCAATGGTATGATGTTCAATGATATGTTCAATTTGCTTCATCAGTTGGAACTTAGCATAGGCACAAGCTCAACAAGAGGATCCGTGGAACGGCCCATGTTGCCACCCTTACGGACGTACAACTTGAAAAGTGATGACAGTGACCATCACGGACAATGATGAAGATAGTGATATACACATTTCAATATTGACCCTTTCTTATTTTTTCGTGCTTAAAGCACCTTATAGTATGAAAATTATGACCTTAAGCGACTTTAAATGTAACCGTTGGAGACGTGTTTTTATAATAAATGTATTTTGAGGATCCAGCTTCAACATTTGTTCAACAAGTTTGATTTCACCAAGGAGTTTCATAATGGAGGTGTTTAAAAGTGTATTTGTGTCCTCCAATTTGTTCATGTGTTAATCTGACCTCACAATGGAGTGTTGTAGTAGTCATTTAGAGAATTGCTAAAATAGCGATGAACACCGTCGTTTTAAAGGGGGAAAACAGTTTGATGATCTAGAAGGTGTGAAAATTTTTACAGAATAAACCGCCACGATATAAGGCGCTTTCATAGTGTATTAAACCGCTTTATACTACAACGGTTATTAACCAGGGACGATGTGATTTATTTGGGCCAAACAAACTTGAGAAGTTTAAAACCGCTACGCGAAACGACGTTTATAAGACTTAGAAACCGTCATGCATCCTAGCGGTTTTATTGTGAATAAAAATTAATTTTTTTAAAAAACGGTTGTGTCGTTTGAATTGGGGTAAAAATCAACCCAAGCCAGTACTCATTAATTAAAACAAAGTCCCTACTCCTCAATACTTTCGAATACCAAAGTACTCGTAGTATTTCTCGTCTTCTAACAAAATAAAAAAGTACTCGTAGTACTCGGTAAGTCAGTAATAGACGAGTATGTAAGTACAAACACATAGGATTATTAGTTGATAGATTACATCATGTGCAAGCTAGCTAGAATAACCATACACGATCGATCAATTAGTCGTTGTAGTTCTGATTACATCCCTAACCGACCAATGTCTTCGTCAATAGAGTTTAGAAGTTGGCTAATGGAAGTGAAACTTACTGAAATAGTGAAATTCAAAGGTTATCCGGTCATAGGATTGAAGGGTAAGGACAAAATCTTGTGTCATCAGAAGACTTTAGGATCGCAATTTATAAATTTCTTACATTTTCAAACATAAACAAGCGCAGCCAGTAAATGGAATTTATTTTATTGTCAGATTTAAATACTAACTTTTTTGCGATCCTCAAATAGGTAGAAAGAAAGTCGAACATCCTTTAATCTCATAAAAAAATGCTCATTTATGTCAACTCTTCTTCTATGATATGAAGGCATGAAGCTAACACAAAGTCGCACAAAGATCATTTCGCTACTCAATCAGACTCAAATTTTTTGTATGCCTAAAGACACAAAGATCATTTTGCTACTCAATACTACCCACATATCATCTATGACAGCATAGCCATGGAGGATCTCTTTCTCACCCCCCTACACCACCACGCCACTTATCTTCAGTTCTATACTCAACAAAAGAAGAATCCCTTCAACTCAATTACATAAGCTTTGAATCCCACAAGAACAATTCCGCAATCAAATACGAGTTGTGCAAAGAAGACATCAAATTTCATGACTCACAAGAACTATGATGGACTGCAAATTATAGATGCCAGAGATGGGTACCAACCAACCAACCCATATACCGATGACTAATGTACTACGGGGCTACGATGGAGAATTGAGAATAAATGGCTATGTCTGCTAAGGAAAAAGTATTCCTATGATTTAGTACAATAAAAAACAAGGCAGAACAGAGCACTTTCAACATCAAAATTTACCACCTCAGACAATTGAGGAGTGCTACGTGTTATGCAATCCCTATCATTTTGAGGAAAAGTGACAAATGCTACTATTGAAAATAGTTCAAGAGTGATCAACTGACCTTAGCTTTCCCAAATCTATCCTCAAAGGCTTGCAATACCCTACAATCGCGTAGAACTTCAGCTCCAACACCCTACAAACAAGAATTTCAAAAAACCCAACTGTGAATGATATGAAAATATATGGAACTATATTGCACAACTCAAATGAGGTTTAATACTCACGGAACTCATATCCGAGGGCTTAATGGGTTTAACAACTTTTGATCCCCTCCTCACACATTTACGCTTAATGATAAGTTTTTATTTTGCATAGTTATATAGGACTTTACGGTGTTATAATTGCTAGATTTGTCCCCATTCATACTTGATTCACATTCATTCTCGCAATATTTCACGTCCTTGGTATAGTTGTTGGTTTTTGAGTTTTTCAGGCATAAAAGGACGTTTTGGAGAAGTTAGATGTGAGATTGAAGTTCATTTGCACAGAGCCAACTTTGGAGCTTAATATATCCCAAACCACTTGTAATTTTACAGTGAAACCTGTTGGAGGTGAAAGATTATGATCTTAGCTTTCTAAGAAGTGGTCACACGCCCAAATCGGATGAGTAACGAAGAAATTAGAGGCGTTTGAAGTTGCACTGCCGGACCAGTTTTACACGACTCGCGCCAGAATTGCACGACTCGTGTACATTCACGATTTGGTCACTGTAGAGGGCACGACTCGTGCATTATGATGCACGACTCGTTTATCTGCGCGAGATGGATTTTTCCGTATTTACTTTATTTGTTTTCGGGGGTTTATTTCCTATTTTTAAATAGGTAATTGTAAAATAACCTCCTAGGTATTTATACCTAGTTGAGCCTTTGTATTAGATATCTAAGCTTTCATTACTTTTTTGCACACCGTTATTTTCAAGACTTCAAGTTTATTTTCAAGATTCAACACTTTTGTACCGGATTCGAAGATTATTTTCTATTTATTTCATCGTATTATTCAGACCCAATTCACAGTATTGCAATTTCTTCCCTCTACTCTTTAATTATGTATTGCTTTATTTCAATTATTATTGTTGTTGTTAATTTCAATATGTGTGAGTAGTCGTTTTCTAGGGGTTTGATTGAACCCTAACATGTTTGATGCTACAATTTGATTCATGAAATAGCAAGTTAGATTATTCATATGATTAGGGCTTATTATGGCTAGATTTAATTCTCAAGCATGAGTTTGGTTTATGTTGTCTAATCTATATGCGTTGCTGCGATTAAGATTGATATAGATTAATGCTTGCTTGACCTCTAAACGGAGTTTATAAACGGGAGTTGCGATTCTTGTTTAGTGATTAGCCCTCTAATATTGATTAGGACTGTTTCACCACGGGAGTGGGTTGCTAGGACTAATTGGGAATTATTATGCGTTCTTAATGCTTCTTATTACTTGATCACTTCACCACGGGAGTGGGATTTAGGATAGTAATTGGATTAGACTATGATAGCCCTGGCGGGATAAGTAGTTCTTTGCATAATCTCCCCTAATCTATGGTAAATTGACTTGCTATGTGTTTTATGATCGTAGTAGATGCATGCTAGTGGGGATATCTCCACCCTAGGCCTTTAGTTATTTGATTTACAACCGTTTAATTTGCGTTATTTGATACATTAGTTGGCACAATCACAAACCACTTCGACCATAGCGTAGCTGACTCCATAATTCATTAGACGACCTAGACATTTTTCATACCTCCCTGAGATCGACCCGTTAGCTACAATTACCCGTACGCTTGCGGTTAAATAAACTCGTAACAAGTTTTTGGCGCCGTTGCCGGGGAGGTAACGGTACTAATTCTAGGTTTCTTTAGGATTTGTTTGTCTACGCATTTTTTTCTGTTTTCCTTTTGTTACTGACTTGTGATTCTCCATGAGACCATGACTGTTTTCAGTTTTCCCCAATATGATGGTGAACCATTTCACCATTATTATTCTCGATTTAAGGAGTATGAGATCTATATCAATACTCTTGGTTATTATTATTCTTGGGGGGAACTGTACGATGTGATCACTGATGGCATGACCTCCGCAACCATATTGTTGGCGGACAATTTGACTAATAGGGATCTTTTATTCTTGAAAGATGACGCGGCTTGGGATTTTCTTGATTACTTGGCCTCACACACTTTACAGGTTGAGTTGACGTCTCCACCTCCTAAATCTGATCTTGAGATTACTTTAGAAAATTTTCTGGCTCAATGTGCTAAGTCCGAGCTAGACTTTGAAGCAAACAACAGTGTTGGGTTTGGTTTTGATGAATCTCTACGAGTATCAGATTTTGAGGTTGTTCCACCACAAACGATCATATTAGTGATTTTTGTGCTCCCATTGTTAAAGGTGATGCGTTATTTGATGATGATGATGATTTCGTGGATGACAGCGAGTTAGATTCTACTTTGACTCCCATTCTTTCCACTATTATTGTTGATGTAACACCTTTACATGATGGAGACGGTTCTTCAATGCATTGTGACGATGATTACTCACCATCAGCAGGTTCTTTAGATGTGACATATGAGAGTGGGAGAGAAATTACGTCATTAGAGGAGGTAGGAGTGCAAGAAAACGATTTCGAGCCTATTGACATCTACCCTCCAAAAGATGAGACCCTCATACCTCCTTTACAAGAGCCACTTGTGGCCGTTCCTAAGCTTGGCTCTAAGCCACTTCCCATTCACTTGCCATCTCATGTGATGAACTTGCCTAAGTATTCTGCTAGCTATGGGCCGTTGAAAGAAGACATTGTAGTTAATCAAGTGAAACATAGAGGACGACGGAGATCCTTCCCATTATCTTTTCCCTCTATTGTTTATGCTTTGTCTTGTGTGATCACTAACTACTTTTATTGTTGGTCTTATGAGAGTTGTGCAAGTTCCTTTGACAGGTTGCTACGAGCTTTGACTGCTTCCGCTCTTAAGCACTTATGGGGTCGAGCTTAGACCTTAAACAAGCAATTTTGAGAGAGTTTCCACTCTTCTAATGGCAATCTGGTCATTTGTGAGTTTTCTTTGTCTCCTCCTTTATTTTGTTGTATCTCTTTGTGTGGTCATGCCTTTTGTGCACATTGAGGACAATGTGTTGTTCAAGCTTGGGGGAGGGTTTTATGTGACTCACTTGTATATATTTGTATGTTTATTTTTGCTTTTGTGTGCTTTATTTCTTGTTTGTGTGCTTTATTCAAAAAACCAAAAAAAAAAAAAAATCGAAAAGACCAAAAATACGTGCGCATGTGTCACTTGTACTTACCATTAGGATGATCAAGGAGGTTCCGATTTGTAAAATTATGATTCCTAAATGGTTTTGTTTTGACTTTGTGCATGTGTTAGACGCCTATGACGGTTTGTTTGCATGGCTTTTAATTCTTTATCGACTTTTTGAAATGAGTGTTGCCCTTATGAGACCTCAAGTCTCGAGAGTAGTTTGCTTGGCTAACATTATATGCTGAGAAGACGGTATTTGAACAATGACGATGGAATGTGGTTTTTCAAATGTTTTTCAAATTTTTATTTTATCACCACAATACCAAAATGCCAAAATCCTGTTTTTGAAAGTACCATTTTGATACCCTTTGTGCCTAAGCCTTGTGTTTCTTTGTGTATAACCTCATTACAACCCATTACACCCCATCCTTGCCGAGCAAGAGGAGCAACATTGGAGGCTCGGGTTTAGTCGGTGGATTAGGAATTAGGTGGGGGGATGTGACGATGAGGGATGTTTGGAGGCTACCTTGGGGGAAATTTTGGGAATTGGCTACATAAGTCCACTTGAGTTAATGTTGTATCTTATGAGTGGATTTGACTCACCGATGATTCCGTTGTAATGTTTGTAATAAAGAGTGTGGAAAGTATTCTATTTAGTTTTCATTTGCAAAAAAAAAAAAGAAAAAAAAAAGAAAAAGAGGTAGTGAAAAACGAAAAAAAAAAAGAGAAAAAAAAAAGAGAAAATCAAAAAAGAAAGAAAGAAAAAAGAAAGATATGTATATAGTACTACAATAAGCTTTCCACTCTCTCGTGTTTGCTTGTAATTGGTTTTTGTTGCGGAACATCGGTGTTGCCGACTTGATATTGTTGGTTTGTTGGTGTACATTTGGTTGGATCTTCTTGGTGGTGCTAGGTGGGAGACATAAGGGGAGTTAGAGTTCGTTCATTACAATGGTGTAAGGATGGTAGGATAGATATATTTTGAGGGCGTAGATTAGAGGTGAATTCTAGGATTTCATCTACTTTGGGGGTTGCTCCCGCTCTATCCCTTAATCCGTTTCCTTTTTTCTTTGCCATAACCCCTTCCCATGCCGGTTACTATAATATGTTTGATCCTTGTTAAAACCATTCTTGAGTTGTTCTATGCTAAGAGGCAAGCCAGGTTTCACATTCATATACATATTTTCAGGGCTAAAGTGAGATAATATTCCATTGAGTCGGTATTGGGAGGAAATGGTTCCTCGGAGCACTTGTAGTTCTTTGAATTGCATACATGTCTAACATATCTTGAGGCTAATTGCTACTACATGCCTTAGTCCAATTTTTTCAAAATTAAATTGATTTTGAACTAGTTTTGAAGTCTTTTCGAAAACCTTGATCGGAGTTTTGGTTGAGTGCTTGTGGTTACATGCTGGCTAGACCTTGTTTTGAATGCATATGTTCTTGGGTTTACTCGAGGACGAGTAAAGGTTTAGCTTGGGGGAGTTTGATAAGTCCTTATTTTGCATAGTTATATAGGACTTTACGGTGTTATAATTGCTAGATTTGTCCCCATTCATACTTGATTCACATTCATTCTCGCAATATTTCACGTCCTTGGTATAGTTGTTGGTTTTTGAGTTTTTCAGGCATAAAAGGACGTTTTGGAGAAGTTAGATGTGAGATTGAAGTTCATTTGCACAGAGCCAACTTTGGAGCTTAATATATCCCAAACCACTTGTAATTTTACAGTGAAACCTGTTGGAGGTGAAAGATTATGATCTTAACTTTCTAAGAAGTGGTCACACGCCCAAATCGGATGAGTAACGAAGAAATTAGAGGCGTTTGAAGTTGCACTGCCGGACCAGTTTTACACGACTCGCGCCAGAATTGCACGACTCGTGTACATTCACGATTTGGTCACTGTAGAGGGCACGACTCGTGCATTATGATGCACGACTCGTGCATTATGATGCACGACTCGTTTATCTGCGCGAGATGGATTTTTCCGTATTTACTTTATTTGTTTTCGGGGGTTTATTTCCTATTTTTAAATAGGTAATTGTAAAATAACCTCCTAGGTATTTATACCTAGTTGCCTTTGTATTAGATATCTAAGCTTTCATTACTTTTTCGCACACCGTTATTTTCAAGACTTCAAGTTTATTTTCAAGATTCAACACTTTTGTACCGGATTCGAAGATTATTTTCTATTTATTTCATCGTATTATTCAGACTCAATTCACAGTATTGCAATTTCTTCCCTCTACTCTATAATTATGTATTGCTTTATTTCAATTATTATTGTTGTTGTTAATTTCAATATGTGTGAGTAGTCGTTTTCTAGGGGTTTGATTGAACCCTAACATGTTTGATGCTACGATTTGATTCATGAAATAGCAAGTTAGATTATTCATATGATTAGGGCTTATTATGGCTAGATTTAATTCTCAAGCATGAGTTTGGTTTATGTTCTCTAATCTATATGCGTTGCTGCGATTAGGATTGATATAGATTAATGCTTGCTTGACCTCTAAACGGAGTTTATAAACGGGAGTTGCGATTCTTGTTTAGTGATTAGCCCTCTAATATTGATTAGGACTGTTTCACCACGGGAGTGGGTTGCTAGGACTAATTGGGAATTATTATGCGTTCTTAATGCTTCTTATTACTTGATCACTTCACCACGGGAGTGGGATTTAGGATAGTAATTGGATTAGACTATGATAGCCTTGGCGGGATAAGTAGTTCTTTGCATAATCTCCCCTAATCTATGGTAAATTGACTTGCTATGTGTTTTATGATCGTAGTAGATGCATGCTAGTGGGGATATCTCCACCCTAGGCCTTTAGTTATTTGATTTACAACCGTTTAATTTGCGTTATTTGATACATTAGTTGGCACAATCACAAACCACTTCGACCATAGTGTAGCTGACTCCATAATTCATTAGACGACCTAGACATTTTTCATACCTCCCTGAGATCGACCTGTTAGCTACAATTACCCGTACGCTTGCGGTTAAATAAACTCGTAACACTTAACCTTCATATACATATACAACATTGTATTGTAACATATACATGAATAATATAAACAAAATCTGAATTTTCAGACGATTTGCTTACCTCCTTAATATCACCCCCACTAGACTCAGAACCACTATCGGTAACACCCCGTATTTTTGGGAGTTTTAATTATGGAAGTTTTATGATAAATAATCATTTTACGAGTTTTAATTCTATTTTGGGAAATTGGAGTTTACTTTCCTAATTTAGCTAATCTCCTAATTGGGTAGCCCAATTACTTATTTAAAGTAAACCGTCTTACCTAAACCCGTCTTTTAAGCTCCCACCATAAACTATAAATACTAACCAACCCCAAACCCTATTCCTCACACTACCTGCGCCCAAGAGAAAAGAAAGAGAGAAGAGAAGGAGAAAGAGCCGCGGGAAGAGAAGGAGAAGAAGAAGACGCGCGCGCAACCCGAGACCGCCGCCGCGCGCCTTCGCTGCCGCCCGTCGCCGCCGCTAGCCGCCCTAGGCCGTTTTCCGAGCCCTTTTGTCTTTTCTTTTTGGTTTTGCAATCAAGAATCGTAAGTTTCTAAGCCTTAGTATGATTTTCGGATTAGGGTATTGATTATTATTCATGTTAATTGGAGTTTAAGCATGGATTAGATGATGATTAGTTGTTGTTGGGTTCATAGTTGAATTTGATTATGTTTTGGATGCATAAAGAATTAAGTTTATAATTAGAGTTCATATGATTGGAGTTTATGTTGAATTAATAATGATTTTATGAATGGAATTGAGTAGTAATTGAGGGGATTAATTATTATGACTTGTTGATCATGTTTTTATAATTTGGGGATGTTCTAAGATGTTTTAGAGAGGAAATTATATGCTGTCCAGATCTGAATTTATCTAGAATTGAGTGTTATTATGATGGTTTGATGATTTGATGATGGGATTATATTGTTATTATGATTGGGTAAGTGCTGTGCGAATTTGGTGATAATTGGAGATCGTTTGGATCGATTATAGATGCCTTTTGTGTTGATTGGAAGTATTGTTTGGTAATTGATTATTGTTGGTGATTTCTAGGTTCTGTGTTCGAGGAAGTACCCTTCTAAGTCTTGTGTTGATTTGTGATTTGCTAAGAAAGGGTAAGAACGTTGGTTACAATCCCAACTACCATAACCAATCCTCTAAGACTATGCTTCTTGATTCTAGTCCCGTCTTCAATGATCATTGTCCATGAATATCTTGCCATTGCTTTTGTTCCTACCTCTATCGATTGAAATTAACCTTGCAGCTAAAGCCTTTCGGCTCGCCTTACCGTACGGCCCTTCGGCCTCCGCCAATCGACCGGCTCGGCCCTTCGGCCGGCTCGGCTTCCTCGGCCGCTCGGCGTTCTCGGCCGAGTGTGCCTTCCTCGATTCTTCTTGTTTTGTTATTGTTGTTCCTTAAGCTTATAATTATGAATTTGATATTTTTAAAGGTAAGCATGATTATGACTATTGACTAATAATTGTGATTGATGTTGATATCGACTTTACCACCTAGAGTAAGGTGTCTCGGCGTAGATCGGTCACCTGTGTACCTTCTTTACAAGAGGGGAGTCTTTGGTCGGTTCGCTACCGGCTTCCTATTTGGCTTCCTCCTAGGGGTACGCATCCTACTGGATCCCTAGAGAGGGGTGTGCACACTCTGAGTCATTAGGGGTTGTTTATGGTACTCTAGCTCGCTTTGGTTCGAGGTTTGTGGTGGCTGTGGGGTAGGAACCCGGCCTTAATGAATGCTAATACATATTGTGATTACTGAACTCTTAACGTTGTGATGATTTAAGTTAATGGTGTAACGGTAGCTTGTTATTTGTTAGCTACGCGCCTCTAGGCGCGTATCTTCTGTTTTCTTGTATTCTTTTGTTGTTCTTACTCAGCCTGTATGCTGACGTTCTTTATTCTGGTTTGTTCCCTACCTTATTTCTGGGGCCTACGTCATTCTCGATGGCGTAGTTGACAGGTTTTGTTGATGATGTGGATGCTTGGTTGAAGAGTCGTCTGCATGATGAGGATTTTTAATAAACACTATTTAATTTATATTTCAGTTTGATTATGTAATTTAAGACTAGTTTGAGAATAGTAGTTCGACATTTGTTTAAGACTTCCGCTGTTTCATTTTAATTAGTATTGTAATCGAATAAATAGCCTTGCAATTGACTTGGTAGTCAATTGCGGCGTGACAATTCTAAATTTAATACTATTATATTTGAGTCAAAATTTAGGGTTGTTACAGTTGGTATCAGAGCAATAGGTTCTGATTAGCCGAGTCTATAAAATTTTCAAACTTGTTTTCAAAACTGGGAATGGGGTGGGTGCATTCATACGCATGCTGATTGCTAAGTGTTATGTGACTTTAATGCCTAACCATTTGGTGTAGTGATTATTTGGAACTTCTAACCTTGGTGAATTGACAGATGTATACCGACCCACTTGGATTTAGCTGGAACTTTGGAATAGATGGACAAATTGGGGATCCAGCAGTAGAAGCTAAGACAGACACAATAGCCATGAATCCAGGATTGTTTTGCATACCTATAGGATGGGGAGAGACAGTCACAAACTTTGTTGACAGGGTGATAGCTAAGCTCCAGATAGCCAGAGGAACGCACGAATGGGCTTTGAATGAAGAAGTGATAATGTTTGTGGTGATGGTCAACTTGAAGAATGAGGCACGATGGGATCACGTGCACAAGAAGCTCGAGAGAATGACCTTTTATGCTTGCCATTTCGGTGACCTAAAATACCTATACACTGATTCAGGAGAGCCCATGACGGTAGAGGAACTGAAAGCTGTGCTGAAATACGAGGACTTACTCTACAGGAATGCCAAGGATGACTTGGAGGAGTTACCTGAATATCTAGTAGAAGTCACAGTTCACCCTAACTACCCTCATCCAGATCCCTATAAGATCTATAAGGACAAGGCTGAGGAAAAGAGGAGAAGTGCTTTAGCAGTCCACCTTGCTAGTAAGAGTATTAAGCCTGGAAAACGCTACTACATTCCTTCCCCACCTGAATCACCAGTATCTCTTAGGGGGAGACCATTACTCAGGCGTACTGCTCGAAAGAGTGTACGACCCATCGTTCTGCGTAGGGCCAACCGTGAACCTATTAGGGAGGAGTCGGAGGAGGATGATGTTGACCCTTATGCACCCTTGAACACTAGTGAGTATGCCGCACAGGGGGAAAGTGAAGGATCAAATGAAGTAGGAAGCCACGAGAGAAATGCTTGAAACCATAACCCAAAGTATTGGAAGACTATGTGCTAGGATTTTATTATTATTATTACATTTACTTTTCGTCGAATAATGTGTAATGTGAAAGTTAAAACAAGTTAGATATTGCATAATTCATAAGAGGGGACCATACCCCAATATTACTATGATATATGTTTGATTATTAATGGTCGATGTGATTTAATTGCTATTTGAAAGTCTATTACGTGCGATTTGATGTTGTGATTAATTTTCTGTTTCGGCCGTTTTCGATTCTGATGTGCGCACGACTCGTGCTACAGTGAACACGGGTCGTGTTCCGAAAAAAAAAAAAAAAAAAAAAAATCAAAAAAAAAATTTCGAAAAGTTAAACTCGCGCGAGACGAGTAGCTAGATGTTGATTATCATGTATATATATAATTCTGGAATGAATTCTTTACATGATTTACTGATTTATGTGAATATGCTATTGATTATTGATTGATATGCAATTGATTATTGATTGAAATATCTTGATTATGATTTTGAATACATGGAATGATTTAGCAATTGGTAATGTGATTATAATCGATTCGGAATGTTGATGCCTTATAGACAATGGTGCGAAACAGCATACCTGATTTGACAGCTGTTCTGGATCAACTGGTGCAAAACCAGAACACCATGGCCCAAGCTATGGCACAGATGGCCAACAATGGGATGAATGGTCATATAAATAACAATGCTGGGAATGATGACGAAATGCTGTTGGCAAAGATGTCTGATGCCGTACAGAAAAAGAGGCCTAACAATTTCACAGGAAAGGGGGAACCTAGTGTACTTCTGGATTGGTTGGAAGACATGGAGAGGATCTTTCTAACTGTCGGTTGTCCTGATAATTGTAAGGTTAAAGTTGCTGTGTTCTATCTTAAGGAAGTAGCTGGACGCTGGTGGATGAAGATTCAGGACGCATTCTTCAAACCAGTACAGGAGAAGCTCGCTGATGGAACAATAGTAGAGCATTATAGAGATTGGGCAATTTTCAAGGTCCTAATTGAGACAGAGTTCTTTCCAGAGCATCTGAAAGAACAGAAAGTGGCTGAGTTCGAAGCTTTACAGCAGACTGAGGGAATGTCTGTCAAAGAGTTTTATGACAAATTCGAAGATTTGAACAGGTTTGCTGAGAGCGTGACCCCAACTGAGTCTGCAAGGGCGAATAGCTTCAGGAAGAAACTTCTTTGGAGCATTAAAGGATGGTTTGTTTCTGAGCGTTTCCACACTGTGAAGGAGGTTTATGAAAAGGCCACAACGGTGGAGCAAAATATGGAAACAATGAGTGCTGAGATTGGGGGAAAGAGGAAGGAGAGCCCCATTGAACTGATGAGCAATCTTCCCAAGAAAGGAAACTTTGGGAACTTCAAGTGAAAAGCACAGTCGACAGGAACTGGAAACCTAGGATTTAAGAATTTTCCTGTCAATAAAGCTCAAAGTTCAGGTATACCCCAGGGTGGTCCTTGTAAGAAATGTCAGCAACACCATGTGGGGAGAACCTGTACAGGTGAAAAGATCACTTGCTATTATTGTGGCAAACCAGGACACAAGGTCACGGAATGCTACTCTAAAATGCGAGGGAACCCACCGTCAGTGCCTGCGGGAGGATCTACGGCTCCGAATAGGTTTCAAAACTTTAGAGCTCCAAGTGGTTATGCTGGTTCAAATAACACTTACAGAAACCCAGCGCCAACCAAGGGGACTGCCTCCGCAGCCCCAGCTAAGCAGGCAGGTTCAGTCAGTGTGGCCACCACAGCTAAGAAAGCTTCGGGACAGCTATATGCAATGAATGCTGAAGAGACTGAAAATACCGAAGTCGTTGCGGGTAAATTTCCTGTTAATTCAGTAATTGCACATGTTTTGTTTGATAGTGGTGCATCCCACTCGTTTATTGCAGATAGGATTGTGGATAAATGTGGACTTAATGACAGTTCCACAGTTGACTTTGAGTTCTCTATGCCTAATGGATCTAACGTTAAATGTAAGAGTCAATTTAAGGATGTGCCAGTGGTAATCTGTGGTCATGAGTTTAAATCGGACTTGATAGTTTTTCCCCTAACAAATTTTGAGGTGATTTTGGGAATGGATTAGATGGGTCGATATAAGGCAAGAATAGACTGTTGGATAGGGAAGATTTCTCTTCGAGGACAGAAGAATGCTCATGTTACCTATCGCGTACTTCCTAAGCGACCAAGGATTAAACTGGTGTCTGCCATGAATTTGAAGAAGCAAGTGTCAAAGGGTGAGCCCCTATTCTTATGTCATGTACAAGATACCAGCGTGGAATACCCAGAGCTGGGAGATGTTGAGGTAGTAAGTGAGTATCCTGATGTCTTTCCTGAGGAGATTCCAGGGATGCCTCCGAAGAGAGAGGTGGAATTTAAGATTGAGTTGGTACCAGGAACAGGTCCTATTGCTAAGACGCCTTATCGAATGGCGCCAGTAGAAATGCAGGAACTGAAGAAACAACTCGACGAACTGGTGGAAAAAGGCTACGTGCGACCAAGTGTTTCACCTTGGGGAGCACCTGTCCTGTTTGTAAGAAAGAAGGATGGATCGATGAGGCTGTGTATCGACTACAGGGAATTGAACCGTGTGACCATCAAGAATAGATACCCCTTACCCAGGATTGATGATCTGTTTGACCAATTAAAGGGGGCAAGTGTGTTTTCAAAGATCGATCTGAGGTCTGGATACTATCAATTGAAGGTGGCTGATGAGGATGTACCAAAGACAGCATTCTCGACTAGATACGGGCACTATGAGTTTACAGTGATGCCCTTTGGGTTAACCAATGCACTAGCAGTATTCATGGACCTCATGAATCGTACCTTCCGACCCTATTTGGATAAATTTGTGGTCGTATTTATTGATGATATTTTGATTTACTCCAAGGACAAGGAGGAACATAAGGAACATTTGAGGACAGTTTTAGAGATTTTAAGAGAAAAGCAACTTTACGGTAAATTCTCGAAGTGTGAATTTTGGCTGGATAAAGTAGCATTTTTGGGACATGTAATATCAAAGGATGGAGTTGAGGTGGATCCAGCTAAGATTAAGGCGGTCAAGGACTGGCCAGCCCCTAAGAATGTGTCTGAGATTAGAAGCTTTTTGGGACTTGCAGGTTATTACAGGAGATTTGTGAAGGATTTCTCAAAGATTGCTAAACCAATGACAACCTTGATGAAGAAAACCACAAGGTATAAATGGGATGAAAACTGTGAGAAAGCTTTCCAGACTTTAAAGGAACGGTTAACTACAGCTCCAGTGTTAGCATTACCTGACGAGAACATACCATACGAGGTGTATACTGACGCTTCAAAGAATGGATTGGGATGTGTCCTAATGCAGAACAGGAGAGTAATCGCCTATGCGTCTAGGCAACTCAAGAGTTATGAGGAAAACTATCCAACCCATGATTTGGAGTTAGCTGCAATGATTTTCGCATTGAAGTTGTGGAGACACTACTTGTTTGGAGTGACTTTCAAGATCTTTTCTGACCATAAGAGTTTGAAGTACATATTTACTCAGAAGGAGTTGAATATGCGACAGAGGAGATGGTTGGAGTTGATCAAGGACTATGACATGGAAATACAATATCATGAAGGAAAAGCTAATGTTGTAGCTGACGCTCTAAGCAGGAAGTCTCTGCATACAGTGCAATTGATTGTTCTAAGAGAGAAACTAAGGAATGAATTTGTCAACTTTGGAGTTCAGTTGACGGAACCAGGATTAAACCCAGGAACGATGACAATTGAGAATGATTTGTTTGGAGAGATCAAAGGATTACAAGAGGCTGACAAAGTGATAATGGACAAGATGGCAAAGGAGCCTGAATTGTTCAAAAGAGGTGAAGATGGAGTAATTCGATTTCAGGAAAGGATTTGTATACCTAATGATGAAGCATTAAGGAGTAAGATCTTGACAGAAGCTCATGCTAGCAAATACTCAGTACATCCAGGAGGAGATAAGATGTACCAAGATTTGAGAAAGGTGTTTTGGTGGTCAGGAATGAAAAAGGATGTGGCTGACTTCGTTGCTAGGTGTTTAGTTTGCCAAAAGGTTAAGAGTGAACATAAGAGACCTCAAGGTAAATTACAACCCTTACCAGTGCCGGAATGGAAATGGAGTTCCATATCCATGGATTTCATTGCAGGATTACCTAGAACGCCTAAAGGCAACAATATGATTTGGGTAATAGTAGATAGATTGACGAAATGCGCACATTTTATACCCATGAAGGACACATGGAAGAAGAAACAGTTGGCTGACGCCTACATACACAATGTGTTGCGACTTCATGGTACTCCAAAGGAGATTGTGTCTGATCGTGATGCGCGTTTTGTTTCTCGAATCTGGAAGAAGTTGCAGGAGGCTTTAGGTACAAAACTTCTTATGAGCACTGCGTTCCACCCAACGACGGATGGTCAGACGGAACGTACGAATCAAGTATTGGAGGATATGTTGAGAGCTTGTGCCTTGCAGTATCAAGGAGGATGGGAGGACAAGCTAGATTTGGTTGAGTTTTCCTACAACAATAGCTACCAAGCCTCAATAAAGATGGCACCATATGAGGCTCTGTATGGAAGGAAATGCAGGAGTCCAATTTGTTGGAATGATATAAGTGAGACAGTGGTCTTAGGTCTAGACTACATTGAGGATATGACAGAACAAGTGAAATTGATACAGGAGAGACTCAAGGCTGCACAAGATCGACAAAAGAGTTATGCTGATAAGACTCGCAGCCATATAGAGTTTGCTGAAGGTGATATGGTGTTGTTGAGGGTGTCACCTACCAAAGGTGTTATGAGGTTTGGGAAGAAAGGGAAATTGAGCCCTAAGTTTATTGGACCATACAAGGTGACTAAGCGCATTGGGGAAGTCGCTTATGAATTAGATTTGCCTGCGAATCTTGTCAAGGTTCACAATGTCTTTCATGTTTCTCAACTCAGACGTTATGTCAGTGATCCGTCACATATTTTGGACCCAGAAACCATTGAGTTGGATGAAACTATGACCTATGAAGAAGCACCACTGAAAATTTTGGACACTAAGGTGCGAAAGACTAGGCGAACAGAAACGACGATGGTAAAGGTGTTGTGGTGTAACAATAATGTTGAGGAGGCTACTTGGGAAGTAGAGTCGGTTATGCGTGAAAAGTACCCTCATTTGTTCGATTAAGGTACTTCGGTTCGGGACGAACCTTTGTTTTAAGGGGGATGAGAACCCTGCGCGTTTTATTTTTTAATTATTTTGTGTGATGTGATTGACATTTTGTTGATTGTGATTCATGTGACTTTTGATTCTTCTTTCTGTGGTTGATTGCTTCATGCCTCAACTACCATGTCTTGCCACATTTCTTATCTTTTTATACTCTTATTCATGTTTCGACTTGAGCACATTTCTAAGTTCACATCCTACCATTTCCGAATACTCTTGTTACCTTGTGAGTGATGTTTTAAAGTGGAGCGTGTCATTTAAGGATGGGTTTAAAGATTCGGGACGAATCTTTGTTTTAAGGAGGGAAGACTGTAACACCCCGTATTTTTGGGAGTTTTAATTATGGAAGTTTTATGAGAAATAATCATTTTACGAGTTTTAATTCTATTTTGGGAAATTGGAGTTTACTTTCCTAATTTAGCTAATCTCCTAATTGGGTAGCCCAATTACTTATTTAAAGTAAACCGTCTTACCTAAACCCGTCTTTTAAGCTCCCACCATAAACTATAAATACTAACCAACCCCAAACCCTATTCCTCACACTACCTGCGCCCAAGAGAAAAGAAAGAGAGAAGAGAAGGAGAAAGAGCCGCGGGAAGAGAAGGAGAAGAAGAAGACGCGCGCGCAACCCGAGACCGCCGCCGCCCGTCGCCGCCGCTAGCCGCCCTAGGCCGTTTTCCGAGCCCTTTTGTCTTTTCTTTTTGGTTTTGCAATCAAGAATCGTAAGTTTCTAAGCCTTAGTATGATTTTCGGATTAGGGTATTGATTATTATTCATGTTAATTGGAGTTTAAGCATGGATTAGATGATGATTAGTTGTTGTTGGGTTCATAGTTGAATTTGATTATGTTTTGGATGCATAAAGAATTAAGTTTATAATTAGAGTTCATATGATTGGAGTTTATGTTGAATTAATAATGATTTTATGAATGGAATTGAGTAGTAATTGAGGGGATTAATTATTATGACTTGTTGATCATGTTTTTATAATTTGGGGATGTTCTAAGATGTTTTAGAGAGGAAATTATATGCTGACCAGATCTGAATTTATCTAGAATTGAGTGTTATTATGATGGTTTGATGATTTGATGATGGGATTATATTGTTATTATGATTGGGTAAGTGCTGTGCGAATTTGGTGATAATTGGAGATCGTTTGGATCGATTATAGATGCCTTTTGTGTTGATTGGAAGTATTGTTTGGTAATTGATTATTGTTGGTGATTTCTAGGTTCTGTGTTCGAGGAAGTACCCTTCTAAGTCTTGTGTTGATTTGTGATTTGCTAAGAAAGGGTAAGAACGTTGGTTACAATCCCAACTACCATAACCAATTCTCTAAGACTATGCTTCTTGATTCTAGTCCCGTCTTCAATGATCATTGGCCATGAATATCTTGCCATTGCTTTTGTTCCTACCTCTATCGATTGAAATTAACCTTGCAGCTAAAGTCTTTCGGCTCGCCTTACCGTACGGCCCTTCGGCCTCCGCCAATCGACCGGCTCGGCCCTTCGGCCGGCTCGGCTTCCTCGGCCGCTCGGCGTTCTCGGCCGAGTGTGCCTTCCTCGATTCTTCTTGTTTTGTTATTGTTGTTCCTTAAGCTTATAGTTATGAATTTGATATTTTTAAAGGTAAGCATGATTATGACTATTGACTAATAATTGTGATTGATGTTGATATCGACTTTACCACCTAGAGTAAGGTGTCTCGGCGTAGATCGGTCACCTGTGTACCTTCTTTACAAGAGGGGAGTCTTTGGTCGGTTCGCTACCGGCTTCCTATTTGGCTTCCTCCTAGGGGTACGCATCCTACTGGATCCCTAGAGAGGGGTGTGCACACTCTGAGTCATTAGGGGTTGTTTATGGTACTCTAGCTCGCTTTGGTTCGAGGTTTGTGGTGGCTGTGGGGTAGGAACCCGGCCTTAATGAATGCTAATACATATTGTGATTACTGAACTCTTAACGTTGTGATGATTTAAGTTAATGGTGTAACGGTAGCTTGTTATTTGTTAGCTACGCGCCTCTAGGCGCGTATCTTCTGTTTTCTTGTATTCTTTTGTTGTTCTTACTCAGCCTGTATGCTGACGTTCTTATTCTGGTTTGTTCCCTACCTTATTTCTGGGGCCTACGTCATTCTCGATGGCGTAGTTGACAGGTTTTGTTGATGATGTGGATGCTTGGTTGAAGAGTCGTCTGCATGATGGGGATTTTTAATAAACACTATTTAATTTATATTTCAGTTTGATTATGTAATTTAAGACTAGTTTGAGAATAGTAGTTCGACATTTGTTTAAGATTTCCGCTGTTTCATTTTAATTAGTATTGTAATCGAATAAATAGCCTTGCAATTGACTTGGTAGTCAATTGCGGCGTGACAATTCTAAATTTAATACTATTATATTTGAGTCAAAATTTAGGGTTGTTACAATTGTATTGTAACATATACATGAATAATATAAACAAAATCTTAAATTTCAGACGATTTGCTTACCTCCTTAATATCACCCCCACTAGACTCAGAACCACTATCGGTAGAAGAGGCAACTTCACTCTCAGAAAAGGAGACATCAGATGGCTCCTCTGAAGAAATTTCCACTTTGTCCGGGTTTACCACGCCACTCTTATCAGCCTTCTTCTTACTTTTATCAGCCTTCTTCTTACTTTTATCGGCCTTCTTCTTAAGTGCAATTCCTTTACCCTTACGTTGCTCATTCTTCTTTGTCATTGTCACAACACCTCAAATCATTAATCAAATTAAGGTCAGTAATGTATGTATGGAAATCCAATTATTGATATGGAACCTAAGCTAGTAAACCACCTATATGATTTCCAATAATTCATATGGAAAATGACCACATGAGCCGGTTCTCAACTAATCTAAACAGACCAGATTAGCCAGATTTATGTATGACATGACACGATCGACACATATACAAATTACACTTTCTTCAATGAGATTAGATTGCAATAACAGAAAATTACCCAAATTTCAAACCCAACATATCGCACAATGGAACAACATTCTTAATTCATATGACAATCAGCGGTCACGGGAATGGCTATTTAAATAATCCTATTTTATAACTCCAAAATCAAAATAACCCTAATTTCAAAATCCCCAAATCAATTATAAACCCTAATTTCAATTTCCCCATATCCATGGACAAAACCATAATCTCAAAATCCCCAAATCAAATTAAACCCCTAATTTCAAAATCCCCAAATCAAATATAAACCCTAATTTCAAAATCCCCAAATCAAATACAAAACCCTAATTTCGAAATCCCCAATTCAAATTCCAAATTTACAATGCCATATGTACAGCACGATAAAACATGCAAATCGAAACACTAAACATGAGGATGAACGAACCTCAAAAACAAACAAAATTAAAGATAATGTGAGAAATGAAAACAAAATTTATAAATTAAATTTGACTTACAAGATTGAGAATACCAGTACTCCTTGTCTTGGATAGCAGGAAGATAAGATTGATAGTAGAGATGAATTTTTCACGAATCAATCGATGGAAATTGAGGAAAGAGAGTGGGGAGCGAGGTGGAGAGAGAAGATGAGAAGGATGAAAGAGAGCGCGAAGAAGTGAGAGGGAAAGAGAGAGTTTGGGTGTAAAATTTTAATTTTCTTTGCTTAGGTGCCCTTCCTCCTTATTTTTGCAGTTTTGGAAAGTTTTACCAAGTTTTTGCTCCGGTACCCCTCAGGACATTTGTCCTATATGTGCTGTACGGGCCAGGCGCGCAGCACCGTGCTGCCCGTATCATTACTGTAGAATCGAAAGCCCACCTCTGAGAACAAAGGCGAAATTCCCTTGAAGAGACACCGGAATCCAGCGCCTACCCTACTCACTCCACTCGACTTCCTTTTTCCTTTAAACGTCATTCCCCTTTTGACTTGTTTTCTTTTAATTCTTTTTTATGGCTTCGTGATTTTCGTATTTCTTTGGCTATTTTACTGAACGCAAAATGTCTTCGGTCTTTCCCAGACAAAATATCTAGTGTAGATTAGATGTTGAGACTTACACAATAGTTTTATATCTTTCTTCTAGATCAATACTTTTATATTTTAACGCAACTACTCACGCGAGATTTTGATCCTACAAAAACCCAAATCAATTATTGAAATGTAACAATAAATTTTTATCTCAACTACGAATTTAGCCGAGATATTTAAATATCTTAAACATTGACTATAAAACTAACCAACTGGTAATAATTTGCTCTTCCGTTTGACATCTATCTTGGATTTGAGCAATTATGAATTGAATTATTTTGTTAGTGGTGCTAAAATAATAGCCAATAATTTAGGAATAAAGGGTGGTATGGCAATGGGGTTGCATAAAATGATTTGGCATACCAACAGCAGTGGTCCACCTCACATCAGAAGATCTTATAAAATCTTGCGATTGGGCCAAGTGGCCTTTGTACAAAAGAAGTTGGCCTTTCAGAATCTATTAATGTTAGACTTGACTCTGACTCTTAATCAATGTAACTTTAAGTCTCTAACTCACTCTCTAGATTACGAAATCATGAAGGTCTAATAGTTCGAAGAAAATATTAAGAATATAGTAGCATATAATCTTGTTGTTCTTAATAAATAAAAATTTTGAAGTCTTCGAAGTAATCGTTGCATGTAGTTTTGTATGCCGTTGTAGACTATATGCAAAAAAGTATAACCGACTCATTAAAGGGATAAGAAAACCGTATACATTGTAGACAATATGCAAAAAGTATAATAAATGGTTTTCTTTTCATTATAATAGTCATTTCGACATGAAATAATGTATTACATTCTTATTTCGTAAATCATTCGATAAATTGCTCTTGATATAGTTTGACAATTGCATTCCGACCTACAAGTTCACTGTTGTTGTCAGAGTCGTCATGGGCCAATGTCGGCCCCTCGTGGAAGACTAGCTCACAAGCTGGTGGGGTTCCATCCTAAAACCAATTGGCAATAGGAGGAGTAACCCACCGCCTTATAAACTAATCCTCAATCTTCTATTTCTCCAATGTGGGATATTATCCCACAGCTCACATGTGGGTCGTTGTCACTCCAACACCCCCCCCCCCCTCACATGTGAGCCCATTAAATTCGCCCTTTAAATTCGCCACTGTCAAATTCTTCAAACGCCCTTGCCCGGGTCAGGTTAATTCGCAAAGCCCCTATCTGGGGTCAAACCTCAATCAAATTCGCCGGCTCCCAAACCGGATAAACTCATGGACCCGATCGTCGGACCCAAGTCGAACCTTGGGCTCTGATACCATGTCAGAGTCGTCATGGGCCAACAGACTAGCTCACAACCTGGTGGGGTTCCATCCTAAAACCAATTGGCAATAGAAGGAGTAACCCACCGCCTTATAAACTAATCCTCAATCTTCTATTTCTCCAATGTGGGATATTATTCCACAGCTCACATGTGCGTCGTTGTCACTCCAACAGTTGTGAACAGTCTTGTGACTTGTGAAAAGCAGCATATCTTGCACCTTATACTAGTTTATATACTTGATTCTATCGGGCTATTGTGTTTCTAAATTGTTTTTGAAGTATTTAATTTTTTTCGTGATCAATCGCACGTTATTCTTCTTCATCCACTATTGCACTTTGTCAAGAAACTGGTCGGAAAAGTGGATGGTATACCATGTTCTATTCATTTAAGATCACTATTTTTTTAGCTAAGTAATTGCACATGAAATAATGTACTCATATTGTCATATGTGAGGTGTTAATTAAACTGTTAATAGACCATAAAATCAAATCATTGAGTACTAACTGCTCCAAAAAAATCTTATATCTCCTACATAATAAAGTCTGGAGCTTGTAGATATTTACATGTGCGTGCGTGCGTGATGACATATGTTCCACATCATTTATTTTAAAGTGAGCAATTTACTTTTAAAATTGAGTGGAAAATCTTTCTCAATTGATTTCGAAAGGAAATTCTTCATTAGGTTTGTGTAGTTGTGTGTATGTTAGTATGTTCGAAAGTAGACTTGCGAACTTAGCACAAATATCAATACAAACTATTTAACCGTAATTTGAAGTTGACTTGAAATAAGTGTTATGACATGTACTAGATGTCTAGATCGATCAACCATAAGAATGATCTGTAGGCTTAATATAAATTGAAGATATTTTGAACGAGGACAACCTCCAAACAAGTTAAATTCTTAATTATTAGGTCAACTTTAACTCTCTCTGTATATAGTTTATACTAGTTTTAAACTCGTGCGTTGCACGGTGCAAATATTATATCTTATTTGATGATTTTACACTTTTCATCAATTGTGTTAACACTTAAATGATGATTAATAATCATGTTTATTAAACCCCGAGTTAATGAAACATGTTCATGTCTATAAGCTACTTTATTTATTTCAAGTCCAATATAAGCTACTTTATTTATTTCAAGTCATACACAACATACTCGTTTATTGATGCTAAACGTTATTTCATAGTATAATAGTCCAATATAACCCTGTCTATACTCGTTTTTAACTCTTCAAAAGTCAGACTAAAACTACTTCAAATCTCGACTAAATGTATGAATTAATATTTTTTGATATTTTCGTTGGATGACTCTTAACTATTGCATATCTAGCATACAGAGTACATATGAATATATGAAACTCATTTTGAAATAGATTTCAAATTAGATTTAATAAGATGTATGTCCTAAATTTTTAATATACGTTGATAATGTTGTGTCATAATTAAATGGTTTTTAAATCGTAGATTTATGAAAGTTGGTCTCTGTCGTTTATTTATCCTAAATGATAAGCTATTGATAATACTATATCATTTTATTTGCAATAGATCACACTCATTTACCATATGGTGGACTCTTTAAGCATTTCTATCACAGTTGGTCTCTCTTATTTGTTTATACTAAATGATAATTAAACGATTGATAAAACTATATCATTTCATTTGCAATACACTCTTTCACTATAAGGGGGACTCTTTGAGTATTTCTCAAATGATGGACTCTCTCTATGCTCTTCAAAAATCCCTCTTTTATATATATATTATAGATTATAGATTATACTTGCATTAACAAATTGTAATATATACTAGCATTAGTCCATCACCACACACTCTGATGCACACACTATCCATCTCATAATATATAGTCATATGCTCTCTCCTATAGACTAGGATTTTCTTGTTTTGTTTTGTTCTTTCGACGTGCTATGTTGAGAGGTACTTCTATACTAAATGAAAGACCTGATTATTGTCTTAAAATCAAGAGCAATTCGTTCAATGCTGAATAGAAAATCTATACTCCCTCCGTCCCAGCTCAAACGCCCCATGGGATTTTTGTAGTGGAATAAGAAAAATAGATTTTGTAAGTTGAGTGGGAGAATATTGGGAAATAGGAGGAGAGAGAATGTGTGGATTAATAAAAGTAGGAGAGATAATGTGAGAGAGAATGTAATAATTTAATAAAAGTAGGAGAGATAAATATGTCCCAAAAATAGACGAGGTGTTTGAGTGGGACGTCTCGAAATGGAATATGGGGCGTTTGAGCTGGGACGGAGGGAGTAGTTTTTTTTTTATAACAAGTGAACGTTATGATTCAGCGGTTTTGAAATAACTCTCAACATGACCAATCAAAAGAGTAAAACAAAATAGGAAAACACTTCGCATGAGAGTATGGAGTAGTTGATACTACTTTGATATGCACTGTTGAAATTGTGACTAGAACGTCGCAATGTTCGAAGTTTCGGGAATGTATAGATAGCATAAGTGATTTATGTGGAGAAAACATAAGATAGAAGAAACGATTTCGGGTTCTTCATTGCTTGATGTTTGTCTTATTTCCTAATTACTTTTAGAGTGTTTTGGGAGATTTACTAGCTATTACTTTCCTAAATCCATTAGATCTTTTAATATATAAAACCCACCTCCTTCAGCCTAATTGGAAAAGGGAATTAGTGAGAGAGCCGCACAAAAAGAGTTCTTAGACATGCAGATCTATCTAGAGATACTCAATTCATCTTTTATCTGTAATTTCCCACCATAGTGAAATTGATTCCTAACCCATGTTGACGTAGTTATCACGTTGATAGTGAACCACATTAAAAATCTTGGTGTGAGTTTTCGTATTATTGTTTGTTATCGTTCTACGTTCTTATACGCTACCGAATTTTGCGCCCAATTGCACAACAATTGGCATCAAAGCTCCAGGTGGGAGATCCTTGGGGAGAACGATGGTCGATGCAACGATAGCTGCTAAGATCGACAAGTTTTCAGGTAGAAATTATTTTAGTATATGGCAGATAAAGATGAGGGCTTTGCTTAAGCAGCAAGGCATATGATTACCTCTTG
Source organism: Spergularia bocconei (assembly GCA_963457585.1). Taxonomy (NCBI): domain Eukaryota; kingdom Viridiplantae; phylum Streptophyta; class Magnoliopsida; order Caryophyllales; family Caryophyllaceae; genus Spergularia; species Spergularia bocconei. Next base: position 6,103,944 of record OY734951.1, on the reverse strand, counting down.
CCGAAAAAGAGGAGGATGATAAGAAGGCAGTAACTCAAGGCAAGCTTACCGAGTATGATCTGGCGATCATGGAGGAGAAAGCTCACTCCATCATCTTGTTGTGTTTGGAGGACGATGTCATCTTAGAAGTGACTGAAGAAGACACCGCGATTAAACTGCGGAAAAGGCTCGAATCTTTGTTCATGAAGAAGTCACTCACCAACAAGTTGTTGTTGAAACAGAGGCTGTTTTCCCTGAATATGGAGAAAGGTCTGTTGCTTAGAGATCATCTAGATAAATTAAACTTTATATTGCTAGACCTACGGAATAGAGGAGTTAAGATTTAGGATGAAAACGGTGCTCTTATTCTGCTGGTGTATTTGCCTTTGTTATATGATAATTTTGTGGATTCTTTTGTGGTGGGGAATGACACGTTAACCCTAAAAGAAGTAAAGTCATCGCTTTTTACTGGTGAGTTACGCCAGAAAGTTTCCGTGGATATTGTGGAGGATCGTGTTGCAGGTTTAGTAGTAAACGGTGCTGAGGGAAAGGGTCATTCTAGTGGGATAGGAGGAAGTCTAAAACCAAAGTCCTAGGTCCGACGATCGCTAACATAAGTGTAATGAACCTGGTCATTGGAAGAATGATTGTCCTAAGTTGAAGAAGAGTGGTTTGGCTTCAATAGCGACACCACAACAGTATAATGGCTACGATTCAGAGGGGGATTATGCTCTTGTAGCACATGAGGAGGAACACCTAGGTAATAGGTGGGTTCTTGATAGTGGAGCTACTTCACATATGTGTCCTAATAGGAAAATGTTCTTGACATATAGCGCGCGTAGAAGTTTGGTTACCATGGGTAATAACTCAATGTGTGAAGTTGTTAGGATTAGGTCTGTTCGGTTTAGGATGCATGATGGTGTTGTTAGGATCCTCAAGAATGTAGTGCATGTTCCACAACTTAAGAGTAGTCTTATTTCACTTGGAATGCTAGACCGTAAGGGTTGTAGATTTCAAGGAAGAGGTGGAGTATTGCGGGTGAAGAAGGGTTCGTTAGAGGTGCTTCGTGGTGTAAGATCAAGGGTGTAATACCCCAGATTTCAGAGGAAGTTTCTAAGAGATTAAGGGCTCATATGATGTGTTTAAAAGGATTGATAGTGCTCATACCAACAAAATCGACTTTTCTTTTAGAAATCTCATCTGATAAGAACTCCACAGTTAAGCGTGCTCGACTGGGAGCAATTTCAAGATGGGTGACCTCCTGGGAAGTTTCTCAGGGTGCGCATGAGTGAGGTCAAAATGCGCCAGAAGGACCCGTGTTGGTCTGTGAGGTCAGCCCACAGCCTGGCGAGCTGCCATAGGTGACTACTTCCGGCTCAAGCGATGAGGCGGGGTGTTTCAAATGGTATCAGAGCAACCCTCCGACCGCGTGTTGATCCTGTGGTCAGGAGTGCCCAGGTCAGCAGCCTAGTAGGGGAAAAGATCCTGGAGTTAGACTATGGTTGGCTGTCAGGCGCAACGAGGACGTTGCGTTCTTAAGAGGGGGTGAGTGTAATACCCCACATTTCAGAGGAAGTTTCGAAGAGATTAAGGGCTCATATGATGTGCTTAAAAGGATTGATAGTGCTACTCATACCAACAAAGTCGACTTTCCTTTTAGAAATCTCATCTGATAAGAACTCCACAGTTAAGAGTGCTCGACTGGGAGCAATTTCAAGATGGGTGACCTCCTGGGAAGTTTTCCAGGGTGCGCATGAATGAGGTCAAAATGCGCCGAAAAAGCCCGTGTTGGTCTGTGAGGTCAGCTCACAGCCTGGCGAGCTGCCATAGGTGACTACTTCCGGCTCAGGCGATGAGCCGGGGTGTTTCAAAGGGCGGGTTCTTTGTATAAACTACAAGAGACGACATTGATAGGAGAGATGACTACGGATGTGACATCATCGTCTGACGTCGGGGACATGTGGCTATCTTGCCAATAGCCCAGAGGGTCGATGAGGAGGTGAGTCATACTACTAGACCGGCGGATCTTGAGATGGACGAGTTGAAGAGTTTGTCTTGTGTTGAGGATGATTGTGCCAAGAGTGGGGTAGAGGTTGAAGTAGCTCAGTCACTGGTTGGTGCTTTGGATCGTCAAGAAGAACAACAAAGAGGCTTTCAACATTTTCAAGGTACTTTGAGGTTCGGTACAATCGATCCTATTGTACTTCGCTATCCGGTCTTGGACAATGGACTTGAGCCAGGGGTATTTAGGTCAAGTGGGGGAGTAGCCGATGGAATTCTCCATGAGGTTTAGCAATCAACTTCTCATTGAGAGATGTAGTGGCTCACGACCCGATGGGGGTGGTGAGTGTGCCCCGCCGCGGTCACAAAGTTGGGCCCTAACGGGGGCTAGCCAGAAGTTAATGTTTAGTCTTAAACACACGAGCACTTTGACGAAGGTGTATGGATTCCGACGGGATGATAGTGTGCCTTGGCATAGGTAAGGACTCCGGCGTGGGTCATAGGTTTCTTGAAACAAAAATGGCCGTTGTAGGTGCGATAGTTCTGTGCTTGGTTGAAACTCTACTGGCGGTTTTTGGCTCATCTTGATTAAGGTGGAACTTCTTTGCGATCCAATGAAGATGGTTTGATTTCTGGCTGGAAGTAGATCATGGTTCATGTGGGTTATTTGTACTTAGGTACAGACTACTTCAGATGGGGTTCTTGATTGAAGATCGTAGTATGCGACCGTTCAAGTTAAGGTGGAGATTGTTGAAATTGTGACTAGAACGTCACAAACTCACAATGTTGGAAGTCTCGGGAATGTATAGATAGCATTGGTAGTGATTTATGTGGAGAAAACATAGGATAGAAGAAACCATTTCATGTTCTTCTTTGCTTGATGTTTGTCTTATTTTCTAATTACTTTTAGAGTGTTTTGGGAGATTTACTAGCTATAGCTTTCCTAAATCCATTAGGTGTTATCCTCTATTGATTTACAAATTTACTCTTTTTGGCTTTTGATTACTTGATCATTTACAATCACAAAACCCCCCATTTGGTTACTTTACACACTAGATAGTTACCATTCTCTGTTGATACGAACCTTACTTGCCTATTACTGCGTTCTAGGTTAGTATTGATTAATTATATTTGTAGGTATACGACTTTAGCCTGTCAGGGCCCGTTCGGTATCACTGCCGTTTTCAGTTTTTGGTTCTTTTGTGTCAACAATTTATTGAGATAAGTTACAAAATTAAATTTAAATTGTTTGTTTCTATAATAGTCATATAAAAAATGGAAAATGAAAACTGACAACTAAAAACTGAAAACCATTTTTTCTGTTTTTAAAAAACGGGACTTTGGTTTTCAAAAAAATGAAAACTGAAAACTGAAAACGATACCAAACAGACCCTAAACTAGTGGTTGTGACGTCGCAACTAACATTTCAAATTAAGAAAAAGTTTAGAGAGTGGTTGGATATAAGGATTTGACTCTCAAATTCAAAATGACTCAAATCTCATGTTTCGGAACTCAAGATTTTGAGATTTGGATTTGTGTCAAATCCTTGGAATTCGTATCAAATTTCATTAGGCCAATAACAAATGACATCTCAAGAGGTATCATGTTAAAATTCCACCCTCCCCAAACATTTGATTTATATTTGAAATCCACATTCTCAAATGATGAAATTGAAATGATTACAAACTTTTAAATTTTTGTTTCCAAACGCTATCTTAAAGACATTTAAGGGGTGTTGTGGAGCGTCACACCAGCCAGAGACTCCAATATTAATATGATATTATTCCCTAATGGAGAAGGGGATACTTATACACCAATAACTATTTCTAATTATTTCTTTAATCTAAGATTTGGGTCGACGGTCCAATAAGAGACCCATAGAAGTGCTTAGAGCGATTGATTATTGTTCTCTTACTAAGAAATTAAAGTTGACATTTCTTTACGAAACTCGATCATGTGCCAAAAACTCTATACTCCCTCCGTCCCAGCTCAAACATCTCGTGCCGAACATACCTCTGTGTTGACAAGGGTGGTACACACTAATCGGTTTATCAAAGTTACAAAAAAGATATATAGTGAAGTAGATAAGAGTTTTTGCTAATAACTCGCCATATAATTTTTTTGGAATTTTTATTAACCGATGAATGTGTACACCCTCCCTAATATCGGATCGTTTTTTACATGGGGTGTTTGAGTTGGGACGGAGGGTGTAGTTGTTTAATGGGGAGTAGTTTAATTTACTTTATATTTTCACGATTGTAAACTTTTCACAACCAAAACATAGGTTCCGTTTTCTTTTAACAAATTAAACTTGATATTTATGTTCGAAGTTCTCACATACTTTATATGTTCTCATTTGTTGACATTTGTATTTTTCTCACGTATCAAAACTTTTAATGTCATGTTAATAAATAAAACGAACAAAATACCTATTCATATCGGGCACTACTAACTTCTAAAAAAATAAAAAAAGAGTAATTCACAACACGAGAATGGTGAGTTTCACGTCTCGCACCAATTTAGTGAGTGCATTGGTAGTAGTATATAGCAAACCGTGCCAACTCCAAGAGAACGAAACATGAGACAATCAGACAAAGTGTTTTCACCAACCTTGTTTCTTTTTTTATTTATTTCTTTTTTGAAATAAAAATTGCTTCATATAGAAAGAAAGCAAGTGCAGCCAAAAGAGCCTGAATGATTGAACGATATATATACATAGAAAATGGGTGAGTGGGTTTAATTCTGCCAAAAGACATTTGCCTAATTAATTGCCATGATTCGATTCTTCAACAATTTGTTACACAACTACTCCCTCCGTCCCAGCTCAAACACCCCGAACTTTTTTTGTAGTAGAATAAGAAAAATTGATATAGTATGTTGAGTGGGGTAATATTAGGAAAAAGGAGGAGAGAGAATATGGGGATTAATAAAAGTAGGAGAGATAATGTGAGAGAGGATGTAATAATTTAATAAAAGTAGGAGAGAGAAATATGTCCCAAAATAGATGGGGTGTTTGAGGTGGGACGTCCCGAAATGAAATATGGGGTGTTTGAGCTGGGACGGAGGGAGTAGTCTTAACTCCCATGATTACCTCTAAACAAAAGCAAGTATTAACTTCTATGATTAGACTAGTACATCATTCATTTTATCATTTCTCCAAATACTTTGGATTCTAATTAAAGAGGAATTTGTGTCCGGTTGCTGGACTGAGGGGAGGAATTCAGTCTTTCTTCTTCGGTTCAGGTTCGAGTCTCGTGTTAGGCGAAGTTGGGGTTTTGGGGTTATATTATCATGTTGTTGCGATTTGTATATAAATCTTGATTGTAATTCTTTCCTCGAATGCCTTTTACATTACATGTGATACATCATGTATTATTCATATCACATGAAAAGTTAACTAAGCGTACAATTAATGCCAGTTTAATCTTTCAGAAGGCCAGGTTCCACAATTTTCTTAACATTCCTACGTGTTCTAAAACACTTTTTAATTCTCTACAGTTTTGTAGACTAATTTCTAACAGATTTTATGTTACGCGGATGCACACTCATATATGTCGGCAAATGAGGCTAGAAAATCCGTAGAAAATAACGTTACTAATAGTTATAGCGACCATATGTACAATATAATTTGAAAATTAAAGATTGTACAAACTTAGAAAAAATTGTACAAACTCGAGACAACTTTTTCGTGTAACTTTTCATTTATATCATTTGTATTCGTTGTAGTCTTAACTTGAGCTTGAAATGCTATCCTTCATAGCCTACAAACAAATCAAGGAGCAGACTTGAATAGTTACTCGGTAGTGACTTTTTATCCACCTTTAAACTAGCTAGTTTGGAGTTATATGGTAAACAGTTTTCGCCCATACTCAGACAACTATTATAGAGTTAAAAAATCATTAACCACCAATTCGATCATAATCCATTGTCATTAAAACCTAGTACTAATGTTCTCTGTACTGTAGTTCAATTAAGACAACCTAAAATCACTAACACTAGCCACTCAAATTCTTATCCATAACCCCAATAATTGTACCTCTAACAAACAAATTCTTGACAAATTAAGCTAAACCTAAAAGCCAAAAGAGGGAAAAGGGGTTAATCACAATACCTAATTTCATGATAACTACTACTAGTACTATGATTTATTGATTTTACACAAACATGGATGTATCTTATTGATGTAAACATCAAACGAAAAAAGCCCTTAAATTATTTCTGTTATGACAGTTTTTCTTCTGAGAAAAAATTGGCCAGACATTTTCAACTACCAATTTAGTCCTTCTCATTTGGTACATCCCAATCAAAATGAGGATGTGTCGTAATGTCGAAGCTTTATTGGTCCCAGAAGTAGGTCCGAGTTTGTGAGACGGGTCACCCGACCAACACGTGGGTGTGTAATAGTGGTCAAGTAGCTCAAAACCATTGTTGATTTGCCAACGCACACTACGGGTCTACAAGAGTATTATTGGGCTAAAATCCACGAAAGACACTAATTCACTGATTGTATTGGCAAAGTTTTTTTGTTTTGTTTTGAGGATTATTGGATCCGCAATACTTGTACTACTCAGCTATTCTTTGGCTTTTGCTCTAGCTAGAAGAATCGGTAGCACGGGAAGGCGATTTTGATGTTAACGGGTTTCGAATTTTAGGGTCTGTTCGGTATCAATTTTAGTTTTCAGTTTTTATTTTTTTGAAAACATAAAACTGTTTTTAGTTTTCAGTTTCCTAGTTTTAAAAACTGGTTGCAATTAGCATTAAGTATGGGCTCTTCCTCAAACTCTTTATCCCGAGTAGGAGTACTATACTTGACATTTTTTAGATCACAGATTTGAAAGTAATATGTATTTCTTCATTTGTCGCAAACAAATTCACTAAAACTGATTCTAAGTCTAACTCCTTCCTAAGTCTAACTCCGACATGACATTTTATTGTTGCAATTCCAAAGTTGCAGCCATCTTCAATTGATGGTACAATGACACGTTATTGCTTCAAAGTATATGCATGGAACAAATATTATACACCTTGACCAAAATATAAGAAAGAAATGCATGATTGCACACTTGTCCACCTAAGATACTGAAGGAGTGTGTCCTTCGATCAAGTAGTCAAATAGTCAAAGGTATAATTACGGAGATAATTATTCAATTATATTAGGTAGTCGTAATGTTTGGCTAGAGACCGCTTACGATTTGTAGGTTGATTAACCTACTGCTAGATATACTTGAACCTATTGGGTCACACACAATAGGCTAATATCGAACTAACATTATGGATACGGATTATGGTTAATGGGTTTAGAACCTGTGTCGTAGCACTTGGGCTAACTGGGATTAGTCTGCATAAATTCCTAATGAGATTAGGAGTGTAATTATCATATTTATTATGTGACTCATGGCAATGAATATGGAGACATAATTCTCCATATTAAGTGCATAAGACGTTACAATGAGCTTGCTCCTATATAGTGTTTCCTTGGAGGAAATGGTGAAATAGACATATCACTCTTGATCACTATTATTCACATATATACATACTCTTAGAGAGGTAATGCGATACTATGACATATACCATAATCGTGATTCAAGCTCGTCCTAGCCAACGCTCGTTGAGTTCGTAACCTCGTGTGGATACCAGTAGATGGGCAACGCTTGAGGTCCTTTCTCTATTATTATTATTATTATTATTATTATTATTATTATTATTATTATTATTATTATTATTATTATTATTATTATTATTATCACGGGGAGTATTCACGCTACAAAGGTATGTCATTTCCCCTAAATTCATGTTAATACATGTATGTGATCTTCGGAGGTTTTGGTGTTTTCCGCAAGTTAGACTTACCATAACCCAACAGATGCAACACTTATATGATGCTATAATTTAATGGTGGAACAAAGCTATATAAATTACGAATGCACCAGTAAAGTACATATCCTACATATATAAACTACTAACATCCCCAAGAAATTTGAGGGGGAAAAAGTACCTATCCTACATATATAAGCAATTAAGCACAAAACCCAGAAACATTTTATGAGGAAGAAAAAATCGTGATATATGAATTAGTAACGAAAATCCCAAATAGTTGCACCCTTTTCTGATCGAAGATACATACAACAATAGTGTGAAGAGAGATATGCAGTGACTGTTGAGAGGGAAGGAAAAAATAAACGCAATATGGTTTTTGGAAACCACTAAAAGTGGTTTGGGAAAACAGGCTGTTTCTTCCAAAAATAAAGGTGATTTTGTTTTTGGCAACAAGATTTGCCGAGCACGTTGTGTTTTTTTTTCCAAAAAAAAAAACCAAAAATCAAAAACTACAACAATACCGAACGGCCCCTTAGTTAATAGTTTTCATTTAATTTTTAAAGGCAGTTTTAATGAAAATAACCCAACGTTTCCAACATCTTCATAAAATAACCCAACCTTTCCACTTTAACAAAAATAACCCAACATGTTATGCGTCACACTAATATCCCGAACCTACTAAAATGGAATTTCTAGCACTCTAATCCTCAAGGGGTTACTTTCTATTTCACAAGTTTATGATTCTTTCATTAACGGTGTTTTTTTTATTTAACTACATTGTTCTAAGTATTTTGCCTTGTTTGACATTTAACTTTTGTCTTCATCATTGGTTAAATTGTTAAACAATACCACTCCGTCCCAAATTAAACTTCCCATGGAATAGTGTTATGTGAGGGGATTTCAAATTCCATGGGAAGTTTAATTTGGGACGGAGTGGTATAACATACCAAATGCACGAACATTTTTATTAATTAGCAAGTGAATCTTTGAATGAAACCAAAATAGATTTTTATTTAGAGGTAGTTGTGAGTTTGATATTAGTTCACTTCGATTGAGGTTGAATAGACGTGTTCTACATAATAAGGGGAAGGTAATTATTATGAGTTACTTATAAAACTCATAAAATAGGGGGAAACAGAAGGGAAAAAATCGTCAATGAAAGAATCACATAAATTTGTGCAATATGCTTAATTTTTTTTTTTTTTATCTGGCCCCTTAAGATTTGAAATGTGAGAAATTATTACTTCAGCAAATCTGGGATATTAGTGTGACGCAAAGCAAAACGTTGGGTTATTTTTGTTAAAGTGGAATGGTTGGTTTATTTTATGAAGATGTAGCAAACGTTGGGTTATTTTCATTAAATTTGCCATTTTTAAATAGTTAATGTTAACTAGACATGTAATTTATGTCCAAAAAACAAAATTAGATATGTAATTTAGTTTTAGATCGGATTGTCTTTGTAATTTGAGTTTCGAGGCGAAGTGTTTGCTGAAAATTAGTTGAAATGGTTCGTAGAAGTTGAAATAAAAGCTTGAAGGTTAAAATTCTTTTAGCTCAATTGAAAAATACATGAAGAAAAATATGAATACGTAATGTTGTAGACTATCAAATTAAACCACCTTGCTCCAAGCCTCCAACATTAATTAGTATGATACTGTCCTTTTTAGGTCACGCCATTAGTGTACGTACAACTGTACACCCCCTCAAAAATAAAGTGGACTGTTCTAAATTAAGACTTTCTTTCTTATTTTCTCAATGTGAGACATGAAATGATATCCCTACAAATTCTCCATTCAAACCGAGAACCAAATACTTGGCGTCCCCTCAAGCGATTATTCGTCATGAATAAGGGGTCGCCAACCATTTAGTCCATACTTTCCACAAGTTCCATCAGAATTGTTGGAGTGCCAAGTCACAAGGCTAATGTGATACTATCCGTTTTGGGCCACACTCGCATGGTCTTGAAAATGGTTATTTATCCCCATGAAATCCCATTCTAATGGAGTTAAGGTATAGTGACTAATAATTCAAGATCGTTTCTTGTTTCTTCTACGTTGGACTCGGTTTGACACCCCAACATCTAATACAATATCAACCCTACATAGTACATATATTCCCACATGTGTGATTTTACAAATTCCAACTACCATTTCAGTTAATGTTTTACTAAGGCCCCGTTTGATAGGACTGCAGTTTTCTGAACTGATCTAATCTGATCTGAATTATTCTGATCTGAACTGATCTGGTCTGAAAGATTCTGAACTGATCTGATCTGATCTGATCTGAATGTGTTGAAATTTTGATTGAATTACAACGAATTAGTATCAGTTATGGACCAGATACATTGACAAAAATTTGGACATTTTTGATCTGATCTGAATGATTCTGAACTGATCTGATCTGATCTGAATGATTCTGAACTGATCTGATCTGATCTGAATGATTCTGAACTGATCTGAATACTACTGCAAATAAGTCCTATCAAACAGGGCCTAACTACTCCTAAATTAATGAGCTAGCTTAGCTGGAGTATGTCATATTTTTTCAGCTACTTGTACATTTTAGCTTTCATCTACTATTCGTGCAACCAACTATCATTTCAACTAATTATGAACCACTATTTCAGTTAGTTTAACGAAACATATATATCAATACATAAACGCATCAAAGCAATTGGTGTTTGATTAAAATGGATCAAGATCCTCTGGAGTTATTTTTCCTAGAGTTCCGTGGAGTTTACTTGAAATGGAAAAATATATTTATGAATACATTTTTTTAAATAAGAAAAAACACTACATGGTAGAGTGATATTTCCATTTTAAATAAAATTCAGGGAACTCCAGGAAAAATAACTACAGAGGATCCAAATCCGATTAAAACGTATCAATTATAACTAGTAATCTAGTATTTTTAGCAAGTACCTCACCAACTCTTCGCATAACATGTTTCAAGTTTATTAAATTAAATTGTATTTCGACGGTGAAAACTTTACAAACTATTGTACTCATTTGTCGCTGCTAATTGTTCTTTATCCTATTCTCATTTTAGACTTTTAGTCGTTCTTATCTATTCTTCTTAATATTATACATCTCGTAAATTTTTTGACACACATAGATCATATTACAAAACTCTCACGACGAGCGAGCCATTGGTACTCGCTACAATTACAAGTAGTTCAAAAAAGAACTTTTATGATGCCATAACAAGGCGCAAGTATATACTATCTACTCCAAGGAGTATCATTTGACGCCGAAATCAAGTAACACAAAACAATTGGTGAGTCGCCGACTAACGCACGCTATGGAGTATTATTGACGCCGAATTCAACGAAGCACATAAGTTCACCTTGATCAATCAGTAAAGTTCTTGTTTTTGTTTTGTTTCTTTAGTAATCAATCCGCATAAAGTCCACGAAACCTAGGTCCTTTTCATTCAAAAGAACAAAAAAGAATCTAGGTCCTATGTACCAATGCACTTCATTGGGTAAGAGAGGTAACACTATAAACTTGTGTTAAACAAAAAAAAAACTTGAGAGTGAATTCTTGTTGGTTGATGGGTGTAGACGTTTACTGATCAAAAGGTCGGTTAGACAGTTAACGTGAATAGTTTGCACAGTTACTTTATGATAACTCAGGTGAGATGAGAAACATCTTGACTTAATTACTCTAACCATACATTCAATATAGCCATATAGGAGTTTTTTTTTTTTTTTTTTTTGAAGGGAGTCCTAGTATTTTATTAGTACTCCGATATTAACTTCTTGTTGTTACAATTAAAACAAATCCAACTATTAGATATTTGTTGGCTTGTTATTGTTTTTGCTACGACAAATTAAGAAAATAAGAAGCTACTACTTGATACACAAGCTTTGATTTAGACCAAGATTTCTCATTTATTTGTTTTTCTTGCTTTTGTTGTGGTCCGTTAAACGTACTTCAACCCCTAATAATTGACGGTTACTTTTACAAATGATTTAGGAACGAAGCATTTTTGAGCGGAAGCAAGGGCTCTGCCGACCTCATGGCTCATTTTGTTAGGAGATACAGCAAGTCAATGTTGGAAATAATGGAGTTAATCTGACTTATCTGACAGTCGAATCGAATAGTGAAATTGTTGTGGCGAGATCACAAGTATCTCTGAACTTAAAGACGATTTCGTCGAGCCTCGGTGCAAGCCTCTCCTGACGTTCGTCTTCCAGGTTACACAACACCAACCCTCCTCTGCATTGAAGAAGATCGATTGGTATAAAAGATCCGTACTCACGATCTAAGCTCAAAGAGACCTCCTTGGGACTTTATGAGACTCTTATGACTATTCTCTGTGTTTAGGGTATCTGAGGCAACCTCGTATTTATAGTTTCTCAAGGAACAACCAATACGAACAAGAATTAGGAAAGCGCGGAGAAACAACCGACATCACTCGGCGACCCGCGGGAGACAACGCGCGGTCCGCGGCGCGCTGGGCGCGGTCCGCGGAACTAAACGCGTGGTCCGCGGATTCTCTACTGCTGCTCTCTGTTTTTCTTCTTCCGCAGCTTGCCTTCCATCGAGCGCGGTTCGCGTGATACCCGTCAACATTGAGCTTGTTGATTAACAAACTCCAACAGTCAACAGTGTCTGGTATAGGACAGATTGGCGGTCTCTTAATAAGTAAATCAGTATTATGTCGTGGTATGTCAAAACACGCCTCATAATAGACCACGAGTCGAAACTGTTTCTCATTCTTCGCAGACTTCGGATGATTCCTTAGCGCATTTCTGACCAACTTATTAGACATCTCATATGCGTCTTGAAAGTTGTAACGCTCGTAAAAATGGTCTTCAAAACCTCATGATTCATGATCCTAAAACACATCAAAAACCGTACGCACCAAAGACAATTCCATAAAAATCTACGATCATTTAACAAGATCTAGTGAAATTAAGAGAACTTATGGCATTTTGTATAAGTTGCATTGATTGAGGAAAATCACGTGACAATAACATGAGTTTGGGTTTGCGAGTAGGGAGCTTTGGAGCGTATTACGAAATGACCTAATTGCCCCTAGTCCTTTTCTTCATTACGTTTTTTAATCTTTTCAAAGACCTTTTTTGACTATATTGGAATAAAATACTCCAATATAAATTGCAACAAGCCAACAACGCACCACTATAGGAAGATTCAAGGAAAATGATATTCATTAAGAAAAGGGAGGGCTGTAATTTGATTTGAGTTGCTAATAATCTGATAATGTCGCGTTAAAAAGAATACTTAGTGGTGTCCAACAAAGGTTCTTTAGCATCTCATTTGAAGGTTCTTTCTTTGCTAGATATTTATTTTTATAGTGATCATTGCATATTTGATAAGGTGTCAATTTTCTTTGATAATTGAAAGCCACTGAATCTCCATGGTTTTCTAATCACCTAAATGTATCGAACGGTAACATTACTTTCAAGTTAGGTGTAACATTGACGACCCATTGCGAATCCTCGGATTATATATAGACATATAGTCTTAGGCCTTGATCTTTTTGCGTAATAAGATTTTAATAGTTCATCACTTCACTTACTTTAACTTACAACTTATTATCTAGGGTGTTTTTTTAGCTATAATGTCGATTCGTTGTTGTGTCGTCAGATTTGTCTTGTTGTATTGTTTTTTGTTTATTATCGGATAATATTGAACTTACTAATTTGATCACTTTATTAAGTTCATGTTAGTTAAGTATAATGAAGTTTAATTAGCTGGAGAAACCGTAAATATAACACTGAAAAGAAAAGAAATATTACTTGAACTAGCTAGACTTAAAGTTGGTTAAACCTTAATGGTGAGTTCTATCTAATGCTTTCACTCACTTGTAAAAATTGGTTGATTTTTTCTAAGGTAGGCAGAGGCACCAGACTTCAGTTGTTTGTTAACTACCAACTTGAGAATTGAGAAAAAAGTGAAATAAATCACTCACCTTATCAAGATTTGCATATTATTGATAAGTGAAAGCCAATGCCACTACGAGAATAAAGTGTATTATGTTTTAGGGTAATGTATTAGTGTATTACGCCGTATCTTGATGGTTTTATGCAGGTGTATTGAACACTAAAATCACCATCCAATTGTGAGTATATAATGACTACCACGCTATATCCTTGAATTTTATAATCTCCTCTATCTATCTCCATAATAAAATTTGACAATTCAGTTCATTTCAACTTGCGACTTATCGTTCAAACAGTTTATTTACCTATAATGTCGATTTACTATTGTGTCGTAGGATTGGATTTGTCTAGTTGTATGTGTTGTCCTTTATAGATTGGATATTAAACGTCATAGTGATGGAGTAGCGTAATAGTGTTTATTTACTCTGATTCTAATAGCGAGTTAGCGCAAAAAAAAAAAAAAAAAAAAGTGTATAAACCTAGATAAGAGAAGAAATAGGTTCTAGACTACCTAAGTTAAAGTTTCTTTTTTGGGAAAATGGAAAAAAAAAATAGATTTAACTAAAAGATAAAACACTACAATCAAAGAATTAAAAAGCTTGACCGAAAAAGAAAAAAAATTACTGAGCCGAAGAAAAAAGGAAACCAACAAAAAAAAGATCGGATTTATAGATTTTCCTCGTAATTACAACATCAACATCCTTAGACCTTGTTTGATAAGACTAAATCTTTCTTATATAAACTGATCGGATTTGAATGTTCCTAATATGATCTAATCTAATTTGAATGCATCTTAATTGAACTGGTCTGATATGAATTTGTTGAAAATTATTTAGCTTCATATGGAGGTATTAATACCAAGAAATATCATAGATACATTGATCGTTATATAAGCAATTCTGATCTTTGTAGGAATCTGGTCTGATTTGATTTGAATGAATTTGAATGACTCGGATCAGATTTAAATACTCCTTTTACTAAGTTGGATTGTATCAAACATGTCTTTCCTTGCTGATACAACTTCTGAGGTCTCATCATCAGCATTTGCTCCATACGACATTTGTCTCTTGCGATCCATATATAGTAGCTTAAACTACAAATTAGGGGATAAATAACTTGTTTTCTGAATCTTAATGTAATCCTCTCCTTAGCACGCAAAATTCTAGCATCATTCTCAAGTATTTGTGTTTTGGTATCATATAAGTATGCATTATGACCTGTTTTCGATTTAGGGGGTATCAAGTCACTTTACTACTATAGGGAACATGATGGTAGTTTGGAATTGGGCTTCAGGCCTAGGGGTATGGTGTAGGATTATGGATCAGGAGTACTGATCGGGGACATAGGATTATTACGGATCTGGGGATGCAAGATTTCGTAATGGGTAGAGACGTAATGAACACAAGAAATATGGATAGACAATAAACATACAAGATATAAGAGACTTTTATAGGTGGAAAACCCTTGTAAATAAGGGAATACCCACCGGGGGCTAAGGCCCTGTGCGATTCAACTTATTCAACAGTGTTTTCAAATCAAATCAGATTTATTCAAATCAAATCAAATCAGATCAGCTTTATTCAAATCAAATCAAATCAGATCAGAATTATCCAAATAACAATCAATGAATGTAGTCTATTTTTAGTTATTAATTCGTCTAGTTGCAGTTAATTTATCAGTTAATTCAGTTCAGATCAAATCAAATCAAATTTATTCAAATCAAATCAAATCAGATCAGTTCAAATCAAATCAAATCAAATCAGATCAGAAAAATGCAGTCCAATCGCACAGGGCCTAACTTAGTCCCACCAAATATTTCACTAGTTCTATTGTAGGTGGCATATATACAATTACTTTTTAAAGCTCTAGGCTAGCAATACAAGATTAGGAGTATAAGTTTTCGTATTTAAGTGTATGATTATGATTAAGGATGGTCAAGATGATCTTCTTTTGTCTTGGAATCTTATTTTGCTGCTCCCTTGTTTGTCATTGAATCGTGTCATTGTTGCTCTTTCCTTAAATCTCTCTTTATATCTCCGAAATCCAACATTTCCTCTGCAACGCTTCGTGTACAAACTTTCTTGGCCTTGTTCCTGCTTCTTATGTTTGGGTTTGGCTTGTTGCCATGTGTGGTGGGTCTTAGCCGTGAGCTATGTGGATCCGATTTCTTACCCTTTCACTAATCCACTTTTTTTATTCTTATTCATCTCGGTACATGGGCCTAGCTCGGAATTGGATCCCCTAAAGTTGAAAATAAACTCTATACGGTAGAGTTTACTTAATAAGGTAAGAATTAATTATTTTGCATTTTCTTTGTGGATTCCAAGATCCTCTTCTTTTTGTCTTATTACTAGTTTTAGCAAACTCTACCAACTCTACCAAAAAATAACTCTAGGGGATCTTCACCCGCCTAGCTCGCCCTTGTTTCTTTTTTCGTAGTAGTATGTTAGAGTACGTAGTGTGGTTGTTGTACTCTCGCATTGGGTGTCATCCTAGATAGTAGGGGGACTCAATTGCTCACCATGTTTTCTTACCTCTTAACAAAAAAAAAATCTCTCTATTTAAAACACCATATTCTCCGTAAGAATATTCTAGTCCATTATAGATATATTCCCAACAGGGATTGGGATTACATGTCTGTGAAAAGAACGAAACCTCTCTTATTAAACCCTGAGAACGCAAAAATGTCTTCTTGCATTACGATGTCACTCACACCTGCAAAGTAAATCTCACACTTCCCGGAGTTTGAGCACAATTCAAACGCAACTAGAAGGTCGAAAATCCTCCACAATAAATAAAGATAATACACAAATTAAAATCCCCTCTAGACAGCTGTAGCATGTTCAATTCATCAGCAAAACAGAGGTGATAATTTAGTTTCGAGCGAAACTGCATCGTTCGGTATCAGTATCCTTTTCTGCTTTAGGTCTGTTGGATCATAAAATTTAGTTCCATAAATTAAAAAATTGAAAAATGAATAACAAAAACGATATGAAACAAGCCAAAGTTGGTGAAGAAACTCACCCTATGACCTCGTGACCTTAATTCAGTTTTTGTTATTCAATTTTCAATCCTTCTATACTAATAAAGGAGGCTTTTTTGCAGCTCTCACATTAACCGGAGATTTTTTTTAGAGAGTTTTGAGAATTTTATAATATTAAAAGTATTTGATGTTCATATAAACACAAAAACTCACATACTAAATTTTGGTATCCATCTAAACACATATGCTGACATAAAGACACGATTCATTGTTTCCGAACTATATTAACTGCTCTGTATTTTTCAAGTTGTATCATAAATGACCTAATTCTCATATCCTATATATTTGATTGGACATTAATCCGTGATTATATATAAAACATATATTATTTTTTTTGGATGTTTAAGTGTTTAGCCGTACATTATCTCCCCCGGTGAAATTATAGTTTTCATTTTATATATCATTTTTAATAGAAAACATTGTCATGTGACCCGTGTAATGCACGGGCCTTCATCCTAGTTTTTTAATATAAGAAACCCAACACCATTTTTTCTGGTTTTTGGAAACACTCGTGAATGAAACGAAAATAAATAAACGGGTTATGATCGTCTCATGGAGTTGATATGTACTTGGTGAAGTTCGTGAAGTTTTCTATAAGTGGTGATAAAACAATAGGAATAGAATTTTGAAATTCACAAATAATGTTATAATTTATTCTTAACTTATTCGGTAAACTCCACGTCTTCACATGGTGGAGTTTATTTTCAACTTCATGGATCCAAACTCGTACAAAATGATATAATTAGGCCCTGTATGATAGGACTTAATAAACTGAATATTTAGATCAGATAATATTTATTCAATTCAGATCAAAATTATTCAAATCATAATTGGTCCATCAGAGTCTTTCAAATCATATCAGAGGCATTCAAATCAGATCAGATTTAAGTATTTTGATCATAACATAATTAACACTAATCTCGAATTTTATTCACATCAGATCAGAGTTATTCAAATCAAACCAGAGTCATTCAAATTGGATTTCATCAGATTAGAGTGAATGAAACCTGATCAAATGCATTCAAATCAAATGAGATAGTACAGTCCTATCATATAGGGCCTTATCAACTGATTTGAAATTAATTGTCTAACTTATTCTATAGATTTTAGGGTGTAAAAATATACTAGCTAAGTGATAGCTGCATGTATACACAGTCATATCGAACAAGGTATTTCGAAACCTAATCCATACCTCCATAAGACATGCATACAACTCTATCCGACTTAGAAAAGGATGAAGAGGCAAAAATAATTGAAAATTGAAATTTCAAAATCCTTCGTGGATAAATGGATAAATGCATAACATTCTTCGTCGGTGAATTCACTGATTTATAAGTGGATATAATTCACTATTATTAATTTGAAAGTTTCCTCATAGCCAACATTGAAATTTTGATATTGACGTCATAAAATATGCCAAGTTCATGCGCATCACCTACTTGAAATTTAGCATGTTAATCCACGTATAAAAGAATCTTATCCATACAAAAATTCAAGAAGTAAACATCTACATTTTAATATTTCAGCAAAATTGTCAAATTCTATTTAAGATACATTTTTACAAATTGAATAATGTATATAACATGTCTTAGAATGAAACATGAACTATCTGACAGTTAGTACTATGCGGAGAAATGTAGGTATTTGACACATCAATTCGACGTGCTACCGCAGTAATCTGATTAATAATCGAATTATAATTAATTGAATTGGTCATTTCAGTTTATCCAATTTGATAATGTATTATAGCCAAATAAGTTGAATACTTCACCTTCTGATCTGCGGATTTAATCCTAGAAGAGACAAAAAAAAGTTAGTCGTCGAGCAAATGGATATAGGTTTTTTTATTGTACATTTTGAAAATAATGCATTTTTGGTTTATTGAGTAAAGCAAATGGATAAATAATGTCCCTTGAACTGAAACTTCGATCTTAATTAGAGTTCTCAAATTATTTCTTTAGTACATAGAAATATGCCTCTTAAAAGGAGTTTTGGGACGCATAATTAATGGATCGAGTAACACTTACGAGAATAGCATGTCATAACGTCATATCATTGCAATGTAATAATGTAATTCCTTTTATTTTCTTTTTAGGAGTATTGTGATCTTATTAGTGTGATGGAATAATGTAATTCTCATCGTAATGTCATGGGATATACATGTAATCAAGGTAATTATATACTTTGTTCAACCTAGAAGACTAGAACAATAATTATGACTCATCCCTACTTGTCACTCTTTACCTTATAACCTTTTATGTAATAAACTTGATATATAACACATAAATGGTGAACCCCATATCAAACATATCTACATGCATCTAGGGTAGTCGAACTATATACGGAGTATAACGTTTGTAGGATAAGATAATGAATATAATTCTGACTCATAATGGAGGTCAATCCTCACATAGGTCGAGCAAGACCAACATTTTTTTTTTTAATCAAAGTATTTAATTTGTGTAACAACCCTAAATTTTGACTAACTATAAATAGCAATAATTTAGAATTGTCACGCCACAATTGACTAGCGAGTCAATTGATAGGCTAGAAATTCGATTACAATAGACCAAAAGAAATAATACAGTGGAAGTCTTAAAATGACGAACCTACAGTTCTCAAACGAAATATCAAATTACAACTGAAATGAAATAAAGTCTTTATTGAAATATGTCTCTTGAAATAAATCCCCAGTTATGCATCAACTTCACTAGCACGCAGCCACACATCAAGACCTGTCAAATATGCCATCGAAGATTGACATAGACCCCAGAAAATGGTAGGGACGAACCAGAAACAGAACGTCAGCACAAGCTGAGTAAGAAGCAATAAGCATATATAAGAAAATAAGATACGCGCCTTGAGGCGCGTAGCTAACAAGAACGAATTGAAGTTATATCATAAGAATATCATAAGAATATCATAATTAAAGGAGCATCGCCGCTCAAACAACAGAGTTATAAGTTTTATATTGGCCAGGGTCCTACCCCATAGCCCCACTTATCGAACTTCGTTCGAGCTAGAGCCGTAGTAAACGCCCCTACTAATCCCTAGTGTGCACACCCCTCGCTAGACGGGCCGGTAGGACGAGCTCCCATCTAGAAGGAAGACTAATAGGAAGTCGGTAGCTAATTCGACCCACAGTACCTTGATCAGAGGTATATAACAGCGGCCAGCCGAGCTGAACTTGCGCTGAAACTCTAGGTGGATTAATATATTATCTTTCATCCATTTTATGTATGTTATTTGAGGATGAATTATTTGATGATACAAATTACAACGATCGTAAACGAATCACACTAGCATACAAAGCATTAAGAGAACAAACAACCAACCACTCGGCCGAGAGGCCGAGTGGATCGAAGCCCACGGCCGAGAGGCCGAGAGGCCGAAGGGCAGCAAGGCCGAGAGGCCGAAAAAGTAGAACGGCCGAGAGGCCGTTCGCATGCAAGGGACTTGTGAAGCAGTTGAGCAAAGCAAACAACGATAGTATGAATCCAATGATGAACTTTGAAGCAAGTATCATATGGTACGAACAATTGAGCGAAATAAGGCAATAGATGATCATACAAAACTTATCAATGATTCAATAGCAAGTGAGGGTGTTTGTGATCAACGTTCTTACCTTACTTGCGAATTCTCAAGATCAACTCAAGCCTTAAAATGGAACTTCCTCGAATACACAACCTAAAATCATATAACAACACTCCAATTACTAACCAACACCCTTCTAGTGCATCTAAGGCAACTTAAACTTAGATTTCATCAATCAAATGAACCCCAATTGACACCAAATTCGCACAACAACCACTACAAGAAAAAAGCTAAATAGAGACGGAATTTTGTGAAGGAAATCCGTCTCAAACTGCAATTAGAGACGGATTAGAGACGAAATATGATCCGTCTCTAAACACCTCGTCTCAAATTTATTAGAGACGGATTTTAAAATCCGTCCCTAATTGATTTGAGACGGAATCCTAATATCCGTCTCTAATGATTTGAGACGGATTTCAAATTCCGTCTCAAATTAGAGACGGAATATATAAATTTCCGTCTCAAATTAGAGACGACGCTTTTGAACATCCATCTCAAACTACAAGCTTGAATTTCATATATAGCCATTTTTATTTCTTATATGCCATATTACATATTAGTCTCATGCATTATAATACTACATACATATATCTTTCTTTTCCATAGGCTACATGGGATTCGAACCCACATCTATGTGCATATGCACATGCTCTTCCACCTTGAGCTAATAGCCTCTAAAAGAATCACAATCTCAACCTATACTTAACACCATGAAAGTATGAAATATACAAATGTGAAGCCTTAAAATGAAATAAGGTAGCACAACTCTAGACATGTAAGAAGTATAAAGGAAAGACCATCACATATATTAGAAACAGCAAACCTCCAACTAAACATCTAGGGAGGAAACAATAATTTAATCCCTAACTCGTCGAACTTGCTATGCAAAGAACAATAACCCATCACAGGATCACAGGAAAAAGGAAATAAACCAAACAAGATTTTAGATTACCTGATGCACATCACTTCCTCGCATCGATGAAGTTGTTGCACATTTTATCAGTCCCAATCCATCTAAAACTACGGAGTACAATGAAAGAAACCACAAAAATATAAATCAAACATGAGGCTGAAGGCAAGTTCCACTATTATAGCTCATTGTCTAAACATGATACAAGAAAACTTAATCGTATGACAGAATGCATATAAAATATTACCTTCTCCCAACCAATAGAGATTTGTTCCTTTTACTTATTATCATTCTGATAAGAATAGAATCTTAATCTAAGAGACATGCAACTATAAACCATTAGACAGGAAGGCCTGACCACTCTACCATATACTTTTGGAGAGTTTATCATTGTTCTCTCCCCTGTAAAACACCACCCAATAAGAGAATAGCATGCAATGGCTACTAGACACGTGTCTAAATATCTACCATAACATCCTTCACATAGTGTACTGAAAATACAGAACACAACATCCAAGACAAAGGATACAAAGGTGATCAGCTAAGAGTACAATCAGTAGGCTATAAGCTACAGCAGATATGCCCTTGAACACAGGGAAGAGACAGGAGGGATGGGGGTGGTCGTGTGAAATGCTGAAAAACAAATCAAAGGTCAGAGATGTACACACAACTATGTAAAACAATCAACCATAGTAGCAACTGTACACAGTAAATTCTTTGTTTAAATTATCCAAATGCCGAGAAATTTCAATAAAAGAATATCAATAAACTACACTATACTTGTTCAACAGCCCTACTTCATGTACGTAATCATTGAGTCCCCTTCCCCTCACACACATCCACAGACAAAGCCATTGCAAAAGGAAGAGAGTTAATTACTCAGCTACATTCAAAGGAATTGATACCAATTTAGAAGCCTTAAGACATGACATAACAAATGACAGATTTGGCACCTTTATGAGGTCCAAGTTCTCGAATTACGATTAAATTACCATGGTTCTAGGGAACCTCTAACTCAACATGGTTCTAGAAGCCACACATTCAACAGTATCATCCTCTTATAATATGATAAGACATGTTTAGCTATCAATCCATATTGTGTAGCTGTAATATAAAAAGGGCCTAACTGAGCTGATCATCGAACACCCATCGATTTGCACGAGTAATTTTCAGAGCATAACTCAGACTAATCAATTTCTGTCACTAAGACAATAGAAGAACGAACTGCACAGAGGATCATTGAACCTATATAAAACATGTAGGCAGCTATAACTGAAAGAAAGCTTACAATATTCATATTCACCATCACATATATGCGGTCAAGAATCAAAACAAGAGGAGAATCCATAACTAGATAAGCACCACCCCTAAATTGATTATACTACAATGAAATGCCAAACTATTACTACTTAGATAATTAACTAAAAACCAGAAATTAAACTATTACTACTTAGATACCATCCCCTAGCAAATCAACTCAAGATAAAACAAAAAATTGTGTTTTTTGACCCGGTACCAACTAACTCGTTCAAGGATCATTTGGAACAGCACTCAAGCGAACACACATAATTATCAGACAAATGACCACTATATAGCATCCCAAATCAATCACAATTTCACAACCCAGTGCACGAAGACATCAACTCCCAATTTTCAAACTGTAACATTGTAATCGAACTGATAATTACCACCAAATCACACAACAAAACTATCCTAAAAAACCATTCTCCACAAATTGATATTGAAGAGCACTAATTTGATCCTCCGATGACTAATTGAAACCATAAAATGAACAAACCAAACCTAATAAATCGGCAATAATGTAATTCCAAGTCTAAATATTGCGACTTTTGAACACATACAGATACAACAGTAACAAACCAATTGAAAACCAAAACGAAAATAGAAAATAAATTGTAATAAGTAATAAAAAATGAAGAACAAAATAACTTACATGTTGTAGCGGAAGGAGACGGAGACGGTAAATCAATCAGATGGCGGAGATTGATCAGAGTTCATAATCAGAAACGGGATCGAAAACGTCATCTCTCGCTCTTCTTTTGATTCTTGTTGTTGTTTGTCATCACAAGCGTGCGAGTTGAATTCCTCGTCGTCTCATGGCAGATCTAAAATTGGGAATGGAAAAGAGAGGAAATTAGGGTTTTGAGAGGAGAGAGGAGAGAGAAAGAGGGAGAGTTGTTGCGTTTGAGAATAGACGGAAAAGTGAGAAGTTGGGCTTCACCGGAGAAGAAGATGCAGAGGCCATATGAGTTTTCTTGTTATGGCAGAGAAAGTGTGGTCGAAATGAACGGATCTGAGAGAAATTCTTACATTTTTTTTTAATGAATAGAAGTTAAGTAAGAAGTCTGATTCCGTTTCTAAATTCAGAGACGGATACTAATAGATCGTCTCTATTTAGAGATGAATTACAAATCCGTCTCAAATTTGAGACGAAATAATGAGATTCGTCTCTAAATAGAGACGGTATTGTGAAATCCGTCTCAGATTAAAGTTTGAGACGGAAAATTATTTTCCGTCTCAAACTTAGAGACGGAATTACAAAATTCGTCTTTAAATGCAGAATTTCTTGTAGTGAACTCCCTAAGCATATTAACTTCATGAATCTATCATTAAATCATCATAATAATAACTTAAACACCCATTTTAGCCAATTTTCAGAATTGGGCAGCATGTGTAATCACCATTTAATCACCTTAAAACTTCACCAAATCAAAACCAATGTTTACCCAATTCACAATAAGTTTTCCCCTTCAAATATCACATGAATCCACACATAAAATCACTCATAAACTCATATAAACCCTATATTCAAAACCCTAATTTCAACCATCAATCAATCATGCATTCAAAACCATAATCTAGCATGATCATAAATCAATAGGACAAATTCTTACAATCTAAACCCAAATCACAATACAATTGATAAAATCTAGAGATGCCCTAATTAGAAATAATGATCAAAAGGCTTTAAGACTTACTACTCTTGATTATAAAAATCAAGAGGAAGGATGTAGGGTGGCGGTGGTGACCGGCGGCAGGGACGGCGGTCGACGGTGGTGGGTTCCGGCGGCTTTCTCTCTCTCTCTCTCCTTCTCTTTTCGCGCGGCTTCTTCTTCTCCTTCTTCTCTCTTTTTTTTTCTCTCTTCTCTTCTCTGCGTTGTGCGTGTGAGAGTTGGAGGGTTTTTGTTCTTCTTTTTTTTAATTTAATAGGTAGAATAAATATAGTAAGGGTATTTTGGTAATTTTGCCAAACAACTGCCAAAACGGGAAAGTGTCTCCAAAAGTGAAAGTATGCTCTAAATTCCCAAAATGAGGCTTTATAGACTTAAAATAGACTCTCCCCAAAACTTAATACCATTTAAAATAACCCAAAAATGTGGGGTGTTACAATTTGGCTCACAAGCAAGCCTCCCCATTCAATTCACTGTTGTTAGAAAGTCAACTCAGATCAGCCAAAAATCTAAACCGATGATTGATGCCCAATAATTGGTTATATCTTAACACTCCCCTCACGTGAGAGTTCTTTGGGCTTGAAACGTGGACTGAAACCCGCACTTGAAATGTGGATGATAAATGTAAACATTGTGCTGAAATTCCACTTGAAATGAGGGGACTTTCAGGATTTGAACTTGAAATCTCAGGGTCACTGAGTTGATTCCATGTTAGAGAGCCAACTTTGATGGTTGAGTCCAAATAATTGGTTATATCTTAACAGCTGTGATAACTAGTCCAAATTTATTTAAAAATGTAGTAGAAAACAATTTGAATCACCTATCACAAATTTGTTTTTTTTAAACTTTTAGGGGGCGTTTGGTATGATATTTCGAATGGTAACGGAATGGAATGGGATTAGGGGTGGAGTGGTAACAAGTTCCGTTACTTTAAATAACGCGTTTGGTTCACTAAAAAAATGGAATGGAATCATTTTTTAAGGACAAAACAGTAAATAAACAAATCACCCCAACCCCTTCTCTTTCTCTCTCCTGGCCCCTCAACTTCCCCTTCCCCACCCTACCACCGCCACAAAACTGCAGCCACCGAGCACTACTACCACCGGAGCCGGCGAGGTCATCACCGGTTGACTTTTACGGCGCCGGTAAGACCTCGCCCAGCCCACGCGAACCAACCACAAGCCCATTCCCACCCAATTACATTATCAAGCCACCATTTCTCCTTCTCTCTCCTCTCTCCTCCCTTGCTAGCCACCACATCTAACCGGCGAAAGGTTGATTAGGCCTTGTGGACGGCGCCATAGGAGGTGGCGAAGGTGGAGCAATTGGTGGTTGGTGACGATGCCAAGGAAGTTGTAGAAGAGAAGATGGAGGAAAAGGAGAGACGAATAAGGAACAAGAAGGCCACCGCGGTGGTCGCCGGATGAAGATCGGCCGGCCGGTGTAATTTCCGGCGAGATTGGTGGCCGGCCGTCCATCGCCAACGGCTTGTGGTGGCTGGGCAGTGGTGTGGGGTGGGGAGGGGAGGTGAGGTGAGGGAGGAGAGAGAAAATAAAAAAGGGGGGAATGGATTTGGAAACCACAAATTTGAAGAGGGATTCATTTTGGGGGAGTGAGTTAGAGGAGGGTAATAGAGTGGGAAAAAATAATTTTAAACCAAACAATAAGTAACGTAATCGGAGTGGGATTCCGTTACTTGGTCTCAAAAAAAGTCTAACCAAACATGCACTTAGATGACAAGAATATACTTTTTTTTTGTTGTACGTACGCTAATAAACATTTCTCCTCAAAAGATAAAAATTTAGACAACAACCAAGTCTTATTCCCAAAATGATTTAGGTCGGCTAACATGAATCGTCATATAGTAACCGTCTTGTGTACGCCATAAAATTTCAAAACGTTGTAAACCTTTTAAGAGTATTTAAACACTTTCAAAGAAAGTTTTATAAAGTCGTCAAAATAAATAAAAAGGTTAAAAAAATATAGAAAAAAAAAACATATGAACTTTGAACACAAGGTAAAAAAGTTTTGGGAAAAGAGTTGAGAAACCGAACAAAGAAATCAAAGGAGTCAGATTAAGTCCTCCGCATGTATAAAGTTTCTCCACATCGCCCTATCCAACACCATACTCTCTTTAAGCCCTAGGAAATTCATATCACTTCTAATCACCCTCATCCAAGTCATCTTGGGTCTTCCCTGACCCCTACTAATATTATCACTTCCCCACCCTTCTACTCTTCTAACCGGCGCGTCACTAGGCCTCCTACTCACGTGGCCATACCATCTCAGTCGGTTCTCCATCATCTTGTCCTCGATGGGTGCAACTCCTACTTCTCCATAATAACTTCATTTCTTAACCGATCACGTCTTGTATGTCCACACATCCACCGTAGCATGCACATCTCCGTCACACTCATCTTATGAACCGTGACACTGTTTCACGGCCCGACATTCCGTGCCATATAGCAGTGCCGGCCTAATTACTGTTCGCTAAAACTTGCCCTTCAACTTATTGGGCATTCCTCGATCACACAGAAGTCTTGTGCCATTCTTCCACTTCAACCAACCTGATTTGATCCTATGGGCCACATCTCCATATAATTCTTCATCCTTTTGAAGAATTGATTCCAAATATCGAAAAAAATCTGATCCCTGAACAATCTTTCCATCCAACCTGATCGCCCAAAGATAAAAATTTAGACGAATACTTTTTTTATTTCTCGCTTATGAAGTCATTGTGTGTGCTATAAATGAGGTTTAATAAACTTGTCGTACGCCATTTTGTGGAGATAATAATTTCATAACCTTTGTGGACCAAACTCCAACTCTTCAGAACTATTACTCATAAACAGATTCTAGAGGACGAGCTCCAATTAAAGCGTAGTTTCTGCTTCTGATGAACAAATTTACATTAAAAATATTTCTCAATATTGTTGTTTGGCCAATTTTCAATTTTTAGGACCCAGAACTAGTTCAAAAATACTCCTAGAGCTTGCAAATAATATTGTTCGAATAATATATCACCCTTGTACACACAATTACATCTCCCAATATTATTAGTCTTTGTTTACGAATGAGTTATAAGTTAGAATGTACATACTATACCATGTAAAGATTACAAAATTTAACATGAATTATACAAAACAAGTGTGACTTGTATCGAATAAAGTGTGAGATCTTTAAATTGATTTGCACACCAAATTCTCATCAACATAATATTTGAAAACATAATATCTTAAATATGACCCATATAAATTAAAATCTAATTGAGTATGATATCAACCATCTAGCATCACTACACACTAGCACTTCAACATAAAAAAACACACACACACACACACACACACAAACCCAACTAAATTACACTTCTATCCATCTCAACAATATGCATGTGAGAAATTGAAACACAAAACAAAAATAGCATAGAAACTCTTATCCCCCATTCATTTATTTAATCCTCACCCCCATTTAAAAAAACACTCAAGTCTCACCACCTAATACAACTCTTTATCCCACCAAAAGCCACTTTCTCCTATTTTCACTTTCTCCCTTCTTTAATTCACCACTAAATAAAGGGTGTTCTTGACATTTCCATCCACTTCACTCAAACCAAAATTCAATATCCACAAACACAAATTATACAACACATTCTCACAATTTTACATCTAATTGGAAATTTTAAGATAAAAAAAATGTACATCAAATAATTCAAAAAAAAAACCTTTTGTTTTTAAAAAAATTTATTAAAATAAGAGAGTGAATAAGCCAAAGAAATTTGACAACAATAATATAAAAATATTAGAATTGACATTATTGAATAAAATATTAAAAAATTAAAAATAATTAAACAAAAATATGAGTGAGAATGACTCATATCACAGATTCACAGCAAAACCCTCATTATAAAGCCAGCTTTCCATCCCACCATTTTTCTTTGTCCGTGCCTTCTCAACCTCTTTTATTTTGGGTTGTCCGGTCCATACATTCCATTTCCACCCTCTCTCCCTTCTCTCTCTATATTTTCTCTCTCCTCTAAAACTATTAATTTCTCCGATCAATTAAATCAATCGATCGAGATCTAAACCTAAATGGCGGCCGCAATCGCAGATTCGCCGCAACCAATTCCGACACCGACACAAACCACCACCGCCGCCTCCTCCGCCGCCGCGAAAACAATCTTGGGAAGGTATATACTCGGCCGCCTCCTCGGCCGCGGCAGTTTCGCTAAAGTATACCATGCTCGTTCTATTAAAGATAATAAATCGGTTGCGATTAAAGTAATCGATAAATTAAAAACCGATCCATCTATTTACCCTAAGATTGTTGGAGAAGTCGCCGCTATGCGGCGTCTTGATCACCCTAACGTGTTGCGTATTCATGAAGTTATGGCGAGTAAACACAAGATTTACCTTGTTATGGAGTTGGCTAAAGGTGGCGATCTTTTCGGTAAATTATCACGTCGTCCTGATCATAGATTTACCGAGCCGCTTGCGCGTCGGTATTTTCACCAGCTTGTTTCCGCCCTCCATTACTGCCATCAGAACGGGGTGGCCCACCGCGATGTGAAGCCGCAGAATCTTCTCCTTGACGATGAAGGGAATATTAAGGTGACCGACTTTGGGCTTTCCGCTGTTGTGGAGAGTCCGTTGAAGTCGGCAAATTTGTTGCAGACCGCGTGTGGGACCCCGGCTTTTGCTGGGCCGGAGATCGTGGGTCGGACCCGGGCTGGGTACGACGGGAGCAAGGCGGATGCGTGGTCGTGTGGTGTAATTTTATTCGTCTTGTTGACTGGGTGTTTACCGTTTGATGACGGTAACCTGGTGGTGATGTATCGAAAGATGTTGAAGAAGGAGTTTAGGTTTCCGTCGTGGGTATCGAAGCCGGCACGGAGTTTGATAACCCGGTTGCTGGACCCGAACCCGAAGACACGGATGGGTATCGAGGAGATAATGAAAGACGCATGGCTTAAGAATCAAGGATTAGTGTATCCTAGGAGCGTGTCGTTGGGGGACATGGCGTCGTTAGAAGAGAAGAAACACGAGAAGAGCAGGAGTTTGATGGAGAGTCAATCGAGTATGAACGCGTTTGAGATCATTTCGATGTCGTCTGGATTAAATCTGTCCGGGTTGTTTGATGGTGAAGATTGTAAGGGGAAAAGAGAGAAGAGGTTTACGTCGAGGGAGGCGAAAGGGGTGGTGGTTGAGAAGGTGGTGGAGGTTGGGGAGAAGTTGGGGTATGAAGTGGAAAAGAGAGAAAAAGGGTATGGTTCGGTTGGGAGTTGTTGTGTTTGGTTGGGTAAAGGAAGGCTCGTTTTGAACGTAGCTGTTACCGAGGTTGCGGCCGAGTTGATTGTGGTCGTTGTTACGGTGGTTGATGGTGGAGGTGTTGGTTGGGATATGGAAGACCTTCATTGGGGAGAGCTCAAGAATGGGCTCGGTGATATTGTAGTGTCATGGCAAAATGAATAGATGGGGGTAGTTCTTTATTTTTTTACCGTGTGGTAAAAAAAAAAAGAACAAAAAAAACTCCAAAACATTACACATGGTTGACAACAAATGTCAAATGGGGTAAATTTTCGCCATCCGGGGAGATTTGATCCAAGGAAGATCATTGGAATATTCGGAGTATGATCCAATCACAAGGAGATGGAGATGAAATTGTTGAGATTGGATTTATCAGATGAATGATCGATGTCGAAAATTGGTGTACATATGTATATGCCCAAGAAGAAAGAAGAAAAGGGACTTTAGTTTTGATCTAGAGCTTAGTTTCTTTTTTTCTTTTAGAGTTATTATGAGCTAATTAGAACTTACACAGACAGGTTAAAATGTAGTTTTGTTCATGATGTAGAATTTTCTCAAACTTTTAATCAGTCTGTGTAGTATTTCTTAGATAGGGTAGGATGATGATGATGACGACGAAGATTGTTGAAGAAGATGATCCCACCCCCTTAGAATGATGAACAACCGTGTGGAACAACAACAAGAAGAACAAAAAATGCTAGCCATGGCAAGAAAAATATGTAGTGCCCTGTAAATTGTACAGAATTTGGTTCTCTCCCTTGTAACATACATTTTCCATTTGTTAATGATAAGCGGAAAACTTTTATATCTTGTTCTCTTAAGGGAAAATCACCCTAATGCCTCTATTCGATAGCTCTAATTTGTTTACCATCTTTCGTTTCCACGAGTTTACTCTAGTGTTTTTGAGCAAATGGCAAATTCTTGTATACTCCCGGGTGATTTTGGATGGTTAAGATCATTGTTTCCGGGGTGAAATAGGTGTTCTACAAGTTTACTCCTTACTTTTGTGCAACTTGAATTTGGATGATTAAGATTGCTTTAGGGATAAAAAAAAATTGTCGTAGTGAGTGTTTGATAGCTCTGAATTGGTAAACATCTTTTGTCTTACAGGTTCAGTTCGAAGTTTTCTAATGTGTGTGCGCAAATTCTTGTATACTCCCCGGTGAATTTGGATGGTTAAGGTTCGGTCAAGGGTGAAAAAATGACGTACCCCCCTCGGAGATTAATCTCGTCACTGATGGTTCAACATACCATGGTTTAGGTGCAGTCTTGGCCCTGCAAAATAAAGTAATATAGAAATGGAAATTATTGATTGGTAGGGGAAACATTGTGATCATGAAATTGGAATCTATATGATTCATACTGTGGGCCGTTGATGATTTTGCTATAGAGTACTGTACAGATTATATGTCACATCTTCACTGTTCTTCTTTGTTTCTTTGTTGCAATTATGTGTCTTTGTTCTTGTGGAGCAACCTAATCGAAGAAAAGGCAATTGTTTGTGACGTTTTCTATTCTGTGTTATGTGGCGAAACTGTTTAAGCTTTCAAGTCACTTCCTTGGACCCAACTCATATTTTCTATAATTCAACCACATTAATTCATGATAATAATTTGTCTCAATGAATGATGGTCTGATGGCTTTTAACATGGACCAAAGGTTCGCAATCGTACAGGTGTTGGTCATGCACGCACCTCTCAGGTCTAACAAAACCCGACTCTAGATAAGACTATGGTGCTCCACGGGGCTTGTCAGTGCCGATGTCATATACATGGTTGAGATTTACAGCAGGAATATTCACAGAAAAATGAATGCCCCCGGCCTTTTTTTTTCTGAAATTAACCAGGATGACACAATTGTGTGCATGCTCTTTAAGCTGCTTTCAGCTTCTAAATGAAGTACTACTCTGACAGACTGACACAACATGGATCTTTCGAGTTACGACTCTGACACGTAATGGATCATTCGAGTTTCGACTTTGACATCCAAATTCCTGATCATCTTACATTTGGGATATCAGGAGCCTTATCACAGAATTGGAGTTTAATTTTGTCTGATGCACAATTGCACAGCGAAATGTTAGAACCATTCAGCTGTCAGTCTTATG
The DNA here is from genome assembly GCA_963457585.1 of Spergularia bocconei. Lineage (NCBI taxonomy): Eukaryota > Viridiplantae > Streptophyta > Magnoliopsida > Caryophyllales > Caryophyllaceae > Spergularia > Spergularia bocconei. The sequence continues at coordinate 6,072,307 of OY734951.1, read as the reverse complement.
GTCAAGAGTAAACAACCATGTCCTGCCAAACTATCTAACTGCATGCTTGCTCCTACATATAAAATTGGTTGTTCATCTCGCCTATTAGTTATACCAAATACCCTCAAACCATAAACTACATTTTCAAATCAACCTGAATTTGATTATGATTTTACAAGGGACCATATGAAGAATCTATAATTGATTATATTTCTTTTGACGGCTACTGTCTTTGTTTCAATCACGTCACAGTTCATGTTAGCCGAACCTCAATCATCTGTGACGTCCTTGTACACCGTTTTAACAACAAGTATAATTTGGTTCGGTAATTTGTCGCTCATCAGGCATCATGAACCATGTAAAAGATAATGGTAGTCAAGGAAGAAGAGTATGGGATGCTTCATGATGATAAGAGAAGTTGTTATGACGTCAAAGCGATAAATGAAGCATGTGGTATTTATCCTTGTCCAAGAAAATAATGCATGAAGCACCCATGTGAAGTGGTCCTCTGCTCCTATCTGCTAGGAGTATCAATCACAATCTACATTCTTTGTTCTTGATAAATGAATTGCAAGGACATTATTGCATCTTTCTTGCACCCCTTGTTTTAGATTTTGTAACTTAAAATAATAATAATGGATTGTAAAGATTTGTTCTGACAAATAAAGTTAGAAAGATCAGCATTTTCTGATGTCAGATGAATCTAGGCACTGCAGTCTGCAGCTAGGCCAGTATTTTACTGATATGATGATCTTAAAGTTACTGGCAGAATCAGCATATATGACAGTAAAAAGTTCAGAAAAGAATGTAACTATGTAGCTATGCAAGTAAAGTAAGTATTTAACTGAAGTTTCTATTATACCATAAGCATTCTGAGGATGCTGAGGCCTTGGCCGAGATGACATTATCACGCAATAGAATTTTCAAAATTCGCAATCTTGCATGACAAAAATGCAATCTGCAGAATGACACAACCTTAAAAGAATGCACTCCTTTTCAATGGCGAAATTTTAGTTGAGAAGGTTTTCCTAGTGCCAACCGGAGTTAAGTAAGACTGCTGTCTTGTTAGCTTTTGCGCTGTAATGGGAGATTTCTTCGAGGAATCAAAAGGTCTGCTTCTTAGGGAAGAGCCGTTTACCTGAAGAGGTAAGGGTGAACGCTGCTTTGGTTTGAGCTCGATCACAATGTCCTCAGCATGAAACATATTTTCCTTCTCCTCTTTGGCAAGAATACCTGTTTGCTTCATGACAGGGTGGTGGTTTCTTCTTCTGTGCGCCTTGTCAGAAGGCTTGATATTGTCATCATAGCTGCTGTTAATTTGCAGATTCTCTGGGTATATATTGGCCTTGTTCCTGGCATGAGCTTTCCTTTCCAACAAAATTGGTGGAGTTCCTTTGGGTTTTACGTCTTTAGACCGATGTTTTGGCTCGTTTGTTGGAGTATGGACAGGTGTGGAGGCATTTGGCACTGAGTTTTCATCACAATTTCTGTGAGCTTCAGAACACAGCAATGATGAATCATCCACAGTTGCTACACCGGAGTTCTGACATTTCAGAAGAAAAAGAAGTTGATATATAATCATATGTCCAATTAAGGATTTTAAAATCAAGTAGATTGTGAAGACACTGTTACTAACCATGTCAAAGTAGCCAATTTTTTCAGATGGCATGCGGAGGCTAGAAGGCTGAGGACTCAACGGACTGTTTGCAGGAAGCGGACTTTTTGTTGCTGTAGTGGCTTTCTGTCTTTGTAAATCCTTTCCTGAACTGACTAGTTTGATGCAAGGCTGACGCGATTGCAGCTTTTTACGATGACTATCAGCAGGAAGAGGTGAATGAAATTCCAAGATACATTCATCTAGATTTCAGAGAGAAAAAGGCACATCACTATATGAAGGTATCAAAATTTAGGCAAATACGACTGCAGGCCTTCTACTCATATGTCTGTTGTATCTGTTCCAGTAGCCTCAGAAATCGAGTAAACAAGGAAACGAGTGTACCATTTTTTTGAAATTACCTTTTACGTCTTGTGATTTGGTCAAGTCTACAGTCCGCGCATCATAATCTTTACTTCTGTATGGTGATAAATCAATGGATCTGGTTGACGAAAGAGGAGATAAGGAGGCTGATGTAGAGCTAATATTGCGTGCATCAGTGTGTCGCGAAACCCCCAATCCTAGTCCTGTTATAAGCTCGGTTCATTCAGCATCAATGATAGGTCATATAGATTATAGAATAATATTCATCTGAGAATATATATCAGACATACTTTCAGGAGTTCTGTTTCTCCCATTTCTGCTGACTTCCTGTAAAGGTGGTTTTTTGTTATGTGCTGTTGAGAATCTAGTCTGGCCTATTGTCGCGTTGGCGGACTTCAGATACTCTTTCCTGCTAGCAGTGCTCTGAATATATTCAAAACAAGATTCAGTCAAACAAGCAACATTACAGGTTTATATTATACGCAGTATAAACTTGCAACTTTCTATAAAATGTTCCTGCACATCAACATCAAGAATCAAACATCATATTTTTGGCTTTCAGCTCAACTTTATAAGTGGGAGCTTTCTGGAATTCCAGTGAGCCACTAGCAAGACATTATTCCATTTCGACGGTCCACAAGTACATGATTCGTAATCAGACAGGTTGTCAACCAATTCAAGTAAGTATATACCTGCATTACTTGTGACTTGGAAGTACTTCCATGAATTGCCTCTGATCTTCGGATTTTCATAAGCTGTCGTTGCGAATCTTGCATAGCCATCATCTGAAAGTTCAAGAAAAGAGCATCAAGTCGTAGATTCTGAAGTAGTCATTACAATTTACAAGTTTCCAACCAGGGAATTAAGACCAGCTGGAACTCACCTTGGTTGGTGATGCGAGTTTTGTTTTCGAGATTGCTACATTGCAAAAACCAGAAAACGAAATACAGAACATTAGAAGTAGCTTCATGATTACTAGTACAGAAAAATCTGCAAGACACACAGATGAACAAGCAGATAGCACAGCTGCAGACACCGCGGTCCCTATTGTGCTAATAGGTATATTTGTACCCTGACAACTCTTTTCCTACAGAAACAAATTGTCTAGGCTGAAATACGGAGTAATATGTAGCTACTTACATTGAGTATTCTGCCTGCGAGCAGCTGCAACTTCCGATTTAAGACCTGAATTTCTTTCCAGGACAACTTTACTGCAATTGAAACATAAACCATCTTATTACATGAAACTCGACAGCATCAACATCATTGCTTAAATGATATCTCGAAGGCTGCTGCCTATAGCGAGGTAAGGAGGGTAATGTACGAACTATCTCCAAATGACCCATCACTCGGAATGAAAATCACACCAAGAAATGCCTCAACCAATTTGTTATACATTCCATCATATCCCAAAGCCGAAAAACATCAAGTCTTTAATTCTTTCTAGTGGAAATGAAAGTGCTAATGTAACGAAAAAATTCACATGGCATCATACCTCCTCACATTCTCTAGATCGCCACACACAGAAGCTCGTTGAGGATCCTTGAAACCCCGATTAACAAGGGACAATTCCTCGAGTTCTAGGAACCCTGATCAATAAATCATGCAAATCAATTTGGTAGCTGCAACATACTGTATCAAACACAAATAACTTGAACTTGAAGTATGTAATGTATGTTTACCCGGACTAGTAAAGAAAGCGTTATCCCATGCCAAGCTATACCGAACATTATTGTCACCATTTTCCGGTTCCACTCTACACATTTCGAGTTCTTTATCACCAAATAATTGCACCCCATCATTTACTCCTACTCGAGCCCTCGGTTTAGCATAGCTTAGCAGCTCCTTCTGAGTCTCGAATGCCACTGTTGTCGCGTTCATCAACAATTTCACTCATTAGCCTCTTCAATAATAACATCAGTTCTTTCTTTAATTCTTTTACACAAGATTTTCCCAAATTTACCAACCGTTTTCAATCTAATCAAATTCCAATGTTTCCATGATTTAGTTACCTGAAACTGATTTATATCAAGAAAGTACATTTAAGATTCGCGACATGAACACTCTTCTATAGTACATACGACAACCATGTTTGCGTTACGCTACATATACTCCTTACCGTTAAGTTAACCATAGGTAAGCAATTACAGTAAAAAGAAAAACAGAGATTATTCAGTAACAAAAATTCAGCAAGAAATATACGTCTAACACGAACCAATCGTTTACTCGTTTCGACTAAAATTTAAGCGTACATTTATCTTAGTAGAAGCGTATGATGGCTAGCTAACAGGGCACAAAATTCTTACCATACATACAAAATGATGGTTCTACTAAGATAGAATTCGATTACCTGAGAGTCGAAGATCGACAGACGAGTTATCGAGACGTTTATCGATAAGGAAATCATCTTCTAGTGATATGTCAATCAAGCCATTCTTTTCGACATCAAGATTCATCTTCTTCAATACGCTGGAAATTTCTCCGAAGAAAATGGGGGAATTTTGTAGTGAAAGAGTGATTAATTGTGTGATTAAGTGGTAATGATGATTAATAACGTGAATTAAGAGGAGAAAGACCGTTGACTTGACAAGGATTGATATATAACGGCTGTTGTTTGTTTCGGACAAAAAGTGTGAGGTCTGTGTGAACGAAAGAGGCCAGGCCAGGTTTTTAAACCGCTGGAAATATTAATTGGGGATTTGTTTGATGAATAGGGTTTAAATAAGGCGGGAAAATTCAATTCCAGTTGTTTATGGATATGAGCTAATTTGGGGAATAATTAGTTTCTTACCTTAAGTATAAGATTGTAACCCTAGTATAGTAAATAATAATACCTTTCCCATTGTTTTTTGTTGGTCAAATCATTTACAAAGTTTGAGGTGCACAAAAATAATCGAACTGCTAAGTCGAAATTAATGGAGAGAGAGATCATGGGAGAGAGGTCGAGAGGCGAGGTAGAATCATGTAGGGTGATGTCGGCGTTGGGAGTGGTGGGTTGAGGCGGAGGCAGTCAAGCAAGTGGTTAGAGAAGGAGAGCAGGGAGAGAGCGGTGGATGGATTTGGTGGGTTGATTAGGTACTAATACATACCTACATGGATCGTAATACACCCACTCTTTCATTTCTATGATGATCTGAGGCGCCAAACCCAAAGTGTAAAGAAACAAAAAAAAGGAAGGAGTGGCAATTTTATTGCAATGGGAAGTTGCTCCATTTGTCCAAATTTCTTCTACAGCGACGCTGAAAATGAATTAAGTAACTTGTTCCCTAATACATACGAGTTAGAAGAGTATCTTTTTGCTTTTGGAAATACTACGAGCAAGTATAAGAAGATACTTGTTACAACTTACTATACTAGGCCCGGAGGCTGCTAAGGTTCGAAGGAGTCAATCACAGCTGACACAAAGTTAGCACTATTATCAAAGTATCTTTGACCAATTCATTGTCAAAATATTTCGTACTTAATTATTAACTTCATGACAAAATATATCTCCGATAATTATACAAAAACGACAAATTATTGACTAACGATTTAAATTATTTAATTAAAATTAGTCTTTGCCCTCGTGAGATCACGGGTCTATTTTTATTTCCTTTCAAACGAAAACTATAAACTATTATACTCTTATACTCTTATATCTCTATGACTAACTTTGTGTGATCTATCATTGCCTCACCTTCATCTTCTTTGAAATTGTATGAGCATAGTAAGAACACACCAGATTTTTGACCCTGTTTGATAAGCCTTAATAAAAGTAGTATTCAGATCGGTTTAGGGTCATTCAAATAAGATTAGATCAGAAATGATCAAATAAAGTTCAATGAATCTATACTTATCTATTAATAGCCTACCATCACGGATGACGTGGCGAACTTTCCTAGCTTTTGACAAACATTGCCAAGTCACTAAAGCCAGCTGTCAATTGTAGAAGTAGGGTTTGCTAAACAACGACACGTCACTGTCAGTCTGTCACCAAGAGACAGACTCAAAGCTCTGTCTTCTCGACTGCTCTTCTCCAGTTTTTCCTGTATTTCATGAATTAGCAATATTTGTCTGAACGGCTTCCCTTACTCTTCCTGTCTCTTCCCCTTCTCGGATTCACCTAAACCCTTCAGTGCCCACCTGAAACGTTCCACACTACCCCATCTTTTCTTCTCCCTTTCAAAGTATATATATTTGATTCATTTTTTTACCTAAGGTGTTTTGAATTTGCTTTAAATTTCTCCTTCTCATTAGTAATCCCTTTCTCGCAATTATTTTTCGGTTGACGTTTGAGTTAATCATAAGTTGTTCATTGCTTGAGTTTCAATTTTAAACTTACTTTTCCAAGTTTTAGTACGAAACAAAACTTTTCATTGTAGTAATTGCTCAATTTCATTCTGATGATTGTTAGTTTATTTGTATTCATCTTGCAGGAATTGAAATATTGGACAGATTGATTATCGGAATACATGAAGCTTAAAAGAATGACAAAAATTCCTTCAATTGAATTAGTGGGCTTAATTTGGGCATGAATCACAGCAATTTTGGAGGATTATAGATGTACTTCCTGGTAACAAACCTGTTTCTATTATTGCATTTGATTGAGGTCGAATTTTTGTGTGTTTTATTGGCTCATTTTCTGGTCGAAAATTTCTGTGTTATATATGTAGAGTAGTTGTGTATATTAGTTAGATGTATGACATGAACTATTTGCTGGGATTGGATTATGGCTGTCAAATTGGGGACATTAAGAATAGTTTGATAATATAAATCTTCCTTTTTTTTTCTCTTTTTTTTTGGGTAATGTTTTTTTTTACCTCTGTGTATCTATTTGCTCTTCGTTTGGCAGTCCAAGAGTTCATTTTCTTCCATTGTTGGTGTTTGCGCTTCTGAGTGGGATCTTTTCATTTGAGTGTTAAAGGTATTTACTGGCTTTAACTACTTTTGGATGCTTAATTTGCAAGCTGGTTGTAATGTAATTCGTTATGATCTGATAATGTGAAACCATCTCAAAAATTATAGGTACATTAATATGTTTTTTTTCATATTCTCATACAGAAATTTTAAATTGTCAACATGTCTAAGTATTCGTGTGTATTTATCCTTCTAGATTCAGCTAAGGGGGTTCGAAACTTGGTGCCAATGATATTTTTGGGAGCTTTTGGTGGAGGGGCAGGTCCATAAATTTACGTCTGGGGGAGGGGGAAGCGAATTTTCTCTACCTTTGTATTGAAACCATTTAACTTTGTGTGTTTAGAACTTTAGGTGGCCAATGGACCCTTGGTTCCTCCTCTGATTTGGGCATGTCTTTCTGGTAGTTTCCGTTAATTGATAGAAGGTTTCGTGTATGCATGTTTGTACAGTTGATCTTAAGATAATTTATGGAAGTGTTTTTTGAGTGCTTACACTTCATGTTCTGAACACAGCAATCTAGATAGCTTAATTTGGACAACACCCACACTCCTTTTGGAACTTAGTTGTAAACCTGGAAAGCCTGTAACAGAGTAATATTAAATATCTCTCTTCCGTTGTTTTTCTTCACATCTCTACATCACCAAATTAAGACTGCAATGCCCAGAAGAAAAGGGAAGAGCTTACTAATCAATTGATGAGATGTAATTACAAAATAATTTTATTTAGTAGAGTCACAATGGTTGTCATTCTACCCACGCACCAACTTTGATAAAGGGACACTTCTTTTAACTAAAGTCCTCCTGTTTACACCTAAAATTGCTCTAACCCAGTTTTCTTCTTTTTCCCTCCATGGAAGCCTATTTCCCCTGTTAATCACCTATGGCAGCCCACCCTATCACTCACTCCCCCAGGCCCCAACTACCATCTATAACTGATTAGTGCCATGTCCACCATCCACCGAGCACCACCAACTTCTGCACCATCCACCCCTCCTTTTTTGCGCTGTCCCAACCCACTAGGCCAAAACCCCTGCATCATTTTTTTTATGTAAGAGAATATGAACTTGACGAAAAAATTTCTTGGCATGTAAGTAAACATGTCGGGACTGCATTTGACCTCAAACACCTAAATGTGGTAGCTTGGGAATCAAATATGCAGCAAGGATGTGATGGAGGGGGCACTGGAGCTGAATGTTACTTAGTGGGATTGTGGTAGAGAGAAATAATACGAGGGTGGCACTGGGCCGGGGATCGAAGTTGTGGGAGTGCAAAAATACACCTTGAGTAGATTTAAATTTTGATCAATATACTGAAATATGGCGGTTTTAGAGGAAGGTTCATGTTAGCCAACCCCCTTAATAAAGGCAAAGTGGAATTGTAGATAGTTGTTGTTGTTCGTGGTGCTGATGGAGCTGGTGGGAGAGAGGGGGAGAAGTTGTCAATCTTCATGAAAGTGATTTTAAATTTCTGGAAAAGTTTTCAAGAGGCAGATTAGTTTAGACACAACCTACCACAAGTTTAGTTCGTCGTCTCTTTAATTCATCGTAATTTTTATCTTATCCTGTGTCTTTTCATTGTTCATAAGCAATCTAATCAATTCCAAAGTTTTGTTGTTGTACTTGAGCATGAGCTTTACATTGTGTATGTAGGATTCAATGGTAAGTAAATGTCTCAGTTTGTGAACGACTTAATTTAATTAGAGTTTCCCTTATCTTTCATATTACACTAATTCTTGGTGTTCTTGCTTATATGTGGCTTATGTCCCATTGTAACTGTTGATGAATGATTTTGCTTTGTGAAAGAAGTTGTCGTCGGTCCAAATCCAAAATCTTGCAGGCGACTCTAATTGGTTTAAAGAAATGCGTTAATAATCCCAGCTTATGTATCTCGATCAGGGATCTGGCAAGTTCAGGTAAGGTTCAAAAGCTGTTCAACAAAGGTCGCTTCTGTAAGCTGATTGTGTGGTGCATTGAATAGTTAAAGAGCTGCCAGTCTTAATCATGTTACCAGTTTCTGCTGCAGGCATTTGGTGAGGAATCTTTGCTGCATACAATTTGAGAAACGAAGAAGTCTTGATTTGATCCAGTCATTTGAATGATTTCTCTTCATTCTAACCATAATGAAGAGCTCCATAGTCCTTCCAGATGTTAAGTCTATGATCCTGGCCATGTGCTGCACCATCTTTGTTATGATGTCAAACTTTGAAGTGACCATGAAGCTCATTAGCTGAAGTTGAGTGTCACAGCAAGCCGAGATGATGACACAATCGATTCCTGTTTGTAGAGTCCAAAGTTTTGAAGTCATCTTTCTAACTCTTTGTTTTGCTCGGGTAGTAGGGGTGTGGATTCTTTTTCGTCATCCTCCTAATTCTAGGTAAGTTAGCCAACACATATTAGCTTCGAATTCTAGGTAAGCTGTGACCGCGTGGGTTATTGGAGGAAACGAGTCAATGGCTATTTGGTATTTAGGTAGGGGTACAGTTACATGCTCCTGTTTAATGCTATATACGAGTAGTACTTGGCTAATCAGAGTGTGTGTAAAAAAAAAAGAATTGTACTTTCTTTTGCACCGAATCGTAGTGCAAAAAAGAAAAAGAATAACTAGACCGATTTTGTAGTTTTTTGGGTTTTATCAATGAAGGCAACCATGCAATCGTAATTACTCAATTACCTCAAATATGATCCTTAATTTTGCATTTTATGGGTCGTGGTTTAATAAACGTGCTATCCTTCTTCTACGTTTCTTCTTACTACTATCAGGATGCTGCATGTGCTGATATATGATGGCAACATGTTTTTGGTATCTGGTCATGGTGCAACTTTAGCAGCTCAGAAGCCTCAGATAATCTACACCCTTCTGAGCATTACTACATGTTTTACTGTATTTGCTTCTCCTTGGCTAACTTCAGTTCCCTCTCGTGGTAAATTATGCGCCAGTAGGCAGATATCAACTTCTGAGTTGGTTAAGGATCAGATAGCCCATTTAAGAGTCGGGTTCAAAGAGTCTTCCTATTCGACTGGCTGGGCATTGGTTGGTGATCGTGATGCTATGATATGGTTGCTATCACACATATGTCTTACACTTACATTCTTACGACTTTGATTTAAACTTTTAAACGCAGAGAGCAGGTTCTTGACAATAAAAAAAAAAGAGTAGCAGATAAACAATGACACATCATCAATCCATAATAATGAATAGAATTCTTTGTCGTCTTGAGTGTTTTAGTATTTACTCATCGCGGCAATACGACGAAACAAGCTAACAACTCTAAAACTATATATACGAAGTAGGGACTAGAGAAGTTGGTCAGTTAAAAACTTAAATGAATATAGATTGGTCCTTTCACCTCATCTACGACTCCGATTTTCAGCATTCCGATAAGATTATGTTTGTTATCACGCTTTTAATTAGATACTAGTTTTAAACCCGTGCGTTGCACGGTTCAAATAACTCTTTTCACAACTGAAAACTTTTAGGAATTCCTGAATTTAAACAACCTCTGTATGCTTGATTATTGCTGGATAATACATATTTAGTTGAGGGGTAATCATAATTTAATTACTTATTTTATGATCGTATTATCGGCCCCCATAATATACATACATACAAATATTATATTCTCATAATCTCTTAACATTTTTTGCTAAATTTCCCATTCATGCAAAGTCAATCTGGAGGATTATATAAAAAATGCACGTATAATCTCATGGTAAGTTTTTCTATTTTTATGTTTATACACCATCTTTTCCCAAAACGTGTAGTATCAATATTTTTGTTTTCCAAAACGTATAGTATCTTCTTATCATCATCTTATTGTTTTCCAAAACTTATAGCATCATCTTATTATTTATAATTAGTTATTTATCATTTACCTAAATTGATAAGAACAAAATATTACAAAACTATATAATCTCATGGTAAGTTTTTCTATTTTTATGTTTATACACCATCTTTTCCCAAAACGTGTAGTATCAATATATTTTTTTTTTCCAAAAAGTATAGTATCTTCTTATCATCATCTTATTGTTTCCCAAAACGTATACCATCATCTTATTATTTATAATTAGTTATTTATCATTTACCTAAATTGATAAGAACAAAAGATTACAAAGCTATCTTTTTTCCAAAACGTATAGTATCTTCTTTTTATCATCATCTTATTGTTTCCCAAAATGTATAGCATCATCTTATTATTAATAATTAGTTATATAACATTTACCTAAATTTATAAGAACAAAAGATTACAAAGCTCTAAGAAAATTCAAAAGTCTCTAGACGCGTTGAATGACCACGAAAAAAGCTTCGTTTATATATATATACTAGTTGAATGCCCGTGCGTTTGCGTTGCACGGACTCTTCACTTAAACTCATTTACAATTAATTTATATTAAACTACTCGTATTATTCTTCATTAGTTAGCCAATATTGACAAAAAAGAAATGTTCCATATTAAAATTATATTAAATTTAAATGGATAGTATTTCAATAGAGAGTACACTTTTGAAGGATTGTATTGTATATTTTCAAAAGTTCCATGTGACCTTAACTCAGCTCGTGTCTAAATAGTTGATGAATTATAATTTTCGTAATAATTATAGGATTATTACTTAACTAATCGCATTATTAACTTCTTAAAAGTCATGGACATCTTGTACATTTTCTTGATGTCCTACTTTTGTAGTTTTAGTAGGATTAAAATGGAAAATGGACTCACTCTGTTTGAGTAAGATCGGATTAAAATATATAGAAACTGAAGTTCAATTTGATTTCTTTTGTAGTAGGATTAAAATAGATAATGAACTATCTTTTGAATAAGATTTGAATAGATAGTGAACTATTTTTCTGGATAGAATTGGACTTTAGAATAGATAACGAATTATTTTTTTAACAAAATACACATTCGATAGATGAATAACTTTACATTTTGCTTTCGATATTTGTGCATTTGAAGTGACATTGTCGAGCCTATTTGGATATATGATATTGTTTAGCTTAAGGATTAACCTATTTTCAATTGGATAAGTATACATAAGGGACTCTTATTCTCATTGCATTGAGATCCAATTGTTTAAGTTCATAATATTCTCCATAATTAAGGTGAGACTGTCTCACAATAACTTATTAAGAGACCATTCTATTTGTTCATAGAGTGATCCTTTTTTACATTGATAATGTCATTACTATACACTTCTTTTAGGTATTCATGTTAATTTATGATGATAACCTCAAACCTAGGATTAGTAAATTTGGTTACTTTACAATCATGGCTGATTTTAACATGTTGATCCTTAAAGTCACAAGTAATGTGGTTAAAACATGAACTAAAATGATTACTAAAAGTAATAGAGTGATCATGAATGATGTTAATTAAAACGGGCACTTTTTAAATAAAGTAGTGGTCTCAAAATAATTTATTGTGATACCATCTCATATGAGACTTTGTCATCCTCCATTATTTAGTCACAATTGATGATATTGTGCATTGCAATAGTAAGACCTATTAAAGCTGAATAAATAGTATTTAAATTAGTTTCCAACAATTTTAATTGATCTATTCTTTAAAAAGGTAAAAAAAAAAAAAAAAAAAAGTTCCCTGTGATTTTCTCGGCTCTAAATAATAGCGACTCGTGTCAAGATAATTGAATTATTTAAATTTACATAATATATAGTTAAAGAATTTTACTGAACAGATCACATGAAATTGGTTCTAAAGTCTTAGAAATTTTAATTACTTATGTGTTCACGTAAGATTGTATATATCATGCAGCTTTTGGATTAAACTATGTTCAATAAGATTAGTATATATAATGGAATCTTATTCGGCTCATTTACGGTCTATTTGTTTATGTTTTTACTATTCTCCGCTTTTTTAGCTCCAATTGACAAAAAAAAAAAAAGTATGAAAAACTTTTATATTATGTTTGTCAACGTTGATCAAATTCTTGTCAAAATATGCCTCCTAAAGGCTTTTTTATCCTCGTCGTCGTAGCTAAGAGGTTATTTGAGTACACCTTGTAGACTTTTGTTTTCGAGACTTTAATTTATTCAATGTAGGAGATTAATATTTGTTTTTGTTTTACTATCAAATCCTATTCCTACTTTTACTAACGCTAATACAATCCAATTCTATAATGCTGTAGGAAAGTTTTTTTTTTCTCTTTTTTTTCCCGCATACTACTACTACGACTAATACTCCTATTACTTCATTTAAAAAAAAATATACTCCTATTACTTATACTACTACTCCTACAGTACTCCTACTCCTAAACCTACTCTGCTACAACTCTTACTACTACTACTACTAATAATAATAATCATTCTACTCCTACATACTCTTGCTCCTAGCTATTAATACAGTACAACTCCTACTCATACGTTATTAATTACTACTCCTACTCACTACTACTCCTAAATTAGAAAATTACTCTTAATCCTACTTCTGCTCGTATGACTACTACTATAGTGCTGCTTCTGCTACTTACTACTACTACTACTACTACTACTACTACTAATACTACTACTAATCAAGTTATATGAACGATGTGGGATATAGTAGGGGTCAATTAATTAATTTTCGATACCTAGCTTTAGCCTTTTATTAGAAGAATTCTTCTACAACCCTACACAACTTGTACTTCTACAATTTTTACGTATAGTTCTACAATAAATCATTTTCTAATTATTACACTTCTACAATGGTTAAGTAATAGGACTATACTTTTACAAATGATGGTGAAACTAATGAGCTAAGAAGTATACAATAAGATGTTATATATCAACGTAGCAAAGCTTACGTATGTAATGTGTATACTTTTTTTCATAGCAAACTCTTAATTTTTTTTTTTTACTTTTATTACTTAATTGGACAATGTAGTAAATATATATGTTTGTTTTGTTCACTTATTTGAAACTTCAACATTCTCCTCCTTTATTATTATGTGATTTATTACTTTATTATGAGGTTACTACAAAAATTATTTATATGAAATATGCATCCAAAATTGTAATAAAATAATGAACAATTTTAAACTTGCCAATCAATAATTTGCCAGTTTATTGTAGCCAGCTGATTATATATGATCAGGCATTATGATTGTGCATGTTGATTTGGGACTTCAACTATTTATAGCTAACTGATTGTTTAAGTTCTTTAAGAATTCGATTTGTTTAACTTCTATTAGACATAGAATTGTATAACTTCTATTAGAATTAGAATTAGATTTAGATTATGATAGATTATGATTATGAAAATATACCATAAACCTTCCTAATCTTTTTCAAAACATCTCCTAATCTTTTACAATTTTCCAATTTGAAAATCTCCTAATCTTCTACAATTTTCCAATTTGAACATCTTCTGAGCTTCCACAGTTTACCAAAAGTGAGACTCTCTCACGTTGCAAGAAAATTAAATAGAATTTTCTGGTGGCTCCGTGGAAATTAACTTTTAACGTAGGCTCTCGAAAAAAGCCTCCTTTATTAATATGTATTGATTGATTGATTGATGTATTTCAAAATATTTAAAATCGTTTATTTGTTTCCATAATCATAATATTAAAGTTTAGAGTAAATTTATCCCATCCGATCCAAGTCATGCCAGACTTGATACATGTACTCGGAAAAATGATTTTCATGTACCGTTCCCGTGATTTCACGATATATAAATTATTAATTATCAAGAAGAGTCAATATTCTTCTCATTTTTCAAAGAAAACGGATACTCCAATATTTGATTTTAATCACTTTAAAAAATGATTTTAATCCCTTCGAAAAAAAATATGATTTTAATATTTGGGAATACATATTTAGGGGCTGCATCCGTTTAGAAATAATGTATTTTTTTGTCTGATTGAATTCGTAACTCCATCTACGAAAGTAGCTAGCTCCAACCGAATAGCTGCACTAACCAAACTGAGTAACTCTATTAACTCCACAAATGACTAACAACTCCACAAACTTCACTATTCAATTTCAGCAAACTATGAAGACCACCGCAGGATCACCGTCGAACGCCTATCCGAAAAGAGTAAAATGAAATTTTGAACCTTTTGATTGTAACAGTATAATGGTGCTTATATGTGAGAGAATTTCATTGAATTAGAGGTGGCCTGTTAGCTATGGTTAAAACAATTTTAAAGTATTGATATTGAATACGTTGATTATCATTAGTAGTACCGTAATTATAGGGTGAGACCGTCTCATCGCATGAGACCAATTAATAGATTCAATGAGACAAATAAATAGATTAATATTGATCATTAACATGTTACTTTTGAAATCAATTGACTTTGAAAAGTAATAGTTACTTTTGAAATGTGTGAGAGGTCTCATCGTATACGACCGTATCACAATAGTATATGTGTGAATAATTTCGAGTTCATTCACTTATTTTGAAGTGAATTTATCTTCAAACTATATAATGTACTCTATTTTGCTAACCATGGCCCCTTCTTACTTTGCTCAGACAATTTGAGAAAGGTCCAAGAACAAAATAACAACAATTTACAAAGAAGAAATCTACTTACGAGTTCAGCTAATACTTGGGATGCTTTTTAGGTCAAAATCAAAATTAAGGTGCAAGTGGCACTATGATAGATCACACAAAGTTAATCATGGAGAAATCGTCGTCTACAGTATTCGTGCAAAGGAAGCATAAAGTAGACCCGTGAATTCACGGGCCCAAAAACTAGTTTGGTCCATTATTGATACTAATACGTTGAAATTTAATCAAATTTTCAACAAATTCAGATCAGTTCAGTCCACAGTCATTCTAGTCAGAACAGATCAGATCAGAAAGATGTAATCCTTTCAAACGGGGCCTTAGAAAAATAGAGTTCATTATATATATAGTTTGAGTCCGGTTCACATGAGAACACTAGTTCCCATGAGAATCATGAGAACCCCCCATTATGAGCTCAAAAAAAATCATATCATATATATATATGTAAAGTTGGATGGAAACCGTGTGGGCGCGACACGTCATCCTCCACCTCACGCGCCACGTAGGTGACAGGCAAACGTGCATGTCACACATGCAAATCCACCTCATCAGCCACATAAACAAATCCACCGCAAAAATGAGATTGCAAAGACTTGAACCCGCGACCTCCATGTGAAATTGTAACACATAAACCACTATGCCAAATGCTTTTGTTGATGCTTTTATTAACACAATTATATATAAAGGGCATTAATGTTGTGGTTATAAATACAAATATATGAAAATCAAAATAATTTAGGGGTGATTGATAAATAGCGGTATATGATATCGTTCAAAATTGTGGTGAAAATAAATATTGAAATAATAATAAAGTGGAGAGGGAAGTTAGAGGCTTGGTATTATGCGGTTTGAAGAATACCGAAGACGTTGATGACTAATATTGTAAACTCTTTATTATACTATTTTACGAATAAAATCAAACATGCTACTCAATGAAGACCGTGCGTAGCACGGTGTAAAGACTAGTATATATATAAAAACAAAAAAAATTAATTAAATCATTTTCTCTCTCCTCCCCTCCCCATCCCTTTCCCTCCAGCCGACTCCACCGTCGAACCACCATAGCCCCCACCGCTGACCTGACCCCACCACTACCTCCACCGTTGCAACCACCACCACCAGGTCCGGAAGACTCCGGCGACCCAAACCCCATCCCCCTCGACCCTCCTTCACCCTCCTCTTCCTTACCCGACCCTAGTCCCCACCCCTAGCCACCTACCCAGCCACCGCCGTACAACCACACCACCTCAGAACCGATCAGAACCGACACCACCATTCGGCTCGGCCGTCGTAAGGCGAGTCGGAACCCCCACCACCGCGACACCACCTCCTCTTTACCGTCCACGAATTCCTCTCTCTTCCAATTTTCTCTCTCCTCCAAATTACTCTAATTCCGGCGACAATGGTCGATTTCCACAGCATAAAGTAGATCTAGAATGCACATTTAAATTATGGAATGCACAATTACATGATTCCAAATGTACATTAAGGTCTAATGAAATGCACTTTTAGAAAAAAAATTAAATGCACATTTACATAATTTGAAATGCACATACATCGTGGTGGTGGTGCGACGGTGAGGAGTGGTGGCGTCACGGCGAGGGGAAACGGGAGGAGCTGTTATGCGGCTGTCATGATGGTGCGTGGTGGTGTGGGCGGCTGTCAACGTTGGTGGAGGTGGTACAGAGGGGGGAGAAGAAGAGAAAAGAAAGAAAGAAGGAGAAAATAGAAATTGCTCAAAAAAAAAAAAGGAATAGAAGATAGATCCTGACCATTGATTATATGATCTAGTGGTAGAGAATGGTTCTCATGGTTCACATGGGAGGATGTGTTCCCATATGAACTGAAACCTATATAGTTAAAACCCAAATTCACTTTAAAATTTATGTACAAGCGGGAAATTTTTATGTTATTAGCACTAATGCGTATGAAAATCAAATTCTTTTGCCCTACTCTTTATTTTTCTCTCCCTAACAATTCTCAATGTGAACGAACAATTCAATCATACCTAATTGCACAGAGTTAATTAAACTTAATCATACAAAAAAATTACAATAAATAATTTATGATATTTATTTGGATTTATTTATTTATTTAAACATCGTTCATCACTTCCCATTATTGCTCATTTGTTTTGTCATATGCTCACCAATTACTATCTCTTATCCCCCTATGCCATCAACATGTTCAATTCAACCTATACTCATGTAAAAACCCGGCCACCATAATTCTCAAAACCCTCTACTCTCGCTTCTAAGCTGCCATTACAATCGTAAATATCTTCCCATTTTCAAAACTCTTGATGAATATGATAATTAATTTAGTGTATATGATATTGGGATTAATATGATAATTAATTTAATGGATATATAAAATTAACGAATGAACATATAAGGATATGTAGTATTTATACAAGCGCTTGATACATTGGATTTGCAGGATTGTTTAGCTTATTGATATTAGTGTGTAGATGTTACACCCAAAATTATAGGAATACATGTTCTTTCAAAATAAAATTTACAGTAGAAGATGATTTATTTTTAATGAAAATAAAATAGATGCATGAATCAGTCTTACAATATTGAAATTTTCGCTTCCCAATTACAGATAGCAAATATAAGTGACTAAATTAATCAAAGAGATAGGAATTGAATTAACACTCTCTTAATTATATCTTTGTATAGAAGAACCATTGCTTTATTTCCAATACTTTTTTTATCTACCTAAATTTACATTATTTTGACACCTTGAAAAACAAATATGACAAACGTATACTTTTTTATGCTAATTCAAGCAAAATACGAAAGTATATATAATACGTCAAATTAGAATGTCACGACAAATGGAAAACCAATGGGCAAAAGTCATTATATTGACTATCATCATTTGAAAACATATAAGAAAAACTTTTAAACTAACCTTAGAATTCAATGGAATAAGGTTAAGGTGTGGAAGATGAAGCATTATTAATAATTGAACAAATAACTATTGATTAATGTATGTTTTTTTTTATACAATATTTTTTTTTATATTAATTTTAACGTAGTGTAGTATGACATATCAGCTATCAGCAACCTACATGACTTTTCTTTGCTAAAAACTTAGCTAATATATTCTAAATATTTGATTTCAAAAAAAGAGAAAATACTAAATATGACACGTAGGATTAGAAGACTTTTTATGCTAACCTATTCATATTGTTAGATAGATAACGTCATAATACCTGCCATGGCCTCTCTAAAGAACAACCCTAACCCCTCTATTCAAACTAGCTAGGGACAACCAGTAGTCCAATCGACAAGGCTAGCCCCAAAAATTCCTATTTTTTTCGTTTTGATAAATTCCAAATTTGTCGTTTTGATAAATTAATTGATAAACTACAAGAGTTAAATAGATCACCCCCTCGTGTCAAGTTGTATCGAGTAGCAACATTTTGTTTACGATGATTATAGAGGGTAGTGATTATCTTACTTATCCTAATTTTTGGAGGTTTGAGTTCTATTTGACGTTAATCTTATAACTTGATAAATTCGATAGTATTGTACATGTTGTATAACAAAAAGAGTTTTTTTGTCAAGGTCAGGTCCTGAAAACTACCCAATTCTATCCGCCTTAGCTTATTGATGAATCGTTTGCATCGAATAAGATCCTCATATTCCCTAGTGGAAGTAAGTCAGGTAGGATCTTAAAGATAAAAAGCAAAGTAATGTTTTCAAGAAGTGTCATTCGACATCATGCAGTAGATTGTTCAACTCTAGCTTATGTTATCCTTTCGTTCACTTACAAAATCGGGAAGAAGGGCGAAGCTATGAATATGGGCATTAAATCGGCTCTTAGGACAACTAGGCTTCTTTGCGTAAAAGAATCAAAACTAACTCATCCACAAAATACGTAGCTTGAGAAGAAGCTCTAAGGCTACCTATGTTTGGTATGCACAATAAACTAGTTTTTCTTGGCCAAAGTAGCTTATTTGACTGATTTTTAAAACTTTTTGACCAAATAAGTTGGTTTGGTAACACCACCAGCTTAAATAATAAGCTACCTCATCTAAAAAGTTACCCTAGTAACTTATTTAAAAATAAGTTAGTTTATCATAATTTTATTCTTCATTTTCCCTCATTTATTTACTAAAATAAAATGAGATTAAAAATAAATAATACATTTATATGTAATTTTATATACATCAGCTACTATATAAGCTAATTTTCCAAACACTCTTATTTCTATCCGACAAAAACATTCAGCTACTATTTCAGCTTTCATCTACCATTTCAGAAATCAGCTACTATTTCAGCGATTAGCTGTTATTTAAGCTAGTTTTACCAAACATAGCCCAAGTTTTCACGGCTCGAAACTCTTGATAAGCTCATTTATTATAAATGAAACTTCCATTTTAAAAACAAAAAAAGAAACTATATACTATACCCTTTCAAAAAAAAAAATGGATAGTTCAGGATATCAAGGTTGACCCATTGGTTAGGTAACAACCTACATGGTGGTTGTCTCGGGTACGAATCCTCATATCTCCAATGATGGAATGACTACCCACTTTGTAGACCCGCTAATAACTCAACTCGAAACCTCCCACAAATCAACTAACCATGCCGAAAAGTCATACATGGTCTCAAAGTGACCCGAACTTGACACAATACAACGGCACAACCCACCTTTTTGTTTTGGGAAATGGTGCATAGCATAGAAAAAGAGCAATAGAGGTTACATGATTGTCTTGGAGTACATCATTCTTAAGTCCTACTAGCACCGTCCTGGTCAATGTCTTCCCCCTGAATTGAAGCATGGGAACAAAAGCACCATTCTTAGCAAAATACAAAGTGAATACATGTTTGTAGCTTGAACCCACGTCCTCGGAATGTATTGGATATTGGGTCTTCTCCACTATTCAATCCCTGATGAATACCCTGCACATGTTATGAGAAATTCTTGGCCAATCACGGTGATTGGCAAGGGAGTGCCAATCACCGATTTTGGCTAATCTGGACCGCTCATCTATGCTGCCACGTGTCACCATCACCCACCAAAATAAATCCCCACCCACTCTCTTTCCTCACTTCCCAGAAACAAATAACACCTAATTTTCCAACCACCATTTTATACATGCTCCCTCCACTCATAAGCCCCACCACGGCACCACCATACTTAACCACCCTCACCCCTTCCCTTTCGCCACCGCCACAGCCACCACAACGACGTCAATCTGAACCCATGCAGATGTCCCACCTCCCTTCTGCCACCACCAGCAGCACGGAAAAAGGGTTTAGGGTCCACTTTCCGGTGCCGCTCAGGGTCCACTTTACGGTGGCGCGGAGCGGCACCGGAAAGTGGACCCTAAACCCTTTTTTCGTACACTTCACAACACCACAGCCCAAAAGGGTTCACCACACCCCTTTAAACACCCCACTCTACATAGGGTGTCGTTTTGTCTCGTCGGCGCAGCCGACGATGGGTGGTCGCCGGCCATTATTGTTCGGTTGGGTGTCGTTTTCCAGGGTTTGGGTTTAAGGTTTTTGGTGGTTGAGATGGTATACGATGCAAATAGAATGGTATATAGTTGTTTGTAATTGTATATATGAAGTTGAATATGGTTATGTGAATGTTGCCGGACCTATATCGCCGGAGGTGATGAGTGATTTAGTGGGAGATGAGAGAGAGGGCAGTATGAGTTTGTTGGGTTGGGCTTGGTTATTATTTTGGGGGTTTGGCACGACGTGGTGTTCGTCGTCGGTGGTGTCGTTTTCTGGGTTTGGGTTTAATTTTTGGTGGTTGAGATGGTATACGATGCAAATAAAATGGTAAATAGTTGTTTGTAATTGTATATATGAAGTTGAATATGGTTATGTGAATGTTGCCGGAACTATATCGCCGGAGGTGATGAGTGATTTAGTGGGAGATGAGAGAGAGGGCAGTATGAGGTTGTTGGGTTGGTTTTGGTTATTATTTTGGGGTTTGGCTCGACGTGGTGTTCGTCGTCGGTGGTCGTCGGTAATGTGTGTTGCCGGTGATATGTGTTGCCGTCGGTCACTAAGGATGGTTGTGTTGGTGTTTGGTTGTTGTGGTGGTGATATTAGGAGAGATGAGAGATAGTGAATCCTATGTAATTTGGGAAAAGAAGTGGGCCATTAAATTTTTTATTGCTCAAAATCCTAGCCCCATCTTTGCTTTTGTCTTTAGTGCGGTGATTGACAGGGGCACACCAATCACGGTGATTGGTGTAGCCAACCTCCACATGTTATAAAGATTGATGAATCGGTCTTTAACCTTTTTCGTGCCTTGCATGCCTAGAGCGACGGACTTGCAGTCACTTAAAAACATAACCAACGGTCTGTGGTGGTCTTTGCACAACCCACCTTGATCCGTCTACGATCGACCCAACCCACCCGATCGACATTGCGAACTCTAGGCGCACGAGTACACACGACGTCACGACCCAAACAATAATTTAAATTTTGCCAAACAAATTTACTAAAAATCACAATTGATTTTCCAGAGCAAATTTCTGCTCCTGCTCAAGAATAATTTCTTTCCATAATAAAAGGGCAGCCAAAATTCAATAAAATTTCAATAAAATTTCACCAAATCAACTTTTTCTACAACCAAAAACTCAATTCCAAATCTCCTTCAACAACAACATGTCTCGACCCAGAAAAGCTGCTCTCCCTCCTGCCCAAGAGGTTCTGTTTTTTTCCCTCCTTTTAATTTCATCATGAACCCTTAATTTTTGGATGAGAAACAATAATTTAGATGTTTAGTAATTCTGGGTTTCGTTTTAATTTTCGTATTTGCCCTGTTTTTGTGTTTTTAATCGAATATCAGATCTTAATCTTGCAGATAAAGCTCATTGATCTCACGCTAATGTAATGTTTAATTATGTCTTGCATTCTGTTTAATTTTTTTCCTTCTTGGTGAAGTTTCATCTGGGTTTGATTTGTAATGTCCTATGTTATTATGACAGGAGCTTTACTGTTTTTTGTCGGATATTTGTTACTGATTCATGGATTAATTTGTAAAAGTGTGATTGTTTGATTTGAGCACATTTCAATTGTGCTGTTTTCGGCCTAAGTGTGCCACTTGAGTGACTTGTGAATGCGATTGTTATCGCAAATTCGCAATTAGGGCACGATTGAATTCGCGTTCTGCGTAGTAAGTTGTGCTAGAAATTGAGGGTTAGTGGCACATTTAGTCCAAGATAGAATTCTATGTTACTAACTTACTATTTTTTGGTTCGTATTCGTCTCACATATCCAAACCAAACATAAACTACTTAAAGAAACAAAGGTAGTACATTTACTCTTTGTTTTAGGTATGTAATGTGTCTGTGTCAGGGTTTCCGCTATATGTCTGGTGTTGTTTCGTAAAATGAGCTGGTTTTTGCGTTAAGTTTAGTTTGCTTAACTCGTTGTTATGTTACATGCAGAACATTGAGAAGTTGCAGAAAGTTATAGAGGGGGGCAATTACTATGGAGCTCAGCAGATGTACAAATCTATTAGCGCTAGGTATGTGTATTGTGTTACAATCAACTTAATAGAGCTTTCTCGTTACACCGTCTAAGCTTATGGTGCGATACAGTTTGACACTTATTTCCAGCAGTGTTTGATTGTCTTGTAATTAGTATGTTCTGTGGTTCTTTGCTGTCACTCGTTGATGTCACATTTTGACTGTTTATAATTGACCTTCCCCTGAAAAAAACTATGTGACTTAGAATTGTGTATAGGGGTGCATTGGTCGCTGCTCTTTTGCTTACTCTGTGTTTTGCTGTATCTCAGATATGTGTCAGCTGAGAGGTACTCTGAAGCATTGGATATCTTGGAGTCAGGTGCCTGTCTCCAGTTGAAATACGACCAGGTCATGAATGTTCCTCAGTTTGTTTGTTAGAATCAGGCTCATGGTTCTGTTCTCAGAATAGTTTTAATCGACTCTATGCTGCATAAAGAAACTGAAGTTTACTCAATGATAAAGCAACAATTTAGTGGAGCGGAGTACACTCTGGCTTCCACCGCATCTGAATTTCCTTTAACCTAATATGTTCACTGGACACGTGTTGGAGAGTGATGCTAGATTGTTGACCCTTTTTTTATGCTATAGTTATATTTAAGAACACATGTATCCATATATGCTATATAATATCAGCTGTTTGCTGACACAAAAGGGTGACAATGCCAGTAGAAACTAATGATTGGGTTCTTGTCGAGATGGCCCTGGCAAGATTTAGAGGTTTTAAAACCTGGGCTTGTAAAAAGCTAATTTCTTAGGGCATAGGGGAGGCAAGGATAAAAGAGATGATCAGAGTACTCTTAGCACTCTCACGAGAATCCCTTGATTGTGCAAGCATGATAGGATTCATAATGTTAATAACAAGCCAAGTCGGTCACAATCTAGGATGTGCTCAAATCGAGCTTGAAGAGAATACTGCTGCTGGACTCAACTGTAAACTTGCTAGCTCCAAAAAAATATAGAACTCTGAGACTGAATTCACGAGCATTGCCGAGCTCGCACAATTTGAAAGTTAAGCTTTGAACTATTATTATAGGACTGCAAACTTCTCTAACATAGGGTCTTTCAGAAAAAAAGCCTTCTTAGTTTTAAAAGCTGCAATGTGCTCCGGGTAATGACAGCCTCTGGCAACAAGGCGCAAGGCGCGAGGCAAAGGTGTCCGCCTCATGGAAGCAAGGCGCTTTCTTTTAGAAAACAAACTTATATCTTTCAAACTGTTTTGCCTTTTTTTGGTATTTTAATAAAGCCAATTTGTAAAGAAGTAGAAACTAGGGATTAAGGGGCAAAGGGAAGGGTAGAAGTAAAGATATTAGAGGAAAATGGAAATTGCATATTCGTGCACCTGGGTATGCCTTGTATCCCTCACTTCAACTTTTTGAAACCTGTGTTTCTTCACCAAGGCTGAGGTGCCTCACCCCTGTGCTCTTTTTTCAAACTAAGAGAGCCTTGACTAGATTTGTAAAGTTATAAATATCATAATACAAGTCCAAAGAAGTAAAAAGATATATTTGTATTGCCTTTACTTAAGCACATCATGTGGCGTCTCTTGTTAACATCATGCTCATACCCCTTCGACTTATTCCCTTTAATACGTCAGTTACATTTTTTTATGTAATGTAGGATGTTAAATACGTACATTGTTACTTGTTAGTTTGTCTTAACAAAATTGCAAACACACTGTATTTGTTGATTGAACTCTATCCCATCTGCTCACAAATTAAGCTAGGGTTTGCTTGATTCAACTCGTAAGGCGTCGAGTTGATTTTGAGTTGCTCCAGAGCTCCTCTGCTCATTATCACCACTAGGATTCATGGTATGTCAATTCGAGGATATTTGTTTTGGATATAGTGGGTTACTAAGATTGGGTATTTCATCTCTTATTAGAAATAGAAGGTATGGATTGTGAGAAGGTTTGTCCTAGTAGTTTATTTTAATTGAAAAAGCTATAGTAAATGGTTTGACGTTACGGTCAAGGTTCTGTTGACCTCATATAGAAGAAAAGTTTTGATACATAAACAGCCTTGAGCAAGTGACAATATTAGGTCTGCAATTTGTTGATCATACTTCAATTTAATAGCTTTACTTACCCAGAAATCATTGTACTCATGCACTCAAGTGCGATCTATGTAGGGGAATCAAGCCACTACCTTAAATTTTGTATCAAAGATTGACTCTTTGACTTTTAAGCGTGAGGACAAACTTAACGATTGATAGCCTTAACATTGCATCCTTGTGTTCCCAAGCAGACTTACCCATCCATTGGCTTGAGGTTTCAGCAATTTTGCCTTTTGCCGACACTTAGATTTCAGTTATCAACTAACAGGACCCAATCAGATAATCAGTCATGTCACTAATAAAATGAAAACCGTATAAAAGTACTACTCTTATTCAAAGAGATTTTCCTGTTTCTTTTTACAGTTTTGACTTGCCATGTTAGGGACTACTTGTAGACCAAATGAAAGACCCGTTTGCCTTAAAATCAAGTAGAGTTGGTAGATTGCAATGCAGAATGAAATATGTACTAAATTTTGTAGCAATTGAATGATTCATTTGGTGTGAAAATATCTCCCAACAGGGCATCTCAAAACTGCAAAAAGAAACAGGAAAATCTCTTTGGGTAGGAGGGAGTATGTGTTATTAAATTGTGCTAAAGCTCTCTCTGTGTATAATATATTCATTACCATCTAGAATTGTGCATCAGGCATAGAAGCTTATGATTGTTGTATGGAACTTCCTGAAGCATTCAATTGTGGTCTAACTTTGATTTTTCCTTCATTATGATTAGATTACTTGTGGCGCCGAATTAGCTGCGTCGTTTGTGGATACACTTGTAAAAGGAAAGTTCCCTTGTAATGATGAGATGCTTGGTGAGTTTATTTTATCTGACATTGCTGTTTCTATTTTTGATATTATCAGATTTAGTAGATATGGTGATTGAAAGAAGCTATTATGTTGTTACAAAAAGTCTCCTTCAAGACCGTCAGGGGCCAATAACAATAAGTATAGAGTTCAATTTCTAAATCAACGAACAGGGTAAAAGATAGAAAAGTCAGTTTATGGAAAAAATCAGTAGCAACTTTACTCTTTTGTTTTTAATTCAGTTTCAAACGAGTGAGAACTTGAACATGTTTATATTCAGCTCTCTATTGAGGTTTATACATGCATTTTCTTACGTAGTAGCGAAGACCTAACGTTTCATAGTGGAGAGTTGCAGCTTAGAGAAACTTTTTGAAATTTTATTTGGACCGTAGTAACCAAAAGTAATGATTGACATACTGACATCTTTGATTTATTACTAACACATCTAAAAGTAAAGCTAGCACTTTTAAGTTCATTACTTACACTTTGAAGATGAGACTTTTAAGGTAATAATTGACATTCTCGAACTAATAACTCCTTTTAAAACTGTCACTTTTGCTTATGGTCCTATAATGTTAGTTACAGACACTTTCAAGTTAATAATTTTCTTTAAAGCTAAAAATTGACACCATATACCTCATCCTTTTGGATTTATAACTTAATACTTTTGATTGCAAAACTGACACTTTTACCGTTTGACGCTTCACGGTGTAAAATTAGTTACTTTCAAGTTAAAAACTGGCAAGTTAATTCTAAAAACAATCAATATAATATTATAGTACATTCTACACTATACGAGTTTTCACTATGAAGCGTCAAGTTTTGACCGCAAAACTTACGATATTTACTACTACAAAAGTGTATAGAAAATGGTTCTGCAAAACTTAATAAAGATGTTTATATAGATGAAGAACTTTTAAGTTCTCACTAGTTCGAAACTGAATACGAAAACTGAAGTTAATGTTAAGATGCTGAAAATGAAGTTGTTAGAAGTTATTTTCACTCTCCTCAAGTTGTTCTTTTTTTTTTTTTTTTTTTTTTTTTTCTGTTTGTTGCATTTTTGGGTGGACTCTTAACTTAATGAACATGGTGAGACTGTCTTATATAACAATTTGCCATGTTATTTTTCTCATCAAAATGAAGAAATTGTGTTGCTACCTAAATATTGTACAATGGAGCATGTAAGTTTATTGATAATACTTGTGGGAAGTAAGTTTTGTTAGTCCGTCTCAGGAAAATTTACAATTCGTTTCCGCGGAATGCCGTCCCAGACCATGTTGGGGATGATGATGATATGCAAAAGCTTACTGAAGCCTTGGCAGCAGCGAAAATACGTGTAGATGGATGCTCTTCTTTTCTAAAGGCTTCTCTCAGGTGAGTTTTTATAGCTTCTCACTACAGATACATTTAAAGAGCTGTATGATAGTCAATTTGAGCTTCATATAAACTGCATCTATTCCAACAGAGACTATATGGTTGACTCACCAAATCGTTGAGCTATTGTAGCATTATTATCAGTCAAATTGATGTAAAACAATTTTGTTAGTTCGAGCGAGCCAACTCAACCAAAAGTCTAGACTAATGGTTGAAGCCCAATAATTGGTTATATATCTTAACACTCCCCTCACGTGAATGCCCAATGGGCTTGAAACGTGGATGATAAATGAAGAGGTGACCAAACCTTATGCGGAAGAAAGTCCATTTGAAAGGAAAAAGAGGGGGCTCTGTTACCATCTTAAAGAACCAACTCAACCAATAGTCTAGACTAATGGTTTGATCCCAATAATTGGTTATGGATCTTAACACTCCCACACTAAAAACACCATAAGAAGTTAGTTCTACTGTTATAATACCTATTTCCTCGTATCATGTTTTGTATTTTAGAAAGATCTAGTGTCTGTCAAATAAATTCCGTTTATGTTTTTTGGCTGAGCTGTCTTTGATTAACTGGTATGCATCTGGGTTATATAGGTGGTCTTTTGAGTTTGGAGCTCAAAAAAGTGGCGCCCCGGAACTGCATGCTATGCTTGCTGAGTACATATATTCAGAATCCCTTGAGGTGGTAAGTTTCATGGTTGTCTCAGTTGATCGTTAGCATGCAGTCGTCTAGCGCTTACCTTTTGTTGTCATACACTTGTACTCTTTCTCTATATGTTGACTTTGCTGATCGCGAATTTCCTCTTTGTTCTACTTTTGAAACACTTCTGGTGATTGTCCAATACGTGATATTATCAGAGTTAATTGTGATTGGTGAATATAAGTATATATATGCTTCTTCTGAGTGAAAGTTTGTGCGTGTGCTTTGTTGAAGAAATTGCGTTTTGATACTATTAGTACAGTAAATCTGCATCCATTTGGTCTCTTTTATGAGTTATTACTGTTCCTAATGTCCCAGTTTGTTCAATAAAGTTGTTAATTTTTTTTTTTTTTTAAATAACAGTTGTTAAACTATTAAAATTATTATTATTGAGAATCAGTGTCTATAATTTAAACTTGTGGAGAGGACAGGGATCTAATTGTGGTTTGGTATCTAGCAGGGGTGTTGGATTTATGAGGTTTAGTCACTAAGTTATTTTCATTCAGTCTATTCATATAGTTTATCAAAAGAGACTATATATGTGTCATACTGATAACTACACTTCCTCTATTTGTGGCGCTTCCTCAACAAATCATTACAAGCTGTTAAATTTTCTTGTACTTTGGACTGTAGAGTCAGCCAGTCAGAGTCCCATCTACCATAAGTCCATAACTCAAAAAGTTGAAATGACTATTATTCTCGAAGGACAATTACCTTCATCTATCTAATTAATCTAATTTGTTTAATTTTGTGGATCTTATCCTCTTTCTGGTGGAAGCTGTGTGTACATTTTTATGTGGCGTGTTACTTCATTTATCTGCATGGACTGCTTGTGTGATAATGCTTTTACTTTTGCAGGATATGTCCAAAGTATCGTACCATTTTGTTCGTGGGGAAAATCCAAATAAATTTGCCTCAGTCCTTGTTAATTTTATGGAGAAGGTGAGCTTTCTATTCCAATTCTAAAGCCATCTTTCTGACTTGTGCTTGTGATAATATGGTATTAAGATAATCATATTTGCATTCAGCATAAAGTTTCTAGCCTAGAAATTACTCTTGAGTTTTGATGACTTTTTGATCCCTTAATCTGATCATAGCTAGGCAGTTGTTGCCAGTACCCACCTGTCAAGCTCCATGAAAGCAGGGACATAGATTCATTTGGGATTTAGTTTTCTAAAAGTGTCTGGTTTTCAAAGATCTCAACCAGCATCAAATAAAAAGGGTCTTCCAGCGTTCTTCTGTTTACTCAACATTCTTGGGTACTACCTTTTCAGCAAATAAAACTTAAGGATACAGACACTACCAGCTGAAGGCGAGTTTCATAAGTTCGAAAGAACCCTTGACTCAACTTTCAACTTTCCCCGGCATCAATGCAATTTCATTCTAATTGTCGCCCTTCTGCCTCTAAAATTTCGCAGTCCTGACCAATTTCGTAGTACTAGCCTTTTCATGAAAATAAGGCTATCCTTCTCAGTAGATAAAAGAGCCACTATGACATTCTTGTCCCAAATAAGAACCCTTTATTTTTTCCTTTTAATCTTTCAAGTGTGTCAATGGGAAGGAATGGGAAGGAATGTATTGGAGAATATGAGATCATTAGATATCGTGAATATCATGAAATCGGATTATATTTGGTGTAATCTTGTAGTAGGCAAATATCTATTCTGTTTTATGTAATCTATAATAAAACTTTTATGTATGTTTAAAATAGGTTGTAAGTCTTGTAACCTATATAAGGGGACTTCCCCCTAAATTATTAATCAAGTCAATATTCTATGATAAATCCCATCTGTATTATAGATTACATAAATAGAATATATTTTCCTACTACAATATTATACCAAATATAATCCGATTTCATGATATTCACAATTTCTCATGATCTCATATCCCCTAATAAAATGATTATAGAATAATTGCCTTAGTGTGGTACTTTGGTTTATCCGGTGCGGTTTACCATGTAGCTGCTCTATTTTTTCATAACATTGTCCTCAGAGCAGACACGTGAAATAGCTTATCGCCCCCCCGCCCCCCCCCCCTTTGTTGCTCACATTTAATCAAGTGAAGGTTAGGGCAAGAATGGGAGACTTGACAAGGACATAGATTGAGTAAAAAAGGGCGCCCGGTCGCACATTGGTGTCCTGCAAAGCGAGGGTCCGACCACAAGGGTGTATAGAGGGCAAGCCTTCCCTTGTAACGTTTTGGACAAGAGGCTGCTCCCAGGACTTGAACTCGTGACCTATCGATCACACAGCAACACCTTTACCGGTGCGCCAAGACTCCCTTTCATTGTATAGATTGAGTAGTGAAATAATACAGGTTAAAGCGAAGTTATTGTTTCCCTCATTATACATCAATCTACACAATCTTTTTCCCGTATTTGGCACTTATTCTCATAGACAGATGAGTCTATCCTTGCTTGTGACCTGCCCCCAGTGTTTATTTTCAACAATCCTGTCTATTGGTTCATTTTAATTTCCCATTATGGAGTTAATAGCCTTTTTAGGACCCGAACTTTGCCAAATTTTTTATTTCAGGACCTGTAACTTTTTACAGGTGAAATCAGGACCTCACCTCAAATTTCCATCCAATTTCTAACCCCGTTAACCTTCCAACTCATCTCTCTTCTCCTTCCTCCGTCTTCATCACAGATTTCCCCCAAATCAATCACTTTGTCCAGATTTTCCCCCAAATCAATCCACTTTCCTCCATCATCATCACCCAACGGCATAGGAGAAGATGTGACTTGAATCATGCAATTTTACCCACAATATATATTGGAATATAAACAATCAGAACCACTGGAATCATGCAAGTTTACCATCTTTGATCCACTACTACTACAAGATTGTTACCCACGAACCCAGAACAAATACCCAATCAACCCAAAAAAAAAAATCATGCAATTTTACACACAAATAAACAAAAAGTTCCACAAAACGAATTGAAACCCTTGATCCCAAATCCAAAACCCACAAACAATCTCTACAATTTCCTACAAAATCAATAAATCAAGAAGATTAAACGAAAAAAAAAAAACAATTTTCAGATTGATTTATAATAATTGACTCCGGCAGACTGGAGGTTTCATGATCAATTGATTTTCCTTCCATTTCTCTGTACAAAAGTTGACGAATTTAGGCAGAAACAAAGAGATATAAAGCTTCAAACCTCGAAATCACAAAACCCCTAAAAAACGGTGCAGGCCCGACGGTGTTGGCGGTGGTCCGATGGTGTGGATGTGTAGTTGCGGCAGTTTCCGGCGGAGTGGACGAGCAAAGTAATAGAGAGAAAGTACGTGAAGGGAAGCAACAAGAAGACCAAGATGGTTGTCGAACCAATTTTCAGATTGATTTTGATGATAATAATTATAATATATTTTCTGATTTTTTGTCCATTCTACTAATTATTGCTATGTTTTTTTTTTTTAAGTAATCTGGGTTTCGATGATAGTAATAGGTTTTGAATCTTTGATAATGACAATAAAATTTAAGGACAAAGGTGATGATTCATCAAAATGCTAAGATTGATTTTGATTTGGGAAGAAAATCTGGGTAAAAAATGATGAAGAGAAAGAAAGAGGAGAGAGAGGGGTAGGAAAGTTAGCAGGGTTTGCAATTGGAACGGCAATTAACATGGGGTCCTGATTTGAGCGAAAAAAGTTTGGGGTCCTGAAATCAAACTTTTGGTAAAGTTCGGGTCCTGATGTAGCTATTAACTCTCCCATTATGTCAGTACTCTGGAATAGCAGCAACAGGAGAACATAGCCATTTATGTTTTTCCTGTGCCACAAGTTGGTAAATGCTTGCATATGGACAAACTTGTCACTGTCAATGAGGGTAACTGCTTAGACAAATAAAACCTTCTTATAGGAATTATAAAGGGTTGCCATGGACAAAGATAGTTCATTTACGACAGGAATCTGAGTCTGAGATGATTAGAGAAAGCATTGGCTGGTCAAATGAGTATGAGTATGCAACATCCTAAGGAATAATGAGTAAGATTGTGTGACATCGGGACATCAGGTGACCCGTATTGTAAAGGGATTTTACGTAGTACTTAATTAATTAACTAGGTATTTTCCTTTTGGGATATAGATTTTAATTATGGGTTCATTTGGTGACTTCTCATCTTGATTGGAGTATGTCTTAACATGGTTGCACATATAGCAACTTCACGAAGATGTTTTAATTTGTGGTAAAGACAGATCTCTCACGTAACGTGAGAAGATTTCTGGTGCCTTTTAGGGACTGTTTGGCATGTAGTGGGGAAAAGGAAATGCAGTAAGACAGAGAATAGAGGAGAAAGAAATTTAAAGCTTCCCAATGACCCCATTGTGTTTGGTTGTTTAAAAAAGCATTAAATCAACTCTCTACTTTTCAGAACCACGGAGTGCTCTCTCCTCCCCCAGTGTCCAGTTTTATGGTTTTCCTCTCCATCTACCCAATACTTATGATCCCCATACTCGAGGCCCTGTGTGTCCTCCTATTTATTAGTCCTCGCTGCATGGCCCTGGGTTGCTAGCATGGTGGTGTGGACGGTGATGCGTTGCTTCATGGTGGTGATGGGTGTGCGTGGAAGGGAAACACCCACAGCGGGTAATCCCCTCAAACCATGGGTGTAGAGGGCTCAGATTAAGGGATCTCAATGGAAAGTGATTTGTATTGAAGTTTACAATGGTGTGGAAGGGGAACACCCACAGCGGGTTATTTCCCCAAACCATGCCGGTAGGGGACCCGAGGTTAAGGTAATTATTGAAGTTACAATCAAGCTCTTATTGAGGAAAAATTTCCATAATTTCTCCTTGAAATAGCCAAATGTGCATCAAATTATTTCGAGTGAACCTTGTGTGGTAAAATAAGACCAAGATTTGACGACAGCTTAGGATACTTTGTAGATTACTATATTTGAAAAGTGATTTAATCCCGAATGACTTTCTCGTTTATGGGCTTTAACATCTTGTTTGTATACAAAGTTTGGAGGAAAGGGAAGGAAAGTGATGTTTCATTTCCCCCCGAAATCCTTCCAACCATAGAGAGATTGAGTTTATTAAGGATCTCCCCCCCCCCCGTCCTACAAACCGTAATGCAAACAAGGGAAGTTGGTGTCCTCCCTTTACTTCCAAATCCCCCTGTCTGGAGTTCAAACAAGTTACTAATGTATGTGGATTTCTTATAAGGAGGTGGGACATAAGGCTTCATCCATTTCTAGGGTCATCAACTTGTTTCAAGTATCATCTTGCTTTCAGAATAAGGAGATACGGAGTGTGTAGTTCTCCAAGTTCCTACTGAAAATCTAGCAGTCTGATTCGTGAAACTGAAAAACACCAGGTTGTGTATTTGTGCATGAATTTGAGAGAGGTATTCTGTCATTACTTGTATTCTTATGTGGACATTGAAAGCTTTGATTGTGTAGGGATATGAGTAATGGGTTCCTGATCTAAGTTGTATCCTTAATTTATATCTAATATCTAAGTTCTATCTTCAAACTCTGCAGTGTTATCCTGGAGAAGATGACTTAGCCATTGCCCGTGCTGTTCTAATGTAAGTTCCTCTCCTCCAAGAATTATTAGCTTTACTTGATCTGTGCATCTTCAATTACAAGCTGGATATGGACACCTTTAACTATTAACTTTTCACAATATAAGTTTAGTTAGTAGGCCAAGCGGAATCCGGTTGACAAGTACAAAGTTACACTTTATGTAATATATTGCCATGGATTTATGAACAACTTGGCTTGTTTGGTTTTAAATAGAAAACTTGTGGTTTTCTTGTGATGAGCTTTCCGTTATGCTAAGACAAAATTTCAACACTCAAGGTGTTCGTTCATTCTTTGGGTGATCAAAGGATTTTGCAGAGGATACCAACTATATTTTTTGGTCCTTCCTTTTTTATTTTTGTGATATCGATATGACAGGATATCTATTTATACTTGTAGGTATTTGGCTCTGGGTAACTTGAAGGATGCCAACTATATAATGGATGAGGTCAAGAAGCAGGCCGAATCTAAAGAAATGGAATTCCCTACTTCAGATCTTATGCAGTTAATTGTTTATCTCTTGCAAACGTACGCCACGCTCTTAATTGCTTTTTTTTCTTCCCTCTTTTATTTTTATGTGGATTTAATATGTGAACAAAAGTCTGGGAAGCTTCTTTTACTCCATTTCTCCACTTGAACTCCAGTTCTAGTAATATGGAAGCTGGGAAGAACACAATACTTAAAACTATCTCTTCTAGAACGTGTTTCTCCCCAAATGGCCTTGTTAGTGGTCACTCAAGGACTAAAGGGTATCAGGGCCCTTGTTTGATTGTATGGACTATTGAGCTATTATGACCTAGTACCGACCTGTTTGAACCTTTAGTTTCTCTTATGGGTGCGATTAGTTGGTGCAGGTGCTAGCGCATGACTTTCATAGATGGAAGTTGTGAGACTCCCTGGGAGGGTAACTTCTAAATGCTCTCTTCGTGGCTATGCAGGTTGGAGAGGGATGCGTTGCCTCTTTTCAGAATGTTGAGGCAGAATTACAAGTCGAGCATTGATAGAGATCCTTCATTTGACGAGGTTAGTTTGCATCCATTTTATGCTTAGTGGACTCTTTGAGTTCGTGGCCTATGAATTCAAATATTGTCACCGAGACAGAAGTCTGACTTGGTTATATGTTTCAGTTTTTAGATGAGATAGCAGAAAGATTCTATGGTGTGAGGCGCAAAAATCCTATGCAAGGGATGTTTGGGGACATCTTCAAGGTTATTTCCTACTTTGCACTTCAACTAATACTTCATGTTTTCTTGTTTGACATCAATAATCAGTCAGTTATTTCACTGTTTGCCAAAATACATTGAGTGAACCTAGAATGCACACGCACTGTCATGAACTCTCATTAAAGGGTTAATAAACGGGAAAAAAGGAGGAAAAAAAAGCGACAGTTTTGATAGTACTATTGATGCCTAATTGCTATCTTTTGCTGTGCAGATGATGGGGGATATGTGATTCGTTCTGATGAAAATCACGAAGTGATCCTTTCAGGTTTCTTACTCTATGGATCCCCCATCCCCTCGCCCTCTATGATGTATCATTATCAGTAGATAGGAGGCTGGCCTCTAATAAAAGCCTCCATTTGTATCAATGACCATACCGATAAAACTGTCGTCGGTTGTAATCTTAGAGGACCTTTCCAAAATTTTGTAAAGATCATCTTTGGTGGTTCAGTTTTTTTTGTTGTCTCCATGACCTCAAGCTTTGCAGGATCGTAGACATGATTAAACCTAATCAGCTTCAATTCCTTTTTTATTTCTCAGGATATCGAATCTGAAAGTTCGTAAATGCCGAAGTTTCTTCTCTAGAATTTATGCACACTTTCAGTCCTTATTTCATGACATTATATACCTTGCTCCTGTTGTTAAGTGGCGGTCACATCTGAGGCTAGGTTGGTACCGATACCTTCTGTGTCGGTTACTGAGACCCCAATATGAGCTCCGGTTTGGGAACGGTCATTCTGTTTCTGTGGTACTCCGGTTTTCCGCTTACCCTTGAGTACTTCACAAAAATATGTCTGACCTCCTCATTAAACAGGTGACATATCGGACCACCTTATTCCACCACCACAGTTAAGACCACTTCACCCCATCCTCTAAGCCGCTAATGTTGAATTCAAACTTCCCGGTAGATGATCATGCTCATTTCCTGGGTGATCATCGACCAATAATGATGACAGAACAAGTCGCAAAAAGGTTTAGGGCTCTACTTGCTGGCGTAAGGGACTGGAATCGTAAATTTTATTTAGACCTGTATCCTGTTCTTGGTTGGTCATTGAATGTTTTCACATCATTTTGCTCTTCGGTTCCCATCGATGCTTGCTCTTATTTGGTTAGCCGCCATCAATAGTCAGTCGCACACTGCGATTGTACTGCATCGGATAACCGAGCTATCACAAATTGTGATTTTAAATGAAATAACGAGCATTAGTGTGAAGAAGGGAAATATCAAACATTATTCTTCCATTCAAGGAAACTGAACATCCATCTATTAACAGATCACGCACATCTATGGCATAAGATCCTTGTTGCCAAATGTAATATCGTTAATATGACACCAAGAGTATACAACAGCAGAAACGAAAGAGCCAAATACAATTCACTCATGACGCTCAATAAAAACACAGAGCGTGCAGGTGCTCAGAAAAGATATGGGCATTGATAT
Organism: Spergularia bocconei; assembly: GCA_963457585.1. Classification (NCBI taxonomy): domain Eukaryota; kingdom Viridiplantae; phylum Streptophyta; class Magnoliopsida; order Caryophyllales; family Caryophyllaceae; genus Spergularia; species Spergularia bocconei. The sequence continues at coordinate 6,036,310 of OY734951.1, read as the reverse complement.
GACCCTAGGTATATAGTAACAGAAGCGAAACAGCCAAATACAGTTCACTGATGACGCTGAATGAGTGTGAAGGTTCTCAGCTATTCATCGATCACAAAAACTACACCATCATCCTTGCGAAAGTTATGAGTTGTATGATCAACCACCTGCAAATGAAATGAGAAGTCATTTAGAGCGATGTGTTGAAGATGGAGGCATGTAAGACAATAAGAGTTCCAGCTCTAACAAGTGAAGTTCAGGCAACTCGGTCACTGCATTGCAATACACTGACATTTGACAAAATGCGTAATTCCAATGGTTTATCCAATCAGATCTTTGGAACATGTACAAGTATAAGATCATCATATCGAGTGGGTAAAGAAATCAAGTAAAGGGAGGCTCTACTGAAGTTACCAACGGAGTGTAGTGAGTCCTGAGTGACAAAGATTTGAATGAGTGGAATCATGTTCTATCTCAACAAAATACTCCACGTTGAGATAATAAGGTAGCATGGGAAAACAACACAGGTTGGTTGAGTGGTAAGGGTTTGGACAGTGACTTGGAGGTCAAAATTTGATGTGCCACTAGCCACTAGGTCTATTAGAACGAATGATATATCCCCCGTACCCTAAAAATATTAATTAAAAAAGTCGCAGCAATGCAGCCACAGTGTTTTTAGAATTCAATATATCAAATTTACCATAGGTGACTGCACTTTGCAGAGTAGAAAGAATAACGAAGACTGGGATAAACATGTCCCATACATTCCATCATAACATAAATACATAATGAACCCCCATTTCCTACTAATAGAAGCGTCTTTTGAGATTGTTAGGTAAATAACAGGTACATCTGTTTTACACTGACTCTAGCATTCTATTACAGGTCATAGACACGAGCACATCACCAAAAAAATAAAACAAAAAAAAGAGGATGGTTTGCCTAGTGGAAGTCAAAAATGTGATGTCAAGTATGGATGACTACACTGTAGCTTGAGTACGAAACACAGGAAGAGAAATAGAATGGGACATATTTGTCCTGTTCATATACCAACTAATTAAACCCTTACCAAGCCAAGCTGGGCATAGTTACCAAAGTTCCCAGCCGCCATTAGGCAACAAAAAAAGTAACACGATAACGGGTTCAAACAAGTTTCTCTCACTCTTAGGTGCAAACAGACGTCAGGGACAATAGGAAGTACCGACTAGATACACTAATGGAACTACAATTGGACACATTAGGGAATTAGTGCTTTGTTGTTATTAAGAGCAAATCTTCAGTCCTTATTTTGGACATGGGTACTTGTTCAACACCAACCGAAGTGGCTGAGACTAAGTAGTATACCATCCGCTCTGAATAAAGCTTATATGTTTGATTCTTTTCTATTTTTTAAGAGTACAAAGAAACATCAATAATTTAGTAGGAAGAAGTGAAGAACTAAGTTTAAGGATCACATGTATTATTGGAAACTTAAAGTCATCACATACAACCATAATCTTCGATATAGATTGGATAGAAAACCTTACATTGGTATTGCTCAATTCCAAGTTGTAGAAATCCATCTTCTCAGACAGAAATAGAGGTCCAGCATGCCATGTCCCAACATTCAGCTTAAGAAACTTAGGGCCGGTGATTCTGAACACTTGCACATCATTCACATTGGGAGGTGCATATAAATGGCCACAAGGTGATTTCTCGATCTTCTTGCTCAAATCATCTAGATTCACACGTTTGACTATCGATGGTTTAGCAACTCCAAGATACCAAACATGACCACCAATAGATCCAAGGCACTGAGTCACATTTGCATGATGGGTGATTGTTGAGAACTTGAGTTTCCGATCTTGAAGGCTCATGATGTAAAACCTGAAAATATACATAATTGCTGCTATAATTTCTTGACAATTTCAATAGACCAGAGATACGAGATAAGGTTGTCCAGGATAAGAGACGATAGTTTCCGTCGAGGTCACACACAAACTAATATAAGAGTATATACTAGCTAGTTTCGCCAAAAGAGTGGTTAGGCATATCAGTGAATGCAAACCAAAGCTCCGCCTGTGTTAGCGACATTGGAAAACCTAAGTGGTAAACTAATAATACTCTGTCGGAACAGCTCACTTCAGAACTAACAACAAACAAATTCAAGATGAAGTCATTAAATTCAATAGGTGAAGTCAGTCATATATGTTCTCTTAAGATAAAGCTTAAGGCTATGAATCATTTGATGCACAATCAAGAGAATTCTAAATGTTGCAATTCGACGGTTCTTAACATTAGAAGCAGAAACGTAGAGTGGGACTCGCAGAGAATTACAAACAGGACTTACGATGAAAAAGGGGAAAAAAAAAAAGAGTACACCCAAAGTCCAAATACCATAACAGAGAGGCAGAGCACATTGTCCAAACACCCAAGAAAGCTATGAGAAACAGTCACCTCAATAATCTTGTACTCCTAGGTTTGCTCAATTTTTGTTAGAGTGCCGCGACTCCATTAGCTACTCTTCGTTGATGAATCAATTTAATCAGGGGGAAGAAAAACTCCACACGAACATAAATTCCTAGTTTGCATGCACAAGAATCTAACTTATTATTCCACACTAAAGAATTCATTGAAACTGATTCTACAATTCTTGAACAATCAAAGGTCTCTTCCAGACATGGTGAGTTCCAGAGCAAAGGTTATTGTAAAAATCCAGACTAATTTTAGCTTTTATTTACAAAGGTGCACAAAACTGAACCTCACTCATTGATCAAAATCCCTCCAATTCTAGCATGTCCTGGCTTTCCGAGTCCTGATTCATCAAGATTCCATTGAATGGAGTTATGAGGAGGGTACAGGCAAGTAGAAAATATTCTGGACTATGACATTTTTCATGTTCATATACCCATCGAATGATGCCCAGGAGTCCAGGACTGTATTTGAACTAAATTCCCTGAATTAACCTACTTGGAGGCCCTAAAATGTTTACACAACATGGTCATTGTTGATGCCTATTAACACTTCCAACAATCAAAAATGCGTCCTTTCTTTCTTGATGTCTATTAGCTCTTACAGCCATCGATTTCAGTTGCACTCATGAGTGACGAAGAAAGTCAATGAAAAGTACTATCAATACTCTTTTATGGAGCTAAATTACCATATACAGCTACATGGCACATCCCATGTCATGTATTAGTAACAAACTCAAGACAGCTTGTATTGCTAGTTTGCAACACAACTCCACTAATTTCAATAAACTCATGGAACGTTTTGACTCCCAGCATAAAGTCTCAAATTTGCACGAATGTGAACGATCAAAAGTTGCAAGCTTTTCCCACCAAAGTAAACTTCACATCTTAAATTAAGAAGATCAACACCAAATGACAATCTTTCTCAAATCCAAAAGACAATCAAAAGCCGAATACCCTATTTCGTACTTCGTAAGCCATAATACAGAAAAATCAAATCCTCCTAAAAACAATCAATCATCAATTAAAACGTGCCTGCAATTAAAGAACATGTATCTTATCCACAATCAAACAACAACCTCGAAAACTTCAAGAATCACTACAATCAACCCATCATACTTAAATCTTCTTGCATATAACCATTCCAATAAAATCATTTTTGGTCCAAAGAAAGCTATTAACGTAATATTGATGCAAACGAGTTTCGAACCCTCGTCATGGGTACCACTCCCAAGTCCCAACGACCTCAGAACCTGAACTAACTATATTTCTATATTTCTACAAACCACCAAAAGTCCAACATCCATGTTTCAAATTTTACAAAAATCCCAGAAAGCATATAACGTAACAATTACATATCAAACCATATATTATAAACTTTCCACCAAACATAACATTACAAGAAATGAAGAACATGTATCTTAAGCAAGAAAGAACCAATCTTTAACAAAAAAATATGAAAGAAGATATGAAGAACATGTATCTTAAGCAAGAAAGAACCAATCTTTAACAAAAATATGAAGATTAAAGACAGAAAAAGACCTGGGAATTCCTCGAGAAAGGTCAAGCTGTGCATCATGAGGTCCAAATTGATCACCATCAGCAGAAGCTTCAATGATTTGGCCATAATCTTTGAAGCTTTCTGAGGAAGCTTCAATGGCTTTTAGTTTGATTACTTCAACCTTTTCTTCTTCCATTGAAATACACACCTACAAATTTTATTTTCTCAGGAATGTTTTTTGTTGGAATTCTTTCTGTTGTAACAAGTCAAAAGACACCCAAAACCTGGAATTTTAAAGGGTTTGCTATGATGAGTATTGGTGACGTTTCTTTAAAAAAAAAAAAAAGTACACCTACCAGTGGTTGGCTACTTCCTTGGCAATGTGATTTTTGCTATGTGGTCTGCATTTGCAAAAGATTAATTTTGTGTATTTTGTGTATGAATTAGTGCAAAAGATTACGAAGTAGGATGAGAGTGCCACGTTTTTCATATAATGAGGATGCAAAGTGAAATTCACACCGGCCAAATGGGTTAGGTGGTCGGGGTATGAGTTCGGATGATTCGGAGTTGAATATTTCGGGTGAGATGTAAATTTGTAATTAGGTTAGTTAAAGGTGATGCCCGATTTAGAATAGGGTTCAGTGACACGTAAGCTATAAGGCACAACATGCGTTTTGACATCATCACTAACATGATACTTGAAAATACATGTGTGAAACTAGAGAGTTTACCATGTGCATTTTTTGGTTTTGAGAATCACCTTGGATAACTCAAATTTATACTATACCCTACACTTAACACAACAAATACGGAGTATAAGATAAAAAAAAAAATGGACATGCTACTCGTTGCCCCAAAATTGCCACTTTTTTTCCTAACTTACTCCCCCCCCCCCCCCCCCCTCTCCTCCCACTTTCCTACTCTCTCACTAAACTTAAACCAAACATTTCTAACAAATCTAAAAAAAATTGGGACAACGCAAAACCTATAATCTAAATTTCCACACCGACTTGTATAGCTCTGGCATTAGTAATCCCCTAATTGTAGTATAAGAAATACTTATTGAGTTATTGTAAAAGCATGTTTAGTTACTCACAAAGTAGCGATTCGTCGTATCTGTCCAGATAAAAACATGTTTGCGTGGGATTTTGTATAAACAGGCGAAAATTTATTATTAACCTAATCTTTGATGAACATATGCGCGATTAATTGTCTTATAGCTTTGCAACAATTTTTACACATTTCCATACAGCGTTTGTCATTTTTACAGCGCTATCCCGACAATCACCTTTCTACCACTAAACCCGATTTACGATGACTCGACCCGAATCCGATCCGAATTACTCAAATGATCTCTTGAGTCATAGCTTCATCGAAATTCCAATTAATATGGGGTGCTGATTTTGCCAAGGCAAGTATTACATCTTCCAAGGCAAATAATTAAAACTTACAATACTACCCCCAACTTTGCTGCCCGCTGCCCCTTCTTAATTATAGATAGATATCCCTTCTTTCCTAATACAATAATTTGATCTTGGGCATTAAAAAAGGTAAGTACATATCCCACTACTTTATTATTATCTTTTATTTATATTATTGCAATAAAAAAATATTCTTTCTCTTCTACTTTAATCTTCTGCATCAATCAAGAAGAACGTAAAGTAGCAGTACATGGCTTATAGCCACTTTTATCGCATATGATTACATTGATTTCTTACGTGATTATCATAACCACAGGCTATGTGGGACTCGAACCCACACCATTGCACAAAATTTTGCACATATAGCTCTCCCAGTTAAGCTAATAGCCTTTTGTATTTAATAGGTTTTGAACTAGTCAAATAACATAATGAAGTTGCAAATACATTCAATTAAACATATAAGAGCTACTTCCTTTCAAACTAGATGTAAGATCGAGCTACATTCGGATTGTTTTGAACCAGTACCAAATAAGAGCTACCCCATTTTCGGTACATATACAATTCCAGCCAACATATCAACGAAACAAAGTACGGAGTATGTAGGATGTGCAAAACTTGAGCTTGACATTTCATCAAACATCTTATATGCATATATATGAACAAATCAAATATTGGCCACATGTTCTGCACCACCCTAAGTCTGATCATTCCAACTTATATACAACTTTATTACACCAAGTTAAACTCCATATCCTAACCTTCTAATCAATTCTTTTTGTTCGTCTAAACTTCTAATCAAATCAAATAACTAATTGGGATCGATATTCGGAAGAAATTCAGCTGAATACCTGTACGGATTCAGCGTGATCGGCTAAGCTACGGTACTCAGGGTTAACCTTGGAGCCGCCGGAGTAGCCGACGGTGATACGAACGACGCCGTTTAAGCACCCGAACACGGCTTCTGATCTCCAGAAGATTCCGAGGGCAAAAAAGGCAATCTTCAACGGTTGGGTGGGTGGCGACGTCACGGATTCGGGTATCCAATCCGGAATCCGGATGCTGTGGGCCGGGCCGGGTAATGAGGTTTCGGCGATCAGGAGAACAAGTAGAAGAAGATAATGCCGTTGATTTAGAAAATTGGGAGGAGTGAGAATTGAGAGTAGGGGCGTCGATTTGAAGTTAAGGGAAATAATATAAATGAAGATAAGGAAGGAATCTAAATGAAGCTGTAATGGAATATTTGAGTATCGATTAACGGGCAGCGGGCAGCAAGGTTGGGTAGTATTGTAAGTTTTAATTATTTGCCTTGGAAGATGTAATACTTGCCTTGTCAAAATCATCACCCTTAATATGTTAAACCCCTTTTTCCTGGTTAATCAGATCAACTAAAACCCCCATTCCCTTTTCACCATTTCTTGTTCAACAATGGCGAAACTTCCAAATCAAGCTACCAATTTATCTCTCTCCTCTCTCCTAAACCTTCTCCCAACCCTCTTCAATGTCAACAAATTCTCCGATGCAAGGTCCCTCATACTCTCCTTCATTTCCAAAGATTCCGAAAATACCCTCCACAAACACCTCCTTCACCCTTCCTCCGACCACCCTCGCCCCACCAGAGCCCTCCTCGACACCGCCGTCGGCGCCTACTCCCAATTGGGAAATCCCCATTTTGCCCTCCACGTCTTCAAGCGGATGAAGCGGCTCAAACTCAAGCCAAAGGTGCAAACTTGCAACACTTTGCTGAATTCTATGGTAAAAGATCATTCTGCCCTTCATCTTGTAGCTTGTAGAGAAATCTTTGATGATATGGGTTCTATTGGTATTGCCCCAAATGTTAAAACTTTCAATATTTTGATTAATGGGTATTGCTCAGAATTTAAGTTTAAGGATGCTACGGATGTTTTGAAACTTATGGAAGAAGTTAACTGTGCCCCTGATAATATTACTTATAATACTATATTGGATGCATTGTGTAAGAAAGGTAGGTTGAATGATGTTAGGGATTTGTTGGCTGATATGAAGAGTAAGGGTTTGGTTCCGAATGGGAATACTTATAACATTTTGGTTAATGGGTATTGTAAGATGGGGTGGTTGAAGGAGGCGGCGCAAGTTATCGACTTGATGACGCATAATAAATTGTTGCCCGATGTTTGGACTTATAATATGTTGGTGAATGGGTTTTGTAATGAGGGGAAGATGGACGAGGCGTTTAGGATGAGGGATGAGATGGCGAAATTGAGGTTGAAGCCTGATGTGGTTACGTATAATACGTTGATTAATGGGTGTCTTAAGTATCGGGATAGTGATGAGGCGTTTAGGTTGTTTGATGAAATGAGCGAGGTGGGGGTGGAGAAGAATTCGGTCACTTATAATGTGATAATTAAGTGGTTTTGTAAGGAGAAGAGGATTGAAGAAGCTACTGATGCGGTGAGGAAGATGGAAGAGAGCGGGCTTTGTCCTGATTGTGTGACTTATAATACTTTGATAAGTGCTTATTGCAAAGTTGGGAACTTTGGAGAGGCTTTCAAGGCGATGGAACAGATTGGTCGGAAGGGGTATAAGATGGATACTGTTACGCTAAATACCTTTCTTCATTCTCTTTGTGAGGCTAAGAGAGTTGATGAGGCTTATGAGCTGCTTAACAGTGCCTGTAAGCGAGGCTATTTGATTGACGAGGTGAGTTATGGGACTTTGATAACAGGCTACTTCAAGGACGAAAAGGAAGACAGGGCTTTGAAGATTTGGGATGAGATGAAAGAGAAAGGTGTCATTCCAAGTGTAGCCACTTATAATTCTGTTATTGGAGGAATGTGTAAAACGGGGAAAACTGACCAAACAATTGCCAAGCTCAATGAACTCTTAGAGAATGGACTGTTCCCAGATGAGATTACGTACAACACTATCATCCATGGTTACTGCTGGGAGGGTAAGGTTGATCAGGCTTTTCAGTTCCACAACAAAATGATTGAGAATTCGTTTAAGCCAAATGTTTACACATGTAATATACTTCTGCGTGGACTTTGTTCTGATGGGATGTTGGATAAAGCCTTGAAACTTTTCCAGACATGGATCTCTAAAGGGAAAGAAGTTGATGCAGTTACCTACAACACATTGATAGCAAGTTTGTGCAAGGAAGGAAGGCTTGAGGATGCTTTAGAACTTGTGAATGACATGGTCAACAATAAGTTGGAGCCAGATAAATACACCTATAATGCAGTTTTCAACGCCCTAATTGCTGCAGAGAGAACAAAGGAAGCAGAAGAGTTCAGGGAAATGATGATTCAAACTGGAAAACTGCAGGATCGATCCCCAGAGCCCGAAAAAGCAGAAGTGAATAGTACTAATGTGGCTAATTCGGAGTCTGATTCTTGTGTTAGAGACCTTTCGAAGCAGATTAATCAACTGTGTATGGAAGGTAGGTACAAAGAAGCTATGACCATGTATAACGAGGCTGAGCATGGAGGGATAACGGTGGATAAGACTACCTATTTCACGTTAATGGAGGGTCTCCTGAAAAGAAGAAAGAGCGTATCAAAGGGACTTCAGAAACAGTGAGCATGTTAGTGTATCCTTGTCTCCCTTGCTTCCATGGGCTGCATAATTTACATGTGTTTGCAAGCAGAAACTTCATGAGGTACTACTGTACTATCATTAAACACTGTTGTACGATACTGTCCTTTTCCGAGTGTAAGGATATAGATTTCTTTGGTAGGATCCTGTTGTTGACCAATATCTTTTTTTTTTTTTATCACTTACCAATACTGCAAACTTTTGACCTCCCATTTTACATTTTTATGAACTTTCCATTTATTCAAATGTAAATAATCTTTGGAGCTGATAATGAAATGTTATTGAATGATATGATAAAGCTGGGGTTTTACCAAGTGACATGCCCTCTTTAGTTCAATTTTCTTTCATTTCAGACTTCAACTTGTTTGGTTGTAGAAATGATTTCTATATCAATGCTCACTCACTGTTGTTTTTATGCACTAGAAAAAGGAGAATATGAAATTCTCAATATGGCTGACATTATGCGCAATCTCACCAGAGAAACCCATGATGTAATTGTATTCTCAGTCCCAATGAACTTGTTCCCCCACATTTTTGCTGACACTGGATTTTCTCGGTATGATTTGAGCCTGTGTTTGCTTTTGCTTCCATGTGTACCATTGTGAATTTAACGTACTGCTTTACTTTTGAGTGCTTGATGCAATCCTTATCCCCTGAAGAAGCACATGACCTAAACCAAACAAGTTGCTCTTCCTAGTTCCTACAGCTCAAGAGGTTTGTCGTCTTCCTTTTTTCCCTACCCTATGCCCCTTTTTCTTTTCTATCCCACTCTACTAATTTTTAGATGAGAACCAATATTTAGTTAATTACTAAGTCCGGTAATTGTATTTCCCCTCTTTTTTATTGAGTATCAGATCTTGTTTAGAATAAAAGCTCTCTGTGCTTGCACTAGTCTAATGTCTAATTATGTCTTACTCCTGTGCTTAATTTGGCCCCGGTAGTATGAGGCTGTAATTGGTGTTTTTGGATTTGGGTATGGTTGGGCTTAAGTTACATAAAGTGCATAGTAGTTAAGTTGAATTGATTGGACAGGGCTTTTGTCATAGTAATTAAGCTTATGTTCAACAGTCATTGATGGTCGAATACGTTTATTGGCTTGGTGGTCATGATCGTTTTGAAGACTCTTGGAATTTGGATTGATTATTAGTAGTAATTGGTTGTTTTGAGCTCAATTCTAATCTTCCAAGTTTCTATACATTTGAAAACAGAAGAGGTTCTAGCTTGGGTTAAGCACTTAAGCGTGCTATATGAGTGATTTGTGAATGCTATTATGTTGCGACCAGGATTCTTTACCATTGACTTCGGGTTCAGTTTCTCGATTAATTTCATTAAATACGTCAAGTTTTCAGGAGCGAGCACTATCATGATAAGGGGATGGCTGATGATGGTCTCAGGTCTGGTATTTTCTGTTGTTTCTCGTCAAATTCCCAGTAATACAGAATGTTGTCTGGCATTTAAATCTAAATGTGTTTTATTTATGTAACTTGCCTTTATTGTTGCACGCAGAACATTAAAAAGTTGCAGAAAGTTAAGAATGGGGGCAATTTCTATAGTACTCAGCAGATGTCCATGTCTACTAGAGTACTAGGGCGAGGTATGTATGTTGTCCTGGAATTTGCTAAATAGAGCTTGATGTATAATCTTGGGGGAGAAACACTCAAGTGTCCATCAATATTGGATTGCGGCACTTTCTGAACATAATCTTATGTAATTTTGTGTTGTTACTTGTTAGTCTCTTTTCAAAATTCTACGAACTTCAATAGTTCAATGAGCATCTTGGAAATATTTGATTGGGGATATTGCAGTTGTATGCTTCTATAAATCGTCAAAAAACAAAATAGGAGTTCGCAAACCAAGTATAGTTTCTATGTTATGTACTGCATTGTTACTTGCTCACCTCTTTGCATTCAACATCTTGGCTATGTTGTGTCTGTCTCCATCTAAGGAGACTTGGTCCTCAATGTTCTTTGATCTTCTTTGCGTGATTAAGAAAACTAACAACGCTATATTTTCAAGTGTGAATCTGATGGGGTATAGACATATGGTTCTGAAAAGCGGTACTAGCAAATTACTTCTTGTGAATTCTTACAAATGAGAATATATGTATGTGTGACTGTTATCATCACCTTTTGTGAATATACTACTCCATGGTACTAGAGTAGGTTTTGAAAGTAAGTTGGAGTTGTGGAGACATACTTTAAAATCTCGAGATTTAGATCGAGTGGGAGTAAAGCTGTTTGTGCTAAATCATCGGAGATTAGGAGTTTATTGAGTTTGAACTTCGTAGCATGGTAGCAGCTAGCACCAATCCCACAGTCTAGGCCTTTAATGTGGTCTCATCAGTTGTCGATTTTTGGACCAGGGCGTTACATATTCAAGTTCTCTGGCTGGAGAAAGTGCCAATTTCATCTGAAGTTACCGTGGAGCATAATCTTCAGCTCCAGGCAGCAGTGCTGCAGTGGTGTTACTTTCAGGGTGCGAGTTCCCCCAACAAGGTCGAAATAGAGGGAATCTACCGGCCTATGACATCCACGGACTGCATGACAAGTTCATTCTGACTAGCCATACATGGTCTTTGCTTCCAACGTTTCTTTCTTATTGATTGTAGAAACAGTGATCCTGATGTAAAGTTGCAAACTTCATCCGAAATCTTTGCAGATTAGACCTTGGATCTTTAAGCAAGTTCATGACCGTGGAACTTTTACTACGACTACTTGTTTTAAACTTAATGTAAGGCAGATCAGGAAGTTTGTCGAGTAAACTTCACAGTCCAAGGCTCTAGTAACATGAACGGTTTGATTACTTTAGCCATGATGCACGATGTTGTTAGATTATTAGCAATACATGCGTACCAAATTGATTACTCCCCTTCCGAATTCGAACCCTTTTTGTACTTTGTCCTATAATTAAACCGGTTTTTTTAACATGTGCCCAATGGACACTTAAGGGAAAAACATGTCATCCCTTGAGTGATTATGTTCTCCAATTGATTTATTTTTCAAAAAAAAAACCCCGTTTTGGTACATTGCGTATTGGGTGCGTGAAGTCATGAACGCACGATTGCCATATCTATTAACTTTGTATCCTAGATGAAGCTCGAAGAACCCTTTCCCTATTCTCTTCATGTCAATATTTTAACATTGGCATTATTAATAATGCGGAGATGGAGATATAAGGATTCGAACTCAAGACAATTCCCAGCCACATTAGAATCCTAACCGCTAGAGTAACTTTGGTCCCTTATTTTATTATAAAGTCAAAAATCAACTTTGATATACGTAAAAGTCGTTATATCAAACCATGAAACCAGAAAATGACTAGCTAACGGATACATAAAGAGTCCAATCCGCGAAATAAGAGAAGAAAAAGAAAACGAAACGTAAGTAACCCTGAACTGGCAAAAGACTGAACAGTGAACAGCCGCATATGCAACTCTATTTCTTCTCTTGTCCTTGTTTTTGACGGAATAACCATCTGCTGCTGCTCTAAAAGAGTCCATCAATTTTCCCAACAGATTTTTGACCAATTTCCCGCCAAATTTACCCCCAATTCAATCTACCAACTACCCAGGTAAAAAATTAATTCCCCTTTTTACCGTATTATTAGATTTGTTCTTTTGATCATATTTCTGATTTCATTGTTACAATTGGTAAATTTAAAATTCTAGAAATTTGATTTTGTTGTGTGATCGGAATAAAAGTTGCTGATAGTTGTAGATTAATATCAATCTGATTTTTGATGGATTTTTTAGGGTGTTTTCGTAGTTGTTGTTATTGGGAAACAATTGGAAGAAAGTAAGATTGAAAAGTACAGTTATTGTAGTTATGGGATGGAGTAGTTATACCCGATATCGGGTTTGAAATTCTCCATCCGTATCATTGGGTTCTTTACGTTTGGTTTGAATATGCGAGACGATTTTAAAACGAAACGTAAAAAACCTAAAAAGAAGGGGAGTTGGAGCAAGTTTGCTCCCAATTTTTGTGATTGGTATTATAATGGTTTGATAGTGTATGTGTGTATGTGAGGATTTCAAATGAGTTGTTCACTTGTTTGTGTGCAACGCTTACCAATAGGCCAAAACTCGTCACCAACAAGTACGTGTGTAACCTGTAGTTACATGTTTTGGCCTATTGGTGACCGTTGCACTCTTTATTCTGGGGTAGGTACAAATCCACGGCATGAATCAATTGATCCACGCTCTCTTGTGCCTGAGCGGGTTTATGAATTTCCAGGCACAAAAGAGTGTGGATCAGTTCATTCTAGCGTGGCGTTATCATTACCCTTTTTCAATGGAGTTGTTGTCTCTAAAACTTCCTCTATTTTGTAAATTTGAGCGTAGTTGGTTTCTGCTTTAATCAAGCAAGTAACTTATATACATTTGTAATTGTGTCGATTAGGAGGGCTTAGGTGAAGATGCCTTCAAAAATTGCTGATGTTCGGTTAGTGGCTTCTCACCCGGAGGTCTATGAACCATGTGATGATTCTTTTGCGCTAGTGGATGCGCTGCTAGCTGATAGAGTTAATTTGATAGAACATCAGCCAGCGTTATGCTTGGAAATAGGTTGTGGTAGTGGGTATGTCATTACCTCTTTAGCCCTAATGCTCGAGAAAGAGGCAGATGGCGTGCATTATTTTGCGACTGATATTAATCCAGATGCGGTAGAAGTGACGTCTGAGACACTCAGAGTTCATGGGGTACATGCCGAGGTGATGAATATGGATCTTGCCTCAGGGTTAGAGAAACGTCTTGCTGGGCTTGTTGATGTGTTGGTTGTGAATCCTCCGTATGTTCCAACTCCAGAAGACGAAGTAGGGCGTGATGGAATTGTTGCTTCATGGGCTGGTGGGGAGAACGGAAGGAGGGTTATCGACAGGATACTGCCTGTTGCAGATAATCTTTTGTCTGATAAGGGCTGGATGTACATGGTTACTCTCACTGCAAATAAACCGGCCCAGCTTTGTGCGTTAATGAATAAAAAAGGTTATGCATCCAAAATTATTGTCCAGAGATCAACAGAGGAAGAAAGCCTTCATATCATCAAATTTTGGCGTGATCCTGAGAGTGAGGTAGAGATGAAGAAAGCCGCAACTAGCAAAGGAAGTCCGAGTTCTGTTTTTTCCAAATTTTCACGTCTCCAGTTCTGGGGGAATGGAAATGCCAGCTCTAACTGTTGACTGACAAATGAAAGTAAAAGCTACCATAGCCATCTCAGTAGGCTTTTGGAGGACCGACCACGAGAGGTATATATGACCTGAGAGGGAATGAGAAAGGCCAAAAGGTGTTGAGCAGTCACAGTGAATTCACCAGTGTGCAGGTCTTTGTTTCAGAATACAGATGAGATCAGGGGATGTTGTCGAAATCCATGGCCAGTGGTCTAGTGTGGTGACGTAGAACACTCTTCAAATACCAGATTTAATGGCAAGGGTTGGCTCTGAAGTTTGATTCATTCAGCAAGGAGTGCTTGTTGGTTAGGATTGGATTGGAGTAGAGTCGTGTGGTGTCTACCAGTGGACCTTGCTACATCCACACGATCTTGCTCAGTTCTAAGTCTCGAGGTTTATACCTGTCAATATGCTCGACAAAGAGAGTAATGTATGTGTCTAGCTTCTCTTATTTGTACTAGCTTAACTAAATCTATCACAGTGACAGTCTTAAGTAAAAACAGTAATATATGGCTGGCTTACATTCTGACTTTCTGAGTCGAAATCAAAAACAATGTGCTCGTTTCAGAGCTCGATTACTTCAGTTGTCTTGCTGCTTTACGATTTTTTTTCCCGTCCTTAACTGGAGTTGGTTTGTTCTTAATGTTCATCTGTTATTCTGTTTCGCTTAGTTGAGTACAGTCCAGTTTTTACACAGGAGTTCATGAGAGAGTCTCTCTTTCACTGTTGAAGACTGGAACTCTCTCCTTCATGGTCACTAACGCACAGTGGTAGTGCGTCTACTTCCCATTGTAAATGCTACCTGGGACTTGAGTTCGATACCCATTTGCATCAAAACTCGCACTATATATGTTGTATATCGAACAAGAATTCCCAAACCATTCCCGCAGGATGTGTAGATTGTGTACTGATTCTAGACCTATTTCCTTACAAGAAAACACTATACGAGAGACCCGAAGGTGCTAATCGTCAATCACCCTAGAATCATCGCTATCAGAACATCAAGACCTCTCCAAACGTCGTGTTCCTTGTATTTGACGCAAGAAAAGTATGAAAAGACTTTGGGGTTCCTGCTAAAGACCGGCCATAACTATTCTGTAAAGCCCAAAACATCTCAACATACGTTGAATCTGGATTAAACATTCTTTTTCTTTTTTTTTTGGGTCGTGTTGAATGGGTATTTTTTCACATATAATTCTAATAATCTACTTTTGTAAGTCTCCTATAATTTGTCCCAGGAGAAAAATTAATAATGCAAAAGCCAATTAGCTTTTCCTTAATTCTAAAAGGGTAGAGGCTTGAAATTGAAGCTATCTAAGTGTGAATCTTTTACTCTCTAAAGTTTGATGATTTCTTTTTTTAGTACTTGTTTCAACCAATATGAAAGCAATGTTGATTAAAGGCCAAATTGATCAATTCAATTCAATAGGCTAAGTATGGCTTTTTGATGTAATTGACTCTTTTAAAAGTTGGATTAGGAGTAGTGCTTTCTCACTATTGTCTTACAAGTTCTTTTCATGAATGCTAAAGCAATTAACCGAATTTTCTCGCACTTTTGTTGCGTCAAGTCGTCAAAAATTGCATAAAACATGGGGTGCTTATGTCGCCTACAGAAACATATATGTGCCCTGTGGCTGTGTGGACGTTAATCCTAGATAGGGTAAAGCGCCAAAATGTGAATCGAGCTAGTCAAATTACTGGTTTCATTCACATAAAATCCGTTTGATCGTAATATATCTAGTCTGATGTATCAAATCAGTTCAATTAAGGTCATTACAAGTTGGAAAGTTGACAATAAACCATATGTGATGTGTCGTGCCTCATTTTGGCACGGCTCGGCCATGGCCTTCATGTCGATTTCCCGTGCCTAAGTTTGTGCTCAATCAATTTTCATTTTCTGACAAAGGGCATGCTTGAGCAGGCCGGCTCACCGTGTCTCATGCCTGGGCGGGTCTTACCGTGCCAAAATCTAATTTTCCGATAGGCGGCACAAGGGGAGCCTGTCATGCCACGTGATGGGCCGACCAGTGGCTCAAATTGCGAACTGTAAGCTAGATCACTGGAATCTTGAAAATAATTTGTCGGCATAAATAGAGCTATGATTCGCGTGAATGTCATCATCTCTACTGAATCAAAGAGTAAGCACTATTAATCGTCATTTGTCTTCAATTTCGAAACAACATAACATTGGACATTCTAATTTTATCGATTATGTACCTCAAATCCTTAATCTAAAACCTTTTGGGGAAACCGTCTCACGTCAATGTGATCTCTTCTAGATATCATATTGACTCTAAACCAATAATTAGCACAACCTTTAACTTTACATTTTTGATCGTTCATTGTCAAACAAGTACAATCACTCACATATAGTCGCCACTTTTCCTACAAAAAGTTTTGCTTAAGAAGTAAATCAAAGAAACAAACTGTATAGCATAAACTCATAAAGAAACAAAGAACATGAAAAAAGGAAGAAAGCGTGTACAAAACTATACTGGAACCCCCACGAACAGTCGAATATGCAAACGTACGATCTTATAATCTAAGTAGTCTCCAACTAAGCAATGGCGCGTCGGCGTGGGTTCATATCATGTATTTGGATCCTAAAACCATATGAATATGAACAGAAATGGCTGCATATTGTCACATCTGACCAGACAAACGTACGTGCTCCTTAGATTTGTATGTATCAAGTGAAATTGTCAGCATATTTTGTCATGAAAGTCTTACTTCACTTTGTAATATATAAGATGTCAATGCCACCGATAGATGAGATTGTATACTATTAGGGATAAGCATGGAAGATCAGTCATGATCGAAATTCGAATGCTCAAAACCTAAGGAGCAAGGACAAATCGGTCCATTATGTTAAAGCAATTGAGTAATCGAAGTAAAAAGCCTAATTATCTTCTGGTGGATCGAGGATTACCTTAACGTGATACATTCGATCCAAACTAAACTTAGATTGAATGATCAAATCATTTGGTCTTAGAGATCGTCATAACTAATTAAATAATTAGTATGTAGTGAGAGATCACATCGATTTATAACGGTCACAACTCATAATATAGCGTGGTTTAATTTAAGAATTCAACCTAAGGATTGAGCTCTATAATTATTAAACGCTAAGGACTTCAATTCTGTGTATTTTGCTGCTGAGTGCTGATGCGCTTTGCAACACCGAACATTTGGAGAGACAACGCAACTCCTCATTTATTTGGTTTACAGTCGACTAATTAATCAAAGCAAATATATAACACCCTGTGATCTATTACGTTACGCAACTCATTCTTCAATTCTTTCAAAACTGATAAAAGTTGAATGAACAAATATGACAAAGGATTAAAGATTGGTAATGACATTGAAATGTACCCATGCATGGAGGACGGCGCCACGGCGGACCATGATGAGGTCACGTGTCTTAAGGTGTATGATGCACAATCCTTATTTTGGTCAGCCCAAAAACACACCAAAATAGCTAATTAGCTAATTAAATTCAGCTTTTTGGTGATACAACCTTGAATTCTTTCATCACTTTCTTTTCTATTATAGGCACGTAATACCTTTTTGCATTAATTTGGATGGCATCAACTCCCTTACGCAGGGGCGGAGACAAGGGGGGGCCTACCTCGGCAGCGGCCCGCCCCAAGTTTCCGCAAAATCGAAATTTTTGGTGTAAATTTACTATAAAATAAGTGAAAATAAGGTAAACTGTAGTATTCGGCCCACCCCAACTCTATAATAATGCTGCTTCATGATACAGCTTGACGCGAGGGGACCTATTGATCTCTTGTAGTTCGTCGAAGGATGAGCAGATCCGCTAGCCAGTAGAAGAGAATTCAGCATCCATCTAAACGCCATGGCAAAATTAATGAACATCAAATTCTTCTAAGTCCCGCAATCTCAGTATAAACCACCTATATGGTGGTAGAGAGACCCTCCCGAGGAGATAGAAACGAGTTATTATTAATAATAACTAGTGATAGGAAATTAATTAGGGTGTAGATATTAGAAATTTGGGGCTTACCACCATCTGATTGATGAGTGGTAGCCCCTAGATTGAGATTTAGAGGTCTAGGGTTTTTTTTAGAGAGAGGCGGCTAGAGAGAGGTACGTTGTATTTAGTTTAATCTATTGTACTGTGTTATATTTGTTTGGTATAGGACTATGGCCCTGTATGATAGGACTGCATCTTTCTGATTTGATTTGATTTGATTTTAATGAATCTGATCTGATTTTATTGACTCTGATCAGATGAAATCCAATTTGAATGACTCTGATCTGAACTGAATAAAATTCGGGATTAATGTTAATTATGCTATGGTCAAATTAGTTAAATCTGATCTGATTTGAATGTCTCTGATCTGATTTGAAAGTCTCTGATCTGACCAAATTTGATTTGAATACTTCTGATCTGAATTTAATAAATATGATATGATCTGAATATTTAGTTTATTAAGTCCTATAATACAGGGCCTATGTGCATAGCTTAAGATCATAAGAAATTAAGAATTTTACATTAATAAATTATTATTATTTTGATTTTTCTAAAATGTTAAAATCTCATTTTCTTATTTAAACCTTACGTAAACTTTCCGATATTATAAAACGAAGAGTAGTAATAAGCCATGGAATTATAAAGATTGAAGTTCAAGCTAAGTCATCCTGCATGCTGAGAGTGAGACTCCTACTCTACCTTTAATATTGGGACAAAGAAAGATTAAATATAGAGATCTTAGAAGTTGAAACTGATCGATCAAGTAACAATGCAAGCACTACGAAGAATAGAACATTACGTGGATCCGAGAAGCAATCATGCAAATGATAGACAAATCCAGTCAGCTTATAATAATTTTCACAGGAATAAGTACCTTTTTTTTAGATTAATATTTGGTTTAAATATTAACAAAAATCAAATTCAAATATGAATTCTCAATGGAAAAAAAGAAGAGACCGGTAGACATATATACACTAGACACTATCGGACTAAACTACTATTAAGTACATATTTTTCTCGGAGGAAGTACTAACTATATACGTATAAGTTTCTAAACTAGTCTGCTAGAAGGTTCTAATAAGGAGAAGAAAACGTAACGCATTTTACGATAGGAAGATAGGTAAGATAAACTAGCTAAGTCGTACGTAGAAGTGTAAGAAGTCTCAACTCTCAAGCTCATGCCAAGCTTGACGTACATGTAATTCAGCATGTGTTGTTGAATTTTACTACAATAATAACGAATACAAAGGTTGCACTAATACTATAACTAGCTAGCTAGCAGACAATCATTAGGAGAACTACTTCTAACGGTGAAAGAAAATTCGATACTCTCTCTTTCAAAGTTCCAAGTAAACAGGAGGTACACATAGATTTTTCAAACATGGGACTGTTTTAGATCATCATTATATTTATCCAATACCGAAGACTAAAGTCCTTTAAAATGACCGGCAACTACTCATTTATAGACGCGTAAGTTCGACTGTGAGAGAGTCATTTATAAACGCGTAAGTTTAACCGAGAGAGAGTAAATATGCTGTATAAGTTTAGAAAGTACCATTTTAAAATCAATTCAACATTGGTGGAATAACCCATCGGTTTATGATCAATACTCTACATATATTTTGATATGGAACATTTTGTAATTTGTACATTAAGATCACTGAAAAACTCGTTTAATAATCAGTTGATTTTAGGATGAAATCTTGGTACGGGTTGTGCTATACTTTTGAGATATTTCGGTGATCAGTTGTCATACCCTATAGTGTGTGATATAAGTGATCCATTTGTTGAGGTATAGAAATTTATGTACAAAATATCAATATCGAAATACATACATCATGATGACTCTTTTTCAACTAAAATTTTTAGTAGTGGCATGATGTAGAAAATGAAACGAAGAAAAATGGACATATTCCTCAACTGCTTCCACCACTAAGGCACTAACATCCATGATCACTTGGTCATTTTTTTCTAAACGAGAAATTTGAAGGAGTAGAAAACGTATAATATGGAGTTTAACACTGCTGAAAGCGAAGATACTAGATCACTAGATGGAAGGGTATAGTGCAGAACTTAACACATTTAGAAAACATTTGATCTAATCTTTCAACGTAGAACTAGCTCACGTTGTCCCGCGTATTATATGAGATGCTACTGGGACAAAGTTTCTAGATAATTGAATGACCCAATCTTTTGAGAAGTTGAGTCACATCTTTTGATTAAGAGACCAAGAAAATTAAAAATATTGCAAGGGTGTCCAATATCGCGTTCCCCACGAGCCCAAGGGAGTCTTACCGGCCCAAAAGATGGCCCACAATGGGGTCCATGTTTTACTCGAAGATGACTAGAGTCGTATCAGAGAGTTGCCACCTCATAGAGTTTTGTAGGAAGGTAGTTGAGAGAATATTGCTGGTCTCACTTGTGGTAGCAAATCAGAGCTCTCCATGTCCCAACTTCTTGGTATAATAGTCGGTATCCGAGGGTCTCTACTCTCTTAGTTTAAAATAGACATGTTGTTTGGACCACCCTAAAATACGCCACGGACTTATAGAAGCATATGAGAAAGACCAGATCGCAAATTCAGTAAAATTCTATTCTAAGGCCCCGTTTGATAGGACTGCATCTTTCTGAACTGATCTGATCTGATCTGAATGATTCTGATCTGATCTGATCTGATCTGAATGGTTCTGATCTGAACTGATCTGATCTGAATGATTCTGAACTGATCTGATCTGATCTGAATGTGTTGAAATTTTGATTGAATTTCAACGAATTAGTATCAGTTATGGACCAAATACATTGATAAAAATTTGAACATTTCTGAACTGATCTGATCTGATCTGAATGATTCTGAACTGATCTGATCTGAACTGAATGATTCTGAACTGATCTGATCTGATCTGAATGATTCTGAACTGATCTGAATTCTACTGCGAATAAGTCCTATCAAACAGGGCCTAAAACCATTAGGGAATAAAATAGAGTAAAGCCTTAGGCCCTGTTTGATAGGACTGCATCTTTCTGATCTGATATGATATGATCTGATATGATATGATCTGATCTGATTTGATTTGAATGACTTTGAACTAATCTGATTTGATCTGAATGTGTTGAAATTTTGATTGAATTTAATTTTAACGAATTAGTATCAGTTATGGACCAAATACATTGATAGAAATTTGAAAATTTCTGATTTGAATAACTCTGATCTGATCTGAATGATTCTGAAATGATCTGAATACTACTGCAAATAAGTCTTATCAAACAGGGCCTTAATGGCTTGTACACTCTAGTATACTTTTACCTAGTCTACCGATCTGAAACTATACTCTTGCACAAACTTGATGTAAATATTTGCTAATGAGTTGAGGTAACTTGTGAGTAACTCCGAGATTTCCGGGTATTCCATTAAAATTTCACTTCAAACATTTGGCATACGTCGAAGAAATGTATAAATCATTTAAGTGTTAAAATTGTGAGAAATCAAAAGAAACTAAAACCACTCATTTCACAAATCATGGTCATGATTAAATACTAACTTCATTTACTATAGCACTTAACTCCAATAACATTAATAATTGCAACACCTAACTTCACTTAACTCCATCATCATCGCATACGAACTTTTGATGCCATCCCACCTCATAAGACACCAGTCGCCGGAGTCGAGTGGTGGTTGCTGGTGGTGGTTATCAGAGTTGGGGGGGGGGGTTAGTTATTGGAGTTATGTGGAACTGGTGGTGTTGCATTGAATCTTGATCGTTGATCATATCAAAAGAGCTCAGTGGTCCAAATACTTCTGACTTCTCACTATTTACCACCTCTAACTAGATTCGCCTCCTTATTGATGGAGATCCGAGATAATTATAATTATGATTATTACAATTAAATTCATTCATTGTGATTGAAATCAATTTGGCAATTAACTTTCTTCAAATGATTATTTTCTATTTGGTAGAGTTATTTAATTCTAATATAAGGTAATGGTCGTAGTGTTTGAGAAATTAGTATCAAGACATTATCACCCCCAATTAATTATGGACATCCTTAAATACTCAATCGTAATGTTTAAAAGTACAATTCTACCATCCATTGACGAGTTGTTGGATTTAAATGATGAGATAAAATTCCAAACCAATTTAATACTCAATGAGAATGTTTAAAGTACAATACTACCATTATTTATTGGTACAGTAGTGTGTATATGCAGAGAATAAAATGCAAATGTGGCTTTAGCTTGTTTGAAATGAGAAAAAAGGAGGCTGCCAAATAAAGTCTAGTGTTTTTCCAAAGCATATTGTATGTAGCCCATACATTGGTTACAACTTACAATTTGGTGATAAAGAAGATGAACATTTATAGAAATTTATAAGTAGTCCACCATTTCAACTACATCGCTTGTTGGGTTTCTCACTTATACCTAAAAGATCAGTTCAATTAAGTCTCTTAGCTTCGCTTCCATTTTGCCAACCTTCATAAATTCTATTGACATTCTTACTTACTTGACTAATTAGGGCAATCTACTGAATATGATCAGTTATGCATGACAATTGATGTCATGTGTCATTGTATATGTTAATTATCTAGTGTTCCTCTTCTTATTTTGCATCCACTCGTACTCGATAAGTTAAGCGCATTTCATCGTTGTTCTAAAAAAATGTAGATAAGTTTTAGACAACTACAAGTATATTTCATTCCTTGAATAATTTTGGAACTAAATTGAACTAGCTAGCTAGTACTGTATAAAACAATCAATTCAACTATGTTTAAAAACCATTCTAATAAATGAAAAGTTTAAGTTAATGTTTGGAAGTCCTGTGAGTTGACCAATGTTTATATACCTTAATAAGTCTCGTTCATGCAATAATTTTTCGCCTACTTTGAAGCGTGAATACACAACTTGTACAAACATTGTATTTAAAGCGATCGGATGGTGTATGTATGGCGAGTATAGAAGTCATACATAGATCAAGTGATGCTCCCCCGTTCCAAAATTCAACACCACACGGACATTTCCTCTTCTAATTCTATCCCGAACCCCAAAAGTAGTACACCATCCATCTCTTTTTTTCTTTGGAAGAAAAATCTCACCACCCAAAGACCACGTAAATAGACAATTAAACAATTGATTATTAGTGATTGTAATTTCAACCAAAGATGACATCATTCGATGTTATGCTTACGCCACTCTTGACTCGAAACTTTTTTCCCGGGCAATTTATTGCTATATATATACCATGTCCCATGTCACATAGTTTAATACACGCACCACTACTTCAACAAAACTTAGCTTACTCCCAAACACTGCCTTAAAACTACTTACTCCCAATAACTTACTCTTTTGTCTCCAAAAACAATGGAAAGTTGTAATAGTGATCAGAAAACAATGTCACCAGAATCATCAGCCTCACCACCATCCCCGCCTCGGTCCCCCGATTCACCACTACCGCCCTCGGCCACAACCCCACCACCGGTCATCATGAGTCCTTGTGCTGCTTGTAAGATCCTCCGTCGTCGTTGCGCTGATAAATGTGTTTTGGCTCCTTATTTTCCTCCTACTGATCCTCTCAAATTCACCATTGCTCATAAGGTTTTTGGTGCTAGTAATATCATCAAATTGCTCCAGGTACATACTTCGATTTTCTGTCTTATAATTCACAATATGGTACATATGTTGGTCTGGTCTAGGATGGAAATGAGATAGCGTTATCAGTTTCCATTTTTTATATAATCTTTAATTAATCACAATCAAGATTCAAGATATCGGCCATAGATATATATGCTTAAGGTGTTATAGATTGTTACCATTATCCATCAAGTGTTAAATGTATCATTTAGCTATGTAGTACACGATGAATTCAAATCAACACGTTTTATTTCAGATGACGTGTGGATAAACATTAAGGTTAATAAATCAAAAAGCTAGTGCATGCTTAAATTAGTTGATCTACTATAATATGTATGAAATTTTAATGTAGCATAACGGTAATTAAGAATCAAAAACTATATCCTAGCTAGTACGTAGAATAGTGTAAATGGGGAGTGTGAACATTGTCCTAGTAATAGCTAAAGCATCAGATCGACAACTACTAGGCTAATTTGGCATGCATCAAAGGTTCTCAAACCGTCAATAGGCTCCAAAGCACCTAATAACAATAATTTAAAGTGGTTTAAGTAACAATCTATTAGCTAGGTAAAAGTAGTTAATAGGAAGCTTAATCACTCAAAAGTCCTAAAAGTCAAATATTTGATATTGATGTGAATATCTTGTCTGTTGTTTGATATAACTAAACACTAAGTTATCATATTGTCGTTAGTTAATTTGTTCCAGTTAGTAAGATGGTAAAATTCTTTAAACTAACATAATACTGAATTTCTGAGAATTTTCAGACTTTAAAACCGCATATATATTATCTTTTTCTCCTCAAAATAAGGAGTAACTTTTTTTTCCTCTTAAAAGTAAAACTAAAAGTCTTGTTTATTTTGTTTAAAAAAAAGTCTTGGTTATTAGGTATAAGCTCATTTTTTGATATCATCTAATCTTTAACTTTAATCCATATTTAGTAGTAAGTTTTTTTTTTTTTTTTGAATAGAAGTAGTAAGTTGAAATAACTAAAAAATGTCAAAATATAGCTAAAAGAGAATGATTGGTCACAAATTCATTTTCACACCAAACGAGGTGGATATCTGACCAATAATCAGAGTACACTTTGCCCACTAAACGGTATGAAGTGGATCCCCCAGAATGCATAAAATAGTCAACTCTTTGCTATCACTTTAATTGAAAGATAACGCCATGAAAAAAAGCACTTATATATGTGGGTCAATCTACCATGCATTGTTCAAGCGTCGCGATTGTACATGCAGCCATAAAACCTTTCGCATTTCATACTTAGACTAGACTATACTATATCCGTCGTGTATGAACGGGTATGTATCTTTATCAAGCTCATTAATCGTATTGGTTAAATTGATAAGAAACGACACCTATATATGAATGATTTCACATAATATATATTGACGAACTGTATATAGTTAGATCCGTAGGTATATGATGTTCATCGAATCATTGTTTGCTTGTTGCATATTGTAAAATTAATGACACAATCGCAAAATTTCGAATAAGCTAATCGATTTCGTTGATCATAAGGTTTTTTTCAATAAGGTGTGCATAACAGTTGACATATATATCACCCTTGTGTCAAGTACTCAAGATGTTTCTTTTCACATTTTGTGCTCAAATAATGATTTCTGACTAAACAAGAAAGTGTTTTCAAGATTTTGTGGTTTTTTTCGACCCAGATTCCTAAAACTCGCGTAAAATCTTAAACTTCTCTTAAGTACTTCTTTCGAGTATGAAGTGTTTTACTAACCGTCTACCTGCAGCAAATAATCAATTTTATCAATTGTTTTTATAATGGAGTTTGGTCATATTACTAGGTTGTTTGACCGTCACAAATAATATGATCTGATCTATAAATCAGGCCCGTAGATGGACCCGGGCGAGCAGGGCCCAGGAACAGGGCCCCAAAATCTTAGGGGCCTCAGATTTCAGTATATGTACATTACATTTACCAAATATTTCAATACAAACTCCACAGACTAGTGGTAAAGTATGTAGAAATATGAGATGGATGACTGGGGTTCGAATCCTTCTAACCCACTTTCACTTTAGCAGTTTCTTGTATTTTTTTTTTTTTTTAAAATCTTTTTTCTTCTTCTTTTCCACTCACTCACTTTCTTTTTTCTTTTTTCTTTTTTTGAAAGGCTTTAGCAGTTTCTTGTATTTTGTTTTTTTTAAAAATCTTTTTTCTTCTTCTTTTCCACTATATTATGCGATTTGCTAATTCCAATCATCTCTTAGTGCTTAAAATTATGTGTAATTTGGCATCTCAAACACATTAGGCGCTATTAATATATACTACTCCTACCCAAAGTGATCTCCCCGTTTTAAAAACTGTTTTGAGTAGTCATGTTCGGAGCTACTTTTAAACAAAATGATCGTTCACTTGTTAAAAAAATTAGTACATATTCTATTAAGCAGTGCATTTTACCAATCCCATTGGCTTTTAAGGTAAACGGAAATTTCATTTGGTTTAAAAGTAGCTCCGAAGATGGCTACTCAAAAACAGTTTTTGAAAGGGGGAAATCATAGTGGGTAGGTGGGTGTATCGGTTAATATTTAGGGCCCCACATGTACCGTTTTAACGTATTTTGTCCAGGGCCTCCTAAATAAATGCTACGGCCCTGCTATAAATGTGTATGACCATTAAGCAATCATGATCGATGAAGTACGTATGTAGCTCGATTATTAAGTGAATCTATCTTGAGAAGTCCTTTCACAACAACTTTTACTTAACAAGTTCATTAATCATTATTATCCCTGTGTTTTATAGGACCTTCCCGAGTCTCAAAGGGCAGACGCAGTAAGTAGTATGGTGTACGAAGCAAATGCAAGGTTAAGAGACCCAGTATACGGATGTGCTGGAGCAATATGTCAACTTCAGAAACAAGTGAGTGATCTACAAGCTGAATTGGCTAAGTCAAGAGCTGAGATGGTCAACATGCAATGCCAACAAGCCAACTTACTTGCCCTAATTTGCATGCAAGATCATCATCACATGCATGTCACTCCCCCGTCACCTCCACAACACGACATTACCACAACGTACTTAAACTTCTATGATGATAACAATAACATTTTGGAGCCTCTTTGGACTTAGAAGACAATTTGTCGTCATCACCGGCGGCCCGTCACCTACATCCGTGAAAACACAGACTTCGTGTCGTCTCAAAAAGAATGATCACTAGATCGATATTCAGTAGCAATGTCTACGGATTACAATTGACAAGATCAAAGAGGCCGGGGCCGTCGCACTATTACGTAGGTATTTACTATTTATTATATATATATAGTACTTTGAATTAATTATTAGAGGAATTTTACAAAATAAGACTAGAAATGGTGTAACGTTGAAGAGAAAGATGGGACAAAAAGTTGTTTCGTTAAGTCAGATAGTATTTGCGGGAAGAGAGACTTTTAAGATATGGAATGGGAGAAAAGGGACAAAAGAGAAGTCACTTTAGTGAGCCCTTCGATAGCTTAATAAGCTTTATTATTTACTAGCTAGCCAGTTTAATTTTAAGTTTACTAATTCTTGTATCAAATTCAACTTTTATTTGGTGACCTAATTTTATCATGATAAGTGAATTTTTTTCAAACTTTTGTTTTGTTGAATTGAGGAACTCATTTTTAACTTTATATATAAACGTACGTAATTGCACTTCTTATATACTCTATCCAATTCATTTTTTCTTTTAACGGAAAATACACGTGGTACCCAGTACTTTGGGGCTTTGCACGCGGTACCCCTACACCTCAACTTTGTGCACACGGTACCCTCGTACTTTTGAAGACTCCACAAGTCCACATTATGCCCAATTCATTTCTCGTCTTTTGTTTTAAAAGCATTTCATGCAAGTTCTCTGAGATGTAAATAATACGGATTATGAGCTTTAGCCCAAGAACAAATGATAACTAATTTAGTACTATCGCTGTTTTAAGATATTTTACTCGCTTATTAGTTTGAATTTATCTCACATATTTAGATTAAAGGAGCTACAAACAGAAGGAGCAAGTATTTTGGTCTGATTATTTTGAAGGTTGATATGACAACTTTTTAGTCGATCATTTTCGAATGCCAAGGGATTGGTTAAATAACATTACGATTCGCTTAAGGCTCAAATGTTTGCATAGCTAGTCCTTTTCAATGTACCATATATAGGCCCAAAGACCAAAAGGGCAATCTGATCCATGAGAAATACAAAATGAATATCTGCCCTTCAAGGTGTAGCCACCAAAAAAAAAAAAAGAACGACTTGTTTCGAGATACATGACATATTGACTGTGTTAGCCATAGCTTAAATTCACACATCAATCGTTAAGATTTTATAAATGTTCATCGTTAATTTTATATTTTAATGATCTCGATTATGGGGAGTGTTTAATTCAGTACAATTGCACAAGATCAGAAGAAAAAGAAATGTACACACGTTAATTGAGGGTACGAGGACCCAATTGTTGCCGTATCTACTATAATCCACAAA
Organism: Spergularia bocconei; assembly: GCA_963457585.1. Lineage (NCBI taxonomy): Eukaryota > Viridiplantae > Streptophyta > Magnoliopsida > Caryophyllales > Caryophyllaceae > Spergularia > Spergularia bocconei. The sequence goes on along the minus strand of OY734951.1, from coordinate 6,008,122 downwards.
TCTCTCGGCTTTTACATTACAATCTTTAGAATAGAATCGTCTTTTATTTGGTGGTTAATTTGCGTGCAATAATCTAGAAAGGTACTTAATTGTAAGCAGAAAAAAACTAAATTAAGGATCATAATTGTTAGCCAAATCTTAGTAACGCAATTAGTGTCCCCTCTTGTCGGTAGGACAAACATAAAATCATGGAAAAACAATTCTTAAGCCTCGTCTCTCTCCTCCTTTGTCGAAACAAGGAGACACGATTAATCCGAGTTATATTCTTATAACTAGACTAGTTTGATGGCTCGTGCAACGCCCGGGCTACTTATGTTTAAATGTTAAAATTATGTAAACGAATTTTTTTATCTAAAACCTAAAATCTCATTTCAAACACCCGTGATATATTTGTAATGTAATTAGATGGAAAGTCACTTTTATAACCTAAAGTCATGTATGTTTCGAACACCCGTGAATATTTGTAACGTAATTAGATAGAAACTCAACTTTAAAAACCTAAAATCCCATTTCGAACACCCGTGGGATATTATTGTAATGTAATTAGAGGAAAATTCACCTTTTAAAAGCCAAAGTCCCATTTTGTAACACCAGTGGGATAATTGATCAAATTGACATAAATCAAGTAATTACTATATTACATAACTATTCTCCATAAATCAAGTAATAATGTTATTTTATTAGAATAATATTACCATATACTTACCATATCCTATTTTGGATAAACATTATTACAATATAATAATATTATTATATGCCACGTGTCAGCGTGGGAATTGAGCGGGTTCAGGATTACATATATATATTAGATAGATTGACAATTTGGGGGTCTTTGATGATAGATTGTGTGAAATGTATGATTGGTGGTCTCTTTTTTTTTCCATTCTAAAGATTGGTACATGATTTGTAAAAGGTTCTTCAGGGAGTCGAAAATAAGCATAGACTAGTTTACAAATAATTTTATCATTTTATTTGTTTGTGAACAAATAATTTTATCAATAAATATAAGGGGTTTTTTGCGAAACCCTACCTTTAAAAGACCAAATTTTGCGAAACCCTACCTTTTATAATGATTTTTGCGAAAGACTATCTTAAAACAAAAATTGTTTGCGAAAGACTACCTAATCACAGTTTTCGTCCAAGTTAACACCATTGACCGTTAGTTGACTTATTCGCATTCTAAAACATCATCCCCAAAAATCGATTTTGAGAAATTTTCCTCAATATAGATGATGTGATTCCAGTTCAAATAAGTAATAAGGAAGGTACAAAATAATAAGGTAAAGATGAAATCAATTAATAGTAAATATAGGTTGTTTTATATAATAAAAAATATTGTGAACTTTTTGATATGGAAAACGTCACTTATATATTACTAGGGATGAAATGTCCATCTACACTCTTTACCATACAAAATATTAAAGAGACATGCCACGTGGCATGGCAGATGGCGTAACTGAAACCGGTGAACGTGGTCGTTGCCTCTAACACAGCTTTAAATATATATAGTACTAGTTTGCATGCCCGTGCCACGCCCAAGCTATATATTTATACTAGTTTGCGTGCCCGTGCCGCGCACGGGCTCCCTATCTGTATCAATCATACTTGTTTACAAAAAAAAATCGTTGTTGGATAATCACATTCTATACATAAATGTCACATGTTGAACATTATCTAACGTATCAAAAAAAATATAGTTTAACTATGAATTTATAAGTCTCAGATATCAGTGAAAGAGTATTGGATATTCCTTATAAAAATGTTAATTACTACCACCTCAATAACAATAAAGATGACGTTTTGATCGAGATGAGCGTTTGAGTTACAAATATAAGAATAGATATTTTTTAATAAATAAATAATGAAATGCACATCGTGGGATTCGTAACAAAAAGTACTCTCACATATAATAAATTATGAAAAGTACATCAATTTCATGCGGACCTGACATGACAGGAACTCAATATGACCCAACCTGCTCTAAACATACGTGAAATTGATCTGACCTCCCAATTTCCAACTATATTGGCATCATTCAGTTCTTGTTATCTTTGTTGAGATTTCAAAGAAACTTATAATTCTACGCATACTTAATCATTTTACCAAGAGAAATATATTCCGCTTAGTAATTTACATCATTATCTTTATATCATTATTGATCTCCTTTAAATAATTAATAAAGTCATTAACTATACACACAATTGTGTTAAATAAGTGTCATGTTCTTGATTCTAACTTTTAATCCAAGATTTTGAAACAAAACTCTTTCCACAATAAATTACCACACGTAATAGCAAGTAGTAGAAGGAGAACTTTATAATTAATTTTAAAAATAAAAACTAACTAAAAGACTTATACTCCCTCTAATTTTGATGGTGATGTTGCATTGTAAATGTCACGTATTAACCCTTATTTAATGTATGAAAAATTACACTTTAGTTGTGATACCATAAATGTAATTAAACATTTATCACAGCTTATTATATAGTCATCATTTCGAAGTATATTTAGTCTAGCTAATTGTTTGCATCAACGGTGACATTATGCAAGAAACTCAGGCCAAAAACTTGACGTGGTAGAGCATGAGTCAACTCAATTCTATTCATGAAAACCTATTCATGAACCCATGCTACATGACAAAATAATGTTCAACTGGAACTCGATTTCGATTTTTATAAGAAAATGAAACTTTTTAAAAATAAGAAATAATAGTAGTCAAGAAGTCAGAGAGAGAGAGAGAGAGAGAGAGAGAGAGAGAGAGAGAGAGAGAGAGAGAGAGAGAGAGAGAGAGAGAGAGTTATATAGAAAAATTCGAGATAAAAATTTCACTGTATGTCTAAAAACCCAAAAAATATTGAACAAAATTCGAGATGATGCGATCAAATAACTTTTAGTAACCAGACCCAATGAGGATCTAAAAAAAATTTAATACCACAAAAACTATAAGGCCCAACTTGATAGCAACCCGAAACGAAACCGACTCGATTCGACATGTCATGAATTTAATATGACATAACCCGCTCTGACCATATCTAGAAAGTTAAGGTGAAAATTACACTCATATAAGCAAACGAAACAATCGAAAAATTAGAAACCATAGTAGTCAAGAGAATCCAATAAAAAAGGACAAATAAATTCTGGTCAAACGTTTATATCATATTCATTCATTATAATTTTATTATAACTCTTTGTATAAACATACTTTCAATCGGTATATGGTACCCCGGGGTTACTTTCAATTTTCACTCATTATATACCATTTTGTAGTCATTATATATTTTCACTCATTATTTTCCAATTTTCACTCATTAATTTTCAAATTTTCACTCATTATATAACACTTTATAGTCATTATTTATTTTCACTCATTATTTCCAATTTTCACTCATTATGTACCACTTTATAGTCTTTATTTATTTCCACTCATTGTTATTGTTTAATTTTCACTCATTATATCTCAATTTTCCCTCATTATTATATACCACTTTAGAGTCCTTATTTATTTTCAGCCATTGTTAACCAATTTTCGCTCATTATTTCCCAATTTTCACTCATTATTTTCCAATTTTCACTCATTCTATACCACTTTATAGTCATTATATATTTTCACTCATTATTTTCCAATTTTCACTCATTCTATACCACTTTATAGTCATTATATATTTTCACTCATTATCTCCCAATTTTCAGTCATTATTTTCACTCATTATTGTTCATGCGTGAATAGTAAAACGGGAGGTACGTAGCTCTAGGTACTCCGGGTAGATACCCCTGGGGTACCTAATAATTTGCCACATACTTTCTTCACTATATTCTAATATAGAGGAAAAAATTGTACTACTTGAATTCCATTCTTTTCTTTATAATGTGCTTGATATTTTACATATAAGCAAGTAGTTGAACTTTTTGAAATATAACTCTTTCAACTCTAAATTAACATATGGAAGAGTCGAATTGTAAAATTGCAATAATATATGAGTTGTGAACGGAGAACTTTATGCTTATTATAATAATAAGTCACACTAGTTTTTACACCGTGCTACGCACGGTCTTCGTTGATTACCGTGTTTCATCTTATGCATGTATTAGTGAAATAGAGATATTACAATATTAGCTATTGGAATCTTCAATATTCGCCAAACCGCATAATACTAATTCTTGTATTTCTCTCTCCACTTTTTAGTTATTCCAATATTTATTCTCACCACGATTATGAACTATATCAATATCATGACTTATATCAATTACCCCTAAATTTCAAAAATAGATAGATTAGTATATGGTGATCAATATTATTACCCCCTTGTCGTCTTCATAGAGTATTGTGGATAAAAGTGTCACCAAAAACAATTAGTGTGTTTGATTTTATACGTAAATTGGTGAAATAGAGAGATTATAATTTTAGTCATACATGTTTTCGTTTTTCTCGGAACTGTAAAATACCAATTCTGATCTCGTGTTTTTCTCTCCACTTTTTTGTAACTTTAATATTTATTGTTATCAGGATTGTGAATAATATCATAATACAACGATTTATGTCAACCCCTCCATAAAAAAAATTAATGTTTAATTTGATGTATATATTTATAACCTCAACATTAATGACCTTTATATATGATTATGTTAATAAAAGAATCAACAAAATTCAATTAGCACAGTGGTTGAAGCGTTGAAATGCAACTTTGAGGTCATGGGTTCAAGCCTTGATAGTCTCATTTTTGCGGATTTGACTGTGCGTCAAGTGATGAGGTGGAAGCGCTCGTGTGACATGCACGTTTGACTGTCACCTATGTGGCACGTGAGGTGGAGGATGACGTGTCGCTCCCACACGGTTTCCATCCAACTTTATATATATATATATATATATGATTTGTTTGCATCAAAGGTGGCACAATTCGAGAAATCCAATAATTCGGCGTGGTAGAATCTGACAACTAAACCCTTTGCTACATGACACAATAATGTCCCACCCAAAATTGATATTGATAATAATATAAAACAAATCAAACAATGCTACTTAAGAAGCCACAAACTCCCCTTCAAAAAAAAAAAAGAAGCCACAAACAGAAAGAACAAATTGTATGTACAAATTCATGAACCAATTCTACATATATAACAAAATACACCATGCAATGGCAAACCCTATTCATGAAACAATTACTAACTCTTTGTATAGACATTTTTCCTTAAGTACTACTGATTAGTATATTCTAAACACATGGCTTAAATTTTATTAAATATTTTTGAATAAGACTCTTTCGACACTTGTACGAAAAAAGTCGAATTGGCAAATTAGTAAACGAAATATCACTTGTTAAACTAATAAGAATCTCACAAATTATTAGGTACCTCGGGGGTACCTAGAGCTACGTACCCCCGGTTAACTGTCCACTCATTACATAGCACATTATAGTCATTATATACTTTCCTCCTTATTTTACAACTTTTACTCATTATTTCTCAACTCATTATTTTACAATTTTTACTCATTATTTCTCAATTCTCACTTATCATCTTCCGATTTCCACTCATTATATATGACATTATAGTCATTATTTATTTTCGGTCATTATTTCTGAATTTCCAATCACTATATACAACTTTATTCCAATCATTATTTCTCAAATTTCACTCATTATTTCCCGAATTTCACTCATTAGTTTTCAATTTTCACTCATTATATACCACTTGAACCGAGGGGTACCTAGAGCTATGTACCCCCGGGGTACCATATACCGATTGTAATAATTTACAGTAAGGCTTATTATACTTTTCCCAATTCTCTATGATTTGCACATTCTTTTTGGAACTCTTTTTTTTTTTTGTGAAAGATGTGTTGCAAAATGAAAATGTGTGACAAATATTACGATCATGATTAACAAATTCGAAGAAAATCATATACTTTGTATAGATTGAAAATCATTAGACTGTTAATATTTTCTACGCTTAATAGATTTTAAAACTTACCTTTTTCTATTTAAATTAAATTATCTAAATATTCAACTAATTATAATTTTTAATTATTTATTAATTTTCCTTATCACTATTTTAATATTTTATATGTATTTCCATATCCTATAATCAATAATATTTTTTTTAATTCCATCCAATAGGATTGTGCCAAGTGTCCATCAATGAAGGGCTGTACTCGGCCTTGTTTATACCCGTTTATAAAAAAACGTGTTGTCTTATCTTTGTTCTAATAAATTAACATAATGTTTATTTTTCATAAATTAGTTAATATTATACTATTTTATAATAATTCATTACCATATGCTAACCGATAATTGTATTTACTGCTATTTTTATGTTCTATCCAATTAATGTATGATTATTTATTACCATATCCTAACCGATAATTGTATTTAATTCTATTTTTATGTTCTATTCAATTAATGTACGCCAAGTGTCATCCTGGGAAAGACTTGGTTTAATCAGGGTCCTGGGCCAAAACCGCACGTCCAAGTTTCCCTCTACACCGGAGCCACACGTACAAGTTTCCCTCTACACCGAATGATTTGCATTACTAGGTCATGTTCATGTTGAATCTCATGACACTTCCACTTACAATTGAAACACAATGGACATATAATCACGATTATCAGCGCTAGTTTTACATCTAATCACAATTAGAGTAGCTTGCTTAACGTAATCATTGTTTGCAGGAAGATTTGGAGGAAGAGGGCATGTTTGGACAGGATACCAGCATAGAGCACTGGTTCTTAATTCTTACAAGTCCAATTGGCCGTAGATTGTGGACTGTAGTCCCATAAAACAAAGGAGTTTCTCTTCAACAAAGCCATTGCCATTCAGTAGCAAATTTAATACCACCATTTTGTCCATCTCACAAACACATCATTCCGGTTTTTCGGTATAAAGAAGTTAACATTTGGTTTGAATGTGTCTCAAAACGAAAAAACAGGATACAAGTAACTCAACACAAGGAAGCATCACTGAATCCATTCGACGAAAATTGGCGTTGCTCATACAGGGAGAAGAAATGAATACATTATGAGCTCATGTAAATTTCTCAATGCAGGAGAGTACAAGCACAGAGCATAGGAATTAAAACAGGCAGAAATGCAGAAACGCAGAAATTAGCAGTAGCAGTAATGAAAAACCAACATACTCCTTATAAAATCAAAACTTTATATGGAAACGAAGCTCTCAACTCGTCTCGGTTTTACTCCTCCATATTCTAGAGCCATCATTCTATGCTCATCTCCTATGAGTACTCAGCCACCTAAAGAAACCTTCATCTTATCGTCATTGTCGATTCGAGGTCATCATCACCGGTAAATGGCGAAAATCACCATTGCCTACGAATGACCGCCGACTTTCTCTACTTTGGGGATCCTAGGGGCAGCTTGAACCCAACCCCCATCAATAGAATCAAGAACACCAGTCAAGCCATCATCAACAAAATCGCCAACCCGCTTAACCTTCAACTCCGTTGGCTCAATGGGGTAATTCCCTGAAAAGCAAGCGTAACAGAAGTTCCGGGATTCACCACCCAACATATTGTTCAAGCTATCTAGAGGCAAGAAAGCTAGCGAATCACACCCGATAAAGTCCCTAATCTGCTCCGTGCTCATCCTATTGGAAATGAGCTCCTCGGCGCTAGGAGTATCCACACCATAATAGCAAGAACCAATTATGGGCGGGCTTGCAATTCTCATATGCACCTCCTTAGCACCCGCCTCCTTAAGCAACCTAACAATTTTCGACGATGTGGTACCTCTAACAATCGAATCATCCACAACCACAACCCTCTTCCCTTCCAAAACCGCCTTCACAGGGGCCAACTTAAGCTTAACACCAAAGTCCCTAATCTTCTGAGACGGCTCAATAAACGTCCTACCAACATAATGTGACCTAATCAACCCTTGTTGAAACGGCACACCCGCCTTTTCAGCATACCCAAGGGCAGCTACAACCCCAGAATCCGGCACAGCAATAACCACATCACACTCCACGGGCGCCTCAGTCGCCAAAATCTCCCCAAACTTATGCCTAGACTCATACACAGACTTTCCAAACACAATCGAATTAGGCAACGAAAAGTAAATGTGCTCGAAAATACACTGCTTTGGCTCAGGGTGCGGCATTAAGCACGAGCTCTGCACCCCATCCTTATCCACAACAATCATCTCACCGGGATAAACTTCCCGCTCATACTCAGCCTCAATCAAATCAAGCGCACACGTCTCCGAGGCGAAAACAACCGCCCCATTACTCCTTCGCCCCATCACAAGGGGCCGAAACCCGTGTGGGTCTCGGACCGCAACCAGCTTATCCTCCGTCAAGAACACCATAGAGTACGCGCCCTCCAACTGCTGGCACGCCTCGACAATCCGCAGGAAAAAGGGTCGTTTTTTCGAGATAGCCATCAAATGGAGGACAACCTCCGTGTCACTACTGGTGTTGAATATACTACCGTTGTCCTCCAACATATGCCTCAACTTCTGGTAGTTTACTAAGTTCCCGTTGTGGGCCACCCCCACTGACCCAAATCTATACCCCGCCACAAATGGCTGTACATTTTTCAACATAGACGCCCCTATAACGATAACAACAAATCGTTAATCATACACACTGACAACAATAGAACAAACAATCAATCAAAACTGAACACAATAAAAATATTATGATGGTTAACGTTTATTGATATCGTTACCTGCTGTGGAGTAACGGACGTGGCCAATGGCGGAAGAGCCGGGGAGCTTGTCGAGTTTCGATTCGCTGAAGACATCGGAGACGAGACCAACGCCGGTAATGGATTGGAGGACGCCGTCGTCATTGACGGTAACGATACCGGCGCCTTCTTGACCGCGGTGCTGGAGAGCGTGGAGAGAGAGGTAGCAGAGGCGGGAGGCTTCGGGGTCGCCGTAGATACCGACAACGCCGCACTCCTCCCGAGGCTTGTCGTCAAATAAGGGTATATCAGTAATTTCACTGTTGTTTGGGTGGGGGGAGGAGGAGAAGAAGGTGGAGATAGGGGTTTGGGAGCATTTTAAGGAGGGGAGTTTGTGGGGGTGGGGAGGAGAGAGAGTGGAGGGTTTAAGGAGGTGACGTGGAGGAGAGAGAGAGGTGGAGGGGCGGTGGTGGAGGGTGGCGGATGAGCGGAGTAAGGCGGAAGCCATCGCGAGGAGAGAGAAAATGAGAGGAGGTGAAGCGAGAGAAATGGTTATGGCGGAGTCTAGGGTTTATGTGTTGGGGAAAGAGTGAGATAAGAGGGGAAGAAATTGAATTGAAGTGAACCGCCTATCGAAACGACGCGTATTGAGGTTAGTTTGTGTAGTAAAAGGGGTGAAACGACGCGTGGTGTTGGTGATTGAAGGTGGATATTTTTAGTAAATAAATCGCTACTGAGAGTATTTTATACGGAGTAGGAGATACTGTAATTTTGGTACGAGTACGTCAGTACGATGATCTAACAATGGAGAGATTATATCCCTTCAAAAAAAACAATGGAGATTATATTATGTGGTGGGATATTTTCTAGTCGAAAAGGGTTAGTGTTTGGTCGATTTGATATTTCGGGATAAACTCACTTGTTAAGGAAAAGTACGTGTCGAAATATTCTTTATTAACCTAAGAAAATATTACTCCATGATCAATTTAACGTAAGGTATATGAACTCGAGTTCAAGTCTAACAGCGCAACTTTATATAAATTCATTAGGATCACTTTCTCGTCTAATCACCTATTGTCCTAAATTGTTAACTTTGATCTGAAAGTGAGGAAGAAATTCATATACGAGTAACATTTTAATAAGCGAAGAGAATGACCAACGTGTCATCACTGATTTTAAGTGAGACGCTCCTCTTTACTAAAAAGTACTTAGATTCTTCCGTTTGGGTCTTTTTCTATTGTTGTTTTGCGATTCTCTGGTTGCACATTCGTGAAGAGAATCTCTTGATAAGCCAAAAGTTGATTGCGTTAATTATAATCCACCCAAAAACAAGGGGAGTTTCATCACGCATTTGTTTTACACTGTGTTACTTGCACAATGAAAATCGTCAAACAAGTGGGAAAAGATCGTTGTCTAAAGTATTCCCTCCTTATCTTCCGTTCATATGAAGCCACAGCTCATAAAGAATCACTAGTTCAGCACCCCACAAAATTAGGCATTTAGGCCTAAAACTAAAGACTCGGAAAAGCCATAGCCTTACACTTTTGGCGCCCCTCCCTTTTTCTTTCGTGCCTATCTCTATACCTATGCATGCTGACTAGTTCACGAGTCATTGTTCTCGGGAACAAAGCTTAGGTTAAGACCATCCTATAGTAAAACCTGATAAAAGTTCGGTATAGCGAATGAGTCAGTCACAGTATGCACTGTTGAGCCTAGTCCTGTCTCGTGAGTGGGTAGTCTGAGCCAAGACCGGAAGATACGTGGATGAGCAATGGACCAAAATGCATGTGAGCCTGTTTTCAACAGAAGTGCAGAACTCCTTCACAATAATAAGATGCGGGGAGAAAGGTTACAACCATGATACTAAATCTCGGTTTTGGGTCATGATCATGATTTACGGCTACATAGCAGAAGATAGCAGCTAATACAGTATACAGTATACAGCCTACGATAACTGTAGAGCTAAACCCAAAAACCTTGATATCTTTGGTATCTTTTGATGTCGCTGCCAATATTTAAGACCACAGCTACAACAAATACTTATTCTGGATCAATCCAGTTCCGGGTTAAGACTCGAGAAACCTACATCTTAGCCAATTCTAAAAAATGAAAAAGAGAGAAAATTACAACAGGTTTTCTCATGACTCAAAATAAAGGGATAAAGAAATCAAAACAAAACGGAAGAGCATTTCTGCTGCTAGCCTGCTATAGCTTCCAAAATCGCACTTTCAGCAAAAAAAGAAGAAAAGAGATCATTCGGCTCTGAAACATATCAAGGACTACTTCTGAACTACGGTACAAGTATAGTCTACAGGAAGAATAAATACCAACCCGGTTGATGGAACTCCGCATAACAAACATGACAACTCGGGGTACACCAAAATCCCATCAACGCTTGACCCACTGGAAACTCTTCCTGGCTTTTGCTTTCCCAGGCTTTTTCCTCTCCACTATTCGGGGATCCCTCGTTAAAAAGCCAGCTGAAATGTGGGAAAAATTATAGGATAATCAGATGAAGCACATGAGATGCGAGGATCAGGTGGCAGGAATTTCACAGAGCACAGATATGAGATATGAAATGCAATAATATCAACAAGACTTTCAAGGTATGAATATAAGCCCGAAAAGTCAGTACCATCTCTGAGAGGTGCACGCAATCCAGGTTCCCAGTTTTGCAATGCTCTGCTGATCCCTAAGCGGATAGCATCAACTTGGCCTGGCATGGGAGAAATATTAAAGTTATCACGAAAACTATATACATAAGGGAGCAAATGACAATAATCCAGACAACCAGTACATGGATATAATCTACTGATAATATATATTGTCAAATCATTTCGGGGCTACGCCTTTGTTGTTGTGGTAGTATATATCATCAAATTACTAAAGTAAGCACTCAGAGATCAGACATGTAGTATAAGAAACCCTAACCACTTACATGAGATCCTATAACTGTTTTAACAGAGACAATTACTAGAAAAAGTAAGAGATTTCAGTCCCAGGCATCTGTCTCCAAGTCTTAAATAACACTGCTATTGCGATTCTACGACCAGAATGCCGAAGTCAAGACATCATTTTTGTAAAACATTAAATTGTATCAGATCACAACCAGAGCCAAACGATCTGATAACGGTCATTTTTTCTATAAACAACACTTACAAAGCCAAATGCACCAGTCAAGGGACTCAAACCCACAATATGTTGGATCTAGAATATTTGAATATTTCAGAAAACACTCAAATTGCCATGTTGGCCTAAAACAAATAGGGCTGAAAAGAGTATGATTCACAAGAGCATAAATGGAACCATAGAGGGCAAAGTATTAATGAAAATCAAAAGGATGCCCAATCTTCGACAAATCATGACTTTTGGTTTTGTGTTATTAGTCTTACATTACCATGGCAAAGTATGAACAATAATGCTAGAAAACATTTTTTTACACCATGACGTCTACAAAATTGTTTTACACTATCCCAGTCTCATACTCTCATCCCAGAGTCTCATAATGTTGCTTACTTTGTATACATTGTAATAAACAGATAAATTGACCCCAGATGAGACAATACAATGTCTAAGACCCCCTAAATTTGATCTAGAATATTTGAACATTTCAGAAACACTCAAATTACCACGTTGGTCACTTGGCCCAAAACACATAGGGCTGAACAGGGTAAGATTCACAAATAAGGCAGAGCATGGATGGGCCATGGAGAGCAAAGCATAGAATAAATAAAATTTTAATTGCCCACCACAGCATAGAATCTTTGACTAGTCTCTAGTGACGAAAGTAAACTGAAGACGAACCTAGTCTTGACGAAGAAAAGGAAAGTTTTGTGTTACTAGTCTTACATAACCATGCCAATGTGTGAAAGAGAAATGCTAGAAAATATTTTACACCATGACATCTCAAAAAAAAAAAAAAAAAAAAATTGTCTTACACCACCCCCAGACTTATCCTATAGTCCCATAATGCTGGTTACTTGGTATAAATTGCAATAATCGGATAAATTAACCCGAGATGAGACAATACAATGTCAAAGACCCCTAAAATTACAACACCAAAAACATTAATGATGCATATAAAGTAAAGGGAGGTAACATTTGATTTTACTTAAGAAACAAAGAAAAATGATGCCTTAAAGGTGTTCCTTTTGGAAACCTCGGAATTTCCCTTGGATTAGATAGTGCAATGAACTTTAATTTGGGTATCAGCAACAATAAATACACATCCACATCCCTGCGGATATAATATGCCTTAAGAGAGCAAGCTAAACCAAGATGTAGAAGAAATAGCTCACCTGTTGTACCACCTCCTTTCACAGTGCATTTGATATCCCAAAGACCTAATGTCTTTGTCTCAGAAAATGGTCGAAGAAGAGCAGCTCGGTGATCAAGCATGGGGAAATATACATCAAACGCCTTGTCATTAATAGCAAATTTCCCTTCTCCAGGTTCGATCCAGACTCGAGCTATACTGCACTTCCTCTTTCCGGTTCCATAGGCTCTTCCTTTCTCATCAACCTTCCTAACCCGTGCATTAGCAATATCCTCCTGCTTCTGAAGCTCCATCTCATAACGTGAAGACTTCCTTGTTGTTTTTGCATAACGTTCATCTTCGATTTGTGCTAGAGGAGGCAGTCCGTCGATATCTTGGAAGTTCTTTAAGGCAATCAAACTATCAAGCATGGCATCAGTAATGCCGGATGCTGCAACAAGATCGCCAAAGGCACGGTCTGGACCTGAACATAGCCGCAACAAAGGTCAGGTCTGTTATAACAGGAATATAATAGAGAAAACTGCTACTCAAATCTGCAAGATATTGAAAGCACTGAGCAGCAAACCTGGCAATTAATGGCAAAATCAGTGCCATAGCAACAGAACCCGGGACCAAGATAAAAATATATTTAACAGACTTTGGCAGCAAATGATAGTGGATTGACAAGTATAAACATCAGTAAGCTTCTACCATAAGCACAAGCCACTCTTTTCAGAATGCAAAATAGGAAGACACCAGTAAAGAACCCACAAGAAGCACAGGACGGAGGAAATACTATAAAAGAGAACTGGCCAGCAAGACGCAAGGACGTCAAACATTACTCAGCTTTAGAACCTTAAGTGAGTACCACCCATCCCTTTTATTTACATTGAAATTACCCCATACGACAAACTACAACAACAACAACAACATCTTTACCCCAGTGCCTTAAAGGCTCCCCCCATAAGGAGGGGTAAGGGAGGGTCGGATGCACGCAAGCCTTACCCCTATTGAAACATAGAGAGGCTGCGCAGAGGACCCAAAATGAAAATTACGTCGAGAATCGCACCGACTAACTGCTACTTCACAAAATAAGAAGCACATACAATTTTATGGGCCATTTTTGCTTTATTCCAATATATCCAAAAACCCAAAGAATAATTAGTCTTTGGCTCCATACGACAAAGCACGTGATTAAACAATTAAACTTACAAATTCATTGCTCTTATACATCAAAGCATACATTTCCACCACCATACAGTATTATGATGGGGTATTAACTATACCCTTAGTTGCCAAGTGAATTGGCAAGCCACAATCTTTAACAAAGACGTACTTAGAAGTGACAGACTCCCACTCACATAGCCACAGTGGGTTTCTCAAGAACTGCTTCTTTAAAAGACAGGAGCAGTTGACTAGTTGGTGTAGCAATCATCAGTGGCCATTTGGCTGAGTTTAGTAAGCTAGTCTTATCGGAGACCACTTCAAAGTCAATTCAATATTGAAATCTTAAATTCTTTTTGGCAAAGTGCTCTCCTTAAGTTAGGACACCAATAACAACATCGCTCCCTTGTCTCAAAAAGCGGATCTCGAACGCTCAGATCTCGAAGGCTCTGAGCCTCTGTCTATTGATATGGTAGGTAAAAAAGGGGAACTGGTTGTTAACAACCTTACCCGTGTTGTAAACATAGAGACAGTTTTCAGACGACCCAAAATGAAAACTGCGTGGAATAATAGAACCTTTAACTGAAAGAATGATACTTCATGAGACGTGTAGAGAATCAATGGACTGACAGCCTTTGCGCCTCGCTAGCTTAGTGCTAACAAAGATAAACTACTCAAGATCTGTCCTTAGAGCCTCACTAGCTTATTGCTAGAAAACAGGATACACAAAGAGACTATACGTCCATGTGGCCTCAGAATAAAGTATATGCCTAGATAAATCGAGGAGAAAACATAGTTAAAACTATGATAGTCACATACTATTATATCACATAGCTCATCAGTATATTGTGCAAACTACTGATATCCTCGATTTTCATGATCATGAATCTTGATACCAAATACGAAAAAATATCAGAGTTTACAACTCTTTTTTCATCAGAAGAAATGATCAGGGTGTAAGGAAATGCGCTAGCTGCAACTCAACGAATTTCTCTGCCTTGAGCAGTGACGGTGGATACCTACAAATCCTCCTTCCCCAAGAGTGTCATCCACTACACTGAAATATTACTACTTTGTTTTAAATTTGGTATCAAATTGTCATGGACATGCTTGAGGCGTGGAGTGTTTCAAATTGCACACATTGCACAGCCCCATTGATCAGTATCAAAAATGATTGCGCCGATCAAGAACATAAAGTGCTAGCTACCACAAGCACACGCAACAAGACCAGGACAAGCAAGCACCAAGAACAAAAAAGCACAAGCCTAGACTGACTGGACCTCCAATTTTCCATCTTTGAAACCAAAACAATGCACATACTTAGCATATTACAAAGCTTAAAAAATATAAAATGTAACCAGCAGAGTGAACAGGAATTTACATGGTGATAGTGATTACCATAGTAACATTGACGAAATTACTTCATCCGACCTAATAACCAGATCACCCAGTAAAGCGCTTAAAGACACGCCTCTGTAGTGCCTCAATAAATTTTCCCACCTAGAAAGTGAATACCCTCAGTGCCTCCCACCTTTCCACGCGTTCCACTAGCTAGGATATTAAATTATAATGTTCAATCTAAAACTGGTACCAAGACTCTCGAAGACATGCTCAAAGGCTTGAATAATGCCTCATTCATCTATGCCGAGAATGATACTGTCAATTAGGGAATTAGTAGACAAATTCATTAAGATCTATAAACAGTGTGATGTGTATGGAGAGAGCAGGGAACACACAAGCGCACATGGCAAAGAAACATACATTCAGGTGAACAAACCAGCCAAGAAGCACCATCATGGCCTTCTCCAAATGTATATGTCATGACTCAAAAACCCATGATTCCCATTACTATTGCGCATCTACAATAGATTCATGATAGTCGTACTGGGACAAAACACGAAATTATACCAACTAAATCATTGCCTCCCCCCCCCCTCCCCCAACCCACCTACCCACACACTAATGTCATTGCACATTTGCACCATCAAATTACAAACTCAATCTTCTTCCCAAGCGAAAATCACAAATGAACACAAGGACTACATCACTTCAAATGCATCTACTAGTAACCAAATTGACTACATTCTAATAGAATCAAAGTCAATAAACTGTCACAAACAATCATAAGAGACAACTACACTACACAAAGATCAAGATGCAGTGAAACTTGCCTTTGACGACATCCAAAAGCACTTGTTCTTCCTTTTCAAGCTGCAACTTCTCAGCAGCAGCAATCATTTCCCTCTCCTCCCTACTCCTCTCATCTTCTACAAGATCACCACTACCACTCACTCCCACCTCACCCCCGATCCCAAGCACATCCTCCCCTCCCCCCTCCTCCTCCTCCCCAATCCTCCACTGCTGAAACTCACCCTCCCCTCCCCTTTCGCGCCTCGGCTCCCTACGATCCCCACTCCCTCCCATCTCAACCTCATCAAACACACCCCCACCTCCTCCCCCTCCACTCTCCCCCATTGCCCACAGCGCCTCGAAACCACCCGCATTTCTGGATCCTCTCCCCTCATTCCCACCACCAGAGCTCAAACCCTCAAACTCCTTAAACACACCACCATCTCTTCCCCCTCCACCTCCACTCTCCCCCATTGCCCACGGCGCCTCGCCCGTAAACCCGGCCGCCTTTCTCGATCCTCTCCCCTCATTTCCACCACCAGAGCTCAAATCCTCAAACAATCCCCCTCCCCGTCCACCACCCCGACTCTCCCCCATTGCCCACGGCGCCTCGCCCGCAAAATTACCCACCTTTCTCTCTCCTCTCCCCTCATTCCCACCACCATTGCTCATTTCCTCAACATGGGTACCAAAAATTTCATCCAAATTATCATTTTCTTGACCAATATTCCAGATATCTGAAGTGGGTTTTTCCCCATTTCCATCATTATTGTTGTTATTGGTGGAAAAATGATGATGATTAGGAAAAAATTGGGATTTGGGGATTTGGGAAAAAAGTGGTGGAGATGAAGAAGAAGGAGGAGAGAGAGTGCGGGAAAGAAGACGGAGATGAGTGCGCGAATGGAGTGAGATGATGCGCGAGAGCATTGTTTGTTGGGTGTTTGATTGACGACAAATCAAATTGGGGGTTTTGTTAGGGTTTATGTGATTTTTTTTTTTCCTATGGGTTTATGGCTTTGATTTTGATTTTCCCCCTTTTCTGCATCTCACAGTGGGAGACTGATGATAGAGAGAAGATAACACTCAGAAATGTCAAGGAGCTTCAATTACAATTTACCAATTTGATCTTGAAAATGTTAATTTCCTCTCTTTTGATCTGTTTGTAGGAAGAACTCTTAGGGTTCAAAGATTTTACTACAAAAAGAAATTCGGGCGGTTGGATATGAATATATTTTAATCGACGAGAATGAGTTGAATTTTGGATAAAGTTTTGCGTTTTTCGGTTCTGTATTCGGCAATTTGTGCTCTAAACGCATGTTATCCACAATCCCACATTGCCATGATTATACTCTAAGCCCATGAAAACATGCAACCGGTCCGCTAATTAACACCATTGTCAATACCACTGCAGAAGACAACAACGGGAGATATATCACTAAGCTATAATCATACGAATCATTAACACCTAGTTTCAAGTTTCATGTATTCCTAATTCGACTATTTTGATTATATGGAGATGCTGGTTAATGATGACCTCGAAAAAGAGAATGGAAAAGTATGCTGGGTGCAACTAGAGAGGACGATCATGGCTTAGAAGTGGGCATGTAGAAATACAACAATCAAGATTTGATTAGGGGTGGGAACTTGGAAAACTCTTCTAAGAATCCTTCAAAAGTGCTTCGGTGATGGATCCAAGGAGACTTTGAATTCTTTTAAGATCTCTCGCTCGAACCTCCGAGGGCATGTGTCATGAGGCCCTCCAAAAGTTCCTTTAAGTTAGCTAATATATCAGAGGTTTTATTGGGTGATTTTGGAGTGAACCCCTCAAAAGTGATATGACAACTTTGTGTTATGAAGAAGTTGAAATAACATTGATTTAAAAAAGTTAGTCATAACAATCAAAATGATAACAAATCAGTACACTTATTCATGGCTTTCACGCCCCTATCTCATTATTCCATAATTCACAATCTCAAAACTATTATCTAGATGTAGTGCCGGACCCTCCTTTTACTTTTGACGTCGCTTTGTTTGATAGCTTGCTTTCCAAGAGACTTTGCACTGTGAAGTCTATTCCCCCGAAGTGTCGTTTGAGTTTTGCACGTGTACTCAAAGGGGCGCTTGATAGGGTTATTGGTCAGCCAGATGACATCTCCTGCTAGGTTCAGCTGCTTGTGTTGCCGCTGTGTGTCCTCCGGACGTTTTCTCCGCGGAGTTGTCGTGAGCGTCGATCTTCTGTTAGACGTCATTTGCAGGAAGAGAGTATTCTTTGTGCCATTCGGTCGTGGGGTGAGCCGAGGGGTACTTGGGCGCTTGTGCAGGATGTGTCGGCTGCTAGCCCGCCTCCGTCTGTGGAGGGGGATGAGGACATGGGGTGGCGTTCTATCTTGCAGTGTAAGCGTAAGGTCTCAGATGGTCATTTTACTGCAGCGGTTCGTGTCCTTTCATCTTCTGGCATTGCTCCTTACTCAAATGCTACTTTGGAGGATCTGACTGCGAAGCACCCTTTCGTGCCGGGGCCATCTTTGCCTTCCTTGCCTGGCTGCCTGCTGATCAGCCATTTTTAGATGCTCCTGTCGCAATTGTTCGTGATAGGATTCAGAGTTTCCCGCGTGGTACGTCATGTGGGCGTGACGGATTGCGTGCGCAGCACCTTCTAGATTGTTTGAGTGGTGCTGCGGTAGCTGTTTCAGATGAACTCTTGGCGTCGATCACACATGTGGTTAACCTTTTCCTAGCTGGCTGGTGCCCTGCTGTACTAGGCCCTTTTATAGCTAGTGCTCCTCTTACTCCGCTGGTCAAGCCCGGGGGTGGGATTCGCCCTATTGTAGTTGGTACTGTGTGGAGACGTCTGGTCTCTAAGGTTGGTGCTACTTTGGTAGGCCCTACCTTGAGTGCTTACTTTGCTGATCTCCAATTTGGAGTGGGTGTGTCATCCGGAGGTGAGGCGATTTTGCACGCGGTTAATCGTCTGGTCGAGGCGAGGGGGGATGAGGTTGGTCTTTCTATGTTGTTGGTAGACTTTCGGAACGCCTTCAACTTGGTGGATCGGACTGCTATGCTTCGAGAGGTCCGGGTTCGTCGCCCTACTCTTTCGCGATGGGTTGAGTTTTGTTAATCGAGTCCTGCTTGTTTATATTTTGGGACGCACACTCTCTGGTCTTGTCAGGGGGTGCAGCAGGGTGATCCTCTTGGGCCGCTGCTCTTTGCCCTCGTGTTGCATCCCTTGATTTGTCAGATCCGGGATTCCTTCGACTTGTCCTTGCATGCTTGGTATTTGGATGATGATACTATTGTCGGCGATACCGTGGTTGTTGGTCAGGTCTTGGAGTTGATTCAGCTGGCGTGTCCCCCTTTGGGCCTTCATCTTAATGTTGATAAGACAGAGGTGTTTTGGCCTCGTGAAGACCCTCGGAGTAGGCTTGACGGTATTTTCCCTCCTAATATTGCTAGACCTCAGCGTGGGGTTAAACTTTTAGGTGGGCCGGTTAGTGCGAATCTTAGCTTTTGTAGTTCTCTTATTTTGGAGCGGGTTACCAAAACCATTGCACTTAATTATGGATGCGGTTGCAACACTTCGCGATCCCCAGTGTGAGTTGTTGTTACTTCGAGCTTGTACCGGCGTGTCTAAGCTTTAAGCTTTACTTTGCTTTGCGCACTTGTCCACCCCGTGTCTTTCAGTCGGCTCAAGTTGTTTTTGATGCAGCACTTCGATCCTCCTTAGAGCGTATTGTTGTTGCTTCGGGGTCGGGTTTTGGTGATTGGCAGTGGAGGCTGTCCACCTTGCCTTTTTCCCATGGGGGGCTTGGTGTTTATTCGGCTGGTGATGCTGTCAACTATGCGTTCTTAGCGTCTCGTCTTCAGTCCGCTCACTTGCAGGATCAGCTTCTTCGACGTGCGGGCGTTGTGTCTACCGGCCCATCCTTTGATGATGCTCTCGGTGTGTTTAATCAGACTATAGAGGTTGATATTTTGAGAAACTCTAGTGATATTGCTGCCCCCCGACTTATGAAGAAATTGGCAGATATATATTTTACGAGAGTCACTCAGACTGCTGCTTCCGTTTTCTCTCTCACACCGCGACAGTTGGCCTTATGGCATTCACAGCAGGGTGAGCATTGTTCGGATTGGTTTCGGGTGGTCCCTATTTCTGGCTTAGGGCAGACAATGAATAGCCGGACTTATCGTTGTGTCTTGTACTATCGTTTGGGGGTCCCTTTGTTCTCTTTGGATCGGCCGTGTTCTGTTTGTTCTCGGACTTTCGTTGGGGATATTTTTGGGGACCATGCAGTTTCGTGTGCCGGGGTTGTGGGTATCAAGCATCGCCACAATGCTGTTCGCGACACCTTGGTGGACGTCTGTTATCGGTCCGGAATTTCAGCAGGCAAGGAGGTGGACATTGGGCTGGTCGACACTGATGGCAGGCCTCTTTGTCCGGCGGATGTGCTTTTATATTCGTGGGATGGTGGGCGTGACGTGTGTGTCGATTTGACTGGTTCATCGCCCTTAACTCAGTCTAGTTTGGTCGGTTTTGAGCCAGACGGGGTTGTGCGTGCTGCAGCTCATCGTAAGCGTACTAAGTATGATGCTTTGTGCGCTTCTTTGGGTTATGACTTCCTCCCTTTCTCTTTCTCCTCTTTAGGAGAATTGGAGTCAGGAGCCGTTGCTCTGCTTCAACGCATTCAGCGCAGGACATTGGTGCGCAGGCTGCGGCACATATTTTCACTCGTATTGGTTTTTCTATAGCCAAGGGTGTGGGGGCGCAGATTGTTTCGCAACTCCCAACCAACTTCTTGTAATTTATGAATTATACTTAATATATCAATAAAATTCCATTATACGACAACTTTATGTCCAGCTTTGAAACTCCTCAAATCTCTCTGACATGGACACTAACCAAAACCCGACTACTACTAATATTCGAGTTAACCAAACATAGATTCAACTCGTCTCGACTCAACTTAACATACCGATATACTCCGTAGAAGACCCAAGCATTTGGGCAAACCCTACTCATTAAACCATTGGGCTCTCAAACACTCACAAATCAGAAAATGACCCAAAACCCACAAACCAAAAAGAATGGGCCTCCGAACTACAAATACACACACTCCCATCTCAAATTAGGGTTTTTCCTCATATACAACCCTTCTTCTTCACACTTCCTCCCTCCCCATATACCCTAGCGCCTCACCACCTCGTCCCCAAAAACCAGAGGAGAGAGAAAACCAAACACAACCTTCGAAATGGCGAAACCAAGGACCACCTCAAGAAACCCGGAACTTGTAAGGGGAATCGGCAAGTACCCAAGATCTCAGATGTACCGCAGGAGAGGTTTATGGGCAATCAAGGCCAAAAACGGTGGTAAATTCCCAATTCACCCTCCTAAAGCCGCCGCACCCGCCGCCGCTGAAAAGGCACCCAAATTCTACCCTGCTGATGATATCAAGAAACCCCTTGTTAACAAGCACAAACCCAAACCCACAAAGCTCAGGTCTTTTTTCTCTTTTTCAAATCTTATGTTATATTTTTATCATATGGTTTTTATTTCATGAGTTGTATAATGTTGGATCTTGTCAGAAATGAGTTTTATTTTGATGGGTTTTGTTGTGTAGGGCGAGTGTGACACCAGGGACTGTGTTGATTATTTTGGCTGGAAGGTTTATGGGGAAGCGTGTCGTGTTCTTGAAGCAGCTTTCTTCTGGGTTACTCCTTGTTACTGGTGAGCATCCTTTATTTATTTATTAATTATTAGGGTTTTTTTTATTCATGTTGAAATGATAAAGAAATGATCTTTATGTTTATATAATGTCTGATTTTCTGTTCGTGAGTGTTGGGCGTGTTGTGATTATTGACGTGTTGTTTTTGTGTGGTTGTTGATATGAATGTTTGGGGTGTCGTAAATCGAGTTCGTGTAGAATTGTGACGGCGATTTTGTTTCGTGGTTGATAATGTTTGCATGAGTGAGTATTGAGCATGATGTAGATTTGGCTGTGTAATTTGATTGCAAGATGTAGGATAGTTTGTGGTATTGTTTTGTTGTTGGATGGTTCGTGTTAAGCGGGAACTTACTTGTTCGTTAGCGTAATCGCTCTTCTAATTAGTGTGATAGAAATCGGTTTTGTGCGGTTATAGTTGAAATCATGAAGTCGTTACCATATTTTGGTTCTTTCAAAGCATTCCTGTTCTGAAGAATTGAAATTAACACGTATGAATGTCGCGCTAGCCTGGGCTAAATGAAAAGTCTTGGTGTGATTGTCTTATATACCGAAATTTTTGGGTCTTATCATATGTGTGAGAGGTGGGTCGATGAGCTATTTGGGCTCAGTATATGGATACTTCAGTGCAGTTGGTAATATGATATGCAGATGCTACTCAATTGCATCAGACTATTATCAGGCAAAAATTGTGCTGCTGTCTTTACGTTCTACATAGTATTCTTTGCGAGAGCATCAGTAATGAATGACCTGAATATGTTATGTACTCTGCTGTTCTGATCAGGTGTTTAAAAAGCATTACTTCAGTTATATGGGATTCGGTATACTTGATTTTTTGACATTTAATGCTTTTATTTGGTTTAAATCTGAATGTCTGCTAGTGAACTAGCTTACAATTCCTCAATCGATCTGCTGTGTTTGGCAAAGTGGTTCGTGTTTGTGCTATGCATTATAGTATGAATGGAATGAGTGCATTTTCCGTGTTTGTTGCAGCTTTAAAAGTTTCTCAATTCTGCCTAGGAAACTTTGATTAGGTTTGATATTTAGATATGGTCTGATGTTAGCATGGTGGTGTATAATGGGAATATAATACTTGCTTGTGGTTCTTTGGTTACGCACAACTCTCTTTGATTGGTATTTATCTCAGCTTTGTGATCTTGATTCATCTAATCTATGGTTTTTATACAGGTCCCTTCAAGATCAATGGCGTTCCTCTCAGAAGAGTGAACCAGGCTTATGTGATTGCAACCTCAACTAAAGTTGATATCTCCGGAGTTGATGTTCAGAACATTGATGACAAATACTTCGCCAAGCCAGCTGAGAAGAAGAAAAAGAAGAGTGAAGGAGAGTTTTTTGAGGCAGACAAGGAGGTAGGATTTTGCACTTTTGATGTTGATGATCTTAGGTCTTAACTTTGGTTCCTGTGTAGGGTCACTCGTTAACAGTTGTTGCTCCTCTCATTACAGGAGAAGGAAGTGATCCCTCAAGAAAAGAAAGACATGCAGAAAGCTGTTGATGGTGCATTGACCAAGAATATCGAGGCTGTTCCTGAACTGAAATCTTACTTGGGAGCGAGGTTCTCATTGAAATCAGGCATGAAACCTCACGAGCTTGTGTTTTAAGTGGTCAACTAGAGAGTAATCAAGTAGACAAACATATCCGGTTTGGTTGTTAGTAGTTTGGATTTGAACACCTTGAATTTTCAGAACTTCTAGTATGTTCAATGAAGCTGTCTTGAAAATTTTGCTCGTTAACAACAGATTTCATATTGGCCTATGGCAGTTATCTTTTCGAGCTCATTTATGTTTTGTTGCTTTCGTTTTTGTTCTTTGCGTGGGAAGCTCAGTGGCCTATACGGTTGTACCCTCTGCTCTCTGATGATAAATCAGCAACTGTGACGGGCTCGTGAATTGGGCATATTGTTATTTTTGCGTGTATGATCAAAGCAGAGGTGTTCATCTATAGGTAAATTACGCATGCGATTGACGAAGAAAGTCGACAACGTCATCTGATAGCGGGCAGAATTGCCAATGCGTAGACTTCTTGACGACGATTCACATGTGATTAGTGAACTCGTTGCTTGATATACACGATCTGGAACACCCAACTTCTGCATATGCTTGCTAGCTACACAGGGGGGGTTTATGCCCTTCCCCATCCTAGTGTTTCACGCTACATCCTTCCTGGACGCCTCCTGGCTAAAGCTCAATGTAGTTAATGTCACTTGTGCCGGATTCCATATGCAAACCTATTCACGATTTCGGGGGTTTACAAATTGCTCCACTTCCTTTCTCTCCTTTCTCCATCCCAATGGCGAGTAGAGTATGCTAAAACTCGACAGAGCCCTAGAGTAATTGAATCATGATCCCTTAATTCTGTAGTCTCTACACAAAATATGGGTTGTCTTCACCATAGACCATCTACCGAGTTCCTTGTACCAAATACTGTTATGCTGCAAATCTTCACCATAGACCATCTACCGAATGGTCATAATTGCATACTTCCTGGAGTTGTATGTTTGTTTTGTGGAGTCGAAAAAAGGATTTTTGTCTGTGATTAGTGCACGAGGAATCCATGAGCAACTGAAATTGTCTGTATGTCCATGTCAAGTATATTTATGTCCAATGTTTTTGTCTGTGATTCAAACAAGGTTGCAGACTTGCAGCCTTGCAGGATTTGGGAGGTTGTTAATGGTTGAAACAGGATGGTGGCTGAGCGAATGCTGAGCCGTGAGCAGGGGCTGCTAAGATGGATTGAAGCTCTTCCTCTGATCGAAAGTGAAAATAAAAACTCTCAGAGCCAGTGAGCTGCATAATAATCTACATACATTTTCTAATGAGGTTAAGCAATAAAGAATAATTCTACATACACTTGTGTTCTGAATTCTGCCTGACTTAGTTAGTGGGTGCGAAATGAGTCTGATAGACTGTTCCTTTGAAGTTTGATCGACGGACAATTGCTTGGACTGTTGCTCAGTGTAGCAAATGACAAATATTCGAGGTCCATTTAATACACAATAAATATGCAGAATCAGAGTTATAAAATGGCTGACTGAATCATTTCTTTACAGCAGCACCTAGTAACTATACAGATAAGTCTCATTGAACAGCAGTTAGTGACTGGCAAAACCCACATCTATGGTGAACGAAGTTCTGTTACACAAGTATAAAGATTATAAAAAAACATGAAAAAAAGAGTCTGTCAGACAACCGTGTGACCATCCCCGAACCCACGAATGAGCTGGGGAACGATCCTCTACAGCACCAGAGGTCCGAGAACCAGTGGAAGCCGTTAATCACGCTCTGATCACACGGTCATGATTCATCAACCAGACGTGATAACCTGTCTCCTTAGAACTCAAGGTTACAGATGTACGATCCTATAGAACAGATCCTGTTCAAGTAAGGTCGTACCCATTGCTCCATCCTAAGCGTCTATGTACCTTGTTTTACGGAACTATTTTCTCGATGTGGGATGAACTTGTAATTTATAGTTCCCCCTTATATATACAGTACTATACTTGGCTAGTTAGGTTGCATCTCAATGTCCACTAGAAATCAGTTTTTCTCAGTAATGTAAATGTTTTGTTGATTAGCTAAAAATCAATTATATTAGACACATAATAAGAGAAACTAACATTTATCATATGGTGTTCAATGCCTTCCTCCGATCCTCAAAGACATATTATATGCTAAGTGTTTGTCTAGAAGCCTGCGTGCCGCCGTGAGCCGAAGGTCGATGATGAAGCACAAGTAGACTGAGATGGACAGCAAAGGTTTTAACAACAGACGAAAGGGTTTGTAGTAGACGCCAAAACGGTTTTCCGGTTGATGGCATCAGTAATAAGTTTCGAGATTTGTCATAACGCGATTCATGCTACTTACATCACTGTAAACTCTTAAGTGGACATCTAGTTGGCTGCTGCATTACGTTTTAGCCAGTGCGTTTGTAAGCTCCGTAATTTATGGAGTATCCGAGTATGTGTGAAGTAGTGAAGTTGACGTTACATTATTTATACACCATGCAACTATGTTATGTTGTAAGAAGACGTTATTACACAAGGTCTCTCCTTCAGTGGTAAGACTTGTTTATCCCACATCGGACACACACGTTTTCTCGCTTGTTTATATTGTCAAGCCATCCTACAGAGGTTGTCCCTTCGGGGACATCTGATAAAATTGGAACGATACAGAGAAGATTAGCATGGCCCCTGCGCAAGGATGACACGCATAAATCGAGAA
Organism: Spergularia bocconei; assembly: GCA_963457585.1. Lineage (NCBI taxonomy): Eukaryota > Viridiplantae > Streptophyta > Magnoliopsida > Caryophyllales > Caryophyllaceae > Spergularia > Spergularia bocconei. Next base: position 5,981,980 of record OY734951.1, on the reverse strand, counting down.
ATGGTCCAAATTTTTTTGCACTTTTTTCTGGCTTCCATAAGTCGTTTAGGCTGTAGTCAAGGTTGATTAAATTTGCGGAATTAGAGTAGAGAAAATGGCTAAGGCGAATTATGTCCAAACAGCACCAGTTACTAAGGCCCCGTTTGATAGGACTGCATCTTTCTGAACTGAATGATTCTGAACTGATCTGATCTGATCTGAATGTGTTGAAAATTTGATTGAATTTCAACGAATTAGCATCAGTTATGGGCCAAATACATTGATAAAAAAATTCATCTGATCTGATCTGATCTGAATGATTCTGAACTGATCTGATCTGAATGATACTTACAACTGAACATTTCAGGTGAACGAAGATCTGACAAATAATTTTCATTTTATCATCCTTAAATTCGGGTTGGTTTGGCATCAAATGTGTCATATATAATAAAGTTGTATTGTGTATCGATACCACCGTGTGAAGTTAGTCCAACCTAAACTACGATGTTATAAATAACGGGTTAGAATTTCGGAGATTTAAATACGATCAATTTTACCGACTCTAATCTTACCCATTTCTCTTTCTTCACGGCCAAAGAGAGCTTGGATTGCGCACGCACAAAACCCACAATTTTACACTTTAAAAAAACTCAATCAATCTTAACCTTTACTCCACGGTATAAATAAGGCCTCGTAATCGAAAAGGTACTCCGTATATGTCAATGTATGACTAGGTGGACAAAATGACCTTGCACTACGATGGCTCGTATAATTAGATAAATGATCGGTAAAAAATTACTCCTAATTGAATGTGCAAAGAAGTTTCTTTTGTTGAATAGTGGAATGCATTAAAGATTTTTTTTTTTTTTTGGTTACAAAATGCATTAAAGATTGTAGCTTGGCTTTGTACGGAGTAGGTAATTGTAACTAGCTTTTAACAGTATGTGTCATGTTTAAGTCTGCACTTGCCCTTTTAGTTCATCCTGTACTCGGAATAATCCTAGGAAAAATTACCAGATCACAAACGTTAGCAAAATTTTCTGTCTAGCAACTCGTACTTTTTCCGGCCTTCTAGTAAAGATCAAACTTAGTATCTGTTTCTATCAATAGCTTATCTCGTCACCATTTGCTCCCGATATAAATTGAAATGCGAATTAAATGGGCTATATTCCTATCACCTTGGACTTGAAATGCGAATTAAATGGGCTATATTCCTATCACCTTGGACTTATGCTCCTGAATATGGACCCAAAAACCATGTGCAATAAAGCGAAAACATTAGTATACTAGGATTGATGGAAGCTCCGATTGAGGAGCTCCTTCCAAAAATAAACGTATGCCACTTAAATACAGCGAGCACACGGTATTCTTTAGTAAAAGGCGAAAGAATAGTTCGCTTTGTGCTCACTGCATGGCTGCGTGAGTCTAACTTCAGAAATGGAGTGTGCCTTTGTACTGAACTTCGTGGCTTGCATTTTTATTCCAAGCGATGTGGGACGTATCGCGCTCTCGTCTCAGATGTCCAAGTTCCAAGCAAATTGAAATCAAAAGGTACTCATCTACTATATAGTACACCGTATACAGTAATATTTCGGCTTTGTAAGTTTCACACTCACGGAAAACGGAAATTGGAGAAGTTAGGCTGACAACAGTTAAACTTAAAAGTGACTTACATTATTGTACAAAAAACTCTCAAGCAGTAGAAAGCTTCGCGACAATAAAAAAAGGAGTCTGTCAGACAACCGTGCAACCATCCCCCAAACTTAGAATGAGCTAGGGAAACGATCCTCGACAGCACCATCGGGTTCAAAGAACCACCAAGTGCCAATAATCACGCTCTGATTGCACGGTCATGATTCATCAACCAGACTTCAGCAAACCTGTCTCCTTAGAACTCAAGGATACAGAGGTACGATCCTATAGAACAGATCCCGTTCAAGTAAGGTCGTACCCATTGCAGCTTTCTCTGCCATTATGAAGGTTCTGTTACGTTCGTGTTTGGCCAATGTGGGATATTTTCTGACCTTGTATTTGACCATTATTAATTTGGAGATTATATTATTATTACTCCATCCTTCTCAAAATATATGTATTTCTCATATTTCGAGACACATATTTGAGTTTCGATATCTGTTGATGACAAAAATAATTTTGTCCTAGCGATGGAAGGTTTTAGTCCAGTAATCTCGATGGGCTGAAGACAAAGAAAAGCCCATCTGGATGCAATACTCAACCTGGGCCGACGGCAGACGAACGAAGTCCATCTATTCAAACTTAATAGGTGGCGCCAAGGCACGAGAAGCAGTTGAAGTAAGAAGAAACAAACCGCTAGCAAGTATTCTTCCCCACGTTTGGAGAAGCTTGGGAAGTTGAAGTAACCGCCAGAAGGTTTATCCTATAAATAGCGCAGCAAGAAGCAGCATAAAAGGACAATCAAGCATCAACAACATTTATCAAAGTCTTTTTAGTTCTTTCTTTTTAGTGTACATCGGGTAGCCTCGCCCCGTAGCGCGAGCAGTTCATGTTTTAGCGTAGCTTTTTCTTTTCCATGGTGAAGATAGAAGGCATGGAGGTAATTGATTCCATCTCTTCCTGGACTCTTCATTAGCAAACCTGACATTTTCTTTCAATTAATGGTTACTACTTTAGTTTGTAAGAACCCGTCTTTTATCTTTGCATTTTAGTACTTTCATTTCATGGCATTTAGTTCATCGCGGTCAGTGTAAATTAAGTGCTCTTAGGATTGACACTTCATATAAGTGTCCTTAATTTTAGCGTTCAACAAATTGGCGACCACAGTGGGAGGTAAGATATAATTCTTAGACGGAATTGTAATTGTTTACCTTTCGTAACCAAACAAACCTTTTGATCAAATCAAGTACGGACATCAAACTGACTTGTAATTTCAAGAAGCAAGAAATGCCTACGACAAGGTCTGCTTCTCAGCGAGACAATTCGCATGAAACTCCCCTTCCTCAGGGTGGACGGACCGAGCCGTCTAACCAAAATATGGGTACCGATACACCCATTATCAATGTAAGTTCAGATAACTCATCATCGAGTTCTGAAGGACAAGGCCAAACTTCGCCGGCTTTCCGTAGTCAGGCAGAAGAGAGTTTACTAGCAGATTTGGATCTTAGCAAAGTGTCTAAGACCCAGTTAACTATTTTTCACAAAACATATGTGAAAATTGTTAAGGATTTGTTGGTAAATGGACAAGAAGTTGAACGAAAGCAACTTGATTCCCAGATTCAGCGATTGACACAAGAGTCATCGCGGGCCTTTGCTCAGATTGCTCAGAGCTTACATGAGGATGCTCGGGATGGAATATCACGGCAAATTGATAGAATTATCCTTGACATCAATGAAACTTTCAATGCAACCTTTGACGCACTCACAAGAAGTGTTGCAACAGAGGTTGTATGTCGCCTTGAACCGTTGCTACAGAGGCACTCTCAATTAAACGAAAAACTTGAGAGGATCCTCGATTTGGGACAAACTATTGCCCAAACTAGAAGTAGAGCCATAACGACCGATGAACCAAGTGGCGTTGAAAGAAGTCATGGTGTAGATGCCCGACCGATAGGGTACCCACCAAGTGCGACAGTCCTAACCGGACAGGGGGTTCGGGGTCCTAATAGTGACCCGCAAACTTCTTCATTACGCCAAAACCCTTCTTCAGGTTTTGGACTTAATGAAGACAGGGGAGAGCCTAGGAGATCTGAGAGCCAGGGAGCGGAGGCTGGGTCAGGTTGGTCAGCAGGCCCAGGCACTCAATCGAATAGGGTTGATCCTGCTCATATAAGCAATGATACAACAACTGGTGGTATACCGGCAGTTGGAGTACATTCAGGAAATAACCAACACAGTTTTGGTTTAGGGGGTTACAATACCCAAACAAGTTTCACGGCGTCGGTCCCTACGAGTGGGATACATTACGCTAACCCTAACCATATCCCGGTTCACAGCACATTTGGAACATCGGGGCAATATGGATATCCTGCCTCGGGGAGAGGTCAAGGAGTTTCTATGGGAGGATTTGGAATGCCTTATCAGAACCCAGAGACTTATACTCATAATAGTATAGGATCGGGGCATAATAATTTCCAAAGTCAACAGCCACCTGTAATGCATAATGTTGCAGGTCATTATAGGGCTGAACCTAACATACCTAATTATGGTGGAGATTACCAAAATCAATACCATGTTGCGCCCAACTTTGGAGTTGGTCGACAAGCGGAAAATGCGCTTGAGGGTATGATTGAGGCGATAGTGGAAAGAATGGGTATTCCTGTCGGTAGGAATAAGAATAAGAGTTTCGACCATTCTCCTTATCCAGCCTATATTGATAGAAATAACCCGTTTCCGAGAGGGTTTAAGATTCCTGATTTTACCCTGTTTTCGGGTAATGATCAGATGTCGGCTGCAGAACATTTGGTTCGCTTCACGACTCAATGTCGCGAGGCCGCCGATAATGAGAACTTGAAATTGAGGTTGTTTTCTAGTTCGTTAACTGGAAATGCATTTAATTGGTATATAAATTTACCACCTAACTCAATCTTCAGTTGGGAAAACCTTAGGGACAAATTCGTGGAACATTTCTTGAGAATGGATCCAGGAATTACTCTGAGTGAATTAGCTAGGATAACGCAAAGGCCTAGAGAATCAGTGAATGACTATCTTAATCGTTTTAAGAGTCTTAAAGGGCGATGCCCAGTGTCAGTCCCGGAACATGAATTTGTGCAAATGGCACAAGAAGGATTGTTACTCGAATTCAGAAAGAAATTCGGTGGCGATACCTTTGTTGATTTCCCAGAACTGACCCGATGTGCAATCAAATATGAGAAAATGCTAAAAGAAGAAGTTAATCATAAGGAACATGGTAGCAAACAGAAAACTGCTTATCATGCTCATGTTGCACAAGTCGAGCCTGATCAGATTGGCGAACAATTTGATGAGGAGATTGACGAAGAAACATACAATAATATGCAAATAGAGGTCAATGCTTTAGAGGTGGTTAAGTTCGACACACCCCTTGTCTGTCCTGCTCTCAAAAGAAAAGAAACCTTCAGTAAAAGAAGTTTCAAGAGTAAGGAAAGAAGAAAGTACACCTTTGAGATAGCCCGCCTTGACGATATGGTCCGATATTGTCTTAAGGAGGGTATTGTTAAGCCCAGAGAAGGGCATGTGGTCAAGTCCTTAGAGGAAATAGGGAATAGGAGATATTGTGTTTGGCATGATACTTTTACTCACTGGACTAGGGAATGTGATCACGCTAAAAACTGTTTTCAGGATCTTATCGATGAAGGCAAATTGTTGTTTGCCGATGAGACTGAAAGAAAAGGAAAGTTTGTTGTCTGCAATATGATTTCTGTTGATCAGGTTGCTTTAAATGATTTGCAGGCTTTCCAGGAGAATGATGAACGTGAAAAACGGGCGATCACAGTATTGCACCGGTTGATCGATGATGGTGTCATATTCCTCCCAAAAGTCGATGAAAAAGGAATGGAAGGAATGTGCAGGTGGCATATAACAGCTGCTCATTCCACTGCTGATTGTGTCTCGTTCAGGGGGTTGGTGAAGAGAAAGTGTGAAAAGAAATTCATTACTATCACCAAGAAAGAATCGAAGGCACTGAGATTAAATGAGTTAGAGGCGGATCTCGACAAGATTCGTGCTCCACTCAAGGAAGAAAAGCAGAAAGGCGATGGAAAATCAAAGCCTTCTCCGCTGAAGCAAGAGCAGTCCGATGCAACCAAATCATCGGAAGTGAAAACTTATAAAGAGGCGTTAGAACATAACCCTCTTCATGAAGAGGCCATAAAGGGGTTGAAAACATTGCAACACCATTTATGTCCGAACTGTGCTGATCAACTCCACCTTGAATTGATTAGGACTCGGGTCATTGAAAATGATCCAAAATGGATACCTGCATACAAAAAGGTACCAAACAAGCGAGTACGAATGAACAACGAAAGTTTTGAGTACTTCGGAACACCCAGACCTGGCACTCCGCGAATGGAGGGTAGAGGAGGCAGGGGTGGAAGAGGAGCATTTAAAGGAGGAAGGGGATCACATCGGTCACCTGTTCCTTTCTCTACTCCCAGAGGAAGTGACTCAAGTGGATCAGCAAAGTCTGATCTGACAAGCGGTTCACATGACTACCGAAGAGGCAGGCAAGAAAAAGCCTTGAAAATTCGGAAGGATGTTTTGATGGCGCAGCAGCAAGAAGCACAAATTGCTCCGTTGCGCAAAGAGGAGGAAGCTTTGTCCGTTAACAAAGTTTCCCTTGGAAAGGGTAAGAAAGAAGTTTCCCAAAAGAAGGAACCTCAAGAAGGACCCGTGGCGATGGAGACAGATAGGCCAATCCAAGATTTGGATTTGGTATCTCCCGCTGAAACAGAAGCGCTACTAAAAACGGATAGCGCAGGTGTTGAACGGAAAATGGAAGAGTTGCAACGGGTTATGTTGCATGAAGATCCAGTTGGTTCAATACCAGATAAGAATCAATTCAGAGATAAGGAGGGTGATCAAGATTCAGACGGTGATGATTTTGATCTCAAGGTCAATGATGACGATGATTTACTCTGCGATGAGGAGTTCTCAGATTTCGGGTCCGAGCCTGAACCTGGGGAAATCTCGCCGGAATGTAATGTAGTCACATTACCATCAACCTTTAAGAGGGTGCTTACTACCGAATTCGAGAAGACGGGGACGGAGTCCTGGGCCGATGAGGTAGAGCAAGCCGAAAAAGCAGGTACGCGTAAAGATACTGCAACCTGGCCTGAAGATTTTTCAGTCTTTGCGCTCAGCAAAAGAAACAAAAGCGATACTAAAATCGCGATGGGTGACGATACCCAAAATACAGATACGGGACCTGCTCTAGCCACAAACGGACGAGCATTTCCTAAAAGGCGTAAGGGTTTTTCTCCAGCTGCCGATAGTCTGGATGACCCAACCGCACAAAAGATTCTAAACGCTTTGTTTAGACGGCCTGATCTTGATACGAATCATAAAAAGGCATTATACATAACCGCAAAGTTCCAGGACCAATTCATTAGCCAAGTGTTAATGGATACTGGGGCAACAGTTAATATTCTCCCCTTGTCAATTTTATTAAAGATAGGAAAGACAAGGAAAGATATTAAGAAAACTAATGCAACCGTTATTAGTTTCAGCGGTGAGCCCTACGCAGTTGAGGGCATTGTAAAAGTTAGGACACAAGTCGGAGATTGTGTCAATTATATGGCTTTCTTTGTAATTGATGATGATTCTGGTTATAATGCCATTTTGGGACGAGATTGGTTGCATCGTAATTATGCAATTGCATCGTCTTTACATCAATTATTAGTCCTGTGGAACGGCAAGAAATTTGAAATAATTGAGGCCGACAAAGAATTTACAATTCTGACAATTGAATTTGAAATTCCCAGGTCTGCTCTAAGAGCCAGAAGAGATTACAAGTTCAGGACAGACCGATATCCTGATCTTGCTGATGAGATAAAACAAGAAATATCGGCGATAGAAGATGAAGACTACACGGACGTAGTTGAGAGCGAGGATGAAGCGAGCCATCCTGCTCAGGAATATTTAACTGAAGCTGAGACGAGTCGGTTGAAGTTGAATCAGATTAAGATACGGGAACTCACGGATGAGTCCCCTCCCTCAGAATTTAGGGAAGTATCTACTATTGTAAATAGCCTTGGTCACGGTTTCAGTCATCGATACAATTTGAATGGCTTGGACAGTGGCGATAAGGATGCAGAGTCTAGTTTTTAGCTCTGTTTGTTCTGAAACTATCATTGTATTTATTAATGGATTTTAATATTAATGATTGTAAAGAAGATCCTTATTTGGCTGACGATGAAACAATAGATGAGATTTTCTGGTCTCATTACCAGGAAAAGTTTGGCCTTACTTTTAATGTTATGACGGTTGAAGAAACACCGGATGACCGTGATTCTTTCTTTGAAATAGAGGAAGAAGTGGAAAAAGTATGGGCAAAGAGTGATGACATCAGACAAAACGTAACTGATGAATTACTTGAAGTGAACCTCGGATCAAAAGAGAATCCAAGGATTACTTATATTAGTAAGTTGCTCCCTGAAGAAGAGCAAGCCAAATTCATTGCAATTCTTCATGAGTATAAAGATTGTTTTGCTTGGTCCCACAGTGAAATGCCAGGTTTAAGCAGAGAAGTGGTTGAACATCGGTTACCGATTATGCCAGGTTTTCAACCAGTTGCACAACAACCTCGACGGTTGGCGCCTGAATTACTGCCAAAAATCCAGGAGGAAGTGGAGCAGTTATTGAAGGCTGGTTTTATAAGACCAATTAAATATGCACGTTGGATTGCGAATATAGTCCCCGTCATTAAAAAGAATGGAAAAGTCAGGGTCTGCATAGACTTCAGAGACTTGAATAAAGCGACTCCTAAAGACCAATATCCAATGCCTGTCGCGGACATGCTAATAGATGCCGCATCGAGATACGAATATATCTCATCGTTGGATGGGTATGCCGGCTATCATCAATTTAGGATAGCCGAGGAAATTTTCCACAAAACGGCCTTCCGATGCCCTGGATCAATGGGAATTTATGAATGGGTTGCCATGCCTTTTGGATTAAAGAATGCAGGGGCAACCTATCAAAGAACCATGGACGCGATCTTTAAAGACATGATCGGGAAGTCTATGGAGATTTACATCGATGACGTGCTGATTAAATCACATGATTTGGATTCACATCGAAACCATGTGAGACAGTCACTTCAAAGGATGAGGGAATTCGGCTTGAAAATGAATCCACTTAAATGTGCATTTGGAGTAAAAGCTGGAAATTTCCTTGGTTTTCTCATTCATAAAAAAGGAATTGAGATTGACCAAAATAAGGCTAAAGCTGTCTTAGCTGCAGCGCCGCCCTCAAATAAGAAAGAATTACAAAGATTCTTGGGGCAAATTAATTATGTAAGGAGGTTCATGACCAATTTAGCCGGGAAAACGAAAATTTTCTCACCCCTTCTGAAATTGAAAAAGGAAGATTTATTTGTTTGGGAAAAGGAACATCAAGATGCTTTCGACCAAATCAAAAAGCAACTTGCGTCTCCTCCTGTTATCTTACCACCAAAACAAAATGGTAGGCCCTTACGAATCTACCTTTCTGTCACTCAAGATTCCATTGCAAGTCTCTTGACCCAGGAAAACGAATTGGGACATGAGCAAGCGGTGTTTTACTTGAGTCGGATTTTACAGGATACAGAGAAGCGATATACACTGGCGGAAAAATGGTGTTTATGTCTCTACGACGCGTCTGTTAAATTGGTGCATTATTTCATGGCTTTTAAGATCGAAGTGGTGTCACCTACAGATGTGCTTCGGTATCTCCTTTCCCAACCTTTCCTGAAAGGAAGGTTATGTAAATGGCATCTCCATTTGCTTCAATTTGACCTTGTTTACTTGCCACAAAAGGCAATTAAAGGTCAAGGACTAGCGGATTTCTTGGCGTTGCACCCAAGCGATGAGCAAGTTTGCGAGGATCCTAAGGATTCTTGGACTTTGTTTTTCGATGGGTCATCTACCAGGACAACTGCTGGGGCAGGGGTCGTAATCATCGATCCTGAGGAACACACTACAAAGTTGGCCATAACTTTGGAAGGTGAATGTACTAATAATCGAGCAGAATACGAGGCTTTGATTATCGGACTCGAAATTCTCCAAGATATGGGAGTCGAGAAGGTCCGCGTATTTGGTGATTCCCAGTTGGTCATAAACCAAGTGATGGGAGAGTATAAGTGTAATGCTTTAGTAGCATTATATGGCACTCACAAAGTAAGGAATTTGGTGAGTACTTTCAAGAAAGTTGAATTCCACCATATTCCCCGCGATATTAATCACATTGCGGATGAGTTAGCCGGATTTGCATCATCAAAAGAGATGGCCGTAACGCCGGATGATTCAGTAACTCTTTTGAGAAAAACTCTACATCCATTGAAAAATTTCGATGAATGGAGTGAGAATGATCCCATCAATGCCATCAATAGCATTGACATTCTTAGCTCTGATGTAGATTGGAGAGATGAGATAGTCGAATATCTCAAGGATCCGTATAATAGGGAAGTACCTTTCAGGGTCAGAATGGCGGCTAATAACTATTTCCTTGTAGGGAACGAACTCTTTAGGAAAGATGTTGATGGCCAAATCCTGAAATGTGTAGACGCGGGAGAAGCATTAACCGCGATGGCCGAAGTCCATGATGGTTTATGTGGCGCTCATCAAAATGGCTTAAAAATGCGATGGGCATTACATAAAGCGGGTTTCTATTGGCCTTCAATAAGAAAAGATTGCATTAAATATGCGAAAGGATGTGAGAAATGCCAAAAGTATGGGCCCATTGTCTCAGCGCCCGCAGTACCGATGAAATGTGTCTTGAAGCCTTGGCCTTTCCGTGGTTGGGCAATGGACGCAATCGGGGAAATTAAACCCAACTCATCAAAGAATCACAAATTCTTGTTGGTAATTACAGATTATTTTACCAAATGGGTTGAGGTCGAGCCTTTTAAGAAGCTCGATACAAAAGCGGTCTTAGAATTCTTGGAAGAAAAAATCTTCGTAAGATTTGGAATTCCTGAATCTATTACTGTTGATAATGCGAGTATTTTCAGCAGTGACCCATATGTGGAATTCTTGGCCAAATTTGGAGTTAAAGTCATACACTCTAAAAGGCCATCGCCTTAGGAACTTTTATTTTCATATGCATCGTAATAGATTCAGGAATTCCAAATCTTGATTGGGACCTTCATTGATTGGGACCTCCCAGAGGCAAACTGTCGCTTTAAGCGAGACCGCGCTGAGAAGCCATATTACTCCGATGCTGACGATAGCGAGAATAATAGTGACTATAAAAGGCCATCGCCTTAGGAACTTTTATTTTCATATGCATCGTAATGTAATTCTACTCTAATGTAAAAGTGCTTTGTATTATGAATTTAATATAAAGTCTTCTTTTATCTTAATGAATTTTTAGTGATTAAAACCGAATTTTTAATTGCTTAAAATTAGAAATTTGAATATAAACAGAATCCGGAATTTAAGGGTTTTGACAAATTCAAACCTTTAAAGCCTCAGCGCTATTCTGTATTTCTCACACACTTGAGAATTCTATTCAAATGCTTTACAATTTATGGAGGTCTTCCCAGATAGGAATCCTCTTTTCTTTCATCATCTTGCTCTCAAATCAATTCCTTTTGGTCAACGCAAAACGGAATTTAAGTATCAAACAACTTTGACCAAGCGACATGGCAAGTTGGAAGAGGAAGATGAGGACATCTTGCAAACATACGAACTGTTTCATGATGATCCAGATTACATTCAAGATATCCATTACTTTAATATCAATATTAAAGGGTATGTCTTGAAGGAGAAGGTCCCTTGGCCTGCACCAGATTTACCATGCTTTAATCATGAATTTCAGCACGATGAAACTGAGGCAGATAAACAAGAAGTCGCTCGCGAGTTAGAAGAGCGATGGGCCAGTATAATGAAAGCCTGTTTTGGTCAGATTACCAAAGGCATAGTCGAATTCGGCAGGACAAGTCATGGGGCAACGAAAGTATTGTCCGATGAGGATTTAATGTTGGAAAACATTTTTCCAAGATTAAATAGGAATAATCTAATTGTCGCGGCGGCGGTTTGCAAAGCTTGGGGCATTTGGATTGCGCCTAACTTCCTAAGGCCTGACTTAAAACTTTATTATGCAAACAAACTATGTACGTATGTAGCGCCGAGCTATACTGCGATATATAGGGGAGAACATGATAGAGGTGGAAAATTGATCAAGTTCAGATGCTTGTGTCAAGAATGGGAGAATGCCCAAAGGTTCAATAGAGCGCGATATCCGCATTGGGTCATAGAATTACCAATGTACCACGATTGGTTTAAGGATTTAATCGCATGTGACGTTTGGTTTACAAAGACGAAATGTTTGTAATCAAACTTGTTCATTTAATGTAAATAAGATGAGTTATCCAATTAATTTCATCTTGTTGAGTTATTTATTGTGTGCGGTTAGGAAGGTAATTCACATTAAATTACCCTGCTTTCCCGAGAATTTAACACGCGTTTCTGGGAACTCAACCTAGACCCAGCCAAATATAATTCCTAAGCTTAATTCTGAAATCCAATTTTCAGTTGAAAAGTTTTAGTATTATCTCACAATTTGATTGCCAAAAATCAAAGTAATTACAAAATCCATCAACAAGTCATGGAACCTGTGGCTTTGGCTCCCCTGTTCACGGATCACCACCGTGTAAACCCGGACACCCAATTGCCACATTTTGACAAACCAACAGTCAAAAACTCAGAGCTTTGGTTCCATCGGCCAACAAGATGGCAGAACCAACCATCAAGCCTCTTGGATTATACTCATGAGGTGCGGGGGAATCAAGGCCCGGTTTCCGTTACCCAGTCAAGTGTTTCAATCACGCCCACCGGTGTAACAAGCTGGAAAAAGATAAAAGGAGATTTAAAGCAATCTCAAGGCTTTTGGAAATGTGGGAGGCAACAGTTTATCGCTATTATGGTAAACTGGAAAACCCGATGCCTGAGCTAAAGTTTACAGATCGGGGCTGCATTTCAAGTAAACATGATGTCTTCACCGATGAAAACATCATGGTCCAACATATCATCCCCAGATTGGACGGAAGAGATGGGATGAACTTCTTGGCAGTCTGTAAGTTTCTCGGGAAACTTATGGCTTTGAATTTTCTGAAACCAGATGAGGATCTGGCGTATAGAAATTCAATCTGCTTCTACCACAGAACCTTTTGGCAAGGGTGGTATACCAAGGAAATAGAGTTGGGCGGATCTCCAATAGTTTATTTCTGCGCCTGCGACCTCTGGAAAGCTAGGGCTGATAATTACAATCATGCTTGGTGGTTGTATGCTCCAGCGGAAGATGAGAAGTGGGAGAGTATCGGGAATGGGGTCCATCGCTTCTATGCACGATCATCGAAGTTTATGCCCACGTTTCCTAGCGCGCCAGTCTTTCTAGAATGGCGGGAGCAATTATTGATAAGTAAGGAATATAAGGGGTCGGCATAATTAGTCCTCTTATTATTGTACGCTTATTTTTATTTTGCTTTGTAATTCGAAAAAACTTTTCTTGAATCAAATTATTCAATTTAAGTTTGCATTTTCTAGATTTTTTTTAAAAAAAAAAAATAAAAAAAAATCATTTAGTAAAATGCATTCTCAGCCTTTAATGATTTGATGAGCCGAAGGTCGTAATTAATCTAGGTTCATTGGAAATCATGAGTGGGATAATGATAAATTCATTTAACCACCTTAAAAGCAGTTTTTCGAGATAAAACCGCTCCACTACCACACGTCATTAATTCTTGGCAAAGAAACCGCCAAGGAATTTTAATATAAAAAGAAGGGTTCGGATGAACAAATCACAAGTAACACTTTGAGTATCAGCAATATTCGAAGCGTTTCTTTTCTCCCTTCCAATTCTTCTGTAAACTTCCAAACGAAAATGGCAGTTTATGCAACCAATGATTTAGATGTCCCTGGTTACGACAAACCAGTTACTAATTTCTGGGGGCGCGTCAATATCTACCAGTATCGACTCGCTTTTAGAGAAGATCTAGAGACTGGAGAAGAGACTTTGGAATTCTTCCCCTATATTTACAAGGAAGAAGATCTGGGACCATATGGAGAAGAGTGCCCCAACCATTACCTCCAGTGCAACATCATGGAGGATGATCAAAAGAAATTTGTTGAAGAGGCTGCTGCAACCAGAAAGTGGCAGGCCACCATGGACAAATTCTTCCCCAAATTGAAGAAGTGGGAACTGCCGATCATGGAGTCTCTCGATGGTAGCCATGACAGCCGAATGGCAGTTCTCTCAAGTGAGGATTTGATGACCAGATTCATCATCCCAAAACTTGGGTACGAGGATGGAATGAGTGTCATGGGCACATGTAAAAGATGGGGGAAGATCATGGCGCAAAACTTCCTGAAGCCCGATGAGAATCTCGTTTATCGGAATTCTCTGTTTTACTACCAGCGCACATATTGGTCTGGTTGGTACCGAGGGCGAATTGAGAATGGAGGTAAGAGAATCATATACTTCTGTACTTGTCAAACATGGGACGAGTATGCAAAGGAAGGCGAGAACGCCTACTGGCTGAGCGCGTGCAGCGATGACGAGTTCGAAGATGAAAGTGCGGACGGGAAGGAGCGCGACGAGGTGTTCCAGTTCAAGAAGTACTCGAACAAGTTCAAGCCGCGACCAAAGCTTAGTCTGGTGAAAAGAAAGGGGGAGCCAAGGACTACCTACATCGCTCCAGCCAATGAGATGCTTAAAATTAGAAATTTGAATATAAACAGAATCCGGAATTTAAGGGTTTTGACAAATTCAAACCTTTAAAGCCTCAGCGCTATTCTGTATTTCTCACAGACTTGAGAATTCTATTCAAATTCTTTACAATTTATGGAGGTCTTCCCAGATAGGAATCCTCTTTTCTTTCATCATCTTGCTCTCAAATCAATTCCTTTTGGTCAACGCAAAACGGAATTTAAGTATCAAACAACTTTGACCAAGCGACATGGCAAGTTGGAAGAGGAAGATGAGGACATCTTACAAACATACGAACTGTTTCATGATGATCCAGATTACATTCAAGATATCCACTACTTTAATATCAATATTAAAGGGTATGTCTTGAAGGAGAAGGTCCCTTGGCCTGCACCAGATTTACCATGCTTTAATCATGAATTTCAGCACGATGAAACTGAGGCAGATAAACAAGAAGTCGCTCGCGAGTTAGAAGAGCGATGGGCCAGTATAATGAAAGTCTGTTTTGGTCAGATTACCAAAGGCATACTCGAATTCGGCAGGACAAGTCATGGGGCAACGAAAGTATTGTCCGATGAGGATTTAATGTTGGAACACATTTTTCCAAGATTAAATAGGAATAATCTAATTGTCGCGGCGGCGGTTAGCAAAGCTTGGGGCATTTGGATTGCGCCTAACTTCCTAAGGCCTGACTTAAAACTTTATTATGCAAACAAACTATGTACGTATGTAGCGCCGAGCTATACTGCGATATATAGGGGAGAACATGATAAAGGTGGAAAATTGATCAAGTTCAGATGCTTGTGTCAAGAATGGGAGAATGCTCAAAGGTTCAATAGAGCGCGATATCCGCATTGGGTCAGAGAATTACCAATGTACCACGATTGGTTTAAGGATTTAATCGCATGTGACGTTTGGTTTACAAAGACGAAATGTTTGTAATCAAACTTGTTCATTTAATGTAAATAAGATGAGTTATCCAATTAATTTCATCTTGTTGAGTTATTTATTGTGTGCGGTTAGGAAGGTAATTCACATTAAATTACCCTGCTTTCCCGAGAATTTAACACGCGTTTCTGGGAACTCAACCTAGACCCAGCCAAATATAATTCCTAAGCTTAATTCTGAAATCCAATTTTCAGTTGAAAAGTTTTAGTATTATCTCACAATTTGATTGCTAAAAATCAAAGTAATTACAAAATCCATCAACAAATTGGCGACCACAGTGGGAGGTAAGATATCATTCTTAGACGGAATTGTAATTGTTTACCTTTCGTAACCAAACAAACCTTTTGATCAAATCAAGTACGGACATCAAACTGACTTGTAATTTCACGAAGCAAGAAATGCCTACGACAAGGTCTGCTTCTCAGCGAGACAATTCGCATGAAACTCCCCTTCCTCAGGGTGGACGGACCGAGCCGTCTAACCAAAATATGGGAACCGATACACCCATTATCAATGTAAGTTCAGATAACTCATCATCGAGTTCTGAAGGACAAGGCCAAACTTCGCCGGCTTTCCGTAGTCAGGCAGAAGAGAGTTTACTAGCAGATTTGGATCTTAGCAAAGTGTCTAAGACCCAGTTAACTATTTTTCACAAAACATATGTGAAAATTGTTAAGGATTTGTTGGTAAATGGACAAGAAGTTGAACGAAAGCAACTTGAGTCCCAGATTCAGCGATTGACACAAGAGTCATCGCGGGCCTTTGCTCAGATTGCTCAGAGCTTACATGAGGATGCTCGGGATGGAATATCACGGCAAATTGATAGAATTATCCTTGACATCAATGAAACTTTCAATGCAACCTTTGACGCACTCACAAGAAGTGTTGCAACAGAGGTTGTATGTCGCCTTGAACCGTTGCTACAGAGGCACTCTCAATTAAACGAAAAACTTGAGAGGATCCTCGATTTGGGACAAACTATTGCCCAAACTAGAAGTAGAGCCATAACGACTGATGAACCAAGTGGCGTTGAAAGAAGTCATGGTGTAGATGCCCGACCGATAGGGTACCCACCAAGTGCGACAGTCCTAACCGGACAGGGGGTTCGGGGTCCTAATAGTGACCCGCAAACTTCTTCATTACGCCAAAACCCTCCTCCAGGTTTTGGACTTAATGAAGACAGGGGAGAGCCTAGGAGATCTGAGAGCCAGGGAGCGGAGGCTGGGTCAGGTTGGTCAGCAGGCCCAGGCACTCAATCGAATAGGGTTGATCCTGCTCATATAAGCAATGATACAACAACTGGTGGTATACCGGCAGTTGGAGTACATTCAGGAAATAACCAACACAGTTTTGGTTTAGGGGGTTACAATACCCAAACAAGTTTCACGGCGTCGGTCCCTACGAGTGGGATACATTACGCTAACCCTAACCATATCCCGGTTCACAGCACATTTGGAACATCGGGGCAATATGGATATCCTGCCTCGGGGAGAGGTCAAGGAGTTTCTATGGGAGGATTTGGAATGCCTTATCAGAACCCAGAGACTTATACTCATAATAGTATAGGATCGGGGCATAATAATTTCCAAAGTCAACAGCCACCTGTAATGCATAATGTTGCAGGTCATTATAGGGCTGAACCTAACATACCTAATTATGGTGGAGATTACCAAAATCAATACCATGCTGCGCCCAACTTTGGAGTTGGTCGACAAGCGGAAAATGCGCTTGAGGGTATGATTGAGGCGATAGTGGAAAGAATGGGTATTCCTGTCGGTAGGAATAAGAATAAGAGTTTCGACCATTCTCCTTATCCAGCCTATATTGATAGAAATAACCCGTTTCCGAGAGGGTTTAAGATTCCTGATTTTACCCTGTTTTTGGGTAATGATCAGATGTCGGCTGCAGAACATTTGGTTCGCTTCACGACTCAATGTCGCGAGGCCGCCGATAATGAGAACTTGAAATTGAGGTTGTTTTCTAGTTCGTTAACTGGAAATGCATTTAATTGGTATATAAATTTACCACCTAACTCAATCTTCAGTTGGGAAAACCTTAGGGACAAATTCGTGGAACATTTCTTGAGAATGGATCCAGGAATTACTCTGAGTGAATTAGCTAGGATAACGCAAAGGCCTAGAGAATCAGTGAATGACTATCTTAATCGTTTTAAGAGTCTTAAAGGGCGATGCCCAGTGTCAGTCCCGGAACATGAATTTGTGCAAATGGCACAAGAAGGATTGTTACTCGAATTCAGAAAGAAATTCGGTGGCGATACCTTTGTTGATTTCCCAGAACTGACCCGATGTGCAATCAAATATGAGAAAATGCTAAAAGAAGAAGTTAATCATAAGGAACATGGTAGCAAACAGAAAACTGCTTATCATGCTCATGTTGCACAAGTCGAGCCTGATCAGATTGGCGAACAATTTGATGAGGAGATTGACGAAGAAACATACAATAATATGCAAATAGAGGTCAATGCTTTAGAGGTGGTTAAGTTCGACACACCCCTTGTCTGTCCTGCTCTCAAAAGAAAAGAAACCTTCAGTAAAAGAAGTTTCAAGAGTAAGGAAAGAAGAAAGTACACCTTTGAGATAGCCCGCCTTGACGATATGGTTCGATATTGTCTTAAGGAGGGTATTGTTAAGCCCAGAGAAGGGCATGTGGTCAAGTCCTTAGAGGAAATAGGGAATAGGAGATATTGTGTTTGGCATGATACTTTTACTCACTGGACTAGGGAATGTGATCACGCTAAAAACTGTTTTCAGGATCTTATCGATGAAGGCAAATTGTTGTTTGCCGATGAGACTGAAAGAAAAGGAAAGTTTGTTGTCTGCAATATGATTTCTGTTGATCAGGTTGTTTTAAATGATTTGCAGGCTTTCCAGGAGAATGATGAACGTGAAGAACGGGCGATCACAGTATTGCACCGGTTGATCGATGATGGTGTCATATTCCTACCAAAAGTCGATGAAAAAGGAATGGAAGGAATGTGCAGGTGGCATATAACAGCTGCTCATTCCACTGCTGATTGTGTCTCGTTCAGGGGGTTGGTGAAGAGAAAGTGTGAAAAGAAATTCATTACTATCACCAAGAAAGAATCGAAGGCACTGAGATTAAATGAGTTAGAGGCGGATCTCGACAAGATTCGTGCTCCACTCAAGGAAGAAAAGCAGAAAGGCGATGGAAAATCAAAGTCTTCTCCGCTGAAGCAAGAGCAGTCCGATGCAACCAAATCATCGGAAGTGAAAACTTATAAAGAGGCGTTAGAACATAACCCTCTTCATGAAGAGGCCATAAAGGGGTTGAAAACATTGCAACACCATTTATGTCCGAACTGTGCTGATCAACTCCACCTTGAATTGATTAGGACTCGGGTCATTGAAAATGATCCAAAATGAATACCTGCATACAAAAAGGTACCAAACAAGCGAGTACGAATGAACAACGAAAGTTTTGAGTACTTCGGAACACCCAAGCCTGGCACTCCGCGAATGGAGGGTAGAGGAGGCAGGGGTGGAAGAGGAGCATTTAAAGGAGGAAGGGGATCACATCGGTCACCTGTTCCTTTCTCTACTCCCAGAGGAAGTGACTCAAGTGGATCAGCAAAGTCTGATCTGACAAGCGGTTCACATGACTACCGAAGAGGCAGGCAAGAAAAAGCCTTGAAAATTCGGAAGGATGTTTTGATGGCGCAGCAGCAAGAAGCACAAATTGCTCCGTTGCGCAAAGAGGAGGAAGCTTTGTCCGTTAACAAAGTTTCCCTTGGAAAGGGTAAGAAAGAAGTTTCCCAAAAGAAGGAACCTCAAGAAGGACCCGTGGCGATGGAGACAGATAGGCCAATCCAAGATTTGGATTTGGTATCTCCCGCTGAAACAGAAGCGCTACTAAAAACGGATAGCGCAGGTGTTGAACGGAAAATGGAAGAGTTGCAACGGGTTATGTTGCATGAAGATCCAGTTGGTTCAATACCAGATAAGAATCAATTCAGAGATAAGGAGGGTGATCAAGATTCAGACGGTGATGATTTTGATCTCAAGGTCAATGATGACGATGATTTACTCTGCGATGAGGAGTTCTCAGATTTCGGGTCCGAGCCTGAACCTGGGGAAATCTCGCCGGAATGTAATGTAGTCACATTACCATCAACCTTTAAGAGGGTGCTTACTACCGAATTCGAGAAGACGGGGACGGAGTCCTGGGCCGATGAGGTAGAGCAAGCCGAAAAAGCAGGTACGCGTAAAGATACTGCAACCTGGCCTGAAGATTATTCAGTCTTTGCGCTCAGCAAAAGAAACAAAAGCGATACTAAAATCGCGATGGGTGACGATACCCAAAATACAGATACGGGACCTGCTCTAGCCACAAACGGACGAGCATTTCCTAAAAGGCGTAAGGGTTTTTCTCCAGCTGCCGATAGTCTGGATGACCCAACCGCACAAAAGATTCTAAACGCTTTGTTTAGACGGCCTGATCTTGATACGAATCATAAAAAGGCATTATACATAACCGCAAAGTTCCAGGACCAATTCATTAGCCAAGTGTTAGTGGATACTGGGGCAACAGTTAATATTCTCCCCTTGTCAATTTTATTAAAGATAGGAAAGACAAGGAAAGATATTAAGAAAACTAATGCAACCGTTATTAGTTTCAGCGGTGAGCCCTACGCAGTTGAGGGCATTGTAAAAGTTAGGACACAAGTCGGAGATTGTGTCAATTATATGGCTTTCTTTGTAATTGATGGTGATTCTGGTTATAATGCCATTTTGGGACGAGATTGGTTGCATCGTAATTATGCAATTGCATCGTCTTTACATCAATTATTAGTCCTGTGGAACGGCAAGAAATTTGAAATAATTGAGGCCGACAAAGAATTTACAATTCTGACAATTGAATTTGAAATTCCCAGGTCTGCTCTAAGAGCCAGAAGAGATTACAAGTTCAGGACAGACCGATATCCTGATCTTGCTGATGAGATAGAACAAGAAATATCGGCGATAGAAAATGAAGACTACACGGACGTAGTTGAGAGCGAGGATGAAGCGAGCCATCCTGCTCAGGAATATTTAACTGAAGCTGAGACGAGTCGGTTGAAGTTGAATCAGATTAAGATACGGGAACTCACGGATGAGTC
This sequence comes from Spergularia bocconei, assembly GCA_963457585.1. Lineage (NCBI taxonomy): Eukaryota > Viridiplantae > Streptophyta > Magnoliopsida > Caryophyllales > Caryophyllaceae > Spergularia > Spergularia bocconei. The sequence goes on along the minus strand of OY734951.1, from coordinate 5,961,558 downwards.
CCCTCCCTCAGAATTTAGGGAAGTATCTACTATTGTAAATAGCCTTGGTCACGGTTTCAGTCATCGATACAATTTGAATGGCTTGGACAGTGGCGATAAGGATGCAGAGTCTAGTTTTTAGCTCTGTTTGTTCTGAAACTATCATTGTATTTATTAATGGATTTTAATATTAATGATTGTAAAGAAGATCCTTATTTGGCTGACGATGAAACAATAGATGAGATTTTCTGGTCTCATTACCAGGAAAAGTTTGGCCTTACTTTTAATGTTATGACGGTTGAAGAAACACCGGATGACCATGATTCTTTCTTTGAAATAGAGGAAGAAGAGGAAAAAGTATGGGCAAAGAGTGATGACATCAGACAAAACGTAACTGATGAATTACTTGAAGTGAACCTCGGATCAAAAGAGAATCCAAGGATTACTTATATTAGTAAGTTGCTCCCTGAAGAAGAGCAAGCCAAATTCATTGCAATTCTTCATGAGTATAAAGATTGTTTTGCTTGGTCCCACAGTGAAATGCCAGGTTTAAGCAGAGAAGTGGTTGAACATCGGTTACCGATTATGCCAGGTTTTCAACCAGTTGCACAACAACCTCGACGGTTGGCGCCTGAATTACTGCCAAAAATCCAGGAGGAAGTGGAGCAGTTATTGAAGGCTGGTTTTATAAGACCAATTAAATATGCACGTTGGATTGCGAATATAGTCCCCGTCATTAAAAAGAATGGAAAAGTCAGGGTCTGCATAGACTTCAGAGACTTGAATAAAGCGACTCCTAAAGACCAATATCCAATGCCTGTCGCGGACATGCTAATAGATGCCGCATCGAGATACGAATATATCTCATCGTTGGATGGGTATGCCGGCTATCATCAATTTAGGATAGCCGAGGAGGATTGCCACAATACGGCCTTCCGATGTCCTGGATCAATGGGAATTTATGAATGGGTTGCCATGCCTTTTGGATTAAAGAATGCAGGGGCAACCTATCAAAGAACCATGGACGCGATCTTTAAAGACATGATCGGGAAGTCTATGGAGATTTACATCGATGACGTGCTGATTAAATCACATGATTTGGATTCACATCGAAACCATGTGAGACAGTCACTTCAAAGGATGAGGGAATTCGGCTTGAAAATGAATCCACTTAAATGTGCATTTGGAGTAAAAGCTGGAAATTTCCTTGGTTTTCTCATTCATAAAAAAGGAATTGAGATTGACCAAAATAAGGCTAAAGCTGTCTTAGCTGCAGCGCCGCCCTCAAATAAGAAAGAATTACAAAGATTCTTGGGGCAAATTAATTATGTAAGGAGGTTCATGGCCAATTTAGCCGGGAAAACGAAAATTTTCTCACCCCTTCTGAAATTGAAAAAGGAAGATTTATTTGTTTGGGAAAAGGAACATCAAGATGCTTTCGACCAAATCAAAAAGCAACTTGCGTCTCCTCCTGTTATCTTACCACCAAAACAAAATGGTAGGCCCTTACGAATCTACCTTTCTGTCACTCAAGATTCCATTGCAAGTCTCTTGACCCAGGAAAACGAATTGGGACATGAGCAAGCGGTGTTTTACTTGAGTCGGATTTTACAGGATACAGAGAAGCGATATACACTGGCGGAAAAATGGTGTTTATGTCTCTACGACGCGTCTGTTAAATTGGTGCATTATTTCATGGCTTTTAAGATCGAAGTGGTGTCACCTACAGATGTGCTTCGGTATCTCCTTTCCCAACCTTTCCTGAAAGGAAGGTTATGTAAATGGCATCTCCATTTGCTTCAATTTGACCTTGTTCACTTGCCACAAAAGGCAATTAAAGGTCAAGGACTAGCGGATTTCTTGGCGTTGCACCCAAGCGATGAGCAAGTTTGCGAGGATCCTAAGGATTCTTGGACTTTGTTTTTCGATGACAACTGCTGGGGCAGGGGTCGTAATCATCGATCCTGAGGAACACACTACAAAGTTGGCCATAACTTTGGAAGGTGAATGTACTAATAATCGAGCAGAATACGAGGCTTTGATTATCGGACTCGAAATTCTCCAAGATATGGGAGTCGAGAAGGTCCGCGTATTTGGTGATTCCCAGTTGGTCATAAACCAAGTGATGGGAGAGTATAAGTGTAATGCTTTAGTAGCATTATATGGCACTCACAAAGTAAGGAATTTGGTGAGTACTTTCAAGAAAGTTGAATTCCACCATATTCCCCGCGATATTAATCACATTGCGGATGAGTTAGCCGGATTTGCATCATCAAAAGAGATGGCCGTAACGCCGGATGATTCAGTAACTCTTTTGAGAAAAACTCTACATCCATTGAAAAATTTCGATGAATGGAGTGAGAATGATCCCATCAATGCCATCAATAGCATTGACATTCTTAGCTCTGATGTAGATTGGAGAGATGAGATAGTCGAATATCTCAAGGATCCGTATAATAGGGACGTACCTTTCAGGGTCAGAATGGCGGCTAATAACTATTTCCTTGTAGGGAACGAACTCTTTAGGAAAGATGTTGATGGCCAAATCCTGAAATGTGTAGACGCGGGAGAAGCATTAACCGCGATGGCCGAAGTCCATGATGGTTTATGTGGCGCTCATCAAAATGGCTTAAAAATGCGATGGGCATTACATAAAGCGGGTTTCTATTGGCCTTCAATAAGAAAAGATTGCATTAAATATGCGAAAGGATGTGAGAAATGCCAAAAGTATGGGCCCATTGTCTCAGCGCCCGCAGCACCGATGAAATGTGTCTTGAAGCCTTGGCCTTTCCGTGGTTGGGCAATGGACGCAATCGGGGAAATTAAACCCAACTCATCCAAGAATCACAAATTCTTGTTGGTAATTACAGATTATTTTACCAAATGGGTTGAGGCCGAGCCTTTTAAGAAGCTCGATACAAAAGCGGTCTTAGAATTCTTGGAAGAAAAAATCTTCGTAAGATTTGGAATTCCTGAATCTATTACTGTTGATAATGCGAGTATTTTCAGCAGTGACCCATATGTGGAATTCTTGGCCAAATTTGGAGTTAAAGTCATACACTCTACTCCATATTACGCACAGTCGAATGGTCAAGCTGAGTCTACGAATAAAACTATTATTGCCGGCCTCCGGAAAATGATTGAGTTGAATCCTAGGAAGTGGCATGAGAAGCTGCGATACGCTCTATGGGCATATCGGGCGTCAAAACGAGATGCAACTGGCATCTCGCCTTTTGAGTTAGTTTATGGTCACGACCCAGTGATTCCGGCAGAAGTTGTTGTACAATCAGCAAGGATTGCCAAACAATCAGAACTCTTCGGAAAAGAGTACGTGGAGGCGATGAGTATCGAACATTTAGATACTGAGGAAACAAAGTTTGAAGCCGCACAAAGAATGAGGTTGCAAAAACTCAGAGTGGCGGAAGCCTACAACAAAAGGGTTCGTGCTAAGTCTTTTCATAAGGGAGACTTGGTGTGGAAGATGATTTTACCTTCTGGTCACAAGGATCCAGTTTGGGGTAAATTCACACCTAAGTGGGCAGGTCCTTTTAAGATCCATAAAGAATGTCTTGGAAATTCATACATTCTGGTTTCGAGAAAAGGGAAGGTCTCAACTAGGCCTTTGAATGCAAAATATCTTAAGAAGTTTTACCCATCGATATGGGAGCAACATGGTCCAGAATTCAAAAAACTACATATTCAATTATATGATAGTTTACAAGAACAAAAGAGAGAGTTAGAGTTGGGGCATGAACTGAACAAAAGTACTCTAGAGTCCTATGAAAAACAATTCTTCGAGATTCCAGAGGAGCCCACAGCTTCATGGTAGAGCAGTTGTTGTCGTCATGTGAAAGGTTTGAGCAACCAAACCTAGCGCGATGAGCATAGCCCTGCGTACACCGTGGATCTCTTTCTTGATTTGTTGAAGGTTTTGTGCTTGAGTCAGCAACTCTTTCACATTCTTTCGAGTAGTCTCTGTTTGCACTTCGAGTTGATTAAGTTCAGCCTGATTTCTGGACAGCTGCTGGTTCAGGGATTGTTTCTCAGCCTCTAACTGGTCCATTTGCTGTTGGATGTCGAGAAGCCTTGCCTTGATCTCTGCATCGGTTTGTTTCTTGGCTGCGACATCAGTTACAAGAGGCAATACTTGGTCTTGAGTTGATTTCAGTTGGGGCAAGACAGTACCCATTTGATCAGCCTGTTGTTGGAGGGCAACCAACCGTTGTTGTTTCCCAACTACCTCTGTTTGCAACAGAGAGACCAGAGAGCGCCAGACTACTTCATCCTTCCCTTGCAGTTGATTCAAATAATTAACCAATGCGAGAGCGTCTGACTCAGATGTAAGATCAGACTTCAGCGCAGCAAGGCAATCAGGAACTGTAACTTGTTCATTAATGGGCGATGCACTCTCTTCAAGAAGGCTCCCTATTTGATTGGATAGAGTTTCCAGCGATTCTGTCAATACAAATGTAAATTTTTGTTATTTACAGAAGTTTATAATTTTGGAACAGTAATTTGCTCTTTAAATATAAAGAAAATTACCTGTTTCAAACACTTGTTTGCTTGTGTCTTCAATGTTGTCTCTTACTTCTCTCGGCGGAGAAGGAGGATTTTCTTCATTTATTTCCCCAAGGACCTATTATGTACAAAGAATAATAGAGTTGGTAAATAATGATGAATCTAAAAGTAATATTGAATGCCAAGATGTTAAGTCATACCTGATTCACGATAACATCAGGGCTGACAGGTGCGCTGCTTGGTTGATCCTCAGCGATTGGCTGACTAACAGCACTTGAAGTCTCCTTTGGCGACGGTGAAGGAGGAGTTGTAGTATGAGGAGACACTTCCGCTGCTGCAATTGAAGATGGTACTGAAATAGTGGTCTCGATTGCCATCTCCACTGGATTATCCTCAGATGGCTCAGAAATAGCTGTCTTTTTGGGAGGATTCTGAGGGGAGTCAGATGCAGACTCAGGAGTCTCTCGTCCCCTTTTCTTTGAACCCTTGCCTGAAGCAGGTTTGGAGGCAACCTTCGCCGAACTTGACGCTCTTTGCTTCTGCTTGAGGGACCTCCTCGGGTGGACAGTCTTGAAGTGTCCTTTGCTCTGAGAGGGCTTTGAGGCTTCAGAAGCAGCAGGTTGTTCAGTTGAAAGAGGAGTGGCTGGAGGCGATGTCTTCACCTTTTTGTCCAAAAAGGCTGATAAAGGTTGGTCATCATCAGACCCATCGACGTCTGGCTTTACCACTACACCCTCTTTCTTCTTCTTTGAAGGTTTCTGCCGCGATGGAGCTTGTTCTTCAGCGACTGCAAAATCAGATTCCTCAACGAATTGGGGAACGGATATTTCAGGCTCCTCAAAGACCACCAATGATAGATCATTGGCCGAGCCTGAAGCGAGATCAGTCTCCTGGTCAGAATTATCAGGGACTTTTTCTTCTTTTTGTGTTGAGGTCACCAGCGACCTTATCTGCTTGTTTGGGGTTTCTGAAAACAAGATTTAAGGTCAACATCTAATCACGAAATGGTTAGAGAGTAAATTAACTAATCACGAAATGGTTAGAGAGTGATCCGCATATGAGCAGGAAGACGGATTGAGTTTTGAATGTAAGGCATGTGGCGCCACCAGAGTTTGAATTGTGCAGTCTCATAGGCATGCCATCGCCAAGATTCTGGATGTGCGAGAGACGACATTGTCACAGTCTTGCTTTTGAGGATGCTGTCCTCAGAGAAAACTTTTCTGTCCCACCATGGCCTGTTCTGAGTTTGATAATAAGGGACGGCTAACCCTTGAACCAGCCCAAACTGACGAGCAACAAGTTGTGGGTTGTATAATTCAAACCCAAGGAACCAGGTTCAAAGGCGTATAAGTCTTTTGTTTGAAGGACACTAGACCAGAAACCGCCATCGAAAGAAGCACTCCTTGATTCAGAAGATACAAAGATCCCGAGAGGGGTGATGTCAAGGCTTTGCATCCAAAGAGGAAGGGCACGATAGATCCAGTGATCCTCTTTTAATTCTTGTTGTTTGGCCAAAAGGAATAGGTTCCAGGCAACAGGGAGTGAGTACCCGTAAGAAGTCACCCCCATTAAATATCCAAGGATCTGTCGAGGATGAACACCAATTTTGTCATCGACAGCGCGGAAGACGAAATCGCCATAGCAGAAGCAGTCTTCAATGTACACATCTGATGAAAAGTTCAGCATATGACAAAAGTACATCACTCCCCAACAAGTTAGGAGCCACAATGGGCCTGATAGAGGGAGTAGTCCTTGGGACACCTGTGGATCCTCATCCCCTAGATATAGGGCACGACCGCGATAGAGGCATCTATACAGAGATCCTAGTAACATAGGGCCTAGCGCAAGAGGTTCTGGCTTCGCGACAGACAAGTTTGCAGCCAAAACCATGTAAGCTTTTGAAACATTGCCGGAGCGCGACATAAACATGCGACTCAGGGCAAAGGTGAGGAAGAGTACGACTTCCTCTGGCGTTACTTCATCCTCGGAGGATGCATACGCATTAATCAAGGTCGAGAAAGACAGGCCAGAGGCTTTTGCCTTCAACATTCCATCATAAATGGAACTGGCCCCGGCATAAAGTTTTTCTGCCGCTGGGACACACTCTATGGTTGACAGTTCTTTTCCACTAATTCCATTAGGGGAGAAACCCGTGATACAGGCAATGTCAGCCAGAGTGACAGTCATGTAGCCCGCTTTTGTGACAATACAATTAGCGGTGGGGTCCCATAAATACAGGAAAACAGTCGAAAATGAACCATCGAATGGAATGTGGGAATAGCATGCTAACCTTAAGAAATGGAGTAGCCTCTGTTTTTCCCAAAGAGAATGAAAAGAGGAAAGTCGTTCCATCCATTCATCTGCTCGTGACACACTGACCCATCCTTTGATTGGCTTGGTCACGTTAGGGAGACGGCAGGGCTGTACTTTTTCACAGTACGCCAGAGGTCGTGATTCAGGAGTGTGCATTATGTCGTTTAATGCCTCTCTGATATCAGCGGAGTCAGTGTCTTCTGTTACTCCGCGCTTCCAGATAAAACATGGGCCAATTTGCCCGCTCGGAAGTGGTTCCTTATCGGTAGGAGAACCATAGTGCCAGAAGTAATTCGGGTAGTAAATTTGCCGGTACTTATTGATCGTATCAACAAGTTTCCGAGCACCCCCGGTATATGAATCAGGCCAACGGAGGCTGAGTTGAATTTCTGGCTTTTGTTTCATATTTGTTTGATTGAAAGAAGGGAATTTCTTTTTACTAAAATGTAGGAAGGAATGTAATAAAATTGAGAATTTGGTGTTTGTCAATTGAGAAACCCAGTTCCCCTTTTTATAACCTAATTTCAGAAACTTAAAACGGCACCGTTTTGACGAAACAGTTATTTTCCGAATTTGGTTAAAATTCGTTGAATAATTGGAACGGTTAAGAGTTGTTATTATAGACAAATTATCTATAATTTCATTTTGGTGATTTGTTTCTCTCTCCTCTGATAGGGGAACTTAAGCGGTTTTTTCCTCTTTAATTAAAGGGAATCTTGTTTAAGGAAAAATCATCATTAGTTACAGTTTCCAAAGTCCATTTTCACCCGTTAAGAAAATGCGTGGTCGAGGCAAAATGGCTTTTGGTTTTCCTCTGAAAAGACCCATCACTAGAACACGATGAGTCTCTTGGGGAATTATAAATAGAGGAGTGACTTGTGCATATTTCACAACAAAAACTTCTCACCAAAAATACTTTCTCTTCTCAAATTACATCCGAACCATCAAGATGTCTTCAAAGAAGTTCAACTCTGTCACGAAAGGAACAAATGTGAGCGCTAAGAGGAGGAAGGATAAGGAAGCGATACCACCCCATCTCAACGACAAGATGGAAGAGGTGGCGGAGTCGGCGTTTGCTCCGATTGCTCACAACATTGCTAGGACAAACCGCCCACGGAAGGCTGCTCCTTCAGGCAAAAAGAAGGCAGGAAGCCACTCTCGTTCTACTCTCAACATGAAGAGAGGCAGGGGCACCATTGCCAAGCGGGCTTGGGCAAGAAAAGATTGGCCAACGAAACAGGCCTTACAGATGGCGATGAAGGCTGCGGAAGAAAATCTTCCAAGCGACAGCAGTCCAAGCAGTGAAGCAACTGACTCCGACGACAGTCAGACCTTCATTGATTGGGACCTCCCAGAGGCAAACTGTCGCTTTAAGCCAGACCGCGCTGAGAAGCCATATTACTCCGATGCTGACGATAGCGAGAATAATAGTGACTATAAAAGGCCATCGCCTTAGGAACTTTTATTTTCATATGCATCGTAATGTAATTCTACTCTAATGTAAAAGTGCTTTGTATTATGAATTTAATATAAAGTCTTCTTTTATCTTAATGAATTTTTAGTGATTAAAACCGAATTTTTAATTGCTTAAAATTAGAAATTTGAATATAAACAGAATCCGGAATTTAAGGGTTTTGACAAATTCAAACATTTAAAGCCTCAGCGCTATTCTGTATTCCTCACAGACTTGAGAATTCTATTCAAATGCTTTACAATTTATGGAGGTCTTCCCAGATAGGAATCCTCTTTTCTTTCATCATCTTGCTCTCAAATCAATTCCTTTTGGTCAACGCAAAACGGAATTTAAGTATCAAACAACTTTGACCAAGCGACATGGCAAGTTGGAAGAGGAAGATGAGGACATCTTACAAACATACGAACTGTTTCATGATGATCCAGATTACATTCAAGATATCCACTACTTTAATATCAATATTAAAGGGTATGTCTTGAAGGAGAAGGTCCCTTGGCCTGCACCAGATTTACCATGCTTTAATCATGAATTTCAGCACGATGAAACTGAGGCAGATAAACAAGAAGTCGCTCGCGAGTTAGAAGAGCAATGGGCCAGTATAATGAAAGCCTGTTTTGGTCAGATTACCAAAGGCATAGTCGAATTCGGCAGGACAAGTCATGGGGCAACGAAAGTATTGTCCGATGAGGATTTAATGTTGGAACACATTTTTCCAAGATTAAATAGGAATAATCTAATTGTCGCGGCGGCGGTTTGCAAAGCTTGGGGCATTTGGATTGCGCCTAACTTCCTAAGGCCTGACTTAAAACTTTATTATGCAAACAAACTATGTACGTATGTAGCGCCGAGCTATACTGCGATATATAGGGGAGAACATGATAAAGGTGGAAAATTGATCAAGTTCAGATGCTTGTGTCAAGAATGGGAGAATGCCCAAAGGTTCAATAGAGCGCGATATCCGCATTGGGTCAGAGAATTACCAATGTACCACGATTGGTTTAAGGATTTAATCGCATGTGACGTTTGGTTTACAAAGACGAAATGTTTGTAATCAAACTTGTTCATTTAATGTAAATAAGATGAGTTATCCAATTAATTTCATCTTGTTGAGTTATTTATTGTGTGCGGTTAGGAAGGTAATTCACATTAAATTACCCTGCTTTCCCGAGAATTTAACACGCGTTTCTGGGAACTCAACCTAGACCCAGCCAAATATAATTCCTAAGCTTAATTCTGAAATCCAATTTTCAGTTGAAAAGTTTTAGTATTATCTCACAATTTGATTGCTAAAAATCAAAGTAATTACAAAATCCATTAACAAATTGGCGACCACAGTGGGAGGTAAGATATAATTCTCGGGAAAGCAGGGTAATTTAATGTTTAACGGATGAATAATTTGTAGAGTTCTTCTCAAAAGAGTTACTTTCAGTTCAACAAATTGGCGACCACAGTGGGAGGTAAGATATAATTCTTAGACGGAATTGTAATTGTTTACCTTTCGTAACCAAACAAACCTTTTGATCAAATCAAGTACGGACATCAAACTGACTTGTAATTTCAAGAAGCAAGAAATGCCTACGACAAGGTCTGCTTCTCAGCGAGACAATTCGCATGAAACTCCCCTTCCTCAGGGTGGACGGACCGAGCCGTCTAACCAAAATATGGGTACCGATACACCCATTATCAATGTAAGTTCAGATAACTCATCATCGAGTTCTGAAGGACAAGGCCAAACTTCGCCGGCTTTCCGTAGTCAGGCAGAAGAGAGTTTACTAGCAGATTTGGATCTTAGCAAAGTGTCTAAGACCCAGTTAACTATTTTTCACAAAACATATGTGAAAATTGTTAAGGATTTGTTGGTAAATGGACAAGAAGTTGAACGAAAGCAACTTGAGTCCCAGATTCAGCGATTGACACAAGAGTCATCGCGGGCCTTTGCTCAGATTGCTCAGAGCTTACATGAGGATGCTCGGGATGGAATATCACGGCAAATTGATAGAATTATCCTTGACATCAATGAAACTTTCAATGCAACCTTTGACGCACTCACAAGAAGTGTTGCAACAGAGGTTGTATGTCGCCTTGAACCGTTGCTACAGAGGCACTCTCAATTAAACGAAAAACTTGAGAGGATCCTCGATTTGGGACAAACTATTGCCCAAACTAGAAGTAGAGCCATAACGACTGATGAACCAAGTGGCGTTGAAAGAAGTCATGGTGTAGATGCCCGACCGATAGGGTACCCACCAAGTGCGACAGTCCTAACCGGACAGGGGGTTCGGGGTCCTAATAGTGACCCGCAAACTTCTTCATTACGCCAAAACCCTCCTCCAGGTTTTGGACTTAATGAAGACAGGGGAGAGCCTAGGAGATCTGAGAGCCAGGGAGCGGAGGCTGGGTCAGGTTGGTCAGTAGGCCCAGGCACTCAATCGAATAGGGTTGATCCTGCTCATATAAGCAATGATACAACAACTGGTGGTATACCGGCAGTTGGAGTACATTCAGGAAATAACCAACACAGTTTTGGTTTAGGGGGTTACAATACCCAAACAAGTTTCACGGCGTCGGTCCCTACGAGTGGGATACATTACGCTAACCCTAACCATATCCCGGTTCACAGCACATTTGGAACATCGGGGCAATATGGATATCCTGCCTCGGGGAGAGGTCAAGGAGTTTCTATGGGAGGATTTGGAATGCCTTATCAGAACCCAGAGACTTATACTCATAATAGTATAGGATCGGGGCATAATAATTTCCAAAGTCAACAGCCACCTGTAATGCATAATGTTGCAGGTCATTATAGGGCTGAACCTAACATACCTAATTATGGTGGAGATTACCAAAATCAATACCATGTTGCGCCCAACTTTGGAGTTGGTCGACAAGCGGAAAATGCGCTTGAGGGTATGATTGAGGCGATAGTGGAAAGAATGGGTATTCCTGTCGGTAGGAATAAGAATAAGAGTTTCGACCATTCTCCTTATCCAGCCTATATTGATAGAAATAACCCGTTTCCGAGAGGGTTTAAGATTCCTGATTTTACCCTGTTTTCGGGTAATGATCAGATGTCGGCTGCAGAACATTTGGTTCGCTTCACGACTCAATGTCGCGAGGCCGCCGATAATGAGAACTTGAAATTGAGGTTGTTTTCTAGTTCGTTAACTGGAAATGCATTTAATTGGTATATAAATTTACCACCTAACTCAATCTTCAGTTGGGAAAACTTTAGGGACAAATTCGTGGAACATTTCTTGAGAATGGATCCAGGAATTACTCTGAGTGAATTAGCTAGGATAACGCAAAGGCCTAGAGAATCAGTGAATGACTATCTTAATCGTTTTAAGAGTCTTAAAGGGCGATGCCCAGTGTCAGTCCCGGAACATGAATTTGTGCAAATGGCACAAGAAGGATTGTTACTCGAATTCAGAAAGAAATTCGGTGGCGATACCTTTGTTGATTTCCCAGAACTGACCCGATGTGCAATCAAATATGAGAAAATGCTAAAAGAAGAAGTTAATCATAAGGAACATGGTAGCAAACAGAAAACTGCTTATCATGCTCATGTTGCACAAGTCGAGCCTGATCAGATTGGCGAACAATTTGATGAGGAGATTGACGAAGAAACATACAATAATATGCAAATAGAGGTCAATGCTTTAGAGGTGGTTAAGTTCGACACACCCCTTGTCTGTCCTGCTCTCAAAAGAAAAGAAACCTTCAGTAAAAGAAGTTTCAAGAGTAAGGAAAGAAGAAAGTACACCTTTGAGATAGCCCGCCTTGACGATATGGTCCGATATTGTCTTAAGGAGGGTATTGTTAAGCCCAGAGAAGGGCATGTGGTCAAGTCCTTAGAGGAAATAGGGAATAGGAGATATTGTGTTTGGCATGATACTTTTACTCACTGGACTAGGGAATGTGATCACGCTAAAAACTGTTTTCAGGATCTTATCGATGAAGGCAAATTGTTGTTTGCCGATGAGACTGAAAGAAAAGGAAAGTTTGTTGTCTGCAATATGATTTCTGTTGATCAGGTTGCTTTAAATGATTTGCAGGCTTTCCAGGAGAATGATGAACGTGAAGAACGGGCGACCACAGTATTGCACCGGTTGATCGATGATGGTGTCATATTCCTACCAAAAGTCGATGAAAAAGGAATGGAAGGAATGTGCAGGTGGCATATAACAGCTGCTCATTCCACTGCTGATTGTGTCTCGTTCAGGGGGTTGGTGAAGAGAAAGTGTGAAAAGAAATTCATTACTATCACCAAGAAAGAATCGAAGGCACTGAGATTAAATGAGTTAGAGGCGGATCTCGACAAGATTCGTGCTCCACTCAAGGAAGAAAAGCAGAAAGGCGATGGAAAATCAAAGCCTTCTCCGCTGAAGCAAGAGCAGTCCGATGCAACCAAATCATCGGAAGTGAAAACTTATAAAGAGGCGTTAGAACATAACCCTCTTCATGAAGAGGCCATAAAGGGGTTGAAAACATTGCAACACCATTTATGTCCGAACTGTGCTGATCAACTCCACCTTGAATTGATTAGGACTCGGGTCATTGAAAATGATCCAAAATGGATACCTGCATACAAAAAGGTACCAAACAAGCGAGTACGAATGAACAACGAAAGTTTTGAGTACTTCGGAACACCCAAGCCTGGCACTCCGCGAATGGAGGGTAGAGGAGGCAGGGGTGGAAGAGGAGCATTTAAAGGAGGAAGGGGATCACATCGGTCACCTGTTCCTTTCTCTACTCCCAGAGGAAGTGACTCAAGTGGATCAGCAAAGTCTGATCTGACAAGCGGTTCACATGACTACCGAAGAGGCAGGCAAGAAAAAGCCTTGAAAATTCGGAAGGATGTTTTGATGGCGCAGCAGCAAGAAGCACAAATTGCTCCGTTACGCAAAGAGAAGGAAGCTTTGTCCGTTAACAAAGTTTCCCTTGGAAAGGGTAAGAAAGAAGTTTCCCAAAAGAAGGAACCTCAAGAAGGACCCGTGGCGATGGAGACAGATAGGCCAATCCAAGATTTGGATTTGGTATCTCCCGCTGAAACAGAAGCGCTACTAAAAACGGATAGCGCAGGTGTTGAACGGAAAATGGAAGAGTTGCAACGGGTTATGTTGCATGAAGATCCAGTTGGTTCAATACCAGATAAGAATCAATTCAGAGATAAGGAGGGTGATCAAGATTCAGACGGTGATGATTTTGATCTCAAGGTCAATGATGACGATGATTTACTCTGCGATGAGGAGTTCTCAGATTTCGGGTCCGAGCCTGAACCTGGGGAAATCTCGCCGGAATGTAATGTAGTCACATTACCATCAACCTTTAAGAGGGTGCTTACTACCGAATTCGAGAAGACGGGGACGGAGTCCTGGGCCGATGAGGTAGAGCAAGCCGAAAAAGCAGGTACGCGTAAAGATACTGCAACCTGGCCTGAAGATTTTTCAGTCTTTGCGCTCAGCAAAAGAAACAAAAGCGATACTAAAATCGCGATGGGTGACGATACCCAAAATACAGATACGGGACCTGCTTTAGCCACAAACGGACGAGCATTTCCTAAAAGGCGTAAGGGTTTTTCTCCAGCTGCCGATAGTCTGGATGACCCAACCGCACAAAAGATTCTAAACGCTTTGTTTAGACGGCCTGATCTTGATACGAATCATAAAAAGGCATTATACATAACCGCAAAGTTCCAGGACCAATTCATTAGCCAAGTGTTAGTGGATACTGGGGCAACAGTTAATATTCTCCCCTTGTCAATTTTATTAAAGATAGGAAAGACAAGGAAAGATATTAAGAAAACTAATGCAACCGTTATTAGTTTCAGCGGTGAGCCCTACGCAGTTGAGGGCATTGTAAAAGTTAGGACACAAGTCGGAGATTGTGTCAATTATATGGCTTTCTTTGTAATTGATGGTGATTCTGGTTATAATGCCATTTTGGGACGAGATTGGTTGCATCGTAATTATGCAATTGCATCGTCTTTACATCAATTATTAGTCCTGTGGAACGGCAAGAAATTTGAAATAATTGAGGCCGACAAAGAATTTACAATTCTGACAATTGAATTTGAAATTCCCAGGTCTGGTCTAAGAGCCAGAAGAGATTACAAGTTCAGGACAGACCGATATCCTGATCTTGCTGATGAGATAGAACAAGAAATATCGGCGATAGAAAATGAAGACTACACGGACGTAGTTGAGAGCGAGGATGAAGCGAGCCATCCTGCTCAGGAATATTTAACTGAAGCTGAGACGAGTCGGTTGAAGTTGAATCAGATTAAGATACGGGAACTCACGGATGAGTCCCCTCCCTCAGAATTTAGGGAAGTATCTACTATTGTAAATAGCCTTGGTCACGGTTTCAGTCATCGATACAATTTGAATGGCTTGGACAGTGGCGATAAGGATGCAGAGTCTAGTTTTTAGCTCTGTTTGTTCTGAAACTATCATTGTATTTATTAATGGATTTTAATATTAATGATTGTAAAGAAGATCCTTATTTGGCTGACGATGAAACAATATATGAGATTTTCTGATCTCATTACCAGGAAAAGTTTGGCCTTACTTTTAATGTTATGACGGTTGAAGAAACACCGGATGACCGTGATTCTTTCTTTGAAATAGAGGAAGAAGAGGAAAAAGTATGGGCAAAGAGTGATGACATCAGACAAAACGTAACTGATGAATTACTTGAAGTGAACCTCGGATCAAAAGAGAATCCAAGGATTACTTATATTAGTAAGTTGCTCCCTGAAGAAGAGCAAGCCAAATTCATTGCAATTCTTCATGAGTATAAAGATTGTTTTGCTTGGTCCCACAGTGAAATGCCAGGTTTAAGCAGAGAAGTGGTTGAACATCGGTTACCGATTATGCCAGGTTTTCAACCAGTTGCACAACAACCTCGACGGTTGGCGCCTGAATTACTGCCAAAAATCCAGGAGGAAGTGGAGCAGTTATTGAAGGCTGGTTTTATAAGACCAATTAAATATGCACGTTGGATTGCGAATATAGTCCCCGTCATTAAAAAGAATGGAAAAGTCAGGGTCTGCATAGACTTCAGAGACTTGAATAAAGCGACTCCTAAAGACCAATATCCAATGCCTGTCGCGGACATGCTAATAGATGCCGCATCGAGATACGAATATATCTCATCGTTGGATGGGTATGCCGGCTATCATCAATTTAGGATAGCCGAGGAGGATTGCCACAAAACGGCCTTCCGATGCCCTGGATCAATGGGAATTTATGAATGGGTTGCCATGCCTTTTGGATTAAAGAATGCAGGGGCAACCTATCAAAGAACCATGGACGCGATCTTTAAAGATATGATCGGGAAGTCTATGGAGATTTACATCGATGACGTGCTGATTAAATCACATGATTTGGATTCACATCGAAACCATGTGAGACAGTCACTTCAAAGGATGAGGGAATTCGGCTTGAAAATGAATCCACTTAAATGTGCATTTGGAGTAAAAGCTGGAAATTTCCTTGGTTTTCTCATTCATAAAAAAAGAATTGAGATTGACCAAAATAAGGCTAAAGCTGTCTTAGCTGCAGCGCCGCCCTCAAATAAGAAAGAATTACAAAGATTCTTGGGGCAAATTAATTATGTAAGGAGGTTCATGGCCAATTTAGCCGGGAAAACGAAAATTTTCTCACCCCTTCTGAAATTGAAAAAGGAAGATTTATTTGTTTGGGAAAAGGAACATCAAGATGCTTTCGACCAAATCAAAAAGCAACTTGCGTCTCCTCCTGTTATCTTACCACCAAAACAAAATGGTAGGCCCTTACGAATCTACCTTTCTGTCACTCAAGATTCCATTGCAAGTCTCTTGACCCAGGAAAACGAATTGGGACATGAGCAAGCGGTGTTTTACTTGAGTCGGATTTTACAGGATACAGAGAAGCGATATACACTGGCGGAAAAATGGTGTTTATGTCTCTACGACGCGTCTGTTAAATTGGTGCATTATTTCATGGCTTTTAAGATCGAAGTGGTGTCACCTACAGATGTGCTTCGTTATCTCCTTTCCCAACCTTTCCTGAAAGGAAGGTTATGTAAATGGCATCTCCATTTGCTTCAATTTGACCTTGTTTACTTGCCACAAAAGGCAATTAAAGGTCAAGGACTAGAGGATTTCTTGGCGTTGCACCCAAGCGATGAGCAAGTTTGCGAGGATCCTAAGGATTCTTGGACTTTGTTTTTCGATGGGTCATCTACCAGGACAACTGCTGGGGCAGGGGTCGTAATCATCGATCCTGAGGAACACACTACAAAGTTGGCCATAACTTTGGAAGGTGAATGTACTAATAATCGAGCAGAATACGAGGCTTTGATTATCGGACTCGAAATTCTCCAAGATATGGGAGTCGAGAAGGTCCGCGTATTTGGTGATTCCCAGTTGGTCATAAACCAAGTGATGGGAGAGTATAAGTGTAATGCTTTAGTAGCATTATATGGCACTCACAAAGTAAGGAATTTGGTGAGTACTTTCAAGAAAGTTGAATTCCACCATATTCCCCGCGATATTAATCACATTGCGGATGAGTTAGCCGGATTTGCATCATCAAAAGAGATGGCCGTAACGCCGGATGATTCAGTAACTCTTTTGAGAAGAACTCTACATCCATTGAAAAATTTCGATGAATGGAGTGAGAATGATCCCATCAATGCCATCAATAGCATTGACATTCTTAGCTCTGATGTAGATTGGAGAGATGAGATAGTCGAATATCTCAAGGATCCGTATAATAGGGAAGTACCTTTCAGGGTCAGAATGGCGGCTAATAACTATTTCCTTGTAGGGAACGAACTCTTTAGGAAAGATGTTGATGGCCAAATCCTGAAATGTGTAGACGCGGGAGAAGCATTAACCGCGATGGCCGAAGTCCATGATGGTTTATGTGGCGCTCATCAAAATGGCTTAAAAATGCGATGGGCATTACATAAAGCGGGTTTCTATTGGCCTTCAATAAGAAAAGATTGCATTAAATATGCGAAAGGATGTGAGAAATGCCAAAAGTATGGGCCCATTGTCTCAGCGCCCGCAGCACCGATGAAATGTGTCTTGAAGCCTTGGCCTTTCCGTGGTTGGGCAATGGACGCAATCGGGGAAATTAAACCCAACTCATCCAAGAATCACAAATTCTTGTTGGTAATTACAGATTATTTTACCAAATGGGTTGAGGCCGAGCCTTTTAAGAAGCTCGATACAAAAGCGGTCTTAGAATTCTTGGAAGAAAAAATCTTCGTAAGATTTGGAATTCCTGAATCTATTACTGTTGATAATGCGAGTATTTTCAGCAGTGACCCATATGTGGAATTCTTGGCCAAATTTGGAGTTAAAGTCATACACTCTACTCCATATTACGCACAGTCGAATGGTCAAGCTGAGTCTACGAATAAAACTATTATTGCCGGCCTCCGGAAAATGATTGAGTTGAATCCTAGGAAGTGGCATGAGAAGCTGTGATACGCTCTATGGGCATATCGGGCGTCAAAACGAGATGCAACTGGCATCTCGCCTTTTGAGTTAGTTTATGGTCACGACCCAGTGATTCCGGCAGAAGTTGTTGTACAATCAGCAAGGATTGCCAAACAATCAGAACTCTTCGGAAAAGAGTACGTGGAGGCGATGAGTATCGAACATTTAGATACTGAGGAAACTAAGTTTGAAGCCGCACAAAGAATGAGGTTGCAAAAACTCAGAGTGGCGGAAGCCTACAACAAAAGGGTTCGTGCTAAGTCTTTTCATAAGGGAGACTTGGTGTGGAAGATGATTTTACCTTCTGGTCACAAGGATCCAGTTTGGGGTAAATTCACACCTAAGTGGGCAGGTCCTTTTAAGATCCATAAAGAATGTCTTGGAAATTCATACATTCTGGTTTCGAGAAAAGGGAAGGTCTCAACTAGGCCTTTGAATGCAAAATATCTTAAGAAGTTTTACCCATCGATATGGGAGCAACATGGTCCAGAATTCAAAAAACTACATATTCAATTATATGATAGTTTACAAGAACAAAAGAGAGAGTTAGAGTTGGGGCATGAACTGAACAAAAGTACTCTAGAGTCCTATGAAAAACAATTCTTCGAGATTCCAGAGGAGCCCACAGCTTCATGGTAGAGCAGTTGTTGTCGTCATGTGAAAGGTTTGAGCAACCAAACCTAGCGCGATGAGCATAGCCCTGCGTACACCGTGGATCTCTTTCTTGATTTGTTGAAGGTTTTGTGCTTGAGTCAGCAACTCTTTCACATTCTTTCGAGTAGTCTCTGTTTGCACTTCGAGTTGATTAAGTTCAGCCTGATTTCTGGACAGCTGCTGGTTCAGGGATTGTTTCTCAGCCTCTAACTGGTCCATTTGCTGTTGGATGTCGAGAAGCCTTGCCTTGATCTCTGCATCGGTTTGTTTCTTGGCTGCGACATCAGTTACAAGAGGCAATACTTGGTCTTGAGTTGATTTCAGTTGGGGCAAGACAGTACCCATTTGATCAGCCTGTTGTTGGAGGGCAACCAACCGTTGTTGTTTCCCAACTACCTCTGTTTGCAACAGAGAGACCAGAGAGCGCCAGACTACTTCATCCTTCCCTTGCAGTTGATTCAAATAATTAACCAATGCGAGAGCGTCTGACTCAGATGTAAGATCAGACTTCAGCGCAGCAAGGCAATCAGGAACTGTAACTTGTTCATTAATGGGCGATGCACTCTCTTCAAGAAGGCTCCCTATTTGATTGGATAGAGTTTCCAGCGATTCTGTCAATACAAATGTAAATTTTTGTTATTTACAGAAGTTTATAATTTTGGAACAGTAATTTGCTCTTTAAATATAAAGAAAATTACCTGTTTCAAACACTTGTTTGCTTGTGTCTTCAATGTTGTCTCTTACTTCTCTCGGCGGAGAAGGAGGATTTTCTTCATTTATTTCCCCAAGGACCTATTATGTACAAAGAATAATAGAGTTGGTAAATAATGATGAATCTAAAAGTAATATTGAATGCCAAGATGTTAAGTCATACCTGATTCACGATAACATCAGGGCTAACAAGTGCGCTGCTTGGTTGATCCTCAGCGATTGGCTGACTAACAGCACTTGAAGTCTCCTTTGGCGACGGTGAAGGAGGAGTTGTAGTATGAGGAGACACTTCCGCTGCTGCAATTGAAGATGGTACTGAAACAGTGGTCTCGATTGCCATCTCCACTGGATTATCCTCAGATGGCTCAGAAATAGCTGTCTTTTTGGGAGGATTCTGAGGGGAGTCAGATGCAGACTCAGGAGTCTCTCGTCCCCTTTTCTTTGAACCCTTGCCTGAAGCAGGTTTGGAGGCAACCTTCGCCGAACTTGACGCTCTTTGCTTCTGCTTGAGGGACCTCCTCGGGTGGACAGTCTTGAAGTGTCCTTTGCTCTGAGAGGGCTTTGAGGCTTCAGAAGCAGCAGGTTGTTCAGTTGAAAGAGGAGTGGCTGGAGGCGATGTCTTCACCTTTTTGTCCAAAAAGGCTGATAAAGGTTGGTCATCATCAGACCCATCGACGTCTGGCTTTACCACTACACCCTCTTTCTTCTTCTTTGAAGGTTTCTGCCGCGATGGAGCTTGTTCTTCAGCGACTGCAAAATCAGATTCCTCAACGAATTGGGGAACGGATATTTCAGGCTCCTCAAAGACCACCAATGATAGATCATTGGCCGAGCCTGAAGCGAGATCAGTCTCCTGGTCAGAATTATCAGGGACTTTTTCTTCTTTTTGTGTTGAGGTCACCAGCGACCTTATCTGCTTGTTTGGGGTTTCTGAAAACAAGATTTAAGGTCAACATCTAATCACGAAATGGTTAGAGAGTAAATTAACTTATCGAAAGTAAGGCGAGAGACTTACCTTCCATGTTGAGGGTCAGAGTGATCCGCATATGAGCAGGAAGACGGATTGAGTTTTGAATGTAAGGCATGTGGCGCCACCAGAGTTTGAATTGTGCAGTCTCATAGGCATGCCATCGCCAAGATTCTGGATGTGCGAGAGACGACATTGTCACAGTCTTGCTTTTGAGGATGCTGTCCTCAGAGAAAACTTTTCTGTCCCACCATGGCCTGTTCTGAGTTTGATAATAAGGGACGGCTAACCCTTGAACCAGCCCAAACTGACGAGCAACAAGTTGTGGGTTGTATAATTCAAACCCAAGGAACCCAGGTTCAAAGGCGTATAGGTCTTTTGTTTGAAGGACACTAGACCAGAAACCGCCATCGAAAGAAGCACTCCTTGATTCAGAAGATACAAAGATCCCGAGAGGGGTGATGTCAAGGCTTTGCATCCAAAGAGGAAGGGCACGATAGATCCAGTGATCCTCTTTTAATTCTTGTTGTTTGGCCAAAAGGAATAGGTTCCAGGCAACAGGGAGTGAGTACCCGTAAGAAGTCACCCCCATTAAATATCCAAGGATCTGTCGAGGATGAACACCAATTTTGTCATCGACAGCGCGGAAGACGAAATCGCCATAGCAGAAGCAGTCTTCAATGTACACATCTGATGAAAAGTTCAGCAGATGACAAAAGTACATCACTCCCCAACAAGTTAGGAGCCACAATGGGCCTGATAGAGGGAGTAGTCCTTGGGACACCTGTGGATCCTCATCCCCTAGATATAGGGCACGACCGCGATAGAGGCATCTATACAGAGATCCTAGTAACATAGGGCCTAGCGCAAGAGGTTCTGGCTTCGCGACAGACAAGTTTGCAGCCAAAACCATGTAAGCTTTTGAAACATTGCCGGAGCGCGACATAAACATGCGACTCAGGGCAAAGGTGAGGAAGAGTACGACTTCCTCTGGCGTTACTTCATCCTCGGAGGATGCATACGCATTAATCAAGGTCGAGAAAGACAGGCCAGAGGCTTTTGCCTTCAACATTCCATCATAAATGGAACTGGCCCCGGCATAAAGTTTTTCTGCCGCTGGGACACACTCTATGGTTGACAGTACTTTTCCACTAATTCCATTAGGGGAGAGACCCGTGATACAGGCAATGTCAGCCAGAGTGACAGTCATGTAGCCCGCTTTTGTGACAATACAATTAGCGGTGGGGTCCCATAAATACAGGAAAGCAGTCGAAAATGAACCATCGAATGGAATGTGGGAATAGCATGCTAACCTTAAGAAATGGAGTAGCCTCTGTTTTTCCCAAAGAGAATGAAAAGAGGAAAGTCGTTCCATCCATTCATCTGCTCGTGACACACTGACCCATCCTTTGATTGGCTTGGTCACGTTAGGGAGACGGCAGGGCTGTACTTTTTCACAGTACGCCAGAGGTCGTGATTCAGGAGTGTGCATTGTGTCGTTTAATGCCTCTCTGATATCAGCGGAGTCAGTGTCTTCTGTTACTCCGCGCTTCCAGATAAAACATGGGCCAATTTGCCCGCTCGGAAGTGGTTCCTTATCGGTAGGAGAACCATAGTGCCAGAAGTAATTCGGGTAGTAAATTTGCCGGTACTTATTGATCGTATCAACAAGTTTCCGAGCACCCCCGGTATATGAATCAGGCCAACGGAGGCTGAGTTGAATTTCTGGCTTTTGTTTCATGTTTGTTTGATTGAAAGAAGGGAATTTCTTTTTACTAAAATGTAGGAAGGAATGTAATAAAATTGAGAATTTGGTGTTTGTCAATTGAGAAACCCAGTTCCCCTTTTTATAACCTAATTTCAGAAACTTAAAACGGCACCGTTTTGACGAAACAGTTATTTTCCGAATTTGGTTAAAATTCGTTGAATAATTGGAACGGTTAAGAGTTGTTATTATAGACAAATTATCTATAATTTCATTTTGGTGATTTGTTTCTCTCTCCTCTGATAGGGGAACTTAAGCGGTTTTTTCCTCTTTAATTAAAGGGAATCTTGTTTAAGGAAAAATCATCATTAGTTACAGTTTCCAAAGTCCATTTTCACCCGTTAAGAAAATGCGTGGTCGAGGCAAAATGGCTTTTGGTTTTCCTCTGAAAAGACCCATCACTAGAACACGATGAGTCTCTTGGGGAATTATAAATAGAGGAGTGACTTGTGCATATTTCACAACAAAAACTTCTCACCAAAAATACTTTCTCTTCTCAAATTACATCCGAACCATCAAGATGTCTTCAAAGAAGTTCAACTCTGTCACGAAAGGAACAGATGTGAGCGCTAAGAGGAGGAAGGATAAGGAAGCGATACCACCCCATCTCAACGACAAGATGGAAGAGGTGGCGGAGTCGGCGTTTGCTCCGATTGCTCACAACATTGCTAGGACAAACCGCCCACGGAAGGCTGCTCCTTCAGGCAAAAAGAAGGCAGGAAGCCACTCCCGTTCTACTCTCAACATGAAGAGAGGCAGGGGCACCATTGCCAAGCGGGCTTGGGCAAGAAAAGATTGGCCAACGAAACAGGCCTTACAGATGGCGATGAAGGCTGCGGAAGAAAATCTTCCAAGCGACAGCAGTCCAAGCAGTGAAGCAACTGACTCCGACGACAGTCAGACCTTCATTGATTGGGACCTCCCAGAGGCAAACTGTCGCTTTAAGCCAGACCGCGCTGAGAAGCCATATTACTCCGATGCTGACGATAGCGAGAATAATAGTGACTATAAAAGGCCATCGCCTTAGGAACTTTTATTTTCATATGCATCGTAATGTAATTCTACTCTAATGTAAAAGTGCTTTGTATTATGAATTTAATATAAAGTCTTCTTTTATCTTAATGAATTTTTAGTGATTAAAACCGAATTTTTAATTGCTTAAAATTAGAAATTTGAATATAAACAGAATCCGGAATTTAAGGGTTTTGACAAATTCAAACCTTTAAAGCCTCAGCGCTATTCTGTATTTCTCACAGACTTGAGAATTCTATTCAAATGCTTTACAATTTATGGAGGTCTTCCCAGATAGGAATCCTCTTTTCTTTCATCATCTTGCTCTCAAATCAATTCCTTTTGGTCAACGCAAAACAGAATTTAAGTATCAAACAACTTTGACCAAGCGACATGGCAAGTTGGAAGAGGAAGATGAGGACATCTTGCAAACATACGAACTGTTTCATGATGATCCAGATTACATTCAAGATATCCACTACTTTAATATCAATATTAAAGGGTATGTCTTGAAGGAGAAGGTCCCTTGGCCTGCACCAGATTTACCATGCTTTAATCATGAATTTCAGCACGATGAAACTGAGGCAGATAAACAAGAAGTCGCTCGCAAGTTAGAAGAGCGATGGGCCAGTATAATGAAAGCCTGTTTTGGTCAGATTACCAAAGGCATAGTCGAATTCGGCAGGACAAGTCATGGGGCAACGAAAGTATTGTCCGATAAGGATTTAATGTTGGAAAACATTTTTCCAAGATTAAATAGGAATAATCTAATTGTCGCGGCGGCGGTTTGCAAAGCTTGGGGCATTTGGATTGCGCCTAACTTCCTAAGGCCTGACTTAAAACTTTATTATGCAAACAAACTATGTACGTATGTAGCGCCGAGCTATACTGCGATATATAGGGGAGAACATGATAAAGGTGGAAAATTGATCAAGTTCAGATGCTTGTGTCAAGAATGGGAGAATGCCCAAAGGTTCAATAGAGCGCGATATCCGCATTGGGTCAGAGAATTACCAATGTACCACGATTGGTTTAAGGATTTAATCGCATGTGACGTTTGGTTTACAAAGACGAAATGTTTGTAATCAAACTTGTTCATTTAATGTAAATAAGATGAGTTATCCAATTAATTTCATCTTGTTGAGTTATTTATTGTGTGCGGTTAGGAAGGTAATTCACATTAAATTACCCTGCTTTCCCGAGAATTTAACACGCGTTTCTGGGAGCTCAACCTAGACCCAGCCATAAGAAGGAGGACGGACTGTGGATTCAATGGGTGGATAGTATCTACATGAAAGGGCAAAATTGGGATGATTATCAACCATCTGAAGACACCAGCTGGCATTGGAAATGTATATGCAAGTTAAAAGACTCAATGAAACAAGCTTTTGCAGGAGGAAATTGGAGGAATTCAGGAAAGGAGTACTCGATTAAGGAGGGCTACAAGTGGCTAACTCAGGAGAGTGAAATGAAGGATTGGACAAAACTGTTATGGAATAGGTACTGTATTCCAAAACACAGTTTCATTGCATGGATTGTAAGATGGGAAGGACTGAATGTCAGGAAGAAATTGAAGGATCTTGGCATCTGTGGGGAGGATAACTGTTACTTATGCCAGCAGGGAATTGAGTCCCATGACCACCTATTTTTTGAATGCCCATACAGCCAGAAATGCAGAGAGTTGTTGAGCCAGGAGCTCAAATGTCAGATTCCTAGTAGAAAAAGCTTGGAATGGTGCAGCAACAGAAGAAGCAGATCAAAGTTTCAGAAACAATTTATTGCTGCTTGTGTCTATGGATGTATCTACCACATCTGGTGGACTAGAAACCAATGTAGACTAGATAATGTAGTTAGAATGCCAGTGTATGTTGTCAAAGAAATAGTTTGGAGTGTCAAAGTTAGAGCAACCAAAATAGGTCAGAACATTGCTAGAAAAGATAGAGATTGGATTGAAAATATAAGGTAGTAGGTTGTACTACCTATATTACTGCAAGGTTGTAAACTGTTTTGGCTTTGCCAAGTTTGAGCTTATAATATACTTACATTTACACCAAAAAAAAAAAAAAACCTAGACCCAGCCAAATATAATTCCTAAGCTTAATTCTGAAATCCAATTTTCAGTTGAAAAGTTTTAGTATTATCTCACAATTTGATTGCTAAAAATCAAAGTAATTACAAAATCCATCAACAAGTCATGGAACCTGTGGCTTTGGCTCCCCTGTTCACGGATCACCACCGTGTAAACCCGGACACCCAATTGCCACATTTTGACAAACCAACAGTCAAAAACTCAGAGCTTTGGTTCCATCGGCCAACAAGATGGCAGAACCAACCATCAAGCCTCTTGGATTATACTCATGAGGTGCATATGGGGGAATCAAGGCCCGGTTTCCGTTACCCAGTCAAGTGTTTCAATCACGCCCACCGGTGTAACAAGCTGGAAAAAGATAAAAGGAGATTTAAAGCAATCTCAAGGCTTTTGGAAATGTGGGAGGCAACAGTTTATCGCTATTATGGTAAACTGGAAAACCCGATGCCTGAGCTAAAGTTTACAGATCGGGGCTGCATTTCAAGTAAACATGATGTCTTCACCGATGAAAACATCATGGTCCAACATATCATCCCCAGATTGGACGGAAGAGATGGGATGAACTTCTTGGCAGTCTGTAAGTTTTTCGGGAAACTTATGGCTTTGAATTTTCTGAAACCAGATGAGGATCTGGCGTATAGAAATTGAATCTACTTCTACCACAGAACCTTTTGGCAAGGGTGGTATACCAAGGAAATAGAGTTGGGCGGATCCCCAATAGTTTATTTCTGCGCCTGCGACCTCTGGAAAGCTAGGGCTGATAATTACAATCATGCGTGGTGGTTGTATGCTCCAGCGGAAGATGAGAAGTGGGAGAGTATCGGGAATGGGGTCCATCGCTTCTATGCACGATCATCGAAATTTATGCCCACGTTTCCCAGCGCGCCAGTCTTTCTAGAATGGCGGGAGCAATTATTGATAAGTAAGGAATATAAGGGGTCGGCATAATTAGTCCTCTTATTATTGTACGCTTATTTTTATTTTGCTTTGTAATTCAAAAAAAAACTTTTATTGAATCAAATTATTCAATTTAAGTTTGCATTTTCTAGATTTTTTTTTTAAAAAAAAAAAAAAAAAATCATTTAGTAAAATGCATTCTCAGCCTTTAATGATTTGATGAGCCGAAGGTCGTAATTAATCTAGGTTCATTGGAAATCATGAGTGGGATAATCATAAATTCATTTAACCACCTTAAAAGCAGTTTTTCGAGATAAAACCGCTCCACTACCACACGTCATTAATTCTTGGCAAAGAAACCGCCAAGGAATTTTAATATAAAAAGAAGGGTTCGGATGAACAAATCACAAGTAACACTTTGAGTATCAGCAATATTCGAAGCGTTTCTTTTCTCCCTTCCAATTCTTCTGTAAACTTCCAAACGAAAATGGCAGTTTATGCAACCAATGATTTAAATGTCCCTGGTTACGACAAACCAGTTACTAATTTCTGGGGGCGCGTCAATATCTACCAGTATCGACTCGCTTTTAGAGAAGATCTAGAGACTGGAGAAGAGACTTTGGAATTCTTCCCCTATATTTACAAGGAAGAAGATCTGAGACCATATGGAGAAGAGTGCCCCAACCATTACCTCCAGTGCAACATCATGGAGGATGATCAAAAGAAATTTGTTGAAGAGGCTGCTGCAACCAGAAAGTGGCAGGCCACCATGGACAAATTCTTCCCCAAATTGAAGAAGTGGGAACTGCCGATCATGGAGTCTCTCGATGGTAGCCATGACAGCCGAATGGCAGTTCTCTCAAGTGAGGATTTGATGACCAGATTCATCATCCCAAAACTTGGGTACGAGGATGGAATGAGTGTCATGGGCACATATAAAAGATAGGGGAAGATCATGGCGCAAAACTTCCTGAAGCCCGATGAGAATCTCGTTTATCGGAATTCTCTGTTTTACTACCAGCGCACATATTGGTCTGGTTGGTACCGAGGGCGAATTGAGAATGGAGGTAAGAGAATCATATACTTCTGTACTTGTCAAACATGGGACGAGTATGCAAAGGAAGGCGAGAACGCCTACTGGCTGAGCGCGTGCATCGATGACGAGTTCGAAGATGAAAGTGCGGACGGGAAGGAGCGCGACGAGGTGTTCCAGTTCAAGAAGTACTCGAGCAAGTTCAAGCCGCGACCAAAGCTTAGTCTGGTGAAAAGAAAGGGGGAGCCAAGGACTACCTACATCGCTCCAGCCAATGAGAGCTATGTACATGTCTGGTCACATTCTTTCATTCATAACGAAGGAATGGCGGAAATTTGGCCCACAGAAATTCGAGTTGGTGAAACAAGACTTCGTTTTTAAACCGAAGTTTTTCTTAGAAGATCAAAATCTCATTCAGATCTAGTGAGATTTTGTCAATCTTGTATTTACTCATCTCATTTCAGATTAAATGAGATTGTTTAAATGAAATGTTTGTTTTATTTCAAACGTATTCACGAAACGAGTATGTTTTTAGTTACAATTACTCCATTCAGCGATAATGAATGCTTGAAACCATTAGTTTGATTCACGATAGTCAAACTCCATCGACAGCGATAGATAAGATTCATTTTTCGTGTCGCTTCAAACTCCCAGCAACACAAAAAAGGGGGGCATTTGTTGATGACAAAAATAATTTTGTCCTAGCGATGGAAGGTTTTAGTCCAGTAATCTCGATGGGCTGAAGACAAAGAAAAGCCCATCTGGATGCAATACTCAACCTGGGCCGACGGCAGACGAACGAAGTCCATCTATTCAAACTTAATAGGTGGCGCCAAGGCACGAGAAGCAGTTGAAGTAAGAAGAAACAAACCGCTAGCAAGTATTCTTCCCCACGTTTGGAGAAGCTTGGGAAGTTGAAGTAACCGCCAGAAGGTTTATCCTATAAATAGCGCAGCAAGAAGCAGCATAAAAGGACAATCAAGCATCAACAACATTTATCAAAGTCTTTTTAGTTCTTTCTTTTTAGTGTACATCGGGTAGCCTCGCCCCGTAGCGCGAGCAGTTCATGTTTTAGCGTAGCTTTTTCTTTTCCATGGTGAAGATAGAAGGCATGGAGGTAATTGATTCCATCTCTTCCTGGACTCTTCATTAGCAAACCTGACATTTTCTTTCAATTAATGGTTACTACTTTAGTTTGTAAGAACCCGTCTTTTATCTTTGCATTTTAGTACTTTCATTTCATGGCATTTAGTTCATCGCGGTCAGTCTAAATTAAGTGCTCTTAGGATTGACACTTCATATAAGTGTCCTTAATTTTAGCGTTCAACAATATCTCTCAAAATATAAGGGCAAAAATTATGAAATTATAATCTTGTGAAAGTACATTTCAGTGATTTCACAAGGAACCCAATGGTATAACTTTATAATTTTTGACAAAATACTTATTTATGAAATTGAAAGTCAAAATTTGCCTCGTAATTTGTAAACGTCATATATATTGAAATGGAGGGAGTTTATACACCTAACCTCAATTCGTGTTGACATGTATGCTTTTGTTAAGAAGCGCAATGAGCCAATGAGTTGCGATTGGCAGCAAAGGTATAACATATTGGTATGCCTTAAATAAGATAGGAATTCTCGGTTGGATACATTATGCTATTCTTGAAGGGACAAGCAATGAGTTTTGGGTTCTATGAAAACTTGATTTTTGATACGGAGTATTCGAAGAGATAACACATATAACACCTTTTTTCGGCATGTCATTTGAACTATTTTGAGAAAACTGGCATACGTGCATCCAATTTTCGTCCCAACATTTGCATCTCTTATCAACAATTATCACCTTCGCAGTAGGAGAAATAGCCTTGCCTTCCAGTGCTTCACCAATACGTCTCATTTCCCCTTTCTGAAATTGATATTCTGCGTAAATCCACTGTCCACAACCAATGTAAGCCTCAGGCTCTGTTCGGCTGCACTACCTGTTTGAGTAGCAGGTAGCAAGTAGTAGGTAGCAGGTAGCTGTTAGCTCTAAAAGTAGCAGGTGATGTTATACGTGTTCGGTAGAAGTAGATGTTGAGTTTATCAAAACTATATAGTACATAGAAAAATAAATATAGAAATACTAGTTTTTTACTCAAAATGCTACTTTGGGAAACATTTCCAACTACTACCTAAAATGTCAACTACTACCTAAAATGCTACTTTCAAAATGTTTGCCAAACATGTAAAGTAGCAGTTTGACCCTGTCAAAATGCTACTTTCTACTTGCTAATGTGTTGCCGAACAAGGCCTTAGAATAACTTTGAAGAATCATAGTATCCAAAAACATGGCATTTCTCAGTAAGAAGCTAGCAAATCCTGTAAATTTATACATCAGATTACGATGCAACACTGGCTTTAGATCGTCACATGCGTTATTGCAAGAATCAGACGGAATCTACAACATCAAAGAAGCCAAACATCACATCACACGAAGTCGATATAGAGGACAGAACAAGTAACAAATTCACGCTGATACTACCCAGCGAAAAAAAAACGCTGATACAAAGTTGTTAAATCCGCATTTAACATCAACAAAAAAGGGTCTCAAACCATCATGTCATCTCCTTAGCCGATGTGGGACAGTTACGAGTTTATTTTTTCCCACTCCTATGAGGGGAAATTCTTGGCCAATCACGGTGATTGACAAAAATTGCCAATCACCGAAAAAAAAACCCAGAATATACAATCTAGGATTTACTATATACCATTTGAAAAATGTTCGAAATTTTTCAAATGGTATATAGTGAATCCTAGATTGTATATTCTGGGTTTTTTTTCGGTGATTGGCCAATCACCGTGATTGGCCTAGCCAACCTCCTCCTATGAGTTATATGGATTCTCTATCATGCTGTGCTCAATTTGCATCGTAGAAATTATTTCAATTCAATACTTTAATCTGTTCTGTTTAATGTTGATAAACTTGAAAACATTTCATTTCACATACTGATTTTTAAAGCAACAAGAATGACAATTATATGACGATATAAGCGTTTGTCTAGATGGTCTGAACCGGGCCGAATTTGGATGATGAAACACAAGTAGACTGAGATGGACAACAAAGGTTTGATTTACCGAAGACATCGTTTCCCTGATAAATTTCTACCGATTACATGCAGGTATCAACAATGCAGTTAGAAACAACGATAACTCCATTGGATTACATTTCGCCTGTAAAAGGTTGTTCATGAAGGCACCTTAATGAGTTTCGGGTTTTGCAATGACGCAGTTTATGCTATATCTTGTTGGCTTCTGCATTACTGTGTTTTAGACTTTTAGCCAATGCGTTTGTAAGCTTGGTAATTTATGTGTGAAGTGGTGAAGGTGACGTTACATATATAAATAGTTCATATGGTAATGTTAGTTATCCCACATTGCTCATTAAGTCATGTTCTCGCTTATTTGTAATTTGTGGGCTCAACATAATAATTGTTCCTTCAGTGACATGCTAGAACAACATATCTTTGCTGTCTGTCCAAATTGGACTTAAAACTTTTTATGGTCTTGATTGGAACTTTATTGTGGAGATTTTTCATCAGGAACGGCTAAGTCCCAAATATCACGAGGTTATATTCGTTCCGATAAATGTTAACATTTGTTGTAACAAAACAAACAACACAACCATTCTCACACAATACTAATACTTATTTTGGAGATTATTCATCAGAAACGACGACAAGATGAGATCATTTACAGATTTACTTATTGCTATCCGATTTCGCAGTTCATTAGGAGCTGTAGATAAGAGCTCGTAAATCTTGTAACTCTTTTGGTCAGGTTCGGGATCAAGAAGGGTACTTGAATATTTGGAACTCGGTACTTTAACTTGTTGTGAGCGGCACTTTGAGTTAATGTTTAGTTAGTCTGTCCCATACCTTTTGAGTTAGACTATACCAGCTTCCTTCATGTTCCACAAGGCAAACAGACCATTGCTGTCCCACATTAGCGAAATTGTTATGTTTTTTTATGAATATCAGAAGTTTATGTGTAACAATAGTCACCCATCTACTAAAGGTGGGTAGCTTTACAACAATTGAATCATTGGGCAATGATGATCTTCGACAAATTATCATATAGCCATCTGTCAGGGATGGACTAGCTTTTTTTTTCAGGTTGTTCCCGTTGTTGCACTTTCCTCTGCTAATATAATCCTGATTTGACGCTCTGTTTGCCCTATGTGGGGCTTTCCCAAGCTTTACTACTTTATGCAAAGTATTTAATTGGATGATCATTGAATCGTCTTTCAAATGTATTGAACAAGCCATGCATTAGCCGAAATGCCGTCTGCGCTGTTTTTGTGAATGCCTTAATTTTTAAGCAAATTGTTCAAGTGATCGATCACTCCGAGAATAAACGATCTATAACACTTTAATTTTCAGTCTGTTTGATCACCAAGGCTACACGGCTGAAATATAAATTAATAGAGTAACAGAAACCCTTGCTTTTGTCCCACATCGGCTGCTGAAAAGATGATTCTTCGGCTAAGACGATATAAAAACAGAGGAAATCTTATCTGCCGATCATACCTTTCTCGGCCTTTTGGCTAAGATCAAGTGTAGTATCTGTTCTTATCAGTTTAATATCTGATATGTGGACCACGTGTCCACACGATATTAAATTTATTTTTTAAGGGGGAGAGTCCATCACAGTAGCTTGCTGCTGGGGCTCTCGAGCGTTGCCCATGCGTTGCACTACTGCACGGGCTTGGCGCACCCCTCCAATTAAGTGCCAAAATTTTTTACATCTGTTGTATCCAGACGTTGATAATACACATAATCTGTATTGCAATTAGTATTGCACTATTTACTTTGGGATTTTATGACAATAAAAGGTATATAATTGATTGATTTCTCAATGATCTTTTGTAGAGAACAACTTCCCGGAGCTGTCCTGTCACTGCTCCGAATATCGGAAGCTAAAAGTACCCCGGCCTGAGACAAATTGAAGTGTACGTAGCAAGACTAGCAACTATCGGTAGGTGTTTTAAGTTGATAGAATTTATTTTTTCTACTCGTTTCGAGTGAATCATTTCGAACACTTCAGGGCTGACATAGTGACATGAGACGATTTTGAAGTGTGAATTTGAATGATGATAGCGAATGGATGTATGAAGAGAGGTCCATTCAAGTGGCAGTACATTTTGGTGAAAATGATTGTTTTGGTAATTTCAGGATGGCGTTATCAAATAATATCATCAATTGTAGGAACGATACTAATATCTGCAAGAGAAGCAGCTTTAGCTCCGATTGAAGCAAAAAAATGAACTTGATTTATGAGTGAAATTATAAGGAATGGACTAAAAAGATGTCAACTTTACATCAAAAACATGATAAAGCCGCGAAATTTATTACTAGATAAAATGACAAGAGAATTTACGTACTCCTATCTGTTATGTTTAATTATTCGTGGTGTTAAAAAAAAAAAAAGATTTGGAGTTTTGCAACTAAAATGACGTTGATTATGTATTTCTTGAAATGAAAAATGTCAAATTGTCAATGCCACATTATAATCTAAAAAACACCAAAGGAACATCATCATGTAAATTTAATCATCGTTATGACGCTTTCAAATTTTGGAATTTAAGTTCGATCGACTATACCGACTCTATCCTCTATCCAATTTTCTTCCGTCACACACAAAAAAAAAAACGCACAAAACCCACACAATACACTTTACGCAACCCATCAGCCCAGCCCACACAGTCCAGATTATAAATAAGGCCTCCATCCAACCCACAAACAAACACAACTCTCATAACCAACTTTACCAGAAAATAACAAACACTTCAAAAAACAGTTATTTTCCCTCTCTAATTTCTCCAACAGATTTAACTACCTAAAATCCAAGAAACTTCCACCATGGCCGATTCTTCACCTGAGAAAACATCAATGGCTGCCAAGAATGCATCAGCAGCAGCTACTTCCGACGAGGCGGAAAACATTGCCGAGTCTCTCTCTTCCCTGTCAATGACCACCACCACCACTACTTCTGACAACAACCCATCTTCTTCTTCAAGCAATAAAGATGATGCCGAGCCTGATGAAAACCCCGGTGATGTCGTGTTCATCAAAAAATACGACTTTGCCTTGGTACTGAAGCCAGGCAGAATTCTGAAGCATGCAATTGAAGCATTGTCTGATCCCACCTTCAATAAACCCAAACAAGACAAGTCCGACCCAAAATTCAAGACAATCCAGAGTGCATTGATCCAAGTGAGTCCAATTGGCTGCGAATTCACTGTCCGGAATGTCGATTCTGAGACCGGTAATCAGGTTGTCGGGTGTCTGTGCTTGAAGATTGATGGTTTGGAGGCTTTCCATTGTCCCGAACCCTTTAGGAAGATGGTTGATTTGAATGGTCTTGCGAGGCTTCTCAGAGACGCTGATAACTTTGATTACGAGAGAGTCGTCATGTTTGTCGAACAAGGCACCAATCTTCTCTCTTTTCGGTGGGGTACTTCCAATCTTGGTATGTCTTTCACCTCATTTTTTTTTCTGTTTCTCAATATTTACTCTTTTATTTACTGTTCATTCACATGATTTTAGTCATTTTTACTCTATCATTTTGAGTAATTTTTCACTATTGTTGATTTTACTAAGGTTTTATGTCTGTATATAGTAAACTAGTAATGTGATTAGAGTTTTCTTGGGTAGATTTCGATTACGATTTAAGATTTATGAATTGGTGAACCTGAATAGACTTGTGTGCAATTTCTTGTTAAATTTTTCTTGTTATAATTAGACTGT
Source organism: Spergularia bocconei (assembly GCA_963457585.1). NCBI lineage: Eukaryota > Viridiplantae > Streptophyta > Magnoliopsida > Caryophyllales > Caryophyllaceae > Spergularia > Spergularia bocconei. Next base: position 5,927,869 of record OY734951.1, on the reverse strand, counting down.
GATCTTCAAGAGAGTTTAGTAAAATCTTCGTGAGATTCTTCTTGTTAAAATGTTTCTTGTTAGTGGATGAATCTTAGTGAGATTTTTGAGAGTTTAAGGTAAAAAGGTGAAAACTTTGAAGAGTTATCGAAGAGGTGAATAGGGTATTGGTGAACTTTTTCTGTATTTCTGGTAAAAAACCTGTTTGGTTCACTGTATAGAGTGTTGAAGATGAGCTTTTGTGGGAGAAAGTTGAAAATTTTCGGAGATTTAATTAGGAATTGAGTCAAATTTTCGAGGGTAATCTCCGGTTTGTCGATGATGGTAATTTTGGGTTCGGTAATATATGTTGATGCTGACCGAGTTCAAGGTTCGTTTAGTTTCCTTGTAACTTATTTGACCTTTGTAGGTAAATATTGATTCTGGAATATTTGCTGTTGGTCCAAAGTTGTTGGTAGAATGCTAGAATTCCCTTGTTTGATCAATTTGGTTGATTTCGTTGCGAAATGTTGTGCAAATTTAGTCTTGTGATTGTTTATTGATGTTCTAGTGGTTTAGAAGATTGTGCTGGAAGTTACATTGAGATGGTTTAATTTCATGGTTTACATTACAAGTGAACATATACGATCTTGAGGGCAGTGAGGTGCTACTGAATGTCGCTTAGGGTTTGATGAATAGATGATGCAGTTTGTACTATGATCTGAACTGTGTTTTTTTTATTTGTCATTTTTAATCATAGTGAGTAATTAATTATCTTGCAATTCTTGTGCCAGTGTTGTTAAAGAGCCCACTGATCATGAAGTTCTATTGATTTAGTTGAACTAAATCCTGATTTTTTTTCTATTGTATGTGATTATCAGTGTCTCAAGTTCTAGGCTTTGTTGTTGTTTGATTAAGTTGAAGAACATTCTGCCAATTTAAAACTGTGGTGAATTTTATGTCAGATTTTGCCCTTGGTCATCCTGTCAATATCGACTTACACGATGTCAAGACTGATTATGATATCTTCCCTGTTGTCAATTACGCCTTTGGGGCTGCAATGCCATCAGAGGACTTGAGAGCACTGATGACAAAGCTGCGAGACTCTTACGCTTTCAAAATCCCTGATTTCGGTACTTTGCTTCTCCTTATCTGATGTTATCTTTAAACTCAGAACAACATGTTTTCAGAAAAAAAAAATTAAAAAAGAGAAACAGATGATTAGTTAACCTTACTGTTAACTTGGGTCCAATGTTGCAGTTGAACTGTACTTGAGGCCAGGAGCTGTGAAGATGATGGTGGACGACATTGCTTCAAGCACACTCGAGATGAATGAGCAGAACTCAGATGTGGTGCGGATGGACTGGAAAGTCTTCAGAAATTCACTGGAGAAGGCATCACACATTACAGAGAAATGCAATGTATACCTGGTTACAGAGCCACCAGAGAGCATTATGCTGCAATTCGACCTTGAACAGCTTGGAGATATGGCCTACCTCAGCCCAGCACAGATCGTCAGTCGAGCAAAGATCGTCAGCCAACCACAGATCGCCAGCCAACCACAGATTGTTAGCCGACAACCACGTCGAGTGAGACAGATTGGTCTTAGTAGATTTAGCAAAGAATGAAGAGATAGCAGTGCAGCTATACTCCATATGTAGCAGTACTGCTTTAGTAAAACAGTCGAGTTCTTTGTTAGTCTGTAATAAGTTGCATACATTGCAGTTTGTGATAAATTGCTCAAACCTCTTTTTTTGGTAATTTGCTGGTCAATGAGTTGTGTTCGTATTATACTTGTTCAATTTGCTGAACCAAACAAAAATTGTTTGCCTAAGCTGACAAAATTTCCTTTTACTATATGGTACATGATTGCATACTTACTGCCACTGGAGTTCTATGTTATGCAGTCGAAAGAAGTAATTTTCGTGTTCTCCTTGTATTAGTGCACGAGGAAATCAGTAGATTTCCGATAGTAACTTGTTGCAGTCGCTAAAAGCTTACTGACAAATTATTTAATGTGTTCCTGAATCAGGAATACTGAATGACAGTGTCTTTTTTTTTCGACGAGTGACAGTTAAATGCTGTTTTTGCATGGTTATACTTATATGTCCATTACTTTTATACGATAAGATTTTTAGGTTTGTAAGTAAGAAATGAGATTGAGGAACACATAAGCAACTGAAATTGTCTGTATGTCTATGTCCAATGTTTACGTCTGTGCTTTGCAGGCTTGCAGGATTTGGGTTGTTGTTGCTGGAAACAGGATGGTGGCTGAGCGAATGCTGAGCTGTGAGCAGGGGGCTGCCAAGATGGATCCAATCTCTTGTTCTGATCAGAAGTGAAAATAAGAATTATCAGAGCCAGTGAGCTGTGCATAATCTTCCGTCAAAAAAAAAAAAAAAAGAGCTGTGCATAATCTAAATACATTTTCTAACGAGGTTAGCAATCAAGAATAGTTCTACACTTGTGTTCTGAACTGACTTAGTGAGAGCGAATGAGTCTGATTCATGTCTAAACAGCCGCAGCTAGAAACTTTTCAAATTCAATAAACAGCAAATGGTTCAATAAACTGACCAGCACCTACATGACGTTCATAAAAAATGAGTCTGTCAGACAACCGTGTGACCATCCCCGAACCCACAAATGAGCTGGGGAACGATCCTCTACAGCACCAGAGGTCCGAGAACCAGTGGAAGCCGTTAATCACGCTCTGATCACACGGTCATGATTCATCAACCAGACGCGGTAACCTGTCTCCTTAGAACTCAAGGATACAAAGGTACGATCCTATAGAACAGATCCTGTTCAAGTAAGGTCGTACCAATTACTCCTTCCTAAGCCTATATATACTGCCTTTTTGGTTACTCTTTAGACGATGTGGGATATTTTGAGACTATCCTTTCCAACCATACTGTACTCAAAATTCAAATTTGTTTAATTCAATAATGTAATTTGTTTAGTTTATAACTAGAAATCATTTCAATTCGTAATGCTGATTTCTAAAGCAACAAGAATCAATATTATCCGATAATAAAGCGTTTTTCTAAAAGCCGGCCGTGAGCGGTATTTGGATGATTGAGCACAAGTAGACTGCTGAGATGGGTAGCAACCAACAAAGGTTTGAATAACAGACCAACCCGTTTGTGTAAAAGAATGTTCTTGGGATGACACTTTACGGAGCTCAGGAAACAGCAATGCGTATTAGAAACAACGTTGACTCCAGTTGATTACATTATTTCAACTTTGAAGTTGTGATAACGCGATTTATGCTAGTTACTGATAGAGGGTGAATATAGACTATAGGGTGAATACGCAGTATGTAATTTATTTATTATGTACCTTGTACCTACAAGGTACATTGTATTAGCCATGGTTAGGGGTGATGCACTTGCCTATACTATGTACTATAAATTACGATAATATTTTCAATAATAGAGAAGTCGATTATTAGAGTATTATTATCATCTTACAGTTACATCACTGTTAATAAATCTGTAGCGGACTTCATGCTATCTTCTGCAGTACTGTGTTTTAGCCAGTGCGTTTGTAAGCTTGGTTATCTATACGGAATATGAGTGAAGTAGTGAAGGTCACGTTACATAGTACATCAGGCATCTCTATTTAGTATTTATGATAAGAGTTAGCATCCCACATTGCCCATTCAGTATTGTTCGTGTTTCTTTATAATATTCGGCTTTCCTTTAGAAATTGTACTTGACAATTGATAAAATTGGAATGATACATAGAAGATTAGCTGGACCCCTGCGCAAGGATGACACGCATAAATCGAGTAATGGTCCAAATTTTTTTTGTCACTTTTTCGGCTTCAACATCTGCAAGCGCCAAGCTCAATTTCACAAGAACTAGTTTTAAACTCGTGTGTTGCACGGTTAAAATATTATACGGTACTTAATAATCATTTAATTTTTTCTGAATAACGATCTAGTGAGTAAGGTGATCGAACAAATGTGAACTCTCCCAAAATCATTCAATTGGAAAACCCGTGCATTCGAGACATTCCCTGATAAATTTCTACCGATTACACATGCAGGTAACAAGTTAACAACAATGCACTTAGAAACAACGATAACTATACACTCTAATGCTGTATTTAGCTAGACTCTTGGTATGCCTTTAACCAATCTACTGCACAGATTATTCATGGATTATTTATACATATGTATGTTGGAAGATCATTGAATCGTCTTTCAGACGTATTGAACAAGCCGTGTTTTAGCTGAAATGTCGTTTCTATGATCTCGCCAGCCAGATTTGCTCTCTGGCTTGTACTCTTGTAGAATCATCAGCGACAATCGATAAAGAATGGGTGAACACATTGTTGCAGGCTACTCAATTTTCTGGAATGCCTTAATTTTCTAGCAAATTGTTCAAGTGATCATTTAGAGAACTAGTTTTTGCGCCTGTGAAATCACGGTTTTATTTTTTGTTTCCTTTTGAACGAAAATTGTACACGATATCTCTATGAATTAATTTGTGTGATCTATCATTGCGTCACATTCACCAAAAGTTTAGGTTTTGACCTAAGTGGCTAAGAAAGCACCCCATATAAGATGAACTCGTAACTCGTAAGTAAATTTATTTTTTTTAAATTGTTGTTCTGCTTGGGTTGTGAACCATTGCTAAGCAACCAAATACCCTGATCGGTCTGTCATAGTTTGGATCCTTATGGAACAATTTGAAATAGGGAGTTTTGTTTTCTAGAACACTAGATGGCAGCCTGTTGATGATATGAGCAACTGTAAGAACAACATCCCCCCAAAATTTCAATGGTATACCTGATTGAAACATGATAGCTCTATTGATGTCAAGTAGGTGTATGTGTTTCCTTTCTACTGTGCCATTTTGTTGTGCAGCATCACTACCGATGGTTTGATGAGTAATACTCATGTTGCTCAAGAATCTGCCACAATCACCTTCTACAATTTTCCTTTGCATTGTCCGACCTGACCATCTTGATGTTTGTCTCAAACTAAGTTTCTACCAGCTTGTAAAACTTTGGAACTAGCTCACCTAATTCACTTTTGTTTCTCATTAAGTAAACCCAAGTAGCCCGACTGTAATCATCCACAATGGTGAGAAAAAATTTATGTCTCAGCCTGGTTTCAGTGTTGTATGGACCCCAAACATTTAGGCGAATCAGCTCAAAAGGTTTATCGGCATTTGTCTCTCAGGAAAAAAAGCAACCTAGTAAGTTTAGCGTGAGGACAAGTTAGGCAAATTTTTATATTATCATGTTTCACAGCCTGAGATATGCTTTCTATAGCTTTTTGTTTGTCCTTAGAAGCATGTCCAAGTCTGTAATGCCATTTTGCAAAAATATTATGCTTGCCATTCATCATAATCTAATCAGTACAATATTGCCCTGAAGTCATACAAGATTCTAAATCCAGACTTCCAGGAACATAGCAGAGCATCACTGAGATACAAGTCATCTTTGCCACTAAAGCTAGGACTTGCCTACATCTACAGCTACATTAGCATTACTACTTCTAGGCTGACACAAATGCTTATTTACTAGATAATATATGCCTTTGTGTTCTTTTCCAACTCCTCTAACCCTCTTGGTGTATGAGTCCTGTATAACACACAGAGTTTTGTAAAATGTCACATAGCACCTCTCGGACTCAACCAGCTTTTGCATAGATAACAGATTGTTCTTGAAGGTTGGCACAAACAACGCCCTTTTTAAAGTTATCCCATTCTGCAGCCTGTGATCCCCAACATGTGAAACATATGACACCTCCCAATTTGGCAGGTTAATTCTTGACCTTTTTTCTACCAGTTTTGGGTTCGAAAGTTCACTTATGTCAGCTATCATGTGATTACTAGCACCAGAATCAATTATCCATTTATTAGCAACACTATCTGAGTAAATATTGTAACAATGAATGTTACCTGCAAAGTGTGTAGCAAGTTCATCCTCTGTGAATTCAGAGTTGCTGGTTTTGGCCTTGGAGTTCAGCAGGGACATAAGTGCTTCTTGAGAGATCGTTACTGGATTGGTTCCACTTCCATACTCATTAGAACCAGTGGCATTGTGGGTTAACTTGTTCCAAGGTTTCTTGCCTTTGTTCTTGTTGTTCCACTTGTTGTTGGTTTGATTCTGGTTTCCTTTCTTTGGTGGAGGACCAGGATTGTTGGGAATATCTTTGTTCCACTAGCACTCATCTTTATTGTGACCTTTCTTCTTACAGATGACACACTCTTTTTTTATTGAGTTGTTATTCAAGTTGTTGTAGTGGTTTTGATCCCTGTTTTACTGCTTGATGTGAAAGGCAACCTGATCTATCTCCACGTTGTTGTCACCTCCTAGGACTTGCCTTTGTATTTCTTCTTGTTGTAACAGAGACACAGCCTCTTCCACTGTAGGCAGTGGACTTCTCATTAGCATTTGGCTTCTCAAGGGTCCATAGTATGGATCCAACCCATTTAGAAACTTATGAAGTTTCTTCCTCTCTTTGTGTTTGATTAAAGCCTCAAAGTAAGCATTAATCTTAATGGAATTTTCAGTGAGAGTTGGGCAGTTTTCCATAACCTCCAGGGTTTGCCACAGAGTGACCAAGTGGGTATGATATTCAGATATACTCTTACTTCCCTGAGTTGCTTGTTGAATTTCCAGCTCCAGGTGATACTCTCTGGCTCCATTACAGATCCCATAGGTTTTTTGAAGATAGTTCCAGATGTCTTTTGCTGTAGAGGTGTACCTGACTGAGGCTTTTGATTGGCCCTTCCAGGTTGTGACGCAACCAGCTGAAAATGAGGCTGTTACAAGTGTCATAGGCTTCTACTTGCACTGGATCAGTTGTAGACCTTTTTATCAGGCCTGTTAAGATGCCTAGCTTTCTTTTTGTAGCTAGTGTTATCTCAATTTCTCTTGTCCACTCATAATAATTGGACAAACCAGCAAGTTTTGGCTCAATCGACAGAGGCTTTAGAGAATATGAAGGATGTATGTAGAGTGGATCGCTCACATCTATCCGTTTGTGGTTTGTGGTGTTGTCTAGCTGATTGTTAGACATTGTTGGTTGATTTTTGACATAAATTTCTAAGGTACTGACTTCCTCTCAGTCCTTCATGGCTCTGATACCTTGAACACATTGGAGTTCATGAAGGACAATGAGAAAACCATGGCTTAGATTCAAGAAAACAAAAAATGTAAATGTGTAGATTAGGAAGAGTTTGTGAGAAAGATGTAGTTGTTGTATTGATTCAGAAATTGTGTTTTTAATGTACGCAATTCTTTACAATATATAGAACAAGCCACTTGACACACTGAAAGTGATGTTTGCTTAATATAGCTAAACACATATATGGAAAGCTTCTATGGACTTCTTTTATCATGGAAGTGATATTGTTTTCTCTTGCTTCCAATTGACCCAACTGCATTCACATGTTCTCCTTTGGCATTCACAAACTGAGAATGACATTGTTTGTTGTTGTCACATTGACCCAGTCCTGTCAATTCTCTCAGTCATGTCCGTCCTCTCAGTCCTGTTTCTGCATTCCTGGTTACATCATGCAAGTGAATGTCACCAATTTTGATAATCCTCAAACAATTTTTGCAATGATACCAATTTTCTTGGTGACGACCCAGATAGTCAGAAGCCAGACCAAATTTTGTAAACTGAGGATTTCCATCACAAATTAAATCAAGCACTCTTCTCCTCTTTCATTTTTCTCTTCCTGCTTGCTAACTTTCCTTCACCACTGCGAGGCATCTTGGAAAAACACATTCACAAACGCAAGCCAATTAGTAGCATAAAGAATTCTTGAATAAAAACGATCCCACAAAATGCATGTACTTCTGCGAATTTCAAATCTCAGCCTATGAGTTATTGCATGAAAATCACACAGCGAAAGCGTTTGCGATAACATCGTTAGAAAAAAAATAATGATGATAATTTTCGTGGTATATAGTTTGATTTTCGACCTGGTTCGTGAAGGCACATGTGATGAGTTTCGGGTTTTATTATAACACGATTTAGTAACTGCTTTTCCAAAATTATAAATGTGCATCCATTAATGAGTCATTGACGTAGTATACAAATGACTCATCGCCTTCATTATAAATGAGTAGTATAAAAATTAGTCATCCTTTCTTTGTTTAAATTGTAGTATACAATTGAGTCATCGCTTATATTACATAACAGACCGTGCAATTTTGCACAGGTACATAAACTCTCCACAAACCATAGTATAATTGCGTTGACCGAAAAGACTATACTTGCAATCCTAGAAGCAAAATTGAGAATTGAAGTCAACTTTCCATTGGTACCAATTTTGAAGGCTTGAAGCGTAGTGATAGGTGTGACCGTTACTTAGATGAGATACATGTCAAATTAAATTGGGTGTCTATGGAGTTTGTTTCCCACGGTATGATATTTATTTTCATGATGGTTTAGAAGTATGCTATGATACCCCGAAATTAAATAATGTTATAATATCGTATCGTAGGATTGCCCCTTGCCCCTCTAGATTATCGATCGATAAGGTAATCTCTCGTACACCTTATGTTGTAACTGCCCGATCCATCATACGTCGCAACACAACCTAGTAAGATGAGTAGTCATCTCTTAGGCCCGTATATCCTCTCGTGGGCTCTAAAAGGTGAAGGCCTTGTTGGTAGTATGATGGTAGGAATCTATTATAAACTGATCATATGAGCCTTAGTTTCAAACCAACTCTATAAACCACTTTCCAAATTGCGTAGTGTTACATTTGTGATTAGTTATGTTAATTGAGAAATTGATTAACTCTAATTAAGGTGTTTTACTATTTTATAATATTATATCTATACTTTACTATTAATATTAATTGTCTAACATTTACAGCCACTTGGCAGTACGTTGACGTATACTTAAAAAAAATTACAGGTCATCGCTAAGGTGTCGTGCTCAAGCTTCTTCTCATTTTACCCCTCCCACGTCATCCGCGTTGTAATTAGTACCGTGCAAAAGACTGTGTTACTAAAAAAACTCTTCATTTGCACCCGAGTGTCCGTTGTAATTTTTATGCGTCTTTCCATGGTTTCCATTTATCATCTCATTATGGTTACGAAGATGAAAGGGCCAAAGGGGCCGTTATGGAGTGACACCCGGATGCAACCAGCAAATAAATTGATTGAAAATGGTGTTGTGGGTGTGGGAAAAAGAATCAAAGATGAGAAAGAGTAGCAGGATCTAAATCTTCGGTTTCGTCTTCCAGCTCATCCTCGAACGACAGCGATGGCGATGAAGACGAGGTGTAGAGCACACTTTCTCTGGGCACCCACAACACCTCTTTCAATTAATTTTTCAACAAACAACGTTGGTCACCCGCGTAGATATTGGCGTTTTTGCAAAATCGATCAAGGTTGGTATATTGAACAATATCTACCGTAATTTAAATTGGATTTGTAAAGAGATTCGTTTGTTTTTGGTGTTGCATTGTTATGGTTGTTTTATGTCGATTTACAGGGGTCTAACAATTGATTGAAAGAACATTGGGTTTGGGTAATGAGAAGGAAAAGTAATTGGATTTATATCCCCAATTTTTTTCAAGCTAATTTTATTTCTGAACATTTGATTTTGTTCTTTTTAATTTCACTAATCCTGAATAATGGTTCTCATACTTTTTTTCCCTCTTTTTTTGTGATGAATTATTGAGTAAGGTTCAATTTTGTTACATTGTTTGAACCGCATCTTCCCTCAACAATCTGCCTTTTACTTTCTAATACAAAGTTTGTTTTGTTTCAATCAATTCCTCTATGTTCTTGTTTTTTGTTTTTTGTTTTTTCCGTTCGTGTGTGATTCGTTTTGCTCTTCTTTACGTGCATCTTTGTTTATGGTTGATCAGCTTTATTGGTTTTCGTTTTTAGTTTTGCATTGATCGACTCATTGACATGCTTCCTTACTAGCTATTTTTTTACAGGCTTCTCTCAACAAGTTCAATGGTCTACATGCTTTAAGAGAATGGGCAAGGAGACTAGATCAAGGCATCTTATTTATAAGGTAAAACAAGTCTCATTGACTGTACTGCTATGTTTTCTGTCTGCCAGTATTGCTCCAAAACATGATATCCGGACTATGTTCTTTAGCGACTTATTATGAGCACATATGTTGATGTCTTGGTGAGACGTAAACTTCATAATTACATGATCGCCCTTTGGTATTGGTTGTATTTAGGTCCATCTTTTTTTCAGTAGCAGGGAGGGAATCTTGGGTAGTTTGATGCGGAAGGGCAACTTTTGTGGTTGATAGACTTAAAGAACTAATCAAATACAATTGCAGGTTAAATGAAAAAGACAAGGTTTTGTTTTTATTTCTGGACAAGGCTTTCGTAAACTTAAGGGAAAGTAAAATGTATTGTTCTTGGGTGAACCTCTGTTATTATTAGTGACTGAAAGTTGGGGTCCTTTGAACAACAATTTTCATCAACATGAATTATGAGGGAATTAAAGAGGAGATTCGTAAACCATATGAGTATTTAAGGCTCAGACATCCTATGCCATCAATCCCCCTTATGTCAACATTTTCATTACAATATCAGAATTAGAAAGTTGTATGAGAACAAATGATTAGTCATCTATGGCTTAATCACTACGTGTGACATACAATATAAGACGCACATATAGCCCAGCCAGCCTTACACGGTGTTCTTGCTCAAACAATATAAGGCTCGCATAGTCTAGCTGGCGTTACATCTTTCCTTGCTTAAAAAATGGGTAAGGATACGTGATACTGAGATTGATGTTTGAGAATGAAACGTGATAATAAAGTTGTACCAGAGCTTCCTGATATTTAGCTTTACTCAATAATACTTATGCTCCATAACATGTATGGTAACTCTAAGGCCTGAGCTAATCCAATTTTGGATTCTGTCTATTTCTTTATGACACACAATACACTTGAAACAAAGTCTTCTTAATTTTTTTTATTGAAGGAAAAGAAAGCCTTTTCTTAAGTCGATGGAGAACTCAGCTGCTAACGTGAAAGAATATAAGCCAAATTTAACTTCGTCAAAATTACATGTGAAAATATGAAGTAGAATGACACTAGAAAAGTGAAATACATTGTCTTGGGTGAACCTCTCTCGTGGCTGAAGGCTCAGTAAATGGTGGACGTGGATTTAATATTAAGAACCTTTATTTTGCGCCTTGTGTTAGGATAGATTTATGATTCATTCATGTTTGTTAGTGTTTGTTTGTTCTTTGATGTGTGAGTTAGTTTGGTATAATCATAATAAACTTATTTATTTTTTAGTATCCTATGTTTAGTTTAAGAGTCTGTTGACCTTTTGTTGTCATACATGGTTTCGAAGTGTGTAACCTGATTAGAAATGCAAAGTTTTGTTCATATTTCTAAATAGAGCATTAGTAAATGTCAGGGAAAGTTAAATGCATCTTTCTTGGGTGGACCTCTGTTTTGTTTAGTGGCTGAAGGTTGATCCACTGCGTTAGTTTGACAGGATAAATTTCAGTCCTTAGTAGCATTTTTGCAGTCATTTTATTCATTTGGATCATATGATCTACCCTGTAGAGATTCTGTACTATATATACTAGATAATGCCTCCATGCTTGTTGTGCTATGATGTATCATGAATGCTAGATTATGATTAATAACCCACAACCTCATCAATTGTTCATGAACACTTCTGCTTTTTGGGAGTCTATTTTGAGAAGGCCAACTTTTCTTCAGCATAATGCAGTAAGCTTTTATTCATTCTGTCTATTGTTGAAGCACCCTTTCATCAAAGAATGCCTCTTGCTCTTCTCTTATTGCATTTTTGGAGTTTCCTCATATTGTATCTTATATTGCTTTGCAAAGAGTAAGGGAATAACTTTTGTATGGTGGGATGTTGGCTATTGGTAGAACTCACAATATAGGTGTATTTTGCTCATTTCCCCCCTGGCTTAATTAAAATGTACCCCTGAACTTAGTAGATGTTTTTTTTTGTTATAAACTACCTAGAATCTGAAACTATTCTGATGTCGAAGTGACATCATATATGTGTTATTTGCCCTGAAATTAGCAAATGCTCTTTCTTTATTGATCTTTAGGAAAATGCTTCGTATATGAGACTTATTTCTGATGGCATCATATCATAAGTAATTTTAAAAGGCACATGGCATTATATAATGAGACTGATTTTCTTACTTATTACTATTATGACAGATTTTTGTATGACTTTGTTTTGATTTTGATGTTAATAGTTTTTTTTGAAATAAGATAAAGATCATTAGTGTATAACATTTGTGTTTGTATCATGGAGTTAATTTGTGGAGCTTTTAGTCATCATTGTCTTCCTTTGGCTTTATCACTGTGTTTGTAAGGCTAAGCAAAGAAAGATGAAAAATGTATCAAATATCGCATTTTCCATGAGTAACAGGCTAATCTCTTTACAATAATATTGTCCTTCATTTGATAATATAAGGTCAGAAAGATAAATAGTCAAATTGTTTGATGTCAACAAAATTTATTAGCAAGTGCAGCAAAATGAGAATGTAAAGTAGAATTAAGGGAGTTTAAAATTATAAATGTCAAACAGCTAATTTCTTTGTCTTCAAGTGCTTAAACTATTAAAAATAATCATCAATTTCTTTTCATAAAGGAGGAGATCAAGCTCATTATAGGTTGATTAGTCTTGGTGAAAGTACCAGATAGTTATAACATCGCCTTTTCAGTATATCTTGATAAATCCATAAGAGGATATGTTAATATCGATGAATTATTAGAACAATTCTTATTACCTCCTATTTGTTGGTCTAGGGAATTGCACTATGTTCCAAATAAGGACATTGGTCAAAACTCAAAACTGAGAAATCGAGATGCCAATAACAGGCACTATGTTTCAGGCCTTGCATTTTCTCACAAGTTCGAGAGTTAGTTCATGTTGATTGGTCCATGCGTAATGTGGGGGAACCAGAATCAGCTCTTCACAAGTTCAAAGACTGACCCGAGTGTAGGATTAATGGCGGATCTTGAGTTTGAAGGTTCAGAAAGAGGATATGATGATTGTCTGCTCAAAGCTTTTGATTGTCGATATTTTGCCATTATTTGTTTAGAGAGACTGTAAATATGTGTTAGCTATGTTCCGATGGAGGTTCAGGTGCATAGGATACTTGAATCTTTTAAGACGTGTTGGATAAAATGATGGATGATCTCCGAAAATTTTCTGATTACTCTAACGGGAGCGAGTCATCGAAGCGGATTGAAACGGCGCGAAGTGGTATATTTGAATTTGTTGGGACTAAAGTCCATCCCAAGTGCATTGTTTCACATGGAACATAATGTGAATTCAATGGACATTCTTAATGGCAAGTTAAGAATGGTTGTTTCTTTGGTGATGCATGCATGAGATGTTATGGCATTGATACATCTCGGTTTCAAGAGTGAATTGAATTAATGTGTTATTAATTCAATGCATGCATTTGGCAAAGGAGTTTTGCTATATAAAGGAATGGTTTTTCCTTTGGCAAACACTCACTCACACTCACACACATACACAAGGATAATTGTGGGAGTGGCATCACAAGAGGGAAAAATACTAGGAGTGTTAAACACATTTAGTGTGGGACAATTTTGGAGGGTTAAATAGTCGACTCCAAAATTGAGACAATCTTAGAGGGTTTAATAGTTGACTCTAATATTGGCTAGTATTTATCTTGTGAGGGTTCTAAGTTGGTGTGTAACTTAGGACGGCAGTCTTTGTACTGGCACTATTTTATAGTGGAAATTCAGTCGTTTTGGCTGGTGGGTTTACCTCTGGATTTGGAGGGTTTCCCTGGGTTAAGTCCCTAAATATCTTGTCTCATCGTGTTATTGCTTGCGGTTATTTTACTTTTACGGTTACTTGTCGTTTGGTGCTTCCGTTGCGCGGGGAAATTGGCGTTAATTTCCCAACAGTAGTATCAGAGCCACTTGGTGGCTTAACCTGGTGGCGTGGTTTTTTTTTCGACAAGGTGTCAAGATGGGGTCCCAGTTCATGGTATCGAAATTTGACGGTAAAAGTAGCTTCACTCTTTGGCAAAGAAGAATGAAGGATCTCCTTGTGCATTTGGGCTTGGCTAAAGCCTTAAAAGGAGAGGAGGGCAAGCCGGAATCGATGAATGCGACGGATTGGGGGGATTTGTGTACTAAGTGTGCTAGTACCATCCGACTCTGTGTCGCGGATAATGTCATCAATTGTGTTGTTGATGAGGACTCTCCATCGGCGATATGGGAAAGTTTGGAAAAGCTATACATGGCGAAAAGCTTGACAAACAAGTTGCTGTTAAAACGGCGGTTATATCGGTTACAGATGGATGAGGATGAAAACCTCATTGGACATATGAATGTGTTCAATGGACTGTTAGACGAGTTGAAGAAAATCAAGGTTACAATTGAGGACGAAGATCGGGCGTTACTTCTCATTAATTCTCTCCCGGACACATATGAGACTTATGTGGATACAATCTTGTGCGGCAAGGATACAATCACCTTGGAACAAGCACAGTCAGCTTTATTGTCCTTTGATGCGAGGAAAAAGGACAAGGCTGGAGTACGAGGCGACGACGCGGGAATTGCGGCTGTTGCTCGGGGTGGGAGAGGTCGATCGTTTAACAGGGCGGATGGGTCGAAGCATGGCAGGTCTCGATCCAGGTTCACTTCCGGTGATGTGAAGTGTTACAAGTGTGGTAACCTTGGGGCATGTTAGGCGGAATTGTCCTGACACGCGGGAAAAAGGTGATACCAACTTGGCTCAAGGTGGAGAGAAAAGTGAAAGTTCTCTCGGCTATGATAGTGATGTCTTTGCGGTCACTATTGTAGGTAACGATGCAATTTCCAAGGAAGAATGGGTTTTAGATTCTGGTTGTGTTAATCACGTTTGCTCCCGGAAAGAATGTTTTGTGGAACTCCACGAAGGTATGACGGGTAAGTTGAGTTTGCCGGATAATTCAACTGTTAATGTCATGGGCGTTGGAGTGGTAAAAATCAAAACTGGTGGGGGAGTGGTGCATACTTTGGACAAGGTAGCATATGTTCCAAAGTTGCGGAAGAATCTAATCTCACTTAGTCGGTTGGACTCCGAAGGTTATGGGTTTAAGGCTCATGGGGGAGTCGTTAAGGTGACTAAGGGTAACATGGTCCTCATGAAGGGGGAGTTGTATCGTGGGTTATATCGTCTGGACGCTCATAGCGTGAAGACCTTAAGGAACTGGAAACAAGGAAGACGTCGACGTGTTTCGTTCGCGGGGGAGGCGACGAAGGTAAATAGTTTCCAGGCTGCAGACGGACGCAAAGTGAAAGTCCCTGCCGGTGATAAGGTGGAAGGGTGGAGGTCCCTTTCCAGAGTCAAGTGACGCGGTTGACTCGGCTGCAGCTGTACACGGTTCATTGGCCGTGGTATTGAGTTAGGGTGAGGACCGGATACTAACTCGGGGGTGTACAGCTGGAATTTCGAAAGGCCAATGGTTTTCCTCGGTGTTTCTCCCTTGGGATGAAGGGGGAGATTGTTGGGACTAAAGTCCATCCCAAGTGCATTGTTTCACATGGAACATAATGTGAATTCAATGGACATTCTTAATGGCAAGTTAAGAATGGTTGTTTCTTTGGTGATGCATGCATGAGATGTTATGGCATTGATACATCTCGGTTTCAAGAGTGAATTGAATTAATGTGTTATTAATTCAATGCATGCATTTAGCAAAGGAGTTTTGCTATATAAAGGAATGGTTTTTCCTTTGGCAAACACACACTCACACTCACACACATACACAGGGATAATTGTGGGAGTGGCATCACAAGAGGGAAAAATACTAGGAGTGTTAAACACATTTAGTGTGGGACAATTTTGGAGGGTTAAATAGTCGACTCCAAAATTGAGACAATCTTAGAGGGTTTAATAGTTGACTCTAATATTGGCTAGTATTTATCTTGTGAGGGTTCTAAGTTGGTGTGTAACTTAGGACGGCAGTCTTTGTACTGGCACTATTTTATAGTGGAAATTCAGTCGTTTTGGTTGGTGGGTTTACCTCTGGATTTGGAGGGTTTTCCCTGGGTTAAGTCCCTAAATATCTTGTCTCATCGTGTTATTGCTTGCGGTTATTTTACTTTTACGGTTACTTGTCGTTTGGTGCTTCCGTTGCGCGGGGAAATTGGCGTTAATTTCCCAACAGAATTAAGATGCACAATTGAGGGTCAACATAATCGAGTAGGTCTGGGTGTATTGGACAGCTACACTCAAGCCAAGTTCTTTGTTGCTGATGTTCATCCCGAGGTTGCCGAAGCATTGGCGTTTATCTAGGACGCAAAGGTGAGGGGATACAAAAGAATTCAAGTGAAAGGTGATTGTAAAAATGTGATTGTTGATCGATATGTTACTTCATTGGGAAAACGGGATGTTAATTTGATTCTTCTCTCTTATAATCCAAACCAGCACATTGGATGTTCTTCCCCATCTATATTAATTTACGTGTGCAATCGTTAATTCTACTCATCCATGTACTCTAATAATTTGATACTAAGCCTTAACAGTGTAGTTACACAAGCATGTCCAATATTTCAAGGATAACACGTACATATGTTCAAGTCTTCACTTCTTAAGGATTATGGACAAAGTACCAATACCATACCCGTGAAATCACGGGACAAAAAACTAGTTGTTATTATTATTATTATTATTATTTTATGTTTAACATAGTACATTATAAAAAGAACTTACCACTCCTTAAAAAAAACCCATGATGGAGGCTACGTATGAACTAAGAGCCACCTTATTATATTACCTCATAATATATTATAACATTAAAATATTATTTAAACATTATGTTATTTTATTATTGAATATTATATTATAATATTATACTTTTGTAATACTTTACTATCAAAACTCCCTTGTATCTTATGACAGAATATTTTAGTGGAATACTTACGAAAGGAGTAACGAGTCTTAAGATGCAACAATATAACTCGTAGAATTTTATAACGTTATGTATTACATTATATATATAAAGAAAAGAAACTCTTGGTATAGGAACAAGGGTGTTGAATACAAATAGTTTTATGAGAAAAATCATTCATCTACCTCTTGTATTATTATTATCGACCTCTCCCTAGTTTACTAGCGTTAGAGGGTGTGATCACACTAGGTAAAAGTTTTGGATGGATTAAGCCCCCATCTTGTTGAGTTATTGGCCCAACGCCTTGATAAGTATGCGAATTCCTTGTCAAGTATTTGAAAAGAAAATGGGATGTCGATTCAACATATTTGATATTTGATAAATGGGATGTCGAGTCCCCATATTTGATAGTTGAGAAATGGGATGTCGATTCCCCATATTTGATACTTGAGAAATGGGATGTCGATTCCCCATATTTGATATTTGAGAATGGGATGTCGATTCCCCATATTTGATATTTGAGAAGTGGGATGTCGATTCCCCACTATTTGGTTCGAGAAAATGGGATGTCGATTCCCCATCATTTTCGTACTTGTTAAGTTAGTGTATGAATCTATCATACGGTACTTGTTGTTGAATTTAAAAGTAACGTCTAAGTCATTCCGTAGTAGAATCCAATGTAAGATGTGACTCTATTAGTGATCATCTTCTCCTTATAAAGTATTAATATATATTTATATTAAATTGTTTAAATTGTTAGGATAAAGTTCGAATTCTCTTTTTACTTTATACTTCTTGCATTGTAATTATTACCTTATACCCGAATGAATGTTGAGTACCACATTTGGCTGACGTAATTTTTCTTGACTTAAACCTGTGATGACCTGATTATGTAAATGTAACGGCGAGTAGTAAATTTGCAGGTTTACCTGGTTATTCGTGGGATGGGATATTTGTCGTGAGGACGCGCAACTTCTGAGTTTGTTTTCAATGAATGTTTATTCCGCCGTTTCAATTCGGATACTTTATAAAATCCTTATTGTGGAAATTTTGGGGATTTGGTATTTTGTTTAGATACTTAGCCTTAACATCTGTCTGAAGGACAGGTGTGGCGGTAACGCCTCCAAATTAACATTTTATGAAAGTTACTGAAACCATGTTTTACAATGAAATCTTAATGTAACTTCTCTTTAATTATTTTTCTATGAACTTTTGAAATTTGGGGTGTTACATATGCTACGGGAAATGATTAAAATATGGTAAAAACAAGGTAATCTCACACCCTTGTTTGGAATTAAGGTGAAAACAAATTTATTTGACATTTTACCCTTTAATAAACTGAAAACAATACCGCACACCCGGGGTAATACCCCAGGCTGATGTCATCATGATGTCATCATTTTTTTTTGTTTTTTCTGAAAATTCTTGATACATGTGCATGTGTTTGGTTTCCTAATAACTACTTTGCTTCCTTCTGTTAGGGCCCGTTCGTTATCACTGCCGTTTTCAGTTTTTGATTTTTTTGCGTAAAAGATTTATCTTAATAAGTTGCAAAATAAAGTTTTAATTGTTTGTTTCCATAATAGTCATATTGAAAATGAAAACTGACAACTGAAAAATGAAAACCACTTTTTCTGGTTTTCAAAAGCGGGACTTTGGTTTTCAAAAAAATCGAAAACTGAAAACAGAAAACGATACCGAGCAGGCCCTTACAGGGAGTCTAGTTTTTGTTCGTTTTTTTTTTTTTTGAAAGTTTTATATAATGGATAAGGTTATTTTAGTTTGTAAGGGTATATACTCCCTCTTACCCAAATATATCTTCCTGTATTCCTCTTTGGGACAATTCACTATGATTTTTCTCTTTCGAAACTTACCCCATTTGGCAAATTTATCGGACTAATATACCCTTACTTATTTTCTGATTTGGGGCTATTATCCCTAATTACTACTTGCACATCCCATCTTTTCTCTCCTCCAACCACCTCCCCCATATTATTACCAAGAGCACCGATCGTCTCCTGCGACCATCTTGATCCACTTCCTCTATCAACCAACGAGTTCCACCTTTACCCACCTGTCGACCACCATCACCATCTCCCTGTTTTATGACCAACGGAACACACATGCGAGAGTGATCAACGGAACACACATGCAAGAGTGATCGAGAAGAGCTCGAGGCGGCCCTATTCCCGAACCCAGAAAAATCGCTACCCAGAAAAATGGCTACCTCGCTATTCCCGAACCCAGAAAAATCGAATTGAAGATGGAGAATGAAGAGCTAAATTGAATTGGGGAATTCGGGAAAGAAATTGAATTGGAGGTAACCAAACCCAGATAAATTGAATTGGGGGTAACCAAACCTCGCGATGAGTTCAGATCCTCGCCAAAGTGATCAGCCTCCATCCTCTTCTCCGATGAGACTCTCTTCAAGAGGGCCGAACAAGGCTGATCGGAGAAGCGAATCTCATCGGAAAAGAGAGGTTGATCGGAGAAGAGGAGAGAGGGTATTCAGAGAAGATAGTCTCATCGGAGAAGAGGATGTCGGCTGATCGGAGAAGAGAAGAGATGCGATGAGTGAGTCTCATCGGAGAAGAGGATGGTGTCGCTGGTGGTTATTTTTTTTTGTAGGAGGGAGTACTTATTTTTGTTTGATAAGATATAGTTAAATAATCTTGCATGATTTCATCTTATAATTGCACAATAAATTACAAACACAAGCGTACATAATTTGATTAATTCCGGAAAACATGTACTTCATGTCCTTTTAAGTAATTTTATCAACTTAACAGCTAATCATTCAAAACACGTCTTGCTACAATGCTACTTCTATAGATAACAGATAACAATTATTGAAACAATTAATACTACCAAACATGCCCATAAATGGAGACGACAACCTAAAAATGTCTAATTTCTATACACTGCTAATATTAGACCCGAACACAATGGGGTTTTTGTTGAAGTAAAAGGGAAAAATTTCGGGCAAAAGCAATTGTCCAAAGAACGTTATGACATTTATACGCACTGCTGCTTAATAGCTTATTAGAATGTCGTATTGGACTCTAGAAAATAACATTTCGGTGTTTCCATTTGTTTAGTATCAGTACAAAGCATAATTCTATGTTACTTCATACCTCAATGTTGTACCCATCAATCCAAAATAATGATGTTGCGTCTTTCTCCTCTCTGCCACTTGACCCTTCCCAAAACTATCCTTTTGTTCTTCGTTTCTTTTTGTTCTGTTTAACTTACTCAAGTACTAGAGGTGATCATGGGCCGGGTTTGTGGGGTAAAAAATAGGCCCAAATCGGGTTTTTCTGTTGGGCGTTTATGTGTGAAGTGGTGAAGGTGACGTTACATATATAACTCGGTGAAACGCCCGTGCGTTGCACAGGACACTTTATTATAATCACTTATTTTTATTTAGGGTTAAATCACGTGGTACTCTCGTATTTTGCCGATTTGCACGCCGTACCCAATGTTTTGCAAATTTGTACAAAATACACTTGAGATTTGACTGTTTCAACACGGTAGCCAAAACTTTACCCTCTCTTAACACCGTCAACTTTTGTTTTTTAAAAAAGAGGGTTAATTCACGTGGCACCCTCTTTTTTTGTCGATTTGCGCGTGGTACCCAGTGTTACAAATTTGTACCAAATCTCTTGAAGATTTGACTGCTTTTACATGGTACCCTTACTTTTAAAATTCCGTTAACGCCGTTTAAAAGTTGGTTTCAATGGAGAAGGGGAAAATGATAGTTATGGTGTTTAGTATGGGTCGAAATGATGGTGGTAGTGGAAAAGGATGAAGATGTTGATGACGGTGGTGGGCAAGATTAAAGGTAAGAGTACCATGTAAAACAGTCAAATCTTGACGATATTTAGAACAAATTTGCACAACTTTGGGTACCACATGCAAATCGGTAAAACACGAGGGTATTGAACGTTATTTAGCCCTTAATTAGACTCCTTTAATTAGTACTTAATTACCCCTAATTAAGTTTAGCTAAGATCTTTAGTTGCATGTAAGATAAAACATAAATAAGGTAATAAAACATGTTTTTATACCTTAATCAAGAGGAATTTTGACCTTCCTTCAAATGAAGGATCTTGAGCCGTTAATTTATGGGGATCCTCCTTCTTAATCTTGAGTTTCCAAGTTAGGAAACCTCCTATCTTGATCCACCAAAGAAGCTCTCCAAAAATCTCACAGAATGGACTAGTTTTAAGAGATTTTAACCCTAAAACCAAAATAACTAGAGCCGGCAAAAATCAACCCGACCCACCAACCCAACCTGAAAATGACCCGTTTAGCGTAGGTTTGGGTCAATGATTTCTAACCCGTTTAGCTAATTGGGTTGACCTACCCAACCCGTTTAGATAAATAGGTCGGGTTCAGGTTCAAACTTTCAACCTGAAAATAACCCGATCTGACCCGTTTACATAAACAGGTCAAAAATGGGTCAGGTCTAACCCGGGTTGACCCATTTACCTGGGCAAAAAAATAAAAATAAAAAGAAAAATTCTCCTAATTGGGTCAAAATTGGGTCAGTTTGGGTTGCTTAATGGGTTGGCAGGTCGGGTCGACCTATTTGACCCGTTTAAAACCAATTTAAATGGGTTGGCGGGTTGGGTCGGGTCACCCATTTATAACGCAGGTCGGGTTCAGGTTGCAACTTCTTGACCCGTTTAGTAAACGGGTCGGGTTCAGGTCAGAGGATATCCAACCCGTTTATATGCCGACCTGGGTCGGGTTGACCCAACCCGACCTGTTTGCCAGGTCTAAAAATAACATTAGCTAAACA
The DNA here is from genome assembly GCA_963457585.1 of Spergularia bocconei. Lineage (NCBI taxonomy): Eukaryota > Viridiplantae > Streptophyta > Magnoliopsida > Caryophyllales > Caryophyllaceae > Spergularia > Spergularia bocconei. Next base: position 5,906,228 of record OY734951.1, on the reverse strand, counting down.
CTTTAGCTAATGTTATTCTAGGTTTAGTAAAATGTTTTGATCAAATTTTTATTGACATGCAATGAACAAAAATTGATCTTATAAGAGTTGGAAGTAGGCTGATTTTTTTAGAGGAATTAGAGTGTTTTTTTCTCAATTCTCTCTCTAAAACAAATTTTGTGATTGAAAAATGATGTGTTATTTGTGTTTTGAGCATAAAACACATTATATATAGTGGTGATGGAAAAATGACTATTTCGCCCTTACTAAAAATATCCCTTAACATCTTATGTTATAATATGGGTATAATTTGTACAGTTATTTCTTTAAGTGTTAGTTAATTATTATATATCTATATAATATTTACTAATTAAATCATTTTAAGGTAAAATTACAACTCTTTGTAATTTAAATAGCTAATTGTCAATTTTGACAATTTACACAAAAACCATAATTTATTCGACTTGAGTTCCGAACTCGTAAAACACTATCCGACATAATCAGTTAACTCTTTGACTGATACATTAGGGTTTATATTATATGCATTAAATACAAATATAATATCTTTTGAATAAACTATCTTTATCGGTGTGACCGAGAGGGATCAGTTGATTACCGCCTTCAAACAACAATAACGTCAAACTCTAGCCAGTCAAGAGTTATCGATTTACGTTAATCAACTGACTTAATATATATAATATATCCCAAGTTTATTCCTAATTAGATTTAATTAATCAACGCATTATTGTCGTAGGACACCTACTCCAACAGGTACCACGTGAATTAACCCTCTTTTTTTTAAAAAAAAAAGGTTGACGATGTTAATGGGAGGGTTAAGTTTTGGGTACCGTGTGCAAACAGTCAAATCTCGAGGGTATTATGTACAAATTTGCAAACATTGGGTACCACGTGCAAATCGGCAAAACACAAGGGTACCACGTGAATTAACCCTTTATAATTTGTGGTCTCAACATAATAATTGTCCCTTCAGTGACATGCTAGAACAACAAGGCTTACTACAGTCCAGATTACCCAAATTGGACTTAAAACTTTTTATGGTCTTCATTGGACCTTTTTTGGACTTCGTCCATGAGGCATCTTAGCCCTTACGTCCCAAATATCACGAGGTTATATTCGTTCCGATAAATGTTAACATTTGTTGTAACAAAACAAACAACACAACCATTCTCACACAATACTAATACTTATTTTGGAGACTATTCATCAGAAACACCTAAGTCCCAAATTGGCTTACTGCAGTCCAGATTACCCAGATTGGACTTAAAGCTTTTTATGGTCTTGATTGGACCTTTTTTGGACTTTGTCCATGAGGCATCTTAGCCCTTACGTCCCAAATATCACGAGGTTATATCCGTTCCAATAAATGTTAACATTTGTTGTAACAAAACAAACAACACAACCATTCTCACACAATACTAATACTTATTTTGGAGACTATTCATTAGAAACGACTAAGTCCCAAATATCACGAGGTTATATTCATTCTGGTTAATGGCTTACTGCAGTCCAAATTACCCGGATTGGACTTAAAACTTTTTATGGTCTTGATTGGACCTTTTTTGGATTTCGTCCATGAGGCATCTTAGCCCTTACGCCCAAATATCACGAGGTTATATCCGTTCCAATAAATGTTAACATTGTTGTAACAAAACAAACAACACAACCATTCTCACACAATACTGATACTTATTTTGGAGACTATTCATCAGAAACGGCTAAGTCCCAAATATCACGAGGTTATATTCTTTCCGGTTGTTGGCTTACTGCAGTCCAGATTGCCCAGATTGGACTTAAAGCTTTTTATGGTCTTGATTGGACCTTTTTTGGACTTCATCCATGGGGCATCTTGGCCCTTACGTCCCAAATATCACAAGGTTATATTCGTTCCGATACATGTTAACATTTGTTGTAACAAAACAAACAACACAACCATTCTCACAAAATACTAACACTTATTTTGGAGATTTTTCATCAGGAACAACTAAGTCCCAAATATCACGAGGTTATATTCGTTTCGATATATGTTAACATTTGTTGTAACAAAACAAACAACACAATCATTCTCACACAATACTAATACTTATCTATACTTATCTATTAATAGGCTAGCAAAACGGCTGATGTGGCGTACTATCAAAGTATTTTGCACAAATTAAATCCACCTCATCGTCGACGTGTCGCCTTCACATTTCACCCCCATTGTTATCATATCCTCACGTGTAATCCCTCCCACGTGTGAGATTGTTTTCCCCTCCCAAGTCCCAACTCTCATTTCATCTTCCTCCTTGAAACGGGTAGGTCGCTGGTCCTCCCGTTTCACCTTTCCCATATCAATGATATGCCATAATGCACATCAAACAGTCGTCCTCCCCATTTTGTAAAAGATATACGTTCATCAAACGTACTCCTTCCTACTCTTCCATCGCCATTTTTCTCTCTCCTCAAAGGCTCAAAACCTCCCATCTCACAAACCTTAACAATGGCGGAGCAGGTATCTTAATCATCTCTCTCTCGTCTTCTTGATCTATTCCCTTATATCATTCGCAAATATATCAATCCTTTTATAATTTTGAGTTTAATTTTTTTTTTTGTTGATTTGATGTTGTTGTAAACTGAAAATGTTTTTTTTATTATTATTGTGATTCTCGGTTTCGTACTCTAACTTTCTCTGCAATCTCGCTGAACTTCGTTTTTTAGTGACATTCTTGAATTTCAGTGTGTAATTGAAGAATCAATCTGGTGTTAATACTCTCTCCAACCAGGTTCGTCGTGCTTCTTTGTTCGTGCTTTATTCCTTCCTTTTCCAGATTTTTTTTCTTAATTTCATTCAATTGTCCAGCAATATATTGGTCTGTCTGTTATGTGGCCTTGAATTTGTGAGTTTTTATTTTCAATTTGTGCTTTGTTCCTCTAACAATTGAAAAGAAAAAATCTACGCTCTTCAATTTTCTACAATTTGCACTTTTGAATTTCCCAAGGTGTTTATCTTCCCTCTTTTTTATCCCTAATTCTAATTCTGGGTATGTCTTGCACATTTGTGTGTCTTTTTAAGCTTTCTGGGTTTATATATTGATGGGGTGTAGTTGTTGATTAGTACCCATTACTGGAATTAGAACATAAACTATAAATGTTGGACCCTATGCGTTTGATTTGTGGGAATATTGCACTCACGATGATAAAGCTTTGGATTTTACGCGTAAGACGTATATTTGGCTTGGTTAAAGTTTCGATTTTTGTAGCACAAGTTCTTTTTTCTAGGTTACGAGTCATCCAATGAAGTGAATGCTAAGTATATGAATGTTGTTACATTAGAATTATTGAAGCAGAGATATCTCACATTCTTAAAACTGTTTTTTTTTTTTGGGTTCTCAGATGGATTTCGAAGCACAAGATGTTAAAACACTTCTTACTCAACAATCGGTTGGCAGAGTTAATGTGTTTGGCGACATCTTCCTACGTCACATTCCAGCGAATAATTCTTATGGCCTCGAGGAAATGGATGTTTCCATCAGAGTGTCTAAACGTCAGAGAGGAGGTAATTCATAATCAAAGTATGTTAAGAATTCAAAACTGATCACAATGAATGTATTGTTTTGCTAAATGGGTAGCCAAATAAGCTTAGTTTTGGGATTGAATTGAGTTTGCTAGGACTGTTGATGTTGGGCATATCAATATAATTTTATCCCAAAATCTGCCCATAGCTGATCATGACAACTGCATAATAGATAGTCATATTTTCATTTCAGATTGTCTGGAAAAGCTGTGACGGGACTGGTGTGCGAGATTTTATTGGGCCTCCTCAGTAAATCAATCAAGGTTGTTCATTACTATGTTTTAATTGGGTATAGTTCGTCTTTGGTGATGGCTTTGTGGTCCATTGTACTGGTTTGAAATCTTCCCTCAATCTACTGGGAGCGAAAGAATTGACACACATATTGGGCATTGCAGAGTACAAATCCAATTTAATAAGGTCTTTATGGTTGTCGAATGAGTCATTGAAGGAGAAGAAACAAGCGGCATGATCAAAATCATTGGAAATAATATTGTAAGCCGACCTTGCTTAAATTTACTTGGGTTCCTATAGAATCAGTGAAATCTTATAACTTGCTTAAATTTACTTGGGTTCCTATACCGATTTTTTATTTTTTTTAAAAACATGTGCAAATAACTAGCTTAATATCCTGAAATAGTAAGAAATACATGCTGGAAGTAGGATAGTAGTATATGCAGGAAGAGTAATTAAGCTTGAGGATGGTCAAAGGATAATATTTTGATTGGAGGAATTGACCTTAAGCTGCTCCTTGACGTTATTCTCAAATCAGCCGCACTTGCACAATCGAGGTCACATTGTCTAGGTTACCTTAAAATAAGGATAGAACCTATTAAAGCTATGGTAGAGGTGAGCTTCACCTAAGCTTGAACATCACGCAAGCTTTTCCATGGCAGGCGGAGGACGAGGACGGGGACAGCCCCCAAAACAAAAACAACCACAACGCTCAGCTCATCAAGGCGAACAATCTGATACTGAAATCGAAGGGATTGATAAGGACACTAGCGAGGAATCACATACCCAGACTCCACGCTCACCGGTATGTTTCTCTCAATTTGTTGAAAAATTGATCGGATCGAACACTGGAAAAAAGGATGATAGTACTGTTGTAACAAGGGAGACTAATGTTGTTGATTCTTCGCCATTAATTGAAAAATCAGACCCTAATAATAAAACTCAGGACTTGAACAATGGTAACCCTAACCCAGTTACTAAGCCCAAATCATGGACAAAATTGGTTCAGCCAAAACCAGGGATGAGTTTGTATTATTGTGAAGAAAGCTCTCATTTTGAGGATGTCAGAATTGTGGAGGAGGATGTTAAGGATGAGCTCCAAATGTGGAAATTCACCTTGGTGGGGAATGTAATAGGGGCGAAACCAACTGTTCAGCAGGTACAGGCTTTTGTGACCAAAAACTGGGATGCTGCAAAGTTGGTTGTACAATATTATAAAAAGGGATGGTTTGCTTTTCGATTTAGGTCACAAGAAGATGTTGATGAGGTTTTAAAAGGAGGTCCATGGTTGATTAATGGGAAATCTTTGATACTAAAGCAATGGAGCCCGATGATTGCTCAGCAACTTGACAGAATCACTACTATACCAATCTGGGTACTCTTCCCTGAGCTAGACCCATTCTTTTGGTCTGCCTCAGCTCTAAGCAAGATAGCCAGCAAGGTTGGTAAACCTCTCTATGCTGATCAGACGACTACTCACAAATCAAAGCTTTCATTTGCCCGAGTACTGGTGGAAGTTGACATTTCAACTGATCTTCCACACAATGTCACTTTGCAAACGCCTTATGGGACAATAGAACAAAGAATAGAGTATGAATGGGTACCTTACTATTGTAAGGGTTGTAACAAAATGGGACATGAAATTGCAGCTTGCAGGCATCAGAAAACAAAGGAAGCTGCACCTGTCAAGCAGGTTTACAGGCCAATTGTTAAAGCCACTCAGGTGGAAGAGCCGCAAAAGCCAAAAAACCAGCAACAGCAGGTTATAGAGACGGATTTTGATGAAAAACTTGTTGAAACTCCATCACCTAAGGCTACAGACATAGTTGATGATCTTGGTTTCAAAGTTGTAACAAGAAAAAGTAAGCAAAAGAAGCCTAATGGAAGCCCTGCAGCTGTGGTGAGTAACAGATTCACAAGCTTGAGCAAGGGTTTGCAAGGATTTCAGAATGGGTTGGCTGATTTGCAAACTGATGTAGAGGAAGGGGCAGAGAAGCCTGTAATGGGGAATGTAGTAGGGGAGAATGTCCCTCCTGACATCCTTAGTCAATGAAGATATCAACCTGGAATATTAGAGGGCTAAATTTGGCCCTCAAGCAGCAGGAAGTTAAGCATTTCCTGTGGAGTAATAAGATAGATATATTAGGTATATTGGAAACAAAGATCAAAGAAGGTAAATCTGATAAGCTTACAAAAGGGTTATTTAAGCAGCTTTCTTATGTTAACAACTATAGATCAAGCTCTAGTGGAAGGATATGGGTCTTTTGGAACTCACAAACAGTCAGATTTGATAAACTGATGGAATCTGACCAGCTCATTCATGGTAAGCTTAATAATTTGCTTACTCATCAAGAGCTTTATCTCACCATCATTTATGCAAGTAATGATGCAAATAGTAGAAAGGAACTGTGGAATGATATTGTTGGGTTGAAAACTAGCTCTGCTTGGTTAGTTTTAGGTGATTTTAACATAGTGAGATCTGACTTGGAGAGATTGGGGAAAAATCCTCCAAACACTATGGATATGGCTGATTTTAATCTTTGCCTCATGGATAGTAGCCTTGATGATATTAGAGGATATGGTTGTGAATACACTTGGACTAATAAGCAGAGTGGTGATGATAGAATGTGGGAAAAGCTTGATAGAGCCCTTATAAATCAAGCTTGGCTAAGTGACTATCCTGGATCTTATGCAGACTATCTAGCTCCTGGCATCTCAGACCACTCCCCAATAGTGGTGAGTTTGGGGGAGGTGGTAGGAGTTACAAGAGTTTTCAAATTCCTAAACTGCTGGCTTGAACATCCACAGTATGATGCCACAATCACTGAGGCTTGGGATATGTCAGTCTATGGTTCCCTTGCACAGAGTTTTTCAGAAACTCAAAAATGTCAAGAAAGGCCTCTCTAAACTCAATAAGGAACATTTCTCCAATCTGCCGGAAAGAGTGAAGAAAAGCAAAGCTGATTTGGAGGAATGTCAGATGAAAATTCAGGAAAATCCAAGAGATAATGATTTGCTGGAGAAGGAGAGAATGCTGCTGCAAGACTACTGTACTATCAAGAGGGCAGAAATTAGTATGCTGCAACAGAGAGCAAAAGTAGCTGATCTCAAGCTCACTGATTGTAGCACAAGCTACTTCTATGCAAAAATAGCAGAAAGAAAGCATCATAGTCTCATAAATAAGGTTATTGATTTGGATGGGAATACACACACTGACCAAGCTGGTATTGTAAGAGCTTTCATTGCATATTATGAGAGTCTTTTGGGAACAGAGAAATCAGTTAAGCCATTGGATATAGGTTTTGTTGGTGCTGGTGCCTGTGTCTCTGAAACCTGGTGCAGTAGTTTGATAGCCTCTGTTTCAGATTTGGAAATAAAGGCTGCCCTGAATTCCATTCATTCCAATAAAATTCCGGGGCATGACGGATTTTCTGCAGGGTTTTTCAAGCACTCTTGGGAGAAAGTTGGGCCTGATATCACCAGAGCAATAAAACACTTCTTCAGGACAAGCAGGATGGAAAAACAAGTAAACACTACAGTCATTGCACTTATTCCAAAGAAAGTCAATGCCAGTAGTGTAACAGATTTCAGACCTATAGCCTGCTGTACAACAATGTACAAGATCATCAGCAAAATCTTAGCAAATAGACTTCAAAAAGTCCTCCCTGAGCTGATTGGAAATGAGCAGACAACATTTGTGAAAAATAGAAACATTTTCGATAATATTATGGTGTCACAAGCTCTTATTAAGGGTTATAGTAGAAGGCATCTGTCCCCAAGGTGTTTAATGAAAGTGGATATAAAGAAAGCATTCGATTCTGTCAATTGGTCATTTGTGGAGAGAATGTTAACTGCTCTTAATTTCCCATCAGCCTTTATCAGGTGGATAATGAGTTGTATCACCACTACTTGGTTCACGTTGAAGATCAATGGCTCTAATCAGGGATTCATTAGAGGCAAATGTGGTATTAGGCAAGGTGACCCTCTATCACCCTACCTTTTTGTGCTATGTATGGAAATTTTTTCCAGATACATGAGAACAATACACACCAAGGCTTCTTTCTCCTATCACCCTAAATGCTCGAGGCTTAAGCTGACACACATGATATTTGCGGATGATCTAATGCTGTTTACAAGGGGAGACACTCCCTCAGTTGCTGCTGCAACAGAATGTCTTGACATATTTGCAGACATCTCCAGACTAACTGCAAATCCAATGAAAACAGAGATTTATTTTGGGGGTGTGCAGAAAGCTGTCAAGGACCAAATTCTCATTAATACTGGCTTCTCTGAGGGCTCTTTCCCATTTAGATATCTGGGCATACCATTAAATTCAAGCAGGCTCCTGTCTGAGATGTATGCAGCTCTAATCAACAAAATTACTTCAGGGATTCAGCATTGGTCTTTACATTTGCTGTCATATGCAGGAAAAGCTGAGCTTATCAATTCCATAATCTTTGGCATCGAAAATTTTTGGTGCTCCAGTTTTCTTTTGCCTAAGTTTATGGTGCAGCAGATAAACAAGTGCAGTAAAGACTTCTTATGGAGTATTGAAGCTGGTAAAAGGAAGCTAACTTTCAAAAGCTGGAGCTCTTCATGCTCTCCAAAGAATGAGGGAGGTTTTGGAATCAAGGAGTTGCTCTCTTGGAACAAAGCTTCTATGACTAAATGGATTTGGAAGATCTGTAACAAGCAGGGTGGGCTCTGGTATGAATGGATAACTGCTTACAAGCTAAATAAGGACACAATTTGGACAGTCAAGCATAATGCTAATGAGCCTGAAAGCTGGAAAGGTGTCCTTAGGGTTAGAGATGAGCTTCTCAGTGATTTCAATGGCTCAGAGAATGCTGAAAAAGCTGTTAAATCTTGGGCAAAGGGTGATAAATTCAGCTTGAAATCAGCATACAATCATTATAGAACTCACCAGAGGAAGCTCAGAGGATGCAAAGTGATTTGGAATTCAGTTAGCTTCCCTAGGCATAGCTTCATCAGTAGCCTGGCAGCTCAAAATTGTCTACCCACAGTAGATAATCTGATGAGGAGGGGACTCTGTATTGTAAATAGATGTACTCTATGCAAAGTTGCTGCAGAAACCCATCACCACTTGTTCTTTGAATGCAATTTTGCAAAGTCTATTTGGCAGAGCATCTTGAGGTGGAATGGCATTAGGAGAAATGCTTGGAGTTTAAGGAGGGAGCTGCAATGGAGCTCACAACGCCGAAATTCGAAGCATTGGAGGTACAAGTGGTATTGTGTAAGTCTATCTGCTACAATTTACATGATCTGGATGGAGCGTAATTCACAGATTTTTGGAGGCATAACTCATAGTGAGGATTGGATAGTAGAGAAAATCAAGTACATTGCAAGTATTCGTCTCTTAGCTGTTTCTAATCAATTGAATCATGAAGAAATAGTGGATAGTTTAAATGTAATCTAGAGCTATTTTGTAGCTTGTAGTGGCTTTCATTTTTTTGTAACACTTTTGCTTTTCTTCCTTCTTACCCCATTGAGGATGAATAAAAGCTAATTTCTAGGTCACATTGTCTAAAGCTGTAGTATTAAAAGAGATATAGGGTTGTTAGCGAGTGAATTTCATGTGTTTCTCTGTTAGGGTGGTAACGAGAGTATATTTTCAGTATTCGTGTTTACTTTGTAAGGCTATCTCCCTACTGTGTTTCTCTTTCTTTATGGCGATGCTGATGACGGCCGTTATGGAGTCGGAAGGCCGATTCGTGCTGCCGTGGTGCTATTTATAACGCCCCTTTCCCCCTGTGTCCGAGTTGGTTGGTGTTGTTTATTTTGCTTAGTCGTTTGTTCAATAAAACAAGGTTTTGCGTTTGATTGGTTTTGCTCACCCTTTTGTTTGATTTTGTAATTATGTTCAGATGATCGTTTAATGTTGATAAACGGTCGGTTTCTAATCGATTCTGTTACATGTCCCTTTGAATTCATGAGTCGTGCGTTCACTGCCCTGGTCCTTTGATTTCCTAACTCCCGTTTCAAATCTCTTCCGCTAAATTAGTGCAGGAGCTCTCCTCCTATTCACTCTATCCCTCCTCTCTTACTATCCTCTTAATTCCAAAATCATACCTATTCAAATACTATTTAATCTGAGAAAGTATCAATTCAATCATTTTTATTGGTCGTCTGAAATTAAAGTTATGCAGATCAGTTTCAATTCCTTTGCTTGAGATCTGGCCTATGAGGGTCGGCTTGTGCGGTCGAATCTACAAAAGAATGATTGATGTCAATTTGTCGAACTCCAGGGGCTTTGAAAGTAATTATTTTTCTTTCATTATGCTTGACTTTTTTGAGATTATAGCTAATATTGTCCTTTTTGTTTTAATTGTTGATCATGATTCATTTCTTTGTATTGGTCTTCATGATTTGTTTCACCGTTTTCACTATTTTTGGTTAATTTGATTTTTTTTTTTTTATCTTTGTTGGTGTTGATCCTCATCCTGTTACCTTTCTGATGAATTGTTGTGAGAAGATAGTATATATCCTATGTTACATACATACTGATATGCTAGCCGTATATGCCTATGTTAAGTCAAAAAATTGTTTCTCATTAGATATTGCTGAAGTGATCGATGGCAATTTCTGTCTCCCTATTGAAATAGCTAATGGTATTGGTCTTATTAAAAGATCTAGAGTCAAGGTCTAAACACACACCAAGTATGAGTTAGAGCAATGGTGAAGGTGCAACAACCTCAGGTTTGCGCACTTGGATTGAAGTGCCTCTTAGAAGACTCAAACGAAGTCCAGTATAGTTGTGCCATACCTTTTCGGAAACCTAACAGATCGAACTAAGCCATGGTTTTTGAATAAACATCAAATTATGTCTATATTTCTTACAGTTTAATTTTGAAAGTGGACTACAGCAAGAGTCGATCAGAAAACTGCAGATAACGTGTCTGAACTTTGAAGACTGATATCTCCAACTACAGATGTTAGAATTGGGCTAAATTTGTGTTCAAATTGAAGTTCAGAAATCAAGCTTTCCAATGGTACCAATTAGGATGTCATCCGATAACATTTTCTATGTCTGAAAACTGTTTCCGCACTGTTACGCTCAAGTGTTCTGTTTTGCTGAATTGTATGTTGTTATCAAATGCATAGAAGATAAAGTTTGTTGTTAGATAGAGTCTTTGGTCCTCCTCTGATTAAGTGTAACCATTTTATTTATGGATTTATCTTCTCCATGGTACGTTCAATCTGAGAAAATTTCAAGGAGTTTTAAAGACTACTAAGAATTTTGTTAATTTTCATATGCATCTGGATCATTAGGGGAAGTTCTTTTTTTTTTAACCCAAATTGGACAATGGGAAGGGCGGAAAAACAGTAGTCGTGAGGAAGGCTTACAATTTTACTCAAGACAATGTTCTTATGCTGACCAAATTATGGGTTCTGTCGGAGACATACATGACTATCTTGGAGATATTACGTAATAATAACTCAGAAATTTGAGTGTCTTTAATTATTGTTAAGTTTGAAAAAAAATTTGTAAGGCATCTGATACATCTTTGACTCAAATGTTCAAGTTGTTGATTTGTTTCATATTTTTACACTGATTATGCAATTATCACCGGAATTACGTAGAACAAATTTTTGAAATAATGCTCAAAAACCAAATGTTAAACAAAATGGGTCGGAAAAAAACTTGTTCAACATAATGGGGTGCACGTCACCCATTTGTAAAACCGCCAATGACTATGGCGGTTTTAGGGCTTGTGAACAGTAAAACCAAAATCTCAAATTTTGTGAACAATAAAACCGCCACTGGTACTGGCGGTTTTACATGTGTAAAACCGCCAGTGCCAGTGGCGGTTTTACTATTCACAAAAAAAAAAAAAAAAAAAAAAAAAAAATCTTTTTTTTTTTTTACTCTTAAAACCGCCAAGGGTAGTGGCGGTTTTACATATGGGTGACGTGCACCCCATATGGTTGAACAAGTTTGTTTTCTACCCATTTTGTTTAACATTTTTTTTTTCGAGCACTATTTCGTTAAAAAGTTCAATTACGTACAACCTTTCTATACAAAAATAACATATAACAGACTTGTGATTTCACGGGTACAAAAATAATAATAATATTAATAGGCTAACATTACTAATCCACGTGGCATGAGATGATTGATTTCGCATAATTGTCATCTGCAAATGACATATCACAGCACTACGTGTCGCACTAAAAATACTACTAGTATACATTAAAAATAGTAAAATATATGAAAATACCTTAATTATAGATATAATAAATAGAATACACAAATCATCTTATTTATTTGAATAAATTATAAAGTATTTTTTTTATCTTCCACGTCTTAAATTTTTTAATTGAATTTTATGGTTAGTTTAAAGGGGTTCTTTTTATTGAATATAATAAATGTAGTTAGTTTTGGCCGTTGGTTTTCCAAGTTTCCTGTAACATGCTAATTCGATGCACTATATATACTTTAGTTTTTTTCTTGACTTAGCATACAAAAATATGTGTTTCACCTTTTTTTTTTTTGAAATTGTCAAAATAAAGATAACTTTGGTAGGGAAGAAAAGTGGTGTAGAAAAGGGATTCTCATATGCAACAATATAGTACGGTGTTAGTTCCTATTTTATGTACCTATTAGGCTATTATCATTGTTTGTAATCCTAGATTATTAGATTCCAAATCATAGTATATCATATCGTACTATAACTATTATAATGGATCGGAATTGATCGATTTGGTCATTTGGTTTTACGATTTGCAAGTGTTGAGTATCAAAATTTTCAATATTGTAAGATTGTTCTACATATCAACTTGGTATTGTCGAAGGGCGAAAGTAACAATTTACCCCCCTACACTTATACTCAATGGTGCAATATAACGGCCTAACTTCTAATTGTGCAATTTAACACACATATGTTTTTATTCTGCAATTTACCTCCTATTTTTATTTTCAGTTTATTTTTTGTGATATAAGTATTTTCCTAATTTACTCAAAATTTGAAAATACAATAATTAATATACTAAATACAGTGTACTCAACTTTTGATGTAAATTTAGGTGCACATGAGAAAAAATGTAGGCAACGGAGAGATTGTTGAAACGAGTTCAAAAGAGATCGATAGTGTCTTCATCGACATGTTGGATTAAGTAAACAGGTAGCGATTGAGTGTTGGGAATACTTATCGACATTACTATTGTCCTCAATATGTAAATCGCACATTAACTAATAAGAATAACAATTTAAATTTGATGAGGTTAGGATAAGGGTACTCCAAATGATATGATTATATGATAATGAAAAGTTTTATAAAAAATTGACGGTGATAATGGCCGTTAGGCTAAACCCTAAAATTAATTTGAAACGCAAACCTCTGTAGCATTTTAGGAAATGCGGAAACCTTGGCGGTATATCACAAAAGTCGGAAACTACAAGGATATTCTGAAAATATCCCTTTAAGAATTAGAATCTAATATATATATATAAAAGCTTACAATTTGGAGCGCATTGAGGGTATCCAGAGGCCAAGAAATGCAGGGAGAGAGTCCAATAAATGTTAAACTCTCACTTAGAGTATAAAAGATAATCCACATAAAACATTAAAAAATGCACACAGACTCCGATATTTGTAAAACTCTTATGTAGTAAAGTTATCAAGATAAAATATGAAATAAACTGTTATAACTCCGGCTACGTATATAAGAATATTACGATACATGTATCATTAGGTTCGTGTCGAAATGTATGTCAATATAAGACCCATTTACACTACTTTTGAAAAGTTAAGTGGGCGTCGAGAGGTCGAGAAATACACTGATAGAGTCCAAGAAATGTTAAACTCTCATTTAAAATATAAAAGATAATCCACATGCAACATTACAAAATGCACACACAGGGTCCAATATTTGTAAAACTCTTATGTAGCAAAATTATCAAGATGAAATATGATATAAACTGTTATAACTCGGGCTACGTATATCAGAATATTACGATACATGTATCATTAAGTTCGTGTCTATATGTATGTCAATACAAGACCCATTTACACTACTCGTACTTTTGAAAAGTTAAGTATGATTTTGGTTGAAATCTGTCGACAAGTTTAAAACTTCAATTTACACATACTTATGAAAAATATAGCGAATAATTTGGAGTGCATTGAGAGCGTCAGGAGGTCAGGAAATGCAGAGAGAGTCCAACATTTGCTAAACTCTCACTTAAAGTATAAAAGATAATACACATAAAATATTAAAAAAATGCACACACAGAGTCCAATATTTGTAAAACTCTTATGTAGTAAAGTTATCAAGATGAAATATGATATAAACTGTTATAACTCGGGCTATGTATATCAGAATATTACGATACATTTATCATTAGGTTCGTGTCGAAATGTATGTCAATATAAGACCCATTTACACTACTTTTGAAAAGTTAAATATGATTTTGGTTGAAATATGTCGACAAGTTTAAAACTTCAATTTACCCATACTTTTGAAAAAATATTTTAAAAAACAGGAGTGTCATTTAAAAATAACGTAAAACTCGGTCCAGTGATTTACTTCGTAAGTGATTTTGTGAGATTATGAGTCATCTTATCAAACCAACATTAAATCGGTTATCATAATTTATTTTGAGATTACCTAATTAATAAAAAAGAATACGAGGGCGTCGGGAGGTCAAAAAATGCACAGAGAGAGTCCAAGATATGTTAAACTTTAACATTAAGTATTTAAGAAACCTACATTAAACATTAAAAAATGTACAAAGAGAGTCTAATATTTGTAAAACTCTTCTCTTATAAAGTTATCAACATGAAACATAATATAAATTGTTATAATTTGGGCTACGTATATCAGAATTATACGATACATGTATCACTAAGTTCATGTCGAAACGTACTTCAATATAAGATCCATTTACACATACGTTTGAAAAGTTAAGTATGATTTGGTTGAGATATTCCGACAAGTTTAAGACATTAAAAAATGCACAGACAGTCCAATATTTGTAAAACTCTTTTGTAAAACAATTATCAACATGAAATATAATATAAACTGTTATTATAACATGGGCTACGTATATCTGAATATTACGATACATGTATCATTAAGTTCATGTCGAAATGTACTTCAAAATAAGATCCATTTACACATACTATTGATTTGGTTGTGATATAGTAACAAGTTTAAAACTTTTGTGAAAAATACATAAAAAAATGAGTATTATCTAAAGATAGAGTATACGGAGTAATACTTCGTACGACGACATAAGTGATTTAATGAGATTAAGAGACATCTTTACTAACAAATATTTAAATATTTGTCATGTTTATTTATTTATTTTAATTAATAAATAAGAATAGGCGATTATGATAAAGTGACCCGTGCAACGCACGGGCTTTTCACCTAGTATTATATATTTGTTGTGATTGATTTAGGGGTCGATAATTTGGCCTGGTCAACAATGATCGGACCAAGTTCAGTTAGGCTCTGTATTGTGGTCAAGTTAAGTTCGGGTCATTATAATGAAAAATATTGTAATACACGTATTAGTTTTGTGCAAATAAACTTACGGCGAAAAAATGGATAATAAACATTAACGATCAATTGAAAGTGAGGCATCTCATACATATACTTTTACTTTGACCAAGGAAAAGACGCAGAGAAGTGAGATGTTATAACAGTCCCGTGATTGTCACGGGAGCAAAAACTAGTTTCGGAGATTATTCATCAGAAACGACGACAAGATGAGATCATTTACAGATTTACTTATTGCTATCAGATTTCGCAGTTCATTAGGAGCTGTAGATAAGAGCTCGTAAATCTTGCAACACTTTTGGTCAGGTTTGGGATCAAGAGGGGTACTTGAATCTTTGGAACTCGGTACTTTAACTTGTTGTGAGCGGCACTTTGATCTGAGTTAATGTTTAGTTAGTCTGTCCCCTACCTTGAGTGAGACTATACCAGCTTCCTTCATGTTCCACAAGGCAAACAGACCATTGATATCCCACATTAGCGAAATTTTTGTGTTCTTCTATGAATATAAGAAGTTTATGTGTAATAATGGTCACCCATCTACTAAAGGTGGGTAGCTTTACAACAATTGAATTATTGGGCAATGATGATCTTCGACAAATTATCATATAGCCATCCGTCAGGGATGGACTAGCTTTTTTTCATATTAAGAACTCCGTATTACCGTATAGAATAGATCCCGTTCAAGTACGTATTGAACATGCCTATAAAAACAGAGGAAATCTATTGTGCTAGTCATACCTTTCTCGGCCTTTTGGCTAAGATCAGTTTAATATCTGATAAAAACAGAGGAAATCTATTGTGTAGTATCTGTTCTTATCAGTTTAATATCTGATATGTGGACCACGTGCCCACACGATATTAAATTTATTTTTTAAGTGGGAGGGTCCATCACAGTTGCTTGCTGCTGGGGCTCTCGAGCGTCGCCCATGCGTTGCACTACTGCACGGGCTTGGCGCACCCCTCCAATTCAGTCTAAATCTTTGATGATTAACATTTGGTGATTACATCAGTGTACTTGCCATGTCCGGACATTACAGAAGATTACACGGGCTTGGTGCACCCCCTCCAATTCAGCGCTACTGAATGTCGCATAGGGACTGAACTGTCTGATAAAAAAATTGATGCAGTTGTACAGTTTGTACTATTCTGAACTGTGGTTTTCTCTTCATTTGTCAATTTTCATCATGGTGAGTAATTTATTTTCTTGCAATTCTTGTGCTAATGTTGTTAAAGAGCTCACTGATCATGAAGTTCTACTGATTTAGTTGAACTAAACCCTGATTCTTTTTTTCTATTGTGATTATTATCAGTGTTTCTGAAGTCCTAGGCTTCGTTGTTGTTAGAATAAGCTGAAAAACATTCTGCCAATTTGAAACTGTGGTGAATTTTATGTCAGATTTTGCCCTTGGTCATCCTATCAATATCGACTTACACGATGTCAAGACTGATTTACGCCTTTGGGGCCGCTATGCCATCAGAGGAATTGAGAGGACTGCTGACAAAGCTGCGAGATTCTTACGCTTTCAAAATCCCTGATTTCGGTCTTTGTATTTACAGCAAAACGTTCAAATGATTACTTTTATATCCTTACAATTTAACTGGTTCCCATGGGTGTTTGCAGTTGAACTGTACTTGAGGCCAGGAGCTGTGAAGATGATGGTGGACGACATTGCTTCAACCACACTCGAGATGAACAAGGAGGACTCAGATGTAATTTGTCTCTCAAAAATGAAGTAACCATACATCCTTGCGCACAATTCAAAGCTTTCAGTTACATCTTACCTGCTATGCCACTAAAGCCATAGAGGTACTTAACATGAGAAAGTGAAAAACAAATGTAAGACTTACAACTGGTTACAGAAGTCCTATGCCACTAAGCATCAGGGGTACTTCTAAGTACTCGTAAGCCCATGCTACCCAAAACCTAATTGTAAACTGAAATCGCGGCATAAACCACAAAGGGGTCTGGTGTTTTGCGTGTGTTTGTGTGTTTCTCTGATTTCTGTGTGTTCCGACAACCAGCAAGAAAAGTGTTGTGCCTAAAAGACACCAAACGAGTCTAGCTAAAATTGGGCAGCAAATCGACCAAACCAATCAAAAACGAAATCAACCAACACCAGAATTTTAAGTGGAAAACCCTCCAAATCAATAATCAACTGATAATGTCTTCTCGACTTGCTTTGCTTCTGTCGAATGCCCTTCCCGCAAAAATTCCCTGATGCTCACTTTAATTTGTCAAAGTGCACTCCCACCACACAAGAGTAAATCACCGCAAATTATACCATGCTCCCTGGAGCACAAGGAGCATGGTGGTCCTCCTCACAATAAAGGAGTGGGGACCACACTTAAAATGATTTTTCATTTTTTAATATGTGGTCCCCGCTCATCTATTGTGAGAAGGACCACCATGCTCCTTGTGCTCCCAGGAGCATGGTATAAGCACTGGTAAATCACACGCCACTTTCTTTTTCTTTGAAAAACTAATACAATAAAAAAACAATTGGGGTTGGATCCCACTCTAACAAAAAGACCCTTGTCTCACAAAAAGCAAGCTCAGGTGCAACAACGCATATTAGAAACAACAATAAGTCAATAACAACTAACAGTGGATTACATAAAAGTTGTTCCTGAATACACCTTAATGAGTTTCGGGTTTTTGTGACCATGCGCGCGGTTTATGCTATTTTCATCATTACTAACACTTTAGCAGATTTCTTGTTGGCTTCTGCATTTCTGTGTTTTTGCCCGTGCGTTTCTAAGCTTGCTAATTTACTCCGTATATGCATGTGTAAAGCTGTGAAGTTGAAGTTACATAATACTCCTATGGTAAGAGTTAGTTATCCCACATTGCCCATTCAGTCTTGTTCTTGCTTGTTTATAATATTACGGTCGTAACGACGACAGTCCAGATTATCTAGATTGGACTTAAAACTTTTTAAAACTTTTTTTTTTGTTTTTTTTTTTTACCACAGTCCACAACAGAGTTCGTTCATGAGGCGTCTTAGCCCCTACGTTACGTCCCAAATTTTACAAGGTTATATTACATTAGCTCCGGTCATTAATAACGTTTGTTGTAACCGTATAGGCGCAGCATAACCGTTCTTACACATTATTATATATACTAATCTTTATTTAGGAGAATTTTCATCAGAAAGAGGCTTATAACAAATTTTGCTCGTTAACATATGACATACGTTACGGAGTATATCTTTCCCAGATCATTACGTAATACGTTGTATTTATTTCGTTTTTGTTCTTTGCTTTGGGAAGCCCAGTGGCATAATGGTTGCATATGGTTATTTTTGTGTGTATTGGTTTCTCTTATAAAAGCAAGGGTATGTACATCTTGTTATGGTGTTCATGTGTAGGCAATATCTAAGGCATGCAATTGACAAAGACGACAACGATTTCTGAGTTGCGAGCATAGTTTGCTAATGCACACTGATGAGTTTTGAGGCAATCTTGATCAACATTGGACAATTTTTTTACTTGCAGTGGCAGTTATATAGTCCAGAATTCTGTTGGTAATAGTTGTTCACATTGTATATGAAAACTCTGTACAACAAAACTTACATTTTGGAATACAGTACTTAAATTTGTTGTTACACATACATTGTCTTTAATCTTTATAAATATCATGCTATTCACAACTTTAGTTAGTACTAGATTACTACCCGGGCTACGCCCGAAATATATTTTATCATTTTAATTTTTTGTAAACGAATAATTTTATCAATGAATTTTATCATTTATAAAACCTTCACATTTAATATAGATGATTTTATTCTAGTCCAAATAAGTGATAAGGAAGGTACAAAATAATAAGGTAAAGAATATTAATTGTTTATAGTAAAAAAAATATTGTATAGTTTTTTATATGAAAAAAGTCGCTTATTTATCACCATAAAAGACATTTTAAATGATTTTTTAACGTGAAAATTAAAGAGGCATGGCACGTGGCATGGAAGATGGCCTAATTGAAGCCGGTGAACGTGGTCATTGCCTCTAACACTGTTTATAGTAAAAAAAAATATTGTATAGTTTTTTATATGAAAAAAGTCGCTTATTTATCACCATAAAAGACATTTTAAATGATTTTTTAACGTGAAAATTAAAGAGGCATGCCACGTTGCATGAAAGATGGCCTAATTGAAGGCGGTGAACGTGGTCATTATCTCTAACACAGCTTTTAATATATAGTATAAGATATAAGATATACAAAGCTAGCTTCCTTCATGTTTCACAAGCTAAGACAGCATATTGTCCGTTGTCCCACATTAGCGAAATCAATATGTACTTTACATGTATAAAACACAATTAGGTAAATTTATAGGTACCCATCTACTAAAGGTGGGTAGCATTAAAAATTCAATCAAGGAATGATTTCAACATGATGTTAAACTCAGACAAATTAACATCTAGCCATTCGTCATGAATGGACTAGTATTTTTTTTCCTTTTAATGAAGTATGAACCTGCATAAATCAAGAAATGGATCCATTTTATCGCTCCTTGTGTTATTGTCACTTCACTTTATTGAATGTGATGTGATAATCGATGATGTTTGAGTGCTTTTTCACGGACATTGATTGCTTAATATACGAAACTTTATACAAAAACTACATGAAAAAGAAAGAAGTCTGTCAGACTGTCAGACCACCATGCAACCATCCCCCAAACTCAGAATGAGCTAAGGATTAGGGAAACGATCCTCGACAGCACCATCGGGTTCAAAGAACCACGAGGTGCCGATAATCACGCTCTGATTGCACGGTTTGGCAAATCTGTCTCCTTAGAACTTAAGGATACAGGGTACGATCCTATAGAACAGATCCCGTTCAAGTTAGGTCGTACCCATTGTTGTTTCCTTTACTAATATAAACGTAGTTTCAACTCACTGTTTGCCCTATCTAGGACTTTCCTACGCTTTACTTCAGATGATTCATTGCTTTATGCAACGATTCTTTTAATCTGCAAAGGTTATCCATAGAATTATACAAATATATGTTGAGACGATCATTGGATTATCGTTTTTCGACGTATTGAACAAGCCAACCTAACATCTAATTTATGAAGATTACATATTTACATACTATGACTTCTTATGTAATGAAAGGTGGACACATTTACTCATTTTTGCAGGCTACTTATGAAACTATTCTGTCTTACAGGTAGTGCTGAGGTTGTTTTTGCAGCGCGCAGTCAGCAGACATTATTGTCGTCTGATCATGGAAACGCGGGGTCAAGTTTCATTTGCAGATACTCCTGAACCAAAACTAGCTAGGCAAGTGAACAAGATAATAATATGATCACAGATCACTCATCTGCTCGAAAAATGGTTTTATACACCAATCACTACTCCCAATCTAATCTCGACATCTTAATTTCAGTGCTCAGTAGTGGCATTACATTCTCAACAAAATCAAATTCAAGATTACTTGCAGATGAGGTAGGCAGACTGCGACAAATCAAGGTTTTGGGGTGAGTAAAACGAATTTGAAGTTGAAAATTCACCCGAATTTCCTTAAATTAAACTTCGACCACTTACTATCATTAGAGACGTCCTCACATTTTTCTCTTTGATTATAGTGAGAGTTACACTACTTCAAACTCGCTACTACTCTTGAGAGTCTTACTGATCGATGCTGTGAATTAAAATGCAAGTGAAAGAGGATGATCGCCAAGGATATACGGCCGATTACAAAATTGTCAAGGAACAGAAGTATTTGGTTTTGTCCCACATCGGCTGTTGAAAGTAAATTCTTCAACTAAGACGATATAAAAACAGACGAAATCTGTCATACAACTCATACCTTTCTCGGCCTTTTGGCTAAGATCAAGTGTAGTATCTGTTCTTATCAGTTTAATATCTGATATGTGGACCACGTGTCCACACGATATTAAATTTATTTTTTAAGGGGGAGGGTCCATCACAGTAGCTTGCTGCTGGGGCTCTCGAGGGGCTCTCGAGCGTCGCCCATGCGTTGCACTACTGCACGGGCTTGGCGCACCCCACCAATTCAGTCTTTAAGTTTCTTTTGATGATTCACAATTTGTATGATGTGTTGAAGAAGATACTACGTGCAGTATATCGCAATGCCAGTATAACTGTAAAACAGTAAGGTATGGACCAGCGCGTTAAGGATGTCGTTGCTTCCCCCAGCACGACCACGGCTGCCGGCTGTCTTACAATCCCGGGTCGGCTGGATTAGGATTCATGGTCGGGCCGACGAAGTTGAGCAGCTAGAACTAGGTAAGGCTAACTTGCTGCTGGTGTGGCACCCCTCCCGGGAGCTTGAGCGGGTGGATTATTATTCATTGATACTATAAAATTCGAAAGAAGCAATGGTAAAGTGTATGATGTAGCGTAGATTGATACTGAAATGTGTGAAGTGGCTAATTACAATTTATCGTCCTACATATAGTTTAGATAGTATAAGAAGTGGTGACGGAGAGGAGTGGAGCCTTTTGGGGTTTCTTAGATTGATCGTAGAGACGAGACAAAGGAAAGGGGAGAACGACTGGAACCTCGCCTGAAAATGGTTTGTACAAGGACAAACAAAAACAGATGCATCTCAACAGCAGAAACTGAAATTTGCGATGTTTAGCTAAGAACAGAAGCTCAAGATACTAAAGGCCAGTCTGAATAATGGAGTATTTTTAGTATGGTACAGTAATGGCACTTTCCTTCTTAAAATACATGTTATCCAAAGCTAAGACATTTGATGGTTCAAATACCGAAAAAAAAACATCTAAAAACACGAGATCAGACTGTTACAGAATGAGCACCCCCTTGGTCATTTGTTGTGGATTATACCATCAACGCCAAAAGTATAGACTCGAAAACCCTTGGTGAAACATCACTTGATCCATAACGCTCTACAACTGCAATAGAGGTGACAAAAAAGTATCCCACTCCACCAACACAAGGGCTAAAATTACAGTGAATTGACATTTCTAGGGAACCAGAAAAATTGCTCATTCCCAATAAGCTGTAATAATATGTCTACCAACTATTCCATGTTGAGTGTCCATCATCTAAGCAGAGCTTAGGAATCCCACAGTCCAAAGGTCAACTCACCGGGCTCATCTCTTCCTCAGCGTGATTAGTTATATCAACAAAACAGTGTGAAAATAAGGTCGCATCCCTAATCACACTTGATGTTCCTGTAGATCCTCCGTACAAAAAGTTTGGAGCCCAGATGGCCAACAGCTCCTGAAATGTGACAAGAAAATTTTCAACAGCAGAACACACCCCAAAGAAGTCAAGTACATATTGTATAAGAATTGCACCACTGGAAGTCAAAAATTCGGAACAAATAACAAGACAAACAAACACCTGTGCCCTGCCCAAAGGTAGGAACAGCCAATTTCTCTATCATCCTACAATGTTTGGGTCAGTTGACGCCTATACAACAAGTTAATTTCTGACTTCAATCAGTATTTTTATTGTAGCTGGGAACAATTTCACTACGGCTCCCCTAGGACATAAGCTCAAAGTTTTGCCAAGTTGAGGCTTAGATCAGCCTTCAAGGACTGGTTTATCCACCAAAAGATAACTGATAGTCCAACAATCTAAGACCGGGCTCATTTGACAGTCTACCGATGAAATCACTGGGGAGCGGGTTATCATAACCAAAAAGGGACATCCCATTTGGGCTTTATATTAAACCGTGACTCCATAAAATGTGGAAAAGGGCTTAGGTTTACTTATTCTGGTCTTATGACGACAAGGTTCATGTTTCCAGAAGACCAAAACACCAGCATATATCGTCAAAAGCTAAAGATCTTTTTCTACTATCTTATTGCAGTTACCCAGGTGATCATAGATAGCTGATATCTAGATATTACTATTTCAAAATTCAAGGAGTGACGAGTTAATAAAATGAAATAGCCAATATTGGCATAGCTTTCAAAGGGAAAGGCTGCAAAACCTCTGGAAAGAATCTGCACTCCAATAATACAAAGATAGTGCACTGCTCTACAAACAGCATGGTGATGAGAATAACAAATGGAAATGCAAGCACATAGAGAGAGACGTACCGCAAAGAATCCCCAAGCCAAGACAGAACATCATTGTATAACCAAAATAAAAGCTGGTCTGGAAGAAGCCTGACATCTTAGTCTTCATATGATAGTAATACACAGAGTACAGGTACACATAGATCGCTGTAGATGCGGCAGAGAAGAATGACGTCCATTGCCAGTGATAATTCTCAGCATTTAACAAGAAATATGTCCCCACAATAGTAACACAAACTGTAACGATGATCAGAATCACAAACACAAGCAACATGAAGCCATATACGTAGTATACCTGAAAAAAAGCATAACAGAAGAAAGCATGAGAAGGTAGGCAATACACAATGAAGATCGCAGATGACCGACAACAAAGACCATTACCAACAAATTACTAGGAACCTCAAATAGACATTATAAGCCGGCTAGTAATGTTTAAAGCTAAAAGAACTCGCAAATTACAAATTTATGTCATTTTTATACTTCATAAACTTCAGGTTATTGCGGTGATCTCTGAACAATGGGAACTTTTATTTTATTTTTGACGGAGAAATGTCATAAAGTGGACACCAAGGAGTGATGCTTATATACAAAAGACATCATGGCGATGACGGCCATAAAAATGAGAGAACACAAGCTATCATGATTAGTTAAAGAACAGATGTCAAACTAAGCTCGAGCACTGACTACTGAGCATTGAGTATAGAGATATAGATTTAGATACAGATATAGATTTAGACATGTATAAATATAGATACACTTCTGGTATGTGTTAAGTGGATGTGAAGACTGCAGTTTTGACTTGTTTAAACTAAAGTAATTCGAAGAGATCCAGACATATGGACTGTCTTTGAGAGTTAAGACTTGAAGAAGAAATCAAGCACCTAAGCAGGTTAACCAAAATTTCTATTCGAACAAGAGCAGCACGTTTATGCATTTCATTAGAGCAAAGGATAGAACTAAGAGAGGACAGAATGCAAATGGTGAAGTGCGCTTTTACCTTGTAATTCCAAAAGGATGTGAAGACAAAATACATTTCAATAAAAATACTGCCGAAGGGAAGCAATCCACCCATAAGGGAAATCACTGTCGGTGTTAGATACCATTTCTTTTCAGGAATAGGTCGAGGGATGGTCTTCACCCGGCATGGATTGTTTGGTGCACCATTCCAGTTTCTCCCAACTACTGTCCCGAGGAGTGCAAGAGGGAATGAGATAAAAGCCCAGATGACAAAAACAACTACCATTGTGCCAAATGGAATAGCAGCTAGAGACCCGTAGAATATAGCAATGGTATTTAGCATGAATCCAATCCCGAAGCACAGAAAGGGGAAGAGGGATGCGGTAAGGATCATCGACTTTATCCAGTTTTTACCTGAAACAAGAAAGGAGTTTCTAATGATTTCATTGCAAGAAAATATACACAGCTTCAAATATGATTCAGCACTCTAGACTTCAGAGGAAATACTCCAGGTCCCCCTTCCTCATCCGTTCCCCCTTTTTATGAAAAAGAGAAAGAAAAAAAAAGGACAGGAAAGAGGCAAGTTACAGAGTTTACAGATACATACCACCATTACGAGAATACATGCCGCCGCTAACATAGCCTGATATGAACGATGTCAAGGCATAACATACGATGAAAGTTGTAACGATAGCTCCTCTCCTGAATCATATATCACACAAACAAATCATATTCATTGATGGCTTATGGTAGCAAATAAAAAGATATGGCCATATGGGTACCCTGATTGCTTATTTTAAAGACATTTGCTACAATGCCAACACTATGCTAAGAAGGAAACATTATTGGAAAGTCACGGTCATGTCATGAAAGAAAAGCAGTGAAAGTCGTTTGAGGAAAAATCCATAGTAATGAATTGACATTAACGTCATGTGATATACAGATACATCATGACATGGTATACATTCTAATTTTGCAAATAGAGAATCATATTTGCACGTGTATAATCAACATACCCAACATACAGCGCCCCAAAGATCGCTAAAACGATCACGAGGAAAATAAGAGTCGCTAGTTGAGCTCCAGTACCAATGACGGCTGAGAGTAAAGATAAACTACGCGGAGGCCGGAAAACATCACCATGAACAAGTTTCCACCCAGACTCTTCACTAACATCCCTTTCCTGACGAATAAACATTCCAATTCAGCACACCATCATAAACAACAAGAACACATATCACCAATTATGGATGTCGTTTTAGAGTAGTAAGTATAGAAGTCTAACCAGACTCTCCAAATCATCATCTTCCCTAGCATACTTGGCATAGTCATTTCTGAGGGTCCTCATCAATATCATGGACACCAGACCAGTCAAGAAAATCACCATCATGAAAGAATTGAAGATGGAGAACCAATGGATCTGCAGGTAGTAAAAAGCCTTCAGGGAAACATATTCTTGCAGGGAAATCTCAATATTTTCATTCCACAGAACAGCTAAAACACAACTCAGCCACAAAATTATGCATTTTACTGAGTGCAAAAGTTTAAGCCGATAAAAGAACTAATTTCCCTAATACCAAATGAAGTACAAAAAACAAGGTTGAAATAATCTACAAACCTGATGCTCAAAGAATGGATAATCCAAGTAAACCTCGAAACGCCTAGCGAAAGGGATGTTCGTAGGAATCCATGTCACAGTATACGTCATCTCATACGTTCTTCCCTCATCCACTGGCTTAGCCCCATCCTGAGTCATATTAACATGTATGATCTGCAGAGAAAGAAATTTAGAAAAAAGATTGAGGTCAACACAAAAAAAAAAAAAAAAAAAAGAAGAAGAAGAAGAAGAAGAAGATAAACAATAGTGATATGAAGTAAGAAGTGGCAGTTAATATGGTAAACAAACACCTTTGGCAAGTCCCTGACCAGAAACCACCAACAAAGTAACTCAATTTACCTGGTTTCCATTGTATTTGATGATGAAGTTCTTATTTGTGTACAGCATGTGCTTAGCATTCTCACCATTTTTATCGAAACGATGCTCTCCAACAAAGCCTACATAGAATGAAGAGGAAAGATATAAAATACTATGGAAGTATCATTCTGCAATTATGAGACAAAAGGTATTGATGGACACATACCCCACAGAGGTAAATCATCTAAATGGTGTGCAGCAACAAGAGCAGAGACAAGGAGGAAGGCAGAACACAAGAATTCAGCAACCAGTCAATAAATGGATAATTGAGCACAACTGAAAGAAGCTAATGGTGTCAAATGCCCGCTTGAATGAATAACATACCAATGAAGAGCTCAAACCAGTACGAACTTTCAATTGCATCTCTAAATTGTCTAGCTTTAGAGGCGTCAAGTTCGAGTTCACACATGGGAGTTTTGTCAACATTTTCTGACAAAAAGGAACAAATTAAGTGTTACCCAGTTTTTAAATTTGAATCCACAACCAAGGAGAGTGAACGCTGAATTAACTCAACCAAATCATCACAAACATACTTCTAAACTTGATATCAAGTTGGCTGTCTATAAGTTCATTCCCACCAAGAACCTCCCCTAGTCCACCCCACCTGCGGGCAATATGACCCTGTGGATGGCAAAACGGAAGGCTGAAGTAGTTGTAAGTTTCTTGTGGATTGTTGTACGGACCAACCTTGTTCACCCAAAGAACTACTTGCTCGTCTGTCTCATACTATAAGAAACAAAAAAATAAGGAAACAAAGGTGTATCAATTTTTCTACCACAGAAAAAAAGGTTGGGTGGTATATAAGCATGTTAGTTTTTCCAGATAAAGAAAATAAAAAGGTTTTAACATGGAACACATGAACATCAGCAACACCCAGCCACATGCAAGATACACTTACATATAAAAGGACACAATTTTAGAAAGAAAGTAAGAGGTAAAGATCCTAAATGATAACAGAAGCATTTGGTGTTGTAGCATAGTACTCCTTCATCACACTAAGATTATCTGAATTGTTTTTCTAGAGAAGAACAAAATTCAAAAGAAATTATATTAAAAAAAAAAAAAAAAAAAAAAAAAAAAAAAAAAAACTAAAGACTTTCCAATGAAACTTCAACCACTAGGTAATGTCGGTCCACTGTGTATCTAACTTTAGAAACAAAACATAAGGTCACACAGTATTATATTGCATTAGAAATCTAACTTTACTATATTATCAATTCACATTTTAATTCATTAGATCTTTGCCAATTGAATGATCAAATATTTGCAGTGTTTAGCTCTATAAAGTAACTAAGACAAACATTGCCGAATGGAGGACTGAACTTCCAGCCAAAACTGTCTCGTGGTTTACTTCTATCATGGCAGACCAACATATTCCCAACAGTAACAAATTCCTCAGTTTGCTTCACCAAAAACCAATAACATCAACGGAAAAAAGTCACAAATCCATTTCTCTCTACCCAGCACCAATTAGAGTTAAAAAATGATGTAATCCATATATCCCGAATGAACAAGGTCCGAGACTAAAATGCCACTTAGTATTCATGGATCTAAAGGTATCAATGATAATTTATGTCAGCAGCACGCTTTTTGTGCAGAAACCGTATCAATGCCCCTTAAAACCGTAAGTACAAATTCATTTATCGATAACCTTTATCAAGCTATTACGTTTGGAATTGCTTGAGCACCAAATTCTACGTCTTATCAAGACGAGCACACTGTAAGTCAATGCAGCAATAATGTATCGATCAAATCAAACAACCACCCCTATTTCACTACATTGCAAACACGCCAAATCGCAGATACATAATAGAACAATCAACTATCACCAAACCCTTGGCTGCTTAATTACTCCAATAATTTAGCCATACCCACTTCAAATTACCCGAAATCCTTCAAACTTTCCCCCAATTACGCAACACGGGCACCCCAAAATTCATCATACATCAATCAAATCGAAACCCCACCAAATAATTAGTTCAAAATCAACCCAGAAATCTACCCCCAACAAAAATCAAACCCCAAAACAGCAAAAGTCGGCATCTTTAGCAAAAACCCAGCTCTAAAATCATGATAAAATGTACTATTACATAAAAATTAACCAACAAAATAAAAATCCAAGCAAAACCCATGTTAAATAATCAAATTAAATGATAAAAAATGAAATAATCATGCAATTGGAAGTGTTAGAAAGGAGGAAAAACCTTGTGATCAGACTCAGAGGCGAAGGATGGTGGAGACAATAGGAGGAGAGAGAGGATGAGGAGAGAGAGTGGGATTGATCGGACGGTGGTGAGCATGGCTGCTGCTGCTGAACCCAAATCTAGCAGTCGGATCTGGGTGGTGTGATTTGCGGGGGAAAATGTTGGAAAGGGATTTTGAGGGGTTTATTTCATTTGCTCGTCAGCTGGACGCTACAACGTTCGCAAGGAAGAGAGGTGGTGTGTGAACCATCCAACTTTGGGTTGGGACTTGGGACTCTATTTCCCGGCGAGTGAGAGACCTAGTGAATCTTTCGGCTGCAATCGTTGCACGCACTGTTGTGCGGCCCAACTAACGTGTGTGACGGTTGTCTAAAATGATACCTAAGACGAAAGATTCTTGATAAAACGAGCTCGATCAATTTAAAAATAGCCCGAAATCAGCTTAAAGAAAGCCTGAGTTCTGACTCGAATGTTCAACAAGCCAAAACTAACCACTGTGTGTCGAGTTTTTGTAGTCCAAAATAAGCAAATTTCAACTGAAAATGGATTGCACAACTGCACTAGTTGCACATTAGCTCGAAAGATGTGTGATTTCATATTTTCGGACACACACACACACAAAAAAAAAGGCTTACGAGTTTATTAGTACAACTTGACCAAAAGTTACTCGGACACAGCTGAAAGTGTCGGTTTCGGATATTTGTAGGAGTGTCTAACACGTCTATGTTATGGAGAGAAAAAAAAACAAATTTAGGGCCTAAAATGGAGTGTCTAGGTCAGGGGCGGAGCTAGGATTTTATGTGTGGGGGTTCGGAAAATTTTGTAACTAATACGAAATATTAATATGGTAAAATCGAGATTTTTTTTAATTTTTTTCTTTTCGAGAAAGGATTTTTAAAAATTTATCTACACTACAGGCCATTTAATATAGCCTCATTTCATAAATTTTGAGCCAAAGCAAATAAAGTCGTAAATTTTTTTTGTTGTAATAAGCTCATTATCACGAAAATTATTCTTAGTTAAATATAAAAGTTATGCTTGTAAACACATGTTACAACATTGGCTGAGTGGCAGAGGAGGAAATTTCCATGTACACAACCCGTGTTCGAATCCTTTGGATGGCGGATGACACAATTTTTGCAAAATTTCTAAATCTAACTGAAAGGCATAAAAAAAAACAGCTTAACATATCAATCCCACAGTGCTCGAACTCGCGACCTGCAGCGTGCATAAGTATCTACAAACCGCTGAAGCAAGCATCCATGTATTAGTGATTATGTCCAGCTAAAATAATTTATTTCTTGGGGAGAGGGGGTTCAACTGAACCTCTTGAACCCCCCTGGCTCCGCCCCTGGTCTAGGTATCGTGTCATGTCCGACTCACGATGCAGCAAGTAGATGACGTATCGAAGTAACATAGGCACCCGAACATAATAACATAGAACCTAACGTTTCAAGAGCAAGAGATGGTTACCACAATTCGAACTCGATTATTTACGTATAGCCTTCCGACTTGTGAAGGCTTTTAGGTAACATGAGTAGTGCAAAATTTTCGACAAGTAATCATATGCCATATGGAGGGTGTTTCCTAAATCTGGTCACTTTTTTTCCAGTATATGACTAAACTGCAATGAAAAAATGTAGGTTCAAAGACAAAAGCGCATAATTTCCCAATGCTTCACGCCTTCACCATGGCTACTTGTCACAGTACACTTGATGTTTCTGTAGATCCTTTTTACAAAGAAATTGGAGCCCAAGAATTCGACACCACCCGGTTACAAGAAACATCCATTGAGAATCAGAAAAACAAGCAACATGAAGGCATAGAGATAGAGAGCAAGACAAGATAAGCAAAGCATTAGCAACAAGTTAAAAGACGAAGATTCTAAAATGTTGAATCTCAGCCAATTAATAAATACAGAATTTCCTGGCACACTCAGTGACTCAGACATTATATCCGAAAGTCGGAAACCAAAGGTCTTTGGGTCGTCAACCCGATTTCTGCAACCTGTCTCCCTAGAACTCAAGGATACAGAGATACGATCCTATAAAGCTGATTTCGACTCAATGTTTGCACTATGTGGACTTTCCTTAGCTCACTACAGACGCTCTTAAGTTGCATCAGAGTAAAAGATGATCCATTGCTTTATTATGCTATCAGACATATTCCGTATTGAACAAGCCGTGTATTAGCTTGTTGCCTTGTTGTATAATTGAATGCTCGATCCCACTCTTGTGAGTCTTTCTGGTTGATGCTGACATGCTGTGAATTAAAAGCTAGTGAAAAAAGATGACCACCAAGACTATACATACGGCCGAATTATAAATCGATGGAGTAACAAAAATATTTGGTTTTGTCCCACATCGACTGCTGAAAGGCGATCCTTCAACTAAGACGATATAAAAAGAGACGAAATCTACTGAATAAAGCATACCTTTCTCGGCCTTTTGGCTAAGATCAAGTGTAGTATCTGTTCTTATCAGTTTAATATCTGATATGTGGGCCACGTGTCCACACGATATTAAATTTATTTTTTAAGGGGGAGGGCCCATCACAGTAGCTTGCTGCTGGGGCTCTCGAGCGTCGCCCATGCGTTGCACTACTGCACGGGCTTGGCGCACCCCACCAATTCAGTCTTAACCCTTGATTAATTCACAATTAGTGATTATACGCATCAGAAGAAATCGTAGAACTTAAAAGTACCCGGACCGATATCAGAAGTTAAAACTTGCCTGATACAAATTGAAGTGTAGCAACTCTTGGTAAGAGATTTAGACATTTACTTAAGGCAGCGTTTGGGAACTTGGAATTCATTTCATTTGTTGGAATTCAATTCTAGAAATTGAATTCTTGGATTTCAGTTCCAATTCCAATTCCAAAATTGTGTTTGGGTAACCCTTGGAATTGAACATTTCATTTGCTACCACCATCTCTCCCCCTCCCAAAGCACCACCAGCCACCGCCCTATCCCCCGCACCCGCCCAAGCACCACCACCGGACCACCATCACCTCCGTCGCTGGCCTGCACCCCCATTCGTCCAATGCCCACGACTCACCCAAACAATGTTCCCACCAAAAGGATGGGAGAGAGATAAAAGCGAGAGATTGGTGTACCGGTTGGCGGTTAGCAGCGGTTTTGCGAGGCTGACGTGGCGGCGGTGGATGGCCGCTGATGGCCGGAGGTGGTGGATCGCCGGAGACAGCGGCTTGCGAAGAGGCACTTACTTGACACGTGGTGGTGTTATGGAAAGCGGGGTTGGTGCGTGGTTGCGGCGGTCGACGAGGCAAACGGCGGTAGGTGATGGGCAGACGACGGCGGTCGAGGGGCGGCGGCTATCGACGGGCAGTCGCGGCGGTGGAGGAGATCATGCCGGCTGGTGGTGGGTGGATATAGAAGATAGGTGAAAGGAGGAGAGAGAAAAAATTTGGTGCTGAAGGAGGAGGAGAGATAATGGGGTGGGGAATTAAAATGACATCTATTTTGGAAGAATTTGAAATTGTCTATTTTACTCAAGCATGGAATTGGGTGGGAATTGGATCAATTCCAATTCCAAATTCCATGGGTTCCCAAACACCTAGAATCATTTCAATTCTAGAATTGAATTCCAATTCCAAGTATCCAAACATAGCGTAATAGAATTTGTTGTAGGTGGTTCCTTACATGTATATTTCGCCTCTGACATGAAAGAAATGCGTCTGTGTCGAAGATTTAGTAGTAAGTACTAAAGCAAGGATCTTAATCTGATAATGTAAAAATGTAAGGGCAGTTTGCAGTGAAGATT
Source organism: Spergularia bocconei (assembly GCA_963457585.1). Taxonomy (NCBI): domain Eukaryota; kingdom Viridiplantae; phylum Streptophyta; class Magnoliopsida; order Caryophyllales; family Caryophyllaceae; genus Spergularia; species Spergularia bocconei. Next base: position 5,873,979 of record OY734951.1, on the reverse strand, counting down.
TACATAACCTATTGGTGTTAGCTTGCAGTGTGTGCTTGTCCTATACATTACTAACATACAGTCCGTCAGTTCTTTGCATTTGTTATCGTTTAACTTCTTTCACGTCTGCTCTGTTACCCGCAAGGCTGGAATTCTGCAGACCACTTATAGTGTGCTCTGTCCGAGCGAGTTGCAGATTCTGGTAATGGTTATGTAAATGTTTTATGTACTAGGATTGACAGAAGTTCCAATTTAGGAACTCCTTCCAAAAATGAACGTATACCACTTAAATACAGCGAGCACACGGTATTCTTTAGTAAAAGGCGAAAGAATAGTTCGCTTTGTGCTCACTGCATGGCTGCGTGAGGATTGTATGAGGAATGGCATGCGGCTTTGTAGTGAACTTCGTGGCTCCAATTTTCGTTCCAAGCGATGTGGGAGGTTTCTTTCATTTCTCTCACCACTTAAATATGCATATTAAACAACAATTGATCACCAAACTATTAGAGATTGTTGGAAAAAAAATGAGGATCTACTGAAAAACAGTTTCTCTCCAAACTTCGAGCAAATTGAATTTACAAGGTACTATCCTAAGTAGTAATTAGTACGGAGTATACAGTAAAATTTAGCTTTGTAAGTTACATTGAAAGAAGAGATAATCATCAGATTTAAGTTTTGAAAGTTATACGACATTCTTTTTCCGACATCCCCGACAAGATTAAATGATGAAATACTCCTTATTTATCTATAAAGAATTAACCGATTAAAAGATGGAAGTACTAAACTTTAATCACAAAACTACGACTAGATAGTTCAAACAATACTAGAAAGTCTATTTAATTATTGTAAGTTACGGTGTACTTTACTACTCCCTCCTTAAATATATGAGATATTCTCGAAGTTTTAACTTTGATCTCGCTTAGGTGAAAGAAGAAGCTCGATGAAGGGATTCCGAGATTTTTTTAATTCCTGTCCTCAAACTTCAGTTTGGGGTTTAATTCCTATCCTCAAAAAAACGTGTTATCCCACATTAGGAAAAGCAATAGGCATTTGCATATATATAATATGCTTAATTATTATAATGGTCACCCATCTACTAAAGGTGGGTAGCTTTAAGATTAAAACCCTTCGCTATGTTTGCCTACAAAATTAGCATATAGCCATCCGTCAAGGGTGGACTAGTATTTTTGGCCTTTTCAAATTGTGATCTTAAAGTTTTTAGCACAGACACCCTGAGTTTCATGGCTTAAACATAGATACAGGAGTATATATGATATGTACATACATGTTTCTCAAACTTTCTTGTTGTGAGATTAGTACATGGAACCAATTCAATCACTACATAGTTTTCTTTAAACCACCCAACACTCTACTCTTGTTTCGAATTATTAATAACATTATGTTGTGAAGACTAGCAATCTAGCATGATCTCTACGCACAAGCAATATAATTGAATCATCTCAACTTTAGCGCTGATTTGAAGTGTTAAGGTTAAGTCGTTTCACCACAGACAATGAATGATATCGTCATTTAAAAAACTACTGCTTCAAATAATCATTATAGGAGATATCGATCGACAAACACCAATAGTTATTACTGATCTATGTTTGGAAAATTAGCCGATGCACAATTGCACATTACTTGTCGACTATTTAGTGGACATATTGTTTTTTTTTTTGGTACAAAGGAGCAGCTAATGCTGCGGGGGGTGGGGGTATGAGGATTTGAACCCGGGACAACCCCCAGGCAGGTTGAGTTCCTATCCACTAGGCCAACCTTGATCCTCTTTAGTGGACATATTGTAGCCTTGAAATGTACTGTGTACTCCCGCTAAGTCTTTATTCTCCCACATCGGTAAATCACTATTATAATCCCTTGTTTATATTCTTGAGGCATGCTATAATAATTGTCCCTTCGGGGACATCTGATAAAATTGGAACGATACAGAGAAGATTAGCATGGCCCCTGCGCAAGGATGACACGCATAAATCGAGAAATGGTCCAAATTTTTTTGTCACTTTTGTACTCCAATGTGTATTGAAACTTCGAAAGACTTGTCACATTTGGTGTTGATTACTTGTCCTACGAACGGATCCACCATGTCCATGAGGTATCTCACTATCTTGTACGTCCCAGTCTTTCGATAATTGCAAAGTTTCTGATCTTTTTGAAATTGAATCCTAAGTTCCTTTTATTAAATACAGATATGCTGCAAATCTTCACCATAGACCATCTACCGAATGGTATGTTATGCAGTCAAAAGAAGGAATTTTCGTGTTCTTATATTACTGCATGACGAAGTCAGTGCCTTCACAGTTGCCGCTAGTAATTGTTGCAGTCGCTAAAAAAGCTTACTGACAAATTGTTTAATGTGTTCATGAATCAGGAATGCTGAATGACAGTTATTTTTTTCCGACGAGGGCTGAATGACAGTTAAATGCTGTATTGCTGTTTTTGCATGGATTTATGTCCATTACTTTTAGACTTGCATAAGATCTTTAGATTTGTAGGTAAGAATTGAGATTGAGGAACACATGAGCAACTGAATTTGTTTGTATGTCCATGTCAAGTGTATCTATGTCCAATGTTTTCGTCTGTGCTTGAAACAAGAGTTGCAAGCATTGCAACCTTGCAGGATTTGGGTGTTGTTGCTGGAAACAGGATAGTGGCAAATGACAACTGCTCGGACAGTGGCTCAGTATAGCAAATGACAAACAGCCGAGGTCGATTTATACAGAATAAATCCCCAAAATCAGGGGTAAGATAATGGCTAAATCATGTGCGAACAGCAGAACACAAAATGTTCAATAAACTGACATCTATGGACATTACACTGCAGCACCTACATGACGATTAACAAAAAAAAGAGTCTGTCAGACAACCGTGTGACCATCCCCAAACCCACGAATGAACTGGGGAACGATCCTCTACAGCACCAAAGGTTAGAGAACCAGTGGAAGCCGTTAATCACGCTCTGATCACACGGTCATGATTCATCAACCAGACTTGGTAACCTGTCTCCTTAGAACTCAAGGATACAGAGGTACGATCCTATAGAACAGATCCTGTTCAAGTAAGGTCGTACCCATTGCTACTTCCTAACCCTCTATATACTTTGTTTATAGGGACTATTTTCTCGATGTGGGATAATATCTGAACTTCTGATTTATAGTTCCCCCTTCTACACTCTACAGTACTATACTTGGCTAGTTAGCCTGCATCTCAGTGTCCAGTAGAAATCAGTTTATCTCTGTAATGTAAATGTTTTGTTGATTAGCTTCAAATCATTTGAAAACAGTTGGTATATAATACACATAAGAGATCAAAAGCACCATATCATTCGGTGTTCAATTCCTTTCTCCTCAAAGACATTATATGCTAAGTGTTTGTCTAGACGCCTCTGTCGTGAGGTGCGTGAACGTCGACGATGAAGCACCTCCATTACTTTTAGACTTGCATAAGATCCTTATTTCCATGTCAATGAACAGCACCTCCATGAGGGTTAACAAAAAAAGAGTCTGTCAGACAACCGTGAGACCATCCCCGAGCCCACTAAAGAGTCTTAAGTGTTAAGTACTACACGTACTGTATGCTTCACATTGCTTTTCATGAACTTAAACTAAGGTTATTGCTGTTGTCCTACGAATTTGGTACCAACATCTACGTACGCTAAAGTGAGGTGATATAAAATGAAACTGGAAACATATCGAGAAGATTAGCTTAGCATGGCCTCGACGAGCAAGTAATCAAGTATGACATACGTGAATCAACTCATCAAGACTAATTTGAGTATAATTTTCTATTCCTAAGTTTGATCGCTCATCACATATAACTATACTCAACATGCATCATAGTCTTCGGTACAAATTATGTCATTTGAATAATGTAATATGTTCTTTTTAATTTCTTACACTGATTTCTAAAGCAATAAGAATAAAAAAATCACATTGTATGATAAACGTTTGTATGGAAGCCTGCGTGAATCGAACATCAGACAGTGAAGTGGAACTAGACTGAGGTGGACAACAAAGGTTTGAATCACAGAGCGAAAGTGTTTGCGTTAAACAAGGTAAACAGCTAAACGCCTAAATGCCTTACTTGATGTAATTCTACCTCGCTCAGGTAACAGTGTATATAAGTAATGTATGTTAAATATAAATAATGACGATAACTTTCGTGGTATACAGTTTGCTTTTCGACTTGTTTGTGAAGGCAGCTGCAATGAATTTCGGGTTTCATAATAACGCGATTTATTTCTACTTTATTGATCAGTGCTAAAACCTTAGTGTACACCTTCATTCTCTGCATTACTGTGTTTTAACTAGTGCTGTAAGCTGCGTTATCAGTGTGAAGGTGACATGTCAGATTTCTCCACGAGTGTATAGGCTGAGAATGTTTAGACGTTAAGTGAAAAAACAAAAAAAAAATATGCTGGGATTTGGGTATCCCACATCGGCTATTTAGTATTATTTCTTCTGGAATATATACCTTGTCCGTACCATATTGGTTGTCCCTTCGGGGACATCTGATAAAATTGGAACGATACAGAGAAGATTAGCATGGCCCCTGCGCAAGGATGACACGCATAAATCGAGAAATGGTCCAAATTTTTTTGACGTTTTTGCCAGCAATTTTCCTCGATTCCAGAAATCTGCTACTGGCTACTGCTCCGTTACTATCAGGCTATCAGCCATTCAGCTACACATACAACATATCCAAAACTTTCAGCTCGTGGAGTTCTCACACGCATAAATCGAGAAATCGTCCAAATTTTGTCATTTTTTTTATACTTTCATATCTGCAAGCGCGAAGCTCAATTCCACAAGAAATCTGCTACTCCAAAACAATCTCTAATTGATCTGGGAATCCCGCCTTTTAGATTGGGTAATGCAGACTAGTAATAGTAGTATGCAAAGTCTGACTCAAAAGACGAATTAATTGAATTAGAAATGTCTGTCTTTTGGTTGTGACACTGATTAGGGGATACAAAAACAAGCTCGTTCAGGCTGTAATAAGTCCAGGCTGATTAAATTTGCGGAATCAGAGCAAAGAAAATGGCTGAAACAAATCATGTCCAAACAGCAGCAGCTACTAACTGTACAGATGTGTCTCAGTGAACACAAATTGTTCAATAAACTGAGCCAAAAACTTACCACTATGAACATTTCAGGTGAACGAAGATCTGCCACGTGAAAATTGGTACATAATGCCGCATTTTCGGAAGGGAAAATTGACCTCAAAAATTTCCAGCAGCACCTAGTCCATGTTACTCTATAGAAAAAAAAAGCATGAGAGCCTGCAGCTGTACTAAAAAGAACCAGCTCTACAGCAAAAATGAAATGCGCGACACCGGTAGTATCTAAGTAGAATTCGTTAGTTTCTTCTGGGAAGCTTCGTCGGCTGATGCCTCTTCATTTTTAACCATGGCCTTCTTTGCAAGCTCATAACCAGCAAAGTTCATTGCACCAAGAGGAGCCACCCAAAAGAACCTGGGTATGGCTCCTTTGAAGAATCCTAGGGGACCCTCGTGTTGGAGAATTGAGATTGCTACCATTGACGTGGATATAGGCCGGCCATGAGGAGCTGTCATCATTCTGGTCTTTAGCACATCAAAAGGTGTGGTAACGACAGCAGCAATCCCACCAGATAATGCTCCGACTGCTATTGTTTCCCACGCCTCTAGTTCCCGACCAAGGAGATGCTGAGCAAGCTGAAGAAACAGAAATAGAATCGTCATCAATCACACGATAAAATAAAAACTTTTGAAAAGGTTAGGATATTTATTAGAGGGCTCTATAAAACCTGAAACGCTCTTTGAAAATTACTATGACCGTCTCATCTGTTAAAAGAAGGTTCTACTGCACTCCACCGGAGTTAATACTGAACACTATATACATATTCACCATGTTAAAGAAATAAAGAGTATTCTCCCGCATTATCAAGAACACATCAGTTAAAAATCAACATGCAAACACTGCATAAGTCACCTACTGAAGGGCCAATGATAGAGTTCTAACAACATTACCCCAGTCCCTCAAAGGTGAGGAGGGATCGGATGTACGTAAGCCTTGCGAGGCTGCTCACAGATGACCCAAAATGAAAATTGCGTCGAGAATCGCACCAACCAATTGATTCTCACAATACAAAAAGTACATACAGTTTTGCGAGCCATTTTGCTTGATTCTAAACAATAGAGTCCTGTTTTAAAAATCCATTAAAAAAGGGTCCAATAATTGAGAAAATGTGTGGATGATCTTATGGAACTCAAAACTCGAAAGAGTACTCATTGGCAACTATGATTGCACCGGTCTTAGTGAAGTGCAACACGCCTCAGGAAGAGTTCTGGCAATTCTTCCAACTGCTGTTCATGTTAGTGGGTATGCATCTATTAGCAGCTATAAAAATGATTTACCTTTTTGGACTCTGCATACAACCCCATGCCAGCTACATACAAAGGAACCTCTCGGCACAGAGTTACACCTGTCCCACGAAAAAAGCCTTTCAGACCGTCTTGTTGCCAAGTACCCACAATTGCCTCTCCAACATTGTTGAAAAGCCCAGCTTGTAGACGCTGCTTCAGAACCTCACATGGTATCCGCGTTGCAGTGCCTAGTAATGTGCTGCAGAACGATGCTAAAGATTGCACCTAAACAATAAACAATATTTCTACATTAGCCAAGGCCCATCACAATTACCCTCGAGGGAGGGTCATAAGGCGCTGGGAAAGGTGAAAGGTGGAAGATGGGGAACTAAAAAAATCATAAGCTGTCAGAAGGAAGATTGTCCAACTACAGTGTGAATTAGACAATGATGCAGTACATTGCTTTCAATTCTGGAATTCTTAAGAACGAAATATTAATTTCACTAATGTCGAGTTGACATAAAGGATGGACAGGATCTCTAGAAGACACAGATTGCCAGTGAAAAGAATCATGCAGAAGAGGACAATAGTAAAACCAATTGTATCTTGTCAAAATGAGTAATGAGAGTATCTTTATCTCTCATCGGAACAAATTATGCATGATGACACCATTTGTTAAACACAAGTATCCCTTAAAGGAGCATCTTCAATCTCCAGAATTTTTCTCTAGCATTTATTCCATATTGTATGTGTGCACGCTAATTTTCCCAACAACAAAAGCATGTAACTAACAATGATTCTCTATTGGATGGACGGGGTATGAGTTGTAAATCTTATACTTCACTAAAGGCGGAGCAAAAAATGCCACTGTAAGAGAAATATACCTGAATTTCTGGTAGTGTTGGGGCAACATTAATTAGCACAAGTTTGGTAGCCTCAAAAATTCCAGTTCGTAGTCCATGGCTGAAATTTAAAGAAAGTAAAAGCAGAAGATATGAGTATATGAACATACAGTAAAACAAAGAGACAAGGATTACAAGGGAGCAAAGGTGACCTGGTAAACTGCCCAAGAATTGCAGGGAGGGAACCCCTGTACAAACCCCGGACTCCAATTTGAGGAACTCTTGATATAACTTCAGGAAAGGAGAGAGTTGATGTTTGAACTCTAGTCTGCAAAATAGACAAGACACTCTTAGACTGCCTCATTATCTGAAAAATCATAGAATTCTGGAGCATTCACAGCATTAGAATCACATTTCAACTCTCTTTCCAAGCTACTCCCTCAAGATCCTATGATCAAATCGTGCACACACACATACACAAAAAGTTATCATTATGAAGAATACCTTAATGGTGTCAACAGGGTGCAATAAAGACGTAGAGAGCCCAGAGGCAAGGCCGCCTGCCAGAGCGGATCGTAGGACATTTCCAGTAGGTATTTCCACTGGAGGTGCAACAGGAACCACAGTAGCAGCTTCAAACCATATATTCCTGTATTCAATACAAAGAGACACCAGTATTAGAATCTCAAATCAATACAGAAGTGAATATGCTATATCCAGAGAACTGAAGGCAGTACGGTTGAACTTTTAATGTCAGGCAACTCTCAGGACGTTTACCGTACAACTGCGACAATAACGAGACCAAAGGGCAAGAGAGCTAAAGATGATTAGTGCATTCATCGCCGTCACCGCCAAATGACTCCTTTATTTTCATACGAAAGCAAAATTTGTGACAACTTGGGAGCTTAACCTTGCAGCTCGCATTAGGTATACTCGTGTCACCCCCTATGGCGTCATTTTATCAATAACCTCTATTACCTCAGAAAACAGGCCCACAAGCCCTTCACTCTAAATAAATTAGAAGTTCTATTATTACAATGAATGGCCATGTCCCGAGAGAGTGATGTAGATGGACTCAACAGTGATGCTCGTAAAAGTAGGAAATACGTCTTCAAGAAAACATCCAGCAGGACTGAATTTTTTATGATTAAGAAGCCAACAGCATTTAGAAAGCTTTCAAGGCAACATGTGCACATGCGAGGTAGAACTCTTAATCCCTTTCAAGGCACACAGATATCTGTAGTGTACCTTATGTCTAGCAACACACATTGCGTCTTTAGACTTAACTAGGAATCTCTTCTGATAATGTGTAAGAGTTCCTCTGAAGTTTGCCATGCTTCCCTTTGAAAAGTATAAGCAGCTTCTGTACACTTCCAGGGCCACACGTGCTCTAAATATCACTGGTCATCTCAAAACCTCTCTTACTTAAGCTGGCAAGCTACAAAAAGTCTCTGCATCAAAGATTGTGCAGGAGCTATCAAAAATTTAGTAACATTGGGGTGTAAGGAAGCTTTGGTGTGTAAAAACTTTGGTGTGCTAGCCCCCACCACGAATGATATATAAAAGCAAATCAATCAGATTTGCAAAGATTTCTTATGGCTCAACACAGGAAGTCGGGAATGACAGACCTTGAGCTCCAAAGGATTCAGAGTGACTTTAATGTCAAGGAAATACTGTCTAGGAATAAAACTCTCCCTGATAAATGACTTTAGGCAACCTATTCTCTAACTCAGGTGTTTTCGATTAGTTCAGTGAAGGCTTTCAAGTTTCACAGGGAACATATATGGCATGTTAAAGCAAAGTTGGTGACTCTTGAGTCTTGAAGGACATTTTTTATTTCAGGGACAAACTACTCACATCTTCAAGCTCCATAGATGCTGACATTCCTGCTGTCATGGTTCAAGTAAGGAAGTACAAAGTCACAGTGGCCTGGCTTTTTGGGCAGAATCTCCCTAATAACTCTTAAGAGTAACATAATAGGGAATCCTATCAGCATTTTAAAGCACTGCTTCATTGCTGCTTTAGTTGTGAAGAACAAATCCGCTCATAAAATATCTGTCGCAGGGGGTTAATATTGTGGATAGGTGGCTTAGTTTGGCTGGGTTTCAATCGCAGTGGGTCGTCTAAGTGGAAGCTCTCTTGGCTGAAACACATGTTTGGCGCAGGCACTGGAAAATCGTATGAACAAGATGTACTAGTATTACCACTGTTTACAAACTCTGGACTGAACGTAAAAATGGTTTGGTTGACATATACTAAGCCCCACGGCCCACAGTAGTTCCTTTGATCACTCACTCATCCCATGTACAACTCTGCCACGCTCTTTCTCCTCGGTTCTCTCTCATCTCCTTTGTCTCACTCAGTAACTCTGTCTCCACATTCCCAATCTATTTTTGTTGTCCGTACAAACTATATCCTATTCTACATGCAGCGTTCCGTGAAGTCTCCCCTCCTACAACCACTAATAGCTGTTCAGCATCACCAGAAATCATAGCCAACCATAACCACTCACGAGCCACGATGACTGCTGTCAACTACCACCCAGGACCAGCGCCATCCTTCCACCACGATCAACAGAGTCCATTTCTTGGCTCTGGGAAAACCCAACGAATCATGCTCTTACTGTTTAGCGTAGAATGAGATGATCATATCAGATTTTTTTTCTAGGTAGGCAATTTAAAATGGGAAAATACAAGTTCTCCTCAAAGTGAGAAATAAATAGGTGAATAGTCGTGAGTTGGAGTTTCTAGACCTTAATTATGTAAACATCATTTAGTTTGATACTTTACATTGGGTAGTCTGTCTTCTATTAAATAAAGATCACCCATGTCCTAAACATTAAGGGCTTGTTTGGTTGGATGGGTGTAATGTAATCACCATTACCACCCATTTAGCCCAAACATACACAAGTTGGGGGCTTGGGTGTGAAACCTCATTACAATGTAATGAGATACCCATTGAACTAAAAAGGTAATAATCATAGTCCTCTTAAACCCATGTAGATCTCATTACATCATTAGATGTACTCAACTACTTTATCCACCTTTTGAGTCCTCTTTTTCCCTCTAAAATTTCAAACTCGTATGTTGGTACTAATTGTACATTGTAATAGTGATTAGTTCCAACCAAACATGACCTAATAAAAATATTGACGTACCTATTAATTTCAGATGCAATTGTATCCCATATATGACGTAACACAGGTCATGTCCATGAAAGAACTAGATTTGAAAAGTTCCTATAGCTCTAAGCCTCTAACTGTAGAAACAAATTCCACATTACCATATCCCATTTCAATTTCTAATAATATATACTAGTCATATGATATTGTTAGCTATATAAACAAAAAAGTATCTCACCTAGGATCATCTTGCAAACGATCAGACGGCAGCAACAACATAAAATTGCGAAAATGTCCATAAGAGATGGACCCTCCAGTATCAGCATTCAAAAATCTCATCATAGCAACTGCATTGTCTTCATTTGATGGAAGTCCAGCATTTTTCAGAGATGCCAAAATTTCACTTTTCTGAAGTGTACCCGACTTGCTCAAGCATAGAGATGTATAAGCACGAAGAATAGTTGCTTCCCTCTGTTCCATCAAGGTCAGAAACTGTTTCCAGCCAATTGAGTTTGCAAATAGGTGGCTTCTAGCACGGCGTAAAAACTCTTTGGCATATCTGCGTGGTAATTTTCTCTTTCTCATAGCTACTTCAAGATCATCTATATTCACTTGGCCATCCCCGTCTCTGTCAAGTTCCTCAAAGAATCGCCTTCCTGCAAAACGGCCAAGCACCTCAGCCTCAATTTATTTTTTGAATTCTAATACAAAGCTGTATATGTGGCTAGAGACAACAAAAGAGGCAACCGACGGAGAAGCATAGCATGGAAGGCCAAATTGGTTGCATAAACCAGACTACTAGTCATCAGAAGATGCTGAGCTTATATCTCGGCACTGATAATACAATACATGGCCGGATATAGAAAAAGTGATATCAAAACAAATTAGAGATAAATACTCTACATCGACTTCTTTGTAATTGATTACATTTGAGGACGGATTGAGAGACAATGTACTTGCGGCCTGGTAGTTTCTTATCTATGCATGCAACAAAGCAACTGGTGATTTCCAGGGTGTGCCAATATCAATGCTTCAAAGGAATTGGGAATTCTGCTAATCTTAGAGCAAGGGCCCCTGACCTCTTCGGTTCTCTCTAATACAAAAGAAAATGACTAAGCCTACTCAACAACAACATATCTAGAAAATAAGTCCCCATCTGACACTCACGAAAGCAAAACACGCACAGTTTGATCAGCTAGTGCTACGCATTAATCTCACATGAAGTTTTATGCAATGCTCATAAAACAAAAGCCTCCACCCGCATCAGCGAATTTAACACCCACAATGTAGCTATAAAAGGGAGCAAATGTAAGCTGGTCTAATTTGAAAGCATATATCGAAGGAGTTTACAATGGCAAGCCATAGACACGCACTTCTCCCCCGACAACCCTCCCTCGAAACAAGAAAAAAGATGTCCCTCAAAGTCACCAGGTAACAAGAATCAAGGTTTCTCCAGTGTACATGTATGTTCCACCACTTCCCAAACTTGAGTTACTCCTAATATGGATAAGCACAGAAGTAGTTACAGGAAAATGGGGGAAAAAAAAAAAAACAATGGTCCTCTGATCAAGCTTCTTCCCAGGATTCAATTTATTACTCATTACCCACTACCATACGCTTGAAACAAGGGAAGGGAAGGTATGGACACAGGTGTCTCAGGAGTATTTATCTATTGCGTTGACAGCCATAATGGCTTTCATTACTTCTTTAAAGAGGATTTTGCCAAAGTGTCAACTTCCAAAGCCGTGTCCCAATCATGGATATGTTTCCAGACACTAGATTTTTATCAATCTGGGACCTCCATGTTTTCATGTCAAGACACAAATCTTACTTGATTCAGCCCAAGGTTTCAACTTTTTTTAGAATCGATACACATTCCCTACCTATCGAAACACTTCTTTCCTTATCCGGTCCTATCCATGACCAATACTCATCACGCCGTCTTTTCTCTTCACAGTCCTCGCCTACCCCTGACCCCCTGACCACACTAATAACGCTCTGAAACATCATAACAAATGCCACAAGGAAACTAGACTGAGACAAGAGAGACATGTAGTGCAGGATGTACCATAATGCCGGCTCATACGTGAAATGTCAAAATCCCATCATCCGAGATGGCAACACTAACATAAACTTACTATATATACTAGACAACACCTACATTACCTAGCTCCTTAGAATTAACTACTTATAGTGTCGTCCTACACCTTCATGCCAGCGTAAAAGCATAATTGGATATGATATGCATCTAGAGATTAGTCGACTACCTAGGTAAAAGAAAACAATTGACAAAAAGAGATGAGCAAAATCAGGATTCTTATCTAAATGCTTAAACTACAAATGAACTTTATCTAGATAGAAATAGAAGAAGTACCTTCAGCCTCAGTGTATCTGAAGAAATCCTGAACAGAAAACAACTTTTTCTTATCGGGAATATCTTTGGCAGCACGCCCGAGTTGAGGCACAAGCTCAAGAAGTTCTGAAATTGAGACAGTTGACAAAGTTGTTCTTAAGCGCTCCACATTGGACAATGGAATATTGAGCAACCCAGTGGCCAGCTTTTGAGGGGTTAACCCTCCTGAATCTTCATCACCAGTTGCAGTCTCACCATCATCCCCATCTGCATCTTCATTCACTGGAGAAGCAACTCCAACAAGTGTAGATGGTGCTCCACCCACCCTCGCAAACTTCAAATTTCCCAAGAATACGTTCATATCTGCCCTTTTACCCTCTAGGATACTAGTAACTGCTTTCCAGTGATCAATGTGAGTGGGGGCTGAAGATGGGGTTGATGAAGAATCGAAAACTTTTTCCTCCTTTTGTTTAACCCCATGGTCAAGCTTTTGAACATTTTGTATTATCTGCTCAAAAATGAGACTTATCAAAAGCTCAAAGTTTAAGTGCTTCCCTTCCTTACACTTGGAATTCTCGGTTGGCAGCATCATAACGAAAACACCCTTTTCTGTTTCTCCTTTCTTCAAGTCATACGTAAATGCAGAATTGGGTGAATGAGCAGATACGCGTGAGGGAGCATTTCCCTCATCAACTACTTTTGAGCACCGTTTCTTCCCAAACTTAAATGGTGCAGGAAAAGCCTGAACAAAACCATTAAGAAACATCGACCACGTCATTGCAAACTGCAAACAATTCAAGCAAGACCCATCCTTTTTCCCGCAATCCCTTTCTCTTGACCGCTCCTTCACCCCATTCACCTTACGATCAAGACTCCCACAATGTGGCGATAACATACCCAATATCGACCTAAGTGGAACCTTTATCGACGACCCTTTTTTCCCATCCTCATTAACATTACAAGGTGAAGGATTGTTCTTCCTTTTCGATACATGAACCTTACTATTCTTACTACTGCTTACATTACCAAAACTACTCAAATTCCCTAAAACCTCAGCATGCCTAGCATCCTTCTTCGGACCAAACCAATTTAACTCAAACTCCTTCGTCGCCTTCTTAAACCCGGCTTCTAATGGCGAAAACGCCTCCTTAACCACTTGTATCGAATTCAACAATGATTCAACAGGGTCATTTCTCCCAGAAACCATCACTAAAACCCCAAATTAAACCTCAAAAACTCCTCTTACTATGAAATGTCAGCAAATTAACAAACACTCAACAAAACCCTTCACCAAATCAATCAAATCGATTAAATTTAAACAGCAAACACATCTCAAACTCCCACAAATTCGACAAATAAGATCTATCAAACTAACAAATCAACATTTCAGCAAAATCCCAGATAATAATTTTGATAAAGTTTTAATCTTTTGCTAAATGAACAACATGGGTACACCTGAAATTGAAGAAAAATTAATGGGTTTAAGCTTAATTTAGGAATTAAACTAGATTATTATCATCATTTCAATTGGGAATTTTCTTGAGGTGAGAAAAGTATAGAAGAAGTTACCTGTGATAAGTTTCTGAGGATATGAGAAAATTGAAATAAAAATATCAGATGATAAGAATTGGTTTTTTCCAGAAAAATATTTAGACAAAATTTATTCAGCATATATGGGAAAATTGTGGTGGCTAAAGATCAGCCCTTTTTCTGGGTTAATTTTCTCTGAAAATTGTTGTTCTTTTTCAACTCTCTCTTTTTTTATATTAAAATAATAAAAGTTACTGTAGTTTTTTACTTTACTTGTAGAGTTGTAGTTGCAGAAGTAAATAAAAAAAAGTTTACTTTTTTTTTGGGACAAGTAAGAAAAAAAAGTTTTTTTTTTTATAATAACAAATGTATTTTTTTGTGGATAATTGGGGGCAAATATGGACGAAGAACTGACTTAGTGACACGTAGGACTAAAAAAAGTGACGGTTGCGGTTTTTGAAGTCGTGTTTCACTGAATTTGATTATTTTAATATTTTATTAGAGGGGTACAAATATCTAAGCATTCTTTTTGGTTCAGAAACTTCAGATTTCAGTGACTGTACAACCGACCTTCATGTTTATCCACTGCCCTAAGTGCCCACCCATCGATGTATAGTAGTTGGACCTTGGAGCAAGCAACTACATTGGCCAAATTAGTCTTGAACGATTCTCGTCCGGTTTAATTCAGATTCGAGTTGTGTAGAATATGCGTAAAGTGATGGTATTTTCGTATGAGGATGAAAATTACTAGTGTTGTTCCCGTTCTCAAGGCTCAAACTTGAGGTCGAAAATGTACTCATTCCTAAATGCAGAAATTCTCGATTTGTTTGTGAATGAACCAAAAAAAAAAAAAATTTGTTACCATCCACGGAGACACATTTGTTCGAATGATTCGAATCAACTTTCAAAATAAGGATCAAAATGTACGTAGGAAATAATCGAGTTAGGGTCGTAGGGAGTGCTGCAGATGGTGTAATGCGAAAAATCTCAATTACAGTACATCAACAATTATTACAACAATCAGTGTACAGATGGTTGTGTGATCTTTTCCAAAGTTCAAACAAACTAGAATGTATCAAGCTGCTTTATCAATGGAGACTATGGAATGAAGCAGGCATCATCACAGTATTGAGAGACAGGAATGCACATCTTCAGCGGCAATGTAGATAAGCGACATTCATTTGATGAAATTAGAATGCAGAGCCGCTGTCTTTGGCCTTCCCGAGCATGATATCTTTAGCTTCGTTGATTTTAGAGGCAAGGTAGTGACTACCACCGGCATCAGGATGGTTTGCAATCATTACCTTCCTGTGAGCTGCTTTGACCTTATCTGCGGCTACACTCTCCCTGCCATTCACAATTTCCATTGAAGGTCACTACTGATCAGTAAAATGAAGTGACCAATATACAACTTCAGACCAATTAGGACTCAGAAGTCGGAAGAATGTGGGGGGTGATATGTAACTTTAACAGATAGTTGACCGACGTGCACTGTGAAACTACATTAAGATACACCATAGACAATCTGCTTATACAAGAGGAAGATAAATGATAAAGCACAACCCAGGTTGATTTCCCTTAAAAAAAAAAACCAAAAAAAAAGAAAGGGAAAAAAAACAGGTTGATTCCAGACAATACAGGCTAAGCACATCCCAAAGTTACAAGAATGCCAGTGTGATTCATCTCAGTAATAATCACACAGCATAATGTCCGACGGTCGCACAATAGAAGTTATAGTCTTATAGAACTGCTCATAAGTGTAAAGTTCTTCTGATCTAGGTTTGCTCACTTTCTTTGTAGATCAACTCAAATTTTATTTACTAAAATGTGTCTCTATTATTTCAATAGATTACGATGGAAAAACATGGGGAGTTGTCATCATCATCATCATCACCCCATAACTCTATAAAGGTTCTTGCACCAGAGGGAGTGGGAGGAGGGGGGGGGGGATGGGAAGAACTATGCACCCTTTCCTTTTGTGCTGTTACACAAAGCTCTGTTTCTACTCGGCGTTTATCCTACTCTTTTAATGTCAAATAAGACGACTACTTACAACTGGAATAAGACAGCTCTCAAGGATGACCAGAGAACAGCAGTCAAATGCACCACTTCGCAACTAACAGACAGCAACATGATGATGATTGAAATTTCAGAACATCTACTATTCTACCAGATAACCCTAAAAAACTGACATGATGTCAAGCAATCCCATGCCTAATCCAGGAGAAAAATATGGATTTTTGATCTACAGATGAGGCATTGTAGTCAACGA
Organism: Spergularia bocconei; assembly: GCA_963457585.1. Lineage (NCBI taxonomy): Eukaryota > Viridiplantae > Streptophyta > Magnoliopsida > Caryophyllales > Caryophyllaceae > Spergularia > Spergularia bocconei. The sequence goes on along the minus strand of OY734951.1, from coordinate 5,857,521 downwards.
AAACCTATATTACAGGCTTCAGTAGTTGTTCATCTCAAACTGAGCTTCTAAGTCCCACACTCGTGCCAGAGAGCAATACATACAGCAAGTCAGCAATAACAAGGTCTTAACCTAGACTCCTAGAGTGAGAATGAATGAGATTTGTCCTTAACTTATTGTGACTTTGTAAGCTTACTTTCAGATTAATGAAATAATTGCTTGGACATTGCTCTCACATATACATATGATCACAGGACCGAAAGAAAAAGTGTTGTTTCTCTAATAGCCAGGTTGGCCTCAAAAAGCACAGTTCCAAATTCAATTCAGAGTTACCGAGCAAATACAAACAGAGTGCAGTGTGATGGGAAAGAAGGGTGCTCTACTACGTTCCAACTGTTCTGAAATGAACTTGAGCCTGGTATAAGAATCGTATATACTGTCCTCCTTCGTCAACCTAGTATTGAAAAAAAGAGTAACAGCATAGCCCACCCGGCCACCCCACAGGGCCACATACAATAGGTTCATGTTAGAGTGTATCATGTAGAGGGTAGGAAAAAAGAAAAAAGCCACCACGCTTATATAGAGTGAACAATTTATCAGCCAAAGCCTCAAAAGATTTCATGAAGACTAAAGGAATCAAGTTTTTTAAAGACAAATCTCTAGTGATGTCCCAACTCCAACCATACAAAAAGGCATAACTAATAAAAAGGTGTCTGGACTACCTTACACCAAGAATTAGAGCTGCTTCTCTCCTTGTCATCGTCGGTTGGAATCCACCCTCATAATATCTTCGAGGTTTCGGTGGTCGTGCCTTGAATGACTGCCACGCTTGTATTCCATATCTACCAGCAAGAGCAGCACCAGCAACTGCAAGCCCAGCAATAAGTGGTGTAGCCTGGTAACATCTAGCAATGCATTGATTTTAGAGTCTAAATTTCACAAGGGTATGTCATCAGCAAAGAAGTTTCAAATAAAAGCTTCATATTCCAGAGTTTACAACGACTACAAGAAACTAAAAGAAAAAAAAGCTCAAACTCCACCTGGATATAAAGTCTAAAGTGAATTGACAGTTGACAAATTACAAACCAATCCACAAAAGGCTAAACATAACGGCAAGCCCAGCAAGAAATGGTATCGCCTGTTGAAGTCTAGCAATGCATTCAAATTTAGAGCCCAGATTTCACATACTCCGTATTAGGGTTTGTCAGCAGAGAGAAGTCTAAAATTCAAAAAACCTTTATGTCTAAATTCCAAAAAAAAAAAAAAAAAAAAAAAAAAAAAACTCAACCAGTCTAGAATGACAAAACCCACAAACGGATAAATGATTAAATGTAAAGGCACAACAGTGAGTTTTCGAAGACTTGGGTGCTTTTTATGGTCTCTGGTAGACTTAAGGTCTTAGCATGCGAAAAAGACCTTAAATGACGTAATTACAAGGCTACAGTTAAAGGCCTTAAAGCAAAAGGGTTACCTTCACATGTCTAAATTCTAAATTACATCATAATCTAGGTCAGTAATTGATATGTACTGAATCTGTACCTCCTAAAAGAGCCATTCGGGTGAATATTTTTATTCACTAACATATGAGAATGCAAACAAGGTGTTTAATGAGGATACATTGCAATTGCAAACAGATACTTCTGCAGACCATGGATAAACAATGGCCTCAAATGGAAAGATTTACCCAGAAATAGTGTTTAGTTTAAACTTTCAAGTACTCAGCTAAGTAAGACAGTTATGCCAACGACTCAACGTGTTCTTCACCCTAACTCCCCTAGAGCCCTACCATATCATTTGGTAAGGGGAAGGAAACAAAAGAACGATAATTGATTGTCTGCTTGTCTAAAGACGAATGAAGGTAATGGTCTCATTGAAAATCCGTCACTTTTCTTAATGCACTTTTGGTATCTCTGATAAGCATCTTCGGAAGTGGTAGCTAAAGAAAACAACTCCGTTGATATAAGAACTAACCTTCACTCCAAGACTTCTCTTCATAACTTTTCCCAACGTGTAAATAATATCCCTTTACACCAAACCATCCTAAAGGTTATTGAAAATGAAAAGTAAACTAAAAGCCTTCTCCAATAGTAGAAGTACATCATTCCGAAATCAGAATCATCAAAAGGCGCCACATTCCAGTTAAAATTGCACTCCTGAGTGTCCTGACCACTAACATCATATCGTTGCTAACCAAAACATATGTGGTTTAAGGCTTCCAAAAGGTGGTGACAAATCGCCATACAAAGAGATAATTGAATCTCTACCTCCTCAAAATGCATCACAGAAAAGTTTCCCACACGAGTCGCAATTAAAACAGCAAACAAGGCCTTTCACAATGACCGATTGCAGGCACTTTGAGGAGGTACAAATTCAACAATCCCCTCAAAATCAACCCAAATTTACACCTTATAGAACGCGACCAAGTGGCTATCAGTCTATCACACTACATCATCATCAAACTTCTTAGACACTAAACCCATAAATTCCCAGAAACCCCAAAAATGACACCTCCTGAAAATCCCAACAACAAATAGATCCTCCTCAGAACAATATTTTAAAAAGAACCCATTTTTAAATTCTGGGTTAATTTTCTACATGGATTCATTAGCTTGATTAATCAGGCAATCCTAAATTAAAACAAAGATCATACTCCAAAACCATCACAAATAAACTATATACTATATCTTCATTCTTCACAACAATATATTCATATAAAGCGTATAAATCACAAATGGGTTTCATCAGTTGAACTGAAATTCACAAGAATCAACAATTTAAACAGCAGCAAATAAAGTAAATTTATGAGATCAAAGCAAATTAAATAAAATACAGGTTTAAAAGAAAAGGAGATTTTACTAACCATTTATTTGTATGATGAATCAAATAATAGAGAAATGAAGGTTGGAAATTTGCATGAACCAGCTGTTTTGTTTGCTGCTGAGTTTCTGGAAAATTTTAGCGCATCCAGCTTAGTTCCGATGAAATTGGCCCTGGGTCGGGGTTGTAGCTGGCAATTGGGTAGGTCGGATGAGTTTCGGGGTCAGGTCAAGATGGGTCGGGTTTTGTCGGGTTCTATTCTAGATGAGTCGGAGTGACATATAGCCTTTGGAAGTTTATGGTTTATGTGGCCATCGAGTTTGGTCTGTTTCGTGTTGAGTCGGTTTTGAATTGAGTTAGCGTTGTTGCAGCATTTCATTCTTGTTCTTTATGTTTTAATTTTCGTATATGACTTCATTATAGTCTTATATGACATGGAATTTGTGACCTTAACACGACTTTGTAAACCAGTACACTTAAGATATTGACCTTAGTAGCCTTACCTTCCCTCTAACACCATCGATGTTAACTTAGTATTTTAGCTACTGATTAGTGTTTATGTTGGCAAGTAGTATCAAACTCATGTCATAAGTGATAGGTGTCATGTGTCTGCCTCAATAACTTTATAATCAACCATTCTTATAATACGAGAGTAAATGGTTCTAATTTAGGGCCATAATCAAACTTGTGAAGTTGTGACCTCATCAACAAAACATGATAATTCTTAGATGTGCTACATAAGTAGCATTACAATGTCCATGTTCCCCTAAATTATTAACACTTTGTTCATATTTTATCTCGCATATTCAAACCAAACTTTAACAACTAAAGAGAATAAAACGAATACATCTACTAAATTAGGCTTTCATTCTTATTAATCAAATTATTATCTCTTCCATAACTACGTAACTAACCATCTTTTTCGTCATTACATAGGATAATGACACCCTTTGGAGTCTTGTTGTTATCCCACCAAACAGGCAACACAATTTGACAAATTGACAAAATTAAGGTACAACTTATAACCCTTCTATTTCTGACAAGTAACTTCGACAGGAAATCTATGCTAGTACTACAGTTTCAAAGGACAACTAGAAACGCAGTAATAGAACCTCACATGTTCTTGGTAAGCTCTTGTACATAGGGCATTATTGTGTGGTGGAATGGTGGGCCGAGGTGCAAAAGTCGGTACAATTAAGAGGAACGGATATTATAATTTAAGAATCTATCAAGTTCAACGCCTCAGTCCGAATTTTTGAGGAAAAGAAATACCTGCCAAGGATGTCGAAATACTTTATCTTAGTCTATGTCACATCACGTGTTCACTCCATGAAAAATCATATAATGTCACTAATCCTATCAATATGAAATTATGTTCTAACAAATGTATTAGGTGATGTCAAGATATTAACGAAATCGAATACGGTTTGAGCCCTAGAGTGGATTATATGATCTGTTTTCACCTTCTTGGTAACTAAACTTGAAGTACTTATTATGTGTGATGTCAACTTGAAAGCTTTGCTTCATATGCAAGAGAAGGCCAAGGGGGAGAAAACATTATGTAAACTACTTTTTCTAAGTACTTAATGATGAACAATTTACAGTGAAGCAAAACTTAAGTAATACTCAAAAGGTTAGATGTTAATCTGTGATGCAGCTTAATTGCCATCTTTCATAATATTCTGATATTATCCATAATCACTAAAGCCAAAAGCATAGCTTTTCTAACAAGGTCATGTGCAAACATTTTTTCAGTATCTCTGTCACAGAGTTTTCAGATTTTTAGTCTTGTTATCGAATATTTACACCCGCCTTTGTGAGAGGGTAAATATAAGCATTCCGTGTAAGATGATATCGATTTTTACACTCAACTTTAAGAGTTGTATTGAATGAACTGGTCGCAAATTCTGACACCCAAAGCTCTGTGACATTGAGTGAGCAAAAGTCATTTGATGCAAAGAGAACTTTCTTGTAGTCAGATCTGATAAAACACCAGTTTACCTGAACATAGTAATGAATTTGGATCCAAGAAACAAAGTAGCACAGTAAGAACAAATTATATAAATTATTATTACAATAAGAATTTCACTAATTTCATAAACATATTCAAACTCCCTACTAAAACTGAGAAATATATTGACTCACTAGTGGAAAAGAGCACTTTGTGATGGAAAAAATAAAAATAAAATTAAGTGAAGAACAAATGAACAACAATAAACCACCATCAAGTAACCCATTTTTCAGCAGTCTTCATTTATTCACCCTTCTCTCTTTGCACCTCTTCACATTATAAGAATCACGAGACCCTCATGTTGTGGTTAATTGGCCTTCAAATGAGATTGGCTCTCGCTGAGTATCGATGTGACCTTGATCGCAAGCTGTTCCGCCATGTGTAGCATCCCCTCAATTCTTGACGAATATCTGAACGGGTACATCTTTGACGGGGGTGCTCTCTAATTTGCCCGGCACTGAATGCCTTCGTGGCACTCCAGGGGAGGCGGAAAATGACAGGCGCTTCTTGGCAGACCCAACAAATGGCGGCTTTTGGTCCGATGGTGGGGTCTGGATGACGTTTTTCTCAATAGCCCCCAAGGGGCTGGGCAGCTTTGTCTTGGCCTTGGCCGATTTTGTAGCTGCCATGTAGCTTGGAACGGAGGGTGAGCTTGCAAGGCTCTCATCGTCCCTCACTGATGATCCGGCAATGCTGTGCCTCCTGAATCGCTCTGACTGAATGCTCATCATGCTTCTGGTATCCTCATCTTGAGGTTGCGCCCACCCGTTTGTCTTTGGGCTTCCTGGTCTTGCTCTTGCAGATCCTTGGGTTGAGGATGGTGCCCGACCAGGAGTTGATGGGGACTGACGGCTGGGAGGACGGCTTGCCCTTTGACCAGTGGGAGAAGGCTTATTGCCGTCATTGCTGAGATCGCGAAGAGCATAAGCCCGGTTAATCTCTCCTGCAACAGAGAGAGTACGGAAGCTCTTTACTGACCCGTGGTCATTTGTTTCTTTATCAGCCATACTCCTTGATTCCCATGGTCGAGCTGCCATCCACCTCTCCAACCAACTCCATCCCCATTGAGGATTGTTAGGGTCCATGAATGTTGGGTTTGAGTTCTTGTTGTTCTTCCTTGGTTGCTGAATAGTAGTGATAGCATATATTAGTCTATAACCGAAGCTAAATATGCGCATCCAAACATGAAGGGGCTTTCTACATGTTTGACTTGTTTCAGAAAAGTTAATTTCTCAGAGAATGATCTTTCTCTGAATGTTCCATAGAAATAATCGTCTTTTACGTAAATTTTGATTATTTGTAGATCAAATGAAACATTTCATCTAGATGTGCCCGAAACCGATGTCAAATGTAAATTCAGGCCGACAGATATAGTACCTGATGAGTGAATGCATAAGCTAATGCTCTTTCTCTTCGCATAGCAGCCTCCTGCTTGCTGTGTAGACTAGCCTCAATCTGCTCTTTAGACTGTGGGCTATCATCCCATATTTCTCCCATCTACAATGAAAATAAAGATCGTCACTTTTCAACCACATGACACTAGTCACTGCCAAGGAAAACATAAGACAAGCATATAATGTAATCATATGCAAGTTTCATCAACTTCTGCCTCCTAAACCAACTTAGCAACCTATGAGCTCCAGAGAAATTGGCAAGCATATAGGTGTACAGACAAATCCACAGCCAGGTTATTATGAAGATACAGAAGGTTCTCTACTTAACTCAAGAAAGAGTCAGATTAGGGATAAATTAAGGTCGATTACTAAGTACTGGGTAGCAACTTCTAGGAGATTCCTACTGTCTCAGCTATCATACCAGTGACATCACCACTTAATAAGTTAATAGTGTCAAAACTTATTACCAAAAAAGAAAGTGTCAAAACTACTAGATGGAGAACTACAGGAAATGGAGAAAAGTGAGGGAAAAAGACAGGGTCTAATAAACTCACTCTCAACTTTTCAAGCTCTTTCTCGTGCTTCTGCTGCAGTTGCCGCTGAAGAGCTTGGTTCTCCTCTGACATTCTAATCCGCCGAGACCGGATCTGGGATTGGACACGGGCCAAAGTCTGCATGCATCGTAGAGTTGTCGCTGCTTGACGCTTCACAGATTGGCCTTCAATTAATGATTTTAGCCTCACCAGCCCTCTCAAGGCCCTAAGTGCCCTCCTCGCCTACAAGGAAAAATCATACACGAGTTCATTTTTTGAAAAATGGAAACATTCTCTTTGTATCAGAAGAGCCACACAAATTCCGAACAGCAGTTTGATTCTACATAGCTTACAGAAAGCATGAGAATAGACAACAGCATGTGTAGTCAAAAGTTTCAGTTTTCCATCTAATGTTCACTATACAGCAAACGAAAAAGACTGCAAATAAAGAAACACAGCCGAAACACCCCGAACAACCAACATAATGTAGGTTATATCAACTTATATAGGAAAAAGAAATATACCAAGTAACCCCGATAAGCAGTTTGAATTTTAATAGCTGCAATCTCCTCCTTTGATTTGCCTACAAAGCGGGGTACAGTCGTCAAACGAACAACCTCAGCAGCGGCCTGAGCAGCTGCAACAGCAGCCTCTGCAGCGGCAGCAGTGGCAACAGCAACTGAGTAAGCATGCTTGTTCTGCTCATCATCAACGTCGATTTCAGTTGACTTTGTCGGGACTGGTGCTGGAGGTGGAGCAGGTGGAGGATAACCAGCAGCGCCGTTCACTTGTTCAACTGCAGGAGCTGTCTCCAAGTTGTTGTTTTCCTCATTCCATTTCTTCTTAGATTTGGCTTTCTAATGACAGGAAAACACAATTACAACTTCAATCTAAGTACGAACAAATTGTGAGACGGTTTCATACGAGACTTTATGTTCTCACCTGGTTTTTTTTGGATTGAGGGCTCAAGGCTTTCTTCACAGCAGAAAACCAACCCCCTTTCTTCCCCATTTCCTAATTCATTAAACTGTACAATTCACCAAACAAATACCCACATTAATCTCCAATCACATTGAACTTCTAATGCTAACTACAAATATCTGCACTATAACATTTCTCGACTACATTGGAATGCTAAACATTTTGCATTTGATTTGGGTCAAATTCTACTCACATATTCAAAGCAAACGTTAACAATCCAAAAAAACGGGCCGATTAGTATTACTACAAGAAACAACATGGTAGACTATCACTACAAGTCTACAAGCATCTAACAAAATAAATTAATAAAGTAAAAGCAAAAGTTGAACAACACCTTAAACGTTGAAGCAAAATGATCATATCTTCTCTTTTAAGTTTTGACTACTTCAAGGTATATTTAATAATCAATTCTAACCAAATAAAAAGATCTAGGAAATATATTATTATAGAATTATAATATAACAATGCATTAGAACACTCCCACTATTTTCCACTGGTTCATCACACTAACAAATTACACAATGCTCAAACATTTATACAACCCCAGATCTTCATGAAAAACATTATGATAAACTCCCAATTATCTGGACTTATTCATTTATATCAATCCAAATAATAAGACAAAAGGAATAATAATTACAGAATTACATTCTTCACCTTCCCATAACAATATTTGCAGGAAAATGCAGGACCCATTAATGAAAAATAAAACAAGATCTTCACATAAAAACAAACAACTCATACAAAATAAAGTTACAAACTTTAAATTACCCATCAATAAAAAAAAATACAAATAAATTGACAAAATTGCACAACAAATTTCAAATTAAAATGTGGGAAACATACCTTGAGAAATAAAATTAATTTCTTTTATGGCAAGATCTCCTCAACTCAATTTTCCATATATAAATATGTGTTGTTGATATTTATTTTGTTTTTGTTGACAAAATAAAGAGAAAAAAAAGAAAAGATTAAATCTTTATTACTTTCCCTCCTTTTTCTCTTGGGCAAGAAAGGAACAAACCCAGATCTTGCCAATTAAAAGAGGGAAAAAAAATCAATCAGTTTAATGTTGAGAAAAGAAGGGAAGAAAGGAGGAAGGAGGAGAGAGAAAGTGAAGAACAGGAGAGAGAAATAAAGAGAGAGAGAGAGAGATATGAAGAAATATGGGAAGAGAGAGAAAGAGAAGGGTAATAGCTGGGGTTATCTGGAGGTGGGTCCCACATTCTTAACAACAAGTTTTTAGTTAGAAGAACTGGAAATTTGGGACCATTGGATTTTATTTTTTTCATTTTTTCTGTTAAATTAAATTAATTAAAGTAATGAGTTTTTTTTAATTAAACAAAATTATGCCGTTTTCAATTTTTGGTTTTTTTTTTCTTACAAAAATTGATTAAACATTACAAAATTAATTTAAAATCGGTTTTTTCCAACGTGTGCCCACTGGGTACAGGTTAAGAACACACATATCTTTTACTTAATTAACGGAAAACGAAAAACCACTTTTTCTGAAACAGTAAACTGAAAACGATATCATACAAGGGGCTCGTTCGGTATCACTACCGTTTTCAGTTTTTGTTTTTTTTTTAGTTTTAAATGCTTTGGTTCTGTAGTAGTCATATAGAAAATGAAAATTAAAAACCACTTTTTCTGGTTTTCAAAAACGGGATTTTGGTTTTCAAAAAAACAGAAAACAGAAAACAGCATACTGAAAACAATAACAAATAGGCCCCAACATTAATAGTTCTTTCTTTAATTACTTGAATGATGAGGATGAGAATAAATATATTCATGAATTTTTCATTTGTTGTGGGAAGTAAAGATAATTAATGGGAGAAGAAGAAGAATACAATAATAACAACAACCGACAAGAACGACAAGAACCTCGCTGTCTTACCGTTTATACGTTTTCTTCGATGGTTTTTGGTTGTTACTGCATTTTTGCTGGCAAAGCTCAACTAGTCACTCTAGTGTGTATGTAACTGCCATTTTTGTGATCTTGTGAAAACAAGTGAATTACTAGTCCAAGTAGGCCGAAACTCGAAAGCCGAAACAAGTTTTCGTTGATTGTCGCGGGTAGCTGAAATTAGTCCCTATTTACATGGTAAAAACTAAAAAGAAGTTTAGTCCTTCTAATATATTATCGAACAGACAAACACGCCATGAGTTAATTCATCTTTATTATTTATTTACTCGGTAACGAGCTATTTGTGTATAGTAGAGATAGTTTTGTTAGTTGTGCCCCTTTTGAATGTGTGTACTTCCATTTTTCAGAGGAGTAAAGTACTATAGCATCACCATTTGATCTACATGCAAAGGAGATGGATGGTCAACTAATAGACCATTATGTTAATTTATCTACTATGAGAGTAGTTTAATCTCAACAATGATAAATTTTGTCGACAAGAAAAGACTTATTAACCAATTTAGCTAAGTCATTAGTAATAATGTAGTTGAGTTGTAATTATATTGGACATGACACAATAGGCAATTAAGTAATTAACCACTTTGATGATCATTTCTCTAAATATAAAAATCGATCAATCTGATACTAATTAACAATAGACTAGATGACTTATAAATTAGCCGATTTCACTCCTATATCGAAAATTTGCATACGCAATCAAGCATGAAGTTGGAATGTATACAAAATTATTGTCTGGCTGTGCAATCCTACAGACTTACAGAGTAAGGGAGCATGTCTAGTGAGGAGTGAGGAGTAGTGTGGTTTACATTATTTCGAATCACATGCCTGGTTCTGATGCAAACCCAGCTTTTACTCCTTGAGGCTTGACCATAGTATAATTAATTAGTTGTTTACATTTAATATTAGAGGACTGTGTTTACAGAATTATCATTAGGTGGTCCTAAAGCTCTGCATGACCCTCCCAAAAATGAAAAATTAGAGCCTTTCTACTTTCGACAAATGATGCAAACAGTTTCATAGTCAAGGAAACGTAAGAAAACGTAAGAGAAAACAAATTATGCATGATTGTGCTTGAGAGTTTGAGACTTCTATGTTTTCGATGTGGTTAAGTTATTGAGATGTGATACTTATGACCTCACTCACCCAAGTTTAATATCGGCAGCATTATTATTTCCATTGTGACTCCCTTTACCCGATAAGCAATTATATAGAGCACATGGCATCAATTCTATTATCCGAAAAATATGAGATTGAGTGCCAAAGGGACATTCAACTTCCCTTTTTTTTTTTCTTTCTGAGCTTTCAACTTCGAGTTGCTAATATGAGAGCATCAAATTACAATCGTTATATATTGTCTAATTTGATATGAACTCGAGTTGGCTGGACTATATGAAGTGACAACTTTCTGTTACGAGTTAATCATTGTTGCATCCTAATGATAGGAACTTAAGACTAGTTGAACTGGTTGAGTGTGATGCCGACTTAACCAACGCCTCATCTAGTTACAAATCTAAATGAGAGTGTTTACCACACATATCACCAACTCACCACTTACATCAGTAAGAATGATGTTAATTAGGACTTTGTAAGCGACAAGGGCAAGAAACAAAAAGGGATATCAATGCAAGTAAATCTCCCAAATCTTTTTAATCTTTTAATCTAGCAGTTTGTTTATGGTTCCAATCAAGTTTATTTCAGGACTTATAATTCCAATCCAATCAAATTGCAACAACCATAATAATTTTACCAATATAATTTCAACTAAAAGATAAGAAGAGTGATTATTCGAAGCTAATTGGTCTCCATGAGATTAGGTTGATGATTAAACTATGATGATTACCAAATCACTATGAGCACATTCCCAAGTCAAGAAGCCGTGAATACTTAAATTCCAGTAGGTGTTGTCTTGTGTTGTAGTGCCAAGGTAGGTACACCAAATTCGCTTACAGAGACACGAGATATACTACCCACTGGACAGTGCACTATGCACCGAGTAGCAAAGCTCAACTAACGCTCACTTTCCTTGTATAGAAGGGCCAAGCAATAATCGGTCACCACAACAAGCACATAACAAGAGGCTGAAAAGCAGAGTAAGACTTTTGTCCCAGTGGGTGTGTAAGACCCAACGACTCAAAGGTTATGCAACCACGCCAAAGGCGGTTTGAAGAAAAACGGCAGGGCTAAGAGAACCCCTAATGTAAAAGGCAAGCATGCAATGCAACTATGCAAGAGTGCAAGACCTTCCCAACCACAAAGCAGCAAAGAATCAAGCTTAGTTACAAGCCCCGGCATTCCCAGCACACACCATTGGTGGCATTGGACACCCACCTTGAGATTAACGAACTAAGAAAAAGAACAATAAAAGTAAAATTCATGGGTTGAACAAAATTGGAGAAGACTTTCCATGAGAAAATTTAGCAAACAAGAGACATGCCATCAGGCGTCAATATCGTACAGCACTTGGTAAGCGAAAACACAAGTCCTAGACAGAATTAAACTATTAAGCTTCATTGAACACTCCATATGTTGAAATGAAAAGCATGTCCTGCAGCTAGCATCTTTTCTAGTTCAATAGATAGACAACGAGACAACATGATCAAGCAACAAGGGTGCTGGCAGTTGTAGACTCGTATTTCCACACTGGTGGGAGCTTCTTTGTCTTCTTGTAGTAGCGAGCAAGTCTGTGGATTCTGCTCTCAACCAAAATCAACCTGAATTTGCTGTCCTTATCCTTCCTGTTCCTCTCCAAATGCTTGCGGATGGCAACAGCCTTCTTGATAAGGTGGTACAAGTCCTCAGGGATCTCAGGGCCAAGACCTAAACGAAATAGTAAACAATCAGGCAACCACAGGGACTGATAGAGCAAAATACTATCACTTGGATATCTGAGTAGTTGTCTAGGCTAACAAGGCTGTAATTAAACACTAGGATTCCAGGATAAATTAAACCGAAGGTCAAAACACCAAGTGCGACCACAAAAAATGTTGCTCCTACATGACATTTCGGCATCATATTCCTTATTCAGAATCAACACTTAGAAGATTCTGACAACGTGCGGAGTTCAATCCACTGGTGGACAAAACAAGTGACTATATACTGTTCAACCATCATATTCCTACCCTTGCCAGGAATGACTTCACTAGTACAAATTACCAACTTAGAAAAGTTAAAAAATAAATCACCATCTCGAAAACAAACACCTTTTCACTGTAACAACATGTATCCAAATCATTGCTCAAAAGAATGATACATGAGAGGGAGAGAAGGATCCATGCAAAGTATCACAGCAAACCACAGGTTCTGGGGTTAGAAGGATACAGAAGCAGCAGGGTTGAACACTTGAATGGTCACAGGGGTAGGAGGAGAAAGGCAGAGAATATCTCTAAATGAAGGTTGAACTTTCAAGAAAGAGCAAGCAAAAGAGATGCTAATTGTGTCCAAACTTCTCCAACTAGAAACAGATAAAGTTGTGGAGGGAGGAATCTCCTCTTTGATGGTAACACGACGTCACCGTATGTATAACTACACCAAATGACACACTGTTGCAGAAGCAGCACAAGAACATTTGACCAAGCACTATAATTAGACGTAGCCCATTAAATGTATCCAACTACTCATTGAGGGGGAATAGGAACAAATTAGTAAATTACTATATATTCAACAAAAACCACAACGGATCACTACCTGCAGAGATAATGAGGATCAATTACGAGAAAATCAATAAAAAACAAGTACTTACCATGAGCCTTGAGGATACGAAGGATCTTGCTGCCAGTAACACTCCTGACCTGGGCAATACCGTGAGAGTCCCTCAATATCACACCAATCTGGGATGGAGTCAGACCCTTCTTAGCAAACTTACAAATGTTGCCCTCGACCTGCAATGTTATTCAAAATGAACAACTTAAGTGCTGTAACAGATCAAAGCTTCAAAACCACAGAACACAATATGAAAGCAACCATCGATAAAAACAAACTTATACAAACTCCTTATTATAATTCAGGCTCTCCTATACATTCACATGTTGAACTACAACAAGATTATGGCAGCTGATTAACGTAATCATATATTTTCAAACAAAAATAGTGCAACAAAGGCATTGGTTCATGATAACCGATTGAAACACGGCAAGGACGAGTGTGCATCCACCGGTTTACATTGTTTACAAACCAAAACAATAATGATCAAACAAAATTAAACTTTACGTTTCTCAAATTAATAGAAAAATTCACCATGTATATATCCATGTACATATCAGAAGCTCAATCACTCCAAAGCCGACAATTCGAACCATTAGATGATATCAATGTTCCAATGTTCCAATTCATCAATCACCATTCACCAATGCCCACACAAAGTTCGCCATGTACATATCAGAAACTCAATCACCCAACATTTCCAAAGCCGAAAAATCGATACATTCCTCTATTTCTATGTTCCATCTCCAATTCACCAATCACCAACAACCCAATTCGACAATGCCAAATCAAAAACATGGGTTTGCAAAATCTAATAAATTAAAACATGGGTTTGTAAAATCCAACGAAATAAAACATGGGCTTACTCTAATCTACAACATAGACACAATTAACAACCCAGAAATCACAAATTAATAAAACAGAAAACAGGAGAGAGAGTAATAAAAAAGAGGGAAGAAGACTGACATCTGCAGAGGTGGTCTTGAGCCAGCCAGGTGGAGTACGCTTGTAAGGAATTGCAGAGGAAGAAATACCCTTCCTACAAATATTATATGCAAATTACACAGAGTCAGAATTCAGATTGGTATTGATCGACATTATTAATTGAGCGTGATGAAGAAGATTGAGGAAGAAGGAGACATACCCGCCGCTGTGCATACGACCCATGGTTGCTGATTAGAGTGTTGGAGAGAGAGAGAATGCGCTCTGGTGGCTACACTTACCCTCTCTTTTCTTTATCTCACAACGCTCTCATAAACCCTAATTTCGGCTTCTTCGTCACTCTTTGGCTTTATATACTCCCTTTCACCCTGTGGTTTTTCCCATTTCCCCTTTTTCGCATTGATTTTTTAGTCGAGCCGATTCTTGACTATATGGTTTGGTTGGGTTTGAGGTCGCAAAGTTTAAAGCCGAACTCGAGCTAGTCTGAGTCAAGTGCTCACTTATTCGGCTTGACTAGTAAAGGTTTCGAGGTAAAGTTGATTACAAGTGTAGCGCATTAAATAAGGTTTTCATTATGCCAATCTCGTGTTGTTTGCGTGTCGACTCAACTCGTTATTAAACGAATGAGAATTATCATGTGTACATCTGTCACTGCTCGAGCGATATAGAGAGAGACGTGATGAGAAAAACATGACATTGCAAAACCGCAACTCAAAAACCGAAGATAATACCAATCGGATCATTGTTACAAAAATGTTCATTCAATGGTAGATTGCGCATAACCCATACACGATATCTCTTTCCCATACTTAACGCGAGAAATACCGTTTATTCTCAACTACACAATCCATCCCAAGTTTAAATTTTCGATTCATCGTATTCCCTTCCGATCTTTCCCCTAATAAACCCATGTTTTGGGTCTAGAAAAAAAAGCTCTCACGGCCTCGCCCCACAATTTTTTTTCGGGTCAGTTTGGTTGACGGGCTAAGAACCGGAGCCCCACCCAATTACCATCTCTTTGTTGTTGAGACTTTGCGGTCGGACGAACACTGCTGTCTTCTCTCTTCCCCCTGCTTCTCCCTCCTGTTTAGGCCGCCTGTGTTTGGTTTGACAGTGAAATAAATTTTCAATGGGAAAGTTGGGGAAAAATGCAAGGAAATTCGCCAAGAAGAAGTTACCTGCTGTTCACAAACGTCAAAGGAAGCAGAAATCCTTGTATAACAAGCGCAAATCATCGTCAAGTTTGTATCTTTTTCTTCACTCTTCCCCTTTTTTTCTTTCTGGGTCTTGTACTGCTGCTGCGCTTATACCGTCTCGGTTTTTTTAGGTTCTTTACGTTTTGTTTGAATTCCGAATATAAAACATCCTTAGAAAAACGGATGCAGTTTGTTGTTTGTGATTTTTGTTTATTTGTTTCATTCCCTTCATGTGAATTTACTGTGGTTAGCTGGTAATGATGTGTTGTTGGGTGTTGTGTCATATGACCAAGGTTCGAAACCCATCTACGTCTTACCTTTGAGCTTGTTGGGGGGGGGGGGTTAATTAGGTAGCTTGGTTAAATTTGAGCAAGTTATAGGGCTCAATGTAGCTTAAATGTATAATATTTATCTGAAACAATGAATTTGATGAGCCTTTAATCATTTTGATTAGTTTGGTTTGACTAATTAATCTTATTCAAGTGTTTATGCAGTTCATTGTTTGTGCCTGATTTCAATTCATTGGATTTCGTGTCGTTGGTTTCGGGTTTTACTGTTTGGCATAGGCTCTATTGTTGTTGGGGTAACTGGTAGGTAGTCTAGGTACAATATTTCTGTGGGGTGTCCTGATGCAACAATGGTATGAACAATGAAAGCAATGCGATCGTGTCTGCTTTGAATGTATGTTTGTGGATGTTGCTTGTTAGTGATGCGTGGTGCAGCAGTATGTCTGATGAATGAAGCCTGAAGTTGATCCAAACTGTGTTATGTATCTTATTGCAACGTTTTTCTTTGTATTAGGGGACAGTAATGTTGTTCAAGAGCAAGCAGGAGATGCCACTAGTATTGGAAGGTAAGAACTTAAGTAGTGTGCATGCTAAATGTTTAATCGCAGGGGAAGTAAGAAGGTGTTCCACATGTATATTTTCATTTTTATGGTGCTTTCCTTAGTTTTTGACAGCCATCGTCATTTATCATAAGTGTGAAGGAGTTCAGAGTTCATATATGAAGTAGGGAGGGCTGACTTAATTATACAAATGACATGGAGATGCTGTTAATAATACGAAAGCCAGTAGTATAGTTACGATATTAGCGGACTCGCAAAGCTGCAAGTCAAAGGAACTAACAACTTTTTTAGGGCCCGTTTCCTATCAGTGTTAATTTGTAGTTTTTGGTCATTTGTATCCCAAATGTTAGTTTAATAAGTTGGAAATTGAACTTAAAGCTTGTTGATGCTATGCCAATCATGTGTAAAATGAGACCTGAAACAGCCTTTTGTATTTTTCTGAATATGAACATTGGATTTCAAATATTCTGGAAACTGAAAACAATAGACAATACAAAATAAGCCTTAAGATTCTTAAGAAAGTTATTGGTTAGTAAGAAAACATGTATACGATTGGACATCTGCACATACCTTTGTTTGTGTGTTCCCTTCTAAACTTGATAGACTCGCACAGACTTTGGAGTAGTTAAATTATCGACATGGGTCCTTTTAGAGTTTGATTTTCATTTTCAAGTGTCGTCAATTCCTGCAATTGTCATGTGTGTGCTGTGTGTTACTGGTAATGTTTACTCTTCTTACCTAGTCCTTTTGCAAGAGAGAAAGATAAATACTGCCTGTTCTGCCTCATATTATTCCCTGTATGAACTACAACCTTTGCTAGTGAGATGGTTTGTAAAATTATTCATTTATTTTGCTTGCATTATTTATACATGCTTTTATTAAATTTTTACGCTTAATTTCAGGAAACCAGTAGTTGATGATCTTGTAGATGCTTCTCTTGATATATTCTCGAATGAAGAAGAGTATGATATGATCGAAGATGGTTCAGACAGTGATGGATTTCTTTCTGAGGTTCTATATTGTGGCCATTGCTTTTAATGTCGAAGTTCAAGCTTTGCCATCTCTTTTTTCTAATATTCAAGATTTGGAACACCAAATTTTTCTAGTTGAAATTATAGTTCCTCTTGTTTAATGTATTTTATCAATCTATTAGGATTCAAGTTGCTCATATGATGGGGTCAGCGAAAGTGAGCTCAACGGTGAAGGTGAACTTTTGCTCCGTTCAGTCTCATTCCTTCTACCTTATCCCTTCTTGAATGTTTTGTAGGCTTAGTTAGCGGTTCTTCAATTCTTTTTTCCAACAGATGCTAGGCAAGTCAGTGAATTATCAACACAAAACAAGGAAATACAATCAGAACTTTTGCAGAAAAAGAAATCATTGGAGGCCTTGAAGCAGAAGGTAATTCTGTCATGATGGATGCTTTGTTCAGAAAGCGTATATATGCTAGCTGTTAACTCTGAAATTTCTGTGCCTTCATCCTGCATAATATCACAATCTGTCATTTCATCCTTCTGGTGATGAAATCTTTTTGCTGTCTTCTCAAAATAGATTCAGTAGTCCGGATGGCAAGTGACTTTAGTCTTTAAAGTGATGCGTAGTTAAGACTTTTTTAGAAACCTCCAGTAGTGAGAGAATAAAAGAGCAGCAACTCTTAGCATGCACATGGTAGTCATGTCTAGTCTACAATATCAGTCTTTTTTTTTTTACTTCTTCTAAGGGGAACATCGACTTATGAGCCCTTTTCAGATAAAAAGTGGATGATAAATTGCCTTGTTACTGTTATATCAGCAAGTTGCTTTTTCGTCAATGAAAGTGATTTAACACCACATCATGTAGTAAATGGCTATCTCACATGTGATGAAGCCTTCTTTCTGTATCATCATGAGGGTCTAATTCCAGAAAGTTTGGTTACATAATCCATCTTGAATTCGGTACATAATAGGAGGCGTAACAACTTAAATTGGTGTTCGAAGTTTTAAGTCATCCTTATCTCAATAAATAGAATGGAGGGGAAAATAATTTGGCAATTCAGCATGTTTTCTTAATCATTTATCAAATATATGGACTGTAGAATTATTCTTATTCAAATCATTCCCAGTATCATTAAGATTAGACTCTTTGTACTTGTTTGAGATGACATAAATTATTAGTGTTCAACAAGCAAACTATCTTATCCTTGACACCATGCTGGCGAATTCCCTTTATTCAGTGCTCCATTGCTAATGTTCAACAACGTAAAATGTTTGACCTCATATAAGGCATCTTCCTTTATATCGTCCTCTTACACAGTTGGAAGTATTTTGTCTTGCATTCCAATGTCATTCATTCTTAACTGTATGGGCATGAATTATATTCCTTCTGATGTTGCAGGGTGAATTAACTGTATATATGGACTGAAATTATAGTTTTCTTCTATTATCTCAGGATCCCGAGTTTGTGATATTCTTGCAAGATCGTATCAAAGACCATGATCCGTTTGATAATGAAGGAATGGTGAGTGTTTGTGACCACTTTCTAATTCGAAGAGTAATTTTTGTGTTATACTGTTGCGGAGAAGTATTAGTTCTTGTACTGCTAATTAGTCAACCATTTGCCTTACCCACACTCTTCATATTCTTTAGTGTGATAGCTTATAGATGAATTTTCATGTTTAAAGTCAGACGTTGAGGAGGCAAGTGATCACGATCTTCAATCTGTGGATGACGTTGACCCTGTTTCGAATCCTATTAAATTGCTCAAAAGTTCTACCATCAATAGTTGGTGTCAGATGGTTAAAGAGCAGGAAAAACTCTCTCTTCTTCCTAGTCTTCTCAATGCCTTCCATGCTGCATGCCACTATGGAGGTGATCCGGCTGATGTCAAGTCGTTCATCACTCCACCATCAATACAAGACAAGGAGGCCTTTGGCAGTATCTTAATGTTCATGCTTTCTGAAGGAGATCAATTATTTCGGGGGATATTGGAGCTGTCCCCTACTTGCAAGATGGAGACCATAGTAAAGATGAAGAATTCTAAGAAATGGGAAAATGTTAAGCCAATGGTCAAGTCTTACTTGAAAAGTACCTTGTTCCTTCTGAATCAGTTTACTGATGCTGACATATTGGCTTACTCTTTGACCCGGCTGAGAGCTTCGTTGATATTTTTTGCTGCATTTCCTGTTTTGCAGAACAAGCTCATTGAGGTAAACTTGATAGTACCCTACATCACGTGTTTAATCTGTTTTATGTTTTTTTTCTGCCACTCCCCCTCTTATCCTCATTAGTAAATGATTTCTTCCTTTGAAGAGTACCTGTTAAAAATAGGAATAGGCAAATAGGACTTTTTGGGAAGATTTTTATTGAACAGTTTAATACTATCTAGAGGTCAGATATTGCGTTTTCTTCCTCCAACATTAGTAGAATACCATGCAAAAGGAAAGATGTAGACATGTAGTGTACTGTTTTTGTTTCATATCTTGTTGGCCTGATTCTATAATATGCTGTACTACTGAGGCTGAGAAGTGTGAAATGGTTTTTGATGATCTCTTCACTATCCTTTGCTCAATGCAGGTTGCTGTTCACCTTTGGGCAACAGGCGGTGGAGCTCTTTCAGCTTCCTCTTTTGCCGTCTTACGTGACATAGCTTCTTTCCTTGGGCAGGAATCTTATGACAAATGTTTGAAGAAAACATATAAAACTGTACTTTCATGCTCTAAAATTGTGAATCCTGCTAGATTGAAACAGATCGAGTACCTGAAAACCTCTTTCGTGGAGCTTTGTTCCATAGATTTTCAGACATCTGCTAAGGTAGTATTGGCATCTACCCAAAAGCTAGCTAAAATTATCCAGTTGGGCCTGCAGACAAAGAAGGAGGTATGTGATGTGATCTGTTATTTATCATATAACTATGTCATAGATTAAGCATAAAAGCTGATTATCAGAATAAAAGTCCAAAAAGATTGCCATTAGTTATCAATTGGTGTTCAGTAATAGATGTTTAAATATTTCTTCTCTGCCAGGAAGCTCTGAAGATAATTTCTAGTTGGGAGTATGTTGTGTGCATTAATATTTGGGTTAAGTTTGTGCTCGTCAATATTAAAGAGTTAGATCTTCATGCCATTCGATCTACACTTATCCAAGTCATACATGGGGTGGCCAAACTCTTTGCTGGTCAGAGATATCTGCCTCTGAAGGTTAAATGCATCCAGTGGTTGAACCTTCTCTCATCGAATGAAAATTTCATCCCTATATCATCTTTGGCATTAGACATATTGGAAAACAGTAATGCTGAGGAAGATGGAAAACCTGGAAAAGGTGGTGTGGACTTATCTATTGATTTGAAGGTTTGTATATGATTTTAAGTCATTATATTACTTCCTCTTTTCAGATACACTTTTATTTAGATTTTTTTTTTGTTTTAAAAGGATTGAATTTGCATGCTGGAACAGCTAACAGTTTCTAGAGTTGTGTTGCTTTCTTGTGATGATGATTCCGTAATTCTTTACTTCTTTAAGTAGCTACCTTTAACATTTGCATCAAAGAACTACCTTTGACCCCCAGCAACAATGAGAGTTTATACTGACACCACTAGCCCTTTACCACCATACCAATGGAATTATGGTTTTGATCTTGGTTGGTCTGGTTGCTTTGGTACTATGGAATGAAAAACAGCTAAGTGCAAGGGTAAGGTACCCTTTAGCATGCCATTTAGGATCAAGGCCAGTCCAAAGGTTAAGTTATAGATCAGGGCCATTTATGGCAAACCCCGTAGAGTAAACATCTCTCTCCTCAACTGCTTGATCCCAACACTACTCCAACCTGATAGCTGCCTATCATAACGACGATGCGCGCCATCAGTGAATAGAGACGGTGGCTACTGGTTAGGGTTGTCTGGAGCAAGCTGGCGTTGGAGGAGAATGGTAGGGCATGGGAGGGTCTGTGTGGGAATGGGGTGGGGTAGTGGAGAGGCACTGTCGAGATGATTTTCCTTTAGGGCTGTCATAAGCTCCCTGCAGATGACAAGACTTGCTATATTAAGCTTTACTGGATTATACATTGCCTTGTTCGCATCATTCTTCTGGTGATAAGATATCTAGATTTCCATAGTTTAGAAACATAGTAAACTTGTTGGTTTTTGTGTTGCGCAGTTACCTAAACACTGGTTGAAGTCTCGGGAATATCAAGAAGAGTCCGTTTCTGCTGCTGTAGATTTGCTCTGTGCGCACTTTCTTCATTGGAGTCATCACATATCCTTCCCTGAGCTTGCAACTATCCCCATGATTCGATTGAAGCAATTCCATGATAAATCAAACATTGAGAGCCTGCGAAAATCAGTGAAACGTCTAATTGATCAGGTATTTACTCGTCTTTACATACAAGCCTCTCTAACCATGTGGTTTCATCATGCCTTTAAGATAATCTTGCTTAGGATGGGCTGAGCATATGTATGCAACTAAAAAGGCTCATGTATGGGGTGGTTGTGAAAGGACTCTTTCGACTTTAGACCCATGAGGAACATGGAACTAACTAACTGACTACTTTTTAGGACATTCAAAGAGACTTGAACGAGACTTTTTAGTTTAGCTGCGGACTGGCCGAGTAGTTCAGGTGTTCTTTAGACTATGTTGATAGTGGTGTGGACACACGCAAATACTTAGGAGAGATCCTCCTTTTGGCCGAATTAGCTGATTGAGGTCCTGTGTCATTGGAATTAAAATCCTATGAGTTTAGTCCTAATGTTGGTATTAATGTATTATACATCTATATTCAGATCAGCTCAGAGATTTTCTATGAAAGAGAAATGGCCTTAGTGGAGATCTTGTATTAAGTTGAAGATAGTATACAAACAGCTTAAATTATATTTATTTCCATTACGGGTTAAATATTATTCAGCATGATTGTATCAGATGCTGGAATTTTGGATGGGCAATCAAGTGACCTAGTGAACCTTTTTTTTGTTCGTATGAACTTTGGTTCTTTTGTTCATCCTCTTGGGCAATTAAAGGACAACTTACAAAAACAACACCCTAAGGAGACAAATTAGGCATTTAAGCTATCTATAACTTCTGTTACAATTCTTCATCCAATAATATAGCCTAGCACTAACCATGAACTTGAATTTCCTGACAATCCAATCACTAGAATACTCCCTATCTGCAAACAATCTGGAATTTCTTGCCTGCCAAATAAGATAGACTGCTGCATTGAAGCTTCCTAGTATCATTTGATAGGGTAGGCAACGTCATATCTGTTGGATGAACAAACTGCAACTTCGTAACAAAAACTAGGGTTGGAAATCATGGATATTTCCTATAGTCGAGACTGTATTTTTGGGCGTCATTTTTCACAGTGTCAAGGAAATTGTAAAGTTAACACGACCTGATCATGTGCAATGATCTGACCGTTCTAGCTATATGTTGTACGGAGTATATCTTTTCGTGCACCTGTAGTGACAATTTTGCTTTTGCGAGGCTTTTGTGGGTATGTGTGCATAGAGCCATGGACCTTTTTGGCTTTTCCTAAAAGTATCAGTGTTGAAACAGTTCTCTGTGCAAAAGGAGATTGTTGTTTCTGGGATTGTTGGCTGGGTTTTTTGAACTACTTTTAGCTTGCTTCTTGATCGATAGTATGATGTTTGCTCTTTCTGAATGCACTGTCAAAGGGAAGAGTAAAGTAAACGTTCTTGTCAAAGAAAGTCAAGCCAAGGTTTTTACGATCTCATTTTCTATACAAGTGGTACCTGTGCTGGAGGACCTTGTTTTTCAAACTTGCATATTTGATGTCAACTTTGCTTCTACCACTTACTCCTGTTGGCAACCCCCTCCCCGGTAGTCTAGACCTCTAGGCTTCTGCTTGTGCTACTACTGGATGCGAGAGAGTTGCTGCACCTGAATTGTTGTGTTTTCTGTCGTGATAGGTGGAAAAGAACATTGAATTTGTCCAGAGAAAGAGAGACGAAGTGTCATTTTCACCAAAGGATCAAGCTTCTGCTGAATCATTTCTCAAGGTATCAATTAATTAGTTTTCTTTTGGAGGGTGTATGTAAACTTTAGCTGACGTTGTATGAAATGACTTGCAGATGGAAAAGCAGAGCGACAACTTGCCTTTTATCCAGTATTATAGAAGTGTAATACAACACGCTGCAACTAAGAAAGTCAGATCAACTGATCGCATAATGTGAGTTAGCTTTGCTATGAATGTTCTTATTATAGTTCTGGGAAGAGCAGCAAATTTCATCTGAGTATTATTGTGTTGATTGATTGACAGTAACCATTGGTTTCTGTGGTTCCAAAGACCAAATTTTGATACATGTTTTCTTCTGGCAGAGCCCGCTATTAAAACTCTGCTTAGTTTTGTCTTTACAACCAAGTTAGATAATCAGAGCTACTTTTTTGGCAGCATTCTTGTGTTAGATTTGCTCTTGTTATACCAAGAGGTGTAGCAAATATGGTATCCTAGTATGTTGCAATAAGGCGGAGTGCACCTGACTCTCCTGACCAATAGATTTTGTCATGAATTGGGGCCTCAGAGTCCACTGACAGAATGATGGGTGCGGGTTGCCCTAGAAATATTTAAGCTGGCTGGGACAAGCTTTATCGCTTCTGGTGCAGTAAAATTATGAGTTACTGAGAGAGTAGGCTTACATGTTCGAAAATGCTTGTATACACGTCCTTCCTCCCCTTGAAGTTAGTAATCCTAAAATTAGATGAACACCAGGGTTTTGTTTGGAGTCTTTCCCTATGGTTTTTACACAAAGGATTCGTAAAAATGTATTCTCCTGTGTTCTAACAAACGCTTTTTCTTATTTCTTTTCGTGATTGCAAATTTTGCAGTGAGCCTGATCAGAAAAGAAAGAACGGGCAAAAGAGAAAGTTGCCGCAGAAAACAGAGGATGCAAGTGCAAATGGAGAGAGAAAATCTGGGAATCCCGGTGCTGATTCTATGAGAAACCAACAGGGTGGAAAGAAAAAGAAGCGAAAGGCTTGAGTATGTTAGATTGCCTGTGGTCATCAAATTTTGACTGTTTTTCTGAACTATTTATCTATATATGAAAGCTTGAGTGATCCTTCCTTTTTAGTGTCTGTAAAATTTAGGATGATACATCGATCATTTTCTCGAATTAATGCACAATTTCAACCGTTCTCAATTAGTAGATGTTATGGCAATTCAATGACAATGGTGCTTTCAGTAAACGCAAAACTATATCCACACAAGAAAGGTTCAAAGGACATTCCTTTTGTTCTCCGGCGAGATGTCATATTTCCATTTATGGCAACTCCGGCCAAAAACAAAGCCATTGACATGTGATAGCCTGCTAGGTGGGGTATGTGAGGCCGTAGGGTTTCGGAGTGTATATCTGTATCCTGTTTCTTGAATTATAAGCGTACTTTAAAGATATTCGAAGCATCACTTTAAACCTTCACAATCAAGAGAATGGAATGCGTAACTACGATTTCTGAAATGATTAGTTTAACTTAACGTGCATGTAAAGTTTGATTCCCCTGCATATCCACTACAGAAGCTTAAGGATCAGGGCACCCTGTAACTCTGTAAGTGCAATGTGGAACGTTTGCAATGTGCAGGAAATTGTTTATACAGAATCATTCAGAAACCAGACAAGAACTTTCAGGAAAAAAAAAAAGCCTAAAGTTCTCCACTTGATAGTGCTAACTGGCTGGAATCGCATTGCTTGATTGATTGTTTCCCATTTATGCAAAGAGACAATCTGAACAACAAAGCACCCAAAAATTCTCTGCTCTCCCAGTAATTAAGGACACTTCTGCCTGAAATACAGGCAATAAAAACGACATTTAGCCAGATATGCGCAGTCGCGCAGATTTGTTATAATCAGTAGTCGTCTCAGTTGTTTACTTCAGAGTAGGAGAAGTTTTGGATTGCTTGAACCTTGTCGAATACTCGACAGTCGATACTTGGATATAAAGTATGGACAATTGGACATGCATACTTCATTAGTCGTGATTTCCTGAGTAGTATTAGGGCACGTAATTGTGTCGGACACTTGAAAGATAAACATTTGATACGATTGACATAATCTTTAAATGAAATGTTTTTATTTATTTTGGTACCAAAAAATCGTTATCATATGAAGTAGCATGTTATGACTTATGAGTTATGACTAATTGACTATGGACTTTCTAAATGGTAACGTACGACTCACTCTTATAAAATTCAAGGAAGGCAGCTACTGGTAGTTTAATAGTACATACAATGTTAAGAACCTTCTAACTTAGAACAGATAGTGAACGAGCACCTCTACAACTCAAGGACCTTAGTAAGTATGATAAGCCTTGGTCCAATTTACTGTGACTGCTATCGAAATTTTTACTGTTACATTTTTCTAACATTTGTACTGACTTTGGTGAAATCCTGCTCTGCCTGCTCCTCATATCAGCTAAGTCCATTCTTGTTGGGACCGAAAATCGTTGCAATCCGAACAACATTGAGCACCATTTGGACTTTGATGCATTCTTGAACGAACCATTAGTTGAACTTGATCGATCAAGCTTGGTTTTAGGATTGAGCCTATGGTAAAAATCGCGCTTACCCTTCTTATGATCAGAAGGACTCATGGTGCAACGTTCTTGGTACGTAGGTGTACGTACTTTTTTACGTGAAATCGACTTTCCACAGAAGACGATATTGTCAATCTGTTGGTACGAGCTCGATGAAGACTGATCGCTCGTGAAGAACTCAAACAAATCATTCTTGTCGTCGATTCCAGTCGAGGAGATCGAGTTTGAGCTATAATCCGACGAGTCATGGCTATAAATCGGAAGATCACATAGAGAAAACGTGTCGTCGGATTCAGTATCACCATCATCTAGTTGTTGATAATCTCTCATTTTGTTGTTCTCCGAAATGTTGTTTCTAAAACAATACATGAAAATGCAAAGAAATTTTTTTGGTAAAGTTTTTATGTTTTGGGTTCCAATAGTCAAGGTTGTATATATATGCAAATAGATTGGTCAAATGTTATGTTCATTATGCTATATTTGATGAGGTCAGAGATTGAAAATTGAGGTTTAAAAATTGAAGTGTTTGGGTTTAGGAATTGACTGAATGAACAAGTTTCTCTAGATGAGTGGAATATAATGAATAAACTATAATTATACTCCTAGGTTACTATCTAGAACATACTACTCCCTCCGTTTCTTTTGTTTCTTTACGTTTCGTTTGAATATGTGAGAGGAATTCAAACGAAACGTAAAGAAACAAAAGAAACGGAGGGAGTATAAGACTACTGTACCAATTATAGAGAAATGGAGTGTGTGTGTTAAGACTAGAAATACGCGCATCATACACTTTGAAGCTAATTTTGAGTCTTGCAATCTAGACGATAGTCATATTGTTTTCCTTCATGCTTATTTTAAGTCTTGCAATCTAGACGATAGTCATATTCTTTTCCTTTACACTACATCACCGAGTCCTCATTTGTTTTCTGTAAGGGCAATATTGATGTAGACGAGTTTCGAATCCTGATCATAGATGTTAGGTGAAAATACGATGTATGCTAAATTTTGTTAGTTAAAGTGTGTCTATGGTGGAGTGTGCAAATTGGAATTAAAAGAGGACCATGAGCATAATCATACACTTTGATATATTGTTTTTGAAGCTTAGCAGCCTAGAAGATGGAGTAGTCATCATGATTTAGTGCAAAGTTTTGGGGGATTTTATGTTTGTATTTATGCAAGTTTGGTTATTGTTGGGCTGCGCTGTTCAATTGCTGGGTCAAGGTTCATGCTGACATAGTGACATGCATTTTCTTTTGGCACATTCCAATAAGTTGCTAGAAATAATGATATTGAAGATTACAAATTGCAATCAAGTGTTTATTTAGTCATTAGATGGTGCCATGGTGGGTAGGGTGGACTCTCAAGAAATATCACAGCTTCTCTTGTATACTAAGGGCCTGTTTGGCCAAACTCCAACTTCTGCAGAACTATTTCTCAGAAACAGTTTCTGAGAAACAGTTTCTGAGAAACAGTTTCTGGAGGAGAAGCCCCAAATTGGAGCTTCTACTTCTGAAGAACAAATTTACACTAGAAGTGCTTCTCAGAAACCAGAAACAGTTTCTCAGTTTTGGGTGTTTGGCCAGTTTTCAGTTTCTAGGACCCAGAAACACTCCAGAAACACTCCAGAAACACTTCAGAAGCTTGGCCAAACACACCCTAAAACATCAAAGTGGATGACAACTTTTCTAAAACACATGTTAATGATCCCTCATGAAAAAAAAACCCACAGTTTTATGATCTTTGTTTGCATTCTAGATACCTAACAAAACCAAAGTTTGTAGAAAACATTTTGATTAGTAGATTGTATGATTTTTATAATTACTTGTCTGTCATTTGTCAACCTACTCGGCATTTAATTAAGTAGTCGGTCGGTTGCATGCGGGAATTCGTAATTCCCAAGAGATGCCACTTCCCATGAAATATAAAGTTATAGGAAATTCTCAAAGATGTTTGGCTACGTGTAGGAAATGTATTTTCACATGAATTTTCAATTACAAGTGGGCGCTTGGTAAGCCAATTCCTTCATTTTGTAGGAATTGGGTGTTGGAGTTTAATCTCCAAGCTGAGGTTTATTATAGGTGAGATGAGGTTAACGGGCCAATTACGAGTGAAGGAGAGCACGACGGTCAGAAGGGTCACGGCGGACCGCGGCCTCGAAGACGGCGGACCGCGGGTCTGCTTCGGCGGACCGCGCGCAGGTCTCAACGGACCGCGGCTCTTTGTCGGTGTATTCTACTCGTTTGCTATTTTCCTAATTCGTGCTTTGGCAATTCCTCTTACTATATAAACAAGGCTAATCCCTGCCCTAATACGAACAAGAGACACATAACAGATGTTCACATAAAGTCCCTAAGGTCGGTACAAAAGATTGAGCTTAGCTTTGGCATTCAGGGTCTGTTATATCAACCGGACTTCTTCAGTGCAGAGGAGGTTCGGTGTTGTGTAACCTGGAGGGCGACCGTCAGGAGGAGCTTGCACCGTGGCACGGCAGAATCGTCTTTAAGTACAGAGGCCTAAAAAACCTCGGCACAACAATTCCGTAATTCGATTCGATCGTCAGATAAGTCAGATTAACTCCTTTATTTCCAACATTGGGAACTTTTATGATTTTGGTCAACCAAACAACTCCACATTTTTTAATTCGAGGGAAAGTACAGAATTCCTATAATCTTGCTTGCCAACCAAACGAGCACCAAAAAGCTCTTAGTATTTTGACCGGTTAGATAGCAATTTACATCGCCCTTTTAAGTAACTATGATTAATTAAGTAGGAGCACTAATTACTACGGAGTATGGACGAACAAAGTACTCAATAAAAATTATTCTTGTTTGGGGAGTAAAATAATTTATTGGGGTAAACTTTAATTTTTTTAAGGTCTTCCTAGGTAAGCTATTCAGATTTCAGAGTTGCTTGTGCTTGCATGAAAAGCTAGTCACGATGTAATAATGGCTCTACATCTTCAATTTAATGGCTCTTGCCTAGGAGCGACGGATTTTTTTTGCTTCCTCTCCGGTCCAAGCTGACGGTAAGCCCGGCGTGGGAGTGGATTTGAAGATCATCTATAGTACGGAGTAACAACAATTCCGTAATTTCGGATTATTAATGCTTTGCTTTTAGTTATGTTTGTAGACGGCTATGTGCCACTACAAAAGCTAATTTACCGAACGAAACTTTTGATCAATTTTGACATATCTCACCAATGCCCACTTCGCTTTTACGACTTAACTTGCCCCGCCTTGTAGGCGAGGAGCAAAGCCAACCACAACCTTCACCTTAGTGGCTACGATACTTTATCCATAGAAACTTCTCCAGCTCTCGCAAGAATTGTCAAGTCGGTTCATCAACAACTCTAGTCTCACTCGGTCAAACTTCAAAATGTCGCAAATTGGAATGCACTTCTACAACCTTTAGTAAAGGGAGATTACTTTCATACCAGAACTGTCTTTTCCTACTTACTTACACAGTTACGCTAACGTCTTCATGTAAATTTGTATCAGATGCTACTCGGTGTTAGAATAACCGCTCTCTTTCACAAAATGCAAAGAAATCTAGATACGCACATTATATAAGTAACCAACCATTTTCCTCCAAAAAAAAAAAAAAAGTAACCAACCATTTCGGGTCGGGTCACCCAACACATTACCATAGAATTCCTCAGTAACCAACCCAAATAATTCAGGTTACACACTATGGACTCATAATGAGCCCATCCCAATTCCAAACCCATTTGTCATTTAACCACAAAGACTAAAAAAACCCCTAATTCACCAAAAAGTAACGCGCTTTAGGCTTTACACCTAAAAAAATCAGGGACAAATCCGTCATTTCATTCACAACAAACCCACCACACTAATCTTCCTCAACACTATAAAAACCCTAATTTGTGCTTCACATCAAACCCTCTCACCATTTTTTCCTTATTGCGGCTAGGGTTTTAGCACATCTTTCAGGTATCCCCCCTCTCTCTCAATTTTCTCTCTCCTCTAAATTTTGCTAATTTAATCATGTTATTTCAATTAATTTACATCTTTATGTTTAATTTAATTGTATTAGATTGCATTTTTTCTGGGTTTTTATGATGTTATTTATGTTATAATCTGATTAATACTTTTGTTATTATGAGAATTTGATTAAATCTGATATATGGGTTTTGTTGTTGATATAAATCTGAATGTTTTTGATGATTTTCTGGGTTTGTTTGATGAAATAAAGTTAATATTTTTTGTGGATTTTATGTTAATGTTGGATTAGATTGATTTAAAGACTGTACATTGTAAATCTGTTATATTTTTGTTGTTGAATGATGTTTAATTAGATGTATGAAGAAAACCCAGATTTGTATTTTACTGATTGTGGTTAAAGTTTCGAAATTTAATGTCAAGGGTTGATGATTTTTTGGTTGTGGGTAGCGTATTGAGAAAGCTTGGATTTTTTCATTTTGTAGGTTGTCGTGGGGATTGTGATTTATATACTGGGTGATATATGATGTTTAGTGATTTGTTTGTGTACAATTTTTGTTGTTTGATATTGAGATATTTGTCCTGAAAATTTGAGATGTATGAAATTGGATGAATTTTGTTGTGTCCCAATGGTTTTTGTTCGTCCGTTTGTTTATTGTGAGGAGGTTTGCTGTGAGATTTGGTTGATAAAATTGAAATTTTTATATGTTATGATTTGTTACCATGATGAATATGGCCATCTGTGGTTTTAATGAACAATGGTGGGATGTCGTATGACTGTATTTGGTCACGCTTAGTAGTAGATGTCGAATGAGGTTTGCTGTGAGATGTGTTGGATATGTTCGTAATTTTTAATGGTAATTTTTGTTATATTGCGATTTGTAGTTTTAATGGACAATGGTGGCATGTCTTTACTATGTGTTTTAGTTGCTTGAATGCTTTGCATGTTAATTTAAATGCGATTTCGACATTTAGGCTCTTGATATCTCTTATGTTTGAATGAGCATCGTCCTATGATGTGAGGATTTTAAGGTCTGCTGATGTTCCGACTTCATGTATATGCACTGTGTTATCTATGATTGGCTTTTGCTTTGTTGCTTCCATGGGTGATTGAATGCTGTATGCATTGGATATAAGACTGCTGTCTGTTTTGCATGTTCATTTTGTTGAAGTCATCTGCAAGGTCTTTGATGAATGACGTTTTCAAGTATATATGCCATGATATAATAAGTATTGTTTTTGGGAATCTGTTGTTTGTGATGGAATTTATGTCTTTATAGATCTTAACTCGAATCTTTTATGTGATAATAGATTAATACATCATGGGTAAGGAAAAGATTCACATCAGTATTGTTGTCATTGGACATGTCGACTCTGGCAAGTCCACCACCACTGGTCACTTGATCTACAAGCTTGGTGGTATTGACAAGCGTGTCATTGAGAGGTTCGAGAAGGAAGCTGCTGAGATGAACAAGAGGTCCTTCAAGTACGCATGGGTTCTTGACAAACTTAAGGCTGAGCGTGAGCGTGGTATCACCATCGATATTGCCTTGTGGAAGTTTGAGACCACCAAGTACTACTGCACTGTCATTGATGCTCCCGGTCACAGAGATTTCATCAAGAACATGATTACTGGTACCTCCCAGGCTGACTGTGCCGTCCTCATTATTGACTCCACCACTGGAGGTTTTGAGGCTGGTATCTCCAAGGATGGTCAGACCCGTGAGCATGCTCTTCTTGCTTTCACCCTTGGTGTCAAGCAGATGATCTGCTGTTTGAACAAGGTATATATAATAATTCCTTCTTCTCAATTGTTTTTGACAGATTTATTCGACAAAGCCCGCTGTTGAAAGTTAGTCTACATCCTGCTGACATTTTTTGTTATGTGACACAGATGGATGCCACCACCCCCAAGTACTCCAAGTCCAGGTACGAGGAAATAGTCAAGGAAGTCGGTTCATACCTCAAGAAGGTCGGGTACAACCCTGACAAAATCCCATTCGTTCCCATCTCTGGGTTCGAGGGTGACAACATGATTGAGAGGTCCACCAACCTTGACTGGTACAAGGGACCAACCCTCCTTGAGGCTCTTGACAATGTCTCTGAGCCTAAGAGGCCCTCAGACAAGCCCCTTCGTCTTCCCCTTCAGGATGTGTACAAGATTGGAGGTATTGGAACTGTGCCTGTCGGTCGTGTTGAGACTGGTGTGATCAAGCCTGGTATGTTGGTGACCTTCGGTCCCACTGGGTTGACCACTGAGGTTAAGTCTGTTGAGATGCACCACGAGTCTATGCCTGAGGCTCTTCCCGGTGACAATGTTGGGTTCAATGTCAAGAATGTTGCTGTCAAGGATCTCAAGCGTGGTTTCGTTGCCTCTGACTCCAAGAATGACCCTGCCAAGGAAGCTGCTAACTTCACCTCCCAGGTCATCATCATGAACCACCCTGGTCAGATTGGTAACGGTTACGCCCCAGTGCTGGATTGCCACACTTCCCACATTGCTGTCAAGTTTGCTGAGCTGGTGACCAAGATTGACAGGCGATCTGGTAAGGAGCTTGAGAAGGAGCCCAAGTTCTTGAAGAATGGTGATGCCGGTATGGTTAAGATGATTCCCACCAAGCCCATGGTTGTCGAGACCTTCTCTGAGTACCCACCTCTTGGTAGGTTTGCTGTCAGGGACATGAGGCAGACTGTTGCTGTTGGTGTCATCAAGAGTGTTGAGAAGAAGGATCCCACCGGTGCCAAGGTCACCAAGGCTGCCCTCAAGAAGAAGTGAGCTGTTGGAGCTTTATTTTGAGCAGTTGAACATTCCTAATTTTCCTATTATGATTTTGTTCTGCAGACTTGTTTTCTTAGGTTAATGTGAGTGTTTTTTAGGCTCTTTAATTAGACATCTGAGTACTGTGTTGCATCTTGCATGTCCTAAAAATTTCTGAGGAGTTTTCTTCTTCGATCAGTGCTCATGATTTATCGTCTAATCTTCTGCTTCCTGATATGTTTTAGTTTAACACTTCCTCGTATGATTGCTCGACATCTCTTGTTCGTTTGACATGGGTACACATCTCTGTCCGTGTTTGTATGTGTTCGCTCTTCATCTTTACACATTTGGGTTGGGGATTGCAACTTCAACTTAGGGCAGATTTGTGCGTCTTGTGTAATTGTGTACTGCCTGGTTTCCTGAAATAGTCTGTCTTCGATTCTCGCCTTCCTTTCTGCTTTCTCCGTGTTATAGGCCCTTCTCGAAATTCCTGTGATCCCTCTTTACCGATCGCATCACCAATCACCACCATCCACCTTATATAACGATCCCTCTTTACCGATCGCATCACCAATCACCACCATCCACCTTATATAGCACCATCGCGAAGACCTTGAGTTGACAAGATGTGGTCGACGATTCTCACTGAGCGTTTTCTTTACGTTTTCCCCACTTTTGAATTCATTGAAAATTTGAAATTGTGTCGGCAGTTCGGCACCGTTCTACGCTATTTGCGTATAATGATGCCAACATCTGATCATCATTTTTATCCATAAGCAAAATGGTAGATAATTGTTCGAAAATGATGCGTTAGGAATAGACCTGTAAGTTTCTGACCCGACCCGAAAAACCGCCCGAGACAGGACCCGAAAATAACCCGAAAAACCCGGACTTTTTCAACCCGAACCCGAAAAGCACCCGAAACCCGAAATGACCCGAAATGTCAGGGTCAAGACCCGACCCGATTGGGTCAACCCGTTGGGTCAAACATATTTAGTAAAAAAATATTATAATAATATAAAAATGATATAAAACAATTAAAATTAAGAAAATGTTAATTAAAATTAAGAAAATTTTAATTAAAATTTTCTTTTAAGACATATAAAGCATACATATGATTCAATCATTTTTTTTTGGAAAGAGATAGCAAGTTTTATTCCTCCATATTGGGTAGAAAAAACTATTACAAGCCTTTCCAAGGATGACGGTGAATCACCCTAGAGATAGCCACTAGAAGATACATAACTATTCCGGAATGGAATCACTAAATCTATTTATAGCCCTAATACAAGTATGAAATTTTATTCTAAGTGCAATACTTTCACTAGTTCTAGAAATATCTCTAAAAATTCGCGCATTTCTTTCCAACCAAATCTCATAGATAGAATTAGTAAAGGCACTTCTCATCAGATGTTGCTTGCCTTGATTTCCTTTGATCTTGTGCTTGAACCAATTGATTTCATGGTTTATAATATTATATAATATAATATATAAAAAATTTGGAAAATAAGAAAAAAATAATATTTTACCTGTTAAAATTTACCGATAAAATAGGCGCGAATATGTATTTTCGACCCGTTGGTCAACCCGTAACCCGACCCGAACCCGTATTGACCCGACCCGTATTGACCCTAACCCGAAATACACCCGAACCCGAAACACGCCCGCCCGACCCGTTTTACAGGTCTAGTTATGAAGGACAACAGGGTGGGCATGGCTCTTAGGTGCCTAGTCTCCAATTCTCCATTAATAGCGGATACACTCCCACTATTTATTTCTACACTCCTATATGAAAGAAGCATCGTGAAGTATACCACCTCTTATAGAGAAGCTACGGGAAATGTGTAAATCGCCACCTTTAAAAGTGATCTTACATGGCTTTAGAATAATTAGATTAGATTAACTCACGCATTCGGACATCCTAATTTCGCCCCTAAAGCGGAATTCGAATGAGTTGAACTAGTCATATGAAAACACATTGGTGGCATGAGTGCAGTCAATAAATGATTAAATGCTGCCAGATTATGATTATCAGAGAATGCAGTAGAGTAGAAGAAAAAAAATACTTGAACGAAATGCAATGAAGATGATCCAATACTTGGGAATTTTACGCAAGTTGCTCTCATTTATAATTGTACCCTACTTGTCTTTAATGCTAAAGAAGCATGTTCATAATAAATGTCTGCGATCTACTCACTTTCACAGCCTGTTTCACTTTTCCTCACTCAAATAAATGCCGAGTCCTTCACTTTCTTGGCATTGTCAGACAGATCTGGTAAATGCAAGTAAGTTTTCAGGCTATTATTGGCCAGTTTTGTGGATCTGTATTGGGTGCATCTGTTCATTCCTTAGATTCAACTATCTAGAAGACGGATTCAACCTATATTTGAACCAACATTAGTCGTGAGAAGAAAAGATAAGATAGCGTTATTGGATTATCGGGTCGTAGTCACGCTTCGATTAATGATTATGATACATAGGACCACATTATGCACATTCTCTAATGATTCATGTATGTGGATAATTGTGCTGAAATGCATGGGAAAGAATTCACGTAAGAAACATGAGGAAGGTTGAGTTTATAAATTGCAATCATTTTAGTAATACAAAAACTGTTGATTCAATTGGAATAACAAGTTTCTCTATAAAACCCAAGATACCAGCACAACATAGAACATACAGTAGTGTAATAATCATATTTGGATGTTACATAAGCAAACTTTAAACAGATGATGAGCATTATTTAGTGCCCTCCACCTACACCAATACCGCTGCCAGTACCTACTCCTTTGCCAGCACCTGCCCCAACTCCGACTCCCACACCAACTCCGACTCCAATACCAAATCCTCCTCCGCTACCAAGTCCAGAACCTAAGCCAGCCCCGGTGCCAGCACCTCCTCCTAGACCCGCACCAGAGCCTCCTCCTACTCCTCCACCGGCACCAAAACCACCACCATGGCCTGCACCACCACCTAGACCTCCTCCACCACCACCTCCGCCTCCACCACCACCTCCACCTCCTCCAGCACCAGCAACTCCACCACCTACGCCACCTCCTGCACCAAACCCACCACCATGGCCTGAACCACCACCGATACCACCACCTCCTCCGGCACCTCCACCACCACCGCCCCCAAGTCCACCTCCAAGACCTCCAGCACCTCCGGCTCCACCACCGACTCCACCACCAGCTCCAAATCCTCCACCCTGGCCTGCTCCACCTCCTAAACCACCACCACCACCTCCACCAGCACCACCGCCTCCTCCTACTCCACCACCAAGACCACCTCCAGCACCACCTCCAACTCCTGCACCACCACCAAAGCCTCCACCATGACCGGCACCTCCTCCAATGCCACCACCGCCGCCTCCTCCAAGACCTCCACCTCCACCTAGACCACCTCCTGCACCACCGCCTACTCCTCCTCCAGCGCCACCGCCAAATCCTCCACCGGCGCCACCTCCTGCACCTCCTCCACCTCCAAGGCCTCCACCGCCACCTCCACCAAGACCACCCCCTCCTCCAGCACCACCGCCAAGACCACCACCGGCACCTCCTCCTAGTCCACCTCCTCCACCAAGACCACCCCCTCCTCCAGCACCACCTCCAAGGCCTCCACCGGCTCCACCACCAAGACCACCTCCACCTCCAAGGCCTCCACCAGCTCCTCCACCAAGACCACCTCCAGCACCACCACCACCTCCAAGTCCACCCCCTCCACCAGCACCACCTCCTAATCCTCCACCTCCACCTAGACCACCCCCTCCTCCAGCACCACCACCAAGACCACCACCAGCACCACCTCCTAATCCTCCACCTCCACCTAGACCACCCCCTCCTCCAGCCCCACCACCAAGACCACCCCCAGCTCCACCTCCTAGTCCTCCGCCTCCACCAAGGCCACCCCCTCCACCAGCCCCACCTCCTAATCCTCCACCACCACCAAGACCACCTCCAGCACCACCTCCTAATCCACCACCTCCACCAGCACCCCCACCAAACCCTCCTCCTCCACCTAGCCCACCACCTCCACCTGGCCCACCAAACCTTGGACCTCTAGGTCCAGGCCCCCAACGTCTAGGAGGGCCAAAGCGTGGCCCTCTCAGTCCACCCCAACGCCCATGTGGGCCATAACATCCTCTAAACCCGCAATCCTCCTCACCATAATCTTCAGTTTTGTACTCCTTTCCAAATGTCACCTCACTCAAGCTTAGTGCAACACTAAATATCAATAAAATCACAACACCCCATCTTTGCATAGCTCCCATTTCACTCTCAAAACTTCACCACAATATTTTTTTTTTCAGTAAGCAGCACAACACTTTAATAGTGTATGGACTGACTTTATAGATGTGATATAGTTTACGTATGTATCATATACTATGTCACTTAGGTTTGCTTTTCCGTAGATCGAATGAAATGAGGTATATATATAGAGACTCCCAAAAGTATATCAAACATTAGGGCAGATCATATTAATGATAATAGTTGGAGGTACGCGTTGGACCGTTGGGATAGTAGCGGGGAACATTTAAGTCAAAAAATGCAAAGGTTCAATTTTAAGCGTTTTTTCTTTATTTATTTTTGCTTAAAATTTATTAAAAGTCAAAGTCCATGGATTGGGTAGTATCAAGTATCCAAGTATACGAGTGTTAGGGTTCATAGTCAACTGCACCGACGTGTGGTATGCGTAGTACACAGTGATTATACTTAGCCTGTAAACATGGGTGTGTGGGACATAGTTTATTTTACATAAAATTGAGTATGATTATTATTGATTTTTGGTTACGAAGTTGGGAAGATTTTGCCATAGCAAGCTGAAATAGTGGATGTAGGATTAAATGCCATATGAGAGTTGAGACCTTTTGAATTTTGTCAGAATAATGGCAATTCATTTAATTGGTTGTCCCCATATAAATTAAAATCTCATGTAATTGATCCATTGGACTTTTTGTAAATGATGTGTGTACACAAAAAATTAAAATGAAATCTATAGGTTTGTTTGGCATAATTAGTTGAAAGTATTTGTAAGTATGTGAATAGATATACTTAATTACTTACAAATTTCAATTTGAAGTATTTATGAAAGTATTTTATAAGTTAAATCTGTTCAAAATATTTCTCATCATTTCACAAATTGCAATGTCCTTTCAAATGTTTTTGCAATCCACCATTTCGAACCTTATACCAAAAGTTTTTCCATACTAGATTATACCGTAGAAGAACGGTAGTACGTACTTTTTAAATAAGAGGTGAAAAAATTAGTTTGAAGGGAACACTGGTACTAGTTGTATAGTTGTTCTCATACAAGAAAACCTCAAAATTGGATATGTACGAAAGTTTGATCTTGACTTCTTCAGCCAAACACCCCAAACCTAGCTCAACTGGTTAGTCGACCATATCCTTCTTGGGTTAAATCAAATAATTGGAAAAATTAAGCAGGCAAATTCATATTAAGAAGAGTACTTTTTTTCCATTCTTTTTGGTAATAATACTTGACTTGACGAGTTGAAAATTGAAAAGTTCGAACTCAACTATTCGTGTATGGTAATTGATTATGGACTCCTAATTTTTTTTGCACGGTAAAAGTTATTGATACCCACCAAACTCAAACACAACAACTTTAACACTCAGATTTTAGGTAATTTAAGTCCGAAATCCTTCTTGGTGTACACTTGTACATATTTCAAAAGACAGTCCAAATACTCCAGCATCTTAGCAGGAGGCGAGGACTCATGAGCGATATGGTCGTAGACAACTGCGACTCAAGAATCCCGACTCAAAGCGGAGCATCTTTTATTCTTTTTTTTTTTTGGCGTGGAAGAGCAAAACTTAACTTAGACAATAATGAGGATACATCTCTTATTCTCTTAGCTCAGTTGGGACTTGGGAGGTCTAGATAAAGTTCATCTAGTCCTTTAATGACTTTCGCCATGGTGGTTATGACCGCCGCAGAAACAACGCGATTAGATACACTCAACTCGAAAATTACTGCTGATTTGCACCACAGTGCACAAATGCATGCAGCCTCACCGGTGACGAGCCGTAAAAGAAAAGAACCTCCTCTATAACTCACAGACATTATGAAATGAGGTCAATGGCAACAAAGGTCTGATTTTGACATTACAACTATCGCTGTTCACAACTTTCCAATCCAACTTGCACATTTTCAGCGCATTCTTTTTATCCTCTATGGGTAAACTGCACGAGCAAATAGTCACATGAGAAATGAGAATGCCTTTAACAATCTCCTTCCAACTCGAAAGATAGTTAGAAATTAGAATCACATTCACAAGCTCGCTACTCTCTCCTTTTTTTCAGGGTCCCCTCTAAGTTCCCGCAGCAGGCAAATTTCAATCACTATCAATGCACATCCGGACTATCGATGTTGAAAGTAATGAAGACAGTGGGATGACCTTACAACTACAAAGGCGGAATCGTTAATTCTACTCGAGGCCCACCCTGCTTATGAACAAACCAGAAAAACACACAAGAGAGCAAATTCAGACTCAAAAGACAATTACAAATCTCGAATGTTCAATAACATCTACGCTCTGAGAAATGGGAATGCATAATGGAGGAGGCATCATAAGTGTTGAGGTCTCAAAATCACCAAAGAAATTGCCCAAAGACAACACATTAACACAGTAACAGAAGAATTACCATCCACAGCAGCAGCAAAAACTCAGAAATTAGAAAAATCACAGATTAGTTCCAATGACAAGGAGATCTCATGTATAGTTCATCCACGTCTCTTCCTCAGGGAGGCTTGAGAAGAAAGAAAGCAAATCACAAACAAGAAAAGCTGCTAAATCCAAAAAAATAAACTGTAACATAACACCATTTGATTTACCAACAAAGATATTAAACTATCTCAAATGTCATCGGAATATAACACAGTACACAAACACCGCATTATAGGAACAAAATGGAGATATTAGACTCTAAGACATACCACCGTCGATCCAGAACCCAATTCTGAGAACAGGTGCAAGATGACGGTGAGGGAAATTGTTTATGACCAACATTACGAAGACTAAAAGATAACACAACCCTACTGATAGTAGCCATGTCAAATGGTGCAATAGCCAGATCCAATCATTTCTTCTTGAGAGCAGCCTTGGTGACCTTGGCTCCGGTGGGATCCTTCTTCTCAACACTCTTGATGACACCAACAGCAACAGTCTGCCTCATGTCCCTGACAGCAAACCTACCAAGAGGTGGGTACTCAGAGAAGGTCTCGACAACCATGGGCTTGGTGGGAATCATCTTAACCATACCGGCATCACCATTCTTCAAGAACTTGGGCTCCTTCTCAAGCTCCTTACCAGATCGCCTGTCAATCTTGGTCACCAGCTCAGCAAACTTGACAGCAATGTGGGAAGTGTGGCAATCCAGCACTGGGGCGTAACCGTTACCAATCTGACCAGGGTGGTTCATGATGATGACCTGGGAGGTGAAGTTAGCAGCTTCCTTGGCAGGGTCATTCTTGGAGTCAGAGGCAACGAAACCACGCTTGAGATCCTTGACAGCAACATTCTTGACATTGAACCCAACATTGTCACCGGGAAGAGCCTCAGGCATAGACTCGTGGTGCATCTCAACAGACTTAACCTCAGTGGTCAACCCAGTGGGACCGAAGGTCACCAACATACCAGGCTTGATCACACCAGTCTCAACACGACCGACAGGCACAGTTCCAATACCTCCAATCTTGTACACATCCTGAAGGGGAAGACGAAGGGGCTTGTCTGAGGGCCTCTTAGGCTCAGAGACATTGTCAAGAGCCTCAAGGAGGGTTGGTCCCTTGTACCAGTCAAGGTTGGTGGACCTCTCAATCATGTTGTCACCCTCGAAACCAGAGATGGGAACGAATGGGATTTTGTCAGGGTTGTATCCGACCTTCTTGAGGTATGAACCGACTTCCTTGACGATTTCCTCGTACCTGGACTTGGAGTACTTGGGGGTGGTGGCATCCATCTGTGTCACAAAACAAACAAACAGTCAGCAGGATGTAGACTAACTTTCAACAGCGGGCTTTGTCGAATAAATCTGTCAAAAACAATTGAGAGGAAGGAATTATAATATATACCTTGTTCAAACAGCAGATCATCTGCTTGACACCAAGGGTGAAAGCAAGAAGAGCGTGCTCACGGGTCTGACCATCCTTGGAGATACCGGCCTCAAAACCTCCAGTGGTGGAGTCAATAATGAGGACGGCACAGTCAGCCTGGGAGGTACCGGTAATCATGTTCTTGATGAAATCTCTGTGACCGGGAGCATCAATGACAGTGCAGTAGTACTTGGTGGTCTCAAACTTCCACAAGGCGATATCGATGGTGATACCACGCTCACGCTCGGCCTTAAGCTTGTCAAGAACCCATGCGTACTTGAAAGACCTCTTGTTCATCTCAGCAGCTTCCTTCTCGAACCTCTCAATGACACGCTTGTCAATACCACCAAGCTTGTAGATCAAGTGACCGGTGGTGGTGGACTTGCCAGAGTCGACATGTCCAATGACCACAATACTGATGTGAATCTTTTCCTTACCCATGATGTATTAATCTGTTC
Organism: Spergularia bocconei; assembly: GCA_963457585.1. Lineage (NCBI taxonomy): Eukaryota > Viridiplantae > Streptophyta > Magnoliopsida > Caryophyllales > Caryophyllaceae > Spergularia > Spergularia bocconei. Next base: position 5,816,393 of record OY734951.1, on the reverse strand, counting down.
CCACATAAAAGATTAGAGTTAAGATCTATAAAAAAGAAATTCCACCACAATAATAAACATATTGATTCCCGAAAACAAAACTACTTCTAATCAGATCATGACACTGCAAATAACTTCAACTATCAATAAAATGAACATGCAAAACTCCCAGCACTCGCATCAATTCTATCTATCAACAATTCCGAAGCAAGGGATATCGGATAGAAATATGAGCATACAGAATTCACACAAGTTCAGAACATTACAAGTACAACGAATAGAAGCTAAAACATTCAATGACAGTGAAAGACTACAAAACAGAGAAGACATAACACAAAACACATCTGACATGCAGAATACTCCAATAACAGTTTTACATGCTATACGAATAAAAACCTCAAGCAAACAGTCGGAACAAAAGAACGGTCATACGAAGACCATACTTCTAAACAGTAGAGCACAGAGGCAATGCTAGACTTCAAAAAAAAATTAACCACGGCCAGTCGAGAAACATTACAACATGACATTTCAACGGCTATTACAACTAACAAAGAATGCAAAGGTAATCAATTCAATCAAACATAATCAAAAAGAAAAAAACATAGGAACCGGTCGGATTTGAACCAACAAATAGAAGTTTCACAACTCCTGCCTTGTACACTTTGGCTACAGTTCCCAAATAATTACATCTTTTACATGAATCTCTCAAGCAAATCATGCCGTAACCTGTTTAATAACGGCAGCATGCGCTTGAGAGATCATAACATACACAAACTATTCATAATTCACATAAACTAAGCTATATATACGCTACCGTTTCGATTTACACAAGCAGTAAACATCAAAACAATATCAACTCTAGATTCCAACTGATTACGATTCTATACAAAATCCATCAAAATTAATCATCTCAAACAATTACACTTCAAATTTCCCCGAACAAATCGAATAACCAAACCCGAGAAATTCAGATCATCGACGAAATTAAACTAACAAAATGAATCAACTGATACACATAACAACAACTCACGAAAAAACGTATTGAAGAAGATTCAAATATTACATGCTTTCAATAATCTACCACTTAAAAACTCAATCTTAAATCAAGTTATACATAAATCGGAGATTAAAAGTATCATTCAAAAGTATCAAAATCGCAGATTAAAAATTAATCTAACAGCAGCAAAATTCATCATAAATATAACATTCATAATCAAAACCAAAATCAAACGAATCATAATCAGATAAATCAAAATCACACAACACAAGTAAAAACAGATGATCGTGAAAAATAAATCATACAAAAATCACATAAAAACATGAATCAAAACGAATAAATCATGAAACATGCATCAAAATCAAAGCTAGATAATCATGAATGATGAAAATAAATAAAAACTGGAATGAAAAGAGAGGAGAAGAGAGAGAAAGAGGAGGACCTTTGAGGAAAAACCTAGGGATGAGAGAGAAAATTGAGCGATGCGGAGGCGAGAATGAGTAGGGTTTTTGGAGAAGGGGAGGATGTTTGGGTTTTATACTCTGGAGAGTTTAGGGTGTCACTTGTGAATTTGTGTGAGGTTCGCAGCCCGACGGCCCAATACCCTTTCATTTGTTGACCCAAATACCGTTTCTTTCATTACGGGTAATGATAAATCCACGGCATGAATCGATTGCTAGCGTTGTTTAGGCGATTCATGACGTGGATTTATGCCTACGTTTGTGAACTAATGTTCTGTGTTCTCTGGTTCTTTTCATTCGTTAAGTTAAATAATTAATTTTGAATGTTCGAGAATCGGGATGGAGTAGTGGAAGCGGTGACATAAAATGTTGCTCATTGGTGTTATATGTATCATGTATGTGAGGCTCATGTCCAATACTGATCATAATGATTTATATTTGTGTGTGGTTTAGAATGTTATATTTTACATGCGGTTGTATAGGAGATTGAACATATTTAGGTGATAAATAGTATTATACTGGGTTGTTTACTTCTTATAAGTTCGATTTGACATAGGGGCTTAGAGGTTATTGGTCACTAATTGATTTAGGATACGGAGTACTAGTATATGGTATGAGAATTGGGTTGAAGTGAATGTAGTTCTTAAGCAAATGCAGTTTCTTTTTTGATCAAAAGGCCTTCTTCCACAAGAGTAATATAATGCATTGCTCTAGCTCTCTTTGTGCTTTTCAATCAGGGTGGTTTAAGTCCTTGTTCAAGGTGGGCGCATGTGTAGGGCCACATTTCTAATAATCAATATATAGAGAATACTAAAGTATCATAGATTGAAGAAATGATCACTTGTGTTTAGTGTATAGATACTTACTTACTTAGGATGATGGTCCGGAGGTCACGAGATCTAATCCTAGGAACAATATGTTTTCTTTTACACTTCAACAATGCTCACTATTTTGTTTTCCTTGTAATGGTCTTTTATGCTTCCTATTTCTAGTGTTTTTTCTAGCAAACATTTCAACATGACTATATACCTTTGTTAGTGTGCAAAGTTAAACCTTGCGCAAATTTAAGTATACAAACTTGATTATCTCATAGGAAAACATAAGCATTTTTCAAGGAAAATGGGGCCTTATATACTTCTTTTGCAGAGTCCCAAACGAGTGAGACTACTCTAACTTTGATAATGTTCTTCAATTGTTTGTACTAGTAGAGTATTTGTTAGGCTAGTGTCAAACATAAATTGTTCTTTATTTCCACTTTGATTTAGAATGTTCATAATTTTACATGCAATGATATCCCGATATTTTAAAATATTGCAATGCAATATATATTACTTCTAAGTAATTTACAATAAAAGTATGTCCTAGATGTAATGGATAGAATTGGTTCTGTTGTTAGAGTGGCAAAAATACTCCCCTTAGAGAAGTGTATGGAGAAAATGTCATTTGGATGAAATAAAGACCAGGGGATCTCATTACACATGGAATACCAAGCAGAATGCAGCAATTAGGGTATCTATCTATACTTATCTATTAATTGTCTAACTTCCGCGCCTACGTGGCAGCTAATGGGGTATTTCTAGCAAAAAAAAGGTAGGTCACATATGACGTGTCGGCCCAATGTTAAGCCTATCCCTCTTTCCTCCACGTCATTCATGTGTATTAACTTGGTGGGCCAAAACGGAATTTTTTTGGTGGGCCAAAAACGAAATTATATTTGTGCAAACAGATATTATGCTTGGAACTTGGAACTTGGAACGACGACTTGATCATCAATTGTGCAGAAATATTTCTTCTTCTTCTTCTTCCCCAATGAAATCTACAATGGCAAAAATCCCTTTCACCTTCCAATCCGCTTAATTGACGTTTCTCTTCGACCTTTTAGCTTCCCCCTTTTCATAATGATCCCATTAAAACTGCAGCTAGACCAAATCTCTCTCCTCTTTCCTACCTCCGTCTCCATTCCATAGTCGAGGTTAGCCCAATTAACATCAGGAGGTATCAACTTTATTTTTCTTTCTCTCTCCTCCCCATTCTCGAAGCTCTGATTTTATATTGATTTATTTATGGAGAAATTGGGTTTAATTTCAATTTTAAAGGTATTTTTTTTTTTGCCATATGGGTATGTCGTAGAATTTGTTTTACGAATAGCTCAATTTTTTTGTTGGTTCTGTGTGAATTTGGTGTTTTTAAGGTGTTTTTGTATGGAACTTTACGGTAGTGATTTATTAAGATTCATGGGTATTCAAAAAGTTGAGGTTGTTTGTTTTACAGTGTGAAGAAATCGAGCAAAGTTTATTGAGAGTCACCCTTCGCTGGTGATTTAAAACCGACCTCATGCCTGCTCTTTTCGTCTTTGGAGGAGCACATCATCACACTCTAAGAACTGATTTAAGGTTTGTTGTAATTTAGCTTCTTTTTTTTTCAATGATTTTCGGTTTTTATTTATTATTCGATCTCGCTGAAATTAGTTTCCGGTTTTGTTGATTATCATTGTGTAGTTGGGGAAGGCCAATTAAGAGGCATCCAAATTCAACTTGCTCTTAATGTATGTGTTTTAAGATAGTGCAATTAGTTTAATTTTGGAGCTTTTGAGCAGATTGTAGAACTTAAGTTTGAATTTGTATTTGTGAAATTTTAGGACGCAATGATGCATTTGCTGATAGCATTGATAAGGTGAAATTTATCCTAACTCATTATTATTTAATTCCACACAACCTGTTTTATAGGTTGTCGATAAGAATAGGTGATCATCTTTGATAATCTCTCCACAAGAAGATGGGTAAGCAACTCATCAAAATTGTTTCACTTGATTGTTTATGTAATCGTTTATAAACTTTTGGTTTTAAAATCTGATTATTTTTTTACAATCGGGTTATATGTTGCTCTATTTCGGTCTAATAAGCTTTGTGTTTTCACTAACTCTTCATTGATATGTCATTCCAGATTACTTTCCATCACTAGATTCAAATTTGAACCATATTGCATACAGTCGTGGTAAGTTTCTCTTCATTGCTGATGATTTTTTGCCCCTAACTTATCTTTATCAATTGTTTGTCTTTCTGTAAAGTTTTATGAATACACTTGCATGCCAAGGTCCAGCAAGTATACATTTAGGTGTCGTTTGGATGTACTCGGGAAGTCGGAATTCACATAAACTTGCAAATCCTAGGAATTTAGAAAGTATGGGAATTGGGGAAATTTGTTTGGATGAACAAGGGAAAACAATTCCCATGGGAATTTCTACTTACCTAGTCCCCCCTAGGTAATTAAATTCCTACACTTTGGAGGAATTGCAAATGCCTAGGAATTTCCAATTCCTACATTTTAGGGTAACCAAACCACTCATGATAATTCAATTCCTAGGAAAATAAAATTCTCATAGATTTTGAGGGTATCCAAACCACACCTGATATTGTTTTCTAGAAGTGTCATTTGTATTTCTTTGCACCCACTGATACTTTTGTACGCTCTAAACAAATTTGATTTAACTAAATAAAAATTATTAGGATATTTCTTATTGGAGTGTAACTTTCTGTTTATGCAGTGATATTTAGCTCTTCATGGTGGCACTAGAGCAGACTTTAAGTAAGGATGTGAATTGTGATGAATGGCGGAGAGTGGGAGCAAGATTAAACTTTTACATTCTTTTTATTCCACTATGAAACATTCGGTTCAAGGTCATTGATCTTCACTACAACAAATGAGCACTTGCGCCACGAATAAATTTGTGGCGCAAGTGTTGAATTCCCGTGGCTAAGGCGTTTGGCCACGGAAATTGCTTTCGTGGCCCAAGTAGCCGTGGCAAAGAATTGGCCACGGGAAAACCCAAAACGTGGCCAAAATTCGATTTCTTGCCACGATTGTTGCCACGTTATTAGTCGTGGCAAGAACATACTCCCGTGGCCAACATTTCAACTAGCCACAAGATGGCATTCGTGGCCGAGACGTTTATTTCCATGGCCATGCGTCGTGATGGCAAAAGGGGTACTCCTGTAGCCGTTCCTTTAATCCATTGTGACACACATCAATAATCAGCTCCATTTATTTGTATTAATCAAAATAATAAAATCACAAAGGGGAACAATAAAAACACAAATTTCGTACCAAATTGTTATACATATGACGCATAATATTTTCGATAGAAAACTTAAATATTCCATTTGTATTGTCGAGTCATGTACTGAAACAACAAATCTAAACATCAAAACTACTGATTCTCGGGTCTTTTCCTTTCACATGAAAAACAACTACTTCAAATGCCTTCGTTTCGGCCTTGTAAGATCCCGTCAAAATCATCACTTCCCAACTTTGTTGTTACACCAAAGTACTCAAGTAAAAACAAGGATATCTGCATAAACGAGAATTGTATCACAAACAGATAATAATGACCACCAATATAAAAAAAACTCAACAATTCAACACCACCCCAAAACAACACCACCCAACAAGTATATATCTCTCATCTACTATTCTCAAAAGCAGGCATCATCCCCACAAGAGAAACACGTCCCCAAGACCAGCTATTCTTTTGGCTAAGAACTACGAATAAAACATCTGACAAAAGAATATGAGTACAGCAACAAATGCAGAGGTATCTTTGTTCTTACCAGCTGAACAATCAAGTCATATTGATAAACTTGACGGCCATAATCTGCTTCCTTTAGATTCCACGATTTTTTTGGGTCTTCTCAATTGAAACAACTACGACATTGAATTTCTCTAATGAAAACATCAAGTATTGTTACAACCTCCATCTCCTCACATCCATTTGCCATAGGAATGCGTACCTATTGTTACACATATGACAATGTAATTAGTCCTGAGATACAAGACGACGTAAAAATCTAAGATTTTTGTGGTAACAATAGAGAGGTTACATAACTCTGTCAACATAAGTAAGTAACGAAAGAATATAAGCAGTATGTAGTAGGGGCTAGATCAAACATCATCCTAGGATTCAATTCTCAGCATTTAGGTGGCCATTCGAAAATCTGCATTCTCAAGTGCACAACTTCTTTCTTCCAATCCTCATAACTTTCAGCTCAAGATGACTCATTCAGCCTCTAATATATCAAAATAAAGCTACAGATCTTAGCTTCAATATGCAAAAAGAATCAATCCAAAATACATCATGGTTTGAGAGATAGAGACCTTTGAGTGACATCAGGTCAGTTCGCTGCCCTGCAGGTCACGTATTTTGCAGCACCGTCTTTGAGGCTTTATCAAATCTAGCTCACAGATTCAATTGAGTCCCTAGAGGTGTCATTGGAAAGCTTGAATAATCAGCTTTTCAACCATATATAAAAGATAGCTACAACTCTTCTATCTTAAAAGATATGAAGCTTTAAAATTGCATAGTGTCACTGATTTTCAGAAATAATGCATCACTAATGGTCTTAATAAAAATCGGATTTTCTACTCATTAAGAGCGTAATTTTGTTAGCATCAGATAATGGTCTCAATAATGTAGTGAACCAACTTTCACCACCAGAGTTCGATTGAAGAATGTACAAACAAGTACACATTGATGCAGGTACAAGAACTTCAGAGACTCGAGATTGCGCAATCAGATTCAAGAACTTCTTAAAAAGTTCAAATGAAGTTCATTTGGTATATGCCATGCCATTTCTGAAACCTAATAAATGAAACTAAGTCATGGTTTTTGAATTAATGGCAAAAGATTTGTAGATTGCTTGCAGTATAATAATGAAACCGAACTAACAACAAGAGTTCATCAGAATATGCAGATTACAGGTCTTGACTTTGTGGGCATATATTCCTTCTACAGATATTGGAATTGGGTGAAATTTATGTTCAAAGAGAATTTGATGAAGATAGCTTTCTAATGGTGGCAATAAGAACATCATCAGATGACATTTGCTAAGCCTAAAAGCCGTTTTTGCACTGTGTCAGAAACATTGTTGTCCAAAAAATAGAAATTGTTGTTCAATGCTCTAATTTTAGATTCTATATCAGTGTTTTAAAAACCGGACCGAACCGGCCGGTTCAACCGGTTCAGTGAACCGGTCCGATTGGCTCTCAAAACCGGGCATGGTCAAAACCGGTCAAACCCGGGTTGACCGGACCAAAACCCCGGTTTTGTATCAAAAACTGGCCGGTTCAACCCGGTTTTGACCGGTTTTTGATCGGGTTTGACCGGTTTTGACCAGGTTTGACCGGTTTTGACCTTTACCATGTATTTTTAAAATATTTTGGCTATATTTTAATTATTTAATATTTTTATAATTGTGACGTCATCCGGTTTTGTGACCCGGTTGAACCGGTCGAACCCCTTGACCCATCGAACCCCCGAGGTTACCGGTTTGATGTCCGGTTCGGTTTTTAAAACACTGTTCTATATAGGATTGTCTTTGAATACCACACCTATTACACATCATATGAACCCAATTATCTCATCATCTAACCAATTTCTTAATCCAAAGCCCCAAATTATATTCATAAACGCATTTCAAAATTAATCAAAATCATCCTAAGCAAAATTCAAAAGAATTACTTAAACTTCTACTAAAAATTTGACTCAAAACTGTAATTTAAGATCAAATCTAATTTCTAAAATTATGAACCTGATCTATTATAAATCAAAGGAGGAAAATTACCATCTGACGTTCTCGTTGCTGGCCGCAAAATGAGGGGCTGGAAAAGGGTGTCAGTTATGCCGTAGTGGGCCTCACGATCGCGACTTCATTGCTCGATAGTAGTCGAGGTTAGCGCATGAACAAGGATGAGAAATGGCAGCGGTGATCGTCGGGGTGATGAAAGAATATGCTAGATTTTTTTTTTTATGAGAAATGGCTGAATGATAGGGATGATTCTGATGAAGATCTGGGCAAAAAATGAATAGTCGGGAGAAAGAATGAGAAGTGGGTCAATTACTTTTATTTTTCTATGATTTTTTTTCAATTTAGGGTGCTTTAATTCCATGACTCCCGAGAGAGTTAAGTGTTGGCCACGAATCAATGAAAATTTAATTTGTGGCGCAAGTAAGAAATTGCCACGAAACATTTGAATTCGTGGCCCAAGTGATTCTTTGCCACGAATATTTCTCATTCGTGGCATAACTTTTCTTACCCACAGTTGGAAGCTATTTTTTCCCGTGGCAAACTAGAATTATGCCACGAGTTTCACATTTTCGTGGCATAATTCGTGGCCCAAGTGTTCAATTGTTGTAGTGCTTCTAAACTTTATAGGTATATTTCATGTTTGCAATTCACTTCATTTTTCATCCATTGCATTTAGCATTGTAAATTGGAGTAGTTAAAAATTGAATAGGATCCGTGGTCGTTTTTCGTTTCATTATAGTATCCTGATTCGAATGACATTTTCCTTGCAATTGTGACACTTCCAATAAATAAAGTGATTTTAATTGGTTGTGACTGTAAGGTGAAGCTACAATCCTAGACAATATTAATGATTTTTATAAGAGGGGGTTTCTTGGACCCTTTTGGTGGTGTAGGAGGTGGTACCTCAAAATCTTTACCATGGTGCGTTTTGAGAAAATTTCAAGGAGTTTTAAAGGCTACTAAGAATTTTGTTAGTATCATGCTGGTTTTCATATGCACTTGGCTCATTAGGGGAAGTGACTTTTCTTAACCCAGAATCATCTCTAGCTGAATTCTACTCACGACTATGTTCTTATGCTGACTAAATTATGGACTCGATATAGAGGCATTTTTATAACGAGAAAGTTCAGGTTTGGACGTTTTGGTGTATAAATTTCCAGAAATCATTTTACTTTTCTTAAGTTTAATAAAATTCTATATTGAATATATTGCTCTGTCATGCTAAGGAGGTACGTCAATTTTTTTTGTAAAGTTGTGGATTATGGTGACTAGGTCTGCCCCGTTTGAGTCTGCAACTTGCTACTATAGTTGACATTTTCTCTTGCCAATCATGACTAGGAAAGAATTGATGGGAATATTTCGAAGCCGAGACGAATAGCCTTGAGGGGCTGATCCGATGGCAGGAAACAGTTAATCAGTGAGGAGCAGCGAAAAGGAGAAGATGAGGATGAATGACTCTTAAGCTTATCGGAATTTGGAATGTTTGTGTTCTTGCAATCTGATTTCATCGAAAAGTGTTTTGATTGAATTATTTTGAGCGTGTTTGTTACGTTTAATTTCTCTATGTTGATATTTTGGAGTTTTTTTTGTTTGAATATTTTGTGTTGCATAACGAGTTGAGCAGGATTTCCAAGCAATATTATGATTTGGTATGGAATAACTGGGAATTGAAAGGAAAGGAGTAGAGGAGGGTGTAGGGGAGTGATAAAATTACCATGTTTGCTGATTTTGTTATGGGTTTCTCAAGCGGCTACGCCTTCTCTCTCTATTCCGATTCTCTCTGGTACTGAGTGGAGGTGGAGGTGGAGGCAGAAAATGCGCAAGGGGAGGAATTATTACTGTAATTCATGTAATAAAGATGGAACCTTGGATATCTAGACAACCATTGCTATGAGCTTAGGTTAATGGTAGTAGAGATGGTTCTTTCATATGACTGGTTGGATAGGTAGGACCTGATTTTAATTTGCCTCTCTGTGTCGTTGTAATAACCCACTTTCTAGTAATAACAATAATAAAAAAAAAAAAAAAAGGACAATCATCTTGCGTAGGATTTCAAAGGAGCATTAAATGCTTGTCCTTTGCTTTGAATTTCCTTCAAGTGATTCAAAGGGTAATACAATTACCCTAGGTAATGTGTTCCCTCGAAAGAAAATTTGGAGCGTCAACTGCCTATATATAGTTTGATTTTCCTTCAGTTTCGACGCAAAAACATCTTCACACAAGTGTTGCACTGAGTGAGATTAAAACTGAAAGTGCTTCAGACCATAAGCACACCACTTATAAAGTGAGTTGCGCGTATTATAAGATTTCGTAAAGATATTTTACGAAATAAGTAGTTGTTACGTACGTGCGAAAAGAGACATCTTCTTAGCGAGGTTCTGTCAAATAGTCATTGTCACTTAACATAGCCAAGATATAACTCTTAAACTGTTATGAAATTATTATCGTTAGACAACGCCGTTAATATTTCCGTACATGTTTTCATTAACTGATTAATCTTGTGGCGAATAGTTATTACGGTGCAAGTAACTCGGCGGAATTACCCCAATTTGTGAACGTCACCATATTAACAACTAACCCAAGAATAAAATATGTTAGTGGTAAATAGTAGCTCCATGATTATAAGAAACCCGGCGGAATTACCCCAGTGGTGAAAATAATCTTAGAGCGAATGATTTCCACTAAAAGACGATGAATAGTAAATTAACAATTTGACTAGATAATCGCCACTTTTAGAATTCGCACGTCGTTGGACCACCGGATAGTTAATTATCAAATAAATGACAACATGATTACCTTACCAGTATAACCTTAAACAAATAACTTACGCGACTTTATTTACTTAGAACAAGAAAACGCACGGAGTTTTAAGCACGGTGATTTGGAATTCAGGTAAGGGACTCTTTCTGATTTAACTTATAGTATTATTTTCGTATACTTTAATGCTTATTTTGAAAAAGGATCGAGTACTGCAAACTCTGATTGTTTTCTGAACTATATAGATTTTGTGGGTTAGTTATGTGTTCTGGCTAACTTTGAAACGAGGATATCCGTCTGGCCCTGCCAAGGGAGTAAACTGGCACTGACTGAGAACTTCTGAACTAACCAGAACTATGCTACCCACTACTTGAATTATTTATACTTTACGAATTATTATTGTTTTACTATTTTAGCAACTGTTTAGATCCGGTTAAATCGGAAACTGTCTTTTACTGGGCTGTTGAGCTCACCCTTTCAATAATAAACTCTTTTCAGGTAATCAGTACTAGCTGGAGGTGGGAATTTTGAGTGAGCTACCCAAATCGACTTGTAACATAAATAATGGCCTTAGTGATCGTTTGTACAATAGTATTCGTATGTATATTATTGTGTAATATATGTTGTGTACCTTCGACTTCTGAGGAATAGAAATGGCTTAGCCTACCTTTCGTAGGTTGCCGTCTGTTATGTTCTAATTATGGTTTTGGGCCGTGACAGATTAAGTGGTATCAGAGCAATAGTTCGACCCTAGAAACACAATACAGACCAGAGAGTATGGGTAGATTAAGTTTGGTTCACGTAACTTGTTATGACTATATTCGTAGACTTGATGACTATTGTTGCGGAAAAAGTTTTGAGCAAAAATGTACAGATCCTGGAAGAAATTGGTGAGTACTTATTATAATTAGTAGTTCTATAGTTTGCATTATAGAAGCTCTATCGTTGTTCTTATAAATGTAAGCGTCGTATAATAATTTTATATTGCTAACTTGAACTATTTAGAATTTTAGAGGGATCGTTCGAATTGTCGTTAAGAAAAGAAAATTTGAACTTTAATAGATCGAGACGAGAAACAAAGTAAGGTATATTTCATAGCAAGAGTGGATTCGTATTACAAGTGCTAACCGCTTGCAAGAGAGTCGAAATTTCGGAAACGAAATACTACACTCTTAAACATAGCAAACTATCTACTACCACTTCGTACAACAAATAAACGTTATTAGAAATATTATCATAAGGAGACCAGCCATGAACAAAGGCCCCAACACTTCGTCATCCGTCAGCTTAACCGTCATGTTGCGCAGAAGATAAAAAAAAAGGGGGTTAACGCTTAAAATATCGAATGCACGATGGAGCAGAGGAAATGACAAGGACCCCGAACAACGACGACAACGAAGACGATGATGATGGTGAAACTAAGGAAAAAGAGAGGGAGAGTGGAGCGTTGGAAGGGTGAGGCGGGTTGAGAATTGTGTCGGTCGGGGGTTTTATAAGGGAAGCAAGGGTTGGGTGGAAAGGAGCGGGAGAATCGGAGAAAAGAAAAAGGGGGGGGGACATTTTTCGCCGTGTCAAAAAAGAGCGTCAAAAGGGTACAGTGGCAATAGTAGAAGACGGCGGAGATTCCAACTCCTCGAAATAACCCCAAGGAAAGAGAGAGCTGAGTTCAGCCATTAGTTTGGCACCTTTTAGTTCATCCTGAGAAAGATGACGTATACAGACTTCCCAAATCTGTAGTCGCATAAGATGTAGGATATCCCATAGCAGTGATTCAATTTCAGGAAGAAATACTTCCAGATTCGATAAGTGAGACTTGAATTGAGGGGCATTTACGAGAATCTCTAACTCCTTCACCTCTAGTCTATGTGCCAATCGCAAACCTTTTTGAAATAAAGACAAGACAAAGAAAGAGAATGATCGATTTTTCCCTCTTGCACTAATCCCAGCTTGATAGGTACCATCAGATGATCGTAAGGTCAAACCACCTTTAAAACTTTGGGGACCTTCAAATAGAATAGCAATTGAAAGGACGTGTGGTGGTAAGTCTTCCGATATCCAAGGAATAGACAGAATCGACCTTGAAAGTCTATCGATAAGTACAAAGAAAGCCTTACGACCCAAAGACCAAACAGAAACATGTAAGTTATATAAAGAGAAACCCGAGGGAGGCAACCAGTAGAGGAAATCTCTAAGGGACTGCTCAAATTGATGGTTACTACCCATTGATATCCTTAGACGACTCGAGGAGGTGAGGTCAAGTAGAGTTGGCCACTGGAAATTTGCAGAACTATGCTTAGGACCCTTACCCTTACGTATTATAGTGCCTTTCATCAAACAAGTGGGACGAGCATAAACGACCAGATTTATCATACCCTTAGCAAGATGAGTGATGGCACAGAAGCAATGGTTGCACCACATGAGTAATAAAGGCGGAATATTCTCTTTTTGTGGACATACACTAAAATCCGTGAAAGAAATTTGGGATGACACTCTGTAACCGACCTCATTTCCTGATAATATTACCAAAATGACAGAAGGGTAGTAAACCCTGGTCATAACCCTTAATTGGAGAAGGAGAAACTCTTCAGACCAGGAACGTGCATCACAAACCAATACACGGAGTATACAAGAATGAGAACTGATAGGGTTTCCAGATAGAATTCTACTTAACGGTGATTTTTGTTCAGATATGGAGATGGACGGAGAAAAAATTAAAGGAAATGTTAAGTGCAAGGACATAGCAAAAACCTTATCATCCGCGACGAATAAATGCGGTGGAGAATAAGGGTCATGGAAAAAGAAATTTTGAGGGCAATCACCAACCAGGACAGGCACAGCATGTTGAGGAGATGATCGTTGTACCCGTTCTTGAGTATTAGAAACTTGAAGAGATAGTTGAAGATCAACTGGTGATGAAGGTCGTGTGTCCACATGTTCAATTGACTGAGCATTTTGGGTAAGTTCGATAGGAATTTCAGATAAAAAGTTTACGTAATCTGTGGTATCTCTTGAGAATTCTTGTTCATCCAAAATTTGGTCTGAACTCCTGATATCCATTTTGAAGGACAATTGGAACTTAATAAGAATGTGTAAGGAGTTACTTGTTGCCTACTTGGTACGTGAGACTTATTCTTTTATACAGGTGATAGAGGAAACTTGCAGGGTACACAGACAACTCACCATATTTTACGGGAAACTCCATAAGGTAACATAGGAATTCATGTTGAGGAATACAGACATGCAATAAATGGAGTACTGAGGACTTAGCACTAGCAATGCTAGCAGGGTTTGGATGATGACAGACGAATTAGGATGTTATGGGTTCTACTGTTGACAAGTAAACTGATAACATATCCACAAGTGATTGATTTTCAAAGATTACTTTTGGAGACAAGAATTAAATTAGTGGGACAGTGGTATCGGACAATAAGAGATTGCAAGCGTACAACGAGATTTTAGGTAAGGTTCACACGAGGTGATAGGTCTAGACATGCACTTAGAGGTTGTATATCCGTACCAGACACGAGATATATACATTTTACAGCTATAATAATTGGGAGAACCTAGGGATAGATCTGAAAGGATGAAAAACTCAACGGGACCTCAACTTCAACTCAAACATGGGATTGATTTACACTCCATGATCTAAGAGAGACTCCTTACATCTACTCCCCGGTAAACTAGACAACCTTGCAAAAGAATTTATGCCCAGAGTTAGGCTTTCTTTTACAAGGCCTCATTTTAAGTTAAGGCCTTAGTCTTTTTTATTAGTCTTCCCGTGCTCACCTAGCTGGGGGATCAGCTAAGGTAGACGAGGACAACGGATGATCTCTGGTATAAATTAGTCCAGCTAGTAAAACTAGCTAAACACAAGAGAACGTGTTTTTGAAGCAGGTATTAGATTTGAGGGGTTCACAGAATGAGATTTCCTTATGAGTAGTACTTTGCGCATGATGGATTAATGTAGAACGCAAATAACGTGACAAGATTGAAGTAGAGTCATCGAAGAGTTATGTCAACATAAAAGGACAGACATAAAAGAGGGAAGACAAGGTTTATCCGAGTGTTTCACCAACCAAGAGAGTGCACCGATTTGGAGTTCACAGAAAATCGTTTCAAAGTCTGTTGATTTAGAAGTCATTATAAGTTGGAAGGAAACCAAATTTAGGATTGGGGGATTACCTATCTTCAAGGAGACTAAACTTATAGTGAACGAACACAGAAAGTTTGATTATGGTGTTAACATACGATCTTATCTTATTCGTCAAACGGTTGTTTTCGACACACGAATTCGAAAAGGGTCGTACGCAAAGAAACAACTTTCTTACCAATTGAAATCTTAATCTTGGTAAGTTTCGGGACGAAACTTTTCATTAGGAGGGGTGGATGTAATAACCCACTTTCTAGTAATAACAATAATAATAATAAAAAAAAAAGGGCAATCATCTTGCGTAGGATTTCAAAGGAGCATTAAATGCTTGTCCTTTGCTTTGAATTTCCTTCAAGTGATTCAAAGGGTAATACAATTACCCTGGGTAATGTGTTCCCTCGAAAGAAAATTTGGAGCGTCAACTGCCTATATATAGTTTGATTTTCCTTCAGTTTCGACGCAAAAACATCTTTCACACAAGTGTTGCACTGAGTGAGATTAAAACTGAAAGTGCTTCAGACCATAAGCACACCACTTATAAAGTGAGTTGCGCGTATTATAAGATTTCGTAAAGATATTTTACGAAATTAGTAGTTGTTACGTACGTGCGAAAAGAGACATCTTCTTAGCGAGGTTCTGTCAAATAGTCATCGTCACTTAACATAGCCAAGATATAACTCTTAAACTGTTATGAAATTATTATCGTTAGACAACGCCGTTAATATTTCCGTACATGTTTTCATTAACTGATTAATCTTGTGGCGAATAGTTATTACGGTGCAAGTAACTCGGCGGAATTACCCCAGTTTGTGAACGTCACCGTATTAACAACTAACCCAAGAATAAAATATGTTAGTGGTAAATAGTAGCTCCATGATTATAAGAAACCCGGCGGAATTACCCCAGTGGTGAAAATAATCTTAGAGCGAATGATTTCCACTAAAAGACGATGAATAGTAAATTAACAATTTGACTAGATAATCGCCACTTTTAGAATTTGGACGTCGTTGGACCACCGGATAGTTAATTATCAAATAAATGACAACATGATTACCTTACCAGTATAACCTTAAACAAATAACTTACGCGACTTTATTTACTTAGAACAAGAAAACGCACGGAGTTTTAAGCACGGTGATTTGGAATTCAGGTAAGGGACTCTTTCTGATTTAACTTATAGTATTATTTTCGTATACTTTAATGCTTATTTTGAAAAAGGATCGAGTACTGCAAACTCTGATTGTTTTCTGAACTATATAGATTTTGTGGGTTAGTTATGTGTTCTGGCTAACTTTGAAACGAGGATATCCGTCTGGCCCTGCCAAGGGAGTAAACTGGCACTGACTGAGAACTTCTGAACTAACCAGAACTATGCTACCCACTACTTGAATTATTTATACTTTACGAATTATTATTGTTTTACTATTTTAGCAACTGTTTAGATCCGGTTAAATCGGAAACTGTCTTTTACTGGGCTGTTGAGCTCACCCTTTCAATAATAAACTCTTTTCAGGTAATCAGTACTAGCTGGAGGTGGGAATTTTGAGTGAGCTACCCAAATCGACTTGTAACATAAATAATGGCCTTAGTGATCGTTTGTACAATAGTATTCGTATGTATATTATTGTGTAATATATGTTGTGTACCTTCGACTTCTGAGGAATAGAAATGGCTTAGCCTACCTTTCGTAGGTTGCCGTCTGTTATGTTCCTATTATGGTTTTGGAGCGTGACAGTCGTAGTGGAATGTTTGGATATTATAAGAATTAAGTCACTTAACAGTGCTGGACATTGATTGATTATTGGATTGTTTAGCCAAAAGTCACAATTATAATTTCATAACCGATGCTTAACGTTTAATTAAGTCACACATGGCACATATCATATCTTATTAATCTATACTAATACTTTAATCAAAAATACTAGGAGTCTATATGTAGACAAATAAAAAAAGTGTCTATAGTTAGTTTGTAGTAAAATTAAACAAAGGTGTAGTAAATTTTGTTGCATAATTTTGTAAATGTTGGATTACAAGGAAAGAGGGACAATCAAGGGTCCTTGATTTGAGAATTAAATCAATGTAAATTTCTTTCTATTGATAGATTCGTAAATTTACTGTCAGTTTCATAAATTTACTGCAAACATGTTAAATTTACTATACAAGCATATTATTTACTACTTACAATCTTTAATTTACCACACTTGAATATGTTATAGACAATTTTTCCATTGTCTACATATAGACTCCTATGATCTACTTTTAGGCTAACTTCAGCGCCTACGTGACGTTTCATGAAAGTGCTCTTACAAAATAAAATCCATGTCATGCATGAGTTTTCGGCCCATTATGAGTTGTTTCTCTCTTCTTCATTGTTCACCCAATCAATTCTCCAAAATTTATCACCATTGTCATTTCATCTTCCTAACAACTAATGAGTTTTAATTTCAAGCGTTGAATGAGAGGTTACTTGAAAAGTTTTTTAATTACTAAGGCCATTAAACAATGTGACTTTTGGCTCTTGGGTTGCCAAATTTGCGGTTACAAGGTGATTCAAGATAGTATTATATAGCTTTCATTTTGGTGTGAAATATATACACTACACATGTATTATTCTGAGCTTTTGAAATGATAGAGATAGAATGAATTTCTATCAATATTTCAAGAGCTATTAGATACCTATTAGTTTTATCCCTCATAGTAATGTTATCCAAGTTTGTGTTATTCATCTCAAATTTATTATCTGTTTTCGTATTGGTATTCCAATTAGTAGTTACATTCTACTGCGATTTTTTTTTCTTTTTGCTACATATTGTACTAGAATTACTGTAACAAAAGTTAATATATATGTTTGTTCATATATATTTTTAGAAAACTATTGACAATATAATGTGATCTTCATCTTTATGGTTTACATTTTTCAAAAGTGCAAGACGTACTACCCTATAGACAGCAACCACTACAAAGCTCACTTGACAACCCAATTCTTTATGTAACATTTATTTTATTTGGTGTGCATGAGTGAAGTATACACTTAACACAAAAAAGAGTATCTTACAAAGAATCAATCGTACGAAAAAGTTATCCAATAATTTCACAAAATTATTTTTGTTCTTTTAAATTTTAGCACTAAATGAAATGTCTTACATATATCTCATTACCATTTTCTCTTACAAGTACTCAAAAGGACTAGACATTTAAATGAAAATCTGGTCATGAAATTATACCCTATAATTTTTATGTCAAGATCACATTAATAATACAAGAATTTAACGTTATTGTCACAATGTTCGCCATCTTCTTCTCCCCCACCTTTTCTTTTAGTCTAAGGTAAATATCGTTGTTGTACTTTTGTGTTTCAAGGCGTTATTCACTTATGAAATAATATAAATAAATAAAATTTAACAATTCTTAATTTATCACATAATAATATCTTAAATTGATATTTTATTAAAAAAAAAATTGTTATTGCGTTAATTGGATCATTTAAAGATCCATCAATTTGGGCAACTTGAGTAATGACTGTGTAAGAGTTTGCACAAGGCCTGCATCAGCTTAAGTTTTATTTGGGTCATTTATGAATAAAGTCAAATCATTTTCGATATCTGGTTGAATCGGGTTGTCAATTCCAATTTCATTCATGAAGTTCAGAGTAAAAAACAAGGAAAAGGAACTCTAATGTATAAATAGGAAAATATTTGTAACACTCAAAATAATTGTGTCAAAATAAGCTTGCTAACGAAAAGTCTGATAATGAAAATGGTGTGTCATCATGCATATCCTTTTGTCTTATATTAAGAAAAATGGGTAAAGAACATATGTTAAAATATCTCCATGATTTTCACGGGCACAAATGCTAGTGTAGTATGATTGACATAGTATTACATAATGGAGATTGGTTATTTAATTACCTTGAGTCATATGCTCATTTCATGGCCCAGGGGATTTATTATTAGTCTTCATGTGTGACTCATCTTATTCGAGGGGAGTCAAGGGGTAAGAAAAGTTTCAAGTATTTTAACGTGTGGAGTGCTTCCCCTCAGTTCCAACAAATTATTCAAGATATTGGAGCAAGGATGTTTCAGAAAACAAGATGTACCAAGTTGTAGTCAAGTTGAAGAGTTTAAAAATGCCTCCAAAGAAGATTGAATAGAGAAAAAATATGTGCAAATGGAATTTAGGATGCAAAAGACCTTCGATACCTTCATGACATCGAAGTGCAAATACAAAGTTCTCCTAGTAATGTTGATCTACACTAAAAGGATTAGAAAGCTTTGGAAGTATATAGGGTATCTCAGGAGATTGCCGAGAGTTTTATAAAGCAGAAATGTAAATTTGCATGACAAATTGATGGGTATAAAAATAGTATCACAACAATAAAGTTAGAAGAGCCTATAATGTTATCTATCAGTCTATCAGACTACACAATGTCATGGAACTACTCACCAAGATGATCAACAAGGTATCCAATGAGCTTTTAAGGAATACTATGAAGAATTAGTTGGTTCTAACAAACCTTGTAACCCAGCCCATCGACAGACAATACAAGGCAGAGACATACCTCAATGCATGCTCAAGCCTATGAGTCCAACTGAGATAAAGGAAGCTTTGTTTTCTTTTGCTAACAAAAAAGCTCCAATTTAATGCTATCTTGATCCCTAAGGTGGATAACCCTTAGCATGTAACATAAGTTGGGCCAATAGCATGTTGATTTCGTGTTTTCTCGTCGTTGTCCCGAGAAAAAATAGCATGTTGTAATGTTCTTTGCATTTTTTTTTCTTTCAAAATTGTTGTGCACTAGAATAGACGTTGCACTTCCTAGTCTAATTAGTGACAACCAAGGAGCATTTGTCAAGGGGAGATTAATTGAGGAAAATATGATGGTTTGTCCGGATATTTTGCGGGAATACAACATGCAAGGTTTATTAGCAAGATGTATTATGAAAGTGAATTTAAAGAAAACCTATAATTCTATTTAGTGGGATGTTTTGAGGAGTATGGTTAGGGAGTTGAATTTTCCTATAAAAAATGATTAGTTGGATAACGGAGTGTGTTACTATCCCCTCGTTTGCACTTGCTATTAATGGACAAATATTATTTGTTTTCCAAAGGGTGGAGGAGTTTGAGATACACTCTCTCCTTTACTTTTTGCATATTATATAGAGTGTCTTACAAAAATAATGGATGTACTGGCGGGTAAGACAGACTTTAAACTTCATCCATTATGCAAACAAGTGAAACTCAATCACATGTGTTTTGCAGATGATTCGTCAATGTGTAACAACCCTAAATTTTGACAAGATCTAATTATACAAAAATCTAGGATTGTTATGCCGCAATTGAGTACTAATCAACTGTAAGGCTAAAACACTGATAAATTTAAACCAACTCATTTACATAAATGATAACGAGTTGACTGCGGAAGAGTGAAGCCAAGTTTACAAAACTTAATCCCAACTGAAATGACAAGTACAACTGATTAAAGTGACTCAACCATAGTATCATATATTCCAAGCTAGCCCCATGATATGCACAAACGTCCATGCAAGAATTCACTTCAAGTAGACCTGCCAACTGCATCATCAGCGAATGATACAGGTCCCAGAATAGGGTAGGGACAAACCCAAACATAGAACATCAGCAAAGGCTGAGTAAGAACTCAAAAGCATACAGAACAACAAGGAAAAGAAGATACGCGCCTTCATGGCGCGTAGCTAATCAAGCAACGCTTAGTCAAAGAAAGCCAAGTACAGAATTACAACAAAAGCTCAAGGCTGAGATTCAATCAGTTCAATATATATGTCAACAATTATAAGTCCGGTTTCGTGATTGGGTCCTACCCCAACACGCTACTAGAGCTCACCTGAACCTCCCTATAGACCCGAGTGTGCACACCCCTCACTAGAGAGCCAGTAAGATGTAACCCTTCTAGGAGGAAGTCTAATAGGCGACTGGTAGCTAACCCAGCCTATAATTCCACCTTGATCAAAGGTGTGTTAGTAATTCCCCGACGGACAACATTGGTCACGCCTGCTCTAGTAGATTGTGATGTAACATTATTCAACAAGGCCATTTCATCCATCTTAGATACATTATTTCATTTATAGAATCCATCTCATATGACAACGTAAGCCTGAGCCGAATACCAAACAAAGACGAGTACAAAATCAAATATATAACTGAAGGGTCGAGCCTCTTCTCATTTGGTAGAATTTCAATTATGCGACTTTATCAAACTTGGAGACGATATGAGTATATATTGCAACATATATAATGTGAAATGAATTGCCGGATGACAAAAGCTATATGTCAATTGCAATATAGATGACATGAACTGAAAGTCGGATCACCAAAAGATATATGAAAACATGCTCGAGCTCAAGAATGGATTAACGTTCTTACCAGACACGCTTAACTTCTCCTTAATAATCTTTCTCACAATCGTCCAATCGAATCTCTTTAAAACCCACAATCTATAAAACACCAAATAATAGCCAAAATTAGTAAACCAGACTAAAAAGGCACAACCCAAACGATTATCAAATAACCCTTAGCAATAACTAACGTGTGATTAGTTAATTCAATACTAAGATCCCAAAGTGTACTCTAATAAATGTAAACATATATTACTTGGTTCAAAGCTAATCACCCAAGTGAATTAAGCACCTTAAACCCAAACTATATAACCAAATTACTAATTTTGCATCAACAAATAGAAAAACACTAGTTAATGTCCCTGACCATCAACAACGCTGTGCGACAACAATAATTTCTACAAAATGCTACTAGAATGCCACAACAATGCCATAGGAATGCCACAATAACCTCAACGGCAATTCTGCGTCAATACTACTCCCTTGCCCATAACAAAACAGCCGACAACAGCAACTCCGACAACACCAACAAACAACGCACAACAATACCAACAACAACAGCTCAAGCACAACTCAAAACTAAGCCTAACGACTCGCCAAAACAGGGTCACGACGCCTCAAAACAGAGCCATGAGCTCCTACCTGTAACCACGGCAACAGTCCGCCGTACAACAACCACAACACAGCCGAGACCAGTAGACCACCCTATACGCATCGAAGGCAACAACCATCGAAAACCAACAGCCCAAAACAGAGCCACGGCGATACAAAACCGAGACCAAGGTTACACCTAAGCCCAACCACGACAATCACTACTGCACCAAATCAACGAAAAAACAACAACCCATGACGACAACAGAACTAGCAGCTACAACAATACAAGCAGCAACAACAACCTAACGCCATCAATAGCCCCAATAATCGACCCAAAACAGGGGCTATAATAACCCTCGCAAAACCAAACACAAACCCAAAATCCAACTCAAATAAATCATAAAAACAACCTATGATAATCTAAAAATCATACTTATCAATAATACAAGTATAATCATACTAATCAAGCTTAAAACAATCATACAATCAAAATCGACATCGGTACGACTTGAACGATAGGAGAAAAAATTCATACCGTTATGTAGAGGAGAAAGAGAGGGATCCAATGGTATAATTTTTGTCAAAAACCGAGCTGAATACCGGGACGAGTTGATCAAATGAAGATGGTGTTTTTGGGGAGAGAAATGTCGAGAAAAGATGATGAAGATGATTAATAATGATCAGTTAGGAGGTGGAATAGATATTAGTATGATTTACTTAGTATAGAAGGTAAGGGTATAAGGGTAATCTCAAGTTTAGATATTTAGATTTTAATTATATTTTAATTTATTTTAGTTACTAGTATTGTTATACAGAAATGAATAAGTGTCTGTTTGGCCAAGGTTCTACAACTGTTTCTAGAGGTGAGAAACAGAAACTTGGCCAAACGGGGGTTTTTAGAGAAGCACTTCTACTAACTTGAGAAGCCCAAAACAGCTTCTGGGATGCCCAGAAGGAGAAACACCAAATTGGAGCTTCTCCTTCTCTTTCTGTTTCTACTTCTACTCCCCACTAAAAAAACATCAAAATAAATTCTCTCTCCTCAAACCCAAATCACCCCTCTTACCAGCGGCAGTCACCACCATGGCATCACCAAGACTCATTCATCCCCGACTTCTCCCTTCCCGGAGCGCCGCCACAACGTCCGGTCGTCCCCTTTTCCCTCTATGTACCACCATATACTCTTTCTTTTGATTGTCTCTATACTCGATTTTTTCTCACCACCCACATCCAACAATGAACACTTGGGAGTCGTGGGAGGGGCGGGAGGTAGTTTCCGAGGGGCGGCAGTCGGAAATCAGTGGAGCAGAGGTGGGAAAGGGGAGTTTAAGGAGGAGAGAGAATCCCGTGTTGAGAACGAATGAGGCAACGTCGGTGGACGGTGATGACCTAGGATCGGTCGCCGGTGTGCCGCCAGCCCGGTGGTGATTGTCGCAGGTGCAATGGCTATGTTGTGGGTGGGGGTGGCAGTGGTGATGGGTGGTTCCAAGGAGGGGAGGGGGCAGTGAGGAGAGAAACAACCATGGGTTGGGAATGTTTTTTCTTTTTACTTTTTTAATTTTTGTTTATTTCCTTTTTTTTGTACAATGGGCCAAACAGTTATCAAACTGTTTCTGGTTTTGAGAAACACTTCTAAAATCAATTGGCCAAACACCCAATAAATTCTCCAAGAAACAGTTTCTCAAAAACTATTTCTGAGAAACACTTATGGAGAAGTTAGAGCTTGACCAAACAGACCCTAAAAATCCTTTTGTAAATCCCAAAAATCATTATAGTAATTCCCAAAAATGAATTGTAAAGTATCCTAAATTCAATATAAAGTAACACCCAAATTAGATAAATTCTCGAAAATTAAGGGGTGTTACACAATGTTTTATAAAAGGGAAGTAAATTCAATGTTAATGTTATGTAAAGTGGATATAAATTCAATATTGTTGTAGGAGGGTATTGTGCTTCGAGAGGAAAACCCTAAGATTGGATGAGAAACATTTGTTAGGAACAAAATAGTCACGTCGTTAGACCTGAAGAGATTACTAAGGATAAATTACGTAGGCTTTGCCTAAGTCAATGTAGTCTGCGTTGTTTATGTCAAAAAAGAAGAAGAGCCTCACAATCACGTTTTCTAAGAGTAAGAAGTGTTTATGCATAGTGAAGATTAAGGATGACTGTAGCATCCGTGAGTACATCCTTTAACTCACCAATCACATGAATGAGAGAAATCTATCCTCAAGTGGTTTGTTGTTTAAGTCTCTATTATCCACACATAGTCTCAGTGTGAGGTACCGTACCGGCCGGGTGGGCCGATTCGCCCTCCATAAATGAATTGCTATTGACCAGGAGTCGCCAGCGAGATTTTCTTTTTTAGGACCCCACGAACCTAGAATGGGTTCGTGCAAGGTTACGGGTTGGGAAGGTGTTAGGCACCCAAACCGCCCGTCGTGGTCGACGGTCTCTACTAATTGATCCATAATATATTAAAAGTAATTAACCAACGACGGAAGCACACAACACGTAACATGCAAAGCAAGTAAAATTCATGCAAAAGGAGACAAAGCACATTTTAGCAAGCAATTCACACAAATTACGTCATGCATAATAAAAATATAAATAGAAAGCCACCAAATGCCATTAAGATGCTAGCAAGAAACAAATATGTGCATCAACATTATAAGCCGTGGTTAAAAGAAACGTGCAACACATATAGCATAACTCTGTTTTCTTAAAGTACCAAAGGATTTAAGAAGATAAAAACATTTTTATGAAAACGTTTGTTAAGGGCCCTCAGGACTTACTTGCGATGTTTCGCGGACCTTGATTTTGTTTGCCAACGAGCCCTCCCGATTTCGACTCTTGTATGCCAGTATGCCACCAATCTAGCCTTGCTCTTAGTAACCCCGATATGATCCTAGAATGCCATATGTGTTTGGGTATTCAAGTGTTTTGTGTATGGGTGCGCGTAGTGTTTTAAGGTCGGTGCGCCGTCGCCGTCTTCAACCGTGTTTCCCTAATGTGTCACCATGAGTCCCCCCAAATATGGATATGAGGTTCCTTATATATAGGAAAACTAACCTAGGCTTGGCTACCCTAGACTTAGTTTCTAAGAAATTAAAAGGGATAGAGTTTGCGAATATGTGAAAGTCTGTATGGATAAAAACGAAGGAGAGGATAAATACTCTGGAAAATGGTGGAAGGATAATCAAAGACTCATTTTGCAACGATTAGGGAATGAACAATGAAAGGAAAATGGGCTACATGAAACTTTATCCAAAATAAGAGATAAAGCTGAGATAACAAACTTCTCAAGTAATCGTGTGCGCACAAAACACTTTGGATGCCAGTCCCCAAAGTGGCATCCAATATCTTCACCATGCATTTACGTAAACCCATGCATTCAATATAACTAGGGCCAAGATCACATGGACACTCTACCTTCTGTTTGGGCTACAATAAATCAAGTCCAAATGTTAAGTTAATTGCCTAACAAAGAATTGGGTTAACTGATCAACTAACGGTAACTTAGGCCTAAACCAAAGTCTAAACCCATTGGCAAACAAAACCGATTATCGCGTAGTAAGTCCGTTTTCATCATCGGGCGCTAAAGGGAAGCCCCAAGTAGGGTGTCTACACTCAGTGACCCATCTTTGTTTACGTTTGTATCACAAAAGATGCAAAAGGACTATAACAAGGTTGCACATTGCCATTGTCAAGCATTTCTTGTACTAATTCCTCAATAATATCCTGTACCTATTGTAACACCCCGACTCATCGCCTGAGCCGGAAGTAGTCACCTATGGCAGCTCGCCAGGCTGTGGCCTGACCTCACATACCAACACGGGTCCTTTTGGCGCATTTTGACCTCACTCATGCGCACTTGGGAAACTTCTCAGGAGGTCACCCATCCTGAAATTGCTCTCAGTCAAGCACGCTTAACTGTGGAGTTCTTATCAGATGGGCTTCCTAAAAGGAAAGTCGGCTTTGTTGGTATGAGTAGCACTATCAATCCTTTTAAGCACATCATATGAGCCTTTAATCTCTTAGAAACTTCCTCTGAAATGTGGGGTATTACACCTATATGGCCTAATGTTGACGAGTGCTCTCACACTCCCCTTGATGGTGGTAGTGATTAAGGTTCATCAAACATCACCTTTTAATTTTACAATAATCCTTATAAGGCATGATTAAACACATCAGGTTATGTTTTAACAACAATTCCTTGGGAGTCAGAACTAAGAATAACTCTCGCAATACAAATTGCACATCTACCTAGAGGAATTGGTAATGCATTAGAAATAAATTGATGTTGATGCAGTACCCAAGACAATGTTTTGCACAAACTCTAACATGCCAAATGATTTCCATCTACCACTGTTACAACTTGGTGAGGAATGTGTTCAATGTTACATCCCTGTTTTTGCCAAATCTAAATATATGGAATTGTGAGTGAATCCTAATCAATAAGGATATGGACATATTTCTTGCCAATAATGAAACCCATCAGCAATAGTCTCATTGTCCAATACCCTTGATTTCAAAATATGACATTCACATTATCGAAAGAGTCATCAAGCAAAGTTTCTCAAATATAGTTCATGATTTTCATTATTTCCTTAGTTCAACAAACATTTTCTTGACAATATCACACTACGTACGCATAAACTCATAATGGAAATACCCAGGTTTGTGTAAACTTACACTTGTCATAAGGCTTCTCACACTATTAGCAAATCCCTTGTTTCGCTAACTTTTCCCCAACAAGTTTTCTATTGTTACCCTGAATTAGGGTTTTAAGAGTTGTAACCTTGGGTATTATCTGCAGATTTTTGAGGAACATTGAACTTGATTAAATTGGATTTGGTCAAATTTAGAATAATGTATGTATGGACCTATAACATTTGCAAACAATGTTTTTTTCATGTAATCTTGCAATTTTATGAGATGTGGTTTGAGAATAAAAACCCTAACAAATGACTTAATGGTTGATTTTAGTCCACCTCGAAAAATGTCCTAAAAGTAATCATTGGTCAGTTTTGTATGCCTTTGAATCATTAACCACTTTAAAGCCTCAAATTCATCAAAGTATCCATTAATAATGGAGGTTTTGTGCTCAAGTTTATTGAATAGATTGAACTCATTATACTAATATTCGTCTCTAACATTTTGCAGTCATATCAATGATAAACGCATCCCAAGAAGCATCTTATTCACAGACGAGCAACTTGAAACTCATTTTGCGCATCATATTTGACAATGCAATATCGTCTTTTTGAGTAATACATAATTTGGACAAAGAAAAGACCTAATGCATTTATTCAACCACATGCTCGAATTACTGCCATCAAAGTGGAAAATTCAATTTATTTCCTTTGAATTCCCATAATCATGCATATATCCCCTTGGATTCCCAAATTATCCTGTTTTTCTCTTGAATTTTGTATCGTACATTCGTACCTATCATTTGAGCTTGTAATGCTTGTTGTTGTTTCATTATTTATCTTTGAAATTGCTCGTTCATGACTTATTTTAGATTTTGCTGGTTGTAGATTTGTATAGTTCTTGGATTTGTTTTTTTTTTTTTTGGTTTTTTTTTTATGTGTGCGAGGTGCCATGATCCGAATATAGTACCAATGTCATGGTTCATAAACCCTGCCAACCAACTTGCCACCTCAGCTTATAAGTATCTCCTCGGAACTCTTAAAATGTGGGGTGAAATTTCTTATATACAGTTCACATACTCTTTAAAATATTCCAATGTGTAACAAAACAATCCCATATAACTTCGAAATGTTACAAACTCCTTTGTATCAGACA
This sequence comes from Spergularia bocconei, assembly GCA_963457585.1. NCBI lineage: Eukaryota > Viridiplantae > Streptophyta > Magnoliopsida > Caryophyllales > Caryophyllaceae > Spergularia > Spergularia bocconei. The sequence goes on along the minus strand of OY734951.1, from coordinate 5,788,695 downwards.
CTCATTTTGGAGCCGCATACTATCAATCAAATGTAAACTCCACGGACGGGTTAGCGACTAACACGACCACCCGAGGGAGGGATTTTCTCAGATGCTACTCATCCGGATTTGGAACCGGTACTGTAGCTCTTTGGTCAAACTTGCACTCACTCCACTAGCTTTTCATTGACCAACTACTGACCTAAGTATTTGAAATTGAATAGAAAACGAAAACAGCTAATTTTGCCGAACACACGGGTTTCGCTCGCCTTGCACGCCAAGGAAAATGATAAAATTGGGCCGTGGAGCAAACCGAATGAGCAAGCTATCCTGATTCCGGAATTGCCAACCACACACCACCTTTGCCTCACTATAAAAACAAACGCATCCTCACATTCTCAAAAACCCTACTCATTTTCTGCCGTCGTCCCCTCTTCACACTTTCTCTCTCCTCCTCACTCAGGTCCTTCCTCTTTCTCTCCGCCTCTCTTTTTCTTTCGATTTAATATATGAAATCGCATGATTATTTTGTTCTCAATTTGATGCATGTTTTAGATGTTATGATTTTTTCGACATGACTTTTGTTTGATTATTATCGCTTCGATTTTTCGATTTGTATAAATTTCATTATGTTACATGATTATTCTTAGGTTTTATGCGTATCGATGTATTTGATTATCTTCGTAATGTTGTGTGATTTATGATTTTGATTTGTTTTATTTTAATCGTATGAATTCCGATTTAATTGTGTTTTTATGATTTTGTGATGCATCTGTTAAATTCGTAGAATGATTTTAGTTTAATGTCGTAATTTTAGCGATTTGATGATTTTGATTCTGAGAATTTAGGGTTTTAGCTTCGATCTGTTGAAAACATATGATATGAGACTGAACTTGAATTAGTACTAGATTACTGATGGCGTATATGATACGCTAGATTTGATTGTGGTAGGATTCCGTTAATCTGACATGTATCGGTTTCGTCTTCAAAGGTCGCTTGATGTTATTTATCTCTGTTTGATTTTCGCTTTGATGATTTTGAAAACATAGAAGAAATTTGACATAATTTTGCAATCGGTAATATAATGATGAATTTTGGAATAACATGATCTCAAGTGCTTGCTTTCGCTTATAAGCGACTCGCTGCATGATTTGCTTGAGTCATGTTTTAAAAAAGATGTAATTAATTGGGAACTGTAGCCAAGTGTACAAGGCAGGAGTTGAAAAACTTCCATTTGTTGGTTCAAATCCGACCGGTTCCTATCTTGTGTTTCGTAAATTATGTTGTATGATAATATTTGTTTGTATGATCTGGTGGATTCTTGTATATTGAAGAATTTTTTGAGATAAATGGATTAGGTGTTCAACTGATCTGAATTTCTCTGATTAGTTTGTTTGATTTTGCTATCTTATATTTGATATGTTGGTTGTGGTAAATTGAAATTCGGCTTTGTTTGTCACGAATGGATTTCGACTTGTCATGTTCCGGTGCTTGTTCATACGTTTTATGCATATTTTCCGATTTCAATAGTTTGTTCGATTTTGTTATATTCTGTTTAATGGTCTGGTAATGTAGTGTCATGAAATTTACGTGATTATTTTGATTGTTCTGCTTGTTACTCGTAATGGAGTCAATGCTTGATTATTGTTTGGAGAGACTCACGTCACCTCTGAAGTTACTAGTGAAATGGCAATCTTGTATGCCTAGTTTGTCTTCTGCATGTCTGATTGTTGAGGATATAACTACTATGTGTGTGTTGATGTAATATGTAGTCTGAGTTGTCATAAACCTTTTCTTTAAATGACATTTTTTTGTTTGTTCAACAGATTTTTGCTAACAGGTTACCATGGGTAAGGAAAAGATTCATATCAGTATTGTTGTCATTGGACATGTCGACTCTGGCAAGTCCACCACCACTGGTCACTTGATCTACAAGCTTGGTGGTATTGACAAGCGTGTCATTGAGAGGTTCGAGAAGGAAGCTGCTGAGATGAACAAGAGGTCCTTCAAGTACGCATGGGTTCTTGACAAGCTTAAGGCTGAGCGTGAGCGTGGTATCACCATCGATATCGCCTTGTGGAAGTTTGAGACCACCAAGTACTACTGCACTGTCATTGATGCTCCCGGTCACAGAGATTTCATCAAGAACATGATTACCGGTACCTCCCAGGCTGACTGTGCCGTCCTCATTATTGACTCCACCACTGGAGGTTTTGAGGCCGGTATCTCCAAGGATGGTCAGACCCGTGAGCATGCTCTTCTTGCTTTCACCCTTGGTGTCAAGCAGATGATCTGCTGTTTGAACAAGGTATATATAATAGTTGTTCTTGACATATAATTGACCAGACTGTTGTTGAAAGTTTGTGTTTTGGTTTGTGTACATCCTCTGATTTTTTGGTTGTTTTGTGACACAGATGGATGCCACCACCCCCAAGTACTCAAAGTCCAGGTACGAGGAAATCGTTAAGGAAGTCGGTTCATACCTCAAGAAGGTCGGATACAACCCTGACAAAATCCCATTCGTTCCCATCTCTGGTTTCGAGGGTGACAACATGATTGAAAGGTCCACCAACCTTGACTGGTACAAGGGACCAACCCTCCTTGAGGCTCTTGACAATGTCTCTGAGCCCAAGAGGCCCTCAGACAAGCCCCTTCGTCTTCCCCTTCAGGATGTGTACAAGATTGGAGGTATTGGAACTGTGCCTGTTGGTCGTGTTGAGACTGGTGTGATCAAGCCTGGTATGTTGGTGACCTTCGGTCCCACTGGGTTGACCACTGAGGTTAAGTCTGTTGAGATGCACCACGAGTCTATGCCTGAGGCTCTTCCTGGTGACAATGTTGGGTTCAATGTTAAGAATGTTGCTGTCAAGGATCTCAAGCGTGGTTTCGTTGCCTCTGACTCCAAGAATGACCCTGCCAAGGAAGCTGCTAACTTCACCTCCCAGGTCATCATCATGAACCACCCTGGTCAGATTGGTAACGGTTACGCCCCAGTGCTGGATTGCCACACTTCCCACATTGCTGTCAAGTTTGCTGAGCTGGTGACCAAGATTGACAGGCGATCTGGTAAGGAGCTTGAGAAGGAGCCCAAGTTCTTGAAGAATGGTGATGCCGGTATGGTTAAGATGATTCCCACCAAGCCCATGGTTGTCGAGACCTTCTCTGAGTACCCACCTCTTGGTAGGTTTGCTGTCAGGGACATGAGGCAGACTGTTGCTGTTGGTGTCATCAAGAGTGTTGAGAAGAAGGATCCCACCGGTGCCAAGGTCACCAAGGCTGCCCTCAAGAAGAAGTGAGCTCTGAGTGTTCCAGTCATATGGAGTAGGGTTTTCGTAGTAGTTACAATACAGACCTGAATTTTGCTAATGTGTCCTAGTCTCATCTCTGAGGTTTATGTTTGTGTCGTCTTTAGTATGTCGTGCGGATTTACCATATTGGTGACATTGTTCCCTTTCTCCCCCTTGTGTTAGTTTATCAAAGTTTGAGAGTTTCATCTATATCTTTGAGCAGCTTTGGTGGTTTTCAGTTTGTTTTTCGTCCTTGGGTTCTTCCGAGGTTATTGTTTTGCAATCGAGCTCTTTTTATATGTATGCCAACTTAAAAGTGGCTGTGGTAAGTTTTGATTTGGATCAGGGCCTTGTGCCTCCTGTCTCCAGAGCTTGCAAGGTTGACTAAGCAGAAGCCTTCTAATTCCAAACCTAGCCAACCATGGCCTAGTACGGGGCGTGTATGATGTCTAGCTGTGGATGTCTAGAAAGGACTTTTTAAAATTATTTGTGTGTTACAATGTTTGATTTTAGGGTTGTAGGCTCATAGCAGATGCAAAACTGCTACGTCAAACTCAAATCCATGAGGCCTAGAGTAGTTGTCGAAAAGACAAGTAAGAATTCCGGGGTAACTCAAATCCATGAGGCCTAGAGTAGTTATCGAAACGACAAGTAAGAATTCCGTGGTAACGAAAACCTCAAAGTAGAAGCTAGCCAAAAAAAACATGATATACAGAAAACTTGAACTGAATGGCGACGGTGGCGAGTTGGAAGGGATCTAAATCTTATGCTGTTTTTGAGAACACGGATTTGAAATTGAGTTCTAGTGTTTCGTCATACCTATGGAGGCGCATTCCTCTGGCAACATAGGTTTTGTCATTAGAAATGCATTCAAGGAATTTAAAATGAATTCCGAGTTTACAAATGCTACAAAAATGTTTTTAACCTTTTAGTCATGGGCGGGAATTGGAAATCAGAGCCCAGCAAGGGCGGTTTCTACAAATCAAATGATCAACAAATAAAACAACAAACTCCCTTCTCCTCCTCCTTCCTCTCTCACTCTCACTAACCGCTCTATGCAGTAAACTTCCGGCTCTTATGAATTGTAAGTGCTTGATATCCCAACCCATTCTTTCTTTTTGTATCAAATTAAAGTTGAATTCACTGTTTATGTCCTTTTTGCATTTCCGATGTTCATTTGGGATTTTGTTTGTTTGTTTAATAATATGTCACTTAGGATTTAATTATGCTTCAAATCCTTATTTGCCTCAATGATTCACATAATCACATGATGTATTGGTTTAAGTTTCTATAACTGCTAAGTTATTATAATAACTATGTTTCTTATCTGGTTGACAAACAAATTACGTGTTGTTGGTTGACAAGGTAGTAATTACTTTGAATTATATGGATATACCATGATCCTAAGAACACAAAGACCATCATGGTCCTTATAACAATGGCGTAAAGACTACACTTTAAAAAAAAATGAATTTGCTCTCTGAAGTTCCTCCTTGACCTTAGAGAGTTTTTCCGATGATGTAGCCCTAGCATTGTGGCACATGAGGAAAATGGGGGGAAATGGTGGGCCAGTGAAAACCCCACTACTCACTTTCCACTCTAATCTTGTGCTGGGACTAGCAAAACCGATTTTTTCTATGAAAATACTAATATTCTTTCAAATAGTCGATTATCAGAGCTTCTTACAGTTTAGTTTTGCATTCCTCATCTGATTTTACTGATCATGTTGATTAGTAATGAACATAATCGAGTTTTGTTTCGAATCCGGCCAGCAATGAAGGCTTTTGGTTTCCAGATTCTTGGCCATTATTATTGTTCCAAACATACGGCTGCTGCCCTGTCAATGATAAGCATCGCTGCATTGCTTGGATATGGCGACAAAATATTTAATTATGTTGCTAAACACAATCGTTACAACGACTCCTCCGGTTTAATTTATTATTACTTCTTCAATCTCTCTTGCGTGAAGCGTGATGATTACTCTTACAACTGGTGATATGATATGTTTCCTGGCTAGTGTAGTTCACTGAGAAACGTGAAAGTTTCGGGCTCAAGTGCGAAAAATTGGTTCGTGAGGTCCCGTCTTCTCTGACCGCGGAAGATCATATCAGTGAACTGCCTGAAGATGCGTTGATCAATATTCTGGCACGGTTGACTCTTCGAGATGTTGCGAGAATGGCTACAATGTCAAGGTGGTTGAGAAATGTGTACGTAAGCTTTCCCTTTCTTAACATGGACTGGCGGGTAATGTCTGGTTATGACAGGATTATTCATGGACACCGATGCATAAATTATAATTCAGCATATGTGAAGAGTGTAGATCAAGTTTTACAGCTGCGGAACCTGAACAATAACAACATCTTGTCCTTTCATCTCTCATTCTGCCTTACTTATAGTAAATATGCGTGCCACATTGACCAGTGGATCAGCTTTGCTTCTGCTGCTGCTAGTAAAGGTCTGCTAAGTCTGAGACTCGAGTTTTTCTGTACCGATCTTTACAAATACTGTTTCAACTTTGCTGATCAAGATGGTGAGCAATATGTTGTCAAAGACTCGTGGCTTTCACAATTTTGTTATGTCAAGGATCTGTATCTCGCCTCTTGCATCTTAGAGTTTCAGACTGAATTTAGATTGAACAACATAACAACCCTTAGCCTAAGTTACGTTACTCTAAAAGGGGTGGAATGGCAGAGCATTGTGTCGAGTTTAACAACCATCAAGTGGTTACGGCTATCAGGCTGCAACCTTCCAGAGAAATTATGCATCACGGAGAATTTGGAGTGTTTGAGCTTCCTCATGGTTGATAATTGCAAAGGGTTAGAGGATATACAAATCCGCGCCTTGAACTTGAAGACATTCGAGATTTGTGTCAAGGGTGTTGTGAAATGCTCTTTGTCATATGCTTCCAGGCTAGCAATAGAGAATGTCTTTGTGTTCTATAAGGAGGAACGTATACCTAAGTGTATGTTTTCTGATCTTCTTGAGCATCTCCCTAACCTTAAAACTTTCACTCTTCGAGGATATTTACATCAGGTAATTGCGTCAATGGAATCAGGTTAATAACCTTTTGTTATTACAATCACAAGCTCGGTAATTTACTGTTGTTATTGTTGTTGTTGTTGTTGTTTCAGATGATTATTAGTTCTCCATCCTGCATAATCCGACCATATGGTTCAATCACAAGTTTAAACGTATGTTTAGAGTTGCATAATCATGATATAGTGCTCAGTGTTTGCCGTATACTTAGGCTTGCTCCACAACTGCAGACACTCTCTATGGTGGTGAGTCTTCTACTTCTTTGTTTTTGTGTGAAATTCATTCATAATTCTATAATTTGTCTTGAACTTCTATATATCCTTCTGTAGGATATTTGGTGATATTGCTCGTCTCAAAATCTCGATACATTTCGACCATAACACTATAACATTTTGTTTGTGTAGGCATACTGTCAATATTATACTGACCATTGGGTGCATTGAGCATCTTAGGCCTACTATCATACAACCTTATACTGGAGTATATGCCTGCTAAGCTTTGTTTCTCATGCACAAGTGCAACCCGAGTTTGTTACTCGTTCTGTCCCCTATATCGACTTGGTGTGATGTTTGGCTTCTTTGATGTTGCAGATGCCGCCTGGTTCTTGCGATATGGCATGTGACGATCTAAAACCGGTTTTGCATCATAATCTGAAGAAGATTCAGCTGTATAAATTTACGGAAAAATGCACAGGATTTGCTAGCTTCGTACTGAGAAATGCCATGTTTTTGGATACTATGATTATTAAAAGTTATCCTAAAGTTTACATCGGTTGTGGACAGTGGATTTATGCAGACTATCAGTTTCAGAAAGGGGAAATGAAACGTATTAGTGAAGCACTGGAAGGCAAGGCTATTTCTCCTACTGCAAAGGTGATAATTGTTGATAAGAGATGCAAATGCTGTGACGAGAATTGCATGCACGCCAATTAGGAGTAGCTTCTTTTCTTAAAACTGTTCAAATGACATGCCGGAGAAAGATGTTATATTTTGTTTACATTCGATAAAAATGTGTTATATGTGTTTTCTCTTCGATAATAATGTAATCTCCAACTTAATAATGGTCAAATATAAGCTCAGAAAATATCCCACATTGGCCAAACACGAACGTAACAGAACCTTCATAAACGCAGAAGAAGCAGCAATGGGTACGACCTTACTTGAACGGGATCTGTTCTATAGGATCGTACCTCTGTATCCTTGAGTTCTAAGAGACAGGTTTACCAAGTCTGGTTGATGAATCATGACCTTGTGATCAGAGCGTGATTAACAGCTCCCACTGGTTCTTGGACCGATGGTGTGCTGTAGAGGATCGTTCCCCAGCTCATTTGTGGGTTGTTTAGGGATGGTCACAAGGTTGTCTGACAGACTCCTTTTTTGTTGTCGTGAGAAGGAAGCTTCTGACTCAAGTTTTAAGGATGAACTCATATTTAAGCTTGATTTTTGAAGCTGCTAGATCAAGATAAAGAGAACCTTTCTGATGATTGATGCCTCGTTTGGTTCAAATATTGGTATCGGGTTGGGATAAGGAATCGGGTTAACACGGTATCGGGTTGGAACCTCATACCTAAAACCTAGTGTTTGGTTACTAAATCAAAAATTGAATTAAGCGAAATACATTTTTCTCGTCTACAGAAAGCACTTCTAAAAATACTAAACCATAATTTTTTTTGAGGGGAATACTAAACCATAATTGATCACCCACGTAGCAATGACTCATCAAAACTCCAAAAACTAAAAGATTGATGCAAGGGATCGGATTAGCAATGACTTTTTTCCAGAAAATTAAAGAAAGCAAACTAATAAGGTGACAAATGAAAGATGGTCAAGATTTTCCAGAAAATTAAAGAAAGCAGAAGAAAAGGGAACAAACGAAGAATGGTACGTAATGGCGAAATGTAGAGTTTTTGGTTGTGATTTCGTGAAATTGGAGAAGGTATGCCGTGAGATTATCAAGTAGTCGATGATCTTCAAATTTGATTTATTAATTAATATTTGAACCCAAGGTATCAATTTCATCCCGGAGGGGGGAGAGGGGATTGGGAACCCAATACCTACCGGGTTCTTGGGGACGCTAGGAATCGGGTTTAACAGCTCAAAATTTGCAGCCAAACAAACGGTATGGGGTTAGATAAATCAAACCCGATACCTGATACCCCAGAAAAACGAACCAAACGAGGCCGAGAGTTCTCTGTAGTCTGTACGATAATGTTAGTCACATATTGTCATCAAGGATAATCAAGATAAATGATTAAAATCCTTCACATTTCATAGATCTTCAATCAAATATTATTACAGTTGAGAGCTTTCTGACGAAAATTCTTCAGAATTAAGATTTGTTATGCGTAAGAATATTTGTGTATAGCCTATTTTGATGCAAATTTAAGAACGTCCTTTACTATCAGAGAGGCGAATGTCGCCCTGTTGAAGTTATGAACAACCTTACTACTCCTCAAGTTAACTGTTTTCAGCCTAAATTCTCCAATCTTCCTTTTTCAGTGTGAGTACGAAACTTGCTGAAATTTTATTGTATACGGTGTACTATATAGTAGACGAGTACCCTTTGATTTCAGTTTGCTTGAAACTTGGAGAGATGCTATACTATAAGTGGTGATCTGAGATAAGTGCCGGATACATCCCACATCGGTTGGAATAAAAATGCAAGCCACGAAGTCTAGTACAAAGGCACACGCCATTTCTCTTGTAAAACTCACGCAGCCATGCAGTGAGCACAAAGCGAACTATTCTTTCGCCTTTTACTAAAGAATACCGTGTGCTCGCTGCATTTAAGTGGCATACGTTTATTTTTGGAGGGAGCTCCTAAATTGGAGCTCCCATCAATCTAGTTCACAATCATTTTTGCTATATTGCACTACGTCTTTTGTACTCATGTTTTATCTGAATCTCTTCTCTCTCGGACAGAGACAATATAAGCGGACTGCAGAATTCTACCCTTGCTCTGGCAACAGAGCACACAATATAGCCCATATAATTCACAGATCAAAGAGAAGGTGCAGCAAAGCTACGGGTAAAAACGGATACTACGCTTGATCTTTACCAGAAGGCCAATTTTCCCTTCTGAAAATGCGGCATTATGTACCAATTTTCATGTGGCAGATCTTTGTTCACCTGAATTGTTCATAGTGGTAAGTTTTTGGCTCAGTTTATTGAACAATTTGTGTTCACTTAGACACATCTGTACAGTTAGTAGCTGTTGCTGTTTGGACATAATTCGTTTCAGCCATTTTCTTTACTCTGATTCCGCAAATTTAATCAACCTTCACTATTTACGGCTTGAATGAGCGTATTTTCGAATCTCCAAATCAGTGTCACAACCAAAAGACAAGACATTCGTAATTCAATTAATTTGTCTTTCGAATCATAGACTTTGCAAATTATTCTGCATCGCCCAATCTTAATTCCCAAATTAAAAGTTGGTTGAGATTTGGACCATTTCTCGATTTATACATGTCATTCTCACATCGTGCCTATTGAAAATTAAGATCGATGGAGGTCTAAACAATGCTAGTACAGGAGCTCATATTTTGGAGTGGCAAATTTCTTGTGAAATTGAATTTGGTGCTGCAGTTATGAAAGCCAGAAAAAATGCCAAAAAAATTTGGACCATTTCTCGATTTATGCGTGTCATCCTTGCGCAGGGGCCATGCTAATCTTCTCTGTATCGTTCCAATTTTATCAGATGTCCCCGAAGGGACAACCATTAGGGTATGGACAAGGTACATAAACTAGTAAAAACAAGACTGAATGGGCGATGTGGGATATATAACCAATTCCCAGCATATACACTAGTAGAGAATTTGTCATGTGACCTCTACGCAGAGAAATTACCTTGCTTGGCTGCTTACAAACACACTAGATGAAACACGGTAATTCAGAAAAAAAAAGTGCACCACTAAAGAAATAAAGAGTTACAGTAACATTGATCAATTTAGCAGAAATAAATCGCGTTATCATAAACCCCGAAACTCATTACAGCTGCCTTCACGAACAGGTTGAAAGGTTGTAACCAAAAAAAAAAAAAAAAAACGAACAGGTCGAAAGGCGAACTGTATGTCTGTATACCATGGAAGTTATTGTCAATTTGCCATTGCTTATTTCTAACATACAAACAGGTCGAAAGACGAACTGTATACCATGGAAGTTATTGTCAATTTGCCATTGCTTATTTCTAACATACATTACTAATATACATTGTTACCTCATTACCTGAGTTAGGTAGAATTACATCGGGTACACCATTTAGCTGTTTACCTTGTATAACGCAAACGCTTTCGCTCTGTCATTTAAACCTTTGTTGTCCATATCAGTCTAGTTTCGGTTCATTTAAACTTTATGTAATCCACTGTTGTTATTGACTTAGGCCCCGTTTGATAGGACTGTATCTTTCTGAACTGATCAGATCTGATCTGAATGATTCTGATCTGATCTGATCTGAATGTGTTGAAATTTTGATTGAATTTCAACGAATTAGTATCAGTTATGGACCAAATACATTGATAAAAATTTGAACATTTCTGATCTGATCTGAATGATTCTGAACTGATCTGAATACTACTGCAAATAAGTCCTATAAAACAGGGCCTTAATGTTGTTTGTAATATGCGTTGTTGATCCTGAGCTTGTTTCAGTAGTTTAGGCGTATACCTTTGTTTAACGAAGACGACTTCGTCTGTTATTCAACCCATTTCAGTCTACCTTGTGCTTCATCATTCAAGTTCGGCTCACTGCAGGCTTTTAGATCAGACAAACGCTTTATTAATTTTTATTGTTCAAGGAATCAATATACGATTTATTGATTTCAGTTTATATACAAGAAGAGCATATTATATTACTGAAATTGAAATGAATTGAATTCTGCTGGAGACAGTACAGGAGATTATGTGATGAAAGATAAACTCAAGATTATCCCACATCGGCTGTAGAGTGAAGTAAAAGGTAGTATATAAAGGGTTAGGAAGGATCAATGGGTACGACCTTACTTGAACAGGATCTGTTCTATAGGATCGTACCTCTGTATCCTTGAGTTCTAAGGAGACAGGTTACCGCGTCTGGTTGATGAATCATGACCGTGTGATCAGAGCGTGATTAACGGCTTCCACTGGTTCTCGGACCTCTGGTGCTGTAGAGGATCGTTCCCCAGCTCATTCGTGGGTTCGGGGATGGTCACACGGTTGTCTGACAGACTCTTTTTTTCATGTTTTTTTATAATCTTTATACTTGTGTAGCAGAACTTCGTTCACCATAGATGTGGGTTTTGCCAGTCACTAACTGCTGTTCAATGAGACTTATCTGTATAGTTACTAGGTGCTGCTGTAAAGAAATGATTCAGTCAGCCATTTTATAACTCTGATTCTGCATATTTATTGTGTATTAAATGGACCTCGAATATTTGTCATTTGCTACACTGAGCAACAGTCCAAGCAATTGTCCGTCGATCAAACTTCAAAGGAACAGTCTATCAGACTCATTTCGCACCCACTAACTAAGTCAGGCAGAATTCAGAACACAAGTGTATGTAGAATTATTCTTTATTGCTTAACCTCATTAGAAAATGTATGTAGATTATTATGCAGCTCACTGGCTCTGAGAGTTTTTATTTTCACTTTCGATCAGAGGAAGAGCTTCAATCCATCTTAGCAGCCCCTGCTCACGGCTCAGCATTCGCTCAGCCACCATCCTGTTTCAACCATTAACAACTACCCAAATCCTGCGAAGCACAGACGAAAACAGTGGACATAAATATACTTCACATGAACATACTTGACAATTTCAGTTGCTAATGTGTTTCTGAATCTCAATTCCTTTTTTCGACTGCATAACATAGAACTCCAGTAAGTATGCAATCATGTACCATTCAGTAGATGGTCTATGGTAAACATTTGCAGCATATCAGTATTTAGTAAAAGGAACTTAAGATTCAAATTCAACAAGATCGAAAAACTATGCAATGATCGAATTGGCCTTATGGTGTCCAAAGCTCAGCCAACAGCTTCAATTTGTTGGCTTAAGCTAGCACGTAAAAAAAGGCGGCAAACTGCAATGTATGCAACTTATTACAGACTTATAAAGAACTTGACTGTTTTACTAAACTAGTACTAGTATAATTGGAGGATAGCTATCAGGATGGATGGACTATCTACTCACTGCACTGCAATCTCTTCATTCTTTGCTAAATCTACTAAGACCAGTCTGTTTCACTCGACGTGGCTTTTGGCTGACGATCTGTGGCTGGCTGGCGATCTGTGGTTGCCTGACGATCTTTGCTCGACTGACGATCTGTGCTGGGCTGAGGTAGGCCATATCTCCAAGCAGTTCAAGGTCGAATTGCAGCATAATGCTCTCTGGTGGCTCTGTAAGCAGGTATACAGTGCAGTTCTCTGTAATGTGTGATGCCTTCTCCAGTGAATTTCTGAAGACTTTCAAGTCCATCCGCACCACATCTGAGTCCTCCTCGTTCATCTCGAGTGTGCTTGAAGCAATGTCGTCCACCATCATCTTCACAGCTCCTGGCCTCAAGTACAGTTCAACTGCAAACACCCATGGGAACCAGTTAAATTGTAAGGATAAGTAATCATTTGAACGTTTTGCTGTAAACAAAGATAAGTAAGTACCGAAATCAGGGATTTTGAAAGTGTAAGAGTCTCGCAGCTTTGTCAGCAGTGCTCTCAATTCCTCTGATGGCATAGAAGCCTTGAAGGCATAATTGACAGGAGGGAAGATATCATAATCAGGCTTGACATCGTGTAAGTCGATATTGACAGGATGACCAAGGGCAAAATCTGACATAAAATTCACCACAGTTTCAAATTGGCAGAATGTTCTTCAACTTAATCAAACAACAACAAAGCCTAGGACTTCAAAAATACTGATAATCTATTCATCTATTCATCAGACAGTTCAGTCCCTAAGCGACATTCAGTAGCACCTCACTGCCCTCAAGATCATAAATGTTCACTTGTAATGTAAACCATGAAATCAAACCATCTCAATGTAACTTCCAGCACAATCTTCTGAACCACTACAACATCAATAAACAATCACAAGACTACATTTACACGCTACACTTCGCAGCGAAACCAATCAAATTGATCAAACAAAGGAATTCTAGCATTCTACCAACAACATTGGACCAACAACAAATATTCCAAGATCAGGAAGAATAAGGTAACACTGACCAATTTTACCCTCATCAACAAACCCAGGAGTAACCTCCAAACTTTGACTCAATTCATCATTAAACCTCCCAAAAGTTTAATCTTCAACACTCTTTACAGTGAACTAAACAGGGTTTTTACCAGAATTCACCCCATTGAAATCTCTTCAAAGTTTTCACCTTTTTACCTTCATCTCACTAACCAAACAGTTCAATCTCTTAAACTAACCAATAATCTCACTAAAATTCATTCAATCACCAAACATTTAAGCGAGATTTTACCATTATCATAAAAACACACTCTAAATGTCGAAACTTAAACAAGAAATTGCACACAAGTCTATTCAGGTTCAACTTATCAGAAATCTTAAATCGTAATCGAAATCTACCCAAGAAAACTCTAATCACATTACTACACTAACTATCCAGAATTCCAGACATAAAACCTTAGTAAATTCAAAATTTCTGATCATTAACAACATTAGTGAATACTTACTCACAGTAACACAGTAAAATTTTCTAAGATCATGTGAATAAACAGTAGATAATAGAGTAAATTTCAAGGAACAGAGAAAAATGAGGTGAAAGACTTACCAAGATTAGAAGTACCCCACTGAAAAGAGAGAAGATTAGTGCCTTGTTCGACAAACATGACGACACTCTCGTAATCAAAGTTATCAGCGTCTCTGAGAAGCCTCGCAAGACCATTCAAATTAACCATCTTCCTAAAGGGTTCAGAACAATGGAAAGCCTCCAAACCATCAATCTTCAAGCACAGACACCCGACAACCTGATTACCGGTCTCAGAATCGACATTCCGGACAGTGAATTCGCAGCCAATTGGACTCACTTGGATCAATGCACTCTGGATTGTCTTGAATTTTGGGTCGGACTTGTCTTGTTTGGGTTTATTGAAGGTGGGATCAGACAATGCTTCAATTGCATGCTTCAGAATTCTGCCTGGCTTCAGTACCAAGGCAAAGTCGTATTTTTTGATGAACACGACATCACCGGGGTTTTCATCAGGCTCGGCATCATCTTTATTGCTTGAAGAAGAAGATGGGTTGTTGTCAGAAGTAGTGGTGGTGGTGGTGGTCATTGACAGGGAAGAGAGAGACTCAGCAATGTTTTCGGCCTCGTCTGAAGTAGCTTCTGATGTGTTTTTGGCAGCCATGGATGTTTTCTCAGGTGAAGAATCGGCCATGGTGGAAGTTTCTTAGAGTTTGGTAGTTAATTCTGTTGGAGAGATGAGAGAGGGAAAATAACTGTTTTTTGAAGAGTTTGTTAATTTCTGGTAAAGTTTGTTATGAAAGTAATGTATTTGTTTGAGGGTTGGAGACTTGGAGGCCTTATTTATACTCTGGACTGTGGAGGCCTTATTCATTCGTGGGTTCGGGGATGGTCACACGGTTGTCTGACAGACTCATTTTTTGATGAACGTCATGTAGGTGCTGGATGAAAACATTGGACATAAATACACTTGACATAGACATACAGACAATTTCAGTTGCTTATGTGTTCCTCAATCTCATTTCTTACCTACAAACCTAAAAATCTTATCGTATAAAAGTAATGGACATATAAGTATAACCATGCAAAAACAGCATTTAACTGTCACTCGTCGAAAAAAAAAGACACTGTCATTCAGTATTCCTGATTCAGGAACACATTAAATAATTTGTCAGTAAGCTTTTGGCGACTGCAACAAGTTACTAGCTGAAATGTACTGATTTCCTCGTGCACTAATACAAGGAGAACACGAAAATTACTTCTTTCGACTGCATAACATACAACTCCAGTAAGTATGCAATCATGTACCATTTAGTAAAAGGAAATTTTGCAATGATCGAATTGGCCTATGGTGTCCAAAACTCCGAAGCTCAGCCAACGATTTCAATTTGTCAGCTTAGGCAAACAATTTTTGTTTGGTTCAGCAAATTGAACAAGTATAATACGAACACAACTCATTGACCAGCAAATTACCAAAAAAAGAGGTTTGAGCAATTTATCACAAACTGCAATGTATGCAACTTATTACAGACTAACAAAGAACTCGACTGTTTTACTAAAGCAGTACTGCTACATATGGAGTATAGCTGCACTGCTATCTCTTCATTCTTTGCTAAATCTACTAAGACCAATCTGTCTCACTCGACGTGGTTGTCGGCTGACAATCTGTGGCTGGCTGGCGATCTGTGGTTGGCTCACGATCTTTGCTCGACTGACGATCTGTGCTGGGCTGAGGTAGGCCATATCTCCAAGCTGTTCAAGGTCGAATTGCAGCATAATGCTCTCTGGTGGCTCTGTAACCAGGTATACATTGCATTTCTCTGTAATGTGTGATGCCTTCTCCAGTGAATTTCTGAAGACTTTCCAGTCCATCCTCACCACATCTGAGTCCTGCTCATTCATCTCGAGTGTGCTTGAAGCAATGTCGTCCACCATCATCTTCACAGCTCCTGGCCTCAAGTACAGTTCAACTGCAACATTGGACCCAAGTTAACAGTAAGGTTAACTAATCATCTGTTTCTCTTTTTTAATTTTTTTTTTTTTTCTGAAAACATGTTGTTCTGAGTTTAAAGATAACATCAGATAAAGAGAAGCAAAGTACCGAAATCAGGGATTTTGAAAGCGTAAGAGTCTCGCAGCTTTGTCATCAGTGCTCTCAAGTCCTCTGATGGCATTGCAGCCCCAAAGGCGTAATTGACAACAGGGAAGATATCATAATCAGTCTTGACATCGTGTAAGTCGATATTCACAGGATGACCAAGGGCAAAATCTGACATAAAATTCACCACAGTTTTAAATTGGCAGAATGTTCTTCAACTTAATCTAACAACAACAAAGCCTAGAAAAAAAATCAGGGTTTAGTTCAACTAAATCAATAGAACTTCATGATCAATGGGCTCTTTAACAACATTGGCACAAGAATTGCAAGATAATTAATTACTCACTATGATTAAAAATGACAAATAAAAAAAACACAGTTCAGATCATAGTACAAACTGCATCATCTATTCATCAAACCCTAAGCGACATTCAGTAGCACCTCACTGCCCTCAAGATCGTATATGTTCACTTGTAATGTAAACCATGAAATTAAACCATCTCAATGTAACTTCCAGCACAATCTTCTAAACCACTAGAACATCAATAAACAATCACAAGACTAAATTTGCACAACATTTCGCAACGAAACAACCAAATTGATCAAACAAGGGAATTCTAGCATTCTACCAACAACTTTGGACCAACAGCAAATATTCCAGAATCAATATTTACCTACAAAGGTCAAATAAGTTACTAAATAAGGAAACTAAACGAACCTTGAACTCGGTCAACATCAACATATATTACCGAACCCAAAATCACCATCATCGACAAACCCGAGATTACCCTCGAAAATTTGACTCAATTCCTAATTAAATCTCCGAAAAATTTCAACTTTCTCCCACAAAATCTCATCTTCAACACTCTATACAGTGAACCAAACAGGTTTTTTTACCAGAAATACAGAAAAAGTTCACCAATACCCTATTCACCTCTTTGAAAACTCTTCAAAGTTTTCACCTTTTTACCTTAAACTCTCAAAAATCTCACTAAGATTCATCCACTAACAAGAAACATTTTAACAAGAAGAATCTCACGAAGATTTTACTAAACTCTCTTGAATATCTCAGTCTAATTATAACAAGAAAATTTTAACAAGAAATTGCACACAAGTCTATTCAGGTTCACCAATTCATAAATCTTAAATCGTAATCGAAATCTACCCAAGAAAACTCTAATCACATTACTAGTTTACTATATACAGACATAAAACCTTAGTAAAATCAACAATAGTGAAAAATTACTCAAAATGATAGAGTAAAAATGACTAAAATCATGTGAATGAACAGTAAATAAAAGAGTAAATATTGAGAAACAGAAAAAAAAATGAGGTGAAAGACATACCAAGATTGGAAGTACCCCACCGAAAAGAGAGAAGATTGGTGCCTTGTTCGACAAACATGACGACTCTCTCGTAATCAAAGTTATCAGCGTCTCTGAGAAGCCTCGCAAGACCATTCAAATCAACCATCTTCCTAAAGGGTTCGGGACAATGGAAAGCCTCCAAACCATCAATCTTCAAGCACAGACACCCGACAACCTGATTACCGGTCTCAGAATCGACATTCCGGACAGTGAATTCGCAGCCAATTGGACTCACTTGGATCAATGCACTCTGGATTGTCTTGAATTTTGGGTCGGACTTGTCTTGTTTGGGTTTATTGAAGGTGGGATCAGACAATGCTTCAATTGCATGCTTCAGAATTCTGCCTGGCTTCAGTACCAAGGCAAAGTCGTATTTTTTGATGAACACGACATCACCGGGGTTTTCATCAGGCTCGGCATCATCTTTATTGCTTGAAGAAGAAGATGGGTTGTTGTCAGAAGTAGTGGTGGTGGTGGTGGTCATTGACAGGGAAGAGAGAGACCCGGCAATGTTTTCCGCCTCGTCGGAAGTAGCTGCTGCTGATGCGTTCTTGGCAGCCATTGATGTTTTCTCGGGTGAAGAATCGGCCATGGTGGAAGTTTCTTGGATTTTGGGTAGTTAATTCTGTTGGAGAAATTTGAGAGGGGAAATAACTGTTTTTTGAAGTGTCTGTTAAAATCGGGTAAAGTTTGTTATGAGAGTAATGTATTCCGTATTTGTTTGTGGGTTGGATGCCTACTTATACTCTGGACTGTGGGTGAATGGTTGTTTGGGCTGGGCTGATGGGTTGCGTAAAGTGTATTGTGTGGGTTTTGTGCTCTGTTCTTTGGGTGTGACGGAAGAAAAATGGATAGAGGATAGAGTCGTTATAGTCGATTGAACTTAAATTCCAATTTTTTTTGAAAGCGTCCTAACAGTTATTTAATTTTAATGGCGATGTTTTATTGGTGTTTTTTACATTCATAATCCGGCATTGACAATGTGACAATTTTTCAATTCAAGAAATACACGATCATCGTCGTTTTAGTTGCCAAACCCCAAATCTCTCTCTTTTTTTTTTTCATTCACCAAAAATAATTAAACATAACAAACAGTACGTGAAATCTACTGTCATTATATACGTAATAAATTTCGCGGCTTTATCATGTTTTCGATGTCAAGTTGACATCTTTTTAGTTCATTCCCTTATAATTCCACTTATATCTCATGTTCATTTTTTGGTTCAATAAGAGTTTAAAGCTGCTTTTCTTGCAGGTATTAGTATAGTTCCTAAAATTGTTGATATTTAATAATGCCATCCTGAAATTACCAAAACGATCGCTCTTTCACCAAACTCTACTGCCACTTGAATGGATCTCCCTTCGTACAATACAACCATTCGCTATCATCATTCAAATTGTGTTTTTTTTTTTGAAGTGTTCGAAATGATTCACTCAAGGCGAGTAGAAAAAAAAATTCTATCGACCTCAAAAAAAAAAAAAAAAAAAAAAAAATTCTATCAACTTAAATGACCTAGCAAGAGTTTGCTACACTTCAATTTGTCTCGGCCCGGAGTACCTTTAGCTTCCGATATTCGGATCAGTGAAAGGACAGCTCCGGGAAGTCGTTGGTTCTCTACAAAAGAACACTGAAATTAATCAATTACTCCGGGAAATTAGTAAAATTGTAATTTACGACATAAATATACTAATTGTAATTTACGACATAAATATACTATGGAGTAATTGCAATATAGATCTTCTTCAATTCCAAAAGTAAATAAAGATTAGACTTAATTGGAGGGGTGCGCCAAGCCCGTGCAGTAGTGCAACGCATGGGCGACGCTCGAGAGCCCCAGCAGCAAGCTACTGTGATGGACTCTCCCCCTTAAAAAATAAATTTAATATCGTGTGGACACGTGGTCCACATATCAGATATTAAACTGATAAGAACAGATACTACACTTGATCTTAGCCAAAAGGCCGAGAAAGGTATGAATTGTATGATAGATTTCGTCTGTTTTTATAGTATCGAAGTTAAAAGTTTTTCTTTCAGCAGCCGATGTGGGACAAAACCAAATATTCTGTTCCTCCAATTTTTTTGTATTTCGGCCGTATATCCTTGGCGATCATCCTCTTTTACTAGTATTTTGATTTACAGCATCAATCACTCACAAGAGTAGTAACAAGTTTAAACTTTGAAGTAGCGTAACTCTCACTATATTCATAAAAAATGTGAGGAAGTTCGATAATGAAGAAGGCCGTCTACAAGAAACTTTAGTTAGTGATCACTTCCGAGAAATATGAGGCCACAAATGATCGGGTATGTGTCTGAGTTCCTGATAAAGCAATCCACTTTCATTTCCTGATAAAGCCAATCTTTATAAAGCAATCCACTTTCATTTCCTATACATCTATACATGAACACCGCGTCAAGATGTAATACCGTTTATACCGATGCCTGTCGCTCTGCTTATTCCACTAGAGCACAGGCCAGAGAGCAAATCTGGCTAGCATGATCATTGCAACCGTATTTCAGGTAATACACAACTTGTTCAATACTAGTAAGTCTGAGAGACGATTTAATAATCGTCCAACATATATTTGTATAAATCCATGGTTAATCTTTGTAGATTAAAAACTTCTTTGCTTATTGAAGACAATGTGCATACCAAATTAACTAAAGGGTGTACTGAATTCCAAAAAAAACTAAAGTACTCATGAGCTCTAATCTACAACTCTTAATAAACTGCTGCAGAATCCTATGGCAATAAGTAATTGACCTTTCATGTCGTCGTAAGGCCCTGTGCGATTCAACTTATTCAACAATGTTTTCAAATCAGATCAGATTTCTTCAAATCAAATCAAATCAGATCAGTTTTATTCAAATCAAATCAAATCAGAATTATCCGAATAACAATAAATGAATCTAGTCTATTTCTAATTATTAATTCGTTTAGTTGCAGTTAATTTATCAATTAATTCAGTTCAGATCAAATCAAATCAAATTTATTCATATCAAATCAGAAAAATGCAGTCCAATCGCACAGGGCCTAAGTCTCTTTCTAATGAAAAATCTTTATATGTTTCAGAAAATTCGACAACCAAAAAAATTTGGACCATTTCTCCTTGCGCAGGGAGGGGCCATGCTAATCTTTTATTTAAAAGTTCCAATTTATAGGTTGTGATTGTGAAGCTACCCACCTTTAGTAGATGAGTATTCATTAATTCAAATAAACTTATAATATATTTCTACAGTTGTATCGTTGTTTCTGATGTGGGACAAAAGAAGTCTACTATCTTACAAAACATGAAAGAAAGCAATGCAAGTACGAGGATAATAGAGATTTATACCGATGAAAGATAATGTGGATCAACATATTAAAGTTGTAAAATCCAAATTTATACTAGTTAGGATTTCGAAGCTGCCAAAATAAGGAGAAATTTTGCATTAGAGAGTTTTCATGTACAATGTAAATCACTATAAACAAAATCCACACATTTTTTTATGAATTATGAACCTTAATAACTATCACGGTAGCAGCTAATTACTGAACTTCAAATTCAGATGGCAAATTGGCAAGTAATCTAAATCTATCTCTTCTAGTCTTCTTTTTGTCGTAACTCATAAGCTTCTTATTGTTAATTTGTTATATTGTAGTTGCTGATTAAGCTTTTTTTAATTGTTTTGGGTTTAGTCCTAATGTCACTGACTATATAATGATGCAATGGGTAACTTAGAAGCGGCCAAAGTAGGCTTAGGGAAGTCCCACATTGAGCAAGCAGTGAACCGAAACTAAGTTTATTGTGTCACAAAAAAGGAGAATGGGTACGACCTTACTTGAACAGGATCATTCCTATAGGATCGTATCTCTGTGTCCTTGAGTTCTAAGGAGACAGGTTTGCCGAAGTCTGGTTGATGAATTCATGACCGTGCAATCAGAGCGTGATTATCAGCACCTTATGGTTCTTGGAACCCTGTGGTGCTGTCGAGGATCGTTCCCCCCGCTCATTCTGAGCTTGGGGATGGTTGCACGGTTGTCTGACAGACTCTTCTTTTTAGTTTCTGATGCTTCATCAGGTAAATCGTGTGCACATTGGACTCTCAGTCTACTTATATTTCATCATCGAAAATCGGCTCACTTCGGGCTTCTAGACGAAGGTTCTGCATATGATGTTGTTAAAGAATGGAGGAATTGATCACTGAATTGTATGGTTGTATAAGGTATGAAATGATTTTAAGCTAATAACACAACATTTACATTGCTGAGAACGAAATACTAATTTGTACCGGAGACTATGATGCAAGCCGAGTAAAGTATATACTGTATATAATGGGGAAAGGTAAGCTCAGGAAGTCCCACATCGGCGGTAAAGTAAAGTAAAAAGATCTATATAGAGGCTTAGATTAGAGCAATGGGTACGACCTTACTTGAACAGGATCTGTTCTATAGGATCGTACCTCTGTGTGATGAATCATGACTGTGTGATCAGAGCGTGATTAACGGCTTCCACTGGCTTAGATTAGAGCAATGGGTACGACCTTACTTTATCAGGATCTGTTCTATAGGATCGTACCTCTGTATCCTTGAGTTCTAAGGAGACAAGTTACCAAGTCTGGTTGATGACTGTGTGATCAGAGCGTGATTAACGGCTTCCACTGGTTCTCGGACCTCTGGTGCTGTAGAGGATCGTTCCCCATCTCATTCGTGGGTTCGGGGATGGTCACACGGTTGTCTGACAGACTTTTTTTTGTTAATCCTCATGGAGAGGCTGCTGCTGTTCGGACAAGAATCAGCCATCCACCCGAATCCTGGAAGGCTGCAACATTAGGACATAAATACACTGTCAAGTGAAGTAGTGAACACATTAAACAATTTGTCAGTAAGTTTTTTTAACGGCTCGTTTTTCGACTGCATAACATAGAAGTATTGAACTCCATTAAGTATGCAATCATGTACCATTCGGTAGATGGTCCATGGTGAAGATTTGCAGCATATCCGTATTTAATAAAAGGAACTTGGGATTCAAATTCAACAAGATCAGAAACCTTGCAGTTATCGAAAGATTGGGACATACAAGATAGTGAGATACCTCAATGGTCATGGTGAATTCGTTCCTTGGACAAGTATTCAAAACCAAATGTGACAAGTCCTTCGAAGTTTCGCTACACATTGGAAATAGAAAAAGTGACAAAAAAATTTGGACCATTTCTCGATTTATGCGTGTCATCCTTGCGCAGGGGCCATGCTAATCTTCTCTGTATCGTTCCAATTTTATCAGATGTCCCCGAAGGGACAACCACTTTAGCATGCTGCAACAATATAAACAAGATATTATGACACTGACTCGCCGATGTGGGAGATCAAAGTCTTAGCGAGAACACACAATACACTTCAAGGCTACAATATGTCCGCTAAATAGTCGATAAGTAATGTGCAATTGTGTATCCGCTGATTCTCCGAACATAGATTAGTAATAACAACTGGTGTTTTGTCGATCGATATTTCCGTATGATGATTATTTGAAGCAATAGTTTTTTAAATGACAATATCATTCATTGCTTTTGGTGAAACTTAACCTTAACACTTCAAAATCAGCGCTAAAAGACCACAAAATTGAAATACGAACACTCAAAAAAAGTGATACTCATTTGACTATTCGCATAACTATAATTGTAATTCTTTTGTCATTTTTACTTTATTTTTTATAGACAACCAATCGACCACTAAACCCGAAACACGGACTCTCTGAAAGTGACCACTCTCTTTCAATTCTTTGGTTATATTATTTTGCCAGACAATTGCACAAGTAGACGTGCGATAAATAATCTTAGACAACAATATACCAACATATCCCACTTCAAGTTCTCTGATCTAATCGTCCATGTACCGAACAACGGATTGAGGATTAAATGGGGGTAAATTTGCCATTTTTAAATACCAAACCATCGGATTGAGGATTTTGTGCAAGTATAAATACACTGTCAAGTGAACACATTAAACAATTTGTCAGTAAGCTTTTTTAGCGGCTGCAACAAGTTACTAGCGGAAAGGCACTGATTTCCTCGTGCACTAATACAAGGAGAACACGAAAATCCCTTCTTTCGACTGCATAACATAGAAGTATTGAACTCCATTAAGTATGCAATCATGTACTATTGGGTGGATGGTCGATGGTGAAGATTTGCAGCATATCCGTATTTAATAAAAGGAACTTGGGATTCAAATTCAACAAGATCAGAAACCTTGTAGTTATCGAAAGATTGGGACGTCCAAGATAGTGAGATACCTCAATGGTCATGGTGAATTCGTTCCTTGGACAAGTATTCAAAACCAAATGTGACAAGTCTTTCGAAGTTTCGCTACACATTGGAAGTACAAAAAGTGACAAAAAATTTTGGACCATTTCTCGATTTATGCGTGTCATCCTTGCGCAGGGGCCATGCTAATTTTCTCTGTATCGTTCCAATTTTATCAGATGTCCCCGAAGGGACAATCACTCTAGCACGCCGCAACAATATAAACAAGGGGTTATAACTGATTGACCGATGTGGGAGAACAAAGTCTTAGCGGGATTACACAGTCTTAAGCTAGGGACTGAGGAAACATATTTCGAAGTTGAACAAACGTAATTTACCGCAATGTTGATCAATTTTTTTTTTAGGAATTGGAAATTTATGGTTGTCAACCAAAGAACATGAATTTGGCTATTCATGTATTTGTAAATTTTTGTTTTTTTATAGGCAACTTAACCACCACAAAATTGAAATACGAACACTCTAAAAAAGTGATATTTGACTATTTGTATAATTATAACCGTAGGTTTTTTTTTTTTTTGTCATTTTTACTTTATTACTTTTTCAATATGTCTTGTGGGAGACCGTTGAGAGATCAACCATGTTATATGCATTGTGACCCCGTTTATGTGATTAGTGACCGTTATAATACTTTTGATAATCGTTTTAGTTAAAGACCTTGACACTTAATATGAGATTTGCAAAGGGGTTACTTTATATTTTAACTACTTTTATATGATGGGATCCTCCAAAATCATAGATGATGTGATTTAGGCTCTGTTCGGCTACACTAGCTGTTTGAGTAGCAGGTAGCTGTTCAAGTAGCAGGTAGCTGTTCAACTAGCAGGTAGCATGTAGCAGGTAGCAGGTAGCAGGTAGCAGTTTGCTCCAGAAGTAGCAGTTGATGTAGACGTGTTCGGCAAAAGTAGCTGTTGAGTTTATCAAAACTATATAGTACATAGAAAAATAAAAATAGAAATGCTAGTTTTGTTTACTCCAAATGTTACTTTGGGAAACATTTCCCAAATGCTACCTAAAATGCCAACTACTACCTAAAATACTAGTAACAAAATGTTTGCCAAACATGTAAAGTAGCAGTTTGACCCGGTCAAAATGCTACTTTCTACTTGTTAGTGTGTTGCCGAACATGGCCTTATAATAGTGTAGTAAATTAATACAATCACTAAAAGTATTATCATGGTTACAACCAATGTAAAAAACATCACTTTGTAAAATAGTAAAATGGTCTGTCAATAAATTATTAAGAGACCGTCTTTTATGAGAATTTGTGATTTTTTTATAGGCAACCAACCGACCACTAAATCAAAACAAGGACTCTTTTTCAATTCTTTGGTTATATAATTTTGCTAGACAATTGTACAAGTAAACGTGCGATAACAATATAACAACATATCCCACTTACTTAAAAAAAAAACAAAAACATATCCCACTTCCAAGTCCTATGATCTAATCGTCCGTGTGCCGAACAGCGGATTAAAGGATTAAATGGGTCTAGATTGCCATTTTTAAATCCAAATCATCGAGTCGAATCCTACAAACATCCTAAACCGACCTCCAAACGAGCTCCTAAAAAATTAGATGAAACATAAAATACCCTTTTTATCCACCGATTAACCTCGTGTTTAAGATAAACTTTCGAAAATTAACTCGAAACCATTTTCATGTAACCTAAGTCGGCAACACTGAAAAGCTGCTTAAAGCTTTACTCAAATCACACCTCCCCCGAACAGATTCTGAGCAAATTCACCCCCAAATCAATGGTGCAATTCCCACTCAAATTAATATAGCAACTGCCCAGGTAATCGTTTAAATCTCATTATCAGATACTTTGTTTTGATCAAATTCCTTGTTTTTATTCATTTTAATTGCTATAATTTAGCTTAAAATTTCTGGGTGAAATCTTGATTGATTGTTGGGATTGGAAGAATATTGGCTGTAGATCAATTTTCAATCTGATTGTTGGGTTTTTAGAGTGTTTTTGTAGTTGTTGTATTGGGAAACAATTGAAAAAATGAGAAAAGATTGAAACTTTGCATTTCTCAGGGGGGCTTCTTCTTGAAGCTTTGATTAGGGCCCCTCAAATCTAGGAGACGGCCCTTATGATGAGTAGTAGTGGTAGTAGTAGTAGTAGTTGTTGTATGCATTTCCCCGAATTCGCTGCTGTCGAAAAGCATGATGAGCAGGTTATCTACTAGACTGCTGAATGTGTGCATATCATCTTTTTGTAAAGCACAAAGATTGGATAAGGCGGAAGCGGTTATTATTGATGGTATAAGGTTAGGGGTGCTTCCGGATGTGGTGACTTATAACACTCTTGTTGGTGCATATTGTCGATTTGTGGACATTGATGCAGCTTACACAGTTGTGAGGAGGATGCAAGTTGCGGGTATGAGACCGAATGTGATTACATATAATACGTTGTTAGCGGGTGCTAGCAGGAGATGCCAATTATCACTATCACTTGATTTGTTTGAGGAGATGCTGCAGATGGGTATTACTCCGGATTTGTGGAGTTATAACACATTGATGCATTGCTTCTTTAGATTAGGTAAACCAGATGAGGCTTATAGGGTGTTTAAGGATATTATTCTTCATGACCTCCACCCTGATAGAACTAGTTTTAACACATTAATTAACGGGCTGTGTAAGAACGGTTATTCTAGTAATGCCCTGATGTTATATAGGAATTTGAAACGTCATGGGTGGGAACTGGAGTTAGTAACGTATAATATTCTTATTGATGGGCTATGCAAAGCGGGTAGATTGAGAGCGGCCAGACGGATTCTTCACGAGCTTGATCAATCTGGATATCAACCTGATGCTTTTACGTATACTTCAGTGCTGAAATTTTGCTTTCGTTCAGGCAATATTGGAGAAGGCTTTGAGGTCTTCAAGGAGATGAAGAGTAAAGGTTACATGTTTGATGCCTTTGCATATTGCACAGTTGCAGGAGCTTTTACTAAAAGAGGTAAGTTGAAAGAGGCAAATGAGTGCATGGAAGCAATGCTTAACAGTGGGGTTGCACTTGACAGTGTTTGCTATAACACTTTGATGAATCTGTATTGTAAAGAGGGGAAGTTGGAAGCTGCATATGAATTGTTGAATGCGATGGAGACGGAAGGCTTAAATTGTGACAAATACACTCATACTATACTGATTGATGGACTGTGCAAGGCAGGGGATTTTGAAGGTGCGCATAGACATTTGCAATACATGGGCTCGATTGGGCTTCATTCAAATCTGGCTGCGTTCAATAGCCTACTGGACAAGATTTATAAAGCTGGCCAATCACAAATTGCAATGAAACTATTCAAATCAATGAAGGTGAAAGATGAGTTTACTTATTCCTCCATGGTGCACAATCTTTGTAAAGAAAGGAAATTTAGGAGTGCATCGAGACTGTTGCTATCATGTGTAAAGAATGGTATGAACAATCTCAAATCTGACGAAGAGGCAGTTTTATTTGGCCTTCGTTCTTCAGGAGCAAAGAAGGCGGCAAAGAAGCTTCAGTCGAAAATTAGAATTGCGAAGATTCTACGTTATTGAGTTGTACTTTCTTCGAAAAGAATATCATCAAACACTTATGCCGACTTTTGTATCATTCATTGTGAAAGCAATGAACCCATTTTTGACATTGAAATACAAGCTGATTCCTTTTCTCATAAAATAAGTCCAAAATGTTAATTCTTATCCTAAGTCAATGTTGGGTTCAGCGGTACATTTGGCCCCTACATGCAGAGTTATAGGCATTTACCATGGATGGCTGCTTCATTTGGCATAAGTTGCAATTTCACAGGTACTTTTTTCTAATCTTTTTTTTTTTTTTTTGGTATCAGCTGATTAATAATTGGTTTGTTTTCTCCTTTTGTTTCACCACTATTACCTAATGAAATTATGCAATTATAATTGCTGCCCGATAGAATTCTTACTGGCTAGCAACTTAGTTTAAAAAAGCGCGCCTCAGGCGCGCCTAGGCGCAAGGCGCCATGAGGCGCAGCTGCCATCGCCTCAGAAGCCTGAGGCGCACAAGTGTGCATGAGGCGCACCTGAGGCGCAGTGAGGCGCACCGAGGCGAATGCCTTGAGGCGCACTGAGGCGCACACGAGGCGCATGACTCTGAAATTTTCAGTTTTCTTTCTCTTGTAACCTTATTACTACCCTTCCCTTTGCCCCTTAATCCCTTGTTTATACTTCTTTACCCATAGGCCCTCTTTAAACACCCAAAAATGCGTAATTTTTGCAAATTGTTGTTTCAAAAAATAGAATTTTGTTTGCTAAATGAATGCGCCTCGTGTGCATGAGGCGTGCGCCTTCGCCTCGCGCTTCGCGCCTCATCGCAACGGCCTACCAGCGCCTCAGTGCGCCTCGCGCCTCCTTAAACTAAGGCTAGCAATAATTTAATTTTCAAGCATAGTCATGAAAGGAAAGCAAAAACAATCACGATTAATATTTTAGTCACCCTGCATGCTCTTGTGATAGCCTATGTATTCTAATGTCTAGTTGATTTACCATTTGAGGATGACATTCACGCACTGTCTAGAAACCTTACCGAGCTGTTTAGATTTTGATAGTCAACTTGCTAGCGCCCACATGTGAAGACTTTAAATAACTCACCACCAATGATTGGTAAATTGTTGCAGCTGAATGAGTATCTGTGTTTCTTGATTCCTGGCAATGTGGTATGCATATGTGAGAATGATTGGCTGAGACGAGTAAAGTAATTGCATTAGGCTCATAGAACCAGTGCCTTCTCTAAAAAGACTAGTGACCATCTGCTGCTAATTTGTCGTTATTAATTTATCGGAAGTTACATGATAATTTTTTTTTTTGGTAAGGATCAAATATATTGAAAAACAGGGGAGGGCCCCACTTACAAGAAACGTTAGCCAAACTACCTTAGAGAAAGGCTCAGGACTACTCAAAACATAGCTGTTAAAACCTCCTCGGACATCACATGCCTGAGTGTATATACAACATCCTAACACTTGGCAGATGGCATATATGTAATCCTTAATGAAATCTCTGAAATGGTCCTACTTTTTTCTTTGAAGATCATGTTATTTATAACAGACCAGAGCTCATTAACTGTACCCCAAAGTGCACAGCGATTTCTTTTCTTCTTCCAACTTTTACCTTTGTTTCTTCTCATGTATTAATTGAGCTCCTGCTTTAATGATGTAATTTCATGAGCCATTTGATAGGTTGTAAGAATGCTACCCCAAAACCTGTTTGGAGAAAGCACAGCCGAAAAACATGTTCCTTGCACTTTCACATTGCTGATAACATAGCACACATCTGTTCACTAGGGAGAGCCCCCCCCCCTTCTATATGTTATCCAAAGTTGGGAGTCTACCCTGAGCTGCTAGAGAACCGATAAAACCATGTTTGGGCATAACAGCAGGGTCACATAAAGTGTCGTGCCAGAATTTTTGCTGAGATTTATCCCTGAACAGCTCGTAAAACCCTGACGTTCTCTTTGTATCCCTGATCAGCTTCTTAGCATTTTCAATGCCC
This sequence comes from Spergularia bocconei, assembly GCA_963457585.1. Lineage (NCBI taxonomy): Eukaryota > Viridiplantae > Streptophyta > Magnoliopsida > Caryophyllales > Caryophyllaceae > Spergularia > Spergularia bocconei. Next base: position 5,759,433 of record OY734951.1, on the reverse strand, counting down.
CCTGCTTTCATGATTAGCTCATTCCTGATATGCATTATATTTTCCCAACTCCACGACCAATCGGCTTTTATGTCAATATTCCAGATATTATTGCTCCTAATGACGTATGCTTGTATCCATTTAGTCCAGATGCTAGAATTTTGCATCTCAAACCTGCCGAGCCACCTTACAAGGAGAGCTTTGTTCCAACTCAGAATTTCTTTGATGTCTATGCCTTCTTCTTTTCTAGGTTTACACAGCCCTGTCCAAGACTTAAAGACCATTCTTCTGTTCCCTTCCCTTATTCCCCAAAGAAAAACTTTGCCGCTTCGATTGATTGGAGCAATATGCTATCTTCCCAGAAATTTGTAAGCCCAATGAGAGTATCTGTTTGACTTTGGAAATGAGAGGCTGAACCATGCTAGCAGAGAGTCTGGCATAATAAAGAGGCAAGGTTGAATTTAGTTCTTATTAAATGGTTATGAAAGGTTAACCCATTTTGGATGATGGCCAATTCGTAAATTATTCATTATTCTAGAATTTGATTAATGTAAGGTTAACCCATTTTGGATGATGGGCAAGGTTGGATTTAGTTGTTAATCTTGTTATTAATTGGTTTATTGATAAGGGTCAGTTCTGTCACTCAAGAAAATGGGGAGATATTTTGGGTTGGAAGGAGTATATCGTATGATAAAAAGTGGAAGTCAATCATCGCTCTCGAGTCTTGACGCTTGGCTTATTGTAGCAATTGCTGGTAGATGTATTCAATTATTTCTTTGTAATATCTGGAAATGGATGTTAAGACAAAAAAAAAAAAAGAGACCTGAGTCAATTTAAGATCTATTTAAGAATACCATATTAGATTCCCGCTTCATAATTTATAGTTGGTTTCTAATTGTTCAACACTGTAGACCAATTACTTTCTTTAGAATAAACTTGAGACACAGTCTGTGAAGAATTCATTTCAGTTTAAACCAGCATAAACCATGGTTTTGAGAAGGGTTCCATCCTAATATCTGCCTCCAGGCTGGTCAAAGTTTCACCATGAGGTAAATCACTGAGTTCTGGACTTCTGGCCAAGTATTTGCTTCCGGAGTTCTGTTTACTGTCCCATTAAGTGTATCAGTGCTCTCCCCGAAAAGAGGGGGTTTCCGAAGTTCCACCTCCCAGTAGCTTCTAATCACCTCCAAATCAAGAGGTTTCCATACTGACATCTAGTCACTAGACATCTAGACTCACTATTAATGCACATGAAAACAAAATGACCTTTGCTAAGGATTGGACAGTGAAAAGCTGGTGTATGCCTGTTCTGATCTCTGCTATTCTTTCTGATTTCTGTAAGTGAGCAACCTGTAAATAACATAAATAACATCATTGGATCTCATACTTTTAAGGTTTTAATGACCTGATACCCGCCTTTGTGTCTTCAGGATAAGCATGAAAAATGTAGTGTAATCCACCAGTTGATAATTTGGATTGCTACTTGACATTTACAAGGCTTAGAAAGTCTATTTTGCATACATGAGGTAGAACTCTATCTGGGACACATTTTGCCATCTTTAACGCTTCATCGGTCTCACCATTTCAGTCTACCTGTGCTTCATTGTCAAGTTCAGGACTTTGCACGCTTCTCTCTTTCTGTGTAAGTCTTATCACATACGAGTAATGTTCATTAATGCTGCTCCAGAAAATGTTGTGGTATTCTTTTGATTCTACTACAGATGCTCAAAGAAAGAAAAAAATCTTAAACATTAATTTCTAAAGCATAATATATAATAGAACATTAGCATTACTGGGAAGGAGTGACTTCTATACCTGGTCTAAGATATTTTTAGAGGCGATTCGATTTCTGGTTCTCCTTCTGTTAGCATTGATTTACTTACCCCTGTAGGCTGTCCGGCAGTTTTTCTTGTAGCTAATTATATTCCTAATGAATTACAGGAACATACAATAATAAAATGGGAGACGAGGAGTCAGATTACAGGGCTCTGCCCCTGATCTCTTGAAGCTAATTGAAACGCGAACCTGACTTCTTATGCGTTCTTGAGGCTGGATAGGTTAAAAAAAAGGATGCATTAGAAATCTGTTTGGATGTCAGAGTCCAATGGGTACTCCTCTTTGGCAGGTTCAGTTGTGAAAAAGGTATTGGTACTTATACTGTGATATCTATACATTACTGTGACTCAGATTGCATTCAACTTTTTTTTTTTTTTTTTTTTTTTTTTTTTTTTTTTTTTTTTTTTTGCAAGCAGAAGGCCAAAAGCATTTATTTTATTCATCCCTATTCCCAGCATAACAGCTTACAAAAACAACCTTCTAAAGTATCATGAATTGAGGAGCTCCAATATTTCCTCTTTTACAAGACCCTTAATATAGTTTGTCACCCTCACACAGACATAAAATTTGATAGCCCTAACAATCTACTCTATTGCATTTAGTTCAGTCTATGCACCATACACAATAATAGTATGACTACCAGTTCTCATATTCACACTACTTCAAAATGGATTTAACCTACTTCTCTAGGCACTTTTACCTTTTCAATGGAACCAAACACTCTATTCTTTGGTTTTGGAATTTAATCTAATAAGCGAAATGACTCACAAAACTGTCTAAGCTTTTTGTAGTGTGAAGTATCAGTCAGTCACTGCAATTTTCGACACAATTTACATTATGGGTCCCCTGGAACAGCCTCTCTATGTTTTCTTTATAGGGGTAAGGTTGTTAGTTGTTACATCTCACCTTAGGCGGGAGAGAGCTTTGGACTTTTGGAGGCACCAGGTAATGTTGCTGTTTGTCTGTCTTCTCCTTCCACTTCATGACTCAAAATACTTTATCCTTAGTAAAGCAGGAAAAATCTACTGATCATTTGGCTGAGTGATGGGTTAAACTTTAATTACTAAGGTTTGAAGTTCTGTGTTGCCTAGGGTTTAGATGATGATTTTGCTGCTTGGTCCGCTGTAGGTGCTAAGGTCAAGGTGTATAATTGAATTTCATTGTCTCTCGGGAAAACTTGATTGCCCTTTTGTACTTTTGATTTCTGGAAATAACACGTCTGGTTGTACATATGAAAAAGTCGAACATTCTATATAGCATGATTGATGACCCGAAGAAGAATTAGTTTTTATGGAGTCCCCATTAGATTGAGTTTGCTTCATGTTTATCTTTTTTTTTTTTGGTAAAATATAAGCTTTCTATTAAGGCAAACCTTTTCTGGGATATTGCCCAGAATGCACAAACTTTACTCTTCTAAACAAAGCATTATCCTATTAGTATACTAGAAAACTAATGCCTCAAATTAGCTGGACCTTTGTGAGCCATTGCCTGTCTTCAGCCTTTTGCTATCACCCTTTTCGGCATTGCTATCATGCCATTCAATCGGTAATTATTCCTCTCAAACCAAATTGCATAATATAGGCCATAAGCCCATAACAGCAAGCTGCTATAACTTGGTTTTGCAGCTTTGATTTTGTTCTTCTGTGTGTACAGCAGTCCAGGGTCTTATTTATAGGCATCATAATGTTCATTCTTCCTGCCATCTGCTTCACACACTTCCTGCTAAATTCACATTCAAAGAATAAGTGTGAGTGCGTTTCTTTCTCCTGATTGCTCAACAGAAATGATTCCTCCTGACAAATACCTAGTTTGTATAATTTGTCCCTCAGTTGCAGCTTTTCTAGCCCTGCAAGCCAGCTAATAAAAACTGTGCTTTGGACAGGCATACCTGCTCCACAGAAGCCTACACCAACCAAGTTTAGGTGAGTCCCCTGCCAACCATCTATATCCATTCTTCACATTATATTACATGTTTGTATTCGATCAACCACTTTGATAGCTGAAATGCACTTTCCATTATGTTTCTGATCTTACATATCATCCTCCAATGCCAGCTACTGTCACTAGGGGGAGTGTAGCTGCACCAGTCCTGACCTTTTAAATATATCAGTGTGTATCCTTACAGATAAAAGAAGAAACAGCAAGTGGGATTTTACTCAATCAGGAAAATGATGGTTAAATAAATAATACATTCATGGTCACTAGATCTATCAACACTTGACCCGACCTCCGTCCAGAAAATTGATACGAATCGGCTCAAAATATGTAGTTACCAGTACAGGTGAACTAACCCAACCACTTGCTGGTGTTAAACCGGCAAAAAGTATCTCTGAAATCTATTTTTAGAGTTCATTTGAAGATATACTTGTAAGTATTAGACAAAAGTTCCCCATGCCTACACATCTGACCCGTTTAACAGGTTCTTTGGTCACTGTAGTCAGTCCCGGGAATTGTTTATGTGTTGATGAAATTTCCCATACTTCTCTTAGTTGCCCAATTTTTTAAAAAATGGCAAAATTTTGGGTTCTCGTATTTAATTATACACATTATTCGTTTCTCAGCCCTTAGCTACTACATCATGGGGAGCCTCTCATCTTGCAAGATATACATGATGTTAATAATGTCACAGCAGTCTACATGAAAGGGATATTTGGTCACTGCCTGTTCTCTTACTGCAGTTAGTCTGCTACTGGTCTATTAATTGAATGTCTTGTTTCCGGACTGCAGAAAATGCTGAAACTGAAGGTACTAGACGAAAGGCTGGAGTAATAAGTCATAGCCTGGTACACAAGAAGAGGTTACCTGCTGCGCGTCAGGGCCGAAGTTTTGTCCGGGGTTTTAAGAATGGTTAGGATCACCAAGGACCAGTTGCTTTGGTGTGAAGACTAAATTGCATAATCGGATTTACATAATCAACCTCCTCGGCAGTAACTTCTTTATTCAAGGCTCAAGCGGTAGCGGTTCTCTCCCAACGAGTTAGTACTGTCTCTGCTCTCACTGTTAGTGATCAGCTATTACTATTAAGTGTTTGGAGAGTTTCTGAAGAATGATCTACTCTTTAATAGAAACACTCAGGGCTGTGGTACATATTTTCGTCCCTTAAAACTCTTATATCTTCCCATGTTTCTCTGTAGATTTACTATGATTTCATATGTACCTGTAGACTGTAGTCCTCTCCTGATTTACTGCGCCTTACACATTTATTAAGTTGTGATGTGTAACTGCACAACCCTTGTGATGTCCGACTTGAACACGCACCCGTGTTGGATAGTACTATTTGCTAAACTTGAGTAAAGCAGGATATAACCACCTCAAACCTTTGAGTTCGGGGAGGGCAAAGCATCTGTTCTGGCCGTCAGGCAGCAGCATACCTATACTCACTACTCATTAGTCAGTAGTCACTTCTGCTTGTCTGATCATGAAGCACTAATGCAACTACTAATAAGCTTATATCGTTTTTGGCACACCAATTGTTTTCCTTTTATTCATATAAACAGCTCACAGTGCTGACAAATCCAAGAAACTTGTGACTTGTGAGTGCATCACAAGGCAGAAGTACCACAAACTTTACAAGGACACAAAACAAGATAAAAGAGGCTGCAATTCTCAGTCTAGCCACCGCCGGTCAAGCACCCAATTCTGAGAATAGGTACCAGATGTCGGTGATAGTCCTCGATTACAAACCATTAAACAAAAACCCAAGTACAAAACAAAGGCACTATTAATAGAAACCAAATCTTCATAGCCATTGCCATGCTCATATCCTGAGATAGATGCTGACATGGTTCATTTCTTCTTCTGAGCAGCCTTGGTGACCTTGGCACCAGTAGGATCCTTCTTCTCGACATTCTTGATGACTCCAACAGCCACTGTCTGCCTCATGTCCCTGACAGCAAAACGACCAAGTGGTGGATACTCAGAGAAGGTCTCGACAACCATGGGCTTGGTGGGAATCATCTTAACCATACCAGCATCACCATTCTTCAAGAACTTGGGCGCCTTCTCAAGCTCCTTACCAGACCTCCTGTCAATCTTGGTCAGCAGCTCAGAAAACTTGACAGCAATGTGGGAAGTGTGGCAGTCCAGGACCGGGGCATAGCCGTTGCCAATCTGCCCAGGGTGGTTCATGATAATAACCTGTGCAGTAAAGTTAGCTGCCTCCTTAGCTGGGTCATTTTTCGAGTCAGATGCAACAAAACCACGCTTCAGATCCTTGACAGCAACGTTCTTCACGTTGAACCCGACATTGTCACCAGGGAGAGCCTCAGGCATAGACTCGTGGTGCATCTCAACAGACTTAACCTCAGTGGTCAACCCAGTGGGACCAAAGGTCACAAGCATACCAGGCCTGATCACACCAGTCTCAACACGACCAACAGGCACAGTTCCAATACCTCCAATCTTGTACACATCCTGAAGTGGCAGACGAAGGGGCTTGTCTGAGGGCCTCTTGGGCTCAGAGACATTGTCAAGAGCCTCAAGGAGGGTTGGTCCCTTGTACCAGTCAAGGTTGGTGGACCTCTCAATCATGTTGTCACCCTCGAAACCAGAGATGGGAACGAATGGGACCTTATCAGGGTTGTATCCAACCTTCTTGAGGTATGAACCGACTTCCTTGACAATTTCCTCGTACCTGGCTTTCGAGTACTTGGGGGTGGTAGCATCCATCTGGTATAATGAAACAAATCATCATCAGTCAGGAGCATGTAAACAATCATACTCGAAAACTCAGTGATCCTCGAGAAGGAACAGAGAAGCATTACCTTGTTAAGGCAACAGATCATTTGCCTGACACCAAGGGTGAAAGCAAGAAGGGCATGCTCACGGGTCTGGCCATCCTTTGAGATACCGGCCTCAAAACCTCCGGTGGTGGAGTCGATAATGAGGACAGCACAATCAGCCTGGGAGGTACCAGTAATCATATTCTTGATAAAGTCACGGTGACCAGGGGCATCAATGACAGTGCAGTAGTACTTGGTGGTCTCAAACTTCCACAGGGCAATATCGATTGTAATACCACGCTCACGCTCGGCCTTAAGCTTGTCAAGCACCCAGGCATACTTGAAGGATCTCTTGTTCATCTCAGCAGCCTCCTTCTCGAACCTCTCGATAACACGCTTGTCGATACCACCAAGCTTGTAGATCAAGTGACCAGTGGTGGTGGACTTACCAGAGTCGACATGTCCAATAACAACAATACTGATATGAACCTTCTCCTTACCCATGACGATTTCCTAGCTAAAAACTGTAGATCAACAAATATAAGTCATCAACTAGTTACTAGTAGAGCAGCAGTGGCACGAATACGAAGATGAACACCATATATGGTCATATGGACCACCGACAGATATTTTTATTGAATTATAATAGATCGTTGAGAGCACCAGTCAAAAAAACTAGTTTCTTTCACATACCTAAACGAAATGCTTACATACATATATAAATTGATTAATAGACGGATAACATATAACACATCAACACGCTAATCAACATCAAAATATATGTAAACATGAATTATATAAACCAATCAATGAAGAAAAAAGGGGGTTTGAGGAAGAATATATACCTTAAAGAGGAAGCTTTAGAGGAGTGAGAGAGAAATAGTAGGATAAGTGGAGGATTATGAATGGCCAAAGCGGGGGTTTTATACACTGAAATGTTTGCTTTTGTTGACCTTGTAGTTGTAGAAAGGTCTCTGTTAAAGGACCTTGTAGAAAAGTATCTGAAACTTGGTGCCCAAGGTGTGCAGCCAATCAGTCAACATTTCAGCAACGTCAGCATTTTCGAAACTTTCTAAATGAGAGGGTGTCGTGGAGTTTTCCTACATGAAGATGACGGGCTTTGACACATTCAACGCAATTTCAAAACAACTACTAATGATTTTAATGTAGCATTTAGGCCAGTAAAAATAGATTTACACGATAATATGATAAGAAAACGGCCACTAAATTATTCGAGTATGTGTTGAGGTATCTTGATAATGTATCAAGATCCTCTAGAGTTTCTAATGAACTCTACCTCCTAGAGTTGGTGAAATCTCAGCCATTCAAAAAATATCAACGTCTAATATTGCTCCACCCCACTAACTCCCAAAAAGAATAATTTAAAAAATTAAACCCCATGTTTTAAAAAAAAAAAATAATAAAACAAATTGGGAAAGAAACTTCGTGAAGATTTAGAAAAGGGGAAACCAAACTCATGAATTGTAAACCCAGAATTCCCCAACATTATCAACAACAGTAAACTCCATACCCATACAACCTCCACAACCACCATTGAATATGCAGATCCGACCCCAACGCCACCACGACCACCTTCCCCCACACACCCCGGAAATAGAGCAATCCCTCCACGCCGCCGTATACCCACCACCGACGAACGGAAAAAGGGTTTAGGGGTCCATTTTCCGGACACTAATGTTTTTAATGTTAATGTTTTTTTGTTTTGGGGTTCACCACACCCATACCTAGGGTGTCTATAGATCTCGACGGCGAAGCCGTCGGAATTTTTCTGGGGTTGTTTTCGGCGCTTTTGATCAGTGTTGATGATATGGCGGTGGTTGGGTTTGGGTGGAGGCAAGGTGGTTGGCCGAAATTGGTGATGGGTCGGAAGTAGAATTAATGGTGGTTGGATGGTTGGGAAGGAAGAAGATGATGTTTGTTGTACTGATCTGGTGTGAGTGAACCTATTTTATATGATGCTGACGTGGAGTAATTTGGACCATTGATTAATAATTTAATGGCTAAGATTAAAACTCTACCTCATAGAGTTTATTAATAACTCCAGAGGATCTGGACCCCTTGATAATAGGGGGTGTATCGAGAGTTATACAACTCGTGTAAACTTGACATGATAGAAAAACAAAATAAAATATGAAGTACAAAAAAACTCGGAATTCTCTCTCAATTTGATCAAACTTCTATTTAAGAGCCAAAGCAGAAAGTCTAATAAGGGCCTGAGCTCAGGGGCGGAGCTAGGATTTTACGTTAGGGGGTTCGAAATTTTTTTTTTACTAATACGATGTACTAATATGGTAAAATCGATTTTTACAATTATTTTTCTTTTTAAGAAAAGATTTTTTGCAAATTTAAATATACACTACCTAGGCTTTTTATGTAGCAGCATTTCATAAACTAAGTCAAAAATGAAGAAAAAGTTAGGTATTTGTGTAGTAACAATCTTATTTTTCACCAAAAAATTGCTCTCCCATAAAAAATATAAGTTATGCTAGTCTATACATGATGACAACATTGCCTCATTGGCTAAAGGGAGTATTTTACATAAGCAATTTAGAGACCGGGGTTCGAATCCTATTAAAGAAAGAAATTTTGCTAATTCTCTAAGCTAACAGATAGGTAAAAACTGAAAAAAAATGACAATAATATGCATATTAGGGATCGAACTCGCGACCAACTAGGCCCTAGAATGACTACTACCCGCTGCGCCAGCCCTCTGTTACTGAATATTACATACTCTACTAATTTATATACTGGGCATAAGGGGGTTCATTTGAACCTCTTGAACCCCCCCTAGCTCCGCCCATGCCTGAGCTTAAATTATTCGAACTCAAAAGCACAAGAACCTCTGTTTTCACTAACATATATACGAGTAAATATGTAGGAAGCATTCTATAGAAACAGATAATAAAGAAACCTTCCAGCAGATTTCATAAGCAGGGGTGGACATGGACTGCATTACGGATGCGGGGAAGCCGGGAAGGACATAGACCACGTTACGGAATGTTGGCTAACATGAATCGTCCTCTAAAACCGCCATCAGTAGGCCAATATAAAAGCCCCAACCAAGAAGAGAATTTTTTGGAGGTGAGTTACAAGTTTTCAACACCATGGTAAGCAAAAGAAACGAGACACAATGCATAAAACGAGCAAGATCCAATGGATAACTAAGAACACATAATAACAACTTATATAAAATCACCCCCATTAATTACCACAGCAGGCTTTGCAAAGCTAGATCTTAATAGCCGTTTTTTACAATACAAGCTTCTAACATAAGCAACAACATAAACTACTACTAGTATATTACATCAGGTGACCAGAACACTAACTACTAGAATCCGAGCACTCGACCAAAGTTTCCTGCAAAACTAGGTGAAAATCACAGGAAACAGATTGAAAAATGAGTGCATTCTACCATACTTAGCCGCAAAAGGAAAGCCCACTGGACACTGGTCAGTAAACACAGTGGAGGATTAGCATAATTAGCCTAATTCTTAAGTTATAAAGCAGTGACAATATGTAACAGCAGCATCAGGTTGTTCTTGTTCATCAGACATCAGATTTCGAAACAGACAGGTCCAACAGGTCATCTTCTTCAGAACGATACTTGAGCTTGTGCAGCTTCACCTCCACATTGTTGCGGCCAGGGCAGCGCCACTTAATCCAAGGCGGAGGCGGGAAAAACAGTCCAGTGTACAGCTCCAATTCCTCCCTACACATGTCCTGGACCGGCACAACACCTTTCTCAGCTTCACCCATATTAAACACCCTCATATACCTCCACAACTCAGCATACGAAATCGACTCGAGACACTCTGTACCCTCCGGCAATTGAGGCCCATACTTGCCATTGTTAGTACACCCATCGAATATCATCGGAAACGGACTCGTAAACAAGCATATTGTCCCTGGTTTCCACTGTGGTAAGCACTTTGACGGGAATAACAGACCAAACGCAACATCATACCCAATGAAAAACACTTGTTTCCCTATGCTCGCCAAACGCTGCCACTCCCCTTCCTTCTCATTCAACATGTACACAACCACAGTCGGTTTCGCCCCCGAATCACCACCTTCTTCAGCCTCCGCCTTTTTAGGATTTGCCGTGAAAACGAGGTACAACATGCACACCGTTGCCACAAAGTTCACTTCCCCAACAACAAAAGCTTCACCCTCAAGCTCCACAGCAAAACAATCATCAATCGGGTCAGTCAAAATATCAGGGGCAACAATAAACTCATCAAACTCGGTTTTCGAACTCGGGTTCTCCGGATCAATAACACCAATTCTCCACCCTTTGATATCGAAAGCGTAAAACTTTCCTTTGTAATACGCAACATCAGAAACCCTAATCCCATCCTCATCCTTGTTCCCAGTCCCCTGAACTTTAGTCCAATTTTGTGACCACACCTTCCAGAAAACCAACCCACCACCGTACTTCATCTCCAGCTGGGCCAACACCGCAAACAAATAAGTGGAATCGGGCTTAACCCCACCAACAATCTTCTTCGACACGACATCGTTGCCATGGCTTAAGAGAGCCAAAGGTCTAGACAGCTCCTGAATCTTGCAAGTCCATAGATTGAGCTCGCCGACGACCGGATTCGAGGAAAGGAAGTAATTATGCATGTTGAAAGGGTTAGTGAGGTGCCACTTATCTGGTTCAAAGTCACAGATTTTCGCCAGCCAGGGACCACCACCGGCGGCGACGGCGGCGGCGTTGGGATCGTTTTGGAGAGGGGAGATGAGGCAGAAGCGGGTTTCGGCGAGGAAGAGAGGGAGTTTGTTATTTAGTTTGGGGATCTTGAGAGGGGTGATTTTGGGAGGGAGTTGGGCGGGTTTTGCGGCGGTGGCGACGGTGGTTGGTGGTTTTTCGTAGGTGGTTTTGATGAATGTGTCGAAGGTTGCGGTGGCGTCGTCCATGATTTCAGAGGTTTTGGGATTTTGAATTTTTTTTTGATTTGGAGAAATGGGGGTGGCTGCGAATATTGTGATTCCGAGTATGAACAAATGATGTTAGGGTTTTCAGAAGAGTGGCATTATAATTGGCACTCTAGAAACTTCTTGTACAAGTATCACTCTCAATTTTGGGGATGAAATAATGTTGTTTTGGAGAGTTTTAATTACGAGCAACCAAAACTATCTAGATAGTCGATAGTATGTTTTATAATTTGGGGTTAAGTATTTGTCGTGTTGTGTTAATTTTTGTCAAGTCTAGACTCGAGACATAATCTGTGTATGAGGTTTAAGAAAACGGTTAATTTTATTCTCTTCAAAGCACATAAATTTCGATCATATGAGATCACATGTAATAATTTCGTACAAAAACATTGTCTTATAGCATTAAATGAATCAAGACTAATTCCTTATCGTTAGTGTTAGTTAATCAGATTTCCAACTAATTTTTCAATATAGATCATTTCATCAAGAGGTTTTTATAATTGGTGCTTGTTTAATAAGATCGTAACAAATTGTGGTCATTATTTTGAGTTTATAATTAGCTGTGAATTGTGATCATGGAGTAGAAAATGAGCACATTTTTGTTTTTGTTGATCTCGCATAAAATGATCTCTGAAACTTGGTCCCCAAGGAGCGTCCCAAACTAACAAAGATACTTGGGACCCAAGGTGTGCAGTCACACTCATCAACGCCTGCTTTTATAATTGAATAAAACATTGTGAAAGTTTCCTACATACAGCGGGTATCTAGTGTTGCTCCCCCAATATGGTTCGAAATGGGGACGAAATTAAACGAGTCACACTCAAAATTACTCCGTAAGTCCGTAGCAAGCCGAGCTCAAAATTAGCACAAGTACTGACCTAAAAAAAAAAGGGACCTCAAATCACTAACATGGCTGATGCATCATATTTGATTTAGACATGCATGTGTAATATAGCTACCGTAACTATAGTATTAGACGACTAATGCACCATTTATGATATAGAAACTAATGACGAGGAATCTTCCAGCAAGTAAGTCATTACGGTTATATCACTTGTACTTCCTACGTTCATATGTGGGGTGGCAATGTGGCATGGACCGTTAACATAGGCTACATTACAGGTGCGGACCACCATAGACCAAGCTAGGTCGTCACTGAGGGTTGGCCTCAGCTAGTCAGCTCGGCTAGCTCCCAAATGTACTAGAGAGCATAAATTTTGCTTATGATCTTACTTGATTTAATTAGAACAAACTTTCTTTTTTACGTATTTAACCCTTTTTTTTTTTTGAAACGGTAATTTAACCTTCTATACTTGTCCATCTAAATTAAGTACGTAGTTGATTGCTTGAACAAGAAGAGCATCATTTCTGCAGGTGATATTCAACACCAATGTAAACAAAAAGAAACAATGCATAAAACGAGCAAAATCATCCTAGGAAGAACTAACAGCTTACATAAATCCACCCCATTACAAGTTTACAACAGCAGGCTTTGCAAAGCAAGAGCTTAATATTCGATTACAATACAAGCTTCCAAAAGAAGATTACACATAAACTACTACTAGCACTACATACTCATATTAAAACAGGTGACCAGGATAGTAACTAGAATCCGAGCACTAAACCAAATATTCCTGTAGAAAAGGGTGAAAATCACAGGAAACACAATGAAAATGTGGATATAGCAGCTAAAGAAAAGCCTACTGATCAGTAAACCTAGAGGAGGATTACGATAATTAGCCAAATTTAAGTTATAGAGTAGTAATAACATTTATCACGTACAGTATCAGCAACAGCAACAATAAGCAGCATCAGGATTATACTTGATCGAGCTTGTACAGCCAATCTTTTTCAGGATTATACTTGAGCTTGTGCAGCTGAACCTCAACATTGTCGCAGCTCGGACAACGCCACTTAATCCAAGGCGGAGGCGGGAAAAACAGTCCAGTGTACAGCTCCAATTCCTCCCTAGACATATCCTTGACCGGTACAACGCCCTTCTCAGGATCATCAGTATTAAACACCCTCATATACCTCCACAACTCAGCATACGAAACCGACTCGAGACACTCTGTACCCTCTGGCAATTGAGGCCCATACTCGCCATCATCGTTAGTACACCCATCGAAAAACAACGGAAACGGCCTCGTAAACAAGCATATCGTGCCTGGTTCCCACTGTGGTAAGCACTCAGACGAGAACGACAGCCCGAAAGCAACATCATACCCAATGAAAAACACCTGATCCCCTATGCTCACCACACGCTCCCACTTCCTTTCCTTTTCATTCCACATGTAGACAAACAATGTTGGTTTCGGTTTCGAATCACCACCACCACCACCATTTCCGTCTTTTATTGGATTTGCCGTGAAAACGAGGTACAACATGCACACCGTTGCCACAAAGTTCACTTCCGCAAACACATAAGCTTCACCATCAATCTTCACAGCAATAAAACCATCAATCGGGTCAATTAAAATATCCGGGGCAACAATAAACTCATCAAACTCGGTTTTCGAACTCGGGTTCTCCGGATCAATAACACCAATTCTCCACCCTTTGATATCGAAAGCGTAAAACTTGCCATCGAAATACGCAACATCAAAAACCCTAATCCCATCCTCACCATTCCAATTTTCTTTCTCAGTCCCCTGAATTTTAGTCCAATTTGGTGACCCCACCTTCCAGAAGATCAACCCTCCTCCATACAACATTCCCATCTGGGCTAACACCACCAACAATCTTCTTCGACACGGCATCGTCGCCATGGCTGAAGAGAGCCATAGGTCTCGCGAGCTCCTGAATTTCGCAACTCCATAGATTCAGCTCGCCGACGACCTGGTTAGAGGGAAGGAAGTAATTGTGCATGTTGAAAGGGTTAGTGAGGTGCCATTTATCCCGCTGAAAATCACAGATTCTCACCAGCCACGGACCACCACTGGCGGCCGTGGAGGTGGCGGTGACGGCGGTGGAGGGTGGTTTTTGGAGAGGAGAGATGAGGCAGAAGCGGATTTCGCCGAGGAAGAGAGGGAAGTCGTCGTGGAGTTTAGGGCAATAGAAAGGGGTGATTTTGGGAGGGAGTTGGGCGGGTTTTGCGGCGGTGGTTGGGGGTTTTTCGTAGGTGGTTTCTATGAATGTGTCGAAGGGGGTGCCTCTGCCCATGATTTCAGCGTGAGTAACAAGTTTTGGGGTTTTGATTTTTTTTTTCCTTTTGAATAATTTTCAGTTGTTTTCCCAGAGTTGTTGGAGAGAATGTATTTATGTATGTAAGGGGGAAGTTACTGTAGTCCCAAGAGAAAGAGTGGTGACTGCGAGGATTGTGAGCAAATGTTAAGGTTTTTCCGTTTTACAGTTTTACCATGACGTAGAGGATTATTGCCACTTCTAAAAGTTCGATCAACAAACTCTGTGGTAGGATTTGGTATTAGGACACTGATTTGACCGGTGTCAATTGTTAATCAGGTCTAGTTCATTAACATACATATAGTAGATTTCAAGTTTCGCTCATCAAACGCAAGACGAACTACACAAAAACAAAAATTAAGGAGCCACTATGATTTTTTGAATGAGTTAGGTTAGGATTGAGATTTCCAACACATGCAACCCATTTGGATTTTTGGTGTACAACTAAGTTAAATTTGCGTAAAAAGAAATCTACATATGACATTGTGACGTGACGAAAAGTGGACACAAATTTAGTGGGTTTGTGATGAGATATCTCGTGAGTCGTGACATTTAAGTGTTCAACTAGAACAGTCTACGCAATTGGCATGAATAACTAGTGCATGGCTCAAGAATTTTTATACAACACTTTTATTTACCCTGTGAAAGAAGACACGAATACGGACCATAGAATAAATTCATACAATTAGACCGTTATTTTGTTAAGTAACGATGTGATCATATGATACTCAAAAGGCTAATAGCTACATGATGTACAATGATCACTTAAACAGTTCCTCTCTTAGCTTGTGTGCTCATAATGAAATAAAATTCAGATTTCTTATTAGCTTTGGCACAAACAACAAGATCAACCAATAGCTAATTAAGCAATCAACTTACAATCTTACATTTATATAACCACCCCATTAGTCCATTACAATAGCAGGCTTTGAAAAGACCAAGATTTCTAACCGATTATAATCTTACAATACAAGCTTCGGAAAGGAAAAGCATAGTAGATAATACTACAACTACAAGTGTAGAACAGAAACAGATGACCAGAATACGAACTAAATAAAAAGCCGAGCACTAAACCAAAAGTAACCTGTAAAAATAGGTGAAAATCACAGGAAACACCATAACTAAGCCGTATATAACAGCAGCAGCAGCAATTAGCATAAGCTTGTTGTACAAGCACCACATTTAAAATCCAATTAAAGCCTCATTATTAGCTAATCTTTAGAACGGTACCTAAGCTTGTGTAGCTTGACCTCAACATTGTCGCAACTCGGGCAGCGCCACTTAATCCAAGGTGGAGGCGGGAAAAACAGCCCACTGTACAGCTCCATTTCCTCCCTAGGCAGCTCACCGACCTCGACAATACCCTTGTCCTGTTCCTCCGTATTAAACACCCTCATATACATCCACAACTCCGCATACGATACCATCTCCAAACACTCTGTACCCTCTGGCAATTGAGGCCCATACTTGCCATTATTGGTACACCCATCGAAAAACAACGGAAACGGCCTCGTAAACAAGCATATGGTGCCGGGTTTCCACTGTGGTAAACACTCTGACGGGAACAGCAGCCCAAACGCAACATCATACCCAATAAAAAACACCTGATCCCCTATACTCTCCAAACGCTCCCACTCACGCTCCATTTCATTCCACACGTATACAAACATTTTTGGTAACGATTTCGGATCACGATCACCACCATTACCACTACCAATACTACGACCGACTTCGATGTCATACCCCTCCTTGGTAATTACCGTGAGAACCAAGTACAATATGTAATCCGTTGGGACAAAGTTCATTTCACCAATAACGTAAGCTTCACCATCAATCTTCACACCATAACTATCACCAATCGGGTCATTCCTAATATCGGGAGCAACAATAAACTCATCAAACTCCGATTTCGAACTCGGGTTTTCCGGATCAATAACACCAACTCTCCACCCTCTGACATCGAAAGCGTAAAACTTGCCGTCGAAATACGCAACATCATAAACCTGAATCCCACCCTCATCAAAACATTCTCTACTACCAGTCTTCTCAATTTTAGTCCAAGTTTTCGAACCCGCCTTCCAAAACACTAACCCACCTCCTCCATAGTCATCCTTGAGCTCAGCCAACACCGCGAAGAAATGAGTGGAATCTCGGTTGACCCCACCAACAGTCTTCTTCGACACGACTTTGTTGCCGTCGCTGACAAGACTCAGAGGTCTGAACAGCTCCTGAATCTTGCAAGTCCATAGATTCAGCTCGCCGGCGACTGGTTTGGAGGAAAGGAAGTAATTCTGCATGTTGAAGGGGTTAGAGAGGTACCAATTATCCGGCTCAAAATCGTTGATTTTCGCCAGCCAGGGACCACCACTGGCGGCGACGGCGGTGGTGGTGGTGGTGGAAGAGGGTGAGTGTTGAACGGGAGAGATGAGGCAGAAGCGGCATTCGGCGAGGGAGATTGGGAGGTCGACGTTGAGTTTGGGGACGTTGAAAGGGGTGATTTTGGGAGGGAGTTGGGAGGGTTTTGCGGCGGAGGTGACGGTGGTTGGGGGTTTTTCGTAGGTGGTTTTGATGAAGGTGTCGAAGTTGGGTTTAGTGTTCATGACGATTTCTGGGTTTTTGGGAGTATTGAATTTTTTTTTAATTGAAAAAAGAAGATTCGAGTGTTGAAATGTTGTTGTTGGTGGGAGTTTTGGGGTCGTTTGGATTGAGGGAATAGAAAGGGGGATGGGATTATTATTTCCAATTAGCCATATTCCCTTGTTTGGATTGAGGGATAAGGAAATGGGAATTGGGTGATAGGGATTTCTTATCCCTCCAATCTAATACCTAGGGGGGGCAGGTATTAGAGTTGGGAATTCATTTAATAAAGAAAAAGACTTAATTGCCCCCCTTAAAAAAATTATATAAGAAAATTTTTATATTAAGTAGGGGTATATTCGTAAAGTTCATATACATCCCTCATATCCCATCCATATTCCCATGTTAATCCAAACAAGGGAATTATATTATCTCACCCAATCCCCTACCTTCCTATCCCTCCCATATTCCCACCTCTAATCCCCCCAATTCCCATCCCTCAATCCAAACGAGCTCTTTGGGTTTTTGGTGCTGGCAATTTAACTCAAGCGAATGTATCTTATTACATCACACAAGCGAAAGTAGGAATTTGATGACTTAAGGTTAGTTTTGGCAATTTTCAAATTTCAATAAGTTTAGATCGTAATTAATCGGATCAACACAATTACCATGGATGACGGATATATCTAACGTTATACAAGCCCTTTATATGAACTTGACTCGAGCCAACATGAACTTTTACCAACTTTAGAATGAACTCGAGGCCTCGAGCAATTCATTAATTAATGATCTAGCTAGTTAATCACAATTAAACCAGAAAGTCTGGAATAGGTGCTGGATAATCCTCTTTCATCGAACTTATATTTAGCACTATACCTCTGATTTCATATCACTAACTTACAAATGTAACATGTATTATAGTATTATACAGAAACAGATGATAAAGAAAGCTTCTGGCCTGGTCAATGTATCTTACAACATTACAGTTATATGTTACGTAAGCTAGGGGGTTGGACACTGGACACTGGCTACATTATGGTCATTACGGATGCGAGGATGTACCGTACATAGGCCACGTTAAGTCGTTACCATCAGTCAATCGGCCGACTCTCAAACGTGACCAAAGATCTTAAAATGAAATTTGCTTACAATCTTACTCTAGATTTAGAATGAACTATATCTAATACGAATTTGACCTTCTACTTGACCGTCTAAATACGCGACGGGCGACGGCATGATTCAAGTTCGATTATGATCCTATTTAAGTTGTTCGACTTGCTCCTCGTATATTACATCAAATAAATATATATGTAACGCTTGAGGTGTAGAAGTACTATGGTGCAAACCTGGTTATGAGTCCTTCATGGAACTCATTATGGCGCAAACAAAACAAAATGAAAAGTAGCCCCATGTGACGGCTTTGTGACACCTTGAACATTCTAGTAGCATTCCAGGCAATGAGTCATATATCTGACCCATTATTGCATACAGTACTAGCTAGGATGTACCAAAGGTGAATTTGAACACCATGAGAAGCTGAAATAAACGATAAATACTGCATAAAAGGATCAAGATCCAAGGGATAACTTAACTAGGAAATACTCGTAACTAGTACGAGTCAAACCACCCCATTAATTACAACACTAGTACAGCAGGCTTTGCAAAGCTAGAGCTTAATGACTGATTACAAACTACATACTCGTAGTACACTACAAGCTTCTAAAATGAAAAGCATAGATAATTAATCCTACAACAACAGGTGACCTTGAATACTAACTAGAATCCGAGCACTAAACGAGGAGTTCCCTGTAGAAATGGGTGAAAATCACAGGAAACACACTGATAGCTAGCCGCAAAAGGAAAGCCCACTGATCAGTAAACCAAAAGGAGGTGGTTAGTCAATAATACATACTGGTAGATCAGAGTAGTCATTATGTAACAGTAGCAGCAACAACTAGCATAAGCTTGTTGAAACACCTCATTTAGAACCCAATTACAGCCGCCTCGTTATCAGCTAATCTTCAGACCTGTACCTGAGCTTGTGCAGCTTGACCTCCACATTGTCACAGCTCGGGCAACGCCATTTCATCCAAGGCGGAGGCGGGAAGAACAGCCCGGTGTACAGCTCCAATTCCTCCCTAGACATATCCTTGACCCACACAACACCCTTGTCAGCTTCATCAGTATTAAACACCCTCATATACCTCCACAACTCAGCATACGACACTATTTCCAAACATTCTGTACCCTCAGGTAATTGAGCCCCATAATCATTGTTGGTGCAACCATCGAATATCATCGGAAACGGCCTCGTAAACAAACATATGGTCCCTGGTTTCCATTGTGGTAAGCACTCTGAAGGCAACAGCAACCCGAACGCAACATCATACCCAATGAAAAACACCTGATCCCCTATACTCTCCAGACGCTCCCACTTCCTTTCCTTCTCATTCCACAGGTACACAAAGATCGTTGGTTTCGGTTTCGGACCACCACCACTTTCGGCCGCATTCCCCTCCTTCGAAATTGCAGTAATAACGAGGTACAATATGAACTCGGTAGGCACAAAGTTCAACTCAGCAATAATTCAATCTTGACAGCATAACAATCATCAATCAGGTCAGTGAGAATATCAGGAGCAACAATAAACTCATCAAACTCCGATTTCGAACTCGGGTTTTCCGGATCAATAACCCCAATTCGCCACCCTTTGAGATCGAAAGCGTAAAACTTTCCTTCGAAATACGCAACATCATCAACCCGAATCCCACCCTCATCAATAACCCGTACCCCGGTTATACCACTGAGTCTTATCAGCCATGGCGACAAAGACGTGTCGAAGAAGGCTGTTGGTGGGGTCAACCGGGGTTCCACTCATTTCTTCTCCGTGTTAGCCCAGCTGGAGGAGAAGTACGGTGGTGGGTTAGTTTTCTGGAAAGCCGGTTCCCAAAATTGGACTAAAATTGCGGGAACAGATGATGAAGAAGGTTTTAATGAAAATGGGATTAGGGTTTTTGATGTTGCTTATTTCGATGGCAAGTTTTACGCTTTCGATTTCAAAGGGTGGAGAGTTGGTGTTATTGATCCGGAGAACCCGAGTTCGAAAACCGAGTTTGATGAGTTTATTGTTGCCCCTGATATTTTGACTGACCCGATTGATGATTGTTTTGCTGTGGAGCTTGAGGGTGAAGCTTATATTATTGCTGAAATGAACTTTGTGCCTACCGAGTACATATTGTACCTCGTTATTACGGCCGAGGTTGGTGGTAGTGGTGGTAGTGATCGGAAGGCGGCGAAAGAAACAATGTTTGTGTACCTGTGGAATGCAGAGGAAAGGAAGTGGGAGCGTTTGGAGAGTATAGGGGATCAAGTGTTTTTCATTGGGTATGATGTTGCGTTTGGTCTGCTGTTACCGTGAGAGTTTACCACAGTGGAAACCAGGGACAATATGTTTGTTTACGAGGCCGTTTCCGATGATATTCGATGGTTGCACCAACAATGGCAAGTATGGGCCTCAATTGCCAGAGGGTAGTGAGTGTCTCGAGATGGTGTCGTATGCTGAGTTGTGGAGGTATATGAGGGTGTTTAATACTGATGAAGCTGACAAGGGTATTGTCGAGGTCAAGGACATGTCTAGGGAGGAATTGGAGGTGTACACCGGACTGTTCTTCCCGCCTCCGCCTTGGATTACGTGGCGTTGTCCGAGCTGCGACAATGTTGAGGTGAAGCTGCACAAGCTCAAGTATAATCCTGAAGAAGATTGACTGTATAAGCTCTCTGTTTCTAAATGAATAACCTTATGCTAATTGTTGTTGTTGTTGCTGCTGAATATTACATATAGTGGAGTATGTCCTAATCCTCCTTTTCGCTTTCCTTTTGCGGCTAATTATGGTGTAATATGCACTAATTTCCTCTGGATTTCCTGTGATTTTCACCTACGTGTACAGGGAAGTCTTGATTTGGTGTAGTAGTGCTCGGATTCTAGTTATTAGTATTCTGGTCACCTCTTGTAATCTTGTAGTATACTAGTCCAGTAGATTATGTTGTTGATTCTGTTAGAAACTTGTATTGTACTACTCCGTTAGTAAGCTCTAGCTTTGCAAATTAAAGCATGCTGTTGTGATGTACTAATGGGGTGGTATATGTATATCCATATACATTTGCAAATGGTGCTTGCTAGTTGCTATGATGCTTCTATATGTATGATGCTTGCCGCTACATAACTACATTACTCAATAGTCATGTTACTATGTTAGTAATCTAATTATCAGATACCACAGTCCAGAGGTACTTGTCCTTCTTTTGTGTTCGAATGGAAGACGCTCTTCATATATGTTGATTTGGTTGCTAAACAAATTAAAAGTGTGATAGAACGGATTTATTGAGTTTATGAACTTATTGATAAACAATTTCGTTAGGACCATACAGGAGGAACTTACTATGTATTATGTACTCGAGATTTTGGCCCTAACATATGATTATGTGGTTAGATAAATCGTAATTGTCTAACTAATCGTTCGAGGTCTGATTTTTTTTTTTTTTTTTAAATGTTCAAGGCTGGGCGCAAAAAATTCCAAAAAAGTAAAAATAGTAGGGGCACTCCGAGAATCGAACTCGGGACCTCTTGCACCCTAAGCAAGAATCATACCACTAGACCAAGTGCCCTTTTGTTTTTTTCACAATAAATATGTATTTTTATACTGCTAGAATAAAAGAGGTTTTACCATAACGCTTAAACCCTCCTCTCCTCAATTTCACTGTTTGTGCAAAGTTTAGTTTTGGTGATTTTGGGAGAGAAAGAAGAAGAAAAATGGCGAGGGTTAGTATTTTCTAGGCTGATTTGCTAGAGTAATTAGCTGCTTCATTTGTTTGATTATAGATTATTGTATGTTTCGCGTTCTGCGTACTATAGTAACCTGATCAGTGATCACGGCCTAAAGTCCAGGCGACCAGGCACGACACCTCCTAACCACATTCAGTACTTTAGTATGTAGTACCCATGAACTTGTGCTATGCCATGATATGTGAAAGCAATGTGATTCGCCAATTATTGAAAAGACCCTCTATGGTATCCATTGCGGCTCGGTTGCAGAAGGTAGTGCCGTAGTGGACTAGTGGTTAGGATAGAGTTGGTGCTTATGATGCGTGGTGGACTAGTGGTTTTCTTAGGTTAATGCGTGTTGGTTTAAGGTGAGAGGAAGTGTGATAAATTAGGCTACTTAATTCGGGAAGATTTGATTATTTAATAAGTACTACTCTTACTCAAAGAGATTTTACTTTTTGCAGTTTTAACTTGCCATGTTGGTGACTATTTGTTTATATATTAATACAATTTTTATATAGTAGTGTAGTTCATTACACATCTGGCCAGACCTTATAAGGTTATCAAACCTTGGCAGACATTGTAGAATTGTTAGGGAAAGATAGATTGAAAAATAGAGTACAACTCTTTCTGATGGGATACGCACTAATCGGTTAATCAAAGTTTTAAAAAGTTGCATGCTAAATTAGTTAAGATTCTTATTGAACTTGCTATGTACTTTCTTCGCATTTTTTATTAACTCATTTGTGTGTACACCCTCCTTAATGACGGGGTATTTTGGGCTTATGGTGTTTGACCTGGGACGGAGGGAGTACTCTGCTATGCACGTGGACGTTTCACATTATAACGAGCAGGTATGCTACACATAGCAATCGAGTCTATTTGCTTTCATTAACCCATTTTCCCGTCCTTTCTTTGGAACCACTATAAATACATCATCTTATTCTCAACCTAAAACATCAAACACATGAGTCGAGTTCTTGAGCTATAAAATGCACTTTTGCCACTTTACATTACTATATATAAGTAACACTTCACTTTTTTTTGGTAATCATTATCGAGATTATGGTTGAATAATTGCGATTGACTAACTAATTGTTCGATCGAGGATGTCAAAAAAAAGAAGTTGTGTTATGGAGTATGTATTTGTATCATCCTTATATGAACAGTTTGTTTCCTATAAAAGAGTGTCATACGTATCCGTGCTAAACATATTGACCAATTAGTTGAAATATCGAGATATTCAGAAATTTAATCATATCGGGCTGAAAAATGAGATTTTTGTGGTGACATCAGTAATATTAATATTACTGGGTTAGGCCCAGTGGCGGATGCACATAGAAGATGATGGGGTCTGGTTAGGCCAGACATTCAAAAACTAGCATGTCAAATAATAAGAAAATTAAAAGAGATAGTAGGGGCACTCCCAGAATCGAACTCGGGACCTCTTGCACCCTAAGCAAGAATCATACCACTAGACCAAGTGCCCTTTTTGTCTTTTCCACAATAAATTTGTATTTTTATATACCATAACGCTAAAACCCTCCCCAATTTCACTGTTTATTGTCAAGTTGAAGTTTCAGGTAATTTTGGAGAGAGAAAGAAGGAAGAAAAATGGCGAGGGTTGCATTCTCCAACTTGATCCGCTCTCAAGCCAATCACCTCATTTCCAGAAATGCTTCTTTAGGTACTTTTTTTCATTATTTCCCTCCTTTTTTACCGTCTTTTTTCATGTAATTTCTGCTGCAAATCCTGTTTTAATTGGAAATTTGTTGATTTTAGATATACCCATTTGAATTAATTGCATAAAGTTTGAATCTTGATCAATATTTCAATCAATCTTGATTGTTTGGTTCTGTGTATTTGCTTATCTATGTGTAATTCTAATTAGTTTTATGGATGGATAGAGTTGGGTGAGCTGCTTCATTTGTTGTGTTTTGTAAATTGGAGTGTTTTTTTGAGGTTGATTTGCTAGAATGATTAGCTGCTTCAGTTTGCTTGATGATAGATTATTTTATGTTTGGCGATTCGGGTTCTGTCCACTGCAGTGGCGATCCTGAAATGATTTGGGGTCGGCTACCATGGAGTGTCTGTATCTGTTGATACTAGTGGGGATACCATTAAAAATAAGAGATGGGGTAAAAGACGATAATGCAGTGAAAGAGTAGGTGAAAAAGATTGAGAAAGAACCTTTAAAAGCGGGAATGAAATATTGCAAAAGATTGAAATTGAAACAAATAAAACAAAATGAAAGGCAGGGAGTGCAGGAGAAGGTAAATTTACTGGAATTCGTGGAGAAATTTGACATCACGTTAACATATGTTGTTCGGGATCACGTGTTAATGTTCTCCGGAAGTTTTTTTGTTTTTTTTTAGTAGATTGTTGGCCTGCAATTGTTACCTATATACGAATGTTGGGGCATATTTTTACAAGTTTTGGCTGGAGAGGAGAGGTTTAATTTTTTTAGAGAGGTCTACTGGAAATCTTCATTTGTAGGACAAGATAACCTACTTCACTAGCTCACTTCTCTAGGGTGGTTTCCTGGTTGACTTTCGATAATCCAAGGTCTGATTGGCATGTTCCCTTCTTTCATTGAGTGTCACTGGAGGACTCCCATGTTTCTGCATTTGTTTTCCATAATTTTTATAGATTCAACATTTCTTTATTCCATACGCATAATAGCATCAAATGGGAAAATGAAACGTCATATTGTTCTTCTGTCAGACTCTTTCCATCAGTCTTCACACTGCACTTAAAAGCTTTTGCCTTTTAGCGAACCATTCTAAGTGGCTCATTATAGTCGTGAATAGTTTGTGATTCTGTGAACCAGGCGGTCCATGGAAATTCCAGTTTTATGAGTTAGTAGTAAATGGTTTGGATTTTATGCTACAGTCGAGGAATAGCTGGACTTTGAGGTTCACTTTCCTCTCTAAAGAGATGTAAAGGAATCCAATTGTGTCCAATTAAGAAACCAAGTGAAAGCAAATCAATACAACACATACTGAAACTAGTGAAGTCATGTATGAGGGTATATAGTTCCTGGTATAGGTTTATGGTATACAGCATTCCTTCTTAACGTATACAGTTCATAGTATCACGTGGAGGTGTAATATAGAAAGGTTGAGTTCAAGGGTCCACCTAACTGGCCTTAGAAATTTAACTCTCGAGGGGTGTTTGTACAATCTCAACGTTGTGGGGCTTTTGAGGATAGGCTTAGTCAATACTTCTTTGGGGTTGCCGGGGGATATCACTAGAATGCGAAGCATTTGGAATTTATCCAGACCCTCAATGTAATATTTCTGAATGACATATGAGACCTGGCAATCTGGCATTCTGGCATGGACCAAGGACGTTTCGTTAAAGCTCCTGAACTAGGCTAGTACAAAAATGCCTTGCTTCCACCACTGTAATAGTGAGGCTGAATGCATATCTTCGAGTTTTGATTATGTGCTTTGTAAAGTTCTCGAGAATTTGCGGAACTTGTCACTATGATTAAAAAGGTAGAACTAGGTGGGGCGCCAATATGCAATTCTGGATATTGTCCCAAGTCTTGGGTGCTTGATAAATATGGCATGTCTTCTAGTGTATGATGAGTAGGTTTATGAGAAATTGAGAAGTAATTTCTGATTTGAAAGCTTCACTCCTTGATTTCATTACTGTAGTTGGATTACCTTCCATTGTCTGGTTAATACCTGGAGGCAATTCTAAGCAGCTGTCATTTTTTGTGTTCTCATTTTATTAACTTAAGGTTGAACTGTTGAATCATTTCCTGTCCTTCATTCCCAACCTTTGTCATTGCACATGATGCACCATGATCATTGATTTTGTTGCTTATGTAGTAGCCTGGAGTCCTGGACTCGAAAAAAAGCTTTGTCAAAGTTTCCTCGACCGTATATATGTTAATGCATATAATGAATTATAATGAGATATCAAAATGGCTGCAGTAAATATCGAGAAATCTTTCACAAATTATATTTTTGGGCAAACAAAATTTGACGTATATGTAAACTTTATGGTCAAAGTTTTTTCGTGTCCTTAATCTATTTTCCCAGATATTGAGAAAAACCAGTTCAGCTAGAATTAACCAGAAACTGGGCCCTTTAGAATTAGAATTGGCTGCATTTCCATAAGCTATTTCCTTTGAGATACCAATGATTGAAAGAGGAAAAAGTAAAAGAAGAGAGCGCGTATTCTGACAGCGGTTATTCATTCACGTAAGCTACACTATGATCATCTTTAATCTGGAGACCTCCAAAGAACCCAAGCAAGAGAGGGGTAAATGTATTTGACTTTACTATAGGTTGCACCAAGTGTTGTATGTCCTGTCTGTGTGTCATGGTTGTAAATTAGTTGAGGTTTATTCTCGAGATAGTCTTAAAATTTGCAATGTTCCATCCTCAAAACCAGTTATTATAAGTTGCTCGTGTGAAGAATGTTTTGTTTCTAGTCGCCAAATTCGTTAGGTTGTTTACCTCAGTTAGTTACACTGCCTTCTTATTATTGTTCTAGTTAAGATATGACACGAAATGTTAGTTGTGCCCTACAGTTCATTACTTCTTTGTTTGCATGTGGGGAAAGGGAGGTACCCTGTATGCCTCGTTGGTGCATTAATTTTTAGATCAGAAAAATTATTATATTAACAAACAAGAGTCTTCATACTCCATAATATCTATGTAAACTCTTTCTCCTTCCTTTCCCTCCTCTTCTATTGTTGTCCAAGTGTGGGAATTGTATCTGTTCTCCCCTCCCTTTCCATTCCATTCCACTCCTTCTTTCAAACGAAATGTTGAAAGTTGAAACCTTGGATCCTTTGCTATCTGAAGCAAGTTAACATGACATATGATGCAAGCAAATATAAGCTAAGTAGCTAACAACTTGCTAAGAGTGTAATTCAAGTGAGCGTAATCTCGTAAGTCTTGACCAACACATTCAGCCTCAACATCCTAGTTTCAGGGTCCATGACCAGGTAGCCCCAAGTTATTGGAGTAATCTGATCACGGCCTAAAGTCCAGGCACGACACCTCCTAACCATATTCAGTAGTATTACTCATGAAATTGTCCTATGCCATGATGGCTGAAGGCAATGTGATTTCCCAAATAGTGAAATTATCCGTGCTATGGGCATGCTGTAAAGGAATTAATGTTTGTTTATGTTGCTCTCAAGGCAAAGCATTAGTAGGCCGTTGGGATTTTGCGGAATAAATAGATGACAAAAAGAATAGATTGGCAACTTTTTCTGATGAAGGCAGAAATGATATTCTTTAGCAAATAGTAATTTGTTTAAGTATCCTCTGCAATGCACGTGGACATTTCACATTACAATCATGGGCAGGTCGGCCACACATAGCAAGCACAGTGGCTAAATCGATTAATGGTTAAACCCCCATGGCCCCATACCAATTCTGTTTCCGAGAACTCGTTCTCTTGTCTAGTTTTTATAAGGTCATTTGAAGAACTGGTTTTTTTTAATCCTTGTGTGAGTGTGTTCAGGCTAGGCTTTCTATATGTGATTTTGAAGTTGTTTAATTTATTACTTCTGTTTTTTATTTAATGATTTTAATCCTTGTGTGAGTAGTTGCTTACTTCTGATTTATTTTATTTTTTGAGCATCTGGATTGTTACAGCTACCTGGATTAAGGCCTAAAGCATGCTTAAAATTATTTGTCACTTGTGTTCTTTAAAAGTTTTGAAAGATGTTTTCCCCATACTAAGGTCTTTAGGTAATGGGATTTCTCATATCTTTCATCTGGGATTGACTCGTTCCTATATATGTCAGGTTACAAAAGCTTCAGGTTACAAACAGCAACGGTGTGCCCAAACACTGAACTCTGTTCTGGCTCTTCTATCCTTGCTGCTGTCCAAAGGAGATGGGCATCTAATAGTCCTAGAATGCAAGATGACAGCAAGATCAGCATAGGACCACGGAAAGTAGCTGATGTCGATGAAGAGGGCAAGGACATGGGAATTGCTTACTATGGTCCAATATCATCTACTATTAGAAAAGTGAAGCTTCTCTCTCTCTCCACCTGCTGCCTGTCTGTATCTTTGGGGCCTGTGATAACCTTTATGACATCTCCCGACTTGAATGTGATCGTGAAAGGTGGTGTGGCTGCCTCTGTCATGTTCCTCAGTGCTACTACAACTGCTGCTCTTCACTGGTTTGTGAGCCCTTACATTCATAAGATCAGGTGGCAACCTGGTTCAGACAGTCTTGAAGTTGAAATGATGTCATGGCTGGCAACCCCTTTAACGAAGACGATCAAATTTTCTGATATAAGGATCGCAGACACCAACAGGCCGTATGTGACATTCAAAGCCAACGACAACTTCTACTTTGTGGATGCAGACCACTGTCCAAACAAGGCTCTGCTGGCCAAACTGACCCCTCAGAAACCCACTCATGAATCAGCATTCAAGAATTTGTGATCGAAGAAAGTGTACGCACAGCTCTGGTCTTTTGTCATACAGTCTGTAGGTAGATTGTACTTTGCTTGGAACTTGTTGAGCCGCTTCAAGGTCTTGAATGAGTTGAACTAGACATCTTATACGCTAAAACGAGCTAATCACGGTGTTTTTGTCGTGTATGGCTGAAATAATTTGCTTCATTTGTCCTGACTTTTGGTCGCCCCATAGAATATGTCCAAACTTTCTGCTTCTTCATTGGCTTCTTCTTAACAAATGGATTTTGGCTTTGCACTATTCTTCTGATAACAAACCGAGGAGAATGACTGTTGTCTTTGACCCTCATTGTTCTTAGTTGACTGATCAATCTTTTTTATGCTCACAACGCTCTCTCCAACCGAAAAGTCCAGATCGTAACTAAATGTAGCAAATAACATGAAGATTTGAACTTTTCCAAATTTTTGCATTTTAAATATTAGAGATCGGAATCTTTAATACTACGAAATGTCGCATGTTAGTGTGTTACTAGGTCGTAGCATGAAGATTTGAACTTAGTTCCAAATTTTTGCATTTTAAATCTTAGAATCGCGTGTTAGTGTGTTACTAGCTATGAAGCACGGACACCTCTCCCAAGTGACGTGTCCGTGTCCAATACGGTGTCGGACACGGACACCAGGAGGACACCGGGAGGATACGTGTCGGACACGGTGGACCGGTGTCCGGTTTATTTGTTTTTAACTCGGACACAAAATCCGGTTTTTTCCATATGGACACCGGTTGGACACCTCTAGGACACCTCTAGGACAAAAAATAAACATTAAGCAAACATTTGGGCGAAAGAGACAGTCTTAGTCCCGAATTCCTTAGCGTTTCCTTTAACATATGCAATGATTGTGTGTGTAATATCATCATTTTGAAATTGATTTAAGTTTTAAATTTAGAAATTCTTATTATTTTATTAAAAATATAATATTTAATTTATTTTAATATATTTATATTAAAAATATAATATTTAATTTATTTTAATATATTTATATTAAAAAATAATAGCGGTGTCGGTGTCCTATATTTTGAGATTGCGGTGTCCCGTGTCGGTGTCGGTGTCCGTACTCGTGCAACGTAGGTTACTAGGTCTTTGGATGGAGGGAGGTCATGTCTTGCCTTTCAGTATCATCAGGATAGGGGACGAATGTGTATTGACTCGCACGAGTCACCAACACGATTGACACCCCCACAATCAGACCCTGCGCAACAGACACATCAGTGAAATCACCGAGGGCAAACTGGCAAAAGCAGTTAAGCAGGACATCTATGATACCATCAAGATCCGCGGAGACTAACACCACATTAGCAGAATCCATAACCTGTTAAAACTAGCGTCCTCACTGGGGACTATGCTTAAGAAACGATAGAAGGAAAGAGATGCAAAAAAGAATACTCAAACAGAAGATACCACAAGATATTTAAAACAAGTCTGGATAGATAACAGATCACGAGTTTAGGACGAAAGAAACGACACAGGGAGCAGGGTAGATCAAAACCTCACCACCGTCGATCAAGTACCCAATTCTGAGAATAGGAACCTGACATCGACACTGGACTACAACCCAATTGACATAGACCTAGACACAACGCACCAACAATACTAATAAAAGACACCAATTGTTCATAGACATCATAACGATACTTCTCAGAAACCGAGATAAACTCTGGAACAGTTCACTTCTTCTTGAGGGCAGCCTTGGTGACCTTGGCACCGGTGGGATCCTTCTTCTCAACACTCTTGATGACACCGACAGCAACAGTCTGCCTCATGTCCCTGACAGCAAACCTACCAAGAGGTGGGTACTCTGAGAAGGTCTCGACAACCATGGGCTTGGTGGGAATCATCTTAACCATACCGGCATCACCATTCTTCAAGAACTTGGGCTCCTTCTCAAGCTCCTTACCAGATCGCCTGTCAATCTTGGTCACCAGCTCAGCAAACTTGACAGCAATGTGGGAAGTGTGGCAATCCAGCACTGGGGCGTAACCGTTACCAATCTGACCAGGGTGGTTCATGATGATGACCTGGGAGGTGAAGTTAGCAGCTTCCTTGGCAGGGTCATTCTTGGAGTCAGAGGCAACGAAACCACGCTTGAGATCCTTGACAGCAACATTCTTGACATTGAACCCAACATTGTCACCGGGAAGAGCCTCAGGCATAGACTCGTGGTGCATCTCAACAGACTTAACCTCAGTGGTCAACCCAGTGGGACCGAAGGTCACCAACATACCAGGCTTGATCACACCAGTCTCAACACGACCGACAGGCACAGTTCCAATACCTCCAATCTTGTACACATCCTGAAGGGGAAGACGAAGGGGCTTGTCTGAGGGCCTCTTGGGCTCAGAGACATTGTCAAGGGCCTCAAGGAGGGTTGGTCCCTTGTACCAGTCAAGGTTGGTGGACCTCTCAATCATGTTGTCACCCTCGAAACCAGAGATGGGAACGAATGGGATTTTGTCAGGGTTGTATCCGACCTTCTTGAGGTATGAACCGACTTCCTTAACGATTTCCTCGTACCTGGACTTTGAGTACTTGGGGGTGGTGGCATCCATCTGTGTCACAAAACAACCAAAAAGTCAGAAGGATGTACACAAACCAAAACACAAACTTTCAACAACAGTCTGGTCAATTATATGTCAAGAACAATTATTATATATACCTTGTTCAAACAGCAGATCATCTGCTTGACACCAAGGGTGAAAGCAAGAAGAGCGTGCTCACGGGTCTGACCATCCTTGGAGATACCGGCCTCAAAACCTCCAGTGGTGGAGTCAATGATGAGGACGGCACAGTCAGCCTGGGAGGTACCAGTAATCATGTTCTTGATGAAATCTCTGTGACCGGGAGCATCAATGACGGTGCAGTAGTACTTGGTGGTCTCAAACTTCCACAAGGCAATATCGATGGTGATACCACGCTCACGCTCAGCCTTAAGCTTGTCAAGAACCCATGCGTACTTGAAGGACCTCTTGTTCATCTCAGCAGCTTCCTTCTCGAACCTCTCAATGACACGCTTGTCAATACCACCAAGCTTGTAGATCAAGTGACCAGTGGTGGTGGACTTGCCAGAGTCGACATGTCCAATGACCACAATACTGATGTGAATCTTTTCCTTACCCATGGTGACTTGTTAACAAAAACTGCAAGGATACACACCAACATCCGTAAGCAAACGAAAACGAAACAAAAAGAAGCGTAAAGAGCAAACAACAAGATGGCACCAACTATTGCATACTCAATTTGAATACAGTAACTTTCAGCATTCAGCTATGCTACAAGTTATCAAATCAGCAACAACCAATAAACTAAATCTAACATTAAAACCATCAGCAAGCGACCGAATAATTTACGACATTACGAACACACTCGGAAACTCTAAATCAAAACATTCAGACATACGATGAAGTCGAATAACGAGTAAAAAGAAATGAACATAACCTAAATCAACCCCCCAATACAAAAACTGAGGACCACAAAATTTACGATATCACGAATCATCAAAATAACAAATTTTCGACCACAAAATTATGATAACAAGCGACGAATAACCCTAACAACAAAACTAAAACTATTCTATTTTACACATCAAAAAGAGTGATTTACAAGCTAAATATTAACACGAGTATAAGACTACAGATTCAAAACAACAGATCTAGTAACATGTAGCGAAAAATCATATCACAGACGAGACTAGTTCCGCAAAAACTTCAGATTTACGACATGATTCAAAACAATTCAAAAACAATCGTGAACCTCAAGATACATCAAACATACACCGATCAACAAATAATCGAACGCGAACAATTTCACATCAAATCGACATGTTAACCATCATAAACATCTTACAAATAACATAAATCGATTAATTTCTCATGAAACAATCAAAATCTCATACAAAAAAAAAAATCATCAAAAGCATAAATAACATCATACGATCAATCTTATATCAAAATCAACATATAAAATTCAATCGACATATAAAAGCATAAATCTCATCATAATCACAACAAAATAACAAAAAAAAAAATCAACGATTTATCGCGATTATAACAGTTCAAAATTCAAATCATACATACAAAATAAATCAGATTAAAAACATATAAAATCATGATTATATCAAACAAAATATTAGATCATATATGAGAGATTCAACGGAAGATTGAAAAAGAGGAGAGAGAAAGAGTGAGGTACCTGAGAAGGAGGCGGCAGGAGGAGAGAGAAAGAGAGGAATGAGGAATGAGCTAGGGTTTGGGGGGGTGTGGGGTTTAATATATAGCTGATGAAATGTGTGAATGTGTGATGCTTTCACCGTCATACCTTTGTTTTGACGCCGTTGAGATGGGGTTTTAGTACGGATGTGGGCCATTCTTCATTCCGGGCCTTCCTTTTGAACTAAATGTTCAATGTTGTATTGAGTCCACCTTAAATTCATTTGGGTGGATCTAAACTTGACAACTTGTAATGGGTAGTCGGAACTTGAAATCGAACCGGTAAGAGATTGGCGAATTCGGAATCATAACTGGTAAGGAACGTGCTCATGGCGTTTTTTTTATTATATTGAGTGAGCGTCTTTCATTTAGTGAATGAATCACGCCAAGTCTGTTTAAAGTGTTGTTAAGGGAGTGGGGGAGGGTAGCCTTTGGGTTACGATCAACTTATTTGTAATCAGCCCTTCACGTACCTATTGTGGTCGACCTTTGGGGCCATACTGGTGTTGGATTCTATATGTCGCATGACTTCTCATGAGGTAATTGAATTTCATGTCCCATCCTTCTATTCAACTTCCCTTTATAAATAGTTTAACACTTATTGCACCGTCTCCTTGTAGCATCGTTGGTTCATGCAATCGAGGTCCTTTACTTCCACTAACTTCTCCTACGATGAAGTTCCAATTGGGGCTTAAAGGCCACATTGCTGAAGAAATTTGGATAAAGTAGTTTGCAAACATAAATAATGAAAACAAATTGACTTACACGGGTTCAACTTCACGACATCCTTATCTTCTACACTTTGATGTTTATGACTTCGCTAGTGACTAGACGGCCTCTTTACCCAACAACCCTTAACTTATACTTTCCATACCGCCTAATTTGCATTTTTATTATTTATATTTTCATCTTAGTACGAAAAATATGCCTAAAATCAATATGAGATATCTCTTTTGTCTATAATGGTTTGTTCCTTGTGTGAGCATTTCAAAATGTAAACCTTCTATCAATAAATTAAAACAAGATATAATCTCATACTCCCATATGATTTATACTACCAACTTTGTTGTGTTTGCATATATCCCTTGCTTATTTTGCTTTTTTAAGCCATATGCTCAATGCTTGCCTAGCCATACACATGCACATCTCTCGTATGAACACAAGTATATACATTGGTAAGAAAGCTTGCAAACGCCCTCATATAATTGTTGGTCACAAGATATTTTAGATTAATTAATTATTAGGTCTTGGAAGGCTTTGAGTTGAGGGGAGGAAGATATATATCATAGCATTTGACATGAACTAACAAAGGGAGGGTCATGTTACATAAGTTAAAACAGTTTTTTTTTTTTTTTGTTAAAAGTATGATTAAAATATGTTCCTTATATATCGATACATGTAAGGCACATAATTCATTTATAAATTTAGAAGATAATAACAAACAACCACCTCTAAATTATAGATTCAAATAAGACACATGATATTAAGACAACAATGTATATTACTTGTCAAATTCAACAATGGGGAAGCATAAACAAGCCCAAGATTGTAGTCAAGTAAGGCAAATGTTTTTCACACTTTTGTTGTATGTGATAATTTTTCAAATTCTTAACACCTTATTGGTCATTAGATCTTTAACATAGCACAAATCAATTTGTTCATTCTCTATTACCACGATTGTAACACTATTTGATTTTTTAACATTAATTTATGATTTCCTAAAGCACAAAGAAAAAAATTAACGAGTTTGTTTCTTCATCTATATGAATCTTAAGCATATATGAATATACATATAAATTGACAGTGTTTGGGTGTAGATAATTGAAGTACATTTCAGCATCTCAATGTATTGCAATGCATGCGAACGATCAATTGCTAAAATCATCTCCAAAATCGAGGGTATGTACCAGCATTATCTATCTTCACATTCTCCAAAGGTGTCTAAGAAAATATGAAGTTGTGTGACGCATACAACTACAAATGCAGGGGTTGAAAAGCTTGTTACAGATATGACGAGGCACAAAGTTATAGTGACAGGACGATTTTGCCCACATAAGGTATTAAAAAAACTAAAGAAAAAGACGGGTAAAAAAGTTGACATCATAGAACTTGAACAAGAAGGTGGCGCTCATGAAACAAATGTAGAATCAAGAGAAGGAAAAATTAGTTTAGACGATGAAACTTTAAATGATATTGTGCTTTTAGACAATTATTCAATCATGTCTAATGAATGGTACAACAGTGAAAATCCAATTTTCACGATTTTTAGTGATGAAAATCCGCATTCTTGCTCCATGATGTGAAGACTTGATATATAATTGTAACATAAAATGCTTTTCAAGTAAAGTGAAAGAACAACAAGCAAAAACTAAATCTTTTTTCTTAATAAGAGTACCCAAAAGCCCCCATACAAGTCATTCATCGTCTAACAAATAGCACGTTAATTAAATGAACAAAATGAAAGACTTGCTTTATTTTGGTGCCATATCATTTTAGTGAAGGACAATGCTAGAGGTCTACAATGTAGACACCCAAAAATGTCTACTCAGCAATAATTTTACTATACTATCAAAATTTTACTACTCACACAATTAATTTTACTATCTTGATTTTTCATTACAATTAGTTTTACTACTCCTATATCAATTGTACTACTACTAACTCAATTTTACAATGTAGACAAATTATTTGTGTCTACATTGTAGACCTCTAGCAATTTGCTTTAGGGACTAATTTGGTTAGTTCAAAATCACATTTATTGTCAAGCACCGCTAGTAGAATGAACAAATTTGACGAGACATATATTTGTAAGTACTTGTTTAGCTTTTGTAACAATCATATTGAAAATTGAAACATGATTATTGAACAATAACAATCACCTTTTCTTACTCACAAAAATGGGATTTTGATTTTCAAGTTTTGAAAACAAAAAATGATAGTATTAAACGAGTCCTAACTTTTAAGGATAAATCATGTCACCATGTATCGAGACACAAACTAATTTATCCATTTTAATTTGGGCACATAACCCATTAACTCATAAGAAAAATTACGAAGAGGGCATAATCTTCAAGTAACAAAAGTATACAAACAAAGAGCGAGCTAATTGTCCCAAAAGAGAAAATAACAAGCTCAAATATAAATATATTAAAACCATATATAAACATGAAAGTTCGAAGTATGCATAGCATATTGGATGGTAAAGAAGCAATTTATGTCAAAAAAATACAAGGAGATTTCGTACGTATCATGTGCACAAATCTAAAACAATGAGTATTTTATAATAATGAAAAAACGGAGGATACCCAATATACCATGTGTAAACCATTGATTAAAAAACCAAAACTACAATGATAAGCAATTGAATGAAACAGAGGTTAATACGTTAATGGCGACGAGAGGTTCAAAGTTCGAGTCATGAAAAGTTACACCAAACTTGCACATTTCACATGGTATCAACATTGCCATATTTGTGAATATGATACTCTCAATATTGTAGATATTAATACGTATCCAAGTTAACAAAGAAGCTATCGAGAACAATGACTCAGTGAGTATGAATGGAAACAACCGGAGGAATACCATGTGAAAATCATTGAAAAAGAGTTAACGAAAAAAGGAATAACAACGAAATGAAATGGCGGGAGTACGTTAAATCGTTAATGAGGCGGGAGGTAGAGACTTTACACTTTAGCGTCCGAGTCATAAAATGTTGCAGGAGTAGGTGCGAGTGTGCTACCCTCACAAGGAGTCTCCGCTCTCAAGCCCCCCCGAAAACCCACTATAATTAGCACAAGAAACCACCCCGAAAAAGCCAAACAAACATTCGAGTGTGTTGAAACTTAAAGCTGAAGCCCAGGAGTCCAAAAGAGGGCAGCGACGTCACTCCTCTTCTGAAATTAAAATAAAATAAAAATAAATAACCTAGTACTGAAGAATATACAGCACTCCCAATTTAATTCGCAAAACACCCAGAAAAGATTCAATTGAAGAGAAAAGAGGGTTTCTTTGGGTTGTTTGTGCCAATTAATTTCTGGGGTTTTCTGGGTTTATGAATTTGGGTAAGTTTTCTTTCTCTTTTCTTAGGTTTTCTGGGTTTAATTTTCCATGCAATGTGCAAGTTTTAATTTTGATTGAATACTCTGTTAATTCTTTGTTTGTTATAAGTATAAATGCCCTCATGTTAAATTGTTCTTCAAGTTTTGTTTTTGAGAGAATTAATAAGGAGTACTTTTCTTTTTTGTGTGATGATGTTTGATTAATTTTGCTGCAATTTAGGATTTTGGAGGAAATTTTGGTGCGCAATTTATAGCCTTTTCTTTGAATAATTGTGTTGGAGGAATGGTAGTTGCATTTGATTATGATTATTTCGATCATAGATTGTTTTTTGTTCTGAAAACTTGAGCATTCTGTGTAGATTTACAGTTTGTTGGTTTGAAGGGCAAATTCTTTGATCATTTTCGGCTGTGCGGCGAATGTCAGCGCGTAAAAGTATGGAGATTGATAATGATGCTATAGCTGCTTGCAAGGTATACACTGGAATCTCTTCAATTATGCAATTTTGTGTTACTCTTTCTGATGGTGTTCATAGGTTTAGTCGTGTCGATGGGTTTTTTACATGTAGCAGCGATATGGATGAAATTGTGGCCTCGTTGTCTGTATAGGTCTTTGCTTACCTTTTGTTTTAAGAATGGTATTGCGATGCCCCTGGGGTGGGGGGTTAGGGTTTCGCTGTTAGTATGTTACTATGGCTACAATAACAAATTTCAGTTTCTGGTATCATATGTTTAGTATCCAGCTTTTGTTTAGTCCCTTCACTCGAGGATATGGGAAAGAAATGGATGGTGTCCAGAAATATTTGAAGTATGGCTTCCATGGGATGGAAGAGGAAGCAGTAGTCTGCGAGATGAGACTAAATTGGTGAGGCAACTAGCATGATGCTGATGTCCACATCATGCTTGATAAGAAGATAGTTTAGAATGGCAGGAGCTAGTCTAGAAGTAAAGGCGTGATTGGAATTATCAGTTTTATTACTTCAATGTTTCATTATCGTCTTTTTTGATAAGAAAAATAATAAATCATACGGAAAAGAGCTGCAGAATCTTCCTTCTAATAACATTACCCGAGTCTTTGTAGTGATACCTATGTTTTCTTGTGCTGGTGGTTTGAACAGCATAGGTACATGTGTAAAATCTAAACTCTGCTAATAAGGCTCAATACTTCTAAGAACGCTGACAATAAGCCTCAACCATTTATGTTGGGTGTTCCTTTGTAGAAAAGTAGCTATAAGCCTATAGGGCTATAAGTCCTATAACTACAAGCAACGACGGATGGCCCCAGCCTTAAAATTTGTACGAGTTTCTTACTTTTTGTTTATAGATAGATTTCTAATAAGGAACACATGAGAAAATAGACTTTAAACCCTTGACTTCTTTATATTTCTTTAAATGTGAAATTACCAATCTCCTTTTCCTGATTTTTTTTCTCAAGACCACAAGAACGTTTCTAATAGTCTATGCATTTTGCCATTCTGGTATATGGATTTTTCTCTCCTACGTAAAGGAAACATCTTGGTGTCTCACTGTCTCATAATGATAATAGTCTGATAAAATTTAGCAAGTAAAATGAGAACTCTAATCTTAAAAGTATGAAAAGGGAGAAGCCTCCTAGGCCTTATCATTGCCCTCTATATGATACCTATTTTGGATTTCTTTTGCAGAAGAAGCTATTACAGTTCCGGGTCAAAGAGCTCAAGGATGTACTCAGTCAAGCAGGCCTTTCAAAGCAAGGGAAGAAACAGGTGAGGTCTTAATGTTGTATTTTTGGATGTTCTCGTTGCTGTATAGCAGTCATGTAAATATCAAAGTTGTTCGAGGTATATATTTTGCAGCCTGATTAATGAACAATTTCTTTTTCACTTTGCTTGTTTGTAGGATCTTACGGACAGAATATTGGCACTGCTTTATGATGAAGGCAGTGAGTTTTTTAATTTGGTTAATTTCTATTTGATTGTGCTTGTCTTGTATTGCATGATGTTAACAACACCTTGCTTGTTCTCATAGCTTTGTGATGTATAAGAATGTAACTTTAGCTAATTTCTCTCTTGTTCCGTGTTTGGTTTAAATGCACTAGAAGGAACACTGACAACTTATATGGATATACTATGCAGCTCCAGGTGTATTGAAAAACCTTGAAAATGGGAAGGAAGGACTGTTGGAAATTATTGATGAAACTTACAGGTGCACTGTTTTTCTTTTCATCCATCTTACTTATTTTTTTGAGTTCCTTTACATCAGGGAAAAAGGTATTGCCAACAGGCTTTGTTGTTTTCTTGGATTGTGACAGCTGTTTCCATTCCTCATAATATGTCAAAATTTGATATAATTGTTAATGGAGAATGTTTTTGATCGTCTAGTACTGATCTTTTTGCTGTAGTTCTCTCTCCTTTTTCTAAAAAAACTTTTTTTATATGATTGGTGATACACTATAACCTACTATGTTCTTGGAACTCTTGAGGATTTTAAAAGAGCTGGTCATTACTTCTACTGTACTCTTAGGCATGCATTTACTGTCATCTTGCTTTGTTTGTCTTATGAGCCTCACATATCGTAGGGTCGTTGAAACCCAAGAAAATAGAACATTATTAAGAAGCAGCCGAGAGCCAATGTCACTGTCGAGAATTTCCTAAATAATAATGAGGGCACAATTGATTGCCTTGTTCCTGCAACAATCTTTTGGAGACTTTAGTTATCTGGTCTGTCTGTTTCTGAGAATTTTGTGTTTGATAGACCTTGCTTATTAATTTGAAGCTTGCCAAGTTGTCCCCTTAGCTCTTAGTTCACTTTGTGATTTCTTCTGGAGAAAAAACGTCAAGAACTTCAAGATAGTGTGAAACTTGGACACAGAAAGTTTACTTTTATTTGTTTGATCATGAACAAATGTAGAGCTTTTTTGGGAAGGGGACTAATAGTGTTCTCCAAATGTTCAGAAGTATGCCTCAAGAGCTGTTATGTAGATCGGTTCTGTTTGTATTTACAATTTTGTTCTTTTGAAACTTTTTTTTTTTTTTTTTTTTTTTTTACTGTGGGCGGCAGGATTATGCAAGAAGGTAATGACTCAAATACGAAGAAGCATAGTAGTTCGAGCAGCAGCAGGGCACGGCCTAAAGAGGAAGTTGATGAGCCATATCAGGTGGAAAAGAAAATCCGTTGTCCATGTGGCAGCGATTCACCCTTTGGTACTCTAGTTCAGGTAATGTTTTATACATCTGGTGACTCTTTACTCTTTACATTTTACTAACAGATCTAATCTTTGTACCTTTTGGTAGTTCCTGCATAATGGTTCAAGAACTTAGATTAGAATATATATGATATGATAAAAAGAAGAATATTCTTACACAAATTTGCAATTATGTGGCTACTATATCTGTATGTTTGTTGGTCCATTTGTGTCTGCACCTTAGAATCATCTCCTATGGCTAGGGTGTGAGACACTGTAGCTTGAGATTGCCTATTGCCACTTGGATAAACTGGGTAATTTTGTTGTAGTCACTCGACTATGTTCCTGGAGGATTGTATTTGTTAGCTTCACTTTAGTTTAAGGCAGCGGATGTTTTGAGGGCACTTGTAAACAGTTGTAATTTCTTAATTGAAAGAACTACCACGCTCCAACTTCACATTCATTTTGATGAAACTTTTTCTACTAAAGAAACAAAAAGAAAAGAAAGAAAAAGAAGATTAGTTCCTCATTGAAAAGGCTACAATTTTTTGTTTTTTAATTTTTAAAATCTTTGTTCTCTGCATATCTTTAGTCTTTACTTGAGTTTGAGAGTGAGAATGTTATTCTCTTAAAATATCTTATGTTGCATTCTTTTACCCATGTATTGTGCTTGAGGATCATCTTTTAGTTGTGGGCTTTTTTAATGAGATTTTTGACCATGCAGTGTATGGATCCTGATTGCAATGTGTGGCAACACAGTAGCTGTGTGATAATCCCTGAGAGGGCGATGGAGAAGATTTCTATCCCAACTCAGTTCTTTTGTGAAATCTGCCGAGTGAAACGCGCTGATCCGTATGTGAATTTTTGCTCCCTTTTTTAATACTTTTTCCCATATGTGCTTTGATGACTAGTACTGTGGTGGTTTTGGAATATGTAAAGTTTAATGTAATGGGATTGGATTCTTCCGGTTTCAATGATAAACAAATTATGTACCATTAGCCTTATTGGTGAGCAGAAGGGGAGCCTTGGCACACCGGTAGAGGTGTTGCCGTGTGATCGATAGGTCACGGGTTCAAGTCCTGGGAGCAGCCTCTTGTCAAATAAATTGACAAGGGAAGGCTTGCCCTCATTACACCCTTGTGGTGGGACCCTTCCCCGGACCCTCGCTTGTCGGGGACGCCAATGTGCGCCGGGCTGCCCTTTTTAGCCTTATTGGTGAGCGCTATGTGTTAGCCTGGCAAACACCGGGTTGTACTGCATGTATGGACCCCTGGTCCAGCAAAACAGTCAAATCATGCCTTTGTTAGCAGAACGAGTTTCCAACCATTATTCAAACAGTATAGTAAATGTAAAATGAAACATTGTGTGGTTGTAAGGGGATCGTTAAATGAATTGGACACATATGTAATTTCTGAGCTGAACTACTCATCCCCTCTTACATACTCTTTTCAACGAAACATGTTTTTTATATGAAAAGAGACATAAAAGTGATTGCTTGGCTTTTGCCTTCATCCCCATGTTTAGATTGTGTGCATTAATTTGAGTTTTTGTGTGCCCTTTCTTTCTTGTCTTATATGCAGGTTCTGGGCAATTATGGCACATCCATTGTATCCTGTCAAGTTGGTGGCTTCCAACATTCCTGTTGATGGGTATGCGAAATTTTTTAGTCCCTGTGATGTTATATATGAAGTTCATTTATTTGCGAATTTGACGTTGAATTGTTGATCATAGAATACTTTTACGTTTTTGTACCCCTTCCAGGCACCCCTGCCCCCTTTCTTGTTTTTTTAGGCTGTATATTTTACTTATTTAGTGAACCTGCTTGCTGGCGGTGTGGAGAGACTCTATCCATGTGGAGGACTTATTCTGACTCCTTTTGATTTCTTTGTTTGGTTTTCCCAATTTTTTTCTTTTTTTTTTTAAAGTTCATATGTTTTTTTCCCAATATTGTTTTAAACCTTTTTATTTATTTTGACGACTTTCTAAACTTCCTTTGAAAGTGTTTAAATACTTCTTTTTCGAAATTTCTTGGCGTGCACAAGACGGTTACTTGATGACGATTCATGTTAGCCGACCCCAAATCATTTTGGGAATAAGGCTTGGTTGTTGTTGTTGTTGTAGTGAACCTGCTTGCTGTCAGTTTGGGAGTGATCCCGCTGCCATTGCTGAGATGGTTCCTGCAGTGTTATATAATTTCATTCAGGACTTTAGTCGCCCCTGGTAGCTATCCTGGTCCTGGTCCAGGCATGTTAAGTTGTGCAAGTAAGCACGAAAATTGAAAAAATGCATTGTGGATTTGCGTCATGTGAAGTACGTATTGTGGATCAAACTAATACTTGAATCTCATTCCTCCCCCATGTCAGCACTTACCAAAAGAATATAGGGCCAGGTGTTTGGTTGTTGCGAATTAAGAGAAGGGTTACTGGGGTTTCAATTCCCGTCCTAAAATTTCAACTGGGTTTAATTCCCTTTCCACAATTTTGGTTGAGTGTTTTTTGGATTTTTTACTCCATTTTTTATGGTCAAATTCACCATTCCTAGGAGCGAGCAGTGTTTGAGGGTCTCTTCTACATCCATAGACCAACTACCGATCACCCATACCTAATACTGTTCTACCCTTCCTCAATTACCAATACTCATCTTACTGCCTGTTCTACCCTTCTTTCCAATGATTCTTTTGAAGGTTGTTGTTGTTGTTGTTGTTGAAAGCCTTCGTCCGTGATTTTGCAACCTAGGGTTTAAAGAAAATTGAAAAATTAGTAAGACGTCAAGTAGTAGTCAGACTTGTCACCCACAAAATGTCGCTGCAGTCCTCTTAATAGTTTTGAAAAGGTTCTAGTGATTAGTTTTTGATGCCTATAGAATTGCTGTAGAGGTTTCGAAGACATGAATCTTTCTTTCTCTTCATCGTCGTCAGAAGTTACAGCATATATTTGTTCCCGTTGTAAAAGTACCATGGTTGAGGATAGTACAATAGCTTCTTGCTTGTTGCTCAATCTGATGATCATTGCCCTTCCTTTCAGATGACCTATGTATTTTTTCTGTTAAGTAGTTTGCCTGTGTATCATACTCTTTACTTCTATGCGTTTCAGTACTAACCCACATGTGAGTGTGGAGAAAACCTTCAAATTAACAAGGGC
Organism: Spergularia bocconei; assembly: GCA_963457585.1. Lineage (NCBI taxonomy): Eukaryota > Viridiplantae > Streptophyta > Magnoliopsida > Caryophyllales > Caryophyllaceae > Spergularia > Spergularia bocconei. Next base: position 5,716,339 of record OY734951.1, on the reverse strand, counting down.
GGACAGGGATCTACTGCAGAAAACAGAGTTTTGTATCCAGGTTATCTATTCTTTACTCTTTTAGTGTTGAGTATATGTACTACCAATATTCAATAGCTTTCAAGAACATCAATTTTACTAAAGGTTCTTCATTTTAGGTGTGGTGCATGCTTCTCAATGACATTGTTCCGTTAAGGATACAATGGCCGCAATACGTAGACCTGCAGGTCAATGGTATGATTGCTATGATCATTTATGAATTTTCGTGCACTTTGGATAGCCACTGGTTGAAAGTGGAGAACTGTACTTATCTTGTGCCCAAAATATTGCGTCAAGTCTTAAAAATTTACACAAATGGGAGCGTAGATGCCTAAAGACCCCACTTGGCATTGCTTGCCAATATGATGATTTGAGAATTTGTGGAAATCGAAATAAATTACTTCATTGCTAAAGTAAGAATCTTTACCTTTTGACATAGGTTTATGTCCTTGAAGCATTCTACATGATGCGTGGTAAACATTGCAACTATGAAAAGTTTGTTTGAAGTAGTTTGGGTGGTGAACATTACCCTCTTTTCCTCCCACTCTCTTTGTAGAGCAGATCTATTGCTTTGTGGTGAAATATCGTCTTGTAAGTGAGGTCATTTAGATACATTAGGTTTCTCTGTCTATGGCAGTTTTTCGGTAATGGTTTGCAATGACTGGTGACTTCCCAGTAGCTGTAGCAGCTTTTACGGATGCAATAAAGCTCTAGAAATCATAGTGACCCTCCTTGGCCGTTGTTTGCTTCTGCTTTTTTTTTTTTTTTTTTTTTTTTTCATACACAAGTCCAACATGTGGCGAGGGTGGATAGGGCAGGGTGGCGAGACTCTATCCATGTGGAGGACTTTTTCTGACCCCTTTTGATTTATTTGTTTGGTTTTTCCAACTATTTTTCTAAAACTTTTTAACTTGTGTTCAAAGTTCATCTGTTTTTTGCAATATTTTTTTAAACCTTTTTATTTATTTTGACGACTTTCTAAATTTCCTTTGAAATTGTTTAAATATTTCTAACATGTTTACAACGTTTTCGAAATTTCTTGGCGTACACAAGACGGTTACTGGAGGACGATTCATGTTAGCCGACCCCAAATCATTTTGGGAATAAGGCTTGGTTGTTGTTGTTGTTGTATACACAAGTCCAACATGTTGCCTCTTCTCCCTTTCTTCTTCGCTCCCTCAAATCGTGTCCCTTCATTGATGGGTTCTTTCTGTGTCTCAACATTTCATATGGGCCATCTATCAAAAAAGATAGAAGTGGGATTATGTTAGGTTAAAAGAAGTCATCTGGGAAGTCTCAAGATGGTCGTTTATGCCACTATGACGAGGAGGGTTTTAGAAGTTCGGGGTCTAATTTCTGTGGAGAAACAGGATGTGAACAGAAAAGGTCTGGTCAAGTTCTAGGGGTATGTCAAATCTAGATCCTATCTTCAAGTTAGGATTTTAGAGCTAGGACGGGAAGGCAATGCGTATATACGTGCCAACTAGACATATAAAGAAGTTTTGGGTGTCTGCGCAGAAGCTTGATGGAGAAACAATCTAGGAATGGACACAATTGAAATCTTAGGAATTGGGTTTGGTGTGGGTGGATAGGGTTACAAGGAGGCAGAGTGGCATAGTTGAAAACTTCTCGATATTAATCTTGGGGACAAATTATGAGTAAGCCAACACATGTTGAGGAGATAAAAGGGGCGTGGATGAGCGTAATGTCCCATGGATGGGATCCTAGCAGCGAAGAGCAATGAAGTGACCAACTGACCACATGGGCTGTAAAGTGAGACAAGATGTGGTGCAATCCTTTGTGTGCGAACAGGAGAAATGGATTCGCTGTGAGGAGGGTGGCAGTAATTGGATTAGCTGGGGTTTGTCAAGGTTTCCTCATTAACATGTCTTTGGAAATGACGAAAATGGATGCTTCCAACAAAATAAGATTGGTGAAGGAGAGGGTGGTATTATTCTAATACATTCTTATTTTCATACATGTATTCGCTAAAGTTCCAGATACTTGGCTTCAAGTCTTTACTCTGAAAGTCTGAAGGGAAAGGAGTTTCCTAGCTAGGAATGATTGTTTTATACTTCTTCCGTCGGGACGATTGTTTCTCTCCTCCTTCCGCACTCATTTTGATATCTAGTATAACAATTTCTTTTTTAAAAATAAATTTAATTTGATTTGTCTGCTATAAGGTTGCACACAATCCCTCATATCCAAGAGCTTGAACATCCCGAAGTTACTAATCCAGTTGGACAACTCGGTTTGTGTGGACTTGGTTAATAGCTCCACTGCCCCAACCGGAGCGCTACGCACTGTTGTGCTTCAGTGTTGATCCTTAATTCGAGGTCATGGCTGGCAGGTTCGAGTGGAACATGTGTATCGCGAAGCTAACAATGCTGCTGACTGGTTAGCGAATCAAGGAATTATCCAAAATCGAAAGCTAATCATTCTCCAATATCCTCCAGCAGAACTACGTCATATACTCCGAGAGGACGCTTTAGGAGTAGCTTGGCCTCGTTTAGTTAGGAATTAGTCTGTAATTTCTATTCGGGCTCCGGCCCTCTTATGTACCAAAAAAAAAAAAAAAAACAAGCCCTCATATCCAGTTATAGATAAGGGGCTTTAAGGTGTTGGTGTAGTGACATAAGCCAACTTTGGATAATTCCTACGAGCCATTTACCATTACGATTAACATGAAAAGTCTGCCCATGATGTAAATGCACTGGAGTGCCGGTCTAAATCCTTTGGATATCATGCGAGGTCCCAAAGACTAAGTGCAGGTGGTTGAGGAGGTTACCTTCACAAATATTGGTATCAACTCATTCAAGTTTACACAAATAAGTAAAAAGGGATTGGGAGAAAGGGGCTCAACAATGGGAAGAGAGCAAAGCTTAATTAGATTGCAACGAAAATACATTCTACAATCAAGCCCTATGGGGGGAAAATAGGGCTTTGAATGTTTCTGATTTAAAGATATTTATTATCTTCAGTCTCGTCAGATTTCCGAATTTATAGTTTCTGAGAAACTTAAAACAGATAAAATACTGTCTTATTTCCTTCAATTGTTGTTGCTTGGTGCTTTTGTAGGAAATCCGTTGAGGACTGTGAGTAGACCTGCATCACAGCAGTTGGGAGTTAATGGACGTGATGATGGTGTCAAAGTGAGTTTTTGTTTTTCAAAAGACAATGCAGCAATTGCTTGATGTAGATAATGAGTTCTAACATTTATAAGTTATTTGACTTCTGTCACACTTTTACTTGTATGTTCATGCATCTGGTTTTTGACATTTTCTTTTTTTAGATTACATCATGCATAGTGGAAGGAGTTAACAAAATTTCTCTATCTTTCACTGATGCTCGTAATTTCTGCTTTGGGGTGAGACTTTTGCGAAGGCGAACACTTGAACAGGTATTCGTACTTTTGATTGATTTCTTTAATAACTTTTATATCTTTTGTCCGTTTTTATTTTATATTTGGGATACTCACGAGTGAAGAAAGACACAAGGAACGAGGATGGCATACTCAAAAGGGCCGATTACAAGTTGTTTCAACTTTCTTGTAAAATTGTGTCACAGATTTGTGTAAAAGCCTCGTTTTCTTTTGCCCATAAAGTGGCTAAGTAAATGGTTGTCCCTAAAGGATGAGGCAATTCTAGGGGAGTTACTCTCACCATATAATGCCATAAGTTTAACTAATTGACTTATGTCTTCTTGCTGTTGCTGCCTCGGGTCAATCATTGGCTTGCATTGGAGATGGATGGATTTTTGGAATGTCTCTGAGTTGCATTGCATGTATTAACTGAGTATTCCGGGTTATTGTATAACTCTTGTGCCTTTCTGGGATTTGACGTGGGTCAAGTCAGAGAAGGTGCAAGATCTCCACAGCTTGTTCATGTTTGAATTTTGCACCTTAAAATCGACATTGGTAAAAGTAGTGAAGTCCCCTTTGGGATTGTTGAAGAAGAGAGAACTGCATTGCATTTATTTTCGCTAAAAAGGCAAGAGCATGGGGAGGCAAGGTTGAAGCTGCCTTGAGCTTTTCCCAACAATAATAGACGGTCAAGTATATTGCCAGTCGTGCTTTGGATAGTTAAAAGTAACCCTTGAAAGACTTCTGTTGAGTGACGCTAGTCTCAAGGCTTGTAATTGTAGTCCATGAAATTTGTCAGCCATTTAGTAACAAAACACAAAAGGGAGGCTGTTCATTTGGATGTCCAGGATATATGTACCTTCATTATCTGCCATAAAGCTTGCATGATTTGTAAAAAATATTGATGACTGGAGCGTGCACCATATTGCTGTAATCTTTTAAAGCATGGCTGAAGAAATTTATTAATTCCATAATGCAATAGTAGTTACCTAGTGGTATTATGATTATGCTAAAATATAGAACACACTAAAGTCCTCTACTCCTCTTCATTTCTCCTTCAGTATTTCTTGGTTCCTTTTTCTTTTGCATGACCATTTTGGGTGCTTTCTTAATCTTGGTTATCCTCCTCCATTTGTAGATATTGGAATGTTAAGATAACTTTAAGACCTTCAGTAGTGGTCATGATCTGCTGGAATGTATAAGTTCAGTGATTCATGATTACGGTGTTGCATTTATCTTAGTCAGTGGTCAATCCTTTTTCGTCGTAATATCATAGCATTAGATTAAGCAGACCTTCTGTCTTCACACATATTGAGTTATTGGGGGTATATGACCCAGTTGAGGCGCCTTGAATCAAATTTCTGTTCCGTAAAGGCTTGTGCTGACAATGCTGATTATCTCTGGTGTCATGAAGTATTTGGCTTGCTTGAACCATTCTGTCAGTATTGTTCACTTATGGTAATGTATTGTAATGCAGATACGCATCTTAAACTTTTCTGATTCTTGTAGGTTTTTGGTATGATCCCCAAGGAAACTGATGGTGAACGTTTTGAGGATGCTCTAGCTCGGATTCAACGCTGCATTGGTGGTGGAATTTCTGCAGGCAATGACGACAGTGATAGTGATTTGGAAGTGATTGCTGATTCAGTCCCCGTCAGTCTTCGCTGCCCTGTAAGTCAGTAGATTTGCTTGAGTTAGCTAGATAATGTACATTGTAATTGCGGCTGATATGTTTTGTCTGTTCTTGAGTGACCTTTCGTCGTGCACATGTATATCTTTTTATAAAGTTCCTATTATTCCCAAAATTTAAGATAAGTGAGTGAGATCCCCTTTTACAATTGCCATAGGCAGCAGCCTTTGAGGTCTTGGGTTAATGTTGACGATGGTATTACCTTACCCCAATTCTTAATTAGACTAGTTTGATGGCCCGTGCATCGCCCGAGCTATTTATGTTTAAATGTTAAACTTATGTAAACGAAATTTTTATCTAAAACCTAAAATCTCGTTTCAAACACCTTTGGCATATTTGTAATCTAATTAGATGGAAAGTCACCTTTAAAAACCTAAAGTCATGTTTCGAACACCCGTGGGATATTTGTAATGTAATTAGATGGAAAGTCACCTTGATAAACCTAAAATCATGTTTCGAACACCCTTGGAATATTTGTAATGTAATTAGATGGAAAGTCGCATTTCAAAACTTAAAATCCCGTTTCGAACATACACCTGTGGTATATTTCTAATGTATTTAGATGGAAAGTTACATTTCAAAATCTCAAATCTCATCTTTTAGACACCCGTAGGATATTCGGAATGTAATTACATGGAAAATCACCTTTCAAAACCTACAAATCCCATTCCGAACACACATGGGATATTTGTAATGTAATTAAAGGAAAAGTCACATTTCAAAAGCCAAAGTTCCATTTTGAAACACCCGTGGGATATTTGATCGAATTGTCATAAATCAAGTAATAATTACTACATTTAATACTCCGTAACTATTTTCCGTAAATCAAGTAATAATGTTATTTTATTAGAGTAGTGTTACCATATACTATGAACCATAATATTATAATATATTATTATATGACACTTTCTATAATGAACCTTTTATATTTATTTATTTTGACCTGTTATTTCACTGATGGCCAAGTGTCCGCGTGGGAATTGAGCGGGTTCAGGATTACATATATATATATATATTAGATATTAGATGTAGATACATATGAGTAAATCATTGACTTAATATTAAGGAATGGTGACAATCTATCAATTTTGCAATGTTTATTGATTTGTAAAGTGGTAATTTTGTTACTATACTAATCTGGAATTTCCAAAGTTATAGCCCTTGAGTCATTAATTGAAAAACCACTGTTTCACTAACATAATATCAACATGTTATCTGATTCTATACATAGACATTAATATGAATAATACAATAGTCTACCAAGCTCAAAATTTAAAAAACCAATCTTAATCTAAATGCCCCTTTCAAGTGAACTCTGTAGGTTTAGACTTTAGAATCATTAATTTGTGCTGAATTGGAACTGTTACTGAAAAGCCGGTATGTTTTGTTCATTTTTATACTGTTTCAACTCCCTTCTCCCTCTGCCTTCTCACTTCTCATTGTGGATCATGATACGCAGATGAGCGGATCTAGAATGAAGACTGCTGGAAGATTCAGACCTTGTGCACACATGGGTTGTTTCGATCTTGAGACGTTTGTGGGAATAAATGAACGCACTAGAAAGGCAAAATTTATGCCATAATTTCAATTCAGTATACAATTTCATTGTTGGATGTATGAGAAAAATTGATGTGAGAATGCTTCTGTGGTTGCAGTGGCAATGCCCTATCTGTCTCAAAAACTACTCTCTTGAGGATATTATTGTTGACCCTTTCTTCAATCGTATTCTAAAAATGGTATTTTCAGTATTTCACTCATGCTGCCTCTGTTGTCCTGAATATTTAATATTATGTGCATCTTATATCATTTATGGTTTTCCCACTTTGAACTAGATGGCAAGTGTTGCTGAGGAAGTAAATGAGATTGACATGAAACCTGATGGTTGTTGGCGAGTAAAAAAAGCGCGTGAAGCTGGAGATCTTTCAAAATGGCATAAACCTGATGGTTCTGTTGAAGATTCCTCCAGGTCAGAAAGTGGGAAAGAAGGTCCACTAGGATGTAATGCCTCAACATTAAACATTCAGAACAATGTTGGCGAACCTCAGCACATGTGTGAAGGAAACGTTGGAGCTGAAAATTATGATTTAAATATCATCACGATGAGCAGCACTACCACAGGAAATGTCGAAGCTGATGAAAACCCAAGTATCAATCAAGATGGTGCTGGGCAACTGGATGCCTCTTGTAGTAATGAACCTGAGATCTGCTCGGGCTTTAATGGGTTTGGTCAAAATCATGGAATCAATGAGCACAATTCTGGTTTTCCTGCCTCTGGTGCTGATATTATTGTTCTCAGTGATTCAGAAGATGATGATGTTAGTCTTATTTACCCCGAAAGTGATCCTGTGGTTAGTCAACCTTACTTTGAAGGAGACTCTTCTTATTCTCCTCCTAAAAATGTTAACCTTATCCCTTCTGATGCTCCCGCTGAGGGCCCACCTACTTTTGATAAGAATGGTGATGGCTATCTGATATCTCAACCCTCTTTCCCTTTTTCACTCGGAGATAGTGGAGTTGGTTATTTTGGTACTTCTGCTGCGTTGGCTGATGATCATGACTCTACAACACGTACCAGACAAAATAACGGCATGTCATTGTTAGATACCACTCTGGATCCTGAATCTCATGTGGCCGATTCTTGTGATCCCCAGAATATTGCATCTAACCACCACTTGCCATCATTTACTGGAGATAACACTTTGGAAGCTCGTCCGAATCCATCCGACTCTAGAGATGAGCTCTTGCTAGTCAATAGTAGTGGTGATGAGCAATGGAATTTTTTGAATGGTGGAGGTAATGGACATGTGAGTTCAAGCAGCAATGTGGATGCTCAGCATGAGTCTGCATGTGAGATACTGGTGGATTTGCAAAACCAAAGTAGGTCTAAAGAAGGTATATAATCATGCCCTAAATATTGCTTCCTTTTCTCATGAAGCTGTATAGTAGTTGTAGACATATTTGTGCTGAAATTTATTGCTATCTGTTAGTGTATTTGCTTGAGTTCTTACCTAGTAGGGCATTAGGTTGACACTTTATTGCTTCAAATTGTTACGGTCGGTCATGTTTGATCATTTAGGGATCACTGGTGACCGTTGAAACAATGAAATCAGGAGATAACATATCAATGTCTCAGGCTGTGCATTTATTGGCGACCTCAATTGAATTAACTTGTAACTTTGTCACGGTGCACTTTTTGTTGCTCGGCTGACAAACTTATTGATAACGAAGCCAACATTCACAAAAATAGTGCGACACACTTGTTTCTGTAAAAGCCAGTTGTACGCATCATATGGATAGGAGGGGGGGGGGGGAGTTGTTAGATTGAAGGAGGAAAGTGGAGTGAATGCTCTTAAAATAGAAAAAGGGTTAACAAATATGTAAGGGAAAGAGGGAGGGGGGGGGGATTGGGAGGGACCAAATCGACCAATGTCTTTTCATTGTGAAGAAACCATATCCTTCCAATGTTAGAGCAATGTGGAAGGAAATATTTTCTCCACTCTCGACAAGAAACCATGTCAAGGGAGGGTAATCTTGAAACATACTAATGTGGGATATGCATTTTCTCCCCAATGATTTGTTATCCTTTGTATTACTACCATTGTAGGTATGGTAAATTAGAGAATTAAGACCTGTATCTTCTGCACATCATTTAACTACCAAATGGAGAGATGTGGAACACAACCATTGTATGGCCTGTAGTAGATTGGCATACAAACATCATAGGGCCTTCTAAATCCTATATGTCAGCGTCCAGCTACCTCTAGTGGCATCCAAACAAAGGGATTTTTTTTCATCTCCCCACCCGCCCCCCTTTTTCCTCTCCATTTCACTTTCCCAAACAAAGTGTTAATGGCCTCTGCCTTTCGACGAGGTGTTGGTGATAATGCCCTTCTTCAGCGTACCTGTCTATTGGATCCCTTCTAGGGTCTTGTTCTTCAAGAAGCCCTATTTTATTCCTTTCTCCTCTGGTTTTCATTAGAATCCTAGACATATGCACGCAATTACACCAAATGCATCACGTTTACAAAAGCACAATTACTAGCATATTCACTTGTTTGTTAACTTTCCATTTGAAGTAAGATATTCACACAACTGTGACTGCTTAGAACAGAAATGATTGGATGATTTTAGCGTAGCATCCAGTTCAATACTCTCATTTTAGTGGTGTTGATGCTAATGAATCTACAATTCTACATGTACAATATAGCACTTCAGATGCAGTTCTGTACTGTCCATCTTGTAAATAGAACTCCCTTTACACATGAGTTTGTTTGCAATATCATTAGGAGGCTTGCATGAGGCTCCACTTCCCCAAATAGTAAACGCAAGCTGGTGTTGTAGGATAAATAAGCTTGAAAGATTTGGAACTTCTCTAAAATGGACTTTATGATAGCTGTTGTCACATGCATTAGATTCATTCATAGTTGCTAGAACTTGGAGATTTTGGCATTTCTTCTAACATATTTTGTAGCATTCATTACATTGGTTGATGTTCTTGTGGTTTAAAAAAAAAATCGTCACGGTGAATCTGCAGAACAATAAAGCTGTGCTGTGACAGTGAATTCGTCGACGTGAAGTTCACAACAAGCTTCATGTTTATGTAGAATCCGGAGGATGTGCAATCTTTAGTAGCTTAAATGTTGTAGATACAGCTCGCATCGACTTTTTGACTTCGGTCTCTGTCTCAACACCGCAAAGGAGGTTTAAGTTGCTAGTGTGCATAACTCCCCTCCATTTTGCTGTTAGCCCCCCCTCCCCCGCCCCCTTTAAAAAAAATGGGTCTTCGTCCTCATTTGACAACTAAGATTAGCAATGGGGAAACTTTTTTACGAGTTAAAATTTAAATAGCAAATTAGCCATTTTTTTATAATAAATGTATTTCTACAAGAAAAAATGAGAGTAAATATAGATACAAAGGAACGGCAGGCTGTCCTACACAAGAGGAGTGGATTGAGTATATTAAAAATTTAAAACATCATTTCCTTTGAGAGAAGGATTTTGTATTATGATTGCATTTCACCTTTAACTCCCACATCTAGATTCTTTAGTTACCACTTGCATGTCATCTTTAAAGAATAGGATTGAGTAACGGGTTTCAGGGTCTGATTTTATTATCTTAAATGTTTGATGCTGCATCAAATTTTTCTTTTGTCGTAGAAGAAAGAAATCCTATATACGCCATTTTTAGAGTGACCTTGGCCTGTGAAAGCGCCTGTATGCGAACACAAGGTGTTCAGTCTTACCTCGCCATTTAGAAAGGTTGTTTTCCCTTGTCCAAGGGCTCTGGTACTCTGAAGTTTGGTCACTCAATAGGAAACATGCTTTCCAAACGTCAAATCTGAGATATTATATGTGTGATTTGATCTCTACAATTTGTTAAGTCAACTTACTATGCCTGGTACATGGTAACTTTTTCTGCTGTTGATTGTTTTTTTTTTTTTTTTTAGTTTTGAGGTCCTGTTGATTGTTGCTAATGTTGTTCTTTTGTTATTATTTTGAGTGTGATGTTGATATGGTTACAAGTAAATGAGATAGTTTCTTTTTTTTTTTTTGGGGGGGGGGTACTTGCTTTATCTCTTTGTTGGGAAGAGTTACTCTTCGCAGTGGATCAACATGCTAGCTGCTTTTTCGTGGTCTACTTTCGATTCTCTGCTATGAGTTTGGCTTTGTTTGTAGAGGATCATTTGCCCTCTCCTGCTCTACTTTTCTACTGAACTGTTTGCCATTTCCTCTTTTATATTTACGTTGGCCATCTGTAGCTATCTTTGTGTTCCTCGTTTTTAAAATTTGACTTCTGTTGACTCATTGCCTTCAACATCTTTAGGTTCTTTGGTTCAAAGAACAGATGATGATTCTGGATCTCGGTCACCATCCGGTTCTGGGTCTGACCTTAGTGTCAAGAGGAGAAGGTCTGATGGCCCGTTCTCATTTCCTCGCCAGCCGAGATCAAATAGACTCCGGACACACAAAGCAGGATCTTCAAGCTTCTTATCAAAATGATCTCATTGTAGCCGCTCATGGGACATTGTGTAAACTACAATCGATTTGGCAACACAAATTGTCAGGAGTCGTTTAGGGTGAATTCCATTCCATCAAATGGGTTCTTCATGTGAATAAATTGTTTATAACCTTTGACGACGTACAAATGCCAGCTTTCTATTCTTCTCGGTGCTTAGGGTCCCTCTCTGCCATGGGGATAAGTGACCACTAACATGAAGACATCCGATTGGGCTTGATTTTTCTGTAATCAAGTAAGTAAATCTGTACAGTTTATTTCTAATTTTCTTTTACGTGTTCAGGCATTTGGAGAAAGGTTTATATTATCTCAAAAGGATTTGGCGCTTATAACAGGAATGGTTTTCTCAAACCTCTTTATCTGACAGTAGAAGTTAAAAGTACTGAAACATGACAGTAAAACAATTTAGTTTAATCGTTAAAAAAAAAAAAGTTTAAAATCCGAAATCGAGAAAAAAGAAGGGTGTGCTTCTTATATGGTGAAATGGCTGTAAACTACATTTGATTTGTGAATGCAAAATCAATAAAGGTATGTATGGAAATATTTTGCAATTGCTATGTGTCCAAAATGAAAATGTGGTCTATTATTGTGTAACATCTGGAAATCAAATCAGTATTTATAAAATGGAAAGTTTTCATTCATCTATTCTGTTGATTCCTCCAAAAGTGATGAGTGTAACGGTATACAGGATTACATGTCACAAGAAAATAGGATGAGGTCATGAGGTTGCTGAATGTTTTTGTGAGATGTTAAGAGGCATGATGTAGGGCTATACGCCTAAACCTGTACTCCATATTACTTGTTGCCCTTGTGGTAGTAGAAGTACTAAGTATGAACTTTGAATTCCGACCTCCCCAGTCCTCCCCCCCCCCCCCGAAAGCTATGTTACTTCGACACTGTATATTCCTACCGCGTCGTGTGTCGGACACGACATGATACCCCCCACTCTCTATTCTAGGCCAAATAATATATTTTTCCATAAATAGCCGTATGTGACATGTAACCGCGTCCGACATTTCCAGCCGTGTCTGAGTAACATAGCCCAAAAGAAAACTATTTTTGAAAGGAGAAAAAATAAAACAATTCTTGAGATCCAATCTAATTTCGACTTGACTTAATACTGTATCTGTGACATGCAGTGCTGTGGAATTGCGTTGTTGTTATGTCTAATAAATATCTCTAGGATATACTTATTTATGCGGGTGACATTCTGTGTAGGTTTTGGGTGCTGATGAAGCAAGCCTATTTGTGATGTATCTGTACAGAGCTGACAATTGTTGCGGAGTGAACCTTCTTAGGTTGCCTGGTCTGAACAAGGACCTGTGACATTGAAGTATTAGAGCAAAAGCATTAACATTCTTTGGGGAAAAGTCTTAATAAAATCTCGAGCATGCTGCTCCACTCATTTTCTGGCGACACTTCCTTTGGCAAGTCGGTGTGGAAGCATTCTTTTCGGATTCACAAGATTATGGTGGATTACTGCATTGGGTTATTTGGCGATGCTACAAACAGCTCAATCACCCTGACCTCTCCTTCACTGGAGATGTCCTACCGCCTCTATTTTATAGTGGATTGGGTCGCTCTGCTGATGAACTCAGAAACAGTGCTGGCCTATCAGGCACATGCACGCTTTGAACCTTGGAAGTTGGAACGAAGTAGTAGGGATCAACTTCCGGTTCATTTGCTTTTAAGCTTGATGCTTGGTACGATGGCTTTGGTACACATGTAAAGTGGGAGTGGACGATTAATTTGTAGTCCGTAAACATTTTCTGCAAAATGCGGGATGCTCTAGTGTTGAAGATGAAGTTGTATCACATTTGGTCCCGTGATCTAGGTTAGAATGGTAGGATAAAGTCTTAGTATAGCCTTCTCGTTGCTGTGCTGCTTTGGAAAAATGTGTACATTTACTTCGTTTAGCCTGATAGAGGGCTTCTTTTGCTCGTCTCAGTTCCAGAAGAAGCGCTTGTACATATAGAGTCCAGAGGACACCATTGGATGACCCAAACCGAGATCCTTTAATCGGAATGTTAGGGCCCGTTCGGTATCACTATTGTTTTCAGTTTTGTTTTTTTTTTTCGCGTAAAAAAATTCAATTATATGAGTTACAAAATTAATTTTAAATTGTTTGGGTTTATAATAGTCATACAGAAAATGAAAACTGACAACTAAAAACTGAAAAACCACTTTTTCTGGTTTTCAAAAACGGGACTTTGGTTTTCAAAAAAACAGAAAACTGAGAAGCTCTTAATAGTATAGAAAATGAAATTTCAGCTCAATCTGAAGGAAATTATGCGGAAGCTTTCATTTTGTTACTATAAAGGGAGGAGGAAACTCAGTACCATTTTCCGGATTCGACAGGCCTGTAAAAAAAAAAAAACAGAAAACGATAGGCCCTTAGATATTCTTGCATTCGTGCACCTCGATCTCTTATATTTTTACAAGCTTGGTGTGTAACTTGATGAAATGAACCTTCTGCTCAATCCGAAACTCTCCTTGGGGCAGTTGTTGGTTTTTTTTTTCCATCTTTCTTCGAGGCCAAACGCTAAAAGATTGCTCAACAAAAAGCGGGCATAAAGACCGCATCGGCTACGTTAAGGAGCTCGTCCGGGCCTCTTCTAACCACACCTTACAAGTGTAGCTAATTGATTGGAATCGGAATTATGAAATACACCACTTATGTCCTGCACTATTTTACCAAGGTAAGTGTAGTGCAAGGATTTAAGTTTATTTCTAGTGTTAATTCGTCTAAAAACAACTAATTCTTTAACAAATTCACTTCAGATTAAATCATTTCAAATTAATTCAAATTAGATCAATTCAGAATATGCAATTCTATCAAACATGACCTAAATTAAAACTAATATGATCATCTAAGTCATACTTCTACATTATAAAATAGAGTAATTAGCGATATAATATTGCACGGTCAATAAAATAGTTGTTAAAAAAAACCCGGAAAATTTATCAGAATTCAACTACCAATTAGGTGGGTGCAAAATGGAAAAAAAATATGACCTCAACTTGATTATTTTGTGCACATTTTCAAAAGTAAAATAAAAATAAAACCAATAAAACAGAGAAAGTTAATTCAAAAATTAATCGCAACTCCATTTTTAGGGTTCTTACTTTCTCACTTTCAACTCTCACACTTAACATTTTAACGAGGTATCTCTACAATCTATCCCCATCTTCCAGCTTCTTATCAGTAATTCTGCAGCTCTTTAATTTAATATAATTGATTTTTCCCCCTTTTAATTGCATTTCTGTTTCACATTTTGCTTTGATTTTATCTATGCTTGTGATCGTATTATTCTGTCGAAATTCAGTTATTTATGTTCATTTATGCCGCATTCTTTTGTGAACTTATAGTTGACGCTATTCAAAATTTGTGAAATTTGTGGAATTTGTGAAATTGATTGAGTTCATGGTGATTTTATTAGAGGTTTTTGTGTTCTGTTTTTTTGTTTGGTGAAAAATAGTGATTATTTGAATTGTTTGGGGGTTTTAGGGTTTTGGGTATTAGAAGGTTGATCGTGATCATGTGAGTAGAAGTGAAAAGTTTGTAACTTTGTGCTGCAGTTGACATTTACGGCTTTGTTTTCGCCTTCGTAATTTTTGTTTGATGAGGTATTGGGGTAGAAGATGACCGAGAGTGGGGTTAGTTTGAGTGATGGTTTGATTGTTTTGAAAGGGAAAGTGTTTCGAGTAAGTGATGAATTTTGAATGGTTTTGGATGTGATAGATTAAATGGAGAATCCGGCTGCCAACCAGCTACCGGAAGTGGATTCTTTGCCTGATGGGTTTGTTGAGAGCTCTGCGGAGCCCATAGCGCCTGTGACCCCGTCTATTGAGAAGGAGAAACCACTAAATGACTATAAGGAGAGTAGATTTGGCAAAGCGGGTATTATAGAATATTTAAGCAATGTGGCGACAGTGAAAGAGGGTGTTCCCGTTGAAGGAAAGGTGGAGAAGACACCAAAGGTTCGCACTTTTCCAGTTCCATTGTCTGATAAGGATGGGTATGATGCATCGGGAGAATCAGCTGGTGTCTCTGATGATGGAATAGGACCTGAATCTGCGACCTCTAGTTCTGCTGTTACAGAGGGTTGTGATGTACCATCAAGTACTTTTAACAGTCAGACAGAAGTCCAAAGCTCCAGTAAGTGTACCTTGGCTTCTAATAATCGGCTCTCAGTTTACTGTACATCTTTTGTGTCTGCCTTTTCAATTTTTTTATCGCAGTAACATGTCCTGCTTGAAATGTTTGATAACCAAGGTGGATCTATCTTGTGACGTTATCAGGGAGTTTGCAATACCTAAATCTATTTGTCAACCAAATGACTTCATATAAACATGTAATAGGGAAGTTTTCTCTGAGTATTCCTGGAGATGTGGCGAAATAAGTGGAACATGCTTTATTGTCATCATCTATTACATTTGGGTACATGGATCAATTCTTTCGTAACTGTTCGATGCACAAATTGTATGTGCGTATAGAAAGTGTAGTGATGCCTCTATCTGCTTACTGATCATTAGACATTGTGGTTGGTCTTGGTCATTGCAGTCTGATGACTAGGCATTTGGAAACTCAGAATTTGCAATAAATTCAAGTCTAACTGAGGCTAATGGTAAATTGCTTTATCATCTAGATCAATGTTTGGTTTTCTCTTGGTGTCATTATCAGCGGTTCGATTAGAAGTCCTTTTATATGCACTAAAGCATGGAATAAGGTGGACTTAGAAATTTTGCAGTAAAGTAACTTTGTTGCTGGCTTTCATCAGTTTGTGTTTTACCTGGTTATCATTGTTTGAGCCCTTGTTACCTGAGGGGAAGAGCGAGTGGCTCGAGTTTTTTTTTAGTTGTGTGCTTGTGCCACTGCATCTTTCTTATGCTCAAATTTGATACTTGGTTTCAGAATATATGGGAGGATCAGACACAGAAGCACCGTCTACAAAGGATGCACAATCATCAGAGACTCACAAAATACGAAAAGTATGTAATGTTACATCTTGCCACCATGTGAATAATGTATGCTTTGGTTTCCCTGTGTGGGAGTTGGATGAGCTGATAGCCTTAATAATTTGTGCTGTAAACTGTTCATCATCTGATGCTGATAATCAAGTTTGGAGGACTCATTCTTTGAGTGCCTTCACTTCTCAGTTACAAATCTTTTATGTGAAGTTTCTCACCCGACCGTTCTCAGGGAGTATAGATTCTTTAGATTCCTCTTTATGGAGGGGTTGTTTTGCAAGCTTCTTTTGTGGGTTAAAGCATTGCGTGTCCCCTCCCTCCCTCCACCTCTATTCATAGTGTTTGCATAAAAGGCACCTTTGTTAACCTTTTCCCGATTCTTGTTTCCATTGTGCCTTACATTTCCTTTTTTTGTTGGTACTGGAACTCTTAAGGGATTTATTGCATATTGTATGCATGAACTCGGTTAGAAATTGCTTTTGTAAGTAAGTATAGGTTATTCTGCTTGGATGCAATTTGCCATCAGGTCTCTTAGAATGGGCTGATGTTGTGCTTTAAGTACCTTTTGATCTGGTCTACAAACCCCCCCCCCCCCCCCCCCGGTTTTGAAGATTAGATTGCTCATTATAGTTTCTGTATGAAGTTCTCGTTAAAAATAATGCTGAACATGTGGCTAGGTTGCCACTTTATTCCAGCTCTTAAAGGTACTAGATTTGGAAGTGTGTCATAATTTTAGCTTCTGAACTCTCTACTTGCATTGTCTCTATGATACGGATGAAAGAATTTTTGAGTTTGTTTTGTTATTTGGATCACCTGTCTCATGCTGCGATTTTACCTCTTTGTCATCTTTTCTTAAAAATCTGTCTTTGTTTCTTTAGTGTGGTATAGAGATTGATTGGCTTTAATAGTTTATTGATGCTGCAGGAAGTTCCTGAAGTGAAGCGTAAAAGCTCAAAGCGCAGCATCAAAACAGAACAGGAATTTCTGGAGTTCACATTAAAATATAAACATGTAATTGCAGAACGAGATGCAGGTAAATACAAACTATGTCATGTTTAACAAGTTAATAGGAAGCAAAGCTTATCGCAGATTGAGTAACCTTCCATTGAAAAGTATGGTGGGCGTTATAGTCGCCCAAGCCTTTTGTCGTAGTCCTTCTCTTTAGAGGACATAATTTGGCAAATAGGGAAACAAAATTGGGCAGTTTATTATGTAGGAAACATGCTTATCAAGCCAAGCCAATTTTGATTGTCCCATCTTTACCAACTAGTGCAAGTTAGAAAATTAGGTTAAATATGTAACCAGTTGTACAAAATCCAATAAGTGGCGTTTGGTTGCCAAGCAAAGTCTTGGGAATTTGGAATTCCCATGAATTGAAAAACTTGGTGTTGTTTGGCTAGCCGAAATCATGTCAATTAAGCATTTATAGGATTTTCCAATTCCTACGAAAGGGAGGAATTTGGCTTAACTAGCACCCCCTTGGTAATTGGAGGTCCTCAAGGAAATTGCTTCCTATATTCAACCAAACAGACTTGAGAATTTCCCGTGACTTGTTATTCCTGGGAAATGAAATTTCATGGGAATTTTGAATTCCCACATGCTACCAAACGACCACTAATGATGAAAAATTCCCTCTAGGCCCATAAAGACTCAATTTAGTGGAAATGGCTTGCTACTAGGGTGTTGGGTGGAATTGTCTCACACCTCTTTGGGGTGTTACAAAGAATTTAGTGGCCGTTTTTTGAGCTGTCCGCAAACCGAATTGTATATTTTATAGTTTCCTGTGTGGTGATTTTCAAAATTATGATGATCCCTGCCTATATTCTTGACACATGAAAGCACCACTTTGCTGTTGTAGCTATTGCTGTCCGAGATAAGCTCGAGTCACTGTGCAGGGAGTTGCAACGCCAGAATAAGATGCTAATGGTAAGTTGCTTTGTCATCTATTGTTTGGTATACTCTTGGGGTGAGTATTAGTAGTGAGATTAATTGTCCTTCAAATGTACTTTGAAATGAGGCGTTAAAATGTTCTGCAGTTAAGTCATTTTGTTTGCTGGTTTTCATTTAGCCTTTAGGAGCCACTGTTTGTGAATGTGCATTCATTTGTTGTGGTGACTGGTGAGTATGGTCAGGGATCAAGATAACATAGTCTTCCCCAATTTTAAATTCGTCTTTGTTAATAAGCATGTGTAATTTGCTTAAGCCAACCTCCGTATAATCTTATGTGACTGTTATGCTTACTTTATTTAGCTAAGCCTAATAGTAATATTAAGTTCCTTTACAAAATGTGGGAGCGGCACTAAATTTCTAGACCAGTGATGCATCGGTACATCTCCTTTTTAGCTCTCATAATAGACTTACACTAGGAAGGCCTCACAATAATTTTTGCGCTTTCGTTATGGCATGCCATGGTTGCTAAGTGAATTTGTGGCTCTCAGTGTCAGTTGTCTTTGCTGATTTTCTTCTATTATAAGTTTCTGTTGTATACTTTTATTGTTCCTCTGTTGCTTAAGTACCCAGAAATTTCACGCTTAAAAAAATATGTCCAATAAGTTTTGTTGTTGAGGGCTTGAGGCTGTAATTCATGTAATACTTTGTCAATAAGCTAATGATTTGGGATGCTATTTCAGGATGAATTTAAAAGAGTTTCAGAGGAAGGGCAGAGTTTGAGATTAGATCTATCTGCCAAGTTTGAGGATGCGATAAAGGTTTGCGTTCTACTTCAATTTGTATACAGAACTAAGCCATGTGCATACTCATCATAAGGAAGCTTCTTATGCCTTTAAAAATTCTCGGTGTTACTTGTCAGTGGTTCAAATTATTTTTGCATCTTGAAGTTTGATTCTGGTGCATAGTAGGACTTTGGAGTTTAGTCAGTTCTTTAATGCTTAGCAGTCGTATTTATGCAATGACTGCTTGACTTTGAACTCTTGACGTCAAAATCAAAGGATAAGAGAAGTTAAAGAGGGCTGAAAATGACGTTCACATATCGGCCGTGTTATTAATTATCATGCTGTGGTAAACTAGTGCAGATTAATTTGAGGAGTTGGGTCTTTGGTGTAGCCTTACAAGTAGAGGATACAACAAGTTGTCATCTTTTTTGTTACTAAGTATGTAGTTCTGTGTAAGAGTCTTTTGGGACACTTTATATTGAATTTAGGAGAAGCTTATCAGGAGGGCTGTTTTTGTCAGCTGGTCTCGTGGAAGTTAAGGAGAATGTGGTCTTAAAAGGGGGTTTGCTTATCATGTATCTGCTATGACGCTTGTTGATTTATTGCATTATTGGTGCAGGATGTGAGCATTAAGCTAGACGAGCAAAAAGGAGAATGCATTTCTCAGCTAAAAGAGAATGAAATGTAAGGTCATGGAGTTCTGGGATTTAAGTACTTTCTTTTCAGGGTGTCCTTTGTTTTTAAATGTATAGTTAGAGCCTTAGAGGCCTAAGAAACTATATATATCTTATATCGTACTATAGTTAGCTGGAAGCAAAATAGATTTAAACGGCTGTTGGACTCGTGATATTCTGGTCGTCAGTAACATGACGTTTGGTTCGGGTTTGAGACTACTTCCGAAATTTAGCATCTTTGCTCACAGACTTATAGGGTTGGCTGATAAATATACAGTACCAACGTAGGTTTTAAATTTCTTGGTAGATAGAAATTGTGATGCCCTTTGAACTCAAAATGGTCGACGCTGTAGTTGCCTTTGAACTTCCACACCCCTCCTCCCTCTTTGCTCAATAGGATATATTCGTGAGTTGGTTGCTCCACCTGATGGAAGGATAATCTTATCTCTTCAAATTTCGCTTCATTTTTGCTGGTTTATCTGTTCTTTTTTTCTTCCTAAAACGTATCTTTTTCTTTCTTGTACTAGTGTTGTTCTCTCTTTTTTTTTTTTTTTTTCCGGTTTCTTTCTTTTTCTTTCCTTTCATTTCTGCATGTGCCTTTGGGATAGGTTGAGAGACAAGTTAAAGCAGCTTGCTGAACAATACACGCTTTCTCAACAGAAGTATGCTCAGGAGGTATTGTTTAATTCAATTTTATGGTTAGTGATCTATTCAATATCAGTTGGTCACTGAAGGTACAGAGCTTCATTATGTCATGGAATTTCGGGTTATTGCTGTGCAGCTTAAACAGAAGACGTTGGAGCTTAAGATTGCTGATCTGAAAGTTCAACAGCACGAGGAAAAAGTAGCCCATGAGCAGGCGCAAATGAAGGTCTATGCAGAGAAAGTATCTCAACTCTTGGAAACTGAGAAAAGCCTACGTCTGCAATTAAGTGCTGATGGTGAAAAGTTTCAGCAGTTTCAAGTGAGAGTCACTCTCTTGCTGTCTATTGTTTTTGGTGCTAGAACACTTTTCTGAAGCTTCCTCCGTGCTTTGGGTCTTTAAGATCTTGTTGAAATCTGTTGTCCTTCCTATTTGACCCAAATTCAAACTGTCCTTTTTATTAGAAGTGTGATATTCTATGCAGGATGCACTGCTAAAGAGCAACGAAGTTTTTGAAACATTTAAGCAAGAGATTGAAAAGGTATTTCTGTTATCTATGTTGCCTCTTCCTTCAACCGGGGGTTTTTTTTTTCCATCATCGATTATTGCTGAGTATATTTGGGTTGCTCTTACTCATAGTATTTTTCATTGGTATGGTTCTAAATTAGATGGCCAAATTGACCAAGGATTTGAAAAAGGAAAATAGCTTCTTGAAGACCAAGTGCGAGAGATCTGATTTTACTCTTATAGAACTCGTGGAAGAGGTATGGTCCTGTTCCGTGGTTTATAATCCACCAATGGTTGCTTTTCTTATATTTGCAGTACTCGTTTTCCATCGCCAACAACTGTCTGGCGTTCAGATGTGTCTGCTTGCCCTTAACATTTCTATTTTCGTAATTTGGATGTGGTCTACTAAACGAATTATCTGCGGCTCATATGTAAACCCAGAATGCTATCAATTGCATTAGCTTTTTCAAAAATTTTGTTTTATAAATTCATTTGTATGGCCTGTTGACTTGTTAACAATATGGTGTGGTCATTGATTTTGACTAAGAGCTATTTACTTCTTCTGATGACATCTGTGCTAAACTGCTAATACATGTATTTTCAGCATAGCTAATGAAATTTCATTTCCTTGAGCAGCGGGAGCGCATGAAAAAGCAGCTGGAGAAGACAAAGAACCAGAAAGATAAACTTGAATCATTGTGCCGTTCTCTACAAGCAGAAAGGAAACAGAGTTCTGAAGGTTCCAGTCAAACTGAATCTGTCCAAGTCCAAGATTGAATGCAATTATGCATCAAGTCTTATGCTGTGGTCGAACATCAGGATTTGGAGCAGCTTTTAGCGTCTCTTCAGATGTATTCTTAACAATGTACTGATAGTCTGATACAGTGATACCTGATCTCTTTTGTTCTTTTTGCTGTATATGTGATATTTATTTTCCTGTTAAAGCTTCTTGGATCAAAGCCAAAATTTTGTTAAGAAAATGGTATCTTTATCATCCAAAGTATCTTTTACGGAGTATTCAATTCCCAGATTGTGATAGTTTCACCAGCTTGGAGGTTAAGATAAATATGTCTTTGGTTCTTAATGAATCTGGCTCCGTTTCAGCACAGTGCCGCACCAGCACCACTGTTCCTACTGAAGTACTGGACAATATGCAGCCGTGAAACTATTGTAGGCAAGGGGCAACATGAAATATCATGGTTCATGGTGTCTCTCCCTCCTAGTCTATGGTTAATTAATGTCTCTCCCTCCTAGTCTATGGTTAGTTCATGTCTCTCCCTCGTCTATGGTTAGTTCATGTGCTTTTCTAGACACAACTTCCGAATTTGAGCTATACGTTGGGTTAAAAAGACAACCAAATTCCTGCAAGTCACAAAACCCCGTGACAGAGTGTTGTGTCTGGTAGTCGTATATTTGGTGTTCCTACGTGTGATGCTCGTCTTTTTGCCCGGCATTGGTGTTGCCATTCGATAATATACCCCTTTCTCAAGATCACCATAGGGCTATCTTATTCAAAATCACCGTGAGCGCGAATACAATTTCACCTCAGTCCAAAGACTCCCGGCTGACTTGCGAGCAGTTTGAGATGTTCATCACTTCTTCTTTTGGCGAAGGTTTATCAATTCTAGTGAATAGTGATGCACCCAACGTTGAGTTTTACGTTAGGCTGGACTACTAAAAGACTAGCCGTCGGTTGAATTTTACCCGTACTAGTCCTCTCAGTTCCTAAGCATACATGTGCGTTTCGAGTGTTGCATTTAGTGCCTATAAAGTATAAATGTCCATGTCGTCCGAGTACTCTATACTAGTATATCCATAACATTGACAATAATGATTAGTGAACGATTTAGAAGTTAATCACCCTTAAGAATTCCTTGCATTTTCCTCAAAAGAGAGTTACTAGCATTGAATTTTGATACCACCTTGACTCCATACTTCCAAATTCCAATAGTAAGTTAACGTTCAGATTATTTTCTATAATTCGATCAATTAGACGTGTATTTTTAGAAAAGTAATGAAGCCTGTAGTGATTGCTAAAATCACCAAATGGAAAGGAGTCCATGGAACATATGGGGCGGATTGCAACATCACGAATTCACGATCCTAAATTACTGGCTGGAAATGGAAACATTAACGATTAAACGGATCACACACAACCGAAAATGATAACACCTGATATAAATTTGTGACAAACTTATTTACACATCAATAATATCTCTAACCAAATTTAGAATTTCCGAGCAACTTTAACATAGTTGCGGTACCTTATCAAGCAAGCATTTCGAAATGAAACAGAGAATTGGTCTTAAATCTTAGAAAGACGAAGATGCGTAAACAAAACATATAAAATGGTGTCCCCGAAAATGTCAGAAGATAATCTGACATCAGACACTATACACAATCCAAAACACCCTCCAAAATTACAACTCTCTTCCCTCCTCTTTTGCTCTCACTCATTCTTTCTCCCTATATATACAACCAACCCACCCTCCCAAAAAACCATTTAGTATAATCTCTCATATCACATTCTCTTATTACAAAATCTTGCATTTCATACACAATTTTTTTTTTAATTTTTTCGGTGAGAAAACAATGGAGGGATCGACGAACAACAATGTGGACACATCAAATGCGGAGAGACCAGTGTTTCTGATGAAGTGCCCTCCTGTTGTTTCTCGTTCTTTCCAATCTTCTTCTTCACTCAACAACAACAACAATAACAATGCTGTTCTTGTTCCTGTTGCTAAGGTTGTCTTTTCTCTTGACCCTCTTCGCGCCAATGAGGATGACGCCACTCAGGTTGTCCCCCCTTTCTCTCTCTTTCTCCTCATGCTCTTCCGTTTCTAGAATTCTAGGGTTCTTGAAATTTTGGTGAATTATTGTGAAAATTGGATGTTTTTTGTGTTTTCTAGGGTTTTGGTGATTGTGGGTTAGTGTTTTTTGGGGTAATTTTGACATGGGTAATTGTGAATTTGACATTTTTTGTTGAGAAATTAAGTGGGTTTTCTTTTGTTTTTTTTTTTTATTTAGGGGGGATTTTTGATATGGGTCATTGTTGGAATGACTAATTTTGTGATCATTTCTAACTTTTTATCATTTGTTTAATGTATTGCCTTGGCGGTAGTGTTAATGGGTTCGTGTTAGATATGCGAAACTTGGGTAAGATGGTCCTACGAGTCTTTGTGGTAGGCGATGTAAAACTTTGGTAAGACGGTCCTACTAGTCATAGTTGTGATAGACTATGCAAAAGTTGGGGAAGATAATCCTAGGTTCATTTGTTTATACTTGCACTATACTCTGTTATGTGAGCATCATGCATTATGTGAGGCGTCATATAAATCGCGGTTTAATGGATAGTTGTACTCTTTGGCTTTCAACAGCGGAGTCATTACATGCGCAATGCTTGTTAATGATGATTATGTGTGATTCCACTGTGGTTATTGTGTGGTCTGGTTGGAAGAGTCACTATAAGATGTTGTTTAAGTAGAATAGTAGATTATTGAGGTTATTAATTTATGTAAGATAGGAGGCATTTGTTAATTCTTATTGAATGACTTTATTCTGTTTGGTCAGTGTTTTTTGGAATAATTTAGTGCTCGGGTTGGGGAGGTCTGCTTTCTTTCAATGGAGCTTATAGATTATATAATTAAGTCACAGGATGTTCCACATTTTGGCTAATTGATTGATCTAAATTATTGAAGAATCATGTTTGCTGTGTGGTTAATCAAGAGTTCAGGACCATTTTCTCAATTTGATTTTTAAGTAACTTAGACAACATGTGAAGCTATTGAATGACTGAAGTTTCAAGTTTTTAGTTGCCCTCTATTACAAATCTCATTTCTTTTGGTTATCACGAGTTGAGTGTAAATTTGTCAAATGTGTTTTCTATGCTTTTATATCATGCTTTTTGGTCTGTTATACAATTATATATACATTTATTTAAATAATTGGCAAAGAGTACTCTTATACCTTCGATTCAACAAACTTTGGAAAGTTGCCAGTAATTGGTATTTCTTAGACGGCCAGGTGTCTTATTGACAAGTTCGCGCTAGAATGGTAACCTTGCTTCTGTTCAGGAGAATCATTTATTCTGTCTGATCTGATATGTTGTTAGTCTATGGTATCACGCTGCAAGTGAGTTGGTAGAGTTAGATATAGGCAATCAAGTATATAGGCAACGTGTTGCAATTGCGAGTATAGGCTGCAGTAATATGTAGATTTGCCTAGAAGATAAAATCCATGAAGATCAACATAAAGGACGGTAAAACTTGTTCCTTAGGGAGGGTAACCTTTTTTGGTCGGTTATTTCGTATTCATTGCATTGGTTCTTATTTGTTCCACGGCTATCTTATTATGGATGGCTAAGCATCATCGTCATTTATTTATAATTTTATGGTGTAATCCCTTCCTAGTTTACACATAGTGTGGTTATATGAATAAATGAGCTCTTATTGTTGGACGATACACTTACTGTCAACAGGTTACGGGAAAGTTTGGAGTTTTTGTTTATTTCTATGTGCCCTTTGGTGTCATCGTTCTCAATTTTCATACACTTGTTAAATGGTGATCAGTTTACCATGGAATTGACTGGCACTGATCTGGG
Organism: Spergularia bocconei; assembly: GCA_963457585.1. Taxonomy (NCBI): domain Eukaryota; kingdom Viridiplantae; phylum Streptophyta; class Magnoliopsida; order Caryophyllales; family Caryophyllaceae; genus Spergularia; species Spergularia bocconei. The sequence goes on along the minus strand of OY734951.1, from coordinate 5,691,184 downwards.
AAATGTTCCCAAGTTTTACTCAATGGACATGTCAAAAGATTTTGCTCCAATGTCTGTTTTCTCCGAGTCTCAAGGTGAGTACACTACTCCTGTCATCTTTGGTCTCTGGTTCTGCAGCATCAGGAATGTGTGATTACACCTTTTTATAGCATCTGGAATGTGTGATTACACCTTTTAATCTGGTTGTAACACATGCTATTGTAAACATGGTTTTCTTCCCTTTTCCTTTTTGTATTTCATGTTTCTGTTTAATTTTGGGGCTTAACAGATATGATCGTTTTCTTTCTGAATAACAGTTTTTATAAGGGCATAGGACCAGAGGATCTAATTGCTATCACTCATATAGGGTTTTGTGTAGAGATTCCTGTTGTTTGTTCGTGTGAGAATTATTTTCATATGATTCTGACTGTCTGAATGTGAGCTTCAGAACCAGTCTGCCTCGTACACTTTCAGGCTCGTTTGGGGGTAAGAATTGTCATTGAACTCCCCAAACCCCTCACCATCTGTTGAACTTAGTTTAAACAATCTAAGCCCTATGGTTCTTTGCTGTGCTTTCGCCATCTACATGGGGCCGCAATTCAGTTTCAACTTTTACACTTTGGCTTGTAAATTGTTACTCTGACGACTCTGGACTTGGCTGGTTGTTCATAAAAGATAAAAGTGTGAACTTTATGCTTTGTTCATATTTTTACAATGCTTTAACCTGACTTTAACATCTTACAAATCAACTAGTTTTCAGAGATAAGTTTAGCTAGTATAACCTACGATTCTTCTTGAACTGTCTGTGATTATTTGTTAATAGTCATTGTGTGCATGCAATTTAAGACCCAATATTCATTTGGGTCATCCAGAAACAGCCTCACTATGTTTTTAGCATTGTAGTAAGCCTTTAGAAATCCGACCTTCCCGGCCTTTGCCATAGGCAGGGGCATTTGAGGCCCCAGGGTATTGTTGGTGTTGTAGTTACTGACTTCTGTGCTTATGGGGGTGGTCAAACTTCATAAAGTAGTCTGATATGGGCTTCCCGCGTCTTTATAGGGAAGATTTCTGTGGAAGGGAAGGTAAAGAACAAATTTGACATGAAGCCTCAGTATGATGGTATAGAGAGCTATGGGAAACTCTGTCGTGAGCGTACTGACAAATACTCAACGAAGACTAGACAGATTCAGGTATTTGCAACTAACCTTTGCTGATGTACCTGTTCATTACTGTTAATTGTTCAACTGATACCTTGTGGTTCATCCAGGTGATTGCACATGGCCATGAGATGCCCATAATGCATATGCCAGGACTCCTTCATGTAGCGGTTAGACAAGTTCCTTTTTCCGCTTTTTCTCGTGGATATGTGCAACGGTGCATGAAATGCACTCTTGTTTTATGCTTTGGGTGGTCTTTTATCTGAAACACCATGCAATGTGCCAGGAGAAGAAAAAAGCTGTTCCCAAGGGATCAGAAACAAAAAGAACAAGAAGGGATCGTGGGGAGATGGAAGATATCATGTTCAAACTTTTTGAACAACAGCCTAACTGGACTCTCAAGGAGCTGATCAATATAACTGACCAGCCAGAGGTTTGTCTCTTGGCACCTGATCTTGCTGGGCTTTATCTATGTCTTAGGAGTACCAAGCTCTTATCTTTTCGTTTCTGTGTCGTTCTTTTTTTTTTTTTTTTTGTCATTTGGGTCTATTTACTTGTTTATTCGATTTTATCAAACTTCAATTCCTGAACGTCGAATGGTTACCATGGTCAAATGAACTTAGTGTATTATATGTGCCTGTCGGATGGGGTAGATCAGGGATAGTGATGCCAGATCTCATCCTCCAAACTGTCTATTGCTTTGCGTGTATGGACGACCAATTTTCTATCAATCAAAACATTTATTAGGCTGATAACGAAATAAAGTAAATCTCTCTAGATACAAAAGTTGAATTAGTTTTCAAGCTTCTAATTGACTTTTAAGCATTTTGGTTTTGTTTTTTGTAAAATAAAGTGTGATATGAAATTAACAAATGCGTATGGTCAGACTACTTGCTTTTCAACTCTTTTTTGAAGCTTCTAAACCTTTTCTTTCGGTGTACTGCTTGCACTAAACAAACTCATAGTTGAACTGTCGTTCCCTTGCAGCAATTCATGAAGGATTTATTGAAAGACCTTTGTATTTACAACAACAAAGGAGCAAATCAAGGGAGCTATCAGCTGAAGCCTGAATACAAGAAAGCTATCGAGGATCCAAAATAATAGATGGTTCCAAGATGTTTTGTCCACACATAAAAGTTTCCTCAGGATCAACGGCAGACAGGCTTGTTCCTGGCTGGAGCTGGCTTTTGCATTTTTTTCTCTTGTTCGTTTCCTGAACTTCTTTTATCGTTTTGCACATAAAGGCCACAGTGATTAGAAGGCTAATTGAGCCATAAGAAACTAGTCTTTTTGAGAATTTTCTTCAGTGACCTGCGGGAACAGAGAAGGTTTTGAGAGTATATTGCTCATACTTCATTAAACTGTAAATTTTCTGACCATTATATTTTTGTAGCTAAATCGAGAAACAGTTTCAGGGAACTCGTCTCTTGAGTTGCAAATATCAGGAAGTGGGTGTTCTTTTATAGAAAAACAGCAAATTCTTTGATGGCAGCGAAGCGTTTACAGAGGAAACACATTACTACATGTCTACATTAGCATAGCATACCCACCCTGTAAGATGTCCGAACCCGGTCTGAGAGGCTCGTAGGCCTGCAAATTTTGTATAAACGGGATGCCTGAAATACATTGACAGCAGAAATTTCAGTACAGCTATCTAGCTTATGTTAAGAAATGGTGACTTTAGCAAGTTCGTCAACTATGACATAATAATGTTATAATATCTCAAAGAATGTCAGTGTTCCATGCCTGAGTCAAGTTGAGGAAGGTCTGAATGCGAATCCAGTGCATGTGAAGCCACCAAGTACGTGAGGATTTATCAAAGACTTGTTCATTACAATGATTGACTTGCTCTTTTTCATGCCACTTTCAATTATTCGGTCATTATGATAATGTTTAGAGAAGCATGGACCAATAACAGCATGCCACATGCTGTTTTCGCGCTTGTCAGCCTCTTATTGGAGGATTCTGTTACGGATTTACGGTAGTCACAAACTCACAATACTTGTGTTTGACATTTCCAACTAAATAGAGTTCTGAAATACAAATGAAAACGATCAAATATTCTACTGTACTATATAGAAGTATATAACACACTGGTATTTCCCAGCCCACTGTTTAAATATGCCAGTTGAATGTAAGAGCAAGACCATAACCGTGACTCGTGAGCCATATGTTACGGGCGTATGACTTAAACCTTCATGACAAGCTTCTACGAATGTAAAATTATCACGTGTACCCTCCTTAAAACCGGAATTACTAAGACTCGTTCCTATTCCTATGGAACATTTAAGGCAACAATACACATTACACATCTTTCAGGAAAGTCTAACACAACTCCCCGATCATCTCCTAAACGGTCTACAATTCCGAACAACCCCATCAAAGAAAGCAAAAACCAAGTCACCTAAACATAAAGCAAAAGCAACACCTCAAGGATTAAGTCCAACAATTCTACAACTACTAACAACCAAATTGGCAACTCATTCATGATTAAATTGAAAAATCAGCAGACTTACAACAAACACACGTTTTTATTCTTCAGCTTCCTAAAGAAGCCAACTTTGTCAACGTCAAAATTGGCGTGTGGGCAGCACGACAATATTCTTCATCTTTGTTTTTACATTTCTTCCTCTTCTTCTTCTAATCCCCACCTAACCCATACATTCATACCACATTCATTATTCTTCAATTTATACTCTAATTTCCTCTCCTTTTTTCCCCTTTGATTCTTATTCTAAATTTTCCCAGAAAATCCCAGCTCATTTTTTAATCTATTTGTTCCCCCAATTCATTGCTTCAGGTAATCATATTCTTCCCCTTTTTTTTTCTAATTTTGGTAATTTAATTGTAATTTACTCCTTTACCCAAATTATAATTTGTGTATTAATTTCTGGGTTTTGATTTAATTGTCATTTCTTATTAGTAATTGGATCACTTGCTCTGGAATTACTTGTTTTTTTTATGGGGTTTGATTGAAATTGTCATGTTTTTGTGAGTAATTTATAATTATTATGTGTGCCAATTTTTTTTTTTTTTTGTAGGTAATTTTTTGCTCATTTTTTATCTGGGTTTTTTGTACTAGTAATTGGGTTTTGCGCAATATGATTAGTGTTAATCATTGTTGGATTATTATGCATTATTGTCATCTGGGTTTGGTAATTGGGTGTGCTCCAGATCATTAGTTGTGTTAGTCTTGAATGATCTTCTGATTGATTTTCTAGGTTTGAACCTCAATCTTAGTATAGTAATTGGATTGAAGATGTAGATTTTCGAGCAAAGTTATGTGCTTTCGATGACGATGATTTGGGTAGTGATTTAGCTTTTGGTTTTTGATTATCACTACTATGATTTCTGTTTGTTTTTGTCCGATTTCGGAAGATTGATATATTGGTTAAGATAGCTTTACCTTAGTATGGGTTTGATGACGTTTGAACGGTATGAGTGGCAATGGGTGATTAGTTTATCATGAGGAATTTTGGGTGGAGTTAGAGGAAGGGTTTTCTGTAAGGTGTATTTGCGGTTGTGATGGCTGGAATAAGCTTAGGAAAGATATTAACTTTTATCTTTTATGGGGGGGAATGTGGATTTTGGAATCTTGATAGTGGAAAATTTTGGGTATGTATGCTTTTGGAACTCGATTCATTATCCTCGTGTTAGAATTGTGAGCATAAGGTGCTCATTTGGGATTCTGAGATGCTTTTGAAAGTATATCTCTTTGATTGAATGTTCCACTTTGTTAGCTATTTGAAACTTTGTTCAGATACTTTGTAGGTATGAGTTTTGAAAATGAGTTTCTGTGGTAAAGTTATTGGTTTTTAAGTTCTGTTACATAGGAAATATTTTTTAGGAAGGATTGTGGATTAACTAAAATGCATTGATCTTATGTAAAATATCGCAGTCCGTCAGTCACTTTGGTCTTCTTTTGCTTTGTGTATTGCATTAAGAAATTTAATCCGTCGTGTTATGTGTCGTATTTTCTTATATATCTTTCTCTTTTCCTTAATGTTCTAAGTCTCAAGTTAAAAGTTCTGAATGTGAATGTAAATGCTTTTAAATGCCATTTTGTAGTTTCTTTGCTTATTTTGCCTGTCATAAGTTACTATGAATTGCTTTTATGGCAATCTTTCAATATCATATAAATTTGTCCTTTGCTTCATGCTGAAAATTGGAATCTGAATTCCTAATATATGCTAAGGTGTCGATATCCATTTATCTGAATATCTGGTATCTAGTTCTTGTGTGACTTAATATTTGTTCCTCAACTTTCATTTCCCTGTTCACCAGTTTACCTTGGAGATATGGACTTTTGCTTCAGAGAGCCAGCTGGGGAGTCACTTCCCTCAGACCATGATTTTGTTCGATGCCCCTTTTTACGGAATATCAATGAGCCAACAAATTTTTCCTTCACATCTTCGCTGGATTTCTCTTTGCCTGTAAGTCATATTTTTTCACAATTACATTGGAAGTACACTTGCTTTATTTAGAGTATGTATATCATACTCGTCATTTTCCTGCGTCATTATTTCCGCTTAAGTGCTGTTGGACCTATGCCCTTCACTCTATGTGATTGCTTAATTGTTTCACTTGTGTTGTTGCTTCTCTTATATACTGCTCCTGCCAGGTTGATTTGTTTCTGAGTTCTGACCCTTTTTTAATTTGTTATGTTTGCTTAGGTGCGTGGAGGCAAGGGCCCAATTTTCGAAGATGGCCCCAATTTTGACTCGGCATTCGGGTTATTTCATGGACAAGATGGAGTTGTCCCACTTTCTGGGAGATCATATGTGCGATCTGAGAAATTGGAGTTTGGTTCACCTGCTCCTCAGTTTAATCCTTTAGCAGCAAAGGCTGCTACCATTAGCCTCTCTGGTTTTTCTGGAGGGCTTTTCGGCTTTGATGCATTCTCTGAGAAGTGGAAAAATCAACAGAAAAAATCCCAGTCATCAAAGAAGGATTCTTCTTCAAAGGTAATTATTGTGCAAATTTAATGTGATTGGTCTAACCGTCAATCGTAACTTTACCAATTCAAAAGATCTCCCCTTTGGCAATGACAAAGGGGGTCAGGTCTTTACAACCTTACCCCTAAGAAAAATATGACGGGTCTGTTTCTGAATGACCCAATTGCTTTGATATTTGGCACAACAAACCGCTCATGGTATTCCCCATTTATCAGAAATTATGATCTTTGCTAAAACTTATCCGGTCTTGGCATGTGTCATGCGTGCGTCTTGACTTTATTGAATCTCAAAGCTCGTCATCTCATAATCAATTGGTGTTGAAGACATTAGATACATAGTTTTGTTTTGATTTATCCCTCGAAATTGCTTTAAGTCATTAATATCTATATCTCCAGGGAGGAGATGGAAAGCACGAGTCGTTGAGTAATGAGTGGCTCCAGTCAGGGAGCTGTCCAATTGCAAAGTCATATAGGGCTGTGAGCAGTGTCATGCCACTGGTAGCAAAGGCTCTTCAGCCCCCTCCTGGAGTGAAACTGAAGTGCCCACAAGCCATTGTTGCAGCTCGGGCTGCCATATCTCGGACTGCCTTTGCGAAAAACCTCAGGCCCCAACCTTTACCTTCAAAAATCCTCGCGATTGGACTTCTGGGAATGGCAGTAAATGTGCCATTGGGTATGTGGAGAGAGCATACAAAGAAGTTCTCACCTTCTTGGTTTGTTGCTGTTCATGCAGCAGTCCCATTCATAGGCATGCTGAGGAAATGCGTCTTGATGCCTAAGGCTGCCATGGCATTCACCATAGGAGCTTCAGTGCTGGGTCAGGTCATTGGATCAAGGGCTGAGCGATACCGCCTGAAGGCCAAAGCTGCAAGTAAGTTGGCCTTACTAGAAACTTCTGCTGGCGAAGGAAAAACTTTGCAGGTCCTCACTGTCAACAATGGTGGCAACTGTGGCGATATGGTGAAGTGGGACCCCCTCTCCCTTCATGTCAGCGAGCCTGCCTCGTCCCCTGGCGTCTGCTGTGCAGCATAATCCCTGGCTGTTTAAGGAAACTGTATCTCTGTGTGATATCATATGTGTGCCTTATTTGTATCATTATTGGAGTATAATTGAAATCCTCTTAGCCTCCACTTGGAACGGCGTCTGCGAAAATTCTATTTTTTCTGCAACAAAACTGAGCTTGTGTACTCTAATAAAAGTGCTGATTGTGATAATACAATATACATTGCATGTCTTTCCCATTATCTATACCGCTGAACTGTTACGATCTTTCTAAAATCTGGCAACTGTTTACGCAACTGCATCTGTGTTCAATTGTCCCGTGTAACTAAATGTACATTATGGATTTATAATCACATTTACATGGATTAAAGTCGCATCTGAGATCCACAGGATGAATGATCAAATTATCAGAGCACTCGTCATGTTTATACAGCGAAAATCTGGACAAGAACTGTCAAATTTGATATTCCTGCATAAACCTTTGTGCTAGATAATGCGTGTATCATCTAGTTGAATGGCTGAATGCAAGACTCAAAAGAGTAAACGACCCCCCAACGTTAAAGAACATCGTCTCATTTCGATCCCAAGAACATCAACGACTCTTTAAAACACACACCAACCACATTTATGTCGAGCAAGTAAATCACGCCAATCCACGTCTACTTATACAAACACATTAGCTCTAATAACTTTTGCAAACATCTTAACCTAAAAAACACAAAACTCAATCGTAAGTTCGTAACCGTCATTTTAAACATCGTAATCATCATCATCGCCGTCGATCGGTCGTTCGATAATCGGAACCAAATCCAATCTAAATACTAGATGCAGCTACAATTATTTTGGTTAGCGTAACAAGTGAAATAATTCTTCTAAAAACTTCCATGCTGTCTGTTTGAGACCTTTCGAACACACTATAGCGAAAAAAAATGACGACAATCGGTGTAACATGGCCTGAATTCAACGACGGTCTCACATACAACGACGTCGTTTCCGCCTCTCTATCTGGTCTCCTTCTCTCTCTCTCTCTCCTCTTTCTTCTTCCTTCAACTTCATTAATTCTAATCTTAATCTTAATTATCTTTAATTACATGCATATTATATGATTTTGTTCGTATAATTTTCTTTGCTAATTATTTTACTGTTTTAATCAGCAGGTTTAACTTTGATTGAATTTTACTCTTCCAAGTACACCAGTTCAGCTCCTTTGCAAGGGTAAATTATTTCCTCAATTATCATTTTTTTTTTACTTTTCTGCTGTCTTTTTTTTTTTATAATTTGTTATTGTTTTTTCTTGATTATTATTGCTAATTTTGAGGAATGTTGATAATCTTGATAATTTAATTATAATGTTATTTGATTTGTTAATGTAGATTATCATCTGATTACTTGATTTTTTCGATTTTTCATTTGTTTAATCAGTTGGTTGCAGCGTATTCATAATAAACAGGTCCGGAATCTTTATTAATAGTAATTAAATTAGCAAATTATATTGTTTTTTAATTCTGTTTTGTTTTAGAAATGTTCTGAATTGTGATTGTTGTTCGCTGTAGATTACGATTGACGGCGAAATTGTGACAGATTCAAACACTATTCTCAGGTTGTAATTTGGTTGTAGTGTCGTAAAATTTCGATTTCAGACAGTTTAACGATGAGATGAGGGGAGTTGTTAAGGTTTTAGGTTAATAAGAACTCGCCTCGTCTTAGCGTGATTCTGTCTTTACTGTATGTACGTTTGTTATGGTGTTTATTAACTGAGTATTGTCGAATTTACGTGTAGAGCTGGTAATGAGTTGGTCTATCATCGGCTTCCCTGGAAAGAGCCGGAAGCACCTTACTTACTTGAAGTTCTGTATGAAGATAATGACATGGTAGCGGATTTTTCTAATTCTTATCGCAATAAGTATTATCAGATACTTGAATTGATGTTTTTTGCATCGAAATGTTGCCAACCTTCTCATGTTGTATCGGGTTTGTGACACTCCTTTGGCTTTGGGAAATGATACAATAGTCACCCGGCATAATTGTGTTTTAAGTGTTTTGCGAAAACTGCATTTAGATATAGTAAGAGCTCAATGGGGATGGTAGACGCTGACCTAGTGGAAGTGTGTGAAAGTTGTAACAGATTGCTTGTAGCTTGCATGTGGCTTTGCAATCGCGGTCATATGGATTTCTAGTCACAGAAACTCTTTGTCATACTAATCACAGAAACTCTTTGTCATACTAAACTCTTAGAATGTCCCAACTGCATGAACAATGCTAATCACAGAAACTCTTTGTCATACTAAACTATTGTCTTTTTCTTTCATAGAGTACCGATACTTGTATTTCAAAGTTTCAGTTTATCTGGATAAATGCTGTTTATTGACATTTAGTTTTCAAATGGCCATTGTCCAACAGGTTGCTCTGAATAAGCCATCAGGTCTTCAAGTCTTACCTGGAGGACTCTTCCAGCAGCGGACTGTTTTGACACAACTTCAATGGCTTGCTAACAAAGCCAGCAACTCGCAACTGAATCAGGAACCGCATCCTGTTCCTGTTCACCGTCTAGGCAGGGGAACATCAGGTGAATTTTGGTTTCTATGCGCAGTTTTACTGTTAATGAGATGGATTGTGATTTGAAAATGTGAGACGGATTGTGATTTGTAAATATAATCCTCTCACTTGATGGACTAGTCAATGACAAGTACATCTTCAGATAGTAAACCACCCCTACAAGGTTGTTTTTCTTATTCAAAAAAATAGTTTTATCACTTTTTCAACCCAACCCTCCTGGTATGATCAAATTAGCCATGCTATGTAATATTCACATGATGCCACCGTCAATTGATCTAATTCGTCCTTTCTCATGAACTCTTTATTATTATTGGGGAGGTTGGTATCTAAACTTTCCCCCGAAGTTTGTATATCCATGCCTACATATTTACTGATTGCCAAATATTCCTGTTTTTGGTTGATGAATGCTCATGTACCTTACTGAAGTGGTTCAATGCCATCCAGGTGTATTACTTTGTGCAAAGACAAAACGGGCAAAGGCCTGCCTTGCTGCATATTTTGCTGATGGAACGTCACTGGTCAGACTTAAAGGGTAGTCCTGTTCATCCTTGTTATTCTCTCATGCATTATTATGTTGAAGTCATCTCCATCAGAGGAACATGTTACACACATAAACACACACACACAAACACAGACACAGACACAGACACAAAAATATAATCAAGCTGTTAACTCAAGTAAGCCTTATACTCTATTAGAAGAGCTTCCTCTAAAGAAACATCCTTGTCCCTTGGGTGCTTGATTCTTGATATTGAATTATTATATGAGATTTTGTTGACCGAAAATCCACCAGAAAGCCCCTTCACAATTTTGGAGAACAGAACAACTATGGGAAGATAGGCCATTTTAAACCCTCTGACTTGTGTATTTTTGCTATGATAGATCTGATGCTTTCTGTTTGAATGTGATTGTGGAGATATCTAATCTTATCATCTAGCTTTGTTCTGTTATATTACTGCGGATCATGGTTGTTTGTGGTGCAATTTTCCATCATAACTGTAGCTTTTTGTCAGCTCCCTGCATCATGATGTATGTAAGACTGCTTCATTTACGTTGTTGAGTGTTGACGATGCAGAACAGCAAATGTGGATCTCAGAGAGCGGAAGATTACAAAGATATACCGCGCGTTGGTAAAGGGGTTAATAAACATGGATGAGGTAAAGTGTGCCTCGTATGCACATGAGAGTGCGAGCATGTATGGATGCTAAACTGCATAATTTTTTATAACTATCATGAAACTACTTTGGCTGCGAATCTTTCATTTCTTTCAAGTTATGTTGAGTGAATTTATTTGATATAGTAGTTGTCTTTCAAGTTCTAATGACAATTTCTTAATTTTGAACAAAATAAATGTATTAACAGATTGAGATCAACCAGCCAATTGGAACAATGCGATATCCTGGGGTTTCTAGTGGTCTATATGTTGCCTTACCCTCAGGTAATATCCTTTTCACATTGATTTTCTGACAGACAATTAATAATCTGGGTAAATAGCCAAAGGCGTGAAACAAAAAAGGAAAATAATAGATAAATGGAAGCTTTCGAGTGGCTCCACACTCCCAAGGTCAACTACCAGTAAATTGATGTTTTATCTGACAATTGAAGGAGTAATTCTCATAGTAACATAACTCTCATGGTAGATTACTCCCAAATTAAACTGTAAACTACTGAAGGGCAAAATACATACTTGCCCTTCCCATTTCCTTCAAGAATGTGTACTTGATGAGTTGAAGTGGGTTGTTTTATTACGAATTACCAGAGATTGCTCCAATTCCGTTGAACGAAGGTACTGGAAAGACCTTCCAAAGACACAAAGCTGAATCGACCACTCATCCACAGACATAGTCTAAAGAATGTTAATCCCCTTAAAAGTACAATAGTTTTACTCAAGACTAATACACAAAGCTGCTTGCAAAGCACATTTTGGCAGCAGCATTTGTTCTTTTCTTCTACCCAAATTGACGATCTCAATATGTAAGAACCTAACCAAAGTGTTAGGACAACAGTTGCTCTAATGGCATAGTGCTGTGTCAGCTACTGTAAGCAAGAATGGAATGTTTGTTATTTTATGAAGTATTGACTCCTAAGATCATCTTTAGTTCTCCTAACATCTGTGTCTCCCATGGATAGGTTATGTGTACCTATCTTTCGTAATATGGATGGTGATACTGAGTCATTAGTAAGAGTATTTTCCATTGTCAGAGGATGTCTGTACTAGTGGCCGGACCCTTATGTGATGCTTATAAACCCCTTTATACTCCTTGAAGCATCTTGTATCTTTGTGCAAGGCATCTTACCTAAGCTGTTCAAAAGATTGAGGAATGAGAAGTTCACGTGTGAGATTTGTATACAAGATAATTAGGGCATATGTGTTGTTTATTTTTCCATTTCTCTCTTTTACCTAATTGACTGCTTTCATCACCTCACTTGCAGTATTCTTTCTGTGATTAGGTAAACCAGCTTTGAGCAAAGTCAGGATTGTTGAAAGAGATGTACAGAAAGATCAAACATTGGTCAAGGTGATATGTTATTAACTTATGCTGGGTAATGATATATTGCTACGCTATTATTACCTTCTCGTTTGTGGGAGTTTTATATCAAAACTGAATATGCACTAAAGAAAGAATACAACATCAATGGCCTTGTTATCGTGTTATCTGCCTACATCATGATCTATACTCTCAATTCTGTTGCATCTTCTCCTTTGCTATACCCAACTCTGCTCACCATCTGTCAGCTGTGTCTTAAAAGTAGAGCCATAAGGTTTCTATTGTGAAATGTGGACTATCATGCTTTAGAATTTAGGATATTCAGGAGCTTACAGAGGCATTCATATTTCCAAAATTCCTGACACTTGTGGGATATTGGCTTCAAGTTTAATACATGAACTTGTAGACATGATTTTAGTCAGAACCTAATTAAGAAGTCAGAAGTCAACAAACTCACCACAAACCACAACAAGTGGACGGATCCGTACGAGACCTTTTAGTTTTGTTCATTGCAGCTCACAGCTGACACGTTGACTCTTCTGCATTTTGTATGATCATACAATTTGTTTTGAAATTGAGTTCAAATTTGCTCTTGTGACTATTTGTTACTGCATTGTCCTGTGTTTGTAATGTACTTAACTGTGGATTGTTTGAGCAGGTGGAGATTCAGTCAGGAAGACCTCATCAAATCCGCATTCATCTTTCTTTCATAGGGCATCCACTGCTAGGTAAATTTGTGATTGCATGTTTAATTTCGCTGTTACAAGACATATCCAACTCCTAGTTTAAGCTTCACGGTTTATTCCAGAGACTACCCTTTCTTTTATTGTGACTCATACAAAAGTTACTTCTTCTCAAATGTTTACATACATGTGGTGCACAAGGTCCAAGCCTCCAACGTGAACGCCCACGGCTTAAATAAATTGAGCCGCAAAATTACCAATGTTTAAACTAAGCTGACTGACTAAAACATATGCTCTCTCTGACTTAATTCGTTGTTCTGATTATCTTCGCCTTTCTTTTCAAGGGTTTATATTTCAATATTTGTGGTTATAATGCTTTGTGATCCCACATCTTTCCCAAGTTTCATATTCATCTACACCTTAGTACTTTCCTCTAATTCTCAGTAATTTGAGTAGCTTATATTCAAAATTGAAATCCCCTCCGTTTCACTTTGTTGTTCCCATTGCTATCTCTTATCTAAGGCATTATATTAGTTTAGGGATCCATCGCGAGTATTTACGACACATGTCAATGCTTATTGCCTTATTGGTACCTATTTATAAAAAAAATTAAAGATGCGTGTTATGTCTGTATGCTAGGGACACTACATTGTTGGAAAGATGAAAGGCTGTCTGTTACTCTAAAATGAATGCCATTCCTCCATGATATAGACCAATTCTCAGGATACAACAACAACAACAACAACAACAACAACAACCAAGCCTTATTCCCAAAATGATTTGGGGTCGGCTAACATGAATCGTCATCCAGTAATCGTCTTGTGTACGCCAAGAAATTTCGAAAACGTTGTAAATATTTTAGAAGTATTTAAACATTTTCAAAGGAAATTTAGAAAGTCGTCAAAATAAATAAAAAGTTTAAAAAAATATTGCAAAAAACAGATGAACTTTGAACACAAGTTAAAAAGTTTTGGAAAAATAGTTGGAAAAACCAAACAAATAAATCAAAAGGGGTCAGAAAAAGTTCTCCACATGGATAGAGTCTCGCCACCCTGCCCTATCCAACACCATACTCTCTTCAAGCCCTAGGAAGCTATGTTGTACAAAGTAAGTCATTAATGGTGTTTGCTTGCTCTACATGAGCTGCTTTTCAGGTGATCCGCTTTATGTTGCTGGTGGTCAGCCAAGATGCTCTGATTTGGAGGTCGGAGATGAAAGTTATGCCGAAGATGGGTATGAAACTCGACATCTCTAATTCTCTATTCAAATGGTTATACCTTTCACGAGAGTCCTGATCATTTAAGAGGTCTCCTTGATAATTGAGTTCCTTAAAAGAAAAATTACAGGAGCTTACAATGGCAAGTTGAGGAGTTTATCATCACCTGAGCAAAATTTGGCATTCAGATGCAGGGAACTCTAGAGCATGATATTTAAAGTCTTGGGATTTATGGGCATCTAGCGTTCAGTCAGGATTGTTGCTACAACAAGTTTATTTAAGAAATCTCACTGCTTGACACCAAAAACGAAAAATTCTACCTGTGTAGCCCTTTTAGTTTCTGCTTCTAGATTGACTGATGGTCTGTGTCTATAAACCTTAAGGTTACTCTATATTGTCTCGTGCTTGGAGGAATCTCGTGTATTTTGTATTCTAATGTCAGCCAATGTTTCTTTTCTGCCACTATACAGCGGTTATCAGCGCCCTGTGAAACCCGTTCCAGGAGACACTGGATATCACTTGCATGCCCATGAAGTGACCCTTTCCCACCCAACTACAAATGAGGTAACAAAACTTTATAATTTGGTCAATTTAGAAGGCAATAATAATTGTTCCGAAGTGGTAGGATCGTGAATGTAATAATCTCTCTTGAGAAAACCAGAAGGGGCCAGCCTAGTTTGTAGCTTGCATGTAACTGTGTGTTTAGGCGTTTAGCAAATAATAATCTATTTTCACCCCATCTCTGTCGGAGGTTTTCGACACAATACCCATCTTCCCTGGAGGAGGCCGAGTAGTCTCAACTGGAATAATTTCCAAACTGCACCGTTTGGGTCTGACTTGTCTTGTAAGATAGCCTTCTCTTTTTTGGTTAAAAAATAAAATAAAATAAAAAATAAAATAAAATAAAATAAAAGAATTGGGACCTCTGTTCCGTGCCTAAAATCACATTACCGTATACAGGGGGCATGAGGCCCAGATATAAGCCCCTCCAGTTCCAAGACTTTATTATAAATCTTTTTTACTAAAGTTAAACTTGCTTTTCTGGGTGCTCATTGCTTGTAAACTGAACATCCATCATCTTTCCTGCGCAGATAATGAAAATTGTTGCCCCATTGCCTTCAATACTGAAAACTGTGAACGAGTAGCTCCATTGGTTACGAACTTTAAGTAACGAGGTTGAGCATTTAGAGATTTGTATGTTCCGTCAACAAATCTTTATGTGGTCGTAGAGTTGTGTCAAGGACGATATCCACCTTAACCCCCCTCGGTTGACGGATTCTACCTGCTCGTGGAGCACAACGATAATCAACAAAATCACAATGGCAAGAAGCAAACAAACAGAAGGGGGAAGAAACGTGATAGAGTTGAGACAGCCTCGAATATGCCAGTATAAGAGGTCCACTCTATTGACGAACTGAGGTACTTTGGAGTACAAGACAAGATTGTCGGTCTGTCCGCAGATGGAAGGAGCCTTGAATTTGCTATGAATTTTGCACATTATTTCGTATTTTCCATCAAATACAACAAATGCAAAACCTGCAATCTTACAAGCAATCTAAGAGGCCTAAGACCAAAAGAGATGAATCCAACAATACAAAACCCTAATGTACAATGCGGCAAAGATATTTGCCGCTAGGGGCCACCCTAAACAATGGCCCCTATCGTCCCTACTACCTCCCTACATCACCTTGACCACCCCAAGAATCCTCCCTAACCATCCCGTTAACCACATGACCACCACGGCCACCATACTCTTGACCCGGATACTGCCAGTTAAGGGCAGAAACCGGATCTGATACGCTCGTGCATGCACCCCCATGAAAATCTCCCTGTACAACGTTCAATTTAACAAATTCCTTCCCATTAGGCTGTAAGCTCGACACAGCCTCGAAACCATTCCGCTCTACTCTTGGCAACATACTCCGCCTTGGCTTAATGTCTAAGGTGAATGGTGGCACCCCATTGCCCATATTAAATTCTGTCGGAGAGAACTCACAGGCATTATTTAAATTACACTCGTCGGAATTCACAGCTACTTGCAAAGACTGCTGCTCCGTCTCCGGAGAGGAAACTGAACAATTGGCAAACGCAGCTGGATACCTAGCCAACAGCAAAGCTGAGGACTCTGTGAGAGATGGATAGCCTACCTGTATCTTACTTCCATCCCAAATCCCATAGGTCCTAACTGGAACGTTCTCGAGGCCCACAAAGCCACTGTGATCATGCTTGACTAACGCAGAGTTTCCATCTGCATCCGAACTTGAAGCCAATTTCATATTAATGCCACCAGATACTGGATGCAAATTTGACTTCTCATCGTGACAGTGGGCACTTGAAGTTGCTTTATCATGTGAGGATGGTTTGCTGAGAATCTTTCCAAAAAGTTTAACATCACCAGCACTGCTGCAAGGCTTCTCTGTGTCCGAACCACTCCCAAACATTGCATGATCCTTGGGCCGACCTTCACTCTTAGGAAGGAGAGGAAGCTCAGCAACTGCATTCTGTGATGCTACACGACTGCATTTCCTGAAATAGAACTCTGGAAAAGATTGCACTTTACTCTCCGATCCAGGCTTATGGGTGGTAACACTATTCACATTCGTCTTGATTGACGAATCCAAAGACACACTCTTCAAATCTCCGCGTGCACCTTGTCTGACCAAAGAGCTGCCAGAGCGGGTTGATTGTTCGCATTGCCCATCTCTGAAACCAGCGGACTCATTATGCGCATTAGACAAGTGTGGGGAGTCACTGTTCTCACACGTAGCAACTGAATTTCCATTCGTAGCCTGAAGAACAGATTCAGGATCCACAACAGTTGAAACATTTACCCCAGTAGGACAGTCAATTGCATGATGTGATGTGCCATCCTGGGTGATCAGGTGAGCTCTTTGCTGAATATCATCACCAGATTTATTGTCCTGTACATCAACCACCCCACCAGGACCAAGATCAGAAACATCTGCCAGGCTATCAGCTGGACATAGAACTTCTGGTTCTGTATCTGTGTCATTACAATCCAATTGTCCCGCTACGCAATTATCTTCTGACATAGTTGCATCAGCAACAGAAGAATCAGGCTTGGAAACATCTAGACTCGCATGTGGCAAGTCTTCATCCATTCTAGAACATGATTTATCACTGCAGCTCACGGAACCAGTCTCTACAACACATGCATCTTCAACATCACTTCCACCGCCATTTGTTTCATTGCTTCCAAGGACTCCTCCGCTACAACTTCCTAGATGTAGGGTTTCTAGACCAAGGCATTTCCGAGCCTTGCTGAAGAAGACTTTGCATTGATCCCTGGTCTTTGTCCTCACAAGAAGTGATATCTTCAAAAAGTCTTTCCCATGAGACCCAAATGCCTGGACAAATAACGCTTTCTCATCATCTGTCCAGTCAACAGGATCCATCTCTCCACAACTTTCATCTGAACAGCTATTATCTTCAACATTCTGTGTGACATCTGGCGTCAAAGGCCGCCTAGCAGACGCACCAACTTTTTGCCTGAACTCATGGTTGCCATCTGCAGGATCAACAGAACTAGTGATGCAAGAACTCATAGCCTCTGATGACAACGAGCCACAGATGCCGGCCAAAACATCAGCCGCCGCAGTTTCCCTCTCGTCTTCAACACATAAACTACTTAATGTTTCAATGCAACCATCTGATCCTTTGGACTTCCTGTTGCTTGATTTTCCTGAGACTAATTTTGAACTTTTCAAGGCCTGATCAGCTTGAGCAGCAATAGCCGAAGCTGCACCCAAGACATCAAGAGATGCAGCATTTACTTCCCTACCCCATTTCTTCCCAGATGTCAACATGTATGTATCGGAGGACAAGGGCTTTAATTGCTTTTTCACATCCAGCTTCTTAGTCTTATCGAAACATTCTGATCTATGATTCTTGTAATAGAATTGAATGCAATCAGCTGTGCTCTTGTGATCAAGAAAAGAAGCAATTTTTCTGAAATCTTTACCAAAAAAAGATAGTTTTTCCATGAATATTTCTTTCTCCTCGCTGGTCCACGGGTTTGTCAATGCCCTCTCCTGCTCAACTGCAAAGGGATCCTCCACTAATCCATTACTCGAAACAAACCTTGATGACATCTTTTCCTTCTCATCCAAAATCATAGCTGGCATCTTCAGACTGTTTCTGTAGGTTTTCACCTCAGAATCTGATAGTAGCTTCTTTGTGAAATTTAAGATCTCAGTAGTCGGAACCAAGCTTAAACTCCCACCTGCAAAATTCAGACGCAGGCAAGAACATAAAATCATTGCTAATCCAAAACTAACTCTCGAAACAAAACAAGAAATTCTTTGTTACAAATATCTACATCAGCAAGGTGAAAAAGAGAAATGATATCGGTCACACAAACAAAAACAAAAATTATAATATCTAAACAACCTGCTCCTATATAACAAGGCAAAGTTGAACATGATAAAAAGTAAAAAAGCCGCCTCAAATATGGTTTATTGTACGTCATTCGTGTAAATCTCCCCAACAAAATCCTTCAGCATTGCCATGTCAACTCAACCTGTTACCCGCATGTCACATATGATATATTCATGCAAACGCATTCCATTTAAACCCAAGTCGAAAAGGACCATTCTACGCCAATAGGCACGAGTCCCTAGGAATTAGCTGCATACGCCAACAAAAGATTTAAGAGGGAATCAAGGTTGGCCCAGTAGTTAAGAAATCAACCTGCATGGATGTTGTCACTTGGTTTGGAGGTTTCAGGTATGGAGCAGGGACTTCAAGGTTCCAGCCCTCACTTAATGTTTAATTGTAATTTTTAATCATTGGCCTAAACAAATATCCCCTCCAAGCCCCCATCTGGTATTGAAGATCACCCTTCCGTGAGGATTCACATCACCATCACTACACACCAATCCCTACCGCAGTACCACTCACCACCTACCAACTAATACTCTTATACCACCACTACTACCCTAACACCGTCACCACCAATCAAGTCATAACACCACTACCACCGCCCCACAAAGAAAAGCAAGGAATATAGCTTGAGGAATGATATCTCCCAACAATAAGCAGGTGTCCAACTCCCAAAAAAGAATATCATGGAGCCAATCCAGCATGCTCTAAACTAGCTTGCATGTCTTGACTACTGCACGAACCCACAACTGCTTTACATGTAAGCTTAACACAGAGTCAGGGCCCGAGATCACACCCATTGGTCTCTCTTATGCATCCACCGGTCCACACCAAATTACGCTCAATCACAAGCCACACAAGGAATTGTAGAGAGAAAGTGAAGACCCACCATATCCCTTCAAAAGCTTTAGGTTCATTATTTACAAAAAAAATGAAAATTCATAACTACCTACAATCTTTTTCTATTTATCCACCTTTGTTAACCCTGGTTGGCTTGCTACAGTTTCAAGCACCAAAAGTCCTTGGGAGTATTACTAGATGTACAGCTGCTTCATTTCCATTTTCCCCACTTTGGTAATTGTTTAAAAATCTTTACACCATTAGCGAGATAATAAACAGAA
Organism: Spergularia bocconei; assembly: GCA_963457585.1. Lineage (NCBI taxonomy): Eukaryota > Viridiplantae > Streptophyta > Magnoliopsida > Caryophyllales > Caryophyllaceae > Spergularia > Spergularia bocconei. The sequence goes on along the minus strand of OY734951.1, from coordinate 5,671,626 downwards.
GTTTCTTGCAAAGAACCTAATTTTAACCACAGGAAAGGGAAAGAGAAGCTCACAGAACGCGACAATTAATACCATTTTCAAAACTCTTTCCTACGCCATAATCCTGGGGTGCATCCTAGTACAAAGTCTGATGACTTCTCTAAACATTAAGGGCATTCATATTTCTTTCCAAAAATTAAGTAAGCTATTAAAAGTAAAAGCTCAAGTACAGTTAAAAAGGAAAACGAAGGCAAGGGCATTTCAAAAACAGGATTTACTATGTGAAATATCTTTACCTGGTGAAGCAAAACGTGAGCGAATGGAGGACCGATGCTTCTGATTCGCAATTTGCATTGTCCGTGAAGCTTGATCATGTTTTTTGTGCGGTTTTGTCCGTTGGGTTCTCAAAGAAAGTAAGCGCAAATCCTCCTTCCAAAGGTGATGAAAGGCTCTATACTTCATTGATATCACTCTCTCCTTGAACTTGAGAGACCTCTTCCTCCTCAAAAACTTCTCCCTCATTGTGGTATCAACAGATACGCAAGAAAATCTGATTGACTCCGTACTGACGCCACTATTATCAGTAGGAAGCAACTTAATAAGCCCCTCAGAGGCTTTGGCAGCAGTATCCTTATTAGAAGCTAATATGATGTCACACATATTGTCCTCTTTCTTATCACAAACACCTGGATGCTCAACCATAGCTACACCTACAATACTATCTTTAAAGCCATTTGCATCATCACCTTGACAGCGTGTCCCCCCCATTGTCTTCTCAATTTCTGGCACAGTTTTAGAGGAACTGACAAACCCATTGTCTGCAGAAGAAGAGATTTTCCACTCACAAGGGGACACTGGCTTCTGAACAGGAAGAGGCTCCACAAACTTAGAAGTGGCAGTACCAGGACTATCAATATCTTCTATCTTGTCAGCTCCTCCAGCATTACGGCTAGGAAGTGCATTTTCAACAATCATGTCTTCAGATGAGCCCACTTCTAAAGAAGCAGGTTTAGTAAAGCCTTTTAGGCCACCTTCACCATCTATAGGCAAAACATTTGATGAACCTGGACATATGACACCTTGAGCAGAATCGGCTTTCAATGACTTCAATTCAATTTCAAGTGAATCAATTTCAGTTTCAGTCAGCTCTAATGCCTTTGAAATATCACCTTTCCATAATAATAGCTTATTGAAAGCTGATGATCTCATGAAACCAGAATCCATTGAACATTGATCATCTACTAGTAACAATTCATTTAGCAAGGAACTCAGATTGGTTATCGAGTTCAGTTCCAATTTCTCCAAACTGAACTGCATTCCTTCAGGCAGATTCTCAGACACAGGCTTCGATGACACACTGAAGTTGTTCGCATCACCATCAGTTGTCTTCCCATATGTTTTCTCCTCCAGCCCTGTCACAAGTTGTGGAGATGAGAACATAAACATTCAAGACATGGGACAGAAAGAGTCAACCACCAAAATAATAATTCTGATCCGAAACAGCCTATAGTAACACATAGCACTCTTGCTGCAGACATATAGCCTTTAATAACACTGCACTCTTGCTGAAGACAAATACAATTTACTCCACATGTATTTCTAGTTTCTCATACATTCAAACACCAAACGAAACTTCAGAGAACCAACACTTTTAGCAATAAATCGAGTAGTCAAATCTAAAACATCACAATGACACAAACCAGTGAGCTCTGACACACGGAGCACACACACACAAGATGTCGGAGCACACACACACACACACACACACACACACACACACACACACACAAGATGACGGAGTACAAGCACACACATTACAGTACAGTGTGACCAGAACTAGGAAAGGGCCGTCAGAATCGACCACCTTTTAGCATCTGAAAATCTGTAATGTGCATGCTTATCAGCACGCAAAGAATTTGCATATTTACCCCATCACAAAATGGAATGGAAACCTGGGCATTATACATTTCAGGAAAAGCTTCTCAATAATGTAGAGTTGCCTAACAAGACAAGCTATTGTCAAAGAATCCTCTAAGCTCTAGAGATTGATGGCACCCATAATTGTTGTGCACCATTATGAGTACAGGTACCTAAAATTCGAATTACAAAAGAGACATCAGTCTCACCATTGCCATAGACAAGTTGCGGAAATCAAATGGCCCTAATTATTCTGTAAGTTACTTGTGACAAGGGCAGAAAGATGAGCATGAGAAGGCAATGCCAGGAGATCGTGCACTTTGTTCTTAAAGCATGATATAGGAGTCCCACCTTGAAATGGAAGGAAGCTTAAATGTTTTTTCCACCATAACTTGAGAGAAAGGGAAGTCCTTGGAAATAATGAACAATAATGTGGAAGCTAGTTTAAAAGACCGAAGGAAGGAAGTCAAGGAAGTTTGCATTCTACATTCCCTAAAACAATTGATAAATCCAGAATAGATCAATTGTCAAGAACAGCAAAGACATCTGCTAAAGCCTGAATTAACAGAACATGCAACCAAAGCTGCTCTCTGATCTTGAAACAATTTTTATGGTACGACAATGTTGTTTTAAAGTTTCAATGAAAATTCGACCCCAGATTGTGCCTATGCAAATGATCATGTATGCATGAACCTAACCTTTCCAATTCCTAAGAAAGAATTATCTGTCAAATTTTCAAGACCCATTTCTCATCCAACGTTTCTAACAAGATTATGTCTTCCTCATTAGTTTCTCAATCTATATGTGCCTTGGCTGAAAGAATATACATGTCTTGGACACAAAGACAAGGTACCAGCAACAATTCTCTTCCTAATCTCCTATCGAGATCAGCACGTTCCAGTAACACACAACATGAAAAAGGAAAGGTTGATAAAAAGCTTGGGGAGAACGCAAAATACTCAAACGGTAAATTAAAGTCAATAAGCAAGCTATCAAAGAAGGGAAAACAAGACCAATGACATTAATGGAAAAATGTTCAATAAGACCAGTACCTGGAGAAGAGCTGCATGCGAAGGATGACGGTGTGGTAGGAGAAGAACAATCAGAGAAACCTGTAATCTTGGGACTCTTGTCAGCCAAATTTGAGGTGGCTGAACGTGTGGGTTCCACATGACCAACAGTTCCTGTTGTTTCAATCTTTCCTAGATTTTCTTCAGGGCCTTCCACTTTCTTTTTTTCGTACTTTGCCAATCCCTCCCCCCAACCAAGCCGTGGTTTCTTTCTAGAGCTTGCGTCTTCAGAGGGATTATCAGAGGCAGCAACATCCCCAGATGGTGATTGCACAGGGGTGCCATTCTTTGGGGCTAAATCACCTTTCACATCACTAGACTCTCCTCCGGTGCTCTTAGAGCTACTTGAATGACTGAAACCAGAACCCCTTGATGTCAAACTTCCTGAGCGAGACCACTTCAAAGGCTTCCAGTCTAGGCTTCCCAATGAGCTCTCCTTACCAGCTCTCTGGCTAATAGTTGACCCATTGGTATCACCTGTTTTATCAGCTTCCTTTGAATGCATCTGAGCACTAGGATCAGAAGTAGGATGAGAAGGACGAGCAGGAGAATTGCCAACTGATCTCTGGTCATTCATAATATGAGGCCTACCCGATGTATTTGCTGGACCATTGTACTGATGGTTATTCTCCCAAGAATGGCCTCGCCATTCTTTCTGTCCAAACCCGTTACGATTGTCCCTGTGAAATCTACCATATCTACCATCTCCTCGTGGCGCAGATGGCCTGAATTTGTCATCATCAAGAAACCGATCACCAGAACGAGGTGTTGAATAACCGTGAGGAGAATCTTCTGGATACATCTGCCATCCACCCTGCTTACCATGACCTTTGAGGTAATAAATATAAAAAGAAAAAAATAAGAAGGGAAAAAGAACAGATATCAAACACATGAAATTGAATAGAAGGCTTGTGCAGTAAACAGCATAATCATTCCATCGAACTCAGATAAAGCAGCAAGAAACAAAGGAAAAAACAATCAAACTAGAGTCCTAGACAGTAAAAAAAGAAACAAAGTAACATAAATCAAAAGACTCCATTCCCTCCACCTCGTGTTGAACTGCAAATCCATCAATTAGCTGAAACAATTCAATCAGGAACCAAAGCGAAAGAACATAAACCCATAAGAATCCCAAACAGCATCCTAGACTGTCACGATCCTAAAGAGGCTTGCATCTTTATTGAGGTAACGGGGGGGGGGGGGGGGGGGGTAACAGATGTACTGCCCTACTCTACGTTTAAGATATAGATAGGTTGTTTTGAGCAGACCCAAATTGAAGTTATCCATCCAGAAATGTGTCGTAACACACTGCTACTTCCATCATATCGAAAGCCCTTTCGCTCCATTGCAAACTAAAAATTCAAACTCGACTGTAACACTTTTTGAAAAAAGAGAAACCAGGCGCGGAAATTTCCCATCTACCCCTGAACTCTCACCTGAATCTACCTCACAAGGCGCATAATCACCCAGCAAACTAGTTAAAAACAGTCTTAAGAATGTCCAAATCACAAGCACAGTGCTCATAGCTGCTACAGTCAGCTAGAGACACGAAACCCCCAATAAAAACACTCCAGCTCAGAAAATGATCAGAAGGCATCAACCCTAATTACCTACTCTTGAATTCCTAATTTCCTACTAGTTTTCCATAAGCCTCACCCCTCATTTCCCCACAAACTAATGATCACAAATCAAACCAAAAACCAAAAACCACGAAACGAGGCGTCAATCATCATTAACTCAAGCATCAAACCCACAAATATCGACATAAGTTTCGTTGACCATAAAGCTGCCGACAAAACAAAAACCCTAAAAAGCAAAACTCAACATACCCCCAAATCAACAACATGAACACAAACCCAACCCAAAAAAATCACCCCTATCATCCAATACCGAAAACCCTAGATTTAATCTGCCGCCACACAAATAATAAAAAAAAAAAACAACAATAATCGAATTCAAGTGAGGCAACCCAACAACGAGCTAGACTTTGTGGCACGGCGCCCTTTCCAAGGCCCCATCATCATCAGATCACCACCCGAAAAATCCCTTAAAAAATCGAAATCGAAAACAAAGACAAGATAAAGATAAAACTAACCAGGAGGGCGGCGAAACTCGGAAGAAGGCAACCCCCAACGAGGTGAAAACTCATTGGAATTACGAGATCCGGTGGCGAAAGGCGAAGAAGGCGACTCCCTCCACCTCCCAGGCCCACCACCACCACCACCAGGCCCACCTATATTATTATTATTATTATTATTATGGTGGTGGTGGTGCCCATGTTCGTATCCGTGTCCGTGTCTCCGTTCTCGGAAGAACTCACCCTTACGATCCCAAGGCGGCAACGGCTCCGGCGGCATCAAAGCGGGCCCACCACTAGTTCTAGTAATACTAATAAAATCTTCTTCTTCTCTTGACCTTGACCTTGACCTCCTCCTTCTCCTCTCTCTCCTGCTATAGTTATTTGCATAGGGCATACACACAAACCCTTTCTTTAATTTCCACACAAAACGTAAATATTACTCAACACAACACCCAGAAAACCCCACGACTGTTTCCCCAAATTGAGACCGACCCAGATGAGAAAACCCTAAATTAACATCGACCCAGAAAAAATCAGACGGATCTTGTGTGAGGTAAATTGAACACCACCTCCTCTTGTGCAGATTTTTGGGGGTTTTTTCTGGGGTTTTTTTTCTATAATTAATTAATTAATTAATTCTTTAATTGTTTTAAATTGTGTGTATGTGTGTATTGAGAAAAAGGGGTGATATTTGCTGAGGGAAGACAAAGGAAGATGATGATGATGAGAGAGAAGATAAGAGAGAGAAAGTGAAAAAAGAGAGAGAGAGAGAGTACTTGTTGAGGTGAGAGAGAATTGGTATCTTCTCTCTCAATTTTCCGAGTTTGAGTTGTATATTGTGTTGTGTGTTGTCTCATTTTTCTTTTTTTTTCTTTTTAATTTGGGGGTGTGTATGTGTATGTGTGTGTGGATCTCAAACTTTATTATTTCACTCCTTTTAATTCTTCAGCTTCACGTCCGCCCTCCTTTGGTTTTTATTTTCCTTTTTTAATTTTTCTTTTCTTTGCCCTAATTTCCTAAACAAACTAATTCTTGGGTTTCTTGGGTTTTATATCTTTCCACAATGAGGATATGGAATGGTTGACCTTAGTTTTTGAGGTCAAAGTGCAATTTGGGTTTCTTTGTAAGGGTGTTTTGATATCAATTCTTATTGGGTATAGGATTATGTGTTCGTGATTGTTTCTCTTTTAATATAATGGATTAAAATCTGAATTACTAAACAATACTCTCTCTCACCCAAACAAGATTTTCCTATAATTCTCTTTGTGTCGGTTCACTAAGATTTTCCTCTAGCCCATTAGGCAAATTTTATGGACTAAAATACCCCCGCCAATTTTCTGTTAAGAAGTGTAATTACAGATTTCCCAACCCAGCATGTCTCTCCACCACGAGCTCCAGCGACCCACCACCACAATCACCATCACTGCCTCACGACCATTCGCCAGATCGACCATCATCATTAACGAGTCGTGCATGATACATTGACCCACCATAACCATCACCATTCACGACCATATGTAAGTCTCGCCAGATCGGAGACAAGAATGGTGAAATCCGATGAATTGAGGATGGTAAAACAACGTTATGCGGAGATAACTCTGGCGTGAGTGGGTCGTCGGTAGGGATGGTCAGACAGCCCAACGAAGGCGATTAATCTTTTAGCGTACATTGGGGCGATTCGCCGATGGGGTGATTCGTCGGTGGGGGTGAAGTGGTGGGTCTCCGGTGCGTTTGATGGTGGAGGGACAGTTGATCGGGGGTGGGGAGGGGTGAGATTAAAGGGTAAGTGTATTTATTTGTGTCACTAAATATTTACTTACCAAATTATTAAGATTTTTTTAATAATTTGTTGGTTGTTGTGTCCAAGAGGAAAATCTCTTTGCGTCGGATAGAGTATAATGGATAAAAAAAATTGATTAGATTCGGGTGCAGTTGAAAATTGATTGTATTTGCGAAGGATACCGTATAAAGGAAGACATTATAAACTCCATAACATCAGGGAAGAGTCTTCCATCATAGTGATGTTTCTATTTTTTATTTTCTTTTTACATGATGGTTATAACTAAAAGCTGCATGATAGTGTATGAACCTAGTTTTAATTACTTTTAAAGCATTTTTCTCTTTAGCATTTGTTTCCTAAACATCAACTTTATATATATCTACATTATCTACTAAAATATTAGTTTGAGATTTTTTTTTTCTCAAATTGTTTAAGGGGTTCAATTGGACACCCTAATATTCCAGCAGATAATCATTTGACAGGGATGTTTTGTGGAACATTTTCCCCTACTACACCCTTTTGAGTCCTTGTGGTTCTGCTAGATGTCTCCTCGAGCTTCTCATTTAGAATACCAAAAGTAATAGTCTGTGCTAAGTGTTTTCCTTGTTTCCTCAAAAGACTAAGCCTTATTTCTTGGAGATTTGTTGAGAACCACTTTGAAGCCAAAGTCAATGACCATATCAAGGGTGAAGTTGGAGTATCATACTTGAGGACATCAGATTCTCAACAATTTCAGTCACAACTTCAACGGTTTCACGCACAGCGGCAAGTACAAGAGCCTTTTGCAACCTCAAGCACAACGATTTTTCTTGATGAGCTTTTTGCACATAGACCTACTTTGCCCTATGAGTTTTGTCCTTCTGATTAGTTACTTGTAAATTGCAATTGTAGTCCTTGTGACCCAACTTTTTACAACAATGGCAATATAGGGGACACATTCGAGCTCAGCCTTTTAAGCCACATACCTTTTGGTGCTTTAAGAGAATCGTGTTGATTATGAAAACTTACAATTCAACGCTAGTGCATATTATTTAAGAGAATCTAACACATAACTAGGGTTAATAAATGATGCATAATTGATCTTTAGTGGAGAGGTTGGCTTCTCAAATTATATTTCTCCCATATAATACGGGCATGAAAATCCTTGATTAGTGGCAAAATACTGAGTTTAAGGAAATTAAGCTTTGATAATTAATATATCATCGAGAACTAAAACATGCCATTAATAATGATCACTGATGCACGAGAAATTTTTTACATGAAGGACAAAGAAAAGTACCAAACTTTTCATGAAATTTTGCACTTTGATTGTAAAGCTAATTTTAAATATTGAAACAGAGGATTGAAAAAAACAAAACATATATTGAACTTCGAGTCAACATAATAACATACACGTAATTTTTAAAAATGGACATGCATTAACTATTAGGCAAAACGCGTGAGTGATGTAAAGTTAGTGAATCTTGATTGCCAAAGTAATCAATAACAGTAGAAGTTGCTGGAGAAACCATTATAGACTGGTCAAGAAAGTGGCTATTTGGGTCAAACTACTGAGATTGGAGCTTAAGTTTTGGACTGGTACTTGTATTCAGAAGATAGCTGGGATGGTGGGGAAATATATTCATTCTGATGCTGCCACTGTAGACAAAACTAGGCTGGGATATGCCCGAGTAATGATAGAAGTGGAAGTTGGGCAAGAATTTCCTAAGATACTAAGGTTTCAGGATGAAAAGGGTCAAACAATGGAACAGACCATTGAATATGAGTGGAAACCTGAGGTGTGTACAAAATGTAAGGTTGTTGGTCATGAGGTCACACAGTGCAAGAAGAGGCCAAGCCAGCAACCCAAAATCAAGCAGGTTTGGAGACCCAAACAGGTGCAGCCTGCTAATGTGTCTCCACCAAGTACTCAGCAGGCTCAAAATGTTGGAAACAAGTTTGTTACTCCTAACCAACCTACCATTCCTCCAGTTATGAGTACTGCTAGGCCAGCTCAGAGGCAACTGATTCTACATAATCAGCATGAACAGATAAATGAACTGGAGGTGATGCCAGCTATGTCTTATGCTACTGTGGTGAGAATTGGAAATGCAGAAGTGGGTGAGGGTGCCATAAATGGTAATGATGCACATGGTCATGTTGACCATGGCTAACATTGGATTCTGGAATATCCGGGGCCTGAACAGCTCAAACAAACAAGGGGAAATAAGGAAATTCATGAAAAATCAGAAAGTTGGGCTGTTTGGGCTACTGGAAACAAAGGTGAGACCTGGCTCCTTCACTAGGGTTCATCTTAAATTATGTGAGGATTGGAGTATTAGTACAAATAATCATTGCCATCCTGGAGGGAGGATTTGGCTTTGTTGGGATCCTACCATGTTTAATGTTCATGTCATTAAGGTAAGTTCTCAAATAATCCACAGTAGAGTGGATTTTGTAGGGGCTAATAAAGAAGTTTTCATTACTATTTGCTATGGTTTTAATGATGGAAAAGATAGGGTAAAAATGTGGAATGATCTGAAATGTATTCACAATAGCATTCAAGGTCCTTGGTTGTGTATGGGTGATTACAATAATGTGTTGAATGCTGATGAAAGAATTGGCTCCAAGGTCTCTCTGGCTGAAGTTCAGGATTTTCAGAACTGTATCAACTACTGTGGCCTGACAGACATCAAGGCAGGTGGTTGTTTCTTCGACTGGAACAACAAACAAGAAAATGAGAAGAGGGTATTCACTAAAATTGACAGGGCATTGATTAATAATGATTGGATGATGTGTTTTCCAGATGCTAATGCTATGTTTCTTCCTGAAGGCCTACTAGACCATACTCCCTGTATTGTAAGATTTGGAAATGAGAGAAATATGGGGAAAAGTAGCTTCAAATATTATAATATGTGGAGCATGATACCAGGGTATAAGGAAGTTGTTGAAAAAGAGTGGAATACTCAGGTTAATGGTTCTACAATGTATCAAATTGTAATGAAGCAGAAATCACTGAAGAAACCACTCAAAGAGCTTAATAGACTTAAGCTATCTAATGTGGAAATTGCAGCATGTAAAGCTCAGCAGGATCTGGAGGATGCTCAAAGAAATCTGCACAGTGATCCTACTAATGCTGAACTTAGGAACAAAGAGCAGATAGCTTCTGAGAAGTATCAGTATCTACAGAAAGCATGCCAAAGTTTTTTAAGTCAGAAGTGCAAAGCTCAATGGCTGAAAGAAGGGGATGAAAATACAGCTTTTTTCCATAGTGCAATTAGAGAAAGAAGGGCTAGGAATAACATTTTACAAATTGAAGATGCACAAGGGAAGAATCACACCGATGATCTGGGAATTCAGGGTGCTTTTCTGGAGTACTATAAGAAACTTCTAGGAAGTTCAGCTGAAACTCAGAGAGTTCATAAAACCACAGTAAGGAGAGGGAAAGTAGTAAATGAAGAGATGGCTGCAGTCATGCTTAAACAAGTTACAAGTGATGAAATTAAGCAAGCTATGTTCTCTATTCCTAGCACCAAAAGTCCTGGACCAGATGGATACACAAGCCAATTCTATAAGGACAATTGGTACTTGGTAGGAGAACAAATATGCAAAGCTGTTAAGGAATTTTTCCATCATGGGAGGATATTAAAGCAGCTTAACAACACAATTCTGACTCTGATTCCAAAATCAAAACAGCCTAAGAGTGTCATTGAATACAGACCTATTGCTTGCTGCAATACTCTGTATAAATGCATCTCCAAGCTGATTTGTAATAGAATAGGGCAGATCCTTCCTCAAATTGTCAGTCAGAATCAGGGAGCTTTTATTCAAGGTAGGGACATTGTGCAAAATATCATGATATGTCAGGATCTTGTGAGAAAATACAACAGAAGGGCAATTTCTCCAAGATGTATGATGAAGATCGACCTGAGGAAAGCTTATGATACTGTTGAGTGGCAATTTGTGGAAGAAATGCTTAGAGCATTGAAATTTCCAACACATATGGTCAAGCTGATCATGGAATGTGTCACTACTCCTGCATATACATTGGCTATGAATGGCATACATTTTGGATATTTTAAGGGCAAAAGATGACTCAGACAAGGTGACCCCTTATCCCCTTTATTGTTCACCTTATGTATGGAGTACTTGACAAGGGTGCTGGAGGTAGCTGCTGGAAAGAGTGAATTCAGATTCCACCCAATGTGCAGCAAGATTAAGCTGACTCATCTGTGCTTTGCAGATGACTTGTTGTTATTCAGCAAAGGAGAGGTAAAGTCTGTGTTACTCTTGCTGAGAGGTTTTAGCACCTTTTCAAAGGCTACAGGGTTATGCTCTAATAACATGAAGTCAGAGATTTACTTTGCAGGACTGAATCATGGTAGTAGACAGGAAATTCTTCAAATTTCTGGGTTTAAGGAAGGTAATCTTCCCTTTAAATACCTAGGAGTACCAATAACTGCTGGAAAACTATCTGTGATGAATTGTAATACCTTGATTGAAAGGATTGTAAGGAGGATAAGAGCACTAGGGGCCAGGAAATTATCATATTCAGGAAGACTTACACTGGTTCAATCAGTTTTGAGTAACCTGCACAGCTATTGGGCAAGAGTTTTTATCCTCCCAAAATCTGTTCTTAGGCATATATCAGCAATCTGCAGAAACTTTATTTGGGATGGCATGGAACACATGAAAAGATCCCCTATGGTGTCTTGGGAAGATATTTGCTTACCTAAAGAAGCAGGTGGACTTGGGATCAGGGATGCTGTTGATTGGAATATGGCCAGCATTGCTAAGTATGTAGCCTGGATCTACTACAAATCTGACACTTTATGGATTAAGTGGGTTCATGCTATATACATAGGTAGGTGTAATTGGGAGGATTACAGCCCCCCAGTGGATAGTAGTTGGCACTGGAAAAAAATTTGCAGAATCAAAGATACGATGAGAATGGAATTTAACACTGGAACTTGGAGCATTAATAAGTACTCTATAGCTGCAGGCTATGAGTGGCTGAGAGGTGACAATGCTAGGGTCAACTGGGGGAAGGTGATCTGGAATAGATACAACATTCCCCGAGCTAGTTTTATTACTTGGTTAGCAATGAGACAGGGGCTTCAAGTAAGGGCAAGGCTGATGAAGATCGGCATCTGTGTGGATGATTCATGCTGCCTCTGTCAACAAGATAGTGAAACTCATGAACACATCTTCTTTGCCTGTCCATACAGTAGCAGGTGTGTTAAGGAACTGAGTAATCTCTGTGAGATGGACATCCCTTCCAGCAATACAATGCAGTGGTGCATTCAGAAAAGATTTGGATCAAAACTGCAAAAATTGATAATCTGTGCAATGGTGAGTAATATGCTTTATTATGTCTGGTATTGCAGAAATAAGAGCAGGATTGAGAATGTCATTTTGACTCCAAAATTCTTAGCTAGGAAAGTCTTTGATGAAGTAAAGACGAGAATTAGGAGTAGAGTAGTGAAGATTAATGGTAAGGATTGCAATTGGCTTAGGTCTAGAGGCCTAATGTAGATGGTTATTCTTGCCACTCTTCACTGTTGAAATCTGTTTAGAGCCACTGCTGGCTGTGGTCTTGTATTTTGCAGACAGGGGAATGCCCCGGTGTTATTTGTAACTACCATTCAATTTATACAAATTACATTTTAGCAAAAAAAAAAAACCATTATAGACGGATCCAGATCCTCTATAGTTATATTTCCTGGAGTTCCCTGAACTTTACTTGAAATGGAAACATCACTCTACTGTGTAGTGTTTTTCCTTGTTTAAAAAAAGGTATTCATAAATTTATTTCTCCATTTTATAGACATGATTTATCAACCACACGTCAATCTCGTGTCTATCTCCCTTTTATCCACAAGAAAAGTTAGTTTATTTGTTACAGTAAGCCTGATCTCTATTTTTGAGGCCTAATAAATTGAGATTTATTCCATGGTACCCATTAGGTATCCGAGTTTTTTCAAAGATTTTAAAATCCTAAAACATTGTAAACCTTATAAAACTTGATTGGGTAACCCCTTTTGCATAAAGTGCAGGGAAGTTTATTTGTTTCTACTGCAACGCAAGAACCTAGTTCCAACGCTTATAAGTACTTGTTGAATGAGAACCAATAACGTTGCTTGAATCCCTGTTGCAAACGCTATTGATTTCCTAGGTGTGAATGATCCATTTTACCCACCCGTGATCCTATTTAAACGATCTCCAACACTCACCGAAAACCTTGGACACGCTTCTGCCTTCTGCAATGGCAGCACCCAATCCTTAATTCCCAATTCCCCCAATTTCTCATCTCCATGAATAATTTAATCTTAATCTTATTAAATTAATCCAATTTCATATTTACGCATGGAAAACAACACCATTTCTCCACCGCCACCCGCTGATCACAAGCTCTGCGGTTATCTCACCACCGTCCTCCGCCACCACCACCACCGCACCGACGACGTCAGCACCACCAATTCGTTACCGGAATTCGGAACTCCGGTCCACTTCTTCATCCACGGCTCTCGCGACGTTGGTTTCCGCTCCACTTCCGGCCACCACATTCTCTCTCCTCTCCCTCCTAAGTCACCGATTCCTCCACCGTCACCGTCACCGTCACCGTCGCCGTCGCCGTCGAAGAGAAAGAAGAACTCGAAGAAGAATGCTAATCACACCACCGTCACCGCCACCGCCACCGCACCTGCTATTCCGAGCGTAATTCACCAAATTAAAACGCTTCTCAATCAGAAATGCCTGAGTATCGCCGCCACCGTCGTTGGCGGTTGGCGGAACTCCGAGGAAGGCGGCGGCGTTGAAAATAGGGTTGCGGTTTTGATCGACGTTTATCTACCGGAAGCGGTGTGGTTGAACCAGTGGCAGTTCCCTCGCTCCGCCACCACCGCTGCCGCTCTCTTTCGCCATCATTTGAGGTTCGTTTCGCGAATTTTTAGTACTCTCGCATTTTTCGCATTAGCATTTCCGAATACTCGTTGTTTTTGTTAGGAAACGTATTAGATACGACTGAGGCCGTCTCTTACTGTGATGGATTGATTATTGTATTCGTCGTTATGATTAGAATTGAGCGAGACAATGTCGTAGTATGATCTCGTTACATCAGATGCGACTCGGCACGAGGCTTTCTCTTCACTCTTACGCTATATGATCATTGCTAATTTGCTATTTGTGGTATAATGTAGAAATGGAATAGTTTTGGATGGTGTGTTATGATGAAATGTAGCGCGGCGCCATGAAATTTAGCTTGTAAAAGACGTTAGTGTATTTTATTTAAATGTAGCTTGTGTGATGAAATTTAGCTCATGAAAATTTGGTTGGTTTTTAGGGATCTTATTTCGCAGTTTCTGTTCCCGAGTTTAGTGTTGTTAAAAGATGAGGAAAGAAGGGTAATTGAGGAGCTGTTAGGAATAGTTAGTAGCAATTTTTGCCATAGGTTTGTTGTTGAGGAGGCACGCGGATTTCGAGTGCAAATTTTCCTCCTAGGACTCTTATCATATTGCTTAAAATCAGGAGTTGATACTCTTATCAACCAATTACTGGGAGCTTCTACCTTTCGAGGGAGTGTTGATTGTATATCGTATCTTAAATATTTTGCGCTGTGTGGATTTAAAGCTTAATGCTTTATTACTCCTCTTGTTGTTTGCTTGGGTGTTCTTCACTGGCTGATTGAGCTGTGTTACCTGCTGTTTGGTTAGTACCATGGTTGTTTATATGGGAAGCCGGTAGGCTCGGTGAACACTGGAATTTTTGAAATATTATTTATTGGAGGGTTTGCAATATGTGCTTCTAATGAAATTGTTGACTGTCTGTACATGATGGATTCATGACATGTTTTCTTGAAGATAACATGTATGTAGTTCATGCAGCTCGTTATTGAGACATCTTAGCCCAAACTTTATGCAGATGTGACTGGGAGGAGAGGGATTTGATGCTTAAGGATGAATGTTATAAGGATCAAGTTGGTGTTATGAGTTTGCGAAATTTACCTGACTGTCATGTTCTAGGTTGTAAGCAGCATTCTAAAGTATCTGATTCTTCTAACACAAAGGGTTTTGAACTTCACGAAATCTTCAAGAGCTTACCAAGCTTGACTTTAGAAGTGAAGTCAGCTTCTTCAGCAATAACACCTGTTTTAATGCCCACTGGATCTGGAATCTGGGATTTGACTGATGATATTTTGGTGAAAATTTTGTCTACCCTATGCACAACGGATCTGCAGCATGTTTCTTTGACTTGTCATCATCTCAGATTCTTGACTGCTTCAATTGTGCCTTCTATTAAGCTCAAATTATTTCCCCATCAGCAGGCAGCTGTTGAGTGGATGCTGCAGCGTGAGCGAAACATTGCTAGCTTGAATCATCCCCTGTTTTTGGGCTTCTCAACTATGGACAAGTCTCCTTTTTATGTTAATATAGTCTCTGGCGAATTAGTCACCGGGTCAGCTCCAACAATTATGGATTTTCATGGTGGATTATTTTGTGATGAACCAGGACTTGGCAAAACTATCACAGCTCTTTCACTTATTTTGAAGACCAAAGGGACACTTGCTGCCCCTCCCAAAGGAGCTGAAATGATTTGGTGCAAAGATGATGGTAATCAGAAATGTGGCTTCTATGAGTGCATTGGCTGTAGGTTCTCCGG
Source organism: Spergularia bocconei (assembly GCA_963457585.1). Classification (NCBI taxonomy): domain Eukaryota; kingdom Viridiplantae; phylum Streptophyta; class Magnoliopsida; order Caryophyllales; family Caryophyllaceae; genus Spergularia; species Spergularia bocconei. The sequence continues at coordinate 5,656,163 of OY734951.1, read as the reverse complement.
TCTGGATATTCTTTCCTCGGGACCGAGAAATGAGAATCACAATGGTCGAAGGGGTCTGTTTACACCTGATGAGCTAATTCCTGAGGATCTTTTTACTCCAAAGAGGCCCAGATTATCAAGCCCTGATGGCCTGTCATCAGTGTATTCTTGTCCAGAAAGACTAGCTGCAGCATCAACTGAGCTTTTGCAAGTTACGCCGGCGACATGGGTAGTTCGTTGCTCACGGAGCTTGAATCGTGTGAAGAGAAATCTTGTTGACAGAATTGAAGGTACATCTGGATATTCTAAAGATAGCAAGACTGGAAGGTCTTCAGGTAAACGGAAACATGTTTCAAGTTCAAACATTGTAACTGGTGTTGCTTTGGAAAGTCAGTTTGGGGCTTCAACTGAATGTCCAAGTTCCAATAAGAGACGAAAGAAGGATGTGGGGGTTGAGCGGGTTGAGGATTGGGTTACTCGTGAGGACTGTGGGAAATCGCGTAGAGTTTCGCCTGAGGATGTCCCTGACCCTAATCCCAAATATCAGAGTTGTAATGCCCCTGAAGAGACTTCTTACCAACCTCTTACTTTCTTGAATGGGTTTTGCAGAAAAGAGGCTTCTGGAGGACTACCTCAAAATGTGGCATTCTTTGTTAGTGTCCTAAAGGATCGTTGTGCATTGCTTAAAAGTCAGACAAAGAAAGCTTTGCGTTGGCTTGCTCGACTTCCATCTCTTAAACTCTCAGAGATGGAGACAGTTGGATTGGTTCGTCCAGGTCAGTTGACAACAAAAGAAGCTAATAGCTACCATATAATTTTTGAAGAATTTGGCCTTGTTAAGAAAGTGCAGCAGGGTACAGCTCGTTGGTTTTACCCCAAATCCCTAAACAATCTGGTGTTCGATTTGCCCGCTCTTAGAATTGCCCTTTGTGAGCCATTGGACTCATACAGGATGTATTTATCTAGAGCAACCCTCATCGTCGTTCCATCAAACTTAGTTGATCATTGGAGAACACAAATGGAGAAGCATGTGAGATCAGAGCAATTGCAAGTTTACTTTTGGATTGATCATAAGAAGCCTTCTGTACAAAGCCTTGCTTGGGATTATGATGTTGTTATTACGACATTTAGTCGGCTCAGTGCAGAGTGGAATCCGCCTAGGATAAGTGTCTTTATGCAAGTTCACTGGATGAGGGTTGTGCTAGATGAGGGACACACTCTTGGATCCAGCATGAGCTTGACGAACAAAATGCAGATGGCAGTGTCATTGTGTGCTTCAAACCGCTGGATATTAACTGGGACACCTACTCCTAATACTCCAAGCAGTCAGGTTTCTCATCTTCAACCCCTACTGAAATTTCTCCATGATGAAGTATACGAAAGTCATAAGAACTGGGAAGTGGGCGTCTTGAAGCCTTTTGAGGCACAGATGGAGGAGGGTAAACTGCGTTTGTTGGCGTTACTAAAGAGGTGTATGATTAGTGCACGGAAAGCTGACCTACGATGCATCCCTCCATGTATCAAAAAAACAACTTATGTTGATTTTACAGAGGAACATGCAAAATCTTACAATGAACTCGTTGTGACAGTTCGGCGTAACATTCTACTGGCTGACTGGAATGATCCTTCCCATGTTGAAAGTTTGCTGAACCCCAAGCAGTGGAAATTCAGGACTGCTACCACTAGAAATGTGAGGCTTTCTTGCTGTGTGGCTGGGCACATTAAGGTAACAGAAGCTGGTCATGATATTCAAGAAACAATGGATGTTTTGGTTCAAAATGGTCTGGATCCTCTGTCTCAGGAATATCAACTTATAAGGTACAATCTCTCATACGGCGGTAACTGCCAAAGGTAAGAACTTGTCTTTTGATCTATAGGGAATTAGCGTTTTAATATATGTTGTGGTAATTGGGCCATTTCTAAAACAAAAAATTCCTGTGAAGATGTGCAGAATGGTGTCGTCTACCTATTGTTACACCATGTAGGCATCTGTTATGCCTTGATTGCGTTGCCCTGGACAGCACAAGATGTGCACTACACGAATGTGTGTTTCAATATGAGATGCAGAGTCCCGAGGCATTGACACGACCAGAGAACCCAAACCCAAAGTGGCCTGTACCCAAAGATCTTATTGAGTTGCAGCCGTCATATAAGCAGGTAGGTCTTAGAGGTGTTGGAATATCTTGTTTAGCGAATCTTACTATTGAATCTTTTTGAACTCCTTATGATTTCACTGTGCAGGACAGTTGGGATCCAGATTGGCAAGCTACTTCGAGCAGTAAAGTTGCATACCTTGTTCAGAGGTTGAAAGAAATAGAGTTCGATAGTAGGCAAACTGTTTGCTCAGTGGAGGAAGGAAATTGTTCAACAGTACCCTATGACTCTATCTCCTGTGAAGAACTGTGGGTCAACTCAAGCTTAGATTCATCTAACGTGCCTGCTGAAAAAGTTTTAGTATTTTCTCAGTTTCTTGAGCATATACATGTCATTGAGCAACAGGTAAACGTCGCTCCATATGCATATTTCTTGGTTTCCTTTCCCCTCATCGAAACCATGTGACTAATATACCTTCTGTATTCGTCAGCTGACCTTTGCAGGTATTAAATTTGCAAGAATGTATAGTCCTATGAATGCCAGCAGCAAGGTATCAATACTTGTCTTTTGACATTTTATACCATTGTTTATTACTGGACAGATTGATGTTCCTTCTTCCTTGTTTATCGTTAGCCTATGTTAAAAGATAACTGTTTTAAATTCTTACTTGTTCAGAAGAAGTCACTTACCATCTTTCAGCGAGATCCGGGTTGTATGGTGCTTGTGATGGATGGAACTGCGGCACTAGGTCTTGATTTGAGCTTCGTTACTTATGTTTTTCTAATGGAGCCAATATGGGATAGAAGGTATATGTCCCCCCCCCCCACCTTTCGGATAAAAATGAGTTGGTTCGTGCTATATGTTCGTATTTTTTAGATCAGCAGATTTTTTTTTTATTCCTTCGAGCGTGGGTGTTTGGGATCTTTTGTTGTCTTTTGTAAGTTACCGATCGAGAAGTTCAGCACTCTCTGGTAAGATATAACCAGTGGGATATTATTTTTTCACGACAGAACTTAGCTGCTTGTATTGGGAGATATCTAGGTAAAACCCTGTAAGATTAGAGAAGCTGGATATGTTAGTTCTGTATTATTTATTTATTTTTCCTTTTTTAAACTTACGCTTTCTTAGTTAATAGATTGGGATATCTTTAGTACAGGAATGAGGGAATCCACGTAAATAATCAAGATTTCTTGTCCAGTATAGGCATAAACTTTTTTTATTTTATTTTATTTTATTTTTATGACTAATCAATATATAAGCGAAACATCCCCCCTTAACCCCTAGCCCGAAACGCAAGTGAGAGATATTTTGTTTATACGTGGATTATTCTCTTTAAAATGGAATATACATGTATATACTACAGACGACACTTAGCATATGGGTCTAATGGAGGCTAAGATGAAGCGCTTGGATGTGAAGTTGTTTGACCTTAGGGAATTGGCACTTTTCTGACATGTTGAGTAACATTTGTTTTCTACATTCTGTGAGTTGGTGTACTTTATGCATTATAATTGAATTATGTCGCAGCATGGAGGAGCAGGTGATCAGTCGAGCTCATCGAATGGGTGCAGTGTGTCCTATTTATGTCGAGACCTTAGCAATGCGCGGTACTATTGAAGAGCAAATGCTGGAATTCTCGCAGGTCATATACTTCTCCCTGTTTTTTTTTTCTTCGTGATTTTATCCAATCGGAAATGTTTATTTCTTGTACTTTCTCTTACTCAATTGATTATTATCATCTTCCTTTTTTTCGCCGATTTACATGGTTCCTATCATTTGCCTTTTTAGGCAAATTCACTCGGTTCATAGTGGTCCACCACTCTATATCTCTCTTTTTCTCTCCCATCTTAACTTTATGCATTTCCTATGATGAGAATGACTTGGTTCAGAGGGAGTATAGCCAGATGAATGGAGAGTGTAGTTAGCTGCTAATCAACAGTCCCACACTCCCACCAATACCTATCTCAACTTCCACTTTTTTGGTTTAGATATATGACCTGCTTTCAAGATTTGTTCTGCATATTAGAGATTATGATTGTAGCTTGGCTTTGTTTATGTTCTCTCGATGCTATATCTTTCTCTGGGGCATCTATATCGCACTATTGGGCCTTGAATCCATGTTTTTCTGTCAATAATACGCTCCATAAATATGCAGAATGGTGATGAGTGTAGAAGATTATTGAAGGAAGACCATGAGAAAACTTCTCATGAAGGAGCGCGAGCACACAGGTCATTACATGATTTTGCTGAGAGGAATTATCTAACTTTCTTGAGCATGGTACGCAAGAAATCCACAGAGGCAAGTGTGTAAGGTAGGTTTCAATGTGTTTTTTCAACTTGCTGGATGGCCTAATTATATGTTATGATTTCCCTTTTTTTGGTTTATAGTTTAGTGCTAACACATATTCCTGTCACCTTAAAAGACAATTTCATGTTCTGTTCCTTATTCAGTTTTCCAGAGTAGGGAACCAAAGTACGTAAAGAAATTTTAATGTTATACTTTTCGAGGGATTAAAACACGTGTAAATATGTTAATATGATGCACCTTTGCCACAAATTTTAGCTCCAGTTTTATGTTCTGAGTCAGGTGTCCAAGTAATTTTATCCTCGCTGAAATGCAAGCTCTCTAAACCTTTGTAGCTTCTAAGATGAGATCAACTGAACCTGTGTATTTTATCACGACTCTTATCAGCATCTGCGGAACTTGTTTCACCTTAAAAGTATCTATTATTTCGTTTGGTTCACTTGGGAAGTGGCAATTCCCATGAATTTTCCCAATGTTTTTCATGTCATGAGGAATAGATTCCATCTTCAAAGTCATGGTAATTTAAATAGGTTGTTTGTGGGTGAAACGAGCCACATACCACGGGAGGAGTGGAAAGTAACTTTCTCCATTTAGTAGGAATTTGCAATCTAGAAGAAGTCCACATTCTCCCATTTTACAATCTGTTTTGTCACGGAGACAACAAGTTCTATTTGAAAATCGTAAGAATTTGCAAATCCGATGAGTTCTTACGTCAACAAAACAATTATATGATTAACATGTAGTCTGCAATAGGAGTGTATAAGATGTTTACTTGTCTGAAATATTGTACTGGTTCTCCCCACTGTGGCTTTAGATTCGATTGCTTAATAGTATGCCAATGATAGTGAAATGAAATTAGTCATCGCTTTTTACTAATGTTTTATTTCAGGGCAGGTCTGATGGTCGTTGGATAACCAATGATGAAATCTTAGGGCATAGGATATGTTAGGTCTGATGTTATTTGTGCTTTGCTCACGAACTTCCCAGAGCAGAGGATGGTTCTGGCCTTCTGGTTTTCTTTTGCAGCATGGTGAATATCGGCGCTTTTTGGTAGTCTATTTATTCAATTTTTTGGTTATATAGTTTTCTTTTTTTTTATTGGTTTTTGTTTGGGAAGATGTGATGGGTATTCTATACATATTCAAAGGTATTGTTATCGTCTTCCTGATTATGTGAGTTAAACTTCTTGAATTACGTTACTTGACATTCCAATCTTTTGTCAGTCTGTATGTCGTCAGTCAGTGCACCTTATTGTACTAACAAGGCGGTTGCTGGTCGAAGGGAATAGATTTTTGGCTTGCTGGTACCTTGGAGAAAGCCTTTGTAGTTTGTAATGCTGAATGGTCCTCGGTGTGGATTGAACTCATCTATGTGGTTCACTCCAACAGCTAACCAGAAACCGACGCGTTTTTACTATGTATAGAAGAGCAATGCTCACCAGTCACCACTCTCTTACACTCTCCTCATTTTCCTCCTTTAACACTTAGAACACAACCGAATTTAAAACGATATCTTTCGTTCACAAACATTTACGTTAACATACTAAAATGGTCAATTATGTTGTTATTTGTTATCTCTCCAATCAAACAAGCCCTAAATGCTTCACATTTCGTGTTCAAATCTCTCCTTTCATCATACATTCATACCATCATAGTAACTTGCATGAGTTGTTTCGAGCATTTTTAAATTAAGAATTAAGATCAATGGGGCTATCGAATAGTTGGGTTGCCAATTAAGACTAAGACTATGGATTTGATTTAGCTAATCATGGATTAGGATTATAACAATTTGGGATCTGTTGAGGTTCTAGAGAGAGTTGAAAAGGTATTAAGATCAACACAGCTATCGTGCAGTAAAGTAGAGTTTTGCTTTAATATATGGCGCCGCACATGCATGATTCTTACTACATCCATTCCGCCGTAATTCAAGCCTGTTTTTCGCGTCTATGGGACGTTTGCCATGAGCTTACATGCAGTTTGGAAATTTGAGTGAGAGCGACGAGGCTGCCATTTTACCTACTCCATTCTACAAATTTGACAAGCTGTTATTATATGAGCACGAGATTTAACTAACTGCCTTAAAGTTATTATACAAGTTCACGACCTAAGGAGTATAAATAAACCGATCTGGAAATATGTTATCCGCGAGAGGTGGCTAATTGATGATCTACCATTTTCTTCCTTTACTAACAAAAAAAAAAAGGTAGACATGAATCCACGACATGAATTAACTGATCCACGCTCTTTGGTGCATGACAAGTCATGATCCCAACGAATTTATGAATATCAAATTTAAAAGAGCGTGAATTACTTGATTCTAGCGTGACGTTATCATTACCTAAAAAACAAAATGGAACAAGTTGCTTAATATCAAATGGTAAAGCACTAAAGCATCAATTCATGGCCCATAAGAATTGAGAACCGAGCAATAACATAACATCGAGAAGAAAGGGAATGACAACAAGTTAAGGATCTCATCATCATATAATCCTGGCCTCATTCCATGCAAAGATTCTCTCACAAGTGCAAAACTTTTACAAATATTACTTGAATAATAATTTTCACTCAGAGTATTCACTATGCAGTCATTCTTACACGTTCTGCTGCACGCACATTAGGACATTACTTAAGATAAAAATTGCTTGAGAAACAAACATGTGACATTTACTGTGTTTTTGGTGGGGTGCGGAAGAATTTGTCCTTAGTCATCATGTCCCTAAATTGTAAAGCACATTATCAACTAAGTAAAGGTGATATGTACTTAGTTATGTGTAGCTTAGCTTGGTTAATATACTCCACACGCTACGAGACATTTGCTTCAAAGTACGCGTAAATGGAAGAGACATTTGGTTAAGAACAAGAATTAACAGCTCACTCGTATATTAATGACAATTTAATCGGTGCACTCTTTCTTAAATCGCCAATGTGTATATAGTATGGCTTAGTTCGAGCATTAGAAAGAATACTATTAAAAGAAAAACTTATACTTTGTCGCTCTATATAGTTCTATATATATATCTAACAATACATATATGATATACCACTCCTAGAGTTAAAGTGTGGTTTCGGAAATATTTACTTGTCATACATTTTTCGAAGTCAAACAAGTACATTGTAATTTGTATTTGGACAATACTAGAGGTTTATAATGTAGACTATTAGCATTAATTTTACTATACTACCAAAATTTTACTACTCACACAAATAATTTTACTGCATGATTTTTTCACACAAATTAATTTGACTACTCCAATCTCAATTTTACTACTATTGACTAATTTTACATTGTAGACAAATTAATTGTGTCTACACTGTATACCTTTAGCAAAATGTTTTGTATTTATTGCTTGATCGATCCATAATCATATATCAAATCATAAATTTATCTCTACATTCGTATTTAGTGGAGTATCTATTATCATACACATTACACAATTCCTATACAAGTGTAATACGGAGTAGTATTGTTCTTCCCTATTAAACCATGTAAATAAAAAATCATACAGTATATGATATCATGTCACAACCTTAAGAACTAGGATTTTGTTAATTGTTAGGTAAACTTGGATTCAATGGGTCCTTGCTCCCTATTAATAATGTAATCTATCAAATGCTTCAATTTACCTTTATATATCCAAAAGCTCCACCAATGACTGAACTATCATCCACAATTATTGGTTTAAGTAAATCTTGTTGTTTTATCACATTACTGAAGAAAGTTTCTTCACGAATGTGATACCTATGAAAGTTATACTGGTGACATTTTCATTGTTTCTTCGACGTAGAAGTGTAGAACTTAGGTTGACATTCCGACAATTTAGTGTATAATATTATTTCAAAGCTTTTGATATACACTCCTTATAATACTACTATGTAGAACAATACATGTTCTTAGCATTTGCAATGGTGTTTAGGCAACGAAAAGAGCATTATTGTAACATATGTAAGGACTAATAATGTAACAATAATCACCTTGTTAACATTTACATGATAATAAAATGAAAATCATATATATTAGATAGAATAAATTGAAATATGTGAGGTTATTGGAATATTGGATCACCGTCACCATAGTTTGCCAATTGAGTCCATCAACCACTCCATGTGCATGTTCTACCTGTTTCTGTTCAAATGCCTCAGAAAACAAAAAAATTGAAGCACCCTTACAAACTTGCATTGCTCCATTATTACACAACACTTACTATAAACAATTAAATAGTTGTAGATTGTAGATGGGGCTAAGCCTATCTCTTTGTTTTCACAACTCATCACATTCATCATGTGAAGTAATCAAATTACTCTTCTGATCTTTTGCCTACAAATTTACTCCCTACATTAAACATCATACATACCTTCAATGTCTCAAATTCTCCCGTAACAAAATAAAATAAGTTATATCTAATGCGACATTTCTTGTATCTTATTTTTCATAATATAGAAGGTTTCTTTCAAAAGGCTTGCCTATTCGCTGTGTTTTTTTGAATTATTAGCGTTCTTGATTCAAACATAAATGAGAAATTCAAACCGAATATTATAATCCACGAAAGTGCGGAGAAATTACGTATCAATACACAAAATGCCAGTCCCTGACAAAAGTGAGTTTAAGACATTCATCCAACAAGCATGAAAGAAACAGAGTTATAGTAACCTAATATGTCCCAGAAGTACAGTTAAAAAATCTGTTCTAGGTAATACTACAAAAACAGTAACAAACTCCCAATTTCTGCTCCTTTTTGTCTGTCTATGTTCAAAGCCTAGTCTAATCTGTTCTGAGTAAATGTCACAATGTTTTTGGTGTAAGAATTATCAGCTGAAAAAATCCCTGAAAACCCATTAATATTTTGGGATTTGTGAATCTGGGTTGCATTTATTTTATCAATTTTTTGATTGGTTGGCAGCTGATGAATGATTATTTTTTCACACATTTAACATTTTTTTTCTCTCTCTTCTCCCCACTAGCTGCCCCCCCAAATTTCTCGTCCACCAGTTGACAAAATAATTCACTGAAATCCTAGAAATAATATATAGGGATTATCATTACTACTGTATTTCTTTGTTTGGGTCATTCTCAAAATTTGTTCTTTCTTTACTTTGATTGGCTAATAAACTGTACTAACTAGTCATGTTTTAGCAGTACTAGAATTTCACTTCCACTTCACTTGTCAAAGAAACAACCTTTTTTCTTCCTTTCATTTCATTTCATTTCATCAGCAAATCTTATCACATAATTCCATTGCTCTCCATTCTCTCAAAAGTTCAGAACTTGTCTCTTTTTTCGAGAGTATATAAGGCTTGCGTATATCCGACCTCCTCCTCAGACCCTGCACAAAGCGGCGGGGTTCTGAGTAAATTTGATCATGGCAAATACCATGATCAATAGTAATAATGTGTTTTTGGGGTGCTTGATTTTGGTGTTTCTGAGTTGCTGCAATGTCACATTTGCCCATCAAAGGAAGGATAAAATCACATCTTTACCAGGGCAACCAGAGAATGTAGAGTTTGCACAGTATTCTGGTTATGTGACAGTAAATAAATCTGCAGGAAGAGCATTGTTTTACTGGTTAACTGAGTCTCCTACAAATGCTGATAAAAAGCCTCTTGTTTTGTGGCTCAATGGTGGGCCTGGTTGCTCTTCTGTTGCCTATGGAGCTGCTGAGGAGATTGGTCCTTTCCATATTAAGAATGATGGGAAAACCCTTTTCTTGAATCCTTATTCTTGGAACAAATGTATGCCAAGTTTTTCTTTTTAATGTCTACATACATTATTTTTATTACGCGTCATTTGGAAACAGTCTCTCTCTATTTTGTCAACATACAGGGGTAAGGTTGCGTACAATTGACCCCGGCAACTTCCCTTACCTCGCCATAGGCGGGAGCCTTTGAGGCGCTGGGGTGATGATAATGTTGTTTACAATTATGCTATGTCTATTTACATATGAATTAATATTGTTTCTGTATTTTATTGTTGGACAGTGGCAAATTTGCTTTTCCTTGAATCACCAGCTGGTGTTGGATTCTCATACTCAAATACATCTTCTGATTTGTATACTGGAGGTGACAGGAAAACAGGTAATTGTTCTTTGTTTTGCCAATTCAAAATCGATGATGTTAGCCGACCTCAAATCATTTCAGGACTAAGGTTTTGTTATTCCGAAATTATACTAAAAGTTCATATGTTAAAGTTGTTTTTATTGCAATCTTGTAGGAACTTTTCCCAAAAAAAGAATAATTAGTATATTATGAGGTATCCTGGTGCATCTCAATGTTCACTTTGGCTTATAGTTGTATAGTTGTATGTTAATTTTATGTGAAGAATATACCTTTGTACTTTCTAAATGATGTTCCTGCATGTGATATTTTCATGTTATAGATAGTTTAGTTACTGACCATCCTGTCTTTTCTTGGATACTGTGATTTTGTTTTGTGCAGCTGAAGATTCATATAAATTTCTTGTAAGCTGGTTCAACAGATTTCCTCAGTACAAGTACAGAGAATTTTACATAGCTGGAGAAAGTTATGCAGGTTTGATTAACTTCATTCTGCTGCTTAATTAATTCTGGTATCTTAATCACTCAGATTTACATAAAGAACTACTGCTAATCGCCTGAGGTCGATTTTCAGGGCATTATGTTCCTCAATTGTCTCAGCTTATCTACAGAAAAAACAAAGGAAATGCAAATCCAGCCATTAATTTCAAGGGCTTTATGGTATGGAAATCTCCAGCCTGAAGTCTTGAAATATATGTTTCGCGTCCTATCCCAAATTTATGGGGCTAGATTCGTCATTGATGTTGCATATGACATAGATTTGTCACTTGAATTCAACTTATATTCTGAACCATCTGCTTTTCTCACAGGTGGGAAATGCTGTTACAGATGATTTTCATGATTACATTGGTACATTTGAGTACTGGTGGACACATGCCTTGATCTCAGATTCTACCTACAAGCACCTAAGAGATTCCTGTCTGTCTGGATCATCCCAACACCCTTCCATTACATGCAATACCGCCCTAAATGCTGCTGAGGCAGAATTCGGAAACATTGATCCCTACAGCATCTATACACGCGCCTGCAACTCCACAGGAGCAATGAAGCGAAGGCTAAAGGGTCGTTATGTAAGTGACAATTATGCAATATTCCTACTAGACCTTCATACTTTCACATGTTCTTTATTCTTTCAAGTCTAAACTTTTTTCATTGATGGCTGATACTCAAATGTGTTCACCTAGCACATTGTTTTCATGAAAGTTCCGAAAAATTAGTAATGATGACACTATCAATTAGTTCAAGAGTTCGGACATGACAGATTTTGTTTTAAGGTGGTGGAAATGATAATTAGTTAGAATGTGAGTATCAAATTTTTGGTAATATCTATAAGATAGGGGAATCCAGTGTAGGGCAAACAATGTAGTTATTTGTTGTTTATGGTCCCGTCAGCATGCTGAGTAGCAAACTTTCCAGCTGGTTGAATTGAGGCTTTTCCTAATTGTTAGCTGCATAATGTGGCTGGAGGGTCCATCCTCAATCCCTCTTTCACAATATCACTAGTGATGTGACTTTTGGTATTTTGATTCCTCTTCATATTACCTTGTTAGCGTTTACGTTTGTTCTGACAACCTTTGTTCAAAAGTACTTTCCGAGTATAATCAACCATTGTCATGACAGTCTACAACAACAACACCAACATGAAAGGCAGAGCCTTGAAATACTTTGGAGTCGGCTAGCATTAACCGTAATATGCAAGTATGCAAATGTGACTCTTAACAGTGGAGTAGCCTATGTCTCTTGGGAAAATTATTCTGTACTCCGCATATGATCAGTTAAAAACTGATATCAGACTTTGTTTGATTGATTGTTGTCATTAAAGTTGAATTGGAATTAATGTGGTTCTCTTTCGCCAGCCTTGGATGAGTAGAGCCTACGATCCATGCACAGAGAGGTACTCAAACGAGTATTTCAATCTTCCTGAAGTTCAAGAAGCTATGCATGCTAATGTTACCAAAGTTGACTATCCATGGAGCACTTGCAGGTTAGAATTGGTCATAACTGTGTTAGCATAGTAGTGGGATTTTCTATAAGATGGACGACTAATAAACCTCCTTCTATTGCAGTGATATAGTTGGAACGTACTGGGCTGATTCGCCTGTCACAATGCTTCCGATTTATAAAGAACTCATGGAGGCTGGCTTGCGGATATGGGTATTCAGGTATCTTCCTGCTCTTTTGTACAAATTACATATGTTCTGTTCCTGATTACAGCCTCTGATACCAAATCTGCCTGATCAGTAATCGAAAGATGAGTGTAAGAAATGATTTTTGGTTGCAAAAGTTGATAGTTCAGAAGTGCAATTGAACTGACCTGAGAAGAAGTGTAGAAAAGCTACTGTCTTCTTTTTACAAGGCCATTTTTTCACATTCACTGCACAAGTTTTGTACTAACACTTATTTCATAAAATGTCTGTAATTGGTCATTTCTATAACTCTTAAGTGCTCAAGTATCACCATAAATTTGTTGGCTTTGGCTGTCAGGGTTTATACTGATAAAATGAGCTAACCATATTGAATTTCTATTTGTGCAGTGGAGACACTGATGCTGTAGTTCCTGTAACTGCAACTCGATACTCGATTGATGCCCTGAAACTCCCTACTGTGACCAACTGGTACCCTTGGTATGACAAGGGAAGGGTAAGTTCCTGAAAATCAGACCAATACAGCATTAGATCCTAAGAAAAAGTCGAAATATGCTAATTATGATAAATCCCTAGAATTAGCCACATTCAACTTGCTGCACAACAGTGTACTCCCTCTGATGAACTTCATCCTTTGTTTTTTTATCAGGTTGGGGGGTGGAGCCAAGTTTACAAGGGTTTAACGTTCGTTACAGTTACAGGAGCAGGACATGAAGTCCCTCTTCATCGTCCTCGACAAGCTTTTATTCTCTTCAACCATTTCTTGAAGAATAAGTCCATGCCAATCAGCTAAAACTCATCACACACAGTGGAAAATTGTCAAAAACAAAAGTATTACAAAATTGATCATTTTTTGGGGCTCTGCAGAAGCAATAAAACCCGGAAAAATTTCAGCTCCGGAATAGGCCCCCTTATTCTTTGCTGATAGCGCGTTCTTTAGATCAGAGTTCATAGTAATCTAGTTTAGGTTGAATACCATTTCTTCTTGCATAATTTCCTTTGAAGCAAATGTATCATATGTTATATTATACCTTTTCTTGTATCACAGAATGATTCTAGTATGAAAACCTCATTCATATGAGAACTGAACTGTGCATTATTGTAAGCTTGTTCAGTAATTGTATAGATGACAGAATGAAATTCAATTTAGTTATTTATCTACACAATGTTTGATGCATACTACGTCTACACCAACGACAAGATCGAGAACAACATAATCCTAATTCCTCAAACGCTCTCGTTTAGGCCTATAGAGTGTACTCCTCCGATCCCTTTCAGAAATGTTAGCCACAATCAAAAATAGAGAGAATCAGGGGCGTGGGGGAGCCTGTGCGAGCTGGGCCCACGCCCAGGGCCCCCAAAAAAGTTCCAGCGATCCAGCCCAAAAAAAAAAAAAATAGAAAAAAAAGAAAAAAAAAAAAAAAAGAAAGAAAGGAAATGCAGAGCTGAACCACGACACTCCTTCCCCCCAAAAATTTTCTCTCTCCTTCCTAAATGAATTTCCCCCAAATTCGAATTTACTTCACTCAAATCAATTCCCCCCAATTCGATTTCTCCTTCTCTGAAATCAATCCTTTTTTCCTCTTTCCATATCTCAAATTTTCCTTATCTCAACCTTCATAATTACCAATATCTCAAACTTTCCTGTTTGGTGTTCAAGGAATTCGTCTCAAGATCTCCTATATACAGTTGATTTAATCGTTGATTAAGAAGTGTAGCTACGATTGATATCTTCAATTTATTGAGGTAAATCTATAATCTGTAATCTATAACTTCTCTCCAAATCGAAATTTTGATTCTTTTTTTCAATTTTAAAACGAACTTTCGAATAATTGAAACAATTTTGACGAATTTCTGAATCGAATTGGGGATAAAATCGAAATTTGATTTGTTTTTTAACTGTAAAACGAATTTTCGAATAATTGAAACAATTATGACGAATTTAAGAATCGAATTGGGGTTAAAATCTTTTTTTTTTTTTTAATTTTATGACCAATTTTCGAATTAATTGAAACATATACGACGATAGATTATTAGATTATAGTGTATATGATATATTTGTCGATTCTGGTTTGGCTAATATGTGCATTTATGTTTGTGTTGCAGTTAGAAGAGTTGAAACTATTGAGAATGATGTATTAAATAAACCTAGTTACGGAGTATAAAGAATTGATTGATGATTTTGCATCCAAGTATGCCAGGAGCGCATCTCTTTGTCCTTAATTGTAATTTTCATTTTTTACTACATTGTTCTTAATAAAAATATAGATTATATGGATTTCAAAAAAAATTTATATAGATTATATGGATACTCATATTTGTTTTTATATTAAATTTAAAATTTTTAGTTTTCGTAAGGGCCCCGTTCTAAATTGTCGCCCAGGGCCCCGGATCGCTCCCACACGGCCCTGGAGAGAATGTTACAAGATACCTAACAAAGGCTCATAAATTAGGCAATATAATCATCTTGACATACTAAACTTAGGAGACAACCACTGTATTTAAGGCTAATCCAAATTAGAATTCGCTAACCAAATAGGTAGCCGGGGCATGACCCGGGCCAGAAAACTAGTTAAAAGAATTTGGAACTTATTTAGTAGTATACACTATACAGATACGTGTAACACTGCTGCACGCCTGCACAGCACCATAAAAGGTCACTACAAAATGTCCAGTCAGATATCCCATCTTTCATGGACAAACAAGCATTTAGGAGATTTACTGTTTGAGCTAATTTGTCTATTTGGTCAAACATGAAATTTAAATAAAAACTAATCAAGCACATAATTATGAGGATGATATTCTGGTTGGTTTGATGGGGTAACAACATTTGGTAGGTACTCTCTCTCTCAAAAAACAAAAGCCATTTGTTTTGGACCTTTTGGGGCCAAAGTTAAAGTTGGAATGTGGTAACATTTTTAACTTTTCAATCTCGCTTTAGAAATTTTTGAATTGTCGTTTTAATTATAATAATGAAAAAAACCCTATTTCATATTTTGTATTTAGTATTTTGATATCGATGTTAAAAAACCCTCATGGCCAGTGGGTGAAGGGTTTCTTCGCCCATACACTTGCTCGGGACTCGTATGATGCGGAAATTGAGGCACTTCTTATGGGTTTCTTGTGGCTAAGGGACAACCGATATTATAATGTTGATGTATATTCCGATTGCCAGGTTGTGACTCGTGGAGTGAATGAGAGGTATCATCCGATTGATAGGCTTAGTAACTTGTACATGAAATGCAGGGAGCTCGCAGGGACCATGCATGTTCGTATCCATCACATACCACAATCTTGAAACCTGGTTGCTGACCATTTGGCCAAGAAGGCAAGACATCTCCTCCCCCAAACCACCTGGAAACCGTAGAGCTGGACCTTTTGGATGTGGATGGCACATCGGATTATTTTGACGAGCATGTAAATCTCGTGCCTCCTTGGGAGGTTGTAACAGACTCAGTTTAATTTTCTCGTTTTCATCTTGTAACAAAAAAAAAAAAAAGATATCGATGTTAAAATTAAATTTATCGGATCTAAATCGAACTGGTCAATTTTTTGATTAAAAAGGCAATGGCCTAGATTGAATATGTGCTTGTCTAATCAATTTACTCTTGACATCAAGAGTGGACACTTAAGTCACACTAGAATTTAAGCTTGCCTAATCAATCACTCTTGAGTCTTGACTGTACCTCATCAAGATTCTCTCTGACTTGAATTGTGACATAGACAAAAACTTGTACATTACTCGATCACACGAATACTTTGTCATCAATCCCTTGCTTGTCAAGTTCATAATTTGCTGGTCTTGCTCCAAAATCAAGCATCTATTTGTTCACATCCACTCAATCTATTGGTTATCAAGCATTGTCGATGGTATATTAACACATATCAACGTCACAATTTAACCACCAATTATTTGAAATATATATACTCTGTATGATTGAAATACATTTCCAAAACATGATCGTATAAATTTTGTTCTTCATACTTATATATATCGGATTTAAATTTATAAATTGTGAACTTTATATCTCATTGTTATACATTTATACGAACTTTCTTTCTTAGTAGAATGATATCAACACGAAAATAAAAACAAGTCGATATATATAAGTACGAGACTGTCTCACACTCTCACCCACGAGCACAAACCAATGCAAGGTTAGGATGCAATCATTAATTGAAGATTGCTTGTGGATGCGCAACTCTCATGAATCATAAAGGCTTTAGTCAACAATAAATCAGCAGTGGGCCCAAACTCCAGCTCCGAAATCTCATTTTTCTGACTGAAAATATCTAGCAATGTAAGAGTAAGACCGCAAGAGTCACCCAACTGGATAATTGAAGGATCCAAATGGTTTTGATCCAGAAATTCGGGCGTTATATTGGGCGTAATGACTGAAGACTAGTGCTTCAGTATCTTCTATCTTAAGCGTATTTGCTAATGTTTCGACGCACCTTTTGATTTTACGTCTTCAGAATATACGGGTACAAATTATAAATTATACGACTTTTGGCCTAAATAAAAAAGAAAAAAAAAATAAACAATGTGATCGATATTTTGACCGTGTCCTCGAAGAATTTCCTTTCACTTTCAATTTCAATAACTGTTAGAGTTATGGGAATATTAGGACTTTAGGAATATGTGTGTTTTGGTAAATTCTAGTTATGGTAGAATTGTATGTCTTAGAGATTATCTCCGACTTATTCTCCAAGTCATCTCAATGTGGAGTTCACCCTAAGTCAATTCACACGTCAATCATATCAATATACGAATCTCTTTATGTCGTATTGCCCTCCTCTCGTATATTTCTTTATGGTATCAGAGCCTCTTTCCTGAGACTTTTCAAAAATCGCTTCCGCTTCTTGCCGGTGGGCAATCCGATCTATGCCTGCCGGCGGGATCTTTCGTAAATCCTGATCCCATTGTTTTGTTCTGTCTCTTTGTCTTCTGTCTCTTTGTCTTTGCCGTGAAAATTCACGTTGCAATTTTTCCTCCTACCAAACACTAATTCCTAGAATTCTCCTCTCGGCCAAATTGATCTCCTGCCGTTCTTACAAATCCAATTCCTCCATGAATTCCCACAAATTTAATTTTTTTTATTATTTTACGTTTGTTTAACTCAACCCCCTTTGTCGTTTCGAACTTATGACTCATCGTATCTTTGCTCGAGTTGTATTTTCAGTCGTCATCGATCAATTATTCTTGGTTTATGGTGCATCGCCGTCTTTATCGTCATGTTTATGTTATGCCAGAATCGATTCAAATAGATCAAGTTCTCTACTTTTTCGTCGTTCGTCGTCCTTACGTGGACCATGTAACACGTTTTCTTAACCGTGTGGCCTTCTTCCAGCCGAGTCCATCGTTTTTCACCGGCCCCTCACAAGCCAGTTGTAGTAGGCTTTCCCGGATCGTCGACTCGTGCCTCGCCCGGTTGCTTCTCTCCTACCGACGACAAAGTTATGTTCAAGACGTTATTATTTTGAGGTCCAATCGCATCGTTCGTGTTACTGCCGCTGCGATTGTGGGGGAGTGTTAGAGTTATGGGAATATTAGGACTTTAGGAATATGTGTGTTTTGGTAAATTCTAGTTATGGTAGAATTGTATGTCTTAGAGATTATCTCCGACTTATTCTCGAAGTCATCTCAATGTATAAATAGGAGTTCACCCTAAGTCAATTCACACGTCAATCATATCAATATACGAATCTCTTTATGTCGTATTGCCCTCCTCTCGTATATTTCTTTAATAACTGCAACTTCAATTGCCTCAATAATGTTCATAAACAACTTATGAAGCCAATTATTCTATTATCTTTTTGGTTCAATGAAGTGTTTCTCCAATTTGACCCCAAATTCCATGGATTCATGACACTCATGTCATGCAAGCACGTAGGTGAAGTGGTGAACCAATAATAACAAAATAAAACAAATTGCCATTTTTCATGAGTTTGTCTCATGTTGATTTGTTCTATTACATAATATTTGCATAATCATCACAAATGATTAATTAAATTGTAGAAAACCGTCCACATTAAATAATTCTCTACAATCAAAGCAAAAACTATAACTATATAATCACTATGATAATATAACTTGCATTTGAAGTAGTCCACCTTACCTTTTATGAGAATGGTACGTATATCTTGATCATAGCTTAAGTTTAGTAGTGCTCATTTTACGTGCATACCAAATTATACAACATGACAACTACTACTGAGCCTGGTAAGAGCTTCATACTTGCTCACATTACACTTGTTTTCCTCCTAATTTTCGCGGGCAAGACTCTAGCGCAAGGCGGTCATGGTCGTGGTCACCACCATCGGAGGAGCCCGGCGCTGGACAAGGTAGCCGGGCTACCAGGGCAACCCAAGGTGAACTTTAGCCAATATTCGGGCTATGTCACGGTAAACAAAAAGGCGGGCCGGGCCTTGTTTTATTGGTTGATTGAGTCGTCGGGTACCGGTGGGCCCAATTCAAAACCTCTTGTTTTGTGGCTAAATGGTGGGCCGGGTTGTTCATCTGTTGCATATGGGGCTTCAGAAGAGGTGGGCCCGTTTAGGGTCCAGCCCGATGGGAAAACAGTCAGTTTGAGCCCATTTGCTTGGAATAAAGGTTTGAATTGTTACAATTTCATTTGTTAGTGAGTTTGTGCCATTTTGTTGTCTTTATTATGCTTTTTGTTGTTTATGATCCTTTGAATGTGAGTTGGAGTGGTTAAGTAGGGCTCTAGTGTGCCAAAAAGGTACTGTATTGTCGATTGTGTAGGTCAATGTTAGAATAACTTGTCATGAATCGTCGTCATAAAAAAAATATATTACGAGGAGTAAAGTTGACTCAATGGTTAGAAAATCAGTATATTTCAGCTCGAATAGTTTTAGGTTTAAACCTTCATATTCCTCACACCACAACATTTGTCATCGCTATGTACTTAGAAATGAAAGGAACACAGACTACTATTAGCTAGCATGTATAGTTAGTTTCTAATTAATCTTTTAAAGAGTGCTATAGTGTCTAAAAGAAACCTGATTTCAATGCCAGTGTTGTTTCTTTACACCAAAACAAGCATCTATTACACAATATAGCTAATAGCTTGTTGCATCTAGGGTTGTGTATCGGTCAAAAACCGAAATAACACCGGGATGCGGGAAAATAGGATGACAAAATGCCAAATTAAAACATGAATGAAATTCTAGTCCGGTTCGGCCCGGTCCGATTAGGTTTTAGTAGTGTAGTGAGATCAGAACCTTTGATTTTTTTTCTTAGTGAGAAAGTTATATATATGCAATTATGCATGCAATGTATACCGTTGGATGCCATGTATTAAGTTTCTGAATTTAATTTGTGAGCACATATCTTCTTGTAGAGGCCAATTTGCTTTTCTTGGATTCACCTGCCGGAGTTGGGTTCTCTTACTCAAATACTTCCACCGATTCAAAAGATGTTGGTGATGACAAAACAGGTAATATATGTACATGTCTCTCAATTTGTACTACTTCGCAAAACTTACGTAGATACAACATTACGCGAGTGTCTCATGTGTGTTCCGGGTAGTAAACAATCGAGTATTTGTATGAAGAAGGGGAGACCTCCTTATGCCTATCTTGACCTAAGCTGCACAATGAACAGTGATTACTAGCCCCGGGGGTGGTGTCGGGGACCCCCTCCGATAACTAAGTCAGAGATTGTGGGTAGGCATAGTGAAAATAGTATTGTATATTGCCTAAGGAATCCGGAGATGACTTACCTTCCAAGTGAAGGTGAGCTGGGTATTTATACTGCTTTCATATTCATTTGTGGTGGAGTGAGTGACACGTGTCAACCACGTGGTGGTCAGTGTCTAAAGAGCCGTTAGGAGCAGCTGGGTCTACAAGGAGTCTTTAGGCAGGTAAAGCCTGGCTGGCCTATGCTGACTAGCCTTACTAATTTGGTCAACTTTATCTGCCCTGTCTTTCTTGGTCAACGCCAGGTAAAAAAAGGGGGAGGACAGGGTAGGTCCTGTTTGACCCCCAACAATATGCACGATGTACATGCATGCACAATGTGACTGTATTAATTAGTTAAATCGTCTCATAATCTTGTGATCATAGACTGATTAATTAATGAAGTGATGATTGTTAGCGCGGCTAATCACACTTGATTGTACTCATGTATGTGCATGCAGGAAGAGATGCGTATGTTTTCCTTAAAAGATGGTTGAATAGGTTTCCTCAATACAAGCACAGACCCTTTTACATTGCTGGAGAAAGCTATGCAGGCCATTATATCCCTGAGCTCTCCCTACTAATCGCTCGATTTAACAAAGGGATTAAAAATCCCATCATTAATTTCAAAGGCTTCTTGGTAAGTTAATCTTGATTTTCTACTTTATGCATGATCTAATAATTAAAGATACCAGGCCATGACATAATGTGACACATCCAGTGACATTTACGTACCTTGTTTCATTTTATAGATTCACGAAATTAAACACGTTATTTTGGCAGATGCTTGAGAATAGAAGTACCTAGTATAATTTAGGTCGAATTGTCTCGTTAACTACCTATCTACCTCCATATACAGATTCTCAACTTTGGTTGATGGTCTATATGTCTACTCATATGTGATCACTAGCTAGCTAGTGGTACGTATAACTGGAACACATTAAAATTGGTAAAACAAGTTTTTACAATCACCATCAAAGATTGCTTGATTTCTCTTGAATTAACAAGTTATTAGATAGCAACCAATTTGTTTAACTTTTTTGTAATTGTTGTGTGTGGATGTGTATATGCAGCTAGGGAATCCTTTGATAGATGATTACTATGACAACATAGGGACATTTGAGTATTGGTTCAACCATGGGTTGATCTCAACTGCAACTTACAGTTCACTCAACCAATCTTGCTTGAGTGGCTCGTTTTTGTTCCCAAAGGGTGCTTGTAACCGAGCCCTATTCAAGGCTTATTCCGAGTTTGGAGACATCAATCCCTATGACATCTATGGCCCTGTCTGCGCCGCCCTGACCGCCTCGAACCACCACCAGAAGAAACATCTGGTAGGTTTAACTAGCATTCATTCCTTTCAATAATTCAGATGAATTGAAATCTATTTAACATTACTTTTGTTTTTGGATTGTGAAAAGGAAATGAGACGTCATTATTTTCGCTATAAGAATGAATTTACTCGTAAAGTTTTGTAGTGGAATCCACCTAAATTCTGAATCGTCCGAAGAATTGTTTCTTATCCTTTGTGTAAACAAAATCGTTACAATTTTGACAATAAAGATTAAGGTTCAAGAAGCGTAATTTTGATGTTCATTTTGGGATTGTTAAATAAATTGATTCCTCTCTTGTTTGATTTGTTTTCTAAATCATGCAGCCATTAACGTTTAGGGGGAACGATGATTGTATAATAATGTACACAAAAGCGTACCTGAACCGTCGAGACGTGCAAAAGGCTCTTCATGCTAACATTAGTGGTTCAATTTCTCAACCTTGGATGCCTTGCAGGTTTGCATGCTTGTAACAAGTTTAACAACGTTTTCTTTGTTTTTGTTTTTGCAAACCCTCGTAAGAAAATGGCAACTCGCAAGTCGCAACGACTAGATCGAACCCTAAGTGATAGTAATAATCCCTTGGTGGTGATTTGATGTGCAGTGAAGTTGTCCGAAGTAGTTGGACAGACTCTCCCAAATCAATGCTGCCTATCTTCAAGGAACTCATAGCTGCTGGCGTTCAGATATGGGTATTCAGGTGCCTATTGAACTTCTTCGGACTTATTATTGGGTTAAGTTTGTATATTCGCATGTCGTCATGAACACGCTTTAAGGTCTAACCTTTTGCGTTACACGGCCATCCAACTTTGTATATTGAGCTGACTCTAGTAGTTTCTTTTCAGTGGCGACACAGATGCGGTTTTACCTTTAACTGCGACAAGACACTCGATCGATGCACTCAAGCTTAAGACCATCACAGAATGGTATCCTTGGTACGATAGCCAAAAGGTAAGTATACTGTAGTGTGGCATTAATGCTAATCATTGAAGATGTTAGAGCCCTTGGCGGAAATTTAATTAGCTTAATAAATTATCAGTCAAATCAAATCAAAATAGATTATTACAAACTATATATGATAATGCCTTTCAAAAAAAAAAAAAAAAAAAACTATATGATAATGAATCTAGTATATTTGTTGTTATTAATTCGTCTAAACTCAACTAGTTTTTCGAATCAAAACCACAGACATACAAATCAGATGAGAAAATTGCGGTTTGATTAAACGGGGTCTAACTAAACTAGTACTCACAAAATGTTAAAAATTAGCTTCGGGTACATACTATGAATTGAAGTTAACTATTCACAAAATATAACTTACGAGAAGAAACATAAAACTTTGATGAAAGCTTCGTTCATAATATAAGGCAAGAACAAAACTCTTAACACGTGTTATAGCAAACTTTGATGAAAGCTTCGTTCATAATATAGAAGGAAATAGAGTGATTGTCAATTTATGCAAAGGATAACATATTGTGTTGCACCTAAAAATAACAGGTTGGTGGGTGGAGTCAAGTGTATGAAGGGCTAACATATGTGACAGTGAGAGGCGCAGGGCACGAAGTTCCGCTCACACGTCCCAAGCTTGCATTGCTGCTCTTCACACATTTCTTGAGGAACCAGTCTATGCCCCAGATCACTCTACAAGATTAAAGATCAATCAACCATTTTACAATTTCATACGGAGTACATGATTTAATTCATTTCGAAATCGAATTTGCATCATTATAATTTCATTGTATCACGCCGATTGATTTTGTAAAGTTGTAGTTAATCCGATTATATAGTAGTATTCATTCGCATATGTAGCATATGAATGTAGGCCTTATTGTCAGTTGTCGATACTTGAACTATTCATTATGTTTCTCTATTTCGTATAAATAATATGTCTCAGTCATGTTTGATGAAAGAGTTTATTAATAGCTTGGAATTTCTGTATGTATGCCAAAAAATGATATATATGGTTAAAAAAAAATCAGTCACTTTTGGTTATGTTCAAAATCATTCAAGTTCCATATGATGATTTATTTTAGACGATCCGAGATTACCGCAGATGTGTAACACTAAGCTGTGTTGTTTTTTGCGTTAAAAAGGTGTTATTTTCGCACTAGATGAAAAAACACTCTCATGCTAAACAATTTCATGGAAAAAGATTGTCGACAAATGAAAGACAATGAATAGTGTTTGCCAATTTGTCGAAAATTGAATCAGATCATCGTATATCCCAATTTGATTCAGCACAACGAATATTGTTGTAACACATGTGAGCTAGTCCCACATCGAAAGATTAGGTGTTGCGTATCAATGTTTTTTTTTTTTTTTTTTGAAGGGGTGCGTATCAATGTTGGACATACAGTAATACATACAGTTCATCAGTTCTTTGTACAAACCGAAAGAAACAAATATTTGCTCAGAAACTATAAACTGAATTCAACTGTGATGCTTAATTATCATCATCATCACCATTAAAATCTTATCTCTAGAAATACTCGAAATCGATGTAGGAAGAATCATTAGAAGTTTTCTGGTTGCTGTCATTCCCTGCACTAGTCTCAGGAATCTTCTTCTCAGCAGGAGCTGCAGGTGCAGTCTCTTTACTGGCAAACCGCGAAAAATCTACAGGTTCAGGTACATAAGGTGCAGCAGCACTCCTTACCAGCGCCCAATTCACGCCTTCGAAAAAAGGGTGTTGCTTGATTTCTGTTGCACCTCTCTTGTATGCAATCCTTTTATGAGGCTCCTTAACCAAGAGGCCTCGAATCAGGTCCCTGGCTACACTGCTAACCTGTGGACTGTCCGGAAATCTTAAGGGCTGTCCTACGACATTGAAGAGGGTAGCGCGATTTCCCTGTCCTTTGAAGGGAGTTGTTCCGTGCAGAAGCTCGTACAGGAAGATGCCGAATGTCCACCAGTCTACAGCACTACCATGGCCTTCACCACGTATGATCTCAGGGGCGAGGTACTCGTGTGTCCCAACGAAGGACATTGACCTGACATTTGTAGGCTCTGCCATTAACTCTGGGAGTGATCCATTCACGAATAGGCCGAAATCTGACTTGGATTTCCTGTTCTTCTTGGAAGGGAGTATGCGAGGGAAGAAGCTTGAGGGCTGAATGCAGCCGTGTACTGCCATTTCCTCGTCTAGCATTGCCCCTGTACCGCCACCTCCAACAGCGCCATTTGGTACATGTGCTGAGGAAGATTTGACGAGCGTTGGATTGACTGAGCAGCGTAGGGAGAGATCAAAGTCTGAGAGCATAATGTGGCCTTCTTCCCTTACTAGCACATTCTCTGGTTTCAAATCTCTGTACACTATTCCTAACATGTGTAGGTATTCCAATGCTAACAGTACTTCTGATGCATAAAACCTGCAGATCACAACACATTATTGCAGTGAATTGTGCGTCATTCAAAGTACGCAAAATATATTACCCCGGTGCCTTAAAGGCTCCTGTCTATTGCTAGGTAAAAGGGGTCAGATATACGCAAATTTACTCCTACTGTTGAAAACATAAACAGACTGTTTATTTCCGCATTAACAACATAGTATATAGAGTAATCCTTATGCTTACCTAGCAGCTTCTTCGGAAAAATACTTGTAAGGTTGCTTTTGTCTAAGGGAATGAAGATTACCACCACTGCAGAATTCCATGACTAAGCAGTAAAACTTATCGGTCTCGAAATGTGAATATAAGGTAGGCAAGAAAGGGTGATCAAGTAATCCAAGGATCTCTCTCTCAGTTTGAGCCCTAAGAAGCTTGTTTCTGCTGGCTAGAGAGGCCTTATCCATGACCTTCATAGCGTAGTGGGTGCTAGTCCCTCTTAATTCGACTAGATAAACACTTCCGATATCTCCATAACCAAGCCTCTTAAGAAGCCTGAAATGAGTAAGTCCAAGAGGAGCCTCTTTTGCATTGACTGTGTTTATGGCATCCCACCTGATATCCCCTCCTGTATGAGGCTTAAAGGGTGCACTACTGGTGCTCTCTATGCTGTCACTGCGTGTGCTGTTCACGCCTTCTCGTCTCTGAGCTGTGCCTGTTGCTGTGCTGATCTCAGGGTTTGTGGTATTCCTTGGGGAGGGTAAAGGCCGCTGATTTCCTGCAGGGTTTGGTGCAGGTTTCCCGAGTGGTTCCAACACTGGCTTCTTGTGCTCTGGTGGCTTGTGCTGACCTGACATCGGTTTCGGCCTTGAGGCGTGATCTGTAAAGCTGCCTGGCTCTCTTGGTGAACTGTTGCCAGACTCCATACCGCCTTTGCCTCCCCTGTCTGGACTTAGTCTTTTATACTCATAGTGATCGTCATCTGATGATGGGTAACTTATCTGCAATATTGGTAATGCAAACATTTTGGGTTACCACAGAGCTATAGAACTCGACAAACAACATTACCCCAATACCCCAATACGGCAATACTGCCTCATGTTTGTATGTATCGGACCCATAATTAAAATCGGGATTGGTATAGAATCAAATCAACAAATATTCAGATATATGCCTCATGATCCTGCTAGAAAACATATCAAAATGAAAATGCAGCTGAGCTAAAAAAAGGCAGCAGAATTTTTCAGCTGCAACAGGACATAATACAGCATAGTATTGGCTATAGCTACAAACTCACCCATGTTTAGTACACGGGAAGGTCATATATTGACTTTTACGAGCTAAGCTAGTTGGCATATGCAATCTTAAACATGTAAAAATACCGAGGTGTAACTTTTACGATGTCTTACAAGTTACAACATAACAGGTAATGCTACCATCTTAAACCAAACCCAAAAAACAGAACGTTACAACTTTGGCACAAACAATTCAAAAGATCAAACGAATATCAAAGGAATATTAGCTATGCAGAGATTTTCCAAACCAAAAGGCCGTCTCTGAAATATGACATGATGAAGAAATTCATAATAAGATACATTCCACCGAGCTAATTTAACCCGTAAACAGAAATCCCTCCCCGTTCTCTTGTTTTTTCAGCGTTTCATTTGAGTTACTCTCACATATCCGACCCAAACATTAACATCAATAATTAAGAGCCGAATGACTAAATGTTTGTAACAAGATACACCAAAAATCACAAGGAGGCTAACCTCAGCACTTTCAGCCCTTTCTGCAGGCTTCGACGACGACATCATCGGCGCAACACAGCAACGCCCTTCGAATTCCTGGTTAGATTTATGAGAAACCCACATTAGAATTTTTGTTTATATCCCTTAGATCAAATTTTCACAATTTGTACCAAAACGGAAAAGATCATTCATTCACAGAATTGCAGGCCTTAGGAATAATGTAAATTTGTAAGAGTATATTAGAAATATTTTTTCCTTGGAACACATACGTTGTGCATTTGACCATTCTTGGTGTGACACAATGGATGTGAGAACATGATCGATTGTGTGCATCTTTGTTATTTTTTTGCAACAGAAAACAACTTCAAAACGTGATGAGCACGTACATTTTGATTCCACCATATTACAAGTTTAAAACCATCAAGATTGAGCATCATTTTGACTAGATCCCTTGGCCTTTGATCAACTTAAAATTGCTCAATAAATGTTTACGTTTTTGGTTGTGTCGATAGTTACACCATTTTACGTGTTTGAGTTTTTGTATGTTCAATTATTCGGTAGGGTAATAATATCCAAAAGAGATTTGTTAGGTCTTATATGAACCCGGTAGATGTGTATATTAGACCATCTTACGGAAAATTATTAGTCAACATGTCAGAAATGTTTAAAGTTTAATGCGCACACACGAGACAATACTTCTTATGTTAGACAATTTTTGTTGTTTAATTAATTTCGACTTTTAAGAAATGATCATATGTCAAATGAATCAAGAACACAAAAATCATCAATACATATAGCTATAGCACAACAAAAAAGTAAAGGGCATGGAAAACGAACCGGGTACGCAATATTATGAAAACAATCTCACAAGCACCATTGCATCACTCCCTCTCCTTCAAATTCTACTTTTATATATAAACATGAACTTTTTATACTTTTTTCCCCCTTAGTTACCAATGATCATTTAAATCGGAGCTTAATAAATTCCTTTGACACGCAAACCAATGTATTGTGTTTGTAAAATTATAGAGGAAAATCAACTAAAAGAATTGTTGCAAGGTTAGATGATATAAAACAAAGATAAAAATGAGAATTAATTAATGAATTAAACAAAAATGAAGGGAAAAGAAATGGGGAAAGAGAGGAAAATCAATGAAAAGATTAGGTTTTTGGGAAGGTTGACAAACCCAAAAAAAGTTGAGTGGATAAGCGTCGAATGCTGCCAAATTGTGGATTCTATGAGCTCAAATGTTTAACACTTAATTAGTACTTTATGAATTGCTAGTATTAGAGTAATTAAATTAGAGGTGAAATTATAATTTGAAGAAAAATAGTGTTTATCTACATTAGGATGTGATATTCCTAGTAGTTAGGAGTTGGGTAACAAAATGTGTTGTTTTGCCATTCTTCCTTTATTAGTTGGTTGTTGCAAGGCCTGAATTAATTCGAGCTCCATGTGAAGAGAACACTTTCGAGCTATTGTGGTAATAAAACTTATATTCGCATACATTCAACTACACGAGTATGTCGAGTACATTATACACTTGTCTCTACAGCATGCACCACACACCTACACTTTTCGCGACGATCCTCCTATTTGTAATATTAGTATCCGTGAATAACTTTATAGGATCATTTCTATTTTTTTTTATATTTAGTTTGTGTCATTTACACGCTCGATCTCGGTTTAAAATGAATTGGAAATAAATACATTACCATGCTCAGTTGCTCACTAGTTTCAGTTTCAGTCTACAAAGAGTTGCACGATGCTACCTACAGGCTACAATAGTACAATCAAGAAAAAAAAGAGCAGGGTACAGTCTTTTTCAAGGGAAAAAAAAACCAAACCAACAACAGAGCAACCAAACTCAATCAAACCCATACGAATAATCGGACTCCGAAATAGAGTGTTTGCACCCGAAATACACTGTGACGACTAACTGCAGTATGTGTATACATGAAAGAACATACTGTACATAATATGAACTTATGAAGTTATGAACATCTCTGATCAAGCTTATATGAATAGGGGCACTTTGGCCTCTTAAGGCTCTGTACCAAATCTCATCGTCATCAGACTCAGGGAAAGTAGCTGGCTCCGAATGCCCATTCAGACTACGCCAAAGGCACGCCGAGACCTTAAACAAAAACCGAAAAATCCATCAATAAAATTAATAAAGATATATACATCGATTGAAAAATGGGTATCTTCAACTATAAAGGACTAGATCATTTTCACACAAAGTGAATACGAATAACATCCAAACATAATCACTAAGATCGTGGACATGATTAGATACTCGCCTCGCTCGTGACTAAGAAAGATGATACAACTGTGAAGATTGAAGTTGTATTTGAAGAGTATAGAGGAAGTTTACAGAGAAATGAGGAAGAATTGAGAGAGAAGAAGATGAGAAGTGATGAAGAAGATACAAGGAGCTGAGCTCGACTTGTTGTAACAGAAAAGAGCGAGGAAGAAGCTAGAGAAAAGTGTAACAGAATTTTTGGAGAAGAAATTGTTATTTTCATTCATGTTGTCTTTAATTACATTTTTCAGAGTACTTATACCAATTGGTGTAAAATACTCGGCTCAACTAATTACAACGACAACTCGACTAATTACAACGACAAATCAACTAATTCCACTAATTACCCGACTAAACTCCCGGTATCAAAAGATAAATAAAGTGAACATTACAATAAGATACAAAAATCAGAGAGTTAAGTTCTAGTAGGAACCATGGTTATATAGGAACCCTACCTAGAGGTCAAAAACTTCGAAGTCATCAAAAGAGCAAAGGCGAGGCTTCTGACCCAAAAATGACTCTATGGTGAGTGACCTTACACAGGAAAGCCTTTCATCTAACAATTGCTTTCGAGTGCAGGGATACGTGTCGTCGTAGGCAAAATACCTTATCAGAGGTAGTGCGTTAAGCTCCCCAGAAGTGCCACCATCAGCCCAAGTGATCAAACAGTCAGATATGTAGCTGGTTACACGGCCTAATCGGAACAGCCTACGGAGAACCTCATCGGCCAAGCTCAGCTGCCACCAAGATGATGATGATGATATTTTATACTTGCCTAAGACCATCTCCAGAGCGTCCGAGTAACAGGACTCGTCAGAGTCGATGGGCAGGGATATGAACACTATCTCATACTTATTACCATATTTGTTGCAGAGACTGTCTACTTCTTCCATGAAATAACCGTTGTAGCAAAGGTACAAGAGGACACACCTCTTCTTGCTGAGCTGTGAAACAGTTATCTGTTCACGATGCCACCAAATCTCCCAAGGATATCGTATCAGGTTTGCAGCATAAGAGTTCCTCCAGGGGGAGAGGCTTGTTGACCACGCTATGTCGCTATCCTTTGGGCTATAAAAACCAGGATCAAAGCCGATTTTGCGCCTCCTCGCCACCGCCCGGTTTCTCTAATTCAACTGAGGCCTTCATCCCCCTTCTGCCTTCCGATGTCAAAAGCCTTTGTGATTCCTGGAACCACAACGTTATAATCAAAGTTTTAGGAAAATCTTTTGAGTCAAAATTCCTATTTGCTAAACTCTCCGATTTATGGAAATTGACTACAAAACCAAAATTCACCAGCTTGGGGAAAGGCTACTATACAGCAAGATGCAGCTCTTCAAGTGACAAGGTGAAGATTCTAGAAGGAGGGCCTTGGTTTTTGGGTCCTCATTTCGTCTCTGTCCGAAATTGGAGGATGGGATTCAAACCTTCCGAGGATCGCATCACCTCCGTCCCGACCTGGGTAATGTTACCTGAATTGCCAATGGAATTACACAGGTACGACATTCTCACTAAAATTGGTAATGCTCTAGGCAAGTTCATCAGAGCCGATATTCGAATGTCCGAGTCACATAGGTTTAGGTTTGCCAAAATTCTGATTGAAATTGATGTCACCAAACCGTGCAAAAAATTGATTTGGATTGGGAAAATTAGGCAACCAATTGAATATCTCGACAATGTGAAACCTTGTGCTACCTGTGGTTTAATTGGGCATGTTTGTCAACGGCCGATGACTAAGCTGTCGGAAAAGGTTGATGTCACCAGTGAGTCTGTCGAGCACTCGAATACTACTCGTATCAAGCCCCGCCAAGAATGGGTCAGAAAAAAGACCATCGTGTCCTCCGCACTTGTTACTACATCCAACCCGTTTGCTCTTCTCACAAATATCAGCTCCCCACAAATAACCCCAACCACAAAAATTATATCCAACAATCAAACCCCACCACAAAATCAGAACATTCTTAAAACACTCACACTCTCTATCCTTAACTCACCTCATCCCCAAACAAACAACCCCTTCCTGTGTCTCAGTTTACGCAACAAAAATGAGGGCTCTGATTTGGGATTTCAATGGTCCCTTGGCGGAGTTCGACTTGATGGAGCTGTCGGACGACGAGTTCTTTCCAGCTTGCACCCAAACACAATCCCAACCCGACCCTGCATTCTCTCAAGCGTTCCAGACACCACCGAAAGCCCCACCGCCAGAGCCGATTGCACTCGGGAATGCCTTCCTGGTTCCACCATCAGTGGAATTAATGGAGCCGCCGATTCCAACCTTCCCGGAAACCAACTTCAACAACATGAACTACTACCTGAGGGAGGGTATGGACTTACACCAAATCTCAAATGCTTACCTCAGAATGTTTCTTCTGGAACCGGAGAAAATGGTATCACCCTACCTAGAAGCAGTAATGGAACCAAAGGACGAGTCAAGTCCACTTACACCTTTTCATCTTCCCGATCTCTCCGATCTAGAGAGTTGCTCAGAAGTCCTAGCAAGTTTCGTAACATGGTGGTTGAAAGGACGCCGGGCGAGAAACGACCCTCTCTTACCTCGGGAGCTCCTGTTCCTGATCGACCCATGCCCCCTGCTTCCCCATGCTCGACAGTGCTCCCTCCTGGGGCCTCGGCAGCTCACACTCCAAGTAGCGAGCTACAGCAATGCCCTCTTCCAGGTTTGGACGGGGCAAGCGCTCAAGTCAGTAGAACTCAAGGTGAACTGGAAATGGAGCAACCAGGGGCCGGGCAGAATTGCAACCCTCCTGCTCACCCCGTCCGAAAGAGCACCACTAAAACCCAAACGCCAACAGTGGGGAAACTCAAGCAAAAAGAGGGCGAGAGAAAGCCAAATCAACCCACCCGACATCTCTGATTATATGAAGATTCTTGCTTGGAATGTCCGTGGTATCAGTCGGCCTAGCTTCATGAATAATGTCCATCACCTTATCCAAACTCATTCACCCACCATCATGATCCTCACTGAGCTTCGTGCAAGTTGTGTTGTTGCTGAGAAAGTTTTTGAGAAACTTCCCTTTGACCGCTTTGAGCTGGCGGAATCTTGTGGCTATGCTGGAGGGGTTATGGTACTATGGAGGTCTAACGACATCACCTTCACTTCGGTGAGCCGCGATCTCCATGCTATCCACGGCTATGTTCAGGTAACTTCCCCCCCTTCTACTTTTTTGTTATCTGCTATTTATGCTAGTCCAAAGCATAAAGGTCGTTTGGAACTTTGGTCGCAATTTTCAGAATTAGCTACTGATGTCACTACCCCCTGGCTTGCAATTGGCGATTTTAATCAAGTTACCCACCCTTTTGAGAAGTTAGGAGGTAGGAGTGTTAAAATGAACCGGGTGAATGCTTTTGTTGATGTTATGGATTCCTGTGGTCTTATAGATGCTGGTTTTTCGGGAACTAAATTCACTTGGCACAATAATAGTCGTTACACTCCCATTTGGGAGCGTCTTGATCGGGCTTGGATTAACTTGAATTGGCTTCACTGCCACCCCAACACCCATGTTACTCACCTCACAAAATTAAACTCCGACCATAACCCTATCCTTCTTGATACTGAGCCGTTCTCCATAACCCCCTCTACCCCTACCTCCACTACCTTTAAACTTGAGTCTTGGTGGTACTTTGAGCCCGGATTCGATGACATGATTAGATATGAGTGGAACCTTTTGTCGGATGATTGGAGCCCAAAACTCACCTCTTTGTCCCACACCATCAAGAACTGGGTTCGCAACAACATTACCAATTTTGTCAAAGATAAGCAGACCATTGTTAATAGACTTAATGGTATTAGTCGTGCCCACAACAACAACCCCCAACCCAGCACCTTTCTTCTTGACTTAGAAACGAAACTGAATGCCGACCTCACCATCGTTCTTGCTAAAGAAGAACTTTTCTGGCACCTTCGCTCTAAAGCCAATTGGTACCTTCATGGGGACAGAAACACCTCTTTCTTCCATAAATCTGTGACTATCAGGAGGTTCAAAAATAACTTGGTTTCTTTGAACACTGAGGTTGGTGAGACCATTACTGACCCGCATGCTCTTCAGACCCACATTCTGGATTATTTCCAGAATCTCTTTGCCTCTGACCCCCTTGTGACCCCTCCTGATCCCCCTTCTCCAGAGTCCAGTTGTGTTCACATCTCTTCCCTCCCCTCCCTTGAGGAGATTGGTGAGGCTGTTTTTGGCCTTGCGCCTCACAAGGCTCCGGGCCCGGACGGCTACCACATGTTTTTCTATCACCACCACTGGGATACCATCAAGGAGGACCTTGTTCTCCTTATCCACTCTTTCTTTGAAAGTGGTTGTCTAGCCCCGGATGTCAATGAGACTTCTATCTGTCTCGTTCCTAAATGTGACAACCCCCTCTCTATTAAACATTATCGACCCATAAGTTTGTGTAATAACAGTTATAAAATTATCACCAAAATCCTTGTCAATAGAATCCGACCTCTTCTTAATGACTTCATTTCCCCTAACCAAAATAGTTTCCTCCCTGGGCGAGGCACCATGGTCAATTACACCATTGCCTCTGAAATCCTTCATTCCATGCGGAAAAGAAGAGGGAAGAGGGGTTGGTTTGCTCTCAAAATTGACCTTGAGAAAGCTTTTGATAGAATTGAATGGAGTTTCATCTTCCACAGCCTCCGGGTCTTTGGGATGGATGAGCCTTCCATTCGGCTCATTGAGACTTGCCTCACCACTTCGCGCCTTAGCATCAAAATCAATGGGCGTCTCACTCCTCCTTTTTCACCTTCTAGAGGCATTCGTCAGGGTGACCCTCTTTCCCCGTACCTTTTCATAATCTGTATGGAGGTTCTCTCCCGCAATATCCACGAGGCGTGTGACTCAGGTGATTGGAAGCCATTTCGGCTTCCGAGGAGTGACCTGACTATCTCCCACCTCTTCTTCGCCGATGACCTAATCATCTTCGGTGACACCTCCGCCCAGACCTTAGATTGTGCCCTTGCTACTTTAAACACTTTCTTCTCCCATTCTGGCCAGCGGATGAACACTTCCAAAAGCAAACTCCATGTTTCAAAAAACACTTCTGACGTGAACCTAGCTAATCTTCAGAATACCCTTGGTATCCAAGCTAGCCCCGACCTTGGTACTTACCTAGGTTTTCCTCTCTCGGCCAAAAGACCTAGTAAGGACCACTTTTTGAAAATCATTGCCAAAGTTAAAAATAAACTCTCAACCTGGAAAACCAACACCCTCTCTAAAGCCGGGAGAGCTATCCTCATCCAGACCACCCTCTCTACTATCCCATGGTACAACATGCAGGCCATTGCTTTTCCCTCTTATGCTCTAACCTCTCTTGATTCCATCTGTGCTAAATTCTTCTGGGGTGACAAGCCCGGCAGCCGTGGTCTCCACTTGATCGCGTGGGACAAGCTGTGTGGCCCTAAGGATAGAGGAGGCCTTGGGTTTCGGTCAAGCAAACTCATGAACCACGTTTTCATGATGAAGCTTTGCTGGCAACTCGATGCCAAGTCTAACCTCTCCACCTGTTTCCTTCACCAAAAGTATTGTGCCAATAAAGATCAACCCACCGCTTTTGGCAAAGGATCCCACATTTGGAATGGCCTAAAGCACGGTTGGGATCTCTTTTGTCGGCACAGTTGCTGGGCCCTTGGTAAGGGCGACGTTGCACGCTTTTGGCTTGACACTTGGGGCCTTGATGGCCCCCTCCGGCACCACCTTGTTGGTCCTCTTTCCCCCTCCGACTCTACTCTTACAGTTGCCGATGGCCTCTCCCATTTAGATGATTTTAGTTGTTTTTTGCCGGCACCTATCGTTCATAGACTTTCTCACATGTCTTTACCGACCTCGGGGGAAGATACATTATGTTGCCGCACTTCCCTCCACACTTTCTTTGACACCTCTTTTGTTTATAATGATTTATGGGATTCTTGTCATCCCCTTAGTAGTAAAGAGGACATTTGGTCTTGTGTTTGGTCCCTCCACACCCTCCCTCGGATCCGATTCTTTATGTGGCTTGCCATCTGGGATCGTCTCCCCACCAAGGCCACTCTCTCTCGCAGGGGTATGGGTTGCGGACTATTTTGCCCCTTTTGTCCTACTACTACTGAGGACGCCCTTCATGTCCTTAGGGATTGTCCCCGAGCCCATGAGATTTGGATTGCATTTAATGTCCCTCCACCTTTCTTTTCTATGGATCTTGCTGATTGGTTTCGCTCTAATATTGTTAAGAATTGTGCTTGGAGTACCACCTTTTCTTTTGTTCTTTGGGCTATCTGGAAGCGTAGGAACCTTTGGATTTTTGACACAAAAAACACCCCTGTCCCCACCCTTATTCACACTGTTCAGCAACAAATCTCAAACTTTTCTTCCCCCACCCTTGGTCTTAACCAAGAAACCCTCACCCGCCATGGTCATACCTTCACCCCGGAACCCCTGGTTTTTCCCCAACCTCATTTCACCCTTATTGTCGATGCTTCTTTTGCTCCTAGTGCTGATTTTGCAGGTGTGGGAGGGTTACTCCTCCATCCGGATGGCTCATGGGCAGCCGGCTTTGCTACTACGATTTCTGCTATGGACGCCCCTCATGCGGAGGTCCTGGGCATTCTAGCGGCTGCCCAATGGTGCAAGGACAATAATTGGCGGGATGTCACATTGCTTAGTGATTGCAAATATGTTACCTTGGGTATTCAAAGTGGCGAAATTGTTAAAGATCGCTTCATCAACCTTTATAACATGTGCAGGGTGTTCATCGAGGATGGAATAGTAAAGAAGACCCTCTACATCCCGAGAAAGTGGGTTCGAGCTGCTGATTTGATAGCCCGTGAGGCTAGGATGAATTTGGATTGTATTGATTTTCGGCACCTTGTAACCCCTCCCCTTACTATTCAAATGTATTTTGATGAAAATGATACTTTTGTTCCCCGGTTCAACCTAGGGGAGGACATTGACCCGGGGGGTGTAAGTAGCCTTTGATTATGGCTCTGTAACCTCACGACGCTTGTACTCTGATTAGTTTATGATTATCTATGCTACCCGTTTCGAAAAAAAAAAAAGCCGATTGCAGAATAACGAGTTTCCCTATAAATGGGATCCAACCTCATCTTGAGCTCCTCCTCTTTTCGTTTCAAGGGGAGCAGGTGGTCTTTGGTGAATGGGAAAGCAGCAGCTCCATAATCGTATAAACAATAATCAGCGTTGATATTCAACACCTTTTGTTCAGGATCCAGGACAAGACGAGACAAGCCAATAAGCTTGATAATCGCGTGCCTGGATTCCTCGTCGGAGAAGGGGACAGCGAGGCAAGAGAAAACGGAGAAAAAATGGTTGAAAGCAGCCTCCTGCTCATACTCATCATACTCGGCTACAAAATCACTTCGCATCTTAGCCACAATAACCATCTCAAAAGTTCTTCTCCTGATTTTTTAACTCGGAGTAGGCAGTAATCATGGCACGGGTATATCCATCAGAAAGAGTAGGCAAATTGAAACAACAGATGAGTAAATATTTACCAGAAAGTGCATCGGATACTGGAACACGATCACCATTGTTGCGAACAAGGTAGTCCCTTCCACCAGCTGGATTCGACAGTAACGCAGACAAATCAACCCCTAAACGCTCACCTGCCACAATACTCAGAGAAGGACGCAGATATTCTTTATTCGGTTCGAGCCTGAATTTGTTTTCACTAGGAGAGTAGGTATGCATTGGATACAAAGAATTCTTAGGATACGGGAAAAAACAACAGGAATCAAAACGCGGTACACTCTTCTCCTTCTCCAACAAGTCGCTCTTCATCTCTCCTCCCTCCATCATAATAATTACAATTTTTGCCCGTCAAAGGTAACAGCGGCCTCTGAGAATCTAATCTAATCTACTATATATATAGGATGTTGTTCCTATAGGAAATAGTCTAAAATAAGAAATAAGAAGTTATCTCATTCATCCATCCTACCTAAATCTAATGGTTCATATTAATTATTAAAACAAAACAAAATATCTAACCTAAACTAATATCAGTCTTCCAAAAAACACCAAACCAATATCACCCACATCTTTCTCTTTCCTCTCTTTCCCCCTTCCTTCTCTCTCCACGGCCCACCCCCTGCCACCACGCAACCGCCACCGTCACACTCCGACCACCAACATCGTCGGCGCCGATAGCAGCGGCCGACTCCACTCGAGACGGCGAGTCTTCGACGGCCATCACCGTCCCTCGTCGATCATCACATCACCGTAAATCCGCCTTCTCTCTCCTTCTTATTTCGCCGACGATTCCGTCAGATTAGGCCACCGTCGGACTCCCCAGACAATTGCGAGTCGTCGACGGCCATATAAGGACTTATTCGATCATCATTCGACCACGAAAGCCCCCTTCTCCTTCCCAATTTTCGCATGTAATCTCGATTCGCTAACGTTTCTCAGATGCGGCCACCGCTCTACCTCCCCGTCGTCGATCTACCTGCTCGCCGGTATGCTCTTTCATTTTCGCACATAATCTCGTTGAAGCCTCGTACATCTCGCCGGTGTTGAGGGAAGCGAGTGAAACACATGAGAGAGGGAAAATGGGGGATGCAGAGGTGATATCGATGTCGCGGAGGAGAGGGCTTTTGCTCGCGGGACGACGGTGCACACGGTGGTGGAGGTGGAGCTGAATAAGGTGGTGGTTGGGGCGGTTGTCGGTGGCTGCGTGGTGGCGTCAGGTGGGGTCGGGTTTAGGGAGGGGGATGGGGAGGGGGAGGGGAGGAGGAGAGAGAAAACAAGTGCATTTGATTTTTATTCAAGTGCATTTTATTCAAATACCTTTTTATTTTAATTTTTAGTGTTTTTGATTCAAAATGCATTTTATTTTAATTTAAAGTAAATTTTATTTAAAATGCAATTTATTTCAACTACAAGTGCATTTATTATTATTGAGAATCGACCAAATGTATTATGTTCAATTAAAAGTGCATTTTACTAGAAAATGCACTTTGTTCAATTAAAAGTGCATTTTATAAAACTAAAACGAAAAAGTGCATTTTGTTAAATTTGAACTGCATTTTATAAAAATAAGTGCACCTTGTTAAATTGAAGTGCATATTGTTAAACTAAAAGTGCATTTTATAAGAATAAGTGCATCTTGTTAAATTAGAAGTGCATTTTTCTGGGTCAAAGTGCATTTTGCCCTCGAGTCAATGTGCACTTCCTCGAGTCAAAGTGCGCTTCCCCGAGTCAAAGTGCACTTGCCGAGTCAAAGTGCATTTTACCGAGTCAAAGTGCACTTCCCCGGGTCAAAGTGCACTTCGCCGAGTCAAAGTGCACTTCCCCGGGTCAGTGCACTTTACCGAGTCAAAGTGCACTTTACCGAGTCAAAGTGCACTTTACAGAGTCAAAGTGCACTTTACCGAGTCAAAGTGCATTTTGTTAATTTAGAAGTGCATTTTGTAAGAATAAGTGCATTTTGTTAAATTAGAAGTTCATTATTTAAGAAAAGTGTATTTTGTTAAATTTAAATTGCATTTGATAAGAAAAATACATGTTGTTAAATTAGAAATACATTTTATAAGAATAAGTGCATTTTTTAAGAGTAGAAGTGGATTTTATAACTAAAAATATTTTTGTAATTAAAATTGCATTTTATAATAATATAAGTGACTTTTGTTGAATTAAAAGCACAATTTGTAAGAACAATGCCTTTTGTTTAGATGTGTTATTGGTTTTGTAAGTTTCAGTCGCAGATATTGAAGTACTATATAAGTACTTCCTACCTTCCTACCAATATATAACTTCCTACCGGAACAGGCCCCTATATATATATACTAGTTTAAATTATTTAATAATCCCCCGCCCCTCGCAATTTCTAGGCAAATTTTTTATGGTAGTTAGTCAATTTAAGATAATTTGATCAGATATAGAGTATAGAAAGTAACATAATCCTAAGTAAAATTATGACAATAGAAAAAAAGTGACAGTTACGCCAAACACTATGGTGTAACGAACCTTAGCACAGACGCACGAATCTTTACCAACTGCGCGCGATTGAACAAAACATCAGATCAGAAGAATAAAAAAGTACTGCGTGAGACCAATTGAGAGCTGAATAAGACGGCTAATTGTGAGATAACCAACTGAGCCAAAAGTCTAAACTGATGGTTAGGGCACCCACAATGGTTTTTATACTTCAACACGCCCTCTCACGCAAAGGCGTATGAGACTCCAACACAACATTGGAGGGGGTTACCAGTATTCGAACTTGAGACCTCAGGATCGCTGAGGCTCTGATACCATGTTAGATAACCAACTGAGCCAAAAGTCTAGACTGATGGTTAGGGCACCCACAATGGTTTTTATACTTCAACACTAATCATCAAGTTTTCTGTTTTTCAATGATAGAAACTTCCAAAGTATACTATTGTACAAGCATAATAAAAGTATCAGTAGAATCAGCTCGAAATTAACTGCTCTAACAAAATCAAAGACGGATTTTCCTGATTTCATCAACAATATCAGATAACATGTCACATGTACAATTGCGAAACCCTCCTAAATTTTTCATTATCTTGATTACAGCAGACAGAAAGAATGGCTGAGCCCCCGTCGTAAATGCATGGTGACAATTACGCTACAACTAGCAACAGATGATAGATTACTCACAGAATTAGCTGGTGTAGAAGGCACTACTAGAAGCTCTTGCAAAGTTTTCCGCAAGTTTTCAAATTTGCTGAATCCTCTTGCAGATCCTCACAGCAATAAACCGAATCCTGCAGTCATCATTGATATAAACCTAATTGCCAATCTTTACACAAACAAGAATACGGCCACGCAGAGTTATAGAACAAACACAAATACAGCTAAAATTCAAGTTTACGGTACTAGAAAATTTTCAGCATACAAACACAAAATAAATTGAGTAAAATCCATCAAAAGCAAACAATTTGCACTTGATAAGATTGACGATTTACTCAATTTGGGGCTACTAGCTTGCTAACACAAAAAGTAGTGATTATTACGTTACGCCCAAACAATACTAAATTAAGCACACATTAGCAGAACAATTATTTGTTAGATCATCTTAAGGTTAAGGTGAAAGTAGTGATTAACTCGCACAACAGAGTCGAAATGAAAACACATTACAAAGTTAACAACAAACGTCAACAGTCTCAACACAATAACAAAAACCAACAATTATAAACTTCAATTACTAAGTTAATGATAAATCGAATAAACAAAACATTCAAAATCAAACTGAAATAATTGGAATAATGCAGATGATAATTTAGTTGCTCGTTGGCAAGTATATGAAGAAAAAATCACCAAAAGAATGAAAGCAAGGTATGTTCAATTCTCTTCAAGATACAAAAGGCCGAGTAAGGATGAGTACAATAGTGGGTGACCGGACTGTGCCGTCAATAAGCTAGTTGCTCAAGCACGTTGCTGCGGAGATCCTCCCATACAGTATCCTCAAATAGCGACGCGCTCACTTTTTTGAGACGGTCTAGACAAA
The DNA here is from genome assembly GCA_963457585.1 of Spergularia bocconei. Classification (NCBI taxonomy): domain Eukaryota; kingdom Viridiplantae; phylum Streptophyta; class Magnoliopsida; order Caryophyllales; family Caryophyllaceae; genus Spergularia; species Spergularia bocconei. Next base: position 5,615,702 of record OY734951.1, on the reverse strand, counting down.
ATATCGATTTAATCTGGTTGTCGGCCCCTACTGCAACAGCACAACCTCCAAACAGGACACGGATATCAAACAGGTTTACAACCATCGGATCAGAGGGTGCAGGAGGAAGGGACAGTCTAGGACACGGCACTGACACATCGTATAATGGCTTCGCATCAGTGGGTATGAATATCATTTCAGAGTCAGGATAATCCTTCTTCAACTGTGCGTAACATTCACACAACAAATCCACGCTTAAGTATTTACTGGATCCAAAGTAAAGGAGGATATCCCGGTTCTTGAGATCAGAAACTTCTAAGTCGTCAAAAGAGCAAAGGCGACGCTTCTGACCCAAAAATGACTCTAGGGTGAGTGACCTTACACAGGAAAGCCTTTCATCTAACAGTTGCTTTCGAGTGCAGGGATATGTGTCGTACCCAAAAGACCTTATCAGAGGTCTGGCGTTAAGGTCCCCAGAAGTGCCACCATCTGCCCAAGTGATAAAACGGTCATTTATACCGCGACCAACATCGGATAGTCGGACCAGCCTACGGCTAACCTCGTCGACAAAGGGCAGCTTCCACCAAGATGACGATATATTCTTCTCTTGTAAGGCCAGATCGAGAGCCTCGGAGTACGAGGACTCGTCAGAATCGATGGCAATGGATACGACGACTATCTCATACTTATTATCATGTTTTCTGCAGAATTTGTCTAGTGTTTCCATGAAATTACCGTAATAGCAGAGGTACAAGATGACACACCTCTTATTGCTGAGCTGTGAAATAGTTACCTTTTCGCCACCTCCGCCACATCTCTCAAGGAGAGTATTGGGTTGGCAGCACAAGAGTTCCTCCAGGGGCAGAGGTTTGTTAACCAGGGGATCCTCCGGGGCAAAAAAATCATGATAATGGCCGTGTTTAGAATTACCGGTTTGCTTGTAAATGGGATCCAACCTCATCTTGAGCTCCTCATCTTTTCTGTCCAAAGACAGCAGATGTTCTTCGGTGAATGGGAAAGCAGCAGCTCCATATTTGTATAAATAATAATCAGCCCTAATTTTCAACACCTTTTGATCAGGATCGAGGACAAGACAAGACAACCCAAGAAGCTTGATAATCGTGTCCCTCGACGAGAAGTCGGAGAAGGGGACGGCGAGACAAGGGAAAACGGAGAAAAAATAGTTGAAAGCAGCCTCCTGCTCATACTCATCATACTCGGCTACAAAATCACTTCGCATCTTAGCCACAATAACCATCTCAAAGTTCTTCTCCTGATTTTTTAACTCGGAGTAGGCAGTAATCATGGCACGGATATATCCATCAGAAAGAGTAGGCAAGTTGAAACAACAGATGAGTAAATATTTACCAGAAATTGCATCAGATACTGGAACACGATCACCATTGTTGCGGACAAGGTAGTCCCTTCCACCAGCTGGATTCGACAGTAACACAGACAAATCAACCCCTAAACGCTCACCTGCCGCAATACTCAGAGAAGGACGCAGATATTCTTCACTAGGAGAGTAGTAGATATGCATTCGATACAAAGTATTATCAGGATACGGGAAAAAACAACAGGAATCAAAACGCGGTATACTCTTTTTCTTCTCCATCATAATAATTACAATTTTTGTCCGTCCTCTTAGAATCTAATCTAATCTAATCTAATATATATAGTCCGTACTAATTTATATTATTTAATAATCCTCGCAATTTCTAGGCAATTTTATTTATGGTAGTTAGTTAATTTAAGGTAATTTGATTGGAAGTAACACAATCGTAAGTAAATTATGCTTATAAAAAGAAAGAAAGAGTCACAGTTACGCGGTTACGCCTAACACTATGGTCTAACCTTAGCACAGAGCCACAGACGCCCTAGCAGGTCTGAAAGGGCGGATCTTTACCAACTGCGCGCGATTGATTAAAACATCAGATCAGAATAATCAGAATTCAGTAACCTTTTTTTTTCTGTGTTACAAATTAAGTTGAATTAATGAGACGTATTTCCCTGAGACCAATTGAGAGCTGAATAAGACGGCTAATCATCAAGTTTTTCAATATTAGAAACTTCCAAAGTATACTATTGTACAAGCATAATAAAAGTTATCAGTAGAATCAGCTGGTAAGTAACTGCTTTAACAAAACCAAAGACGGATTTTCATAGAAGGAAGTTGCTCAAGTAATCAAGCTTTTCATTATTTCATCAAACAGCAGATAATATGTAACATGTACAATTGCGAAACCCTCCTAAAATTTTCATTATCTTGACTACAGCAGGCAGAAAGAATGGCTTAGCCAGTTAGCCCCCTGTCGTAAATGGTGACAATTACGCTACAGCTAGCAACAGATGATAGATTACTCACAGAAATAGCTGGTTTAGAAGCTCTTGCAAAGTTTTTTGCTTCATTGCAAATTTTCACATTTGCTGAAACTTCTTGCAGATTTTCACAGCAATAAACTGAATCCTGCAGTCATCATTAATATAAACGTAATTGACAATCTTTATACAAACAATAATACGGCCACGCAGAGTAATAGAACAAAAACACAAATAGAGCTAAAATTCAAGTTCACGACACTAGAAAAATTTCAGCATACATACACAGAATAAATTGAGTAAAATCCATCAAAAGCAAACAATTTGCACTTGATAAGATTGATGATTTATTCAATTTGGGGCTACTTGCTAGCTAACACAAAAAGTAGTGATTATTACGTTACGCCCAAACAATACTAAATTAAGCACACATTAGCAGACCAAATTATTTGTTAGATCATCTTAAGGTTAAGGTGAAAGTAGTGATTAACACGCATTACAACAAAATTGAACACAACATTCTAAATCAAACTGAAGTTATTGAAATTTTAAGAAGGGTAAAAAAAATAAGGGAAATACATACATTTGATTGAAGTTTGGGTAAGAGTGTGAGGCAGTACCGCCATTGACACGCATTTTGGGACGAATGAAATAGAGGTGTTTGAAGCTTGTTGCACACGGCTCTAATTCGGAGCAAGGGTTTTACTGGGTATATGTTTGCCGCCTATTTGGGGGTTTTTTAAATCGGAGATGAGTTTTGGAATTTGGGGGTTGGAGTTGGGAGTTACCACAAAGGTATCTATTGAAATGTCAAATCTGTTGGAGGTCGAACAAGACCTGCCCTGGTTCCTCCCCCCCCCCCCACCCCCCAAGACCTGCCCTGGTTCCTTAGGCAACACACAATACAATATTCAATATTCCTATACACGTCTCTGACTTAGTCATCGGAGGGGGTCCCCGACACCACCCCTGGGGCTAGTAACCACTATTCATCGTGCAGCTTAGGTCAAGACAGGCATAGGAGGTCTCCCCTTCAACAACAAATACTCGATTGTTTACTACCCGGAACAAAACTGGACCTCACTCGAGTTTGTAGCTTTGTTTTCCGTTAAAGTCCCCCAAAAAGAAAAAGGCAAGACTCGAGAAAATTGACCAACTAAGATCCGAAAAAAATTCCGTTAAACTTTTTGTGACTGATAAGACTCTATGTGACAACCCGACCTGATGACCTATTGCTTACAGCGAGTTACATATAAACTAGTTTGCATGTCAACCCGCGCCCGGGCTGCATATTTATATTGTTATACTCGTTTTATAAAAATGTCGATTATCTTTGATATAATATTATTGGCAACGATATTATCTATTCCTACTCACTTATCATATTATTATTTGTTTTCCACTTTTACGTCACCCGTTATGTATGCTATCTCATTTTCATTGCACTATCCCGTCACCTGTTATATCACATTATATGTATATCATGGTACATAAAGCGCGCCAAATAAATAGAAATAAACATATGGGAGCCAAAACGGGTGTGAGTCAATATGGGTCATGCGTCATAAAAAGCGGGTACATGACATATAATGGTGTCAAATAGTCAGATACAACTAAATTAGTTTTTTACGAGCATCAAAACATATACGAGTCAGTACCAATCATCTGTAATAAAAAATGGGTTCATGACCTATAAAAGCGAGACAGATAGATAAAACTAAACATACGAGAGTTGAAACGGGTGCGGGTCGATACGGGTAATGTGTCATAAAAAATTAGGCTCATGACACACAAAAGCGCCCCAAATAAATAAAAATAAACATATGCGAATCAGAACGGGTGCGAGTCAATATGAGTCATGCACTCATGCATCATAAAAAGCGGGTTCATGACATAAAATTGTGTCAGATAATCAGATACAACTAAATTATTTTTTTACGAGCATAAAAATAGATGCGAGTCAGTATCAATCATCTGTAATAAAAAGTGGGTTCATGACCCATAAAAGCTCTTGAATTTACTCGTTAAATAACAGAGTTCGTACAAAGTGAATGCTCTTGAATTTACTCGGTATAACAGAGTTCGTAATCATGATTTGACAATTGATCCATTTTTTACAACTAATTTAAGGACAAATACGGTTGAGGTGAATATAATTTGATTTACTAACAGTTATAACGAATAAGCACAATTGACATTTTCTGTTCCATTCAAAGAAAGTTGCACCGTAATTATATTCCTTATATTAAAGTTAAACAAAGTAAATAATATTAAATTAATTTACACCTATAAAATTTAGTTTAATTTAAATAAGAAAAAAAAATTGTAATGTAATCGGGCCGCCCGTGCAATTTTGCAAGGGTAAAAAGCTAGTATTCTTATAACCAATAATATTTATTTATTCACATCCAATATGATTGTGCCAAGTGTCCATCAATGAAGGAGTGTACTCGGCTTTTACAATATACTAGTTTGCATGCCCGTGCTACGCCCGAGCTATATATTTATATCGTTTATACATGTTTTATAAAAAAAATTGTCTAATCTTTGTTCTAATAAATTACCATAATGAGTATTTTCCATAAATTAGCTAATACTATATTACTCTATAATAATTTATTACCATATCTTAACCGATAATTGTATTTAATGCTATTTGTATGTTCTATCCAATTAATGTATGATAATTTATTACCATATCCTAACCGATAATGGTATTTAATGTTATTTTTATGCTCTATCCAATTAATGTATGCCGAGTGTCGTCGTAGGAAAGAATTGGTTTCAGGTTTTAATATATAGTATTAGATTAGATATTAGATGACTACTACCTAAAAAAATGACAATTGACATTCGTACCCAAAAAAATGACAACTGACATTTCTAATTCTATGCTATGCTTTTTTTCTTCTTCTTTTTCTTGACGGGGATTTTATGCTATGCTAATATAGAGGGCACTTCTAAAAGAGCATTTCCCCTTGGAAAAAAAAAAGAGCATGAAAATTGTGTGATTACTGATTACTGGTACGGCACACCCAACATTTTGATTTCTACTTGCAAATCAAATGCAAGAACAAGAAAGATGACATTTCCCCGTCACTAAAATAAAATTAAAAAAAAAAAAAGATGACATCTCCAAAGTACAATTTGGTGTTCAACGCCGAAACTTTGATTCCTGTCATCAGCAAAGAGCCTTAATGGAGCTATAGAGAGAGACATACTTCCCAGCCGCGTTATTCCAGCTATTGTCAATTTGCATAATTTTCTTCACAAGCTTCTCCCATTCGTCTGGCTCTGCATAAGACCGAAATGAGTAGAGCCAAAGACAACATTAACCACAGTCTCGGCAAGTTAACTGAGCTTGTTTGTGCTACGAAATAGATACTGGTGCTGGACACCCAGTTTCGGGATATCACTCTATATATGCTCAATTTCTTAATGTCTATGGTCTATACATTCAGCTCTAGAACCGCTTTCCATTGCAACTCAACGCAGATGAGAAACAAGCGAATTGCCTTACTCCCACAGTTAACAAAAGCTAAACATGAACACATAATACCGAAGCATAATAACTCTAAACTGTGGCAACTTACATGCAACATAGCCCTTCAGTTAGTGACACGGGGAGCACTTATTAGCAGAGTTTGTTTTAACAGTTTTGTTCAGTGTGACTAGTGAATATGAGTGGAACTAATCAATCCTTAATGAAACCCTACAAAAGGAACGTATACTTACTCTCCAAGTAGAATGCAAATGCTCGATCCAGAACCCAGCTCAAGGACCCTTCATCGATTCCTTCAAATACAAACCTTGCAAAACAAAAACCACCAAAAAGAAAAGCTATAAAACATATAAAAGTAGAGAAAGAGCACAGCTCAACAATTCCATTAGCTGTTAACCAAATCGATTGATTGTAAAGGCTAGAAACGATTCCGTTTTAACTGTTTCATTGAAAAGAAAGCCGGTCTCTGTGTATACCACCCTATTCTGAACTTCTATCTTGTACCTTCATAGTAAAAGCCTGAATGGCAATCCACACTTTAGTAATCAAAGACTGATCACAAAGACTCGGTACATAAATTTACATAAAGCACGAATGGGAGAGTAACAATATCAATCACCACCAAACTAAAAAGGGTGAGGGTAATGAGACTTAAGGATGCATTGATTCAATATTTCACGAAAGGTTCGGAAGATAAATGTGCTACCCGTTTGATGCATCTGAATTAGACTGATCTTCCATGTCAAAAACTGTATCTGCAAGACCACCTGTCTTTCGAACGATGGGAACCTGGAAAAATTCTTTCCAAATAGTTAAAAAGAATTGCTGCTGCTCATCTGATGACAAAAGCAGAAACAGACTGAGAGGACAGTGAGTCCCACTACAGACAATGGGAACAGGAAAGTACATCTCAATACCAGCGTATATTTAAATACAAAGCGCCGCAAGAGCTTCAACAGTACGTAAGGAAAAAATTAATGACCTAAAGCTTATAGCTAGTTAGCCCAGTCCCCAGTACGCATTTTTGACTCAAATTCAGAGCCACGTGTTAGAATGTAGTACACACACTGAATCGTAGAAGCAAAATACTATGGAAAACCATGATACTCCAAAGCAAAGATAAGACAGAACATATAGACATTGATAAATAGTGGTTTAAGTAGGAACACACACCGCTCCATAGCGCATTCCAATCATCTGCGCAAGTCCACATGGCTCATATATGGAAGGAACTAAGACCATATCTGCTGCGGCATAAAGCATGTGGGATAGCTCTTCGCTGAATGATAGGCATACAAAAGAGCTGATAAGTAATTGTTTGACCGTAAATGAAGACAGGGTTTATTGATGCATTTTTCTCAGTTGAATAAACAAGATGCAGTACCTTCCCTATACTATAAAATGCCATAATGTTTTACATAATAGACAAGCTGACTATTATAGTATTATACAATCTTACAGTAACAGCAACTATCTGCAATAAAGGTGGGATGCCAACAAACCCCTGGCAGCTGCTTGAAATGTTTAGAAATTGTTTTGCAGGCAGCGGAGGGGGGAGGATAGAAAGCAACACATTTACACATGATAGAAGTTTACCTATAAATCAAAAGGATCCGGATGCTGGGGCCTTGATTGTGCTACAAAGAACCAGATAATACTGTTAGATCCACAATTATCTCAATTCTATAACAACAGTCCAGAAATAATGCATGCATGATCATGAACAGAAATACAAGCTTAAATATATGTCAGCCTAACAAAACAAGAAGGGCAGAAAACTAATCAACAAATTGACTGTTGAATCTTGGTCCGAAATAAAGACTAGAAGAAATGCAGAGAAGCAGTGAACTTTTCTTCTTCTCCATTTTTTTGGCAAAGCCCAAATGAAAATCTATCAAGAAGTGAGTCCTCGAGTCCGATCAACTAATTCCGGACTGATCATACTTGCCAAGCACAGCTAGTCAAAAGAGGCACCACTTGTTATTTGTAAGTAAAATCACAGAGCACTTTAACCCAACTAACTTCCTACATTAAGCAAAAGGTCGGTTTAATATAATGAATCACATTTTGGTGACACTTATACTTGCTTTGGATCTTGCATCCCTGAGATAAGAACTGTATACAGTGCAAAAAGACAGGAGATGTCCAAAGCAGAAGGTCTTCAGTGAAAGATTTGCCCCTTTTACGCTAGTTGAAATTTAACATAACATATTACATGCCTAACAAATAGTAAGAGACTCAGAGGCCATGAGAGAGACCACACAAACTTCAATAGTATTGAAATGCAAGACACAGAAAGGGTTGCCAGGTATGATCAGTCCGGAATTAGTTGATTACACTCTACAAGGCACTTCATAATATAGATTTTCATATAAGGTATACTTCTACATTTGGTCTTTGCAACCCCCCCCCCCCCCCCTTCAAAAACACAAGAAAGAAAGGAGAAGAAAATCACTACATCTCTGCAGTTGCTTGGTTGTCAAATTTTAAGTTCTACAGAGCCCTTAATATGAACGGCAATCTAACTGTGATCCTTACTAAAGTTGCAAGGCCTTGGAATTCTCTCTCCACAGGGCCATCTGCTCTTCCCAATACAACCATCTGTCCACCCTACATTGTAAAAATAAGAAATCTGTAATTAGAGTCCAACATTCAGAGGATATATAGGCGTCGGATAAGTAAGGTACAAGAAGAGTCGATCTTCGATACATGTTGACACTAAAAAATTAGTGCTGGTGAATAAAACTTTGCAGTAAATATTTACTCAAAGGCACAAAGCAATCTATAAAAAAAAAAAAAAGGGATATGAGGCACGCATGTAATTCAGCAAAATTAAAGCAGTACAATCATCACAAGGCGTAGATTATTCATTATAAAGCCAGTACAGGGGCAGGTAGACGGAAAGGGCCAGCTCTAATTATGAAATCATGACTTAAGTGCATAACTCGACTCACTTTTAATGAGAAGGCAGATTGGTGCGGTAACGAAAATGACATCATGGGGAGTACTTAGCAAACAAATTCACACTGCGTCTGAATACCAAGGGGATGTAAACTAAATAAAACAAAGCTTTGTACTGTTTTATGAGTCAAAAATCAAAATACTCAAGAATGTTTGTGCATCAGAACTTAAAATGGGTGATGAAAGATCATCTCTAAAATGGGTTGAAGGTTAGTTATATAGTTGTATTTTTCTTTTTCCCAGTTTCATATACTACCAAGTAGATGTAGTGAGTCGTGATAAAAAATGTAAGAAGAGAAGAACCTATTCAACCCATTGCATTCTTTTTTACTGTGTAACATCTCACATCCTATTAAAATAAAATGTAGCTGAGGCTTTGTCTTCTCCTCCAGATTTTTCTATTGACATATCTTTACAGCTAGATATTATTCGACTGAAACTTTACTCATAGATTTTTCAAATCTCTGTTTTCTCTGGTGGCATCTTTGGTTTAATAGGAACAATACAATTTTAAAAAATGAATCCATGTCTAGTGAAACTGTTTTAGAGAATACAATTAGATCCATTTCTCCTTGGAAGTCTGAAAATTTTACTAAGACAATCCCTCATAAGCCAAATCATGTTCAAATGAATGATACTTACTGGAGAAAACCTCCTAAAAGTTTGTTAAGTTAAATTTTGATGGATCTCGTAGAAACAATGGAGAGGCTGCAGTTGGCTATGTCCTCAGAGATGATTCGGGTAAAGTTCTTTTTCTTGGTGCTAAGGCTATCAGTAAAGTTTCTATACTTGTTGCCGAAGCTATAGCTCTTAGGAGGGCATTAAAATGATTAAGAGTTTAAAGATAAAAAATATTATTGTGGAAGGTGACAATTTAACGGTTATAACTGCAATGAAAGATCCAAATTCCATTCCTTGGCAAATTGAAATGATTTTAGCAGATTCCAAACGCGATTTAATTGACTATTTGACTGTGATAGGGTCATTTTTGCTCATTGTTCTCGCGTTCTCAATGGGGTTGCAGATTACTTGGCTAACTTAGGCTACCGTCAATCTGCGTTTACCCCTCTGCTGATGGTTTTCCCCATCATGCTTTTCTTGTCCTTCTTCGTAAGGACAATCTAGGGTGGAGTAGTTCTCCCCTAGTTACTCTCTCTTCTTTCTCAAAAAAAAAAAAAAGCGGACCAGGAGAGTAACAAAGAAAGGTTATTTATGGCTGCAGATTTTTAAAAGAACATTTAAATGCAATGTCAAGGAGAAAGTACTACAGATCATATTAAATTATAACTTACTAGTTCTTCAACACGCTTAATCGCATGGCGAATCAAATGAAGACCTTTCTGAGCGACCAACCTTGTGATGCACACAACTAAAGGCACCCGGTCTTTTACATCAGTTTTAGCTCCAATGGGTTCTGTTAGCAAACCAAGGCCTCTTTGAACAAACTTTTTGCAGATGGATTTCCCTTCAAGATTTTGTGCTGCCAAGAGATGCCAGTTCAATCAGAAAACAGAAAAGGAACTTAAGAATAAGCAGAGAGGGTGACAGAATGCAAAAGTGCCTTAAACAAAAGAAAAAAAATTACTTTGGCTTTTAGTTCCGCTTTTGTGGGTCAAATTATAGAATTCTACTCCCTCTGAATCTCCAATATCCCCCTCATAAAAGAAGATTGGTTTGGGAAGATTGGACTTGAAGGGATTGAGTATTAAAAATTCTCAAAGTAACATCTGTTCATTTTGGACTTGTAAGATGCGGGTAAAAGGATTAATAAATAAATGATAGACCAGCAATTTACTGAACACAGTAGCTTATATGAAGGACATGACATGATTTAATTCATTTAACTGGAAGGGTCAACTGCCAATAGTCAAATAAAAGACTACGGATAGTATAGTACGTTCTTAGATGAACAGAAACATGGACCCTACATCAAATTTTTTAGGTGTTTCGTCGTGAACAATTCCTTAATCCTCATCCCCCTTTATTCATTAGAAATCGATTATAATGTGTACCATTGAATTTAGCCGGGAGGAATGAATCAGTTCTAGGGTTCCACAAGGCAGTATCTATGCCATTCAGGATACCATTATATCTGCAGAAAAATAAACAAAATTCAGACACAAGCAACCATTACTCTGGAATAGTTAATCCACAATCTTTGAGAAACATTTCATTGAAATAAATAATAACTAGAACATGTGACCATTCAAGCACAATGTTGTTGATGGAGAGAAAGAGAGAGAGAGAGAGAGAGAGAGAGAGAGAGAGAGAGAGAGAGAGAGAGAGAGAGAGAGAGAGAGAGAGAGAGAGAGAGAGAGAGAGAGTTTCAAGTTGCCACACAAGCATATCAGTAAGTCATCAACCATTCAAGCACACTTATCTTGCTAATTACCTTTGCATCTATGAGTAGTATTTCTTGGCCCGTGGAAGCAAATACTTGCATTATATGTGACCATAACAGATAAATAGGATAAGAATGCTTCACATGAAAAACTTACTTGTCACGATATTTGATCAAAGTGCTTGCTAGCCAACCAGAGCTGAGTGTCTCCTTCAGATATGATGAGGAAACTGTACTGAAAAGCACAAACAGACTTTACAAATCAACAGAAATGAAACAGAACAACGAAGTCTCCAGTTCTTGATCAATTTTATTCCAGAAATCCCATATCCATGACACCAACCTAATAAACCCACATAAAAGCTCTGATTTGTAACGCTATTAGTATGTGTGAGTACAAGATGTGGGATGTTATTTAAGTGTAAGCTAATACATCAAGATCTCATGCTCAAACTGGTTTTCTCAGACTACTGCTTTGAAGATTTCTTAAACAAGAATTGTTACACACAAATTCTGTTATACTCCCAAGTTTTAATGCATAAGACTACTTACACAACCGCATTGCTGTATACAATACCCCCTTTCAGCAAGCTCAGCCTCTCAGGATTGTGCCCAATAGTTCTGTCATCCATTGCCTGAATCCAGAAATGATAGAAGATATATCAAATAGATTTTTTGTCAGAGAATATGATGAAAATCAATATGAAGTAAAATAGAAGGTTTCTGCCGTGTCACATCAGCAGTCCACTGTGCAACAGTAAAACCAAAAATTTTACAGCACAAGACTCTTATTTTAAGCTCATTGCTTCTTGCATCTTATTGCCTAGTGTAGAGGTATATTTCAGGCAACTGACCTGACTTACCTATTTTACAACAAGCTAGGTTCTTGTTTGTTTTAGACACTAAATGAATTAGCATTATTGAGAAATTGGATTATGATCGACATTCGACAACCCAGAAAAAATGCTAAAACAAATCATATAGACACACCCCAATATTCAGCTGTTTGGCAGGGCAATAATCAATTACGTAGTTGAAGGTACCAACTTTTCTATAGATAAATGCTGATTGCTAACCTTATCCACACTAGCATAGATGTCTCCTTCGAGACCACACTTGCCAAATTGCTCTTTCCTGACAACAAGATGATGTTAGAAAGATGATGAAGAAACAAAAATCTAGGAAAATGCAATGCATGTACCAACAGGATGAACTACACATTATTTACACTGGGTACTAATTGAACAATGATATCTAATTTGCCAGAAGAGGGAATTTCAAAGAAAACTGAATGTCATACAAGATCTCGAGTTGACACGCCCTTGCAAATAATACATCAGTTATTTAAATAACCTAGGTTCTTCTAACCTGTAGTATTAACTCTTTAAAATGACAAGACATGTATGAAAGGTAGAAATATGAATTAGTCATATTCTAAATGTTTGGACATAGGGGTCAAATAGAGTTTACAAGTAAGTTAACAGCCAAAACCCTTCCTGTTCAAGTTTTCCTAAGCGTTCATATCAGTGTTGCAATTGCTCCCTCAACGGCAAGGAAAAGAAAGTCCAACGACTGGATTTTTTTTACTAAGATTGCAATCCACTTCCACATTCAGTTCCTTGTGGTTTTTTGTTCATCTTATATCAAATTTGTGTAATATAGTTCAAAAAAGAGTTGACATAAAGACTACAATCATCCAAATTAGACAAAGATTGTCCACATGAGATCTTTTAGGAGGGTAACATGGCGTACCGACATTCTCCATAATGCTCCATGTTGTGGATAGTTAACACTAGTCTTGGCTTCTGGAGACAGAAACACATCAACTTCAGAAGACAACACTTACAAAAAAAAAAGGAATTAACTATTAATGATAAACACCACAAAAAAGCTCAAACATGACAAATAACATTTTATATGTACTTGCCTTAAGAGAAAGACCATGGTAAATGTCCCAGTACAGCAATGACACTGCACTTGTCTGCCATTCATGAACATGAATTATGTCTGGTTGTGTACCAGTCACCTGTCAGAAAGCATCTTATCATGAACTGTGAGATGTTTGGATGGCAACTGGCCTACTGCGGTCTGCACTATGAACACACCTCTTATAGTCTGAGTTTCTTTTAAAAGGAAAGGGAGACAGAGAGAGGCTACTTAAGTGCACTTAAATTATCAAACGATACACTAGAAATCAATTTGGTTACAAGACAAACCTGCATCCATTCAAGACAGGCACGGCTGAAAAACAAATATGCTTCCAGCTCATCATATGAACCTCCATATATTCTTTGGCCTTTAAAGAATTGATTAGTTGGTTCAATTAAAATCACAGGGATGCCTGAAGCCACAGCACGATAAGCGCTTGTAGGGACCCACTTGCCGTCATGATACGAATTATAAGTACAGATCAAAGCCAGTTCAGTTAGCTGTTGCTTTGGAAGACATTCATAGAAGGGAAGCATTACAGTGACAGCATGACCACGTGATAAACATGCACGAGCAAGACCGGTGACAACATCGCCTAAACCACCCACTTTGGCTAAAGGGGCCATTTCAGCTGTAACATGAACTATGTGCATAAGATCTGAATCCCTGTCTCCTGTTGCTGGAACACCTATAGTAACATCAGGTGAATCGACAATTTTATTCCAGAAGGGGACTTCATCGTCAGGAGAAGGCCATGCGACATCTTCTACTGTAAAAGCAGGTGAACTTGCCTCTCTCTGAGCGCCCACCTGAGGAAAATGTAGCCATGACAGATGATTCTTAGAAAATTCTAAAAAAATGCTTCTTCTCAAGCCTCACTGGCAAGTGATACCAGAGACTAGGCTATGTGATAAAAGTGTGTGGTAGCAGAACGAACATTGATGCTTTAAAAAGGGTCACACCGATGTTTTCTCCATACCCCAATGCCAAATCTTACTGGTTTCATGCATTTACCATGTCTTATGTCAGTAAACATATGCCCTCAAATAGGACTAATACGAACTGCACTTTTCAAAAGTTTTTTTTTTTTTTTGGCTGGGTACACTTCTCAAAAGTTAATAACTCTAAACCAGCATGGCTAATTCCACAGTCTGAAATATAGTGCAACATGTTAAATGTTATATCAATCAGTCACACTTGTTCGCCAACCTTTGCATACACAGAAAATATCATTTTCGCAATATTAATGTGTGACCATTTATATTCACAAAGTTCCAATTGCCATCAGTAGATGTTTGTATTCATACCTAAATCAATCCAAACTCAGTCCAAGTTTAAGACTTGAGTTACAGCCCAATTTCCCATTTTGCTAGAGCCGCAATAATCAACAATTTCATTACTAACGACACTAAGTCCCATTTGTTTCTATGAAGAGGACTCAATACCTATGCTATATTTGAAGCCCTTCACCCTACCGTTTTCACCCAATAATTTCTTCCTTGACACTTTTCACTAATCCATCTTCCTTCAAATGAACTTTGATGACAAATATCATATAACCAAACAAAATAGTATCACACTATTTCCATCAATGAAGCTCTACGAAGCACATGTCAACTAGCTAAGCTGATAAGGTCGTCATCATCAATGCCCGTGTCAATCACCCTTCCCACGATTTAAAAGCAACCTCAATGTCTCAATCGAGTTCAGGAATTTCGAGGTAAACAACTCAATAAAATTAGATTCCACATTGCCATTCTTTAGTCCAACCTGAAAATTCTCTTCTATTTAACCTCTTTCACAGTTTCACCTAATTTCACACAAATTAATCAAAGTTTACATGAACAGGTGTACTCCATATGAAATGATCTTCCAAAAACCCCATTGAAGAGCTCGAAAAACAATCAAAATAAAGGTAATCCCAAAAATCAACCCATCACATTACTATTAAACTTTACTAAGTCACAACTACAATCCGAATTCAATACAAACTGAACTAAACAATGCCCGAATTGTAAATTGAAGAGACAGGATATCAAAATGGCACATAATTCCAACTAAAATTCAAAAACATGCAATCCAATATAATTTCGATAAGAATTCCTCTCACGTATTCAAACCAAACGCAAACAATTCGACAAAACTGGCAGAGTATCAATTATCACACAAAACCCACCAAGAAAAAACACTGATAAAACCCAAAATTCAAACAAGCTGAGTATAATTAATTACCTGGAAATGGAGGTGGGAATTGTGAGAAAATGGGAACTTTGTTGAAAAAGATTGGATCTTTGGGTTAGAATGATTGCATAAAGTTGTGGGCAGTTTCGAATTTTGAAGATTGATGTGGCAGAAACTTGAGAATGAAGTCATAAGAGTGATCTTTTCTGCTCCAGAAAAACCCAACATTATTGTGGAATTAGTTGTACAACAATTTTACATGCAAAGTCTGATATTTTTCTTCTTCTTTGTTCTTCTACTGTCAAGTGAGTCAGAGTGAGTGAGTTAGTGAGACAAACGTAAAGAAGAATCTAAAGGAACGTATATCCCCATCAACGGTTATTACTTTGTGGCAGTTGCGTCACTGAGGTACTTTCTGGTTTTTAGTAGGGGGCAACTTTCTACGGTGTGTGAGGTCTTTCCTATTTAGGAAGGTTTAACTCTAGACTCTAAAGGTAGCCTCTTTGGCTCTTTCTCGTGTTCGACGGTTGCCGTGAACGTTGTTAGATGTCTAATGATCCAGGAAATAAAGATTTAATACACAATAATGAAAATCATTTCTTGTGTGGTTGTGTGTCGTGTTATCAATGCTAAATGCTTAATTTCGGAAGATAAGTTTAGGGGAGGTGGTAGTGACAAGTTGGCACTGTTGGTCTTATTCTATTAACGTATTGGTAAACTCGGTTAAATGTAAGACTGAGTAGCTGTTACGGAGTAAAAAAAATAATCCTTCTAAGAAAATGGTTAGTTTCACAGTTTGCAAAATAGTTTAACAGTGGATAATTGTTTCCACAAAATCATTTTACTTTTTTCGTCTTTTCATTTTGTATTATGGATGGATTATTAATTATATTCAAACTAGGAGCAATACAAGTGTAGCCGCCTGGGAGTCCAACTTCTAACCATTTATTAATATAAGATACGTAAAACAATTTAATTGTTAAACCGAACCCTTAATCCATAGTCGATATCCAGATTTATCACTATAAACAATCCATATAAAATTGTCAACTTATTAGTAACCCAAATAAAAAACTAATGTGTAGCATAATCCCAAATCTCAAATCGTCAGTGTATATTACATTAATCAAAGACTTGTACCGCTACATTACACATGTTCTATAAACAAAGATCATCATATGAAAATGGATTGGAAATGTCGCAGCATATGACCATTGAAAATTACTACTCGTATACGAAAAAATCAAAGCAAACTCAATTGGACAACTATATCAACATCAACATTAAACTCAATACTACTGTTGCATACCTACAAGCTGCAACAACCAATATGCATGAATGAGTCAACAACCAATTTTGGATATTTGGTTGCGCATATGATAAAGCGTTAGTTTAAATAACAGTTTAACGACCCTATAATTTAACAATATTTATACCATATTCTCGGGAGTACAAGGAGAATGGTGGTTCCATTGTGAGAAGAACCACCAACATGGTATAATTTGCAAATTTTACCCTTTAATCAATAACTATGTATGTCTCCATTAAAAAAACTTATATGAAAAAAAATAGAATCATATCAATCCATATTTTGTGCAACTTTAAGCATATTTTTAGATTAATTCATTCGTGTTTATTGAGCTTTATTTAGAAAAAATGTTGCCAAGCTAATGAACGATTAAAGATGTTTTTCCTATATTATTTGAAAGAATCAACTTTCAAACTTGGATTTTTTTTATAAATAAACTTCAACATGTACCTTTGAGTATTAAATTTGACCATAAACAATAACACTTGGATTTCAATTGTCTAAATTTTTACTCGAACAACAACTTATATGATATTGACAACCTTAGGCCTTAACAAACCGAGTTGAGTGACGAGTGTGTTCAAATCGATCCATATATACTTTTTGTCTGATGAAAGACGATTTTCATACTTGAGAAAAGTATGTCCCCTTTTTTTCTTAAAAAGTGGTCAAAAGAGTACAAACATACAAAAGGTCAAGTCATTCAGGAAATACCTTGCAAACGACACTTCATCTTGATTAGAAGCAATCTGGAGCACAAATATGGGATATGTTAATTTGATTCGAACGGTTATTTTTCACAAACTAATTAGTGTGTTATTCACACCCTCCTAAAGGCAATAACATAGACAGATTAAAGTTACAATACGCTTTCTATGCATATCGATTGTGAACATCCATTAACACAAGAAAAGTAAGAAAAACAATCAAACCACTTTGACTGACGTGTACACACTTTGAGACAATCAACGTTCAAACTTAAACTAAAAGCCTTCACTAGTTATCAAAAAATTAATGAACTTTTCCACAGAGATCTTTGATTCTTCGACCATAAACAATGGCACTAATTAGCAGCAATTGTACTTATTTTTAATCCTAAAATAATACGAATTTACGACGAAATCCACTAGACCACCATCACCTCTGACATCAGCCTTTTTTTTTTGTGTTCAGACAAGAAATGAAAAACCCACCAAATTTCTTCATTAATTAACAATTTCATTAATATGATGATCTTCATTGTTCTTGCCAAAATCTCCAAAAACCCAATCTTGGAACTTTCTTAATTGAGATTATTTCAAATACCCAACAAAGAAAAATGATGAGAGAAAGTGTAGCAGCAAAAAAGGAGCCACCTTTAACAATGGTTGTGATGTTTACGCTACTGCTGAGTTGTGCATTAATGGTGGAAATTCAAGCTCAAAAAGTTGTTAATGAAGTTGAAACAATGAATGTTTTGAGGAGTGGAGTTGGGAACATTACTGATAGACTTGCTTCTGAGATGCAAACTCGTGCTGACTTCTGCATTGTTGATGGGTAACTCTTCTCTCTCTTTTCTTTTTTCCTGATTTAGTATGCTGGGAATTCTCATGGATGAACTCTGAAATAGTTGAATGGTTTTTTTTTGCCTGTATGTTGTGTTAGTGTTGGGAAAGTAGAGGCGTAAAGGTTAATACAATGGTCGTGTATGGTCAGAACCATATCTTAACCACGAGGCCGAGACTTAATAGTGTTGTTACTTGTTAGGGTATCATGATATAGTATAACCAAAAACTATTAGACTGAAGTTTGTGAATTTTGATTTTTGAGCAAGTGGTGTATCATGTGCTAAACTGCTAATTGCCAAAAGAAGAAAGTAGTGGAAAAAGGACAATGAGACACCATTTTGGGGTAGGTTTCTAGAGTTCAACTACCTTTCTTTTAGGGGTTGTAGAGTTTTACATTGTATATTGTACAATTAGTGGGTGTTTGTATACATTGTACTGATCTGCTTGACCGGGAACCTTGTCTAGGACTGCATTGGATTCAAGCTGGCTTATCGTTGTTAATTTCTTGTGTGGTGAATTTATGGTGCATTGTTGAATAAATGGAATAAGTGTCAGGGGTAATGGTAGTAAAATGGCAACATAAAGGATAAGTTCATGCCTTTTAGCTCATCAATAAAGTACAATTCTTGTCAAAGTAGAAGCAGTTGTACATGTATGTCAATCATGATCACCTTCGTCATCTTGGAGCAACATTTTCGGATTTTGAAAGAGATAACTTAGTGGATCAAGCAATTGGGTACAAATAGGGTTGATAATGACTTGAGTCGATTGCAGGTTCTACCGTGCTGGACTTAAGCTTGAGAAACTTGGGGTAGAGTTGCTCGTGCACGAGCTTGGGAATTTTTAAATTTGGTTATATCCTTTTAGCACATTGAGCCTAATTCCTTGGACTAAAGTTCTAGGTCTTAAGACCAGACCTCTTACTGTGTTGTACTTGTACTTGCCTCGTCCTATTAGATAGCCGCAGGATGTGTGTCATTGTGTTTATGCACATGTGTGATAAAAGGCAAACCTTGACACCATGATAGTTTGGTTTGTCCCTTGGACTTCCCAATTCCCACGTTCCACTTAATTATGTAGTTATGTTAGTTCCGAATATGATTTTCAGCATAGGGGTTAGACTGTGGTCTGTGGACATCCAATCGTCTCTCACCTCATCATAGGCGTGAGCCTTTGTGGCATTGGGGTAACGTTATTGTTGTGTTTACTTATGCTTTCAGACAGACGGATTGGAATAGAGCTTTCAATTATACAAATTGGGATTTCTTGGCTAGTTGCGTGGAAAAAACTCAAGGTAAAGATCCTTCCTCATGAATTGTTTAGTGACGCTTTGCTTGAGTAGCGTTGGTTAACTGGAGTGAAAGATAATATTTATACAGCATAAACAATGTTAGGGATTAGATATAGGAGTCTGCAGACTGCCTCTTTTATGTATCAGCTTTTCCTATGGATAAGGCAGTGGAAAGCCCTAATACCATTGTGTAATTAATGGCCCTTATATTATATGAGATTTAGTTTTGTTAGCCTTGTTTGATCGTCCTGGTGTTTTTGGTTCTGAGTTTGGGAACAGGAAGTGTTGCCGCTGTGATTTCCTTGTAATCATAAATTTATTGCTAATTTATCTGTCAAGTAAAAGTTAGGAAACAAGCCCCGTTGAGTTTGGTCTATTTCGTTTTGCAGGAGATGTCGGGAGTCGCTTGTGCACAGCGTCAGAGATACAATTCTACTTAAGCAGCTTCTTCACTAAAATGGGTGTCAACTACATTAACCCTAACAGGAATTGTAATTCGTCTTCATGGGTTTCTGGTTGTGAGCCTGGATGGGCCTGCAGCGTTGGTTCTGATAAAGAATTTGATTTGGGTGATTCTCAACAAATACCTACCAGAACATTGGACTGCAAGTCTTGCTGTGAGGGTTTCTTTTGTCCACAAGGCCTGACCTGCATGATGCGTGAGTGCTCATATTAGTCTACTGGTTACATAGCTTTTATGCGATTGAAATTTTATGGAGCTGTGATTGTAACGCTAAATCATACAAAAATCTGAATTTAAGGCACTTGCATGACAAAAGATAAGAGATGTCTGAATATCTTTGTCAAAAATTTAGAAACTATGTCCTCGATCCTCAGGTCTTTGGACTGACACTTTCTCTCTACTCTTGAAGCTTGCCCTTTGGGTTCATACTGTCCTCAATCACTCCTGAATATATCAACTGGCTTATGCGAACCGTAAGACTTAGTATTCTCATGATTCCTTTTTCACCATTGTGCTGGTTTTGTTCTGATAGTTTTGTGCTCTTCAGATACAATTATCTACTTCCCCCTGGAAGGAACCATACCTGTGGTGGAGCAAATATTTGGGCTGATTTTGGTAGTAGCAAAGAAATCTTCTGTCCTGCAGGATCATACTGCCCTACAACCACGAAAAAAGAACCATGTGATAGTGGGTACTCCTCTTTCTTCCAATGCTCTGGCCTGTATGCAAAACACCTTGCAAACATGCTCCTAGTCTGTTTCTGTCTTGTGAAATAACTGAAGCAAGTTCTCACGATGTGTTATGCTGTTTCATGTGTTTTCAGATATTACTGCATGACAGGTTCCACATTACAAAAAAGTACGTGTCCTGTGAAAGTTTACCATTAGCTAAATACGAGTCCTTATGAAAGATGAGCTGGTGGTTCATTATGCCTCAACTGGAAGGACTCTGGGATTTGAAGTTCTGGTAGAGTAATCTGATTGCCCTGTCCTTATTCGCAGGATGCTCGAAGTTGATTTCATGCAAGGGGAATACTGAGAAGCAGAACATCCAAACTTATGGAATTATGCTCATTGTAAGTTGCATTAGTTCTAACTTCAGAACACTTTGTAGTTGCCAATTTTCTACTTCTTTTCGTTTTTCTATGCATTGAAATCATCTGGAAATTTAGTTCTAAATTAAGTTCTACTCCGTATGTGATTATTGGACATGAAAGGAAAGGATGGGATATGTGATAATATTGTTTCTTTAACAGTTGCTTTCCATTTGACCAAAGTCCACTGCTTCCTTTTATTATTCATATCCCTTGTTTCCTTCTCCATATTTTGCTACATTAATGCCTAACATTGTAGTTGTGGACGCACAGCTATCTTTTGTCCTTAAGACCAACAAGAAGAAGAAAACACAGCTACTTTTTATTTTACTAGCAAATGACGAGGAGGAACAATGAATGAACTATCTTTTTTCTCACCCAGGAAAATAATAACATGAGTATATTGTCGTATGAGGTTTCAGGAGCCACTTCCTCTTTCTTTTTTTTTTTCTTTTTTTTTTATCGGGTCGTGTTTTGTTTTTATTGAATATATTGATAAACAAATCAACTACATGATAATGGTCTTTCTTGTTTGATTTAGAGTCTGTTCTTGATAAAAAAAAAATCTGGCTACTGCAGTGAGCATTTTCAAATTCCTGTCCAATCGTAAAGCCAACTTACGTAGCTTGGTTTTGCAACCCTCTATGTTAAGTGTTTAATACTAATGATAGAAAGTCCTATTTTTTCAACTCTTGCAGATTGCTATAGTTGCTGTTCTTCTCATAGTGTACAACTTCTCAGACCAACTTCTAGCTATCCGAGAACGAAGACGTGCCAAATATAGGGAAAAGGCGGCTATAAGTGTGCAACAAAATGAGCGTGTACGAGCTAGATGGATCTCTGCAAAAGAAGCTGCTATAAAGCATGCAGCAGGAATGCATGCTACTTTGTCACGGAGATTCTCTCACAGAAAGCTCAAGATTTTGCATGAAGAAGACACCCCAGCAGATGATTCTTTGTTGTCAGTTCAACATGCAAGAAACTTGAGTGACTCACAACAATCATCAATGGGGTTGAAGGGAGATTTAGAGGGATCTGTAGAGAATGTGCAACCTGTAGATAATCAAGGGAGATCGGGTCTTGAAATTGAAGGTAAAAATCCAAAGAAAAAGATTCCAAAGGCAGAAGGAGTTAATACAGAAAGTCAGATTTTCAAGTATGCATATGCTCAAATGGAGAAGGAGAAAAGTAGAGAAAAGCTGTATGAGAATATGACTTTCTCGGGAGTTGTTTCAATGGCTACTGAGGTGGAAATTAAGAAGAGACCTCTAATTGAGATTGCCTTCAAAGATCTAACACTGACTTTGAAAGGCAAGAAAAGACGCCTCTTAAAAAATCTTACTGGAAAACTTATGCCGGGCCGTGTAGCTGCTGTCATGGGACCATCAGGGGCTGGAAAAACTACATTTCTGACTGCTCTAGCTGGAAAAGCAACTGGGTGCACAAAAAGTGGTTTAGTTCTCATAAATGGAAGGCCTGAGTCAATCCACTCGTACAAAAAGATTGTTGGTTTTGTGCCACAAGATGATATCGTACATGGAAACTTGACTGTAGAGGAGAACATGTGGTTCAGTGCACGTTGCAGGTATGTTATATTGCTACCTTAAGAGACTATATTTGTATTTACTAGGATAAGTTTCTTCCTTGAACTAGTACCTGAGGTGAATGTTCATCAGAAAGATTTAGATAATTGTCTACGTCCAAAACAGATTAGAGGAAATTGTTTGGCAATTTGGCTTGCACACAGCAACAATAGAACCTTCGTCCCAGAAGAATTCAGGTCTGTGATATGATTATCACAGGAATAGTAGATATAGATAAATCGTGAGATAAAGATGAGAACAAATAAAAGACATTTGCTGTTTTTCTTTTACCATTGTTCTGTAGTTAAATTTATCTATTGGAGCCATTTCTGTTCATATTATTCTCTTTATTGATGATTGCCCGGCCCTGTTTATGCAATTGACATCCTGCTGCTGAAGGCTATCCACTCACTTGCCAAGGGCAGACAAAGTCCTGATTGTTGAAAGAGTCATAATGAACTTGGGACTACAGGAAGTGCGTGATTCCCTGGTGGGAACAGTGGAGCAACGAGGAATATCTGGAGGCCAGAGGAAGCGAGTAAATGTTGGCTTAGAGATGGTCATGGAACCTTCTCTTCTGTTTTTGGATGAACCAACCTCTGGTTTGGATAGTTCATCTTCGCGCCTACTTCTTAGAGCACTTAAACACGAAGCTCAAGCAGGAGTGAATATCTGCATGGTAGTCCATCAACCCAGGTATGCCTTCAAGGGGCCGAGCATTCTTTATAGGCTCTAGTTTCCAAAAATGACACCTTGTATAACCTTAGCTATAGGGAATCTGTATGCATATAGGTATCACTGAAGGCATTGAAAATGATTTTATACGTACATAATACTAACATAACATGCCATTAATCAAACTTAAATATGATCTCATATCCTCCAATAGTAAATTGGCCACCAAAATTCTTTAGGACTTTTCTCGTTTTGGGGCTGGATCACCTTCCTCTGTTTACTGATCAAGCACTATGTCTAAGCAAGTGCCTTTGTGTTGCCATACCTGTGTCTGATCACCAATTGCTGTCAAAACTTCTAATTGGTTTTAAGCTCCGACCATGTCTTCTTAAGTACGCAGTTGGTGTACCTTTGACATTGGGACAACTTTATCAGACTTAATTAGATTCCACAACCTAATGTTGCCTTCCCACGGAAAAATTAAGCAATTACTAAAGTTACCTCATCATTTTGTGTATTTCAGCTATGCATTGTTCAGGATGTTTGATGATTTGATACTTCTAGCGAAAGGTGGTCTCATGGCCTATAATGGACCGGTAAGGCAAGTAGAGGAGTACTTTGAAGGACTGGGAATCAACGTTCCAGAACGTGTGAATCCCCCGGACTATTATATTGATATTCTTGAGGGCTTGGTGGGGACAAGCACTAGTTCAAGAGTCAATTATAAAGAACTTCCTTTAAGATGGATGCTTCACAATGGGTATCCAGTGCCTGAGGATATGCAATCTCAAGTTGCTGAGCTTGATATGTCTCCAAGAAGTGGATCTAATGATTCTGCTGGTGAGATTGAATCTTTTGCTGGGGAATTATGGCAGGATTTGAGATGCAATGTTGAGCTGCAGCGAGACCAGATAAACCACAATTTCCTGAGGCGGAGAGATTTATCTAATCGAAGAACCCCTGGTGTGATCCTCCAATACAAGTACTTCCTTGGCAGGTGAATTCTCATGCTCAGACAAACTTAGGGATGTTGTATTCTTATCTGGTATTAATGAGGTCATAATAGGCAATTAGGCAGTTTAAAGAGTGTTATGCATACGCCTTTGTTTTTTTTTTATCTATAACAAATCATATGACCTGTATGTTAAGTTGTCAGGTTTTTGTATTCCGAACTTGAAATTATTTTCCAAGTCGATAGCTGCACCACTCCTTTCAAAGATGATATTCATCATCAAAATTATGAAAGAAATTATCAATGTATGGTTGAGTTAGTGGTGTTTCTTTGCATGGAGTACATTAGCTAACACACTTCGGATCTTTACCAGAATAGCCAAGCAGCGATTACGTGAGGCAAAGTTACAGGCAACAGATTACCTTATCTTACTACTTGCTGGAGCTTGCTTAGGTGCTATCTCGAAAATTAGTGATGAAAACTTCGGGGCTAGTGGCTATTCATATACCATCATTGGCATTTGTAAGTCGAGAATTGATTTCTAGTTTTTCCCAACTGGAAAGTTTGCAAGCACCTTGATGCTTCTTTCTCAATTTTGCTTGCTTGTTTTATCACCAGCACAATGCCTGTTTTCAGTCTGCTTCAGTCTGATATTTATGCTGTAAATACTTCATCATACCATGGGATATTCAACTAATTATTTGTGTGTCTGGATCTTCCTTTTTTCAGCTCTCTTGTGTCAAATTTCCGCACTAAGAACGTTTTCTCTTGACAAGTTACAATATTTGAGAGAGAGTGCTTCTGGAATAAGCAGCTTGGCACATTTTCTTGCAAAGGATACCATGGACCATTTTAATACATTGATTAAGCCTGTTGTGTATCTCTCCATGTTTTACTTCTTCACAAATCCAAGATCTACCTTCCTCGACAATTACATTGTTCTGATATGTCTTGTTTATTGCGTAACGGGCATGGGTTATGCTTTTGCCACCTTCCTAAACCCAGGGCCTGCTCAGCTTGTGAGTTTCTAAGCTCCTATTTCTTATGTTTCTGTATAAGTAAATATTGATGGTTTTGTTTTGGCTTCTTGCTGAATACGGATTTTCTCTTTGCAGTTTTCAGTTCTCATCCCTGTCTGCTTTACCCTAATTTCAACTCAGGCATTAGGCAATAGCGGATTACGAGCTATTGCTGATTTATGCTATTCTAAATGGGCTTTGGAAGCGCTTGTGATATCAAATGCGAGAAGGTATGATAAACTATGCAATGCTTGCAATTTTTGAACAATTCTTGTATTATCCTTATTTTGTGAAGTAGCAGTCAGTCGGTGCGATTCTCGAAGCAATTTTCATTTTGGGTCATCCGTGCGCAGCCTCTCTATGTTTCAATAGGGGTAAGGCTTGCTTGCATCCGACCCCCCCTTACCCCGCCTTATGGCGGGAGCCTTTAAGGCACTGGGGTTAAAGATGTTGTTCTTGTATTATCCTTACCTTAATAACCAAAAAAAAAAAAAAAACTTTTGACAGAATAAACCAGGAGAAGAATGTCAGCGTCCTATCGGACATTGATTGGGGGGAAGGGGTGAATTATTAAGCTTTCATGATGCTGTTTAGATCGCGAGAATGTTTTTGCAAATTCATTTTATATTCCTGATATAATATCCATATTCCATCCTTGTCAACTTTTATACACACTTTTCTTTGTTTGCACTGCAATACCTTTGCAATGTCTGTAACTGATCGTAAGTTTCCCAGGACATTTAGATGCAGGTAGCAGCTGAAACTTAAATAAGTAGCTACCAATATCAATCTATTCTGAAAAGATGCCATCACTTTTTCTTCTACACTAACTAGCTTTCCAGATTTTCTATCCTCCCTATTACCATTTTGCACCTCAGATCTTGGATACCCGATAAACATGTCGTAGGTAATCATCTCCATAGCTGAGATGTTTGGACATGTGATGTTTTCTTTAACTTCTTAGTATAGAGATGTTTATGAACTGTAATGGCTCT
This sequence comes from Spergularia bocconei, assembly GCA_963457585.1. NCBI lineage: Eukaryota > Viridiplantae > Streptophyta > Magnoliopsida > Caryophyllales > Caryophyllaceae > Spergularia > Spergularia bocconei. Next base: position 5,589,563 of record OY734951.1, on the reverse strand, counting down.
GGTTTATGGTTTACGGAGTAGTAAATTTACTTGAAATGATGCACAAAACAGCATTATAGTGTTCATTATTGGAAGTATTGCATTATACTTGACATTATGCACTCTTCTGATGAATTGAGGTTATATATCAGGTACTATGGAGTCTGGCTAATAAATCGTTGTGGTGCTCTTGCGAAATTGCATTATAGTGTTCATTATTGGAAGTATTGCATCATGATCCTCATCATATATGGTGTAGTTAGTCGTGTCATAGCCTTCATCGGTCTGCTGGTCATCCGGAAGAAGTGATCCCATCTCTATTGAAGGGTGGATTGATTCCAGTATGAAGTGTTCCTCTGTTCGTATCTCCATTTACTGTTCAATTCGCACGCCCAACAAGTGGGGAGCGCAGGAACACTCTTTCAGAACATCCAGATTCTTTTTTTTTTTTTGTAGAACACAAATTTTTAGCTATAGACAAATAGACACAACCAAAAAATTTATTTGATCATATTTTGAGATCAGCATAGGTGCACTTTTTCTCATTTCTAGCCTTCTCTGTACATCTTGGGACACCACCTTGCTCAAAGATATGGCCGTTGCTGTGTATATTCGGATATCCGATAGACCAGTCAGAGATTGAGCTGCTTGCTGATCGCACCACCACAGCCGACAATGCGACACCTGCTCCACTCCATGCTATAGGTAACATTTGTAATGTATTAAAAAAAATTGTTTGTACATGTCAGGTTATTTTCAGATGTGTTATCTGTACATTGTATAGAAAAGGTCACTATCATGTAATTTGATTTCATTGAGGAAAAAACAATTATTGGGATTAATTTTATTGAGAAAATTGTAAAATATCTTAGATGATGAATTAGTTGGTGCTGTTGTTGATTTTTTCTTATTTCTGGTGAAAATGTGACAGGTGATACCTAAGTATGCAGAAACATTGATCATGGTTTGTCTGAGATGTTTTATACATTCATCTTTCTGTCAATCAATTATTAAATCAACATCTTTGTCTAGAACAGCCTAACTAAAACTGATACAGCCACTCAGCCAGGGACTCTCCAAACCTGAGTGAGCTTGAACTCGGCTCGGTCCATGCATGGTAAGCCTTGCTTCAGGATCGAGCTCAGTTTGACCGAACTTGAACCGAGTCCTGGCTGACGCAGTTCAACTCATTTACCAATTACCACCCTACTTTGCTTACACTAGTTCCGTGTAGACTATTTCTCCATTCTATAGCATGCATATAAAAATAGGCTCGCAAAAGCCAATTAAGTGAGGTTTCATTCTAAAAAAGTAATTGCTTATAGAAGAAAGAGTAGTGTACAAGCTTTAGGAAGTAATACAGTCTATTATCAGAAGTTATTGGTGAACTATTCCTATCATTGTAAGCATATATAATGATTTCAATTACTTTATTCCTCTTCTTCGTCAAACATGTCTATAACAGACTTACAGGAATAGGCATGGTAGAATGGTAGTTGTATATTTGATTTGATAAGCTTGTGCAATTGTTAATGCAATCAAGAAAGTGATCTTGACATGATGATCTAGATGTACTCTATTTTACTTATTATACTCCATAGTATAAATTTTGGTTAGAAACTCCTCTCCTCATTCCATGATGTATACCATAGCCTACTCCAAAAGAATAAAAAATTTTTGGATCTCATCTCGAGTGTTAATAGACGTCCCATACGTTAAGCTTAACTAGTTCAATTAGATGTCAAGTTCATACTTGAGAGTTGAGACTCACAATATTACAAGTAAAACTTACTCCTATTATACACTAGCACGAACATGAACACAGAACACGCAATAAACTTAATCCGTATAGGATACCGGCACACTACTAAAACCGCATGAGTAATACACCGGTGCAATAACATTGTCCCACTACAAGTGTAAAATGAAAAATGATACCGGCTGGAAGTGTCCATTACGCGTCCTCCCTGAACTTTTCCAATATCCATGTCGGACACCACATCAAACATGGATGAATTACTCCAGGCCATAGAATTGTGGAAGTGTAACGTAGAAGATTGCCCAATTAACAATGCTAGTTAACGCTAAAATGCAATTTGTATAGTACTCCTATATCGAATGAATGGATAAGTAATGGATTGGGGCCTGCCAGTCTATCAAGGGTCCTTAATCCTTACCCGTTAGCCAACCGGCCAACCCCCACAACCTTTGTTTGTAAAGGAGAAATGCTTCACCAATCACGGTGATTGGAGCCCCAACTCTAATCACCGATCTGGGTGAATCTGGGCCGTCCATCTTGATTTTAAAGAAACCCCACCAACTCCCCCATCACTTTCTGCAATTTCTCTCTCCTCTCTTTCTCAATTCAATTTCTCTCTCCTCTGTCCTCAACACATCTCCCTCCCTCACCAGGCCACCACCGCTTGCTAGCTCCACCGGAAACAGTCACCGGAATAATTATAATAGGTCAAATCCCCAAATTAGACCTATAATTCTTATTCCTCTTATCAAATAAAATTGGAGGTGCTTTAAGTACCTTGAAACTCTCCTCTATGAAATCAAAGCAGCTAGCAAATTCGAAACATGTGATCACCGGCGCATTCCTGGTTTTCGTCGTCGGTCGCCGGCCATATATATGTGGTGTTGATTTGTTTTAGAAATGGTGTATGGGTAATATGAAATGGTATATGAAAATTGTGAATGGTATATGTGGTGATGTGATGGGGATGTCGCTAGTGCTGAAAGGCGATTTCCGGTGGTTCTCCGGTTGTGATGGTAAGGGGGGGTGACTGGAGGGAGAATATGGTGAGCTGGAGGTCACGTGGGTAAGGAGGAGAGAGAAATGGTTTTTTTTTTTTTTTTTTTCCTCTCAAAAGCCCCACCTCCCCATTTCACTTTTGTTTGAAAGCTGAGAAAATTTGTCTTTTTGTGTGGTGATTAGAGGGGGAGCTCTAATCACCGTGATTGGTGTAGACTCCCTCGTTTGTAAAGTACCCTTTCAAAGTTTCTGTGTCACCATGTCACTAATATTTCAATTTCCCATATTTTTACACATCATCTTCACCCCTCCACCTTTGAATATATTCTCAGTTTCTAAAGGGCAGCTTCTCGAATAAAAGTATTCACAATTTATTAATTGTTCTAACTACGGCATGAGTATTACTCCCTCCGTTCTGATGAATACTTGGACTATTTCATTTTGGGTTGTTTCGTTCATTTCTTGGCCTTTCCTTATATAGGGGGTGTGATGTTTGTAAAGTTACTATAATGCCCTCAAGTTGCCCACCTCTACCCACCTTTTATTGGTTTTGTGGGTATTTTCTATTTCTCTCTCCTCTCCCCCACATTTACCCCACCATATATTGGTTTTTGTTCCAAAAGCAAAGTCCAAGTATTCATCGGAACGGAGGGAGTACATTATAGGAATTTTTAATGTGTGCTCACAAATGACAAGTTCAATTCTCATTTTTAGGTTCGTTGAAGGGTGACATATTCTGTTAGGAAAAGGAAAGTCGGCCCTTTGGACCTTCGTGTCTTGTACTCCAAGCAATGTTTGGTATAAATACCGAATACTTCCATAATCCTCTAACATATTCCCAACATGGGTCAGGTCCGTTTTGTTGGATATTAGTGTATTACTCATGAGACTACGAGTGTCCTCAAATAATTACATAGTATATGGATAAGGAATTCAGGACCTTTACATTTTAGAACTCTATGTTGTTAGCAAATTGTCAATTGTGTATTTTAGTAGATGATTACTACGGAGTACATGAGTAGAGTATCCGTTGATGTCTTTTCAATCCTAAAATAATTGAAGATCATAGTGTAGGCTGTTTTGTTGAACTAAAATCATCTAGCATCTAATTCAAACTATTATGCAATACCAAGAAAACGTTGAATATGTTTACTCCGTATATGTTACTCGTATCAAAGTGTAAGTCTGGAAACATGGATCATTTGCACACCATAATCACCTGGAAGTTTTTTATTTCCCACTTATAAGTTCTTTATCGTATTTATGCGACTTCCCAAATCAAGCATTCGAACAAACAAGAAGTTTAATCGTGATCGAAGAAGTACAATTTAAAAACACAAAAAACATAATTCATGATGTAATAATAATAAAAACAAAAGATTCTCTCTCTCTCTCTCAACCAAAGGACAGCTTGTGCACAGTCTTGTCAAGTGGTGTCAAGTGTTGTGCTGCAAAAAAGATGCCACCCCCCCTCTCTCCTCTCCTCAGTCTCTCTCCTCTGAAATTAAAGTATTCCACATTAACTGGTGTATAACATTTCACTTGCTTTTTCTGTTTTCCTGTTAATTACCACTTTGATTAAGTATTCAAATTCATCTTACTATAAATACTCAAACACCCATTTTTAATCTTCTTCTTTTACTTCAATTCCCTCTTTCTTCATTTTGGCAAAAAAAACCACCCTTTTCTTTGCTTTGTGTTGTTTTTCTGGCCTTGTTTTTTTGCAAGTTAATCAACTTTTCTAGTTTTTTTGCTCCCTTTTCCTTAATTTGTGTGAAGTTTTTAAGTTACATTTTGAGTTTTTTGAGTTTTTTCTTGCATAAAACAGCTAAAATTCAGCTTCAAGTTGTTGTCTTTTTCTCTTTCCAACACTTGTTTCAATAAATTTTCTCAAGAATCTAGTTTAAAAGCTTAATGGGTGTTTTTCAAATTGTGTTTTTCTAGGTTGTTTTTGAGCTACCAATGTCATAATTTTATTTTAAGGTTAATACTTGATATGCAAAGAATAAGCATGTTTTACTTTCTTTAATGCCCCATTTCAGCTTTTCTCAGCTCAAATAAATATCTCCTCACTTACATTATTCTAGCTTTAGATCTTTGTGACACACTAGTAGTGTCCTAGTAGCGATTCATGTTAGTCGACCCCAAATCATTCCGAAACTAATAAGGCGCTCTTGTTATACCAAAAATGGGAGATTATAGCAAGAATCAAATGAGGTTTTTTGGTGCTATTTTTGGGGTGGTTTGGTTGGTGTCAATGGTGCCACCAGTGGGTGGGATAGGTGCAAACTGGGGGACACAAGCTAGCCACCCATTAGACCCAAACATAGTGGTGAAGATGTTGGTTGATAATGGGATCCAAAAAGTGAAGCTTTTTGATGCAGATTATGACACTTTAAGGGCAATTGGAAAGACTAAGATTGAAGTTATGGTTGGAATTCCAAATGACATGCTTTACACACTTGCTACCAGCCCCAAAGCTGCTGAACAGTGGGTGTCTGATAATGTCACTGAGCATCTTAGTAAAAACAAAGTCAATATCAGGTTATTTTTTTATCCCTTTGATTCATTTTACTTTTTAGCTTCTACTTTACTCTTTCTTAGCTTGTTTATATGTTTTTTTTGTTCTTTTGGTATGATCTTTCTTGTTTATATTTTGCTTGTGTAATTTGTTTCAATCTGTGTGAATGAGATTCCATGATTATATGGTGGTTGTCAATCGGCTAAGAAGTTTCTAGGTGACTGAGGACTTAGTTGCTGTCTGGGTTCTTAAAAGTTGATGGAATGGTGGTTTTTGGCCGAAGTGGCGTTCGCGTGTGGGGGCGTGTTTAAGTATAAAATCAGCTTTTGGTTGGTTGTCAATCGGTTCTCGAAAATTTTAGTTGATTTCTAGGTGAGAGAGAACTTAGTTGCTGTCTGTGTTCTAACAAGTTGATGAAATGATGGTTTTCTGGCGTAAAGGGCATCCGTGTGAGGGCCGTGTTTAGGTAGGAAACCAGCTTAGGCTTTTGGTTGGTTTTGATGGCGCTTCCTCATGTTCCAGCTAACTTGACTTGAGAGGAGTCGATTGTTTTCCTGTGTCTTTTTCTGCTGATATTATTGCTTAAAATGTTGGATTAATGTAATGAATGATTGCTTAGATATGCTTAGATGGCCTGCATATTTTATTTTGTAGTGGCCTATGCAAGGTTGGAGGTCCTTGTCCATCTATTTTATTTTTCCTTTTATTTTGGGGTGACTGTTGCCTTAAGAGGTACGACATGTCAGGGAACCAAGGGTTCTGAAATCGGTAGCCTATCTATATTAGTTTTGATAATTTGAAAAGGTTGCTTAGCCGACCCCATATCAGTTTGGGACAAAGGCTGTGTTGTAGTATTTGACCCGGTTTGTATGATACTTGCCATATCAAAATGTGTATAGATGGTTTGCATCAGTGAAAAAACCTGAGAAAAATAGATGGCAGTACTTGATAGTTAAAAAGAAAATTTACAAGGTACATGTTCCGTACCATTAATTATGTCATCTATCTCCAATGTATGTTGGCTCGTTTTAGTTGCAAAGGAACTTATTGTAGGATTTATCAAAGCTACTAGGGTTAGATTGAAGCATCATGTTTAAGAAACTGTGACTGCTGACCTGTAATTTAGCTTATGACATGTTCTAAGATGATAGAGGCTTCTGTTTGAGAGGCATAAGTGAATACAAAAGCTAGCTAATTTTGGGAATGCTTTCTTTTTTCCCCTGTGAATTTAGTGTTGCTGTGTGCCTGTATGTTGGTAGTCTATTAATGAGAGTTGTGGGTAGGTGTTACATACCAATGATACTTCAGGAGTTAAGACTATATCTGATAAAATGTCCAAGTGATTTCAGTGATAAGCATCCTCTTGGATAAACACTTTCCTTTTTTGTTGTCTAGTTGTTTAAGTGACATGAACTCTCAATTTTGCATCTTAAAACCAATCTTACTACTGTACCTTTTCCCTACCCTGCTCGGGATTGTTACAACACTGGCCAATGCTTCTTATTCTTAAGGAAGTAGGGGTTCTGCTAATCTTCTTGTTAATAGAATGATTTTAAGCCTCCCATAATCCTGCATTCAAAGTACGGAACTAATTTATCCAGGTGTTTGGTGAATACTGATCATAAACATCTTGCCTGGTTTTGGCGTAACATCTCCCATTTCGTTCTTCTGTTGCTTTCTGTGGGTGTGTATTACCACCCATCTTCATGTCTATTTTGAGCCTGTGTTTGCATCTTTGACCAAATGAATGATTCCTTCCTATGTCACTGTTTGAAAACGGGTTTGAGGCTTAAGTTCAGGCTTTTCATTTAAAGGGTTTAGATCTTGTAACCACAAAAAAAAAAACAAAAACAAAAAAAAAGTGTCTAAATGTGCCGTCTGATTTTCTCCTATATATGTGCTATATGCAGGTATGTTGCTGTTGGTAATGAGCCGTACTTAGCAACTTATAATGGAACTTTTCTTAGAACAACCTTTCCTGCCCTCCAAAATATTCAGAATGCTCTGATAAAGGCAGGGCATAGCAATGCTGTGAAGGTTACAGTTCCGAGCAATGCTGACGTATACTCAAGTCCTAGCAGCAAACCTTCTGACGGAGATTTTCGTACTGATATACATGACTATATGATTCAGATTGTCAAGTTCCTAAGTGCCAATGGTGCGCCGTTCACAGTAAACATTTACCCTTTCATAAGTCTTTACAGTGACCCCAACTTCCCTGTGGAGTACGCTTTCTTTGATGGTAACGCATCGCCAGTGAACGATGGTGGGACAAATTACTACAATATGTTTGATGCAAACTACGACACCCTAATATGGGCTCTGCAGAAGAATGGGTTTGGTAATATGCCCATAATAATCGGGGAAATAGGTTGGCCAACTGATGGAGATGTAAACGCTAACCCCAATTATGCGCAGAGATTCATGCAAGGTTTCATGTCCCACACTGCAACTAACAAAGGGACACCAATGAGACCAGGTCCCATTGATGCGTACTTGTTTAGTCTGATAGACGAGGATCAGAAGAGCGTCCAACCCGGATACTTTGAACGTCACTGGGGAATATTCACATTTGACGGATTACCTAAGTACCAACTCAACCTAGGTACCACAACCAGGGGTTCTCTGGTCCAGGCAAAGGGTGTGCAGTATGAGGAGCGACAGTGGTGTGTACTAAAACCATCCATAAAGATGGATGACTCGCGAATTGCTGCTAGTGTGAGTTATGCTTGTGGACTGGGAGATTGTACCAGTCTTGGGACCGGAAGGTCTTGTGGTGACCTGGATGCTCAGGGCAATATATCTTATGCATTCAATAGTTACTACCAGATAAATGATCAGATTGATGAAGCCTGTAATTTCAACAACCTTGCAGCAGTTACTAAATCCAATCCATCGAAAGGAAGTTGCAGATTCGTAGTCATGATTGTTCCAACAGAGTCTGGGTCTGAGGCAACACATCCGCGAATGCTGGCAAGTTTAGTCAGTGGCATCATTCTTTTCCTAGCTATGCTGTGATTCCTGAGACATCATCAACCTTGCAAGGTGCCATCTTTTTTGTTATCTGTCACCTTTATTTCGGAAGAAAAACCGGAGAAAAAGCTAAATGTTGGTGTCCAGATTGTTGCATCCTGTAAGAGTACAATGTAGGATCTCATTTATTTTGTGGGGAAATTGTGGATAGGGATCATATTTTGTTGTTGTGCAAAAGAGCAGATCAACTCCTTTGTGATTTTTAGGAGTAGCTTGTATGAAACAATTGAATCTATTTAATGCAAATGTATCCTTGTATGATTTCATCCCTGATAACCATCTAATTCACCTTTTTTACAGCTCCCAATATAGGGCATGTTTTGATATCAGCTGCTGGAGTAGCTTTTAGTGACTTGACTGGGTCAAAACACCAGCAATCCAAAACCTCCAGTTCCTCATTACTCATGATGTTTCAGCTATTCCAACAATGATCTCTTTCTTCTCACAATTGGATCGCTTATATAGTCTTAACTTACTGGAGTTAGCGTGAGCTTACGACATTGAAAACTTGGAGGTCACAAGTTTAAGTCCTCATTAGAGGTTGGCGCGTTGGGTTTGGGGGGGGGGGGGAGGTCGTCTTGTCCCTTTGTAAATAAGGTGACCCAAGGCTTTGTCAAATTTTCTCCAAGAAAGAGATTCCTTTTGTAACATCACTTTGGAGCACATGTCTCTCCAATTGAATGGTGGATGACATTTGATGATTTGGATTCCGGGCTTAAATAATTTCATTCTCAACTCATTTTCTTCATTGAATCATCGGTAATTACATCGAATCTCCCTATTTGTACTACTAGTTCAACTATACGCTGAAAATTGTCAAAAATAACTACGTTACGCTATCATACTAAAACGATAAAAACCACCGTTACTAATCATCCGTCAACACGAACTTTTTCGAAAACAAAACGCTTCTCGAAAGTGTTGGAGTTAGTAGGAGTAGACTACATGGTGGTGGATCACAAAACCACAACCACAGAAGCTTTACACGTACGCAGACGCACACACACTAAAAAGACAGTTATGTAAACTCTCCCAGTCATCCACTCACTTAAACAAGTAAACAGATGCTTCTTTCTCACACCTCCACTCCTACCATTCTTGCCGTTTCTCTCTCTCTCTTTTCCAACAATAAAAACCGCCAAAAAAGAACATGAGTTTCCCAGATTCTCTTACTTTATTAACCCCCTCATTTCCTAACCTCTTTCGGTTACCTACAACATCTACAACAATGTCTTCTTCATCATCTTCTCTTCACAGAAGAAGATCAACAACAACAAAACCCTCTAATCTTCATCAACACGCTTCCAATTCTATCAAATCTTCCACCTTTTCCAGATTTTCGAGTACCCATTTGGTCAAATTGAAACCCCAGAAATGGAGTTTTAGGATTAAGTCATCTTCTTCGTCGCCGCCGTCGTCGTCTTCTCCGTCTTCTGCTGTCACTGAAACTGTGTGTACTTCTGTTTGTTCTAATCTGTTTGATTTTTATTTGATATGGGTTAATTTGGGTTTGTGGTTGATGTTTATTTTTGGTATATATTCTTGCATTTTTTGTATTACCCTTTTTAGATTTGTGTCTCTTAATTGGTCTTTTTTGTTTCGGTTATTTACGTTTGGTTTGAATTTTGAATTGCGTGCTCGAAATCAAAGGTAAAGAATAGAATTGAATGTAATGGAGGGAGTACATTGTTTGAGATTGAATTGTGGCCGCAATTGTGGTTCTTATGCTTCGAGATTTAACCAAAAGACGAGTTTGTTAGAGAGATAGAAAGTTGGAGAGATGATTTAGGCATTTAAGAGTTGTGGAAAACTTTATCTTTGGAGTGTTTTTGTGGAAGGACTATTGAATTGGGGATGAATGGACTGTCTAATAAGTGGACGGTATCAGAATTGCCGGTTTTGGAGTGAGTTCTCTAGGTTTATAGTTAAAATTTCGTCCTAAAACGTAAAGCTCAGAGGTTGGATCAGGCGCAATAGGCCATAGAAGCAAGTTAGTCAAACTATTTTATTGACGTTCCAATGTTCCATCCTAAAACATTAGCATAGGAGTCTTGACCTTTTAGTTTTGAGTTATGAACTAGTCTCCTATGCCCCACTGCATTGGTATGGGGCAATACTCCGGCACACACAGTTGAGAATCCTCGAGACGTATCCTGTTATATAGTACCTCTTATTTGGGAGTTGCTGATAACTTGAGTGATCCATAATTTATATCAATGTATTACAGTATCTCTTAAGGACTTAAGGAGAATTTTCAATCTTGAACTTTGGAATTACAAGTTAGTTATGGTCGAACGGGTATTATGAAAACTGCTGTAGTGTAGGGTAATGTATGTAATGTAGAGGTATTAAGACCTCTTCCATGCGTTTTATTTTCTCGTTATTTGTTTTATTACACTTGTGATGTTAGTGAAATGGTGATTCTGATGAATTATATGGTTTTGTGGGCAGAGGAAATTGCCCGAGATTGGTACATTGTTCAGGAGGTTTTGGAAAGTGGCTAAACCATATTGGTCATCAGAGGATAAGGTTCAAGCAAGGTTGAGATTGGCTACTGTTTTTGCTTTGACTTTGGGAACTACTGGAATTAGTGTTGCCTTCAGCTTTCTTGGGCGTGATTTTTACAATGCGCTTGCTAGTGAGTACATTTTCACCTCCTTTTGTTCTCAATTTCAAGATATATGTTTTTGATGTGATCGTTGTCATCTTACTTGTGTTTCTTGTGGAACAGTATCATATGATGAGTGAGTCATAATGCTTTCTTTGGATAAGTGAATGATCAAGAGTTTAACATTGTTTTGTCTAAAATTGTGCAGGGATTTAATAAAGTAGAATGAACATTTAAGTATATAGAGGTATCCATGTGCATTTCTAGTGTTTGGCATGGAAGTTCCAAGTAGATTTGAATTGACGAAGGGTTAATTAGTCATCATTTTTCCTCCTTGTTCAATTGAAGTGAAGACGATTGTTGTCTTGTCTTTTGTGCACGGCCATGTTTCTTTTTATTGAGGTTGTATAGTGAAATCATATTACGCCTGAAATGTGGTTTTGGGTGAAACCTTTGGTAATTGTCTATTGTAGACCGAGTGTTCATTTTGTTGCTCCATGGCACATGTATTTTTGTTTGATGCAGCATCTTTGTTTCAATGGCTGCCATTTTGCTATCTGCACCTTATTAAATGATAAAAGTTTGAGTTGCTTGCCAGTATGAGCTTTTGAGTTGACAGCTTGATTTAATTGAATTGTTGATATCTTGTGGCTTGAATTTCGACCTGAAAATCATCATATTCGGTACTGATGTCTCAATTTATCTTTTGAATCTGCTTCCTTTATACAGATAAAGATCAAGAGCAATTCACAAAGCAGCTGTGGTACTATCTAGGTGGTTTTGCAGGTGGTATTCCGGTGAGCACATTGCTCGACTTTTGTAGGTACTGTCTGGAAAGTCTTTTCTTGGCTGATGTATTATTGCCATTTAATATGTTATCTGAGCTCCACCGGGTAAACAGAAGTTATTTGACTACAATTTTTGAGCGATCTGTATAGGGTTTAGGGCCTGAAAACAAACCAAAGTAAGATATCCGTGACCCCAAGAGGCTGTAAACCCTTTGTTTATTTTTCCAACTACGACAGCGAGGGGGGGGGGGGTTTAGGTTGGTTGTCGAGCTTAGTGGATCCTGATCTCAGTTTTACCTTGTAATTGAAGTTGGAAAATTATGGTTGATGATTCTAGTATTAGTCACTAGAAAAAATGAAGTACTGGAGAATTCGGTGAATCACTTGTTGTCTTCTGATTGAATGTTAAAGCAAGATTTGTGGTACTCGATTGTCTGACGGGAAGAGGTAAGGTAGTTGTATGGTTTTTTTTTTTTTTCCTGAAAGGAGGAAAGGTAGTTGCATGTTGTCTTACTTGAGTGAACCTTTTAGATTTGATGATATGTGGTGTGGCCTGTATAAAGTTTTCTAAGTGGTAAGAATGAATCTTGTATCCCCTGAAAAGAAAAAAAAAAAAGGAATGAATCTTGTGATTAATGTTTGGTCACACCTTTATGGTCATTAAGAGCTAATAGAATTGTCAAGTTTGAAGTATTATTGCCTGGCGCATGCATATTCACTCTAACATGGCTGTGCTAGAAAAAAAAAAATCTTTATCGCTTACAAATTGTCTTAATTTCCCTTACATCCCTTTCTTATAAAGAACGAAATTTTTACAAGCTTCTGATATTATTATGAGTTTTTTAGATTATTCATAGTGTTGGTATTCTTTGATTTTCGTGCATCTGTATTTCACAGGTTTTTGTGTTTCGGGATTATGCAAAAGACATCCTTTCTTTGCGATGGAGATCTTGGATGACAAAATATTACATGGAACGTTATTTGGGGAATCGGTCCTTTTACAAGATTCAGTCCCAGTCTACTATTGACAATCCCGATCAGCGGATTGTTGATGATTTGAGTGCATTTACGGGAACAGCTCTTGCCTTCTCTTTGACACTTTTTAGTGCCGGAATTGACCTGATCTCATTCAGTAACATCCTATTTGGCATATATCCACCCCTCTTTATTGTGCTTTTGGTGTATTCCATTGGGGGAACAGCTATTAGTGTATTTCTTGGAAAGGTAATAATGGTTGTTGAATTCGTGTTTTTGGATTGTGAAACTGATTATTTAGATAGTGTCCTAATATTAATGCTTGATATCAGGGGCTGGTTAGTTTGAATTTCCTACAAGAAAAGAAGGAAGCTGATTTTCGTTATGGACTTGTGCGTGTGAGGGAAAATGCTGAATCAATTGCTTTCTATGGTGGTGAAGAAAATGAACTGCAAATGCTAGTCCAAAGGTTCAGCAGTGCTTTCCAAAATTTAACTGTAAGAATTCGAGACTCTGACATATCTTGTGTGAAGTCCTTGTATGTTATTCGTTTTCTTGATGCATTTTCTATTTCTTCTATATGCTGTTGCTGCTTTTCAGAATTATTGTTTCTTTTTGGGGAGTTGTTTCAAAGCTTATATAAGTTATAAGCATGGTCAGATATGCGGTCTTGTTAAGACATAGGTCATAATATCAACGAGGGAAATAGTTTAATTGAAGTGGTTAACATCTGTCAAGATGCGTTTTTGCTACATTGATATCTGTTGTCTTGACAAGGACATTGGATAGTACTTTCCCTCCATTTCATATGCCTCTTATTTCTGTGTCCATCGTGATAGTTGAGCTGATATTCAAGGGGGTTGCTCTGTTAATGCTAATAAGTTCCACGCTAAAAGTTTTACACAGTCGAGTTTAAGGGTCAAGGTTGAGATATCCAAGGGGGTTTCTCTGTTAGTGCTAATAAGTTCCATACTAAAGTTTTACCCAGTCTTTCTCTCTTGAATTGGAACTTCGCAGCTGGTGAGGATATCACCAGAGTCAAGAATGCAGATAAATTTCACATGTTTAGTGAACAGACTTAAGTGAGGTCTCAAGGTGTTCATTGGTTCATTTTAGAATTCTGAATTTTCTGGTCATGCGCTTGTTGGTTTTGTCAAAAATTGATTCTTTCACCATTGTTCCCTTTCACAATGGTAGTGTTGGCCATTGAAGTTTTTGAAGTGGAGAGCTGCACTTCCCCTGTTGACTACAATGATTGTATTTTTTTCACTTGGTCAGCAGATGCACTGTCTGCATCAACTGTTTTTTACACCTAAGTTGCTGAAATGTACCTCAATTGTTTACCCAAGTCACTTGGGCAGTCGTACTTTTTAGCTTTCTAGCTGCTTGATAATTATAATTACTCTATTCGTAACACTTACACATTCTATTTGCTGATCATTGATTTTTGCAGCGTTTATTGGTGTCTTCAAGAAACCTAGATTTCTTCACCAGTGGATATCGGTATCTCATTCAAATTCTTCCTGCAGCAGTTGTTGCACCCATGTACTTCTCAGGAAAGATTGAATTTGGTGTTATCAATCAGTCTGTCTCAGCTTTTAATCACATCCTTGGAGATGTGTCTCTTATTGTTTACCAATTCCAAGCTATCAGTGCCTTTTCTGCTGTGATTGACCGTCTAGGTATGTAATGTCTGCTTCTAATAATTATGCCGCGTACTCAGTCCCATCCCTGTTTTCTCCATGTGTGTTGTGTTGCTTGTTTTGCATCCTGAAGAAGTAAACCTGCATCACATCTCTTTCTCTATGTTAGAATAATCTGGAGGATTAATATTTATATTAAGTGTTATTCAAACTTGTGTAAATCTTTCACAAATGATTACTGATTTTGGAATAATATACTGTGCTCTGCGTAGGTGAATTTGACGACCTTCTTGATGGAACCAGCTCAGAGAATGTTGATTCAGTGGATAATGTGTGTATTATTCACAACAATGTGGAAAGGCCAGCAGATCTAACATGTCTGGATTCAAATGGATCGATGACAGCCCAAAATAGTAAGAAGTTGGTGTCTCTGGAGAATCTTACTCTGGTCACTCCAGAGAAGTGTACTATTATTGCGGACTTGACATTGTCAATAAATGAAAAGGATCACCTTCTCGTAAGTATTCTATTGTGAATATTCTGTAGTTGTTTTAACTTGTGTGGCTAGTCAGCATGATGAGTAGCTTTCCTATGTAATGTTTTGCTTTCTGGTGTTCTCAGATTGTAGGTCCAAGTGGAAGTGGGAAAACATCCTTGTTAAGAGCTATGGCCGGCCTGTGGACTTCTGGAACAGGAAAAATCTCATATTACGCGAACAACTCGGATGATCTTGAGTCACGTGTTGCTCACGAAAGTACTGAAGAAAGCAAGTTATGCAGGAATAAGAGTTACAAGGGAATTTTTTTCCTTCCCCAGAGGCCTTATATGGTGTTGGGAACTCTTCGTCAGCAATTGCTCTATCCGACATGGGCCGAAATTCCGGCTTCAGATGGTGCTGAACAAACTGGTAACCTTTTGCTGTTTGTCTACCGGTCTACCCCCGCCTCCCTTCCCTGTCCCAGTAATTATACTGCATCCAGAGGTTGTAGATTATTTCACCTCCCCGCTATCAAATTGGAATTTTTATTTTAACACTGGGGCTGTGTTGCCCCCCTGCCCTGCCAATCCGGAACGAAATTCAAATTGGTCCCTTTGAAGGTTGAAGGGTTCTTTCTTCTTCTTCTTCCCTTTTTTTTTTTTTTTTTTTTTTTTTTTTTTTTTTGGAGTTGTGATCCCTTGGAAGTTAGGCTGAGTAGAACTGTAGAAGTAGAGATGATGGGATGGTGCAGGGTTGTGAGAAAATACGGGGAGTCTCACTTTCAGTGGTAAGGCTGAGTGCTCACAGACCCTTTGTATGTTACGCTAGCTGGTAGGCTTAGTACGTGGAATGGTATTATGGTGCTTTACAGATTCTTCTGAACTCAATTCAAGATATATGAGCGAAAGTCATTGCCAACAATTCCTTTACTGTGAGAAATATCGTAGTGATGCTATGTTTCTTACTATTCTTGCGTGCCTTTTTGGCTTCCACTTCTATGCATAATATTTATTATGCATACTTTTGTAACTTCTGGTGCAGGCGTTCCACCTTTTCTGCTTCGTGAAGAAGGCTCAAATAGCGTGTTTGAAAAACAAGGGAAACCAACAGATGAAGATCTGATAAAAACCGTGGAGGATGTTCGTCTTGGCTATTTATTATCTCGCTTTAGTCTGGATTCAACCTGCGAATGGTCAAGTGTTCTTTCCCTAGGCGAGCAGCAGCGTCTTGCGTTTGCACGTCTGCTTCTGGCTAAACCATATTTGATTCTGCTGGATGAATCAACCAGTGCCCTGGACGAAGATAATGAGGTATTTTATCTTTTTACCTTCTCAGTGCCAACATGTTCTAGTTATCGCCTTTCTTCCTACAACTCGAATTATTAACTACAACCTTCTGCAGTTTTGAGTTTCAACTAATTGCGTCTTTCATTTTCTCTCTGCTCAGACTCATTTATACAGTCTAATTGAAGCTGCCGGAGTAACATACATTAGCATTGGGCATAGGAGATCGTTATACAACTATCACAACAAGCTCTTGCAGATTATGAAGGCAGATCCTGAATCCAGTGAGCGCAACTGGAGTATCAAGGCCATTAGTCAAGAATCGACGAAGAGCCTGTTGGGACAAGAATCCTAGCTAAGTAGAAATGCTGGGTTTTGCCCTAGACTGTGTTACTGAGTTTTCTGGTGTAGGATGTAAACCAGTGGTAAAAAGGATGTGGTAAAAAAAAAAAGGCACCTTATCCTGCTGCAGGACTTACATTCATAGTATTTGTAAATAGTAATGCATCTGCAAATGGTAAAAGCATTTATTTGACTGTTATAATAGCTCAGTTAAATTGACCGTTGCCTAATTATCCGATCTCATTGACTGTATAGTGTCTTTTAGAATTGCCTGACATTCCGATTTCTCAGACGCATCTACTTATCTTTGCATATGCATGCGATAGTCGTATCAACCTAGCAGGCTACAATTACAAGTTACACCCTCCGTCCCCAGCTCAAACACCCCATGTAAAAAACGATCCGATATTAGGGAGGGTGTACACACGAATCGGTTAATCAAAATTCCAAAAAAATTGTATGGCGAGTTAGCAAAAACTCTTATCTACTTCACTATATAATGTTTTTGGAACTTTGATAAACCGATTAGTGTGTACCACCTTTGTCAACACAGGGTATTTTCGGCACGCGGTGTTTGAGTTGGGACGGAGGGAGTACAAGTTTCGTCGTATCAACAAACTAGTACATCTATTAATTGTTATGAGATCATATAAATTGATTTGTTGATTATGTTCTAATTTATGTGAATCTTATCTAATTTGATACGATTTTGAATACGCGTAATTTTGATCCGGCATAAATCGACTCGGGAATTTTTACATTAAGACAGGAGTAAGAACTGTTTAAGTAAGATGTCGAAAGCACAAAAGGGGCCACGAATGGCTGCCAATAAACCATGTAACTTTCTCACACACGTCCACAACTCCCACCTCTCTTTCTTCCCTTTCTCTCTCTCTCTCCTCCTCTTCCTCACTCTCATTTCCACTCCCTCAACTTCTTCAACACGCTTCTCTCCTCTCACTCTCTCTCCTCTTCTTCTGCTGCTTACCCTGTACTGAGGTATGACTACTTCCTCTTTTAACTTTCAAGTTTTTGAGCATATGGGTCTGTATCTCCCAGCATAGCAAAGCTGAAAAGCTGATTTCTTGCTGATTTCTTGTGTGTTTTTGTTTAGCTGCTGCGAAACGTTTCTGGTGTTCTTGCTCACTTAATTTTAAGCATTGCAGATTTTGATTAGTAGGAAGAATGTAAATTTATTCATTTGTTTGAGATGATTGAGTAAATTAATGCAAGTTTTTGTCAGGGTTAGCTTAAATAGTTAGATGGGTTGTTGTCAGAATTCTGTGTAGTAATTACTTTAGTACTCGTTTCGGCCGAAACGTTTTCGGTTTTGCTTGTTGGGATGGAACCTTGTGGAAGATATTTTGCTTTCTAGGTGATCACCTGATCATAGGGAAACCATACACTCCCTCCATTCGTTTCCAAGCTTTTGATAGTGCCTTATAGCACACACTTTAAGGTGTGGAATTAACTAAAAGGTTATATAATTCGGTGAAACTTTGACATAATAACATACTCCCCGCATTCGCCTATAAAACACGGGGTAATGATTTTGCCAAGGCAAGATTTACTCCTTCCAAGGCAAATTATTGAAACTCACATAAATACCCCTATAACATGTTGCCTGCTGATTATCTACGGAAACATTTCCTACTTCTTTCCTAATACTCAACTTCCTTTCTATCAAACAATATATTATTGCAATAATAAAAGATCTCCATTTATAATTCTCGCAAGAATAAGCTAGAGCCTGCAATGTTGGGTTCTAAATTCGTAAGAGATAACAAAATTGCATTCGAAATCCATTAATCAAAGAGACCGTTACCAAAGAAGTCTGATCGTGGTAACAAAATAGGGATTTCAGATTAAGTAATCAAAATGGTGTACCAAAAAGGTTTGTTTGTAGAAGCAAAATTTAAGCTTGATTTGCAGTAATCATCATTCGTCATTGTTAAATGGTGAGCACAAGGGCCAGTTTTGGGAAAGGAATATTGGGATATGAGACTTCCTATTTTTATTGGCAAGAGTCATATGAAAAGAATATAAATTAAGCTATGGGTATATAATATGGGTATTTTTGTCAGTTTGAATAAATTGCCTTGGAAGGAGTAAATCTTGCCTTGGCAAAATCAGCACCCAAAACACGTATGGGGAACACGGTTTTTAAGTAAAATAGAACAAATGATGAGTTTAGGATCTACTTGGTGTAAAATTACAACATAGGGGTGTGCCCCACTTGCATTTTCAATCAACAAATTAATAGAGTGGGGGTGTTTTGGTATTTACATGTATAAATAAGGAAAGATTCCAAGTAGGAAATTTAAAGATGAGCACCCCCAAAATAGAAAGTAGGAAGTTGATAGGCGAGTGGAGGAAGTAGTTAATTTCGCACCCTTAAAAGTGTGTGTCGAAAAATGGAGGAAGCTTGGAAATGAATGGAGGTAGTGTATGATCAGTACCAGTACATGTTTAAAGAATGTGTAATGATTTATGTCTAATGTTGTTGTGTGATTGGTTGTCAGGGGAAATTCGACAATAAGGGGATGTGATTGTTAGCTAACAGCACTCATGTTTAAAAGCAACAATCTTGTTGCTAGGATCTTTGAGCGCCAAATTCGTAGCCCTCGTCCTGGCACAAATGTATTACCTCTTTTCCTTGGTACTTTTGCTCTAGTTGTTATCTTTTCATCCTGTTATTGGTTTAGTCTTCATGTGGCTTGTGGCACTATTGGCAATTTATTGAGGCACTTTGTATCAGTCTAAATACACGCTCTGTCCAACCCTCGAGCACAAGAACATAAAATGACCCATACCTTTTATTGTTGGAAAATGAAGTGATTACTGATGGTGTTCTGACCTTGGTCTCTCGCCTGAACCTAGCAGTTGTGCCTGAGTCATGAAATAGTTGAAACATGTGTTGTAACTTGTGTGTTGAAATCGATTTCTTGAATTAATTAGCAACATTTTTCTATACCCCTGAAATAGAATTGCTTAGTCTTCATAGTAACCGGTCTCTACTCCTGAAATCCAACATGCTGGCTGTTATGCATACATTTATCGGCTCAAATCCCTCCTGTGAGCCTATGCTGATTTGGACTTTGGTATTCATGCTTTGCCTTTGGATTATACAATTTGTGGTCGTAGAATGCCTTTGGTAATGCCTTTGGTTGAAGGGGAGCCTTGGCACACCGTAAAGGTGTTGCCGTGTGATCGATAGGTCACAGGTTCAAGTCCTGGGAGCAGCCTCTTGTCAAATAAATTGACAAGGGAAGGCTTGCCCTCATTACACCCTTGTGGTGGGACCCTTCCCCGAACCCTCGCTTAGCGGGGACGCCAATGTGCGCCGGGCTGCCCTTTAGAATGCCTTTGGTTACTTGTAATAGACAGCAAATGAGATATGAAAGGATTGCCCTGCTTCATTGGAGAAATTTACTGGGATACATTTTTTCTTTTTCTAATGTTTTCATGTACATTCCGTATGCTATCTCTATTTTTATTGTTGTCTTACGACTTTGCATCTACTTAAACTTCCACCTGTGGTCCATTGTTTAATTTATCCAGGTTCATCGTGCTAGGCAGTTTTATGAAAACCTCGTGCCAAGTTATACCATATATGATGTTGAATGCCCAGACAATTCGTTCCGCAAATTCACTGAAGATGGTCAGTACCTGATAAGCTTTAGTAGAAATCTCCAAGAGCTCATTGTTTATAGACCAGTATGGTTATCGTTTTCGTGTAGCGGAGAAAACTGTGATTCCCATGACCTTCCTCTCAGGGCAAAGAAATTTGAGAGCTTCTTCACTCAGTTGTACTGTGTATCACTGGCATCAAGCAATGAACTTATTTGCAAAGATTTTTTTCTTTACATGGAGAAGTACCAATTTGGACTCTTTGCAACCACCACTGCTCAACCTCATGATGCTCCTGCCACAGCAGGTGCTATACAAGGTGTTCCATCGATAGAAAAGATAACTTTTCACCTACTGAGGTGTGCAGTTTGATCTTGGGTTTTTTTCATTACTTTAGATCTTTCATTGGTTAGTAATTTAATCTGATTCTTGTTTCGAGCAGATCAAAATTGTCTGCATTTCTTGATTTTTGACAAAATTCATTCATCATCTTTGTGATATTGTAGATTGGAAGATGGGATTGTATTGGACAAGAAGGTTTTCTATCATGATTACATTAATCTGGCCCATAACACGGGTGTGTATCTGTATGATGACTTACTCGCTATAGTTTCCCTCCGCTATCAGACCATACACATAATCCAAATAAGGGAATCTGGGCACCTGGTTGATGTGCGGGCTATTGGAGAATTTTGTCGAGAAGACGATGAACTTTTCTTGACTTCAAGTGCTCAGGCAAGCTGTCATTCTAGATTCCTAACTTCCAAGTGCGCAGGAATTTGTTACTTACATTCAAGAACTTGATTTCGGAAAATTTTGCATTTTTATGACCTAACTTTTGGAGTTTCTCTTTTCAGAGTACAGCTGTCAGCGAGAAAAGTAGACAGAATCAAGCTCTTGTGAACAACCCTGAAAGTGTTCCCAGTAGACATGATGTACCACAGACTTCTTTTCTGACTGGTATTAAGCAGCGACTACTCTCATTTATATATCGAGGGATATGGAATGAAGAAGTGGATGAAACACAAGTTAGTCTTTTACATCTCAGAACTGCTCACTGTAATAGTGTCCCCATGTAGATCTTACCTGCAGATTGACGTTAGAGTGACTTGAAATTCATTTTCTTTTTATAACATCAAGAAAGTTTTTCCATTTTTGAGATTTAAGACTGCAATTATGATTTATTTTATCTCAATATCATCTCCTTGGTTTCTGTATGTGTTTTACCATTATGCTCGTTCTGTTTCCAGAGGGTCCAATGGTTGAAGAAGAGGTTCTATTTTCATTTTCAAGATTATGTTGACTTGATAGTTTGGAAGGTGAGTTGTTTGTGACTTTCGTAAGGTGTTCTTTGCTCACGTTTCACAACCTAGAATTGTAAAGTATCTTATTCCTATGCTGAGGTTTTCATTGAACAGGTTCAATTTTTGGACAGACATCACTTGTTGGTCAAATTTGGTAGCGTAGATGGAGGGGTAAGGGGACCTTTTCATTTGGCTTTTTCAAAAGAATTTTTCTTCCCCAGAAAAGTAATCACTGGATTTTTTTAGTGAATTATATTTCCTTTTGTTATTTGTCTGCTCCTTTGATGGGTTGGTTGAAGAGAATGGTTTTGCTCTTATCCTGTCAAAAAGTTCATGTTTGCAGTCTTACTCCTGTGGCCTTAAGCATTACATACTGAGATTGTGATGAGATATGAGATACTCACTGAAATTTGTTCCCAGGTGTCCAGAAATACTGATCACCATCCTGCTTTTTATGCTGTGTATGACATGGAGGCTGCTGAATTCGTTTCATTTTACCAGGTGTTGTCATTTTGCTGCTCTTACTCAATTTCATTCTTATGGACTGAAAGATTAATTCATGTTGGGGCTTGCCCCTCTTTGTAACCAAAAAAAAGATTAATTCTTGTTGTTACATGTTTGATCTTTTTTTGCTGTGTGGAGATCGGCATGTTTGATCTCCTTGCTGATAGCCTTGTATCTCATGTCCCAGAATTCAGCAGATGAGCTCTATGTATTATTCGAGCAGTTTGTAGACCATTTTTACACTCCCCCAAACAATTCGTTACACATGAATTTCATCTCGTCCCATTCAAATAATGTCCATGCCTTGGAGCAACTTACCTGCATGAAAAATAAGTCTGGAAGCTTTTCTCAGGCAAGTTTATAAGAATTTAAACTAAACACCTGTTAAACTGTTACAATTTTCGCTCTACAGTTCTAACTTCTAAGCCTTCTACTGTTATCTGACAAGCTTTAATAATCCGCGTGGCTTATTGACATGTGATCATTTGTTGCAGTACGTGAAGAAAACTTTGGTGTCGTTGCCCTTTACTTGTCAATCCCAGAGCCCTTCACCCTATTTCGATCAATCTCTTTTTCGATTTGATGAGAAGGTTAGACTCTGATTTCTTCCGTACATAGCTGTGATGTTATTTTAGTTGATAGCAGGATTTATGTTCTCCTGGAGTTAGTTGCTGACTGGCCAGCATATCGATCAAATCCATACTAATGGAACAACTTGCAGATCACATAAGAATGTAATACGGAGTATGACTTTAGTTGGGCTACTCCATTATTTATCTAAGCCTCTAACCTTAGTTCACTGTGGTTGAAAGTTTTATGGCTGTCTTTAGCATATTAATTGTTGATTGATGCAATTTGCATAACCTATCTATTTCTTTCTAAAAATCTCTGATTCCTCACTTTTCCTCATTTTTCATAATTGCAGCTTATTTCGGCTACAGATCGGCATAGACACTCGACAGACCATCCCATTAAGTTTATCTCAAGGAGGCAACCCAAAGTTCCCAAATTTAAGATAAAACCAGGTACAAATTCTGAAAATACCTAATAGTATGACTTATGATGTGGTGATTGTACAAGCTCCACTGTAATCAACTATGGGACATTGTATGTGTTTGCTTAGGTCCTGAAGGTGGAAGTTCAGACGCTCGAGCAAAGAAGATATCATCGTTTATGTTCCATCCAACTTTACCTCTTGTTATTTCTATCCAACAAACGATGTTCTTACAGTCGACAGTTGTGAATATTCACTTTCGGAGATGATTAATAGATCTTGTTGCAAGATGATTCATGAATTTTGTACTGTACTGTAGCACAATGTCAGTTAAGTAGAGTAGTCTACAGTCTACAGAGATGGACTTCTTGTGTATTTAGTTCATAGTCTTCATACCCTTCTTGAAATCTTCATTACTTTGCAGTGCAATGATCTTATAGAAAAATTGAAGCATGCAAGATGGCTTATTGTAATTCATATGCTTCCAAAACCATACAATAAAGGAAAAATGTACATGGAAGATGGCTAGTTGTATTTTATCGCATAATTTTCTATGTGACTTCAACTGATGGACCTAATCACGAGGGCAAAGCACATGATTGTGAACCATATTATGTTTAGTCACTTCCCATAAATCATCGTCTTTCTATTCAAGAACACCATAGGCTTGCATCCAGTCCTCAAGTTAAGTTTTGTGAATAGCTTACCAACAGTTCCGGGTTGCCTTTGTAATCCTTATTTTGAACAAACAATTTCTCTTCCATTTATTTCACAACTGTTATACCTATGCCTGATATTATGCAACCTAGTCCCAAAGTATAAGTCATTGTATAGCTCATGAACTTTGTCCATAGAGGGGGCACACTTTCCTTTCTCTAATAGTAGACACTTTTGTTGGAACAGAGGCGCCCAGTCCAACAACGAACGGTTTGAGTGTGATGGGCGTGGATAGATGTGACAACAATCGTGATATGAATAATAACACAAACAATAGAACGTAAAGAAAAAGACACCAGATTTACGTGGTTCACTAGCGATGTGCTAGCTACGTCCACCAAACAGAGGAGAATCAATCACTATATGAGAATAGCACCAATACAAAGGTGTGAGTTCAATTTGAAAAGAACTCACCAAATACGAACGAGATCTAAGAGCCAAATTGTTCTTGCGATCAACCAAGAACCCAAACGAACGCCCTTGAATCTACCCAATTGACAAAGAAGCCACACCTTGAGAAAACCCGCAACTATAACTCTAGGTACTCACAATTACAAGAGAATCACTCAATTGTGTCTTAGGGAGGTTATGAGGAGACTAGGGTGTTTAAATAATCTACCACATACAAATTAACCTAAAGGCCGAAGAAAACGAGTTTAGGAAACAAAACACGCGAAGCCCAAACGAATAGCCGACAAAACGGCAAATAGCCGCGGTCCGCGCCCATGGACCGCGATCCGCGCCCATGGACCGCGATCCGCGCCCATGGATGCCGCGGTCCGCGCCCATGGATGAGCGGTCCGCGCCCATGGATGCTGCGGTCCGCGCCAGCTCCGCGCCAATGCTACTGCTGCTTCGTGCTTTTTCCCGAAAGATGTTGCCGTGGGGCGCGGCTTTCCCACGCGCGCTCCGCACTTGATCATTCGTCGTGCTTCCTTCGAATGTCCTCTTTTGCCCAATCTAACACCCATATATCGTAGCTAACAATGCCCCGAGCTCCCCCCTCGGTCACCCACTACGACATACCCAAATGGTATGAGTCGTTCAAGCCATTTTCCTAACAACTTTCCTTTCTCTAATAATAATTAAACCCAACTTTCTATGGACCAAGTCGGGATTAAGGGACCATTCATTCAGACCAAGTTTGACGAGGGAGAGAACAACCTCGAAATATTTAACGAGCTACAATATGAGTTTACAATAACATTCCGAATCACGAATAAGAGAAGGTATTTGATACTTAATCCATACTACATACTATAATAAGTTCAACACACAATAGCAATCGTGTAGAAGAAGCTAAGATTGATAATAAGAAACCAAACATGTTCTACTGCTCCAGGTGCAAAGAGAGCCACATTTCTGATGTGGTGTGTAATAGCCCGATCCATCATACGTCGCAACAGAACCCAATAAGATGGAAAGTC
Source organism: Spergularia bocconei (assembly GCA_963457585.1). Classification (NCBI taxonomy): domain Eukaryota; kingdom Viridiplantae; phylum Streptophyta; class Magnoliopsida; order Caryophyllales; family Caryophyllaceae; genus Spergularia; species Spergularia bocconei. Next base: position 5,564,579 of record OY734951.1, on the reverse strand, counting down.
ACCCCGTAAGCCACATGTGTCAAGTTGGTCACTACACTTCACTGGGGACAGATCCAATAATACCGATGACGGGAACCAAACAATCACTCAACACCCGAAATCCCGAACCCTTTATCTTAGGACCAAATTTGTTAGAAAACTCTCGAGATCTAAACGAAACTAGTTTGCATGCCCGTGCCACGCCCCGGGTATGTATTTATATTGTTTATACTCGTTCGATAAGAGATGTTGGCTTATTTTTATTTTAATAAATTACCATAATTACTATTTTCCATAAATTAGCTAATACTATACTACTATATGATATTTTATTATACTAACCGATAATTGTAATTAATGCTATTTTTATGTTCTATCCAATTAATGTACGCCAAGTGTCAACCTAGTAAAGACTTGGTTTCAGGTTTTAATATATAGTATTAGATTAGAATTCAACACCACTATGCCGTCTCTCGATTCTTAAAAACTAGTTTTTATACCCGTGCAATGCACGGGAATTACAAATGTTTATATGAAATAGTTTTGTGTCATACTCCGTATTACTTTATAGATATTAAATAAAAGTATCATAATATTGACAAATATAAAAGAATTTCAAACATAGCATTAGCAAACATAAATTTAAAATTTGTAAAGAGAATTTATAGATGTTAATAGAAAAGAACACCAAAATTTATAAATATATGAATTTAAGACCAATGATAATGATTTCGTGTTTTCCGTGTGATCAAATATGTTTAAAAATGAACACAATCATATAAGAAGATATCCTCCCTACCAACTTATTTCGTTTTGAATCTCCTATTGAACGTATCAAGCAACAATCGACTTTTATGCTTGACAATAATTATCATCCTGAAACTTTCTTAGTTGATCCCCTCTACCCCTTAAATTCCCTAGGCGTCCCCAAAATTCGTTTTAACTCTTATACAAAGATGCTCGACTGACAATTTGCACCCCCAACCATCAATTTCCATTGCCCACATACACCTCCATGCTAGTATCCCACTCACTTTCCTTACCAACACCCAATCACCCGTCAACATGCTACCCGACACTGTAATAGTCTGATGCATCATACCTCGCAACACAACCCAATAAGATTAAATGTCACCCCTTAAGTTCGTAAATCCTGGCTTGAGTTTTAACAGGTGAAAGGCTTGTTGGTAATGTATAGTAGAAACCTATTATAAACATATGATAATAAAAACCTTAGGGCCTGTTTGGTATCGTTTTCTGTTTTATGTTTTCAGTTTTCAGTTTTTTTTTTTTAAAATCAAAGTCCCGTTTTTGAAAACCAGAAAAAGTGGTTTTCAGTTTTTAGTTGTCAGCTTTCATTTTCAGTATAACTATTATAGAAACATTCAATTAAAATTAATTTTTTCAACTTATTTAACAAAAAAATTCTAAAAAAAAAGACCAAAAACAGAAAGCGGCAGTTATACCAAACGGACCAGTGTCTCAACTTAGGACAAACCAATTCTGTAAACCACTTTATGTCACATGTTCTAGCCGACCCTCAACCCCAGTCGATACTTACTTGTCCCCTTAACCAACACTTCTTCACTTGTCAGATTTTTAAACGGCAATATCCACACATGAACTTATTTGAGGCCCCACTCCAAGTGAATTTCTGTACTGGACCCCCACCCGGTCAATTCCTATGCACCCGTCCTCTTTACCCGTGTCAATTCGTATACTCGACTATCTATAACACACATATTATCGACTCCTCCACTTGCCCTAATTTGCCTAAGCGACATATGAGGCTCTGCCCCACATGAACTCCTATACTCGACATTCTAACTCGGTCATTTCTTTTACTCCCTGTCCCCTTTACCTGCATTGTCGGTTCTTATACTCGACCCCTTATAACACATATGTTATCGACTCCTCCACTTGGCACCCCTCATCTCTATGCAACATATGAGGCTCCGCCCCACATGAACTCCTCTACTCGACCTCCAACTCCATTCTTGTACCATGTTCTCTTCACCCGTGTCGATTCTTATACTCGACCCTTTTTCACACACATATTATCGACTCCTCTAGTTACCACCTCTGATTTTCTGCGCGATGACCCCACCATTATCCGAAAAAATTATATCTTACTTTCAGAGTATATTGAATATTTTAAACTATTCTAATAATATAATCGGTGAGCAATCAATTTAATTACTTTTATAACCGATGACATCTATTGTTGTGCATCAACTTATAAGTCAATAAGCATATATTTTCGCTGTCGGTCAATAAGCATATATTTTCTAATCCACTTGTTTTCTCTGATTCTTCACTCTAGTCACTTGCATACTCCATCGTTTGATCTAGTCATAGCGTCTCTCCTCAAAAGGCCCAGGTTACCATGCAAAAGTGATAGAGCGATCTAACTGTACATGTAGTCATGTACCGAATCTTCGTTTAAAATTGCTGAAATACCTAGGGTTTTAAATATGTGTTTCTTTTATATTTTAATATTTAGTATGTAGAAAAATCTTATCAACATATATTCTTGTTCATATCTTCATTTTGAATTGATGTATGTAAATGTAAATAAAAATTAGTTTATAAAATCTTTCGCTTTTTTAGATTTCTAGATTTGTTTCAATAATTAACGAATCAAAATACGAAGAGAATTAATCTTGGGCATTCATTCACTTAGATCTAATGGCTAACAAAATACTCCCTTTTGTTTTCTCTCTCCTCCCTTACCCACCAGCACCATGCATCACCAATTCGACACCAGCTTGAGATGTTGCCGCCGCCTCCACCATCCACCACATGATATTGTACTTCAACTGATGGTGCTTCAATAGTAACTTGTGAAATTGATATTGCTTCATTATTTTCCATTTTGCAGGAGAATATGTGCGTGAGAAGAGATTTGTATCTGTCAATGTCATTGTCTCAAATGTTATGTCGACTACCATTTATATAATAGCGTGTAATTAGGGTTTGATCATAAAAAAAATCACTACACACACATAATGTAATGGGCCGTATGAATGTCTTGTATTTTTTTATGGGCTGGTTCTTTCCTTTATATAGAATAAGTTGTAAAAATATGCATGAAGTAACAGCTAGCACACTGGTAATGTAATGAATATGTAAGTGAGAGGTCAATGGTTCAAATCCTAGCTCACAAATTTTTGGTTGATTTATCAGAGCAGACTGGTTCGACCCTTTTTATAGAATGAGTTGTAAAAATATGCATGAAATAACAGGTAGCACACTGGTAATGTTATGAATATGTAAGCGAGAGGTCAATGGTTCAAATCCTAGCTCACACATTTTTGGTTGATTTACCAGAGCATTGCTGACGTGTTGTTGACGTGTCAGTTGTTCGTTGAACCTCGCCACGTCAGCTTATCATGCACGCAATTATTAAAAGTACTAGTTTTTATACCCGTGCAATGCACGAGAATTACCAATGCTTATATGAAATAGTTTTGTGTCATACGTTGTATTACTTTATAGATATCAAATAAAAGTATCGTAATATTGACAAATATAAAGGAATTTCAAACATAGCATTAGCAAACATAAATTTAAAATTTGTCAATAGAATTTATAGATGTTGATAGAAAAGAACACCAAAATTTATAAATATAGGAATCTAAGACCAGTGATAATGATTTCGTGTTTTCCATGTGATCAAATATGTTTAAAAATGCACGCAATCATATAAGATATCCTCCCTACCAACTTATTTCGTTTTGAATCTTCTATTGAACGCATAACCAACAATCGACTTTTAAACTTGATATTAATTATCATCCTGAGACTTTCTTAGTTGTTCCCCTCTACCCCTTAAATTCCCTAGGCGTCTCCACAATTCGTTTTAACTCTTATACAAAGATCATCGACCGATAATTTGCGTCCCCAACCATCAATTTCTATTGCCCACATACACCTCCATGCTAGTATCCTACTCACTTTCTTTACCAACACCCAATCACCCGTCAACATGCTACCCGACACTGTAATAGTCTAATGCATCATACGTCACAACACAACCCAATAAGATAAAATGTCACCCTTTAAGTTCGGAAATCCTGGTTTGAGTTTTAACAGGTGAAAGACTTGTTGGTAATGTATAAACATATCATCATAAAAAGCTTAGTGTCTCAACTTAGGACAAACCAATTTCATAAACCACTTTCCATAATCTTGGAGTGTTACAAACACCCTCTCCCCTTATGTCACATGTTCTAGCCGACCCTCAACCGCAGTCGATACTTACTTGGCCCCTTAACCAACACTTCTTCACTTGTCAGTTTTTTAAACGGCACTGCCACACATGAACTCATTTGAGGCCCCACTCCAAGTGAATTCCTGTACTGGACCCCACCCGCCCAATTCCTATGCACCCGTCCTCTTTACCCGTGTCAATTCATATACTCGACCACTTATAACACACATATTATCGACTCCTCCACTTGCCCGGATCTGTCTAAGCGACATATGAGCCTCTGCCCCACATGAACTCCTATACTCGACCTCCAACTCGGTCATTTCTTTTACTCCCTGTCCCCTTTACCTATGTCGGTTTTTATACTCGACCCCTTATAACACATATGTTATCGACTCCTCCACTTGGAACCCCTCATCTCTATGCAACATATGAGGCTCCGCCCCACATGAACTCCTCTACTTGACCTCCAACTCCATTCTTATACCAGGTTCTCTTCACCCGTGTCGATTCTTATGCTCGACCCTTTTTCACACACATATTCTCGACTCCTCTAGCTAGTTACCACCCCTGATTTTCCTGCGCGATGACCCCACCATTCTCTGAAAAAATTATATCTTACTTTCAGAGTATATTTAATATTTTAAAATCTTCTAATAATAAAATCGGTGATCAATCAATTTACATTTATAACCAATAACATCTATTGTTGTGCATCAACTTATAAGTCAATAAGCATATATTTTCGATGTCGGTCAATAAGCATATATTTTCTAATCCACTTGTTTTCTCTGATTCTTCACTCTAGTCACTTGCATACTCTATCGTTTGATCTAGTCGTAGCGTCTCTCCTCGAAAGGCCCAGGTTACCATGCAAATATGATAGAGCGATCTAACTGTACATGTAGTCATGTACCGAATCTTCATTTAAAATTGCTGAAATACCTAGGGTTTTAAATATGTTGTTATTTTCTCTTTTAATATTTAGTATGTAGAAAAATCTTATTAACATATATTCTTGTTCATATCTTCATTTTGAATCGATGAATTGATTTATGTAAATGTAAATAAAGATTAGTTTATAAATTCTTTCGCTTTTTAAGATTTCTAAATTTGTTTCAATAATTAACGAATCATAATACGAAGAGAATTGTTATTGGACATTCATTCACCTAGATCTAATGTCTAACAAAATACTCCCTTTTATTTTCTCTCTCCTCCCTTACCCACCACCACCACCACGCATCACCCATTCGACACCCGCCTGAGATGTTGCCGCCGCCTCCACCATCCACCACCTGAGATTGTATTCAACTGGTGGTGCTTCAATAGTTTGTGAAGTTGATATTGCTTCATTATTTTCCATTTTGCAAGAGAATATGTGCGTGAGAAGAAATTTGTATTTGTCAATGTCATTGCCTCGAATGTTATGTCGACTACCATTTATAAAATAGCGTGTAATTAGGGTTTGATCATAAAAAAAATCACTACACACACATAATGTAATGGGCCATATGAATGTCTTGTATTATTTTTTTTTGGGACTGGTTCTTTCCTTTATATAGAATAAGTTGTAAAATTATGCATAAAATAACAGGTAGCACACTGGTGATGTAATGAATATGTAAGTGTGAGGTCAATGGTTCAAATCCTATCTCACACATTTTTGGTTGATTTATCAAAGCAGACTGATTCGACCCTTTTTATAGAATGAGTTGTAAAAATATGCATGAACTAACAGGTAGCACACGAGGGGCGCACAATAACTGACTGTACAAAAACAATTACCCATTAATTTCCACCAAACAAATACCCGGTCATCTATATCTTCTCACTCCTCTCTCCTCCCTCATCTTCCCCCTCATCTTTTCTCTCCTCCCTCATCTTCTATCTCCTATCTTCGCCCACCACCTTCATCATCTCCCAGAAAATAATCATAGCATGCACCATCATCAATCAACATCATCATCATGATCATCACATTCGACCACCATATCAACCACCATCATCAAACATAATCACTCTCACCACAACAACAACACCCCCCCCTGAGAACCCCAGTTAAGTCACCGGATCATCACATTCCGACCGGCGCCAAAGATCTTACGGTCGCCTTCATCATCGACGCCCAGATCTACCTCCATATTCGTGACCCACGGGGTAAGTAGTGACTCACCGGAAAAGGGTTTAGGGTTCAACTTTCCGGCGCCGCGGGAGCGGCGTCGGGAAGTTGAACCCTAAACCCTTTTTCGGCCACCTTTAGTGATATGTTTTTTTTTTTCTTCTGGGTCTAGGGGTTTACCCTACCCATCCTAGGGTGTCGTTTGATTTCAAATCTGGGTAAATTGGTCGGATTTCTGGGTATGTTGGTGTTTTCCGGCGATTTATGGTTAATGACGGGTGGTCGAACAGGTGGTAGTTTGGATGACTGGTTGGGAGGAAAATCTGGGTTGAATTGACGAAATCAACCCCCAAAAGGGGCACTTTTTGGACGAAAATGACCGAATTGCCCCTGTCAGTTGGACTGTTCAATAACTGACTGTGAGGTATTATGCGGCCCTCGGTAGCACACTGGTAATGTAATGAATATGTAAGTGAGAGGTCAATGGTTCAAATCCTAGCTCACACATTTTTGGTTGATTTACCAGAGCATTGCTGACGTGTTAAATGAGTGCTGACGTGTTGTTGACGTGTCAGTTGTTCGTTGAACCTCGCCATGTCAGTTTATCATGCACGCAATTATTAAATCTAATAGACTAGATGCGCTCGAGCCCATTTGTTTGGTTCGAGCAATGTGAGGGCAGTAGACTAGTAAGAGTAGTTCACTACAGTTTACTAGTCCAGTAAAAGTCACACCAGAGATTCACTCCCAAAAATTCTTCCCCTAAATTTCCGCCATTGACACACCTCGCTTTCTCTCTTACTCTTTACTAGAGCCGTACAACAATGGCTTCCGGCAGATCGATCAAGCTTTCGCGTCTCTCTCTCCTCCTCGTCTTCGCTCTTTTCCTAGTAATTTTTTTACCTCTTCTAAATTCCGCATCTCCTGATTTTAATTTACCGTCGTTATTTACTCAATCAAAAATGTCGCATCGATTAAATAAATTTATTTATCTTACTTTGTGGTGAATTTAGGTTTAGGTAAATAATATAGGTGAAAATTGATTGATTGATTGTGATTTTTTTACTTTGAATTGTTTGCTTAATGCTTGAGATTATCGTGTGATGATTGGGGGAAATCCTGTGTTTGGTAATTGTGGTTAGGTGGGGGGGGGGGTGGGGGGCTGGTAGCTTGGGTTTAATTTCGACGAGTGGCGAAAACTCGAAAGCAATGACGGAAATGTTGGGGGAAAGGTCAAGTGATGGAGTGAGCTGATCAAAATGTTGGTATTTAGCCTGCTGTAGTTGTATTTGTGCGGCATAATCTGTTAGTGACGGCTTTCGGTTGGTTTTAGGGGTCTAGGGCTTTGTATATTTGAAAGGGCGTTTCGGAGGATGATGGAGATTCAGTCACTGTAATGAAGATGTGTTTTCATGAGTGTGGGGGGGGGGGGGTGGGGGAGGGTTTGCATGTATCTCTTTGACGAGGATTACGAGGCTCTTTTAGCGTTTTCTTATGGAATCTTGGGACGGGTTGTTTGTAACCGTTGTCCTTGAAATTGTCATCACCTGATAGATTAGAAAGGAGAAGAACTGTAAACTGTCACTCTAGGAGGAAAAATAGCTAAATTACAGCCATATTTTGTTCACTGATTGGAGAGGATCTGTAGTTCTATGGATAACTAATTGAAATTCTGAGTAAACCTTGTTTTGATACTAGGGTTCCATTTGATAAGATTATTGTAAGGTGGTTGTGGACTGTTGTTTTCGCTGTTTTTGGATATCAAGTGCTATTCTTTGGGGTGACGTTCCTTTTAAGTTCTTTCCAAATGTACAAGTGAGGATTCAGTGAAGTTGTATCCTATCTGGGAACTTGTGTCCAACTCTTGGATGTATTTTAGGGGCTTTTCGGCCACTGAAGACCTCAAGATAGCTTTCAGAACTTGAGTAGTAAATGGTCATGGCTTGCTCTAGTTTTCGACCATTGAATTGTGTGGTATTGAAGGTAGATTGGTTACTTATTTTGTGGGTGGCGTTGCTTCTAATTGTGTTGCGTCGAACAATAAAGTGTTGACTTTCTGTGGAATTAATTATTTTAGTCATTATGTTAATTGTTTTAGTAATAACTTCTCATATACCTTTACTGCTTTGATGGGAGCCAACATTATGAACATTCATTCTCAATGTTGCTTTGGTATTGAAATCCTGTCAACCCAAATGCCTTACAGATATTATGCAAATTTTGCTTCAGGATTTTGCACCTGTTTCCCATGGAGCTCCACGTAAAAAGGGAATTTCATCTGTGCTATCGTTGTTTAATCTCAAAGATAAAAGCAAATTCTGGACTGAGTCTGTCATGCATGGTGGTATGTTTATGTCATTATTTAATGATTGAGAAATGTTCCTCTAATTATTTGGCTGACAGTCGTCTTCAATGCTCAGATTTTGATGATTTGGAATCCTCTAGCCCTGGAAAAAACGGAGCTTTTAAATACTCCCAGGCAGGTAGTATACTCTTGTGACTTCACAATTCATATATGTAGGACTATATTATGATGGGTGGAATGACCTTCTGATTGAAAATGATAAACGCTTGATTCATTGATTGATCTCAATGTTTCATAGTTGGTTCACTTTACATGTGAAAAAGAGAGATGAACCGAATCCGCATTACTAATGGAATCCAAACGACCAAAATTAACAATGTTGTGGATAAAGGGGAATTATTTGTTTGCAAGAAGTATGGTTAGCATGTAGATGCATTCAAACCAAGATAGCACGCTGAGGAGCTTATTCCAAGGTGTGAGGAGTGATACATTAGTGTGTGGTGTGAGTTGTGAGTTGTGACACTGTATTTGTGTGGATGGGGATGTGATGTACAATGATAGGGGTACCACCAATAGATAATTGGGTGTTGAGAGTGCATAGGCTGATAGGCATTATGGCTAAATCTTGATGAGGGTCCGCCAGATTTGAGGAGACAACGAAGGATTTTGACCTAGATGCAACTTTCTCTGTCCAAAACCTGCAGTTGCAAGAAAGGTAACTATTGTGAACTAGGAGTTGGGAGTTTTTGAAGTCTCGCATCATGAGTGAGAGCCGTCCTTTGGTTTATTATGTGTCCTATGCTTTGTTATTATTACAGATTTATGTAGCCCAGGTTGCTTATCTCATTACGGGTCTAACGCTTCTCTTCCAAATTATTTGGTGTAATTTAGGAGAACAACTTCTAAGGTGGTTTTCTGTGAGGACTGTGACCCAAAGATTTATGTGTAAATATGAAATTGAAGGTTAATTTAGTTCCAGATGTTTCTTTAATAGCTTGTTTGGGTAGGGGGATTTGGAAGAAAGATCAAGGAGAGGGAGGAGTGTAAGTTTTCTTGTTTGGTCAAATTTCCAGAGGGAAGGGGATACGACGGGTGCATTGTCCTTTGTACTATACCAAATGTCTCCATTGCTTGGAAGATTGCCGGAAAAATGGAACCTCAGTCTTACCTCCTTCCAACATTGTTATGCAATCAATGTGCCAGCCTTTACTCGTTAGTGTCATCTGACGTGTAGTTGCTATGAGCTTGCTTTTGTGGATTCTTGTGTAATAAGAATGGTCTTTTTATTGAACTGTCACAGGAAACATTGCTAATTATTTGAAATTGGAGGAACTTGATTAATGGTCTTTTTACTGAACTGTCACAGGTAACATTGCCAATTATTTGAAACTGAAGGAAGTTGATTCCCTGTACCTTCCAGTTCCTGTGAATTTCATATTTATTGGATTTGAAGGCAAAGGAAACCGAGGTACTTGTTGTCTATTGTATGATTTTTAACTACCTGGTTAACTGTAAGCTAAATGTTAACTTAGTCTTTCCTGATCTCTGTTCTTTTCCTGTCAGAATTCACGCTGCAAGCTGAAGAATTAGAGCGCTGGTTCACAAATATTGATCACATCTTTGAGCACACGCGGATTCCACAGATTGAAGAAGTGCTGAGCCCATTTCACAACATCAATGTTGATAAAGGGAATCACCATTTTCCTACTTTGAGCCATGTAAACTACAAGTAATGCTTTCTCTAACCGTTACATGTGACTTATTTGTAACTGTCTTCATGAAAAAGTGTCATTTTAGACATATTTATGCACTGACACATGGGAACTTGGAATTGTTTCTTTTGCAGTTTTTCTGTTCATGCAATACAGATGAACGAAAAGGTGACTTCTCTTTTTGAGCATGCCATTGCTGTCTTGTCTCGAAAAGATGATGTGTCAGTATCCGGGTATGCTCTGTTGCATCCTTTCTATTATGTGATGTCCACTTTTTTTCTATGATATAGTGCCATATTATGTTTGAAAGATGATATTTTAGTGAATAGATGGTCTCAACCCCACAGATACTCTAGTTTCAGCTTAATCAGATATTTATGTCTCAGTTGGACCAGCTGCTGCCTCCATTAAAGATGACCGATAATATTGGGGCATGATTTTGCCAACACATTTTTATGCATGAGAGTAATATTAATTGGGAGTTTTCAATTGTCTTTGAAAAATGACAATTTTCGAAATTCTCTTGTTGACTTTTTGTATTTAGTGTGTGTTGGTTTCACGTTTTCCTTTCGGTGGTCAATCAGATAACCATGGAGGAGCTTTATATCAGAAGCTAAGGCATTAATGTATCCCTAAGTTCTTGCTGTTTGGGAACTCCCTTGTAGCTGTGCTTTGAAAGCTTCATTTGATGTGATAACCAATTCTCATCGCTATCTTGCTGTTTTGATGTACTTGGAGGCGTATGTGTATCTCTGCTGCTTTCCTTCTTGATCCTCTTGATATTGACATCCATCTAGTTTCTTTTTCTATACACAAAGATTAAGTTCTCAGCAATTAAAAAGGGTCGTGTCCACGTTTTGGTGGTCTATCAGTGCCAAGTGCATACAATGCAAATACAATATATAAGATCCCGGAACAGAAGAACCAAATAGTTTGACTCTGTGAAAGCTACCAGAAACGAACTTGAAGTACACTTGTTCTTGTACGTTTACAACAACTCTGAATTAGAGCTGTAAGGCTTTTATGATCCTAAAGGCCGAAAAAGTAGTATAAAAGGGAATACTTCTATCTTTGAAGTTAGTGGTTTCTCAAGCTCCCCAGTGATTTTGCGTGCTGTTTGCTATATCAGTTTTGTATTCAGTTCAGCTCTTTATGATATGTTTTTTTACTTTTAAGAAATCTTCATTGTTTTTTACAGGGGAAGTAACGATGATTTGTGGCAAGTAGACCTGGATATGATGGAAGTTATCTTTGACAGTTTCGTCGAGTATTTGCAACTTGGAAATGCGTATAATGTTTTTGTTTTGAATCCAAAGCGTGATGCTAATATGACTAGATATGGCTACAGGTAGGTTCCAACTCGTGGCTCTCTATCCTATCCATGCTTGTGTCTAACTTTGTCAATTCCATATATCTTCTGTGACTTGATTGGGCTAGCCATTGAACTGCAGGAGAGGATTATCTGAGTCAGAGCTAAACTTCCTCCAGCAGGTGTTTTGCATTCTTCATTGTTGTTTATTTACTTATTTAATTTTTTTTTGGGCGTTGTTGTTTCGATATAGCATTTTATGACTTCTGAATAGAATCATAAATTCCTTACATCTTGATTTCCAATGCACTGTGTTGGAGACTTTGTTGTTTCTCTCTATATCGGAGTCTTGTTTTCTTATGGTTTGTAATATGATAATGTCGTTGGTACAGAATAAGAGCTTGCAAGCTTCAGTACGTGATTCGAAAAGCATCCCAGATATTACTCTGGGTGAGCCAGCTTCCTAAGCAATTTTGCTTTTACTCGTGAATTCTATGTCTGGCTTTTGTGTCGAAATATTTAGATGCTGACTCTTTTGATGTGTACTCATCATGGTTTCTCTCTTTGTATGGATGTCTCTTTAGCTATAGAAAAAATCCAGAAACCTCTGTATCAAAAGCACCCAATGGCCAAGTTTGCATGGACAGCAACTGAAGAAACAGATACGGTACGTGGTCTTTGAAACTTTGAAGTAACTTTAGTAGGTAATATTTATCTGCTGAAGGTAACAGTTTTGTGCATGAACAACATCATTCGTGTGCAGCTACATATTGCAAGTTCCGTTCTTTGAATGCTACTTGGTTAACTTGTTAAGCTTAATAATGATAGAAATTTGTTTGCGTGACATGTTTTCGAAGATGCAAAATACATATATTTTGTATTTAAGTTCTCTAACGACTGCCCTATCTAGCTTAATCATATCTGCTCTCTATCCTCCCGCCTTGCTCAAATAATCTCACCTAAGCTTACCTTGTGTCATATGAAGGACTTAGTGGTTTGCAAAACGGATTAGGATTTGAGATTTCACTATCCCCTACAGAATCCAATTTGCTAAGTGAATTCTGGCTCTCTCTCTTTCTCTCGTTTTATCTTTTTTTTTTTATCTTTTCTTTTTTTTTTGGGGGGGGGGATACCATAGCAGAACTATAATCATATACCCTTGGCGGGACCCTTCCCCGGACCCTCGCCTTGCGGAGACGGCATTCGTTTGGGGAGGGGGGGGGAGGGGACAAATCATGTATTACTGAACCTGACTATAACAACAGGCGTCTGTAGACCTCTTCTGTCGTCTGCATTGATCAACGATTTAGTCAAACTGGTTCCTCAGTTGAAACTGGTGGACCATGTTCACAATCTAGAGAATGGTGTGTCTAGTTTGTTGTAAAATTGGGTGACACTAGGGTGGTAATTCTTCTTGGGTGCACTTTTTGGTATGGTCGCTGTGACTACCAAGCAAATATAATGAGGACTGAGCCTTGTTAATTTATACGCGAAAGCTTAAGATTGTTATACAGAAAAACGAAAGCAGTGTTGGCAGAGAGAAATGGGTCACCCATTTATTTTTATGGTATATACACATACTGTTACTAATTTAATAATGATTCAATTCTCAAGTAATGAGCTCCTTAAGGATGAAATAACCCGATTTACTCCCTAACGAGTGACACAGGGCAACTCATTGGTTGGACCCATTTAGTTTGGGTGTGGCCGTCTGTTATTGTAGCAAAACTGATGCAGGATTAGAAATTTTTTTATACTTTAGTAAATCTGTGATCATCAATCAAAAAGGTCATTGGGATTTGGGGATTTTTTTTTTTTTGGTTTCACTGACAGACCAACTCCATTCAGAGGTTCAGTTCAAATCTGTATTATTCAGACATCTTGCTGGAATGATGAAAGAAAGGAACAGGAAGTATAAGAAGGATGCTTTTAAAGTGTTCTTGCTAACAATTTATTCGTCTTATGCAGGTTGAATGGTCTACTAGATGCTCAAAAGCCCTAGATAATATTCAAAGCCTATATCAAGGAAAGGATACAGACTATATCGTTCAGAACAAAGTTTTGCAGGTAGGTTCTTTGTTCAGCCAGGGTAGGTCAATAAAAAAATGATTGTTAACCTTAAAGCGTACGTGGATCTTCTGTATTAAATCTTTATTAGTACTGTTCATTTGAAGATTATAAATGGAAAGAGTGGAGATTTGAAGCTCGCTTTCCAGAAGGGGGTGAAATCTGGGGACTTCAGCAGCCTTCATGCTGATTGCCTAACAGACACATGGATGGGAAAAGACAGGTTCCAATCTCATGTGGTTTGTGGTGTTTGACAGGTTCACATGTTTAATAGTTCCTGACTATTCCTTATTGCACAACATTCAGGTGGGCATTTGTTGATTTGAGTGCTGGCCCCTTTACATGGGGTCCTGCTGTTGGAGGACAAGGTGTTCGCACTGAGCAAAGCTTACCAAATATAACAAAAACTATTGGCGCAGTTTCAGGTCCTTTTCAACGCCTTTTCTTTGTTTTTATCTTTATTTTTATATGCATCAAGTTCTATAATTACTAATTGTCTCTTTCTCCACTCGCCTATCCTTAATTGGGATTGATATTGTTGTAGCCATGTGACTAGAGGTAGAGCCGTAGAGGATAATCCTAATTGGCCATTTGGCCGACTATGGTTGCTCTAAATGTCTCTTCATTACTTTCCTTAATTTTTTTTGCTAGGTAGAGCTTGTGGAATTATCTTGGCCACTAAGTCTGTATTTTTCAATGCTTTTAACGCAAACGATTGCTTTAATCCTTGGATTATACTAGTCTAAGTTGTCCCAATTAACTCCCCACAGCTTATTTCTTTTCGTTCAAGTCCTTTTTAAAGTCTACCACACTGCAACACATATAATGCTTTGTAAATTGAATCCTTAGACTATGCTTGGTAGAAACCTTTTAGAGTGGTGATGCTTTTAGATTGTCTTGTTCTGCAATTAGAATGAATGACATAAGTTGTATTTAATTCTGGCTTTGTTCTTTCATCTTGTCCCCCCCCCCTGTTTGGAGCTCTTTAGGAAATAGTTAATGCAGTGCTTGTCCATGTAGCCTTGCCAATTCTGTACAGGGCCTTTATTGTTTCAAAGTGCAAAATGAGAGTGACTTGGAGTGGCCGAAGTGAACTTTGATATGCTTTTCAGTAGCTTTATTTCTCCCTTCATTTGTCTGCTTTCAGAAATTTCTGAAGAGGAAGCTGAAGAGAAACTGCAGGATGCTATTCAAGAAAGATTTTCTGTTCTCGGTGACGTAAGTATTTTTCTTTTTAAAAAAAATCTATTCTATTTGCCTTGTTGCTCTGTATCCTGTTCCTTCCCCTTTCTTCAAGAATGTAGGTATATTCATGTTCTTCAAGAGAAAGCTGCAATTGTCTTGGCCTTTTCAATCTTTTGTTTTCTTGGTTTTGTTTACATGTCTGGTTTTGCTTCCCCCCCCCCCTACTTGATAAGAACTTTTGCCCACCATTCTCGCTTGGTGTGGGAGCCTCTTTAGGCACTGGGTTAATGATGACAAGTATTTCGGCAATTATATAAGTAAGCCCCTCATTCAATTGTTAGATGAGGGAAATATGTGTGTGGACACCATACTTAAGTTCAGCTGGAAAATGGGTGGGATTCTTGGGGCTCCTCTTCTAATATACTATACCATATATCTTTGTTATTCCTCTGTTTTTGAAGATATGTGTGCTAGGTTAAGTGCTTATACCTGTAATTATAACCTTCTCACTGAATGTCTAATATTGCAGAGGGAACACGATGCTATTGATATCCTTCTAGCAGAAATTGACATTTATGAGCTTTTTGCTTTTAAGCATTGCAAGGGGAGAAAAGTGAAGCTTGCCCTTTGTGAAGGTATGTTTAATGGCTATCTAGTATATTGTGTAACTGTGTACCATGAAGTACCTTGCAGGCTGATTGCTTCTCTGTAGGCCTCGTACTTGTTAAAAATATCAGGACATTTTATCATCCGTATAAAAAACGTACAACCTATAATTTTTTTTGGTACAAAGGAGCAGCTAATGCTGCGGGGGGTGGGGGTATGAGGATTTGAACCCGGGGCAACCCCCAGGCAGGTTGAGTTCCTATCCACTAGGCCAACCTTGTTCCTCACGTACAACCTATAATTTAAACAGCTTTGGGAATCTTGTTGCAGAACTTGATGAGAGGATGAAAGAACTAAAGATCGAGCTGAAGTCTATGGAAGGTGAGGAGTTCGGTGAAAGTCACAGGACAAAGGCACTGGATGCACTAAAGAGAATGGAGAGCTGGAACCTGTTCAGTGATGCCCATGAGGTATTTGTTTAATGTTTTCATAGATCAGAATCTACTCGATCTTGCATTAAAGGCGCCCAGCTGTTCTTTATTCCTTTTCCCCCCTCTGAAATCCTGCCTCGAAAGACTCCCAGGCTTAACTTTTTGGTTTAAGGGGTGATCATGAATCTAAAATGTTATATACATGTTTGTTATCAAATACTTAAAAAATCGAGTTTAACAATGTCAGCTTTATGGTGTAAGTCGGTACTTTTTTTTTCTTCTCAAATAGTAGTCGTAGTTGAGTCTAAAAGGTTGACAATGTTTTGTAAGAGAGTATTGCTGCCAAAATATGAGCTTTCCCTTTTATGAGGTGTTCCTGTGTTGACAAAATAGTGAATTTGCAGACATCGCATAATTACACAGTTGCCCGTGATAGCTTTTTGGCACACTTAGGCTCATTATTGAGGGGATCTATGAAGCACATAATTGCCCCTTCTGTAGCAGATGGAGCATTCCATTTCTATGAGCAGATCTCTTATCAGTTATTTTTCGTCACGCAGGATGTATGTTCTTTCTTACCCTTTCCTCTTTTATTGCTTCTCTCGTTTCAACTTCTTTCTTTCACTGGAATATCTCGTATCTATATTGGACAGTTTATTAGGCAAACCGGTTTTTCCGTATCTGACCTGATTCCCATTCATCACTGTCATGAACATTCATACAGTATTGTCCTTTGCTGATATACGCGAGACCCCTGAATAGTTATTATTCTTTTTTCAGAAAGTTAAGAATGTTAAGCAATTGCCAGTGGATCTAAAGGCTCTAATGGAGGGGCTGTCATCCTTGTTACTACCGTCTCAGAAAGTGATGTTCAGCCAGCACATGTGAGTAGTCTATCTTCACTATATCTTTTTAGAATGCTATCCTAGCATCATGATCATTCTATTTTCTTCCAGTATGTGTAGCAGCTGGAAATTGAGTTATTGGGTTTTGATGCCTGCAGGTTACCACTTTCAGATGATCCTGCTTTGGCTATGGCTTTTTCGGTAGCTAGGAGAGCATCTGCTGTGCCAATGTTATTGGTCAATGGAACCTATAGGAAAATTGTATCTAATTATCTTGATTCCTCCATTCTTCAACATCAGTTGCAACGGATAAATGATCATAATTCACTGAAAGGTTATCTCATGTCCTCGACTTAATATTTGGCATTGCTACTGTCTATCCATAACTCATGATTAGTTTGTGTCAATTTCTGTTGCGTTAACCTTTGGTCTAGTGACAAAGAGAACCCATATAGCTTGCTAGATATTGTTAAATTTTCTCGTCTTCTGCCTTTACAAATGGCGCACAAAATGCTGAAATCAAATTTTCGCTCAGCCTGTGCCAGTCTCTATTTTGGTCCCATTGAGATAGTGTGAGATAGTGTGTAATAGAAGTAAACACTGAAAGAACCTTTTGATTTATTTCGTTTTTTCTGATTCTGTGATTCGTTTTGGTGAATGACATGTCAGCTGACCTGCAATTAATTATAATATAGGCATCCTGACATTGGTTCTGGTAATTGGTATGCAATACTTGCTAATACAGGAAAGCATGCGAATAGCAGGTTGACGCTGGAGGTTCCCATTTTCTGGTTCATCCATGGTGATCCATTGCTTGTTGACAAACATTATCAGGCAAAAGCGCTTTCTGATATGATCATCGTTGTTCAGTCTGATCCTTCATCATGGGAAAGTCATTTGCAGTGCAACGGGCAGTCAGTTCTTTGGGATCTGCGGTAATATATGAATTTATTATGCGACTACGTGTTGATTTATGATATGTGAATATTGTTTCGTAGTTTCTTAAAGTAAGGCGAAAGTGGGTGTTGCCGCATAGGAGTGATATATATTAGCAACATTACTGAATAAGTTTTGAAGCCCCCATAAGTAATGGGAAACAGTGTTACCAAGGTGGCTTACATTATATACACATCGGAATGTTCTTACTGTCATGTGGTATAACTACCTCAGAAATCACTCAAAGAGTGTTACATATGCCTGTTATGGATACTGTGTTGGATCCTATTTTCCGACTCGAGCTAATTAGAATGTGCCTGAGGCGAGTCACAGGATGAGAGGACATATTTTGAGTTCATCACAAGCCAGGCAATCAACTCAACTGACTTCTCTGATGGGATCTTTCTAGTCGTGAAGAACCAGGAGATAAAGAGTACTTATGCATCATATTGGCCACCTCTCAATTTTCTGGCCCATGTGTTATTGGAAAGAAAATTTAATTTGGCTGAATAGTAGTGGTTTGGGTAACATTTTGCGTTTCTTGGATGTATGCTCACATGTCATTAGGTACTTACCACCTTGACTCCAAGCCTCTTCCTGACTAGCGGCTTTTCCTTGGTTTTCCTTTAATTGATAAGGGCTGTTCCGAAGAAGGCTTAGTGCCAGTAGGGTGCTATTGGATGTATAAGGTTTTTCATATCCTTTTATTACCAGAGGATAAAGGTTATCTTTTAAATAGAGGATGATTGGTGATTTTGGAGCTTCTACTAGCCCAGGCTGGTACTTTTGATGTGCATCAATCCTAAGTTCTTGAATGATTGTGATTTAAACATCCGCAGGATCTCAGAACACCATATTACATCCTCCACACCCTCTACCCTCCTGGCCCTCTCTTCTTTTTGTCCCATACATGTCTTTAATTTTAATTTTAACCTATGGTAGTATGGCACCATGCCCTTCCTGTTTTAGTTTCATACTCTGCATGGCTATTTGAGAAATGAGTTGGAAAAAAAGAGAACTGATTCTCATTTTATCTCACATTTTATCGTTGGTCCTTTTCTTATTGTTCCAGGAGGCCTATAAAAGCTGCAGTTGCAGCTGCTTCTGAACATTTAGCTGGTTTGCTACCGCCTCATCTTGTCTACAGTCATGCTCATGAAACGGCTATGGAGGTATGGCGGTCTCAATTTTGTGATGTTCTTGACCAATGCTTATATCATGCACCAAGGTGCACAATGAGTATGGTGCACCTCCTCACAATAGAGGAGTAAGGACCACACTTAAAATAATTTAAATTTATTTAAGTGTGGTCCCTACTCCTCTATTGTGAGAAGGTGCACCATACTCATTGTGCACCTTGGTGCACGATATAATTTGCGGTTCTTGACAGGCTGTTGCCATCTGATTATAGAATTTAAGAAACAAAATAGGTATGCTTGATTATAAAAGCAAGCCTCATTTGTCTGTTAAATGCCGAGTTCATTATTAGGGAAAGGTGACTGTTTGACTTCGCTCTTTTTTTTTTTCTTTGACTGCTAAAAGAAAAAAAAAAGGGTCAAACATTCACCTTTCTGTGCTGGAATTGAACTGTATGCTGTCTTTCAGTGAAATTCTTTCTTTATCCAGATTTAAGTTTTTAGTGAGTGATATTCTTCTGTTGGATGCACAGAATTGGATATGGTCAGTTGGCTGCAGTCCTCTTTCTATCACCTCTCAAGGCTGGCGAATTTCCCAATTTCAGTCCGATACAATTGCGCGGAACTACATTATCACAAGTCTGGAAGAATCTATCCAGCTTGTGAATTCAGCAGTACACCTTCTTGTCCGAGAGCAAACTTGTATCCTTTCTTTCTACTCTCATCTTAAAATCATCCCTAATGTTGATATTGTCTCTGATAGATAAAATATAAAGTACTGAATGGCACTGAAGATTTAAATATCTAGGCATTTCTATTCTTTCATCAGTAAATCTAAAATTTAATATCGATGTCTGAATCAAGTGTTTCATGTTTGACACCTCCTTCGAGAAAAAGAAATCGAACTTAAAATTAATTCTGAAACTGGTGGGGGAGCTACACTGAGACACCATGTGTACCCAGAGGTCCCTGAGTAGAATGGACGTAACTAGATTGATATGGCAGCTCCCACCCTTACATCTAACTGAGTAAATAATCCCACATCCTTTGTCTGCCCTGAAGTCTCTGAGCTGGAGTGGATTTAACCAAAAGCAAGTTTGATGAACTACACTAAGCTATAACATCCACCAAGTTCCATGTATTAATCGGGTGATTTAGGGTAACAGGTTAGAGCA
Source organism: Spergularia bocconei (assembly GCA_963457585.1). Classification (NCBI taxonomy): domain Eukaryota; kingdom Viridiplantae; phylum Streptophyta; class Magnoliopsida; order Caryophyllales; family Caryophyllaceae; genus Spergularia; species Spergularia bocconei. The sequence goes on along the minus strand of OY734951.1, from coordinate 5,544,558 downwards.
GTGAGCTCCATAATTCTTTTACAAGTAACATATATTGAATTTGGAAGAGTTTTGTTTTTTGACTGTTCAGTTCCTAGATTTGATAGGTGAGGGTTAGAAATAACGCTGTCTAATTGATCTGACAGCAATGTGTTTTTATAATGTTGTTTGTAATTTATTCTGATGGTTTCTACCTGACTGCAACTAGCTCAAAAATCATTCAAGCCGTTTCAGTCCCAGGAGAGTGAGTTGGTGAACAAACACAAGTTTGTTGTTAGCTTATGGAAAAGAGTAAGTAACAAATGCTATGTCTTCGCCATTTTATTAATTTTGCGTTTGTATTTCTGCTCTAATAATGAGATGCGCATTTAGATTGCTACTGTGGCTGGAGAGTTACGACATGCTGATGGCTTAAAGCTGCTGTACACCCTGGATGAGGCAACAAAACGGTAAGTCATATGGCGAAAATTATATACCTGAAAAGAGAACATCAACTGGGTAAATGTGTGAACATATATGTGCCTGGGAGGGGGGGGGGGTTTATATTTGTTACAACACTACTATGGATTTCTATTTGCTGTTATGCCCTTTACACATGCTTCCATTGTGTGTTTGTTCTAATATACTAATTTACTGTTGAAATATTTCGAAGCTATGTGTGCCATGTTAGGTAATTGTTGTTAGATGTGAAATCTCTGGATTTTAAGTAATCTGGAAGGCAAAAGACAGTGTCTGGTTTGAATTATATTCAAAAGACAGTGTATTATTTAGATTTCTCACTTCTGGACATAACCTTGAGGCACTTGCCTGAGTTGCCTCAGTAAATACTGAGTATACTTTCACTTTTAGCGAGGAGATTGAATCCTAACTCTGATTCGCCCAACTGCCCAAGTAAGCGGTGTGTTTAAGAGCTTGGCCCAGATATACTCGAGCAGCTGTGTCAGTAGGTTTCTCTTTTATCTGTGTTGAAATATTTCGAGATTGTGAATATTGTGAATGGACATACAGCTGAGTGTAGATGTTGTGAGGGATTTAGCAATTTACCATACAAGAAGTAAAATATTGTGAATGGACATACAGCTGAGTGTAGATGTTGTGAATATGCAGAAGTTAACAAGCAGCTTATGAATATTCTTATTCTTTTCGGTGATCTTTCTTTGACTGTATTAACTAGTATCTTAACCGATGCCCTTTGCCCTTTGTTTTTTTAAGCTGAATGATATTGATAACTTGATTCTGTTAACAGCAAGGAATTCACTCCGTTTAACTTTTCACTTTTTGTAGCTTTGCGGAGCAAGTTAACTCAACTGTAGCTCTCTTGCATCCAATACACTGCACCAAAGACAGGAAGGTAGATGTAGAGTTCCACATGACAACAATTCCCGCTTTCTTGGTCGTGTTGCTTATTATTTGGTTAGTTCTAAGACCGAGGAAGGCAAAGCCTAAGATTAACTGATTCATAGCGAAAGGTTAGTTTTGGAGAGGCTGGAATAGTTGGCTGTTATATAGTGACCATTATATTGTACTACTAAATTTTGTAGATGTGCAATCAATGAAAATCTCTTTCCAGGAATCATTTGTATTCTCCATTGTGCTCGTAATGTTTCCTTCATTTTCCATAACCCGATTTCAGAAGTTTGCGAGGACTCGAGGAGCATCAAAGAACAATCTATTTTCTGTGGGTGGTACTCCAATCCAATGTCTTTGCATTGGCATATTTTGTGTTGAGTGTTTTGGGTTTCGAGTTGTTTCGAGTTTCAGGTAACAAATGCCTTCATCTATGGGTGGTCACGCAGTCTTGTTCGTGTATCTTAAGGACCCAAAATCCTGCTCGTCGCACGGTCTCATGCATATACGTCCTCCTCAACTGTTGAAAACAAACCCTTCACTTTTGCTGTGATCACACACTTCAAGCCCCAGACGTCTCTCCTTGTGCTTTTCTGACCTATACATATAACATTCCAACTATGATGCCCCCCTCATAATTTGCGTGTTGCTCTCTGAACGTCGACCATTTTCGGATTTCAGTCCAACTTCAGTGTTATCTTTTCACTGGCTTTAAAACTGTGCTTATGTATGGTATGAACAATAATGTCGACTGAGTTGGAAATTTTCTCAACAAAGATTGTCAACAAGGGTGTTCAGAATGCAGGTCCTTACAGTGGATCGATTAGTTTCTCGATCAAGGTACAAAGAGGGCTACCGAACTTCCTCAACTCTGTGAACCTCCAATATGTAAAACTTGGGTACCAGTATTTAATAACTCATGGCATTTATCTAATCCTTGCGCCAATTGTGGCCTTAATCTTGGGCTTCCAGCTGACAGAAGTCACCTGGGATGACTTGGGCTATACTAACACCGGCATTGTCGGGTTTCTGTGCTTGATCCTCTACTTCTATACTGATCTCATTCCGCGACCTACCTACTTGGTCGATTTTGCGTGTTATTCTCCTGCAAAGGAGCTTAAGGTGAGCAATTTTGCCATCAGACTGTATTTCTTCTCCCCTCTTCAGAAGACTCCTGAACTCTTTACGCAATTGAAACTGTGTTTGATTTTGACTTGCAGGTTTCCAAGGAGAATTTCATTGACTTAGCTCGAAAATCCGGGAATTTTGATGAAACAAGTCTAAGATTTCAGCAAAATGTCCTGAAATCCTGTGGCATTGGAGATGAGACTTACTTGCCTAAGGCAGTATTTCGCCCAGGGTTCCAAAAATCTCTCAAGGACTCCAGAGAAGAGGCAGCACTGGTCATTTTCGGAGCTGTTGACGATCTGTTAGCTGCTACAAAAATCAGGCCAACAGATATCAGAGTCCTGGTTGTCAACTGTGGTACACTAAACATTACGCCATCCCTTTCTGCCATGGTTATAAACCATTACAAGCTTAAGCACAATATCTGCAGCTTTAACCTCGGTGGAATGGGCTGTTCAGCTGGAATTATAGCTATAGATTTGGCCAAGGACCTCTTGAATGTTTATCCAGGATCGTATGCACTCGTGGTTAGCACGGAAATCATTAGCCAGTCGTGGTATACTGGACGGGACCAGGACATGCTCTTCCCAAATTCCTTCCTTAGAATGGGTGGTGCTGCAATGCTGCTCTCTAGTCGCCGCCTTGACAGGTTGAAGGCCAAGTACGAACTGAAACAGGTTAAATTGATCATCTGCTGATATATCATGTTTAATCATACATGTTAGCTAGTATGTTACCGTTACTCTATACACTCTCCATCCCACTGGAATGTTAACGTTCTTGTTTGAATATTTGAGCGTGTATATACATAAATTGAAGGATGAGTACATATATACTCCTAAATTCCTAATTAAGACCAGGTTGTACAAAGATTTACGGTTGTAAATGCATATGATACTATGAGTCTATCACCTTAAAGTGAGAGTTATATATATATGACATGTTAGACGATCCTAAATCATTTCTTGTTAATTTTTCGTAGGTGATTCGTACCCACAAGGGTATGGACAACAAGAGCTTCAACAGTGTATACCTAAAAGAAGACAAAGAAGGAACCTTAAGCCTCTCGGTTAGCAAAGACGTGATAGAGGTAGGAGGGCATGCACTCAAGGCTAACATCACTACACTTAGCCCTCTAGTGCTCCCATTTTCGGAACAATTCCGGTTCTTTGCCACTCTACTCTTCAACAGCACCAATGCCAAGCCTTACATTCCGGACTACAAACGAGCATTCGAGCACATTTGCATCCTTGCGACAAGCAAGAGAGTGCTAGACGAATTCGAGAAGAATTTGGAGCTCACTAAGGAGCATATGGAAGCATCAAAGAGGACATTGGAGAGATTTGGTAACACTTCTAGTAGTAGTGTTTGGTATGAGTTGGCTTACTTAGAAGCTAATAGTAGAATTAAGAGAGGTGATCGGGTCTGGCAAATAGCTTTTGGGTCGGGTCTTAAGTGTAATAGTGCTGTTTGGAGGGCTCTTAAGACCACTAAAAGGCCCAAGAAAAGCCCATGGTTTGAAAATTTCATTTAATGTTTTATTATGGGATGGTCTAAATAGAACAAATAAATAAAATTTGTTTTAATATTACCCTTGCAATTTATAGCTGAGTTTATTAGAACGGGCTAGCATCTGCCATGAGTATGCGACTACTCTTCGATTGAGTATTATATGTACTAATAGGCAAACTTTTGGACATTCTTAGGCCATCCACATTATAAAGGCTTGAACATGTGACATCAAGATTATATTGTAACACTTCAACCACTAAGGCAAATGATATTTTGTCGATTCTTTTATTAGCCAAATTATGTATAAAGGACAATAATTCCTAATATTTATATATTCTACTACCATATATTCTACACTAGGTTATTTGGAAATAAAATTTGATCATTTTTTCAACTTTGACCGCAATTTCACCATATATAGTAAGCATTAGAAATTATGTTATGTTTATGTTAGAAGTAGTTTTACATGATTGTTATGCAAAGCGGTGGGTGTAATCAGACTAATACATACGTGCATCAAACAAAGAATATGGGTGGGTAGCTAAACCGAAAGTTAAGACGTTAACAATGAGCTCCACGGGTGATAGCAACAAAAATGTTTCGTGAATGAGTTAGCTAGGACGATTATATGTTAGCTAATTTTAAAAAAAATATGGACTATACTATAATAATTGCACGTACAAAACCTGTTTTTATCTTTTCAAATATATAAGCCGTACCCGTGTCCAAAATTTGGACACTGTCCCCGTGTCTGAATATTTCAAGCTCGGGGTACCCGACACTGGGATCCGTACCCGTGTCAGACACCCGTACCCGAGTCTGAGTAACATAGGATGTAAGTATGTATGTTGTTTCAATGAAAGCGAAGAGAAGAGAAGGTGCAGAAAGAGTATTGAGTATTTGGATGTGATGAGGATCGGAGAAGCGTGGATAAGGGTATAATTGTCATTTTCATGTTTCAATTGTGACGTTGAGCTCCTTTAATTGTTGTATTTAGACAAACTGATTATTACTAGAAAAAACTAGGTAGTATCTCGTGCACCGCACGAAAGACTTTATATTAAGGTTGGAAAAGTGATGGGTAAATTAGAATGTATACGTATTTTTATGACATTTTTGTACGCATCATAATTATAGACCCGGTGTCCATTCACTCACAATAATAATTTTGTCATTATATTAGGCATATTAAGTGTCTATAGTGTAATCACGTTCAAGATGTGCAAACCTGTCTATTATTACAGTTTTTTTTTTTTTTGTCATATACATATAAAATATTTTATCTAGGTTAAATGAAATAAAATATCAATTGATTAATTATTAGTAAATATTAACAATTATCTATTTATTTTATTGTTAAGTTTAGGTTCATGCATGCATACTCTCTAGGTTCACAACGTTCAAAAGTAACATTCAACATCAACGTCCTTCAGATTTTCAAAATTATTATAGGTTGAATGTTACAGATTTCATTGTAACAATCAAATTGTTTCTTAAGATTGTTTTAGGTTGTCAATTCCGGCGAGTAGGAGACTTTTTCTTGAGATTACATATTGTTTCTTGTTTTTTTTTTTTAAAAACATAATTCCTTATATCTTACCATCATCTATGCTAGTAATTCCATGCAGTATAGGTTAGATCTTTGGAGCCATCTAACTTTGATTTCCCAAGGTATAAATGATGCTTGGGTTGTCCTGGGTGATTTCAACATCATTAGATCACCTGAGGAGAGGATTACATCTCATGCTGCAAGTACAGGGGGTATATGTAGGAATTTAATGATTGTATGATGTCTTGTAATTTGGAGGATATCAGAAGTCAGGGGGGACTATACTTGGACAAATCATCAGGATGGAGTAGATAGGGTGTGGTCTAGACTGGACAGGGATTTTATAAATCCTATCTGGATGAGTAAATTATATGTTTCTTATGCTGAAATACTTAATCCTGGGGTATCTGATCACAATCCTATTCTAGTGAATATTAATGAGTAAGCAAAAATCTATAGAAGCTTAAATATTTGAGCTGTTGGGAGGAGCATGAGAGTTTTCAATTGTCCAAAATGCCTGGAATCTTGAGGTGAAAGGACCACCTATGTTCAGGTTATTTGGAAAGCTAAAGAATGTCAGCTAAGAGTGAATGCACCTAAAGATCAGCTGATGGAATGCCAATCAAAACTGCATATGAGCCTATGTATTCTGTATTATTTGAGGAGGAGAATTCACTAAGGGAGAAGTATTGCAAATTAAAGAGAGCTGAGTTAAGTATGCTTGCTCAGAGGGCTAAGGTCACTCATCTAATGAGGCAGACTGTAGTTCGAGATACTATTATTCCAAAATTGCTGAAAGAACCCATCAGAGCAATATTGGAGTAATAACAGATGAAAATGGAGTTACTCACAAGGAGGAGGATGGCATTTGTAATGCATTTGTTTCATACTACAAAAATCTCCTGAGTATGGAAAGGGATGTAATTGACACTCTGAGTTTGATTTGAGTGGTGCAGCTCTGAATGATGATCAGAGAATGTTTCTTGATGCTCCATTTACTATTGATGATATTAAGAGAGCTCTATTTAGGATTGACTCTAATAAAAGTCCTGGTATTAATGGATTCTCATCAGGTTTTTTCAAAGCCACGTGGGAAATTGTTGGTTAGGAATTTTGTGATGCATTCCAAAATTTCCTGAAATCAAGAAAGATGCTCAAGCAGACCAATACAACTCTCATTGCATTAATCACTAAGAAAGAAAATGCTACCTCAGTGCTTGATTTCCGACCTATCTCCTGCTGCACAATTGTATATAAGACAATTAGTAAGCTTCTTGCTGAAAGACTGAAAGTGGTGCTGCCTGCAGTAATTGGTGAAGAACAGGCTACTTTCACACAGGGCAGGGATCTTTTTCAAAATGTTGCCTTATCTCAGGTTTTGGTCAAGGGCTACACACAGAGTAACATTGCTCAGAGATGCCTGATTAAGGTTGACATTAGAAAGGCATTTGATACTTTACACTGGGATTTCATATGCAGATGTCTTCACATTCTAAATTTTCCTCCTCAGTTCATGAGTTGGATTATGACATGTGTCACATTTACTTGGTTTTCCCTTAAGATTAATGGTAATGTCAAGGGATTTTTTGATGGGAAGAGTGGGGTTAGACAAGGAGACCCCATCCCTCCTCACTTATTTGTTATTCGGATGGAAATTCTTTCAAGATTGCTCAGAAATCTCCCCAAGTTCTCAGGTTTTTCCTTCCATCCCAAATGGTATGAAAGGAATTCAAGGCTTTTTAAGGATGAAGAACATACTAAGGAATGGCTGATTTTTAGAGTGAAATATTATGTATCTAAATGGAATTGTAAATGAGGATATTCTTGACATCCTCAATGCATGATCTCTAGTGGTTTGTTTTTTGTAAGCTTTTTTGCTTTTATTCCCATATATGGATGAATAAAATGCTTCTGATTTTGCTTGCAAAAAAAAAAAAAAAATATGTTGGAGTGACAACGACCCACACGTGAGATACATTGGAGATTAGAAGACTGGAGACTACTTTATAAGGTGGTGGATTACTCCTCCTATTGACAATTAGTTTTAGGATGAAACCTCACTACCTTGTTAGCTAGTCTTCCACAAGGGGGCTGATATTGGCCTACGGCGACTCTGACAAGATACCTCTGCCTCGTGAGAGGATGAGGTGATTGTGATTGGAGCCTACCCAAAATCTCAGCTAACACTTTTTCTAGCAAAACAATACTGCAGTAACTGTACTAGGCATTTTCCTCCTCTTCATCTCAGAAAACACTAGATTGATGTGGCAGACTATCTTTTCCTACTGACATTCTCTCTCTTATTAGTTAGTTAGTGAATACAATGCTGTCACTCAACTGCTTATCTCTACAAACCTCTTTGTTGTTTCCGCCAACACCCACTTCTTTGATCAACAGAAAAACCCATGTGGGTCCCACCTGCAGACTCAATGTTGGATTTGATGACATACCTGCTCTTGTACACAATAAGGTCAGGCTGTCATTTATCCTTTTTTCTGCTTTTCGTTATGTGCGGTTATTTATGACGATTCATGTTAGCTGACCCGAATGTTTTTGAGACTAAACCTTTTACTGTATTGTTCCTGTTGAACTGCCATGTGGAGAAATTATTTTTCTGGGGTTGACAAGTTTTCTGGGTTTTTAGTTCAATATGATTGAGGCTATGAATTTTCACAATGGTGGAACTTTAGACAATGAAAATCATCAAAATTGTTGGTTTTGATTTGGGATTGTTGGATTTTGTTTAGGTTTTAATAGCAGCAGGGGTTTCTGCAGCAATTGGGCAACTGTCAAAACCAATCAGTGGTGTTGTTCTATATGGGAGAACTTTTGACATCAAAGCTGTGCTTCAAGCTGGTGGCTTTCCTTCTACTCATTCCTCTGTGAGCTCATCTTCTATTCCTCGATTTTCTCGACTTTATTTTTCGATTTGTTTACCATCGTGGTTTTTTATACCTATGATTCCTTATGACGATTCATGTTAGCCGACCCCATTTAGAATAATCGAAACTAAGGCAGGGTTGTTGTTGCAATGGTTCCTATGAAGTTTATTGGGATTATTAGTGTTCTTAGTATCTCTTGTTATGGGTGTGGTATCCTTGTAATTTGTCAAATTTGGTGAAAGGATCACTACTGATCTCCCTCCATAGCTAGGAATATGTAAAGGATATATTGTGAGGAAAACTTTAGTTTGTGGTATGTTTATCACATAGGTTGTTCACTGGTCTCTTGCAAAATACTTGGGAGAGCATGAGATAGGTCTCGTTGACACACTGCGTGCAAGAGGTGGTACACGACTTATGTGGTGAACCTGATGTGATCTAAAGTTTTGTGTATTTTGAAGACGTCAAAGCAAAGTTCATCTAAATCTGTTGAACATAAATAGCACAAGGACCCGATTTGTTTCAGAGCGACATTTATGTAGCCCTGTCACTGGGGCTGCTGTGATGAATCCGTTACAATATAGCCTATAGGAGTTCTCCTTTACTGTAAAACCTTTCAAGAGGGAATGTCATACGAGTCCTGAATGTGATATAGGCAAAATTCTACATTATATGGGGTTTGCCACATTGCTCATTTACCTCTCACAAAGATGTGAGTAAACCTACATTTAGAGAACGTTTGACCTCTTGTGGAAATGGTCCTTCGTATGAACCTGAAACCACATGAGATCCTTATCTTATCCTCAACTGTTTATCTTGTTCTTTACAGAAGTTGTTCACGCAATCTCAGTAAAACACGTGAACCACCAACTTTTTGTCCATTGCTTCTTTGAGATGGCAGACTACCTGTTGGATAAACCTAATAAGAAATAGATTACTCCTGGTATGAAGAGTACAACATGTAAATATGTAATGACCAGTAAGTGTATAGGTGTTTACAGTATTCTACAACGAAATGAGTTTACACTCTTAGAGCAACTTTACTTAGTCAGATTCAGGGATGTATGCTCCCTTTCTTAATGAGCTTAAGTGTCTACAGATCCTCGAGTCTCTTTCCTAGGCTATAACAGTTGGTACATTGCTGTTTAATACGGAGTATTATGCAAAACCAATAGACATATAACTTTCTATTTTCTCTGTAGAAATTCTTGGAATTTATTTATGATATAAGATCAAAGCTTTCAACAAAAGGTTTATTATTCAAATCTTTCTTGTGCAACATGTGCTCCATCTACTTGGATTAGTTGAGGAATCAAAGTCAGGGACATAAGCTCTTTGTTATGTCTCCCTGTGGATGTAAACTGATGTAAATATTCGAATCACGTAGTATTTGCAGTATATCAGTTCTTTTTCTTGCATCAAGAATGCTTAGTGTTAAAATGGCTGTGGGCCTCAGGTGTGTCAGCATTACGCCTGGAAAGACTGCTTTACTCTAGATGTGTAAACTATAGACGGGCTCGCTACTACTTTGGGAGTAGGATTGTAAGGTAGGTGCCACATGATAGAAGATAAGCAGTTGACATAAGAAATTATGAGCCAGTGGCACTTTTTGATGTATCTCCAGAAGCGGGATTTCATATGCATCCGAGACTCACAGTAGCATGCTGTTCTATGCATTTGAGCATCACCATTCGACACAATATGCAGTCTTATATTTTATTGGTATTAAGAGTTTGGGACATGGAAACTGATGTTTTGCATTCATTAGGTTTTTTTCTTTTGGAATTGACAGGCAGTTGTGGCTACTGCAACATGTTTGGCCCTTGAGAGGTGAACTCTCGTCAGATCACAATGCTGTTGTCTGATTTCGTTTTACGTGTTATGACATTGAAGTCTTGTCACCTTTTGAAGTTGCATCGCCTCCCTGTTTTTACCTTTGATACTATTCATTGCAGGGGATTCTCTGATTCTATATTCGGTATGGCTGTTGTTTATGCAAGCCTTGTCATGTATGATGCTCAGGTATGATTACGTTCAAATAGATTCTTTCGCAACGACATTATTTTCTTTTTCTCTGTTTCGAATTTCTCCTCTGAGACGCCTACAATGCTTATAATACCAGTTCTACAATGCTTATAAAGAGGCCCTTGCTCCGAACAAGGGAAGTAGATGCGTGGAGAGGGCCGGGGAGGGGTGTCTAGAATCTAGATTCGTATGTTATCGTTGGCTCATTACAGCGACGTGATGCTAACGCACAACATTTCTATGCTACTTTGCATTGATGCATTCTGTTTCTTTTTATCAGGGAGTGAGGAGGGAAGTTGGGATTCATGCAAAAACGTTAAACAAGTTACTGGTGGAATCGCAAACAAAGTCTGTAGCAGATGAAGGTGGATATATTGTTGATTCCGTACAGGGGAAAACATCCTCAGCGAAGTTGGAGAGTTCAAGTACTCGTAACGAACAAGGAGTGCTGAGAACTGAACAGACCGCAACTCAATTGCTTATATCAATGTCGCAGGAAAGTACCACGGAAAGCGACACACCAGAAAGAAGTCATTTGCGGCTTCTGAAAGAATCCATAGGCCACACTGAGATTGAAGTGATAGCTGGAGCATTTTTAGGGTTCCTTGTGAGCTTAACAGTTAATATTGTTATGTAATCTCTGATTATCTATTCAGTATATATACTCATTGAATTGCCAGCCATTCCAAAGCTTCTATGAGATCCCTCATGTATTATGACATTGTCACTCTTGTTTGCCAAATGACACATTCGACATGCCAATCTATGATGTCTGATAACAAAAGATAAACAAACCACTAGCTGGAAATGATGCAATTACGACACAATTAGGCATCATGGTCACTAAATAAACGAGAGTCCAATCCTCTCCTTCACTACTTACATAGTTACAAGAATTCTCCGACTATTAATACATCCTTCCTGTAAAGGGTTACACGGTGCTATACGATCTCTGCAGACAGAAATAGGGGCACAGAGGTCGAGGGACTTGACATGCATGCCAGAACAGTTTTTATCTGTGTAAAACTTGAAGTACCTGTTTCAGAACAGCTGGCTATCTCTGAGGACAAAAAATTTGGCTTAGTCATCCCTTTGGTATACGCTCTCCAGGGATCAAAGTTCTGCCAAATAGTCATTTGAACTACGTAATAACCTATCTCACATATTCTGCTGGAGGTGGTTGCTCTGGAATCTGTAGAGGGGAAATTAGAACAGTCAGAAACGTACACAATGATTCTAGTTATGATGGTCATTTTCTTGTCGCAAGTTCTTTATCTATAATAACTCAAAAGAGTGCAAAATAATCCGGTTTTAGGACATTCATCCTTGGTTAGCAGTCTGGGAAAAGACTGATATACTTGCAGGAGTTGCAGCTCTAATAGAGCACCTTTCCCCCAAAAAAAAAAGGAGATGTTGGTTTTTACCTCTCCAAGTTTCCACTCCTCTTTCATCCAAATGCCTGCATCTGCAGGTAAGATCTCTTGTGAAACCGTGTCTCTGCAAAACAGGAAAAAAAAAAAAAAAGATCATTAAGAGGAAGAAATCTCAGGAACTTATACAGAAAGGGTGCGGATAAACTCCAATTTTGCAAAAGGCAAGTCCAAAACAAAAAGAAATCAACTACAGAACTTTGAACAATGGAAAGATGGGTGTTTTAAGTCCGACGTTTATGAGGATATATCCAACTGGCAATATATAATGCTCCAAAAGTTCAGATTCCAGAATAGATCTACCTTTGGTCACCAAGTCCATTCGACAACACTGATGGCTGACTAATTGCTGGACTCTGCACCTGTGGTGATAGAGGAAAACTCAAGGGTGTAGTGCTGACTTGACTACCGATACCACTATTACTGAAGTGTGGTACATTTGATGTGAAAGAATTTCCACCTGCCGGCACAGGGGCTTGATTGCCTTGACTATTCATGCCACCAACGCCAAAGCGCATACTAGAGCCAAAGAGACCTCCACTAGTTTGCCCAGAGTTTCCTTGAATACCCATACCTCCATTGCCAAAGCCTGGCAAGTTGGAATTTAATTGAGCTCCACCAGGTTGTGCAGGGATTTGAGTGCCGAAGGGACCTCACCATAGAAAAATTATAATTTTAGAACTTCAGTATATATGACAAGATTGAAATAGTTTGGGACATCCTGAGAGTGAAAGGAAAAGGTGTGGTCGGACAGAGATTTACAATATGAATTTGCCTACCTGAAGGCACACTTGTACTCCCAAATGGCCCAGAGCCTTGAAATTGTGCGAAACCATTATTTGGTGGCGTAGAAGGCCTGCAATAATTGTATCCGCAACTAGATCAGATGACACAGAATCGTGAAGAGATGTTACCTCAATTACTACTCAGTACACATACCTCATAGAGATTACATAGGATTGGATCAAAATCATAAAGATAACATGAATACTACACGAATTATAGGAAAATGATTTACATACTCTATCAAAATATTCAATCAGGCAGGTAAAATGCGTGTCTTTATGCCATGGGAAAAGATACTTGCCTCACACCAAATGACATATTAGGCGATGACCCTTGTTGAGGATTGACATTGGGGAAAGGAGGAGGGCCATTGTTTTGGGGAGGGAATGAGGGCAAAGTGGTGCCAACTGCAGAGAACGGGCTAGGAATGGACAGAGGAGATTGTGTAGGCTTTGTATACGGACTCTGAACCAGCTTTTCATATTCAATCAACTTGGTCTTCTCTAAATTTTTCTCTCTTTCAACCTGCAACGGACATATTATGACATATGCAAGAGTTAGCTGCACAACCACAACCACAACAACAAACAACTACAACAACAACAACAACAAAAAAACATGGAAACAGCATGAGTTTCTTTCATATTCTTTTAGAATTTTATAAACTTGAAACAAAGTAAAATGGTTCCAAACTAATAAACATTCATCCTAGCACATGACAGGATGTTTTCTAAGAAACAGACAACAGAATTGAAAATGTATAAGGCCCCCGCAGTCGAGGCACAAGTGCTACTCTGACAAGCATAAACGGCTATTAGATCTTAGTGACATGGTTCATTTATAGTCCATCAAGAAAATTTGCAAAACATAAGTAGGAGATCAGAGATATAATGGAGGAATGTGGTTCATGAGGTGTCTTGCAAAAACAAGAGTGACACAATTTGTATGGAGTTATCAATAAATATAATCATATCAAAGTATCAAAACCCCATGGTTATGAAGACTAAGAAAAAGCAGAGTCAGTGGAAACTGGAAAGCTTACAATTGCTTGGATGCTGAGCCCACGCTTCGCATCACTGTATGCTTCTGCCTGCAATTCTTCAAAGCTAATGTCCCCTGTAATATCACAAGGCAAGCTGCCAAAGGAAAAAATAAACACCTATTCTTAGCACACGAGTGGTAACCAAATTTTCAAATAGCTTTTGGTGCTCAATGTTAGTCCAAAAGAAATGAGAGGTGGGGAAGTGGACTAGTTTTTTGACTTCCGATCAAGATGGACCATAAGATATGCTCTTTAGTTTAACATTGGTAACAGAGCATCAATCAGTCTATACTATTTAATATAAGGTGAACACCATTTGAGGCTGAGCATGTAGATGGTCCTCAAATGGTATCTAATGAACACCATTTAAGGTTTTGTATCAGTTTGTTCGGTTTTGGTCCTTAAAACAATTCGGAGCTTAACATTGGAAAGCTCTCATCAGCAGTAACCAGCAACAACATTACCCTAGTGTTGCAACGGTATCGCCTATGGAGAGATAAGGGGGTCAGATGTACACAGTCTTCCTCCCTGTGTTCAGCACGAAGAGGCTAATTTCCAATGGCCCATACGCCATTATTGAATGGATGTCTCCGTTCTTATACTCTATTCGTATTTGAATGTTATCAGTATTTATCAAATTTGATGAAAGATGTGTCAAGAACAACAACTACCAACTACTACTTCCCAGTATAAGAAATGCAAACCATTAGTGAGCCATGTTGCTATGTCCCATCATATTCCAAGGCCAAAGAATGGTAAGTGCATCACCAATAAGGCAACAAATTATAATTGAACTATTTTAGAAAGCATCCGTGTAAATTAATACTTTTACATCATATAGACAATTGGAGTTCAGGAAGCCAACTCTGCCAAGAAGGACAAGGCTTGACTTTATAGCATGACCAATACCAGGATCAGTAATGCCAAATACATACATATTTCTCTACACAAGGGAATAATGTCAATAAACACCAAATCTTTCATCGGAACAAGGATGCAAGTACCAGCAGAAACCTAGTTAAGCTCCCAAGACTATTGGGCAATTGCACAAGGTAAAATGATAAAATTCGGCCTTTGCAGACATGAAAAGATTGAAAATAGCTACAAAGAGAAATAGATAGGCGAACATACTGTTTATAGTGTCCATAACAGGTCAGCTTCCACAGTGGTCTCTCATTCTGAAAATCTTCAGCTATCAAGCGTTTGCACAAAGCAGGATCTGTGCACCTACAGATGCATCAGATTCAAACACTTTGAGCAAAGTATTGAAAATCAGAATCAAGCAAAGATTCCAAGATTCACTTCAGTAAAGGGAAAGTATTAGAGACTCACTCGTGATTAGAACCTTGAGACTGAGCAGGTTGAGACTGATTTGCTGGCTGCCCTTGACGAGTCCACTTGTTCTCAAAAGGCTGTCAATTACAAGGGGAAACAGGCAAACATGAAACTATACAAATGTTGTACCTGGAGGAGACAGGGTAATTACAAACTACAAAGACCCCAAATTGAACATCTCAATATTTAGGATATAAAACAACGTCACAAGCATGCAAAATTATATGGTAATTTTTTCAAGTGACCAAACTTTAATGACAAAAAATGGATGAGGTCAAGAACCTTAAACCCTCCAGAACTATTTGCTTGGCCACTATTCTGAACACCAAAACCAAAAGGATTAGGCTTCTGCTGTTGCACACTTGTCTGCTGGAAAGATGTCCCTGTTTGAGAACCAAATCCAAAG
Source organism: Spergularia bocconei (assembly GCA_963457585.1). NCBI lineage: Eukaryota > Viridiplantae > Streptophyta > Magnoliopsida > Caryophyllales > Caryophyllaceae > Spergularia > Spergularia bocconei. The sequence continues at coordinate 5,529,137 of OY734951.1, read as the reverse complement.
GGATTGGGTTTCTGCTGTGGCTGAGCGGCATGCAAGAACTTACATCTGTCTCCATAGTGGCACCTGAAAGAAGCGTGGATGATTTAAATGTTCAAGAATCCAAGCCATGTAGTCGCAGGCATAGCTCATGAAATGAAAGTATATAAGGGATGATATCGCTAGTTTAATTACAACACATGAAAGATGAGCCTGCCACTAAGCTTGCAGCCTACGAATCTTAAATGCCTGAAAACCAAAGGTTTATGCCTCTCAAGTTTCATTCAATGCTAAGCGTGCCATAATAAGTTAATGATTTGCTTTGATCAAATCATCACAATCCAGCTTATGTTCCTAAAGGTGAAAATATCCGGACCAAGTACTTGATAGTTGGTAGCAAATGATAGTGATCTTAATGCCAATACAAGGACCTGCAAGCATCGAATGAATGCAGATCCCATATACTTCATACGAGTATACATTACCATTGAAACGCCGAACAAAGATATGCGGTGCATATGGATGGGATCAACCACATCATGCAACACCATAAATCATAATAGCAACCAACCAAAATGTTCGTTACAGGCAGGGTTTGGAAAGTAATCTGAAGTATGTCCTTTCAGCTACACTAGCCCAAACTAGTTGGAGACCTAAGTCAGCTAACCATACTTAAAGTTCTGAAGAAGTAAGTTGATAGCTAAACATAAATTTGATTGACAACACATTAACAACTACACCCATGCTTTTCTCTTCAAAATCAACTCGTCTTCTACACAAACACCAATCACAAAGACTTACTCAGTCCATCCAAGTTGGAACATTATCTTTCTGGCTAAAAGATGCAAGTCAGCAACTATTAAGCCACCCTCCAAACATAATGAACAAAAATGTATGCTGCACTTCACCCCAACAATTTCATGTCGGCTTCATCTGAACCTCAATGCATAACTTTTTGATTGTTATAAGCTTGATCAAAATCAAAAAAACCATCTCCGCGGTTCTCGAATTATCTATCTATATCAGCTTCCCTTATACATAAGATATACCTAACATCTAATCAACTTCTACTCTAATTTCCCAAACAAACTACAACCAAAATCACACTAACAATACATACAAACAGCCAACATTCCTACTATTTGCAACCAGAAGCACTCAAGAACAACTCTATTTTAACAATATTTCCTTCATAAAAAAACCCATAAGATTCAATGTTTCCCACTACTTTCTTCAACAATCACTTTCTATCTAACATACCCATTTCGTAAAAAACAATTATTCTAGTGTCCCACATAAATTCCCACATTTTCTTGCACCAAAATCACACTTATTCCTACTATATGCAACCATAAACACTTGTAAACAAGTAAACAACTCTACCATAACAACATTTCCTTCAAAAAAACATCTATGAAATTCAACTTCAAGAACACGCTTTCTCAATTTATATCAGCTTGAACACCTAGAATCCAACAAACCCAGTTCAAATTACAATAAATAGAGAAATTAAAGGGTACCCAGTTCAAATTACAGCGATAAAAGTTAAGGGAAGGGGAGGAGAGAGAACGAGGAAAACAAACCTGCCGCTCTGAAAGTTTCGACAGGGTTCTCTCCTTGGCTTTGGAGGCATGTTTGTATCAGTCAGTGTAGACGCTTCTGTAATTTACTGACGCATGGGGCTCTAGAGGACGATGGATGGTTAATTTTCTGGGTACAATTGCAAAGACGACGTTATTAGCGTTAGTAATACGCTTTGTTTCCGCGACTGTCTCGAACGTGTCTTTGTTGAGGTGATCAAGCGGACAGGGTACCGGGTTTCGCCGTTATAGGCCGATCAATTAGATCGAACGATTAGTCATCTCATCGGGTCGGTTTAATGCGTGGGTGCTTTAATAGAATTGAGGTATCGTTTTTATTGGTGCGCACAGGTAGAGTTTAAGGCTCTCGAACTATCAACAAAAAAAATAATGTGCGTGCCCTTAATTTTTAAAATATCGTTGAGAGGAAAAAAATTGGCCAAAAACTAATGACCCGCCAAATTTAATCACTAAATATGAAACTTCTTTGCCGAAGTGTATTAACACAAGGATCAGAAAGCTATATATGATAGACGGTGGCAAATATACTTATAACTTTTAGTTGGAGAGAGGATCATCGATGAGTAGAGGTAGAAAAGCAAATAAGAGACAATACAAAGATATTCCTTCGAAGGCTTGCTTGGAAATAAAATGGAAGTCAATGCTTTATATGGATCATAATGTGTACTCACAAGGAATGAAGAGATGAAACGTATTGTGAATGTAAGTTGATCTCGTTCATTGAATATTATTTTTACAAGAGGAAATTGTTTTTGTATAAAAGATCATACGACTTCCACAATGGAAGCTGGGACTTCAGAATACAAGCCTAACAATTGTAACAAAGTTGAATAAAATTTAACCCCGTAAAATTGAAGACCGAAGACTACTAGCTACATACCAAATTGGTTGGCTTGGAGGCGAAAATACAAAAAACACGCAAAACAATTGAATAACATTTCCTCCATCTATCAAGATGAAAAGGAAACATATGAACAAAGCATACCAAGTAAAGATGTGTGATATGATATCAGAGTTACACTTACACACTAGATTAACCAACCAATAAAGTAAGCAAACACTACCAAAAGAAGAGACAAAATATGATCGACAACTTGGTTCGATTAAAATCATCCTCATGTCTCCCCCGCCCCCTTCCTTCCTCTCCCCATTTCCAGCCTCTTGCCCGCTCATACATCGCCGACTAGCCACCCTAACTCCACCGCTAACATACTGCACTCCAATTCACTACCATGAACACCGTTAGCAAAGCGGAGATACCTCATCCGCCAGATGTGACACCACGTTCCCTTCACCTCATCTCCTATATATCCTCCATCTCTTTCTCACATACCTCTCTACTCCACAAAAACAACCTTCCGTTCACCTCCTAAAAAACGATATCAATTTCGACTAACAAATGTCTTTCTCGTATAAAGATACTGCTCCATATTACATTATTGTTGAAACAACGATGATACAAACTAGGATGTACTCCGTATCCAAAATTCACAATAGTAGAAAGAGATGAGACTCATGAGAGTTGACTATTGAGCATTGACGAATCTCACCAACCAAATCTCTGATTCCCCCTAAAAAGCAGCAGAATCGAAACTTCCAGAAGAAGCAAAACGCAACACAGTCAGTCTCAGTCAGCTCGAAACTTCCCGAATTTACCCCTCACTTCCCCACCCTTTTTAAACATCCCCAAAAATTCCCTCCACCTTTCCTCCCCAGATCCCCAATTTCCCCCAAATCACAAACCCTAATTGGCTAATTACCCCCAATTCAATTCAAAACAATTCAATTTCCAGCTCAAATTAGGGTGTTTTTTTTCCAGAGAAGAGAGAGATGGAAAACGGAGGTGTGTCGGACGAGAAGCAGCAGCAGACATCATCGTACACTTATTGGGTCAGAGAAAACACCTCCGAGGCTGCCCCATTGCCTGTTCCAAAGAAGCTTTCTTCTCAAGATTTGTCCAACAACAACAACGCTTCTCAAACCCCTTCTCTTGGCTCCGTTTGGAATTCGGTATTACCTTTTCCTCTAATTTATCATTTTTCGTGTTTGTTTTAGTTTCGATTGTTTTTTTTATAATGAGGCGCAAATGTTAGTACTAACGGTGTTAAAACTCGGGACGTACCGAGTTTCTCAGTCTTAATTGTTACTAATTGAATTGAAGTTGTTTTATAGAGCAAATGATGTTTTTTGTAATTAGATGGAAAAAGGCGGGAGCTTTTTTCTTTTATAAATGTGTTATTAATGGTATGGCATATTTAGGGGAATTGTTTAACAATGATAACATTCCTTTGGAATCGAATTGATTTGTCGGGCTAGCAGAAATCGTCGTAATCAATCCGTTTTTGTATTGGTAGGAATTGGAAGATAAAGATGGTAGAATGATGGAGGGTTAGAAGGAGGGAAACAAACATTGAATTAACGGCTTTTTTTCTAGGAAGGAATTAGATGGAAAGGAATGCGGAAATGAAATATTCTATAGCTTTCCGATGTTTAGTTTGTAAAAAACTAAAAATGCATTGGAAGTGGAAAGAAAGGAGAAATGGAAGGAAATGATTGTTCGATAGATTGCCATTTCCTTTTCCTCCCAAAACGGGCGGAATTGGATAGAAAGACAATTTAGAAACACAAGAACATTCACTTTTCTTCCAATTCCTTTTGCTTAAATGTAAGCCTTACATAACATGGGAAAGGGTAGCTCCCTTTCTTTCAGCTGTTTCCATCCAATTCTTTTATACCAAACAAACATGTTGTAAGAGGGAAACAATGGGGAGAGAGGGAAATTGAGACTAAATAAACAAAAGGTAGTATAGGCGAAGAAAAAGAGCATAGAGTAGAATAGTCTTAGGAACGTAATTTGTAAATAAAGTGGTGTGGATTTAACCTGAAATGTATCTCATACCTCATTTTTCATGACACATTATTGTTAATGTAGTATGTTCTGATAATACATGTTTGGACTTTGAGACTTACATCTATGGTGTTTTAAGATTGAAGTAATCTATATTTGTTGTATTGTAATGTACTCCCCCACTTTCATAAATATATGTCATTCTCACTTTTCGAGGTGAGACATTGAGTTATGATTTGGCATAAAACAATTGACATTATATAGTCAAAGTTATATTTCACTAATTTCATATCGAAATAAGCTTTGGTGATGGCCTTGTAGTTTTAGACATTAATTACAGCGTCTCACCTCGAAAAGTGAGAACGACATATATTTTTGAATGAAGGAGTACTAGTCAATTCAATTATATTTTGCTGTACTCCCTCCGTCCCAGATCAAACGCCCCAAGGCGTTTTTGTAGTGGAATAAGAAAAATTGATTTAATAAGTGGAGTGGGGTAATATTAGGATAAAGGAGGAGAGAGAATGTGGGGTTTAATAAGAGTAGGAGAGATAATGTGAGAGAGGATGTAATAATTTATTTAAAGTAGGAGAGAGAAATATGTCCCAAAATAGATGGGGTGTTTGAAGTGGGACGTCCCAAAATGGAATATGGGGCGTTTGAACTGGGACGGAGGGAGTAGATCTTTAGTTGGCGATTGTTTAATGACGTCATAATGATCAATAGATTGGTCTAAGGCTTGAAGGAAATAATTCATAGTTTTTGGCCTTGTACTTTAAACGATCCTTAATGTAGAATTCAGATAAGGTTACTATAAAGGATCTACCTTTTTGATTTTCTACGTTTTGTGTCTGAAGTTGGCGATTATCTATCCTAGTGCATCCAAATGATGGACACGTTTTTCTTCTTTTATCATGAATAATAGTCTTTCAAAGTTGATAAATTTATATGACTCCCTAACGTAGCTACCATTTTGCTATCGAGTTTCTTGAGAAAACATTCAGATGATTTCATTAGTATATTACAATATCTAGTGGCCTCCTATTTATGAGCTCCTTTACGATTCTTCTTTATTCGCTCCTTCTTCTTTAACAGCTGCTTCTTCTTTGACAATATCTAGCTGTTTCACCATTTTGATGTGGTGATTTTTTCATCAAGAGAGGCTTTATGGTTATGAATTTTTGTGTTTAATCCACTTTTGTTCTTTTTAATGATCTCGATAAATGATTTAATAGGCATGTGTTTAGTTATCGGAATGGCAAATGGTTACTTGTGAAGTCATTTTGATTGGAAAGATGACACCATTTGATCTGTATACATTTATGGAAAAGTTGGTGTACCTTTCTGTGATGAATGAGCTGTGGGTATGCAGTTAATCTTCCTGAAAAATGAACATAGTTTGTCCGACGTGACATGCAAGTTGTAGTCTATCTTGGTTTTGCTTTTTTCTATTTCTTGATTTTCTGTAATAGGTAGACATATGCTGATTGATTCCCTTTGACGTATTAACAATCTGCAAAACTTCTGGTGAAGTCTAAACCTCAAAGTCAGGCCAACTAATGATGGGTGGAAGACACCCTGAACTCCCCTCACTCCCTCAGCTCAAGGCATAAAGCCAAGGCTACATTAACCAGATGTGCCCAGGCCACGATGTCAGCCGTTCATATCCAAAATGATTGCCTTGAGTCATTCAGAAAAGGAAACAGTTCAGCGTCCACTCAATACCTTGACAGTAACATTCTTATACGTAGTCAAGACACGTGACTTAATCTTATGGGTTTTTAGTCACTTTGTTGTGATATAATCAGCACAATGACTGCTGCTTTGTTTGTTGTTCTGCTAACTTTTGAAACCTTGTCTTGTTTTAGGCTGGAACATGGGAAGAAAAAAACCTCAACAAATGGGCAACTGGTAGAATTAAGGTTTGTATTTTGCGTCGAATGTTGATTTTTTTGTAATTGTTGCAAACTAGCGAATCATGATTTATCTGTGTCTTCACATTAAAATATATGTGAATTCATGAGTTTCTGCTACAGGAAATAGAGTAAGATGTTAGCACCATCCTGTCTCTTGGTTTTTGACCTTCATTGAATTAATCAAGGATGCGTCAGCTGTATGCATTTGTTTCCATCTTGAGGTGGCTTTTTTTCCATAACTTGTTCCTCTCTGACTCCCTGCTTGGTGTTGGAGCTGGTGGCGGTGGTTTGTTGAGTGGTAGAGTAGGTGGAAGTGGAATGAGTTTCCTTGCAGAGGGGGGTCTATAAGTTTGATAATGGGTTAACCGTCAATATGCTGCTTCCCTCTCTCTAGAATTGCTCAATAAGCCGTTCACTAATACTTATTTCATTGTTACAAATTGTTTTGCTTGTCATCTATGTGGCTTCAGTGTAGCAGTATATATTTAAGTCTATGTTACTTGGAGTCTTGATAATACATTTGAGTACCCGTAACTGACACTCGGCATTTGGACATGGGTATGACACTTGGACATTGCATTTTCAGCCAAAAATATAGCTTTCTTCTCCCGTAAAACACTGGTGCTGACACTTGGGCTCGTATCTAAGTCGGATTCTTCCAGCCATGTCCGATTAACATAGATCCAAATTGATAGCTATAAGCTGGAGGGTTACTAGAACTCTTATGGTGATAACATGATTGCTTGATATTTGTTTTTTTCTTTTGACCTTTTGGGTCGTCACTCTGCTACGGCTTTTGGGTGCTCCTTACTTCCTTAGTAATGTTTCAGTTGACTTTCTGATTTTTTCCGCTATTATCAATGGGCATTTGGCGGATTTGCGTACAAGCATGCAGTTGAATGTGTTTAGCATTACAGTAATTCCAGTCTCATTGGTATACTCAAATATTGAACTGCAGGAGTTACTTAATTCAATGGACCCTCTGGAGTTTTCTAACGGCAAAGCAGAGCTTAGCGAAGTGTCGACCTGTACCGGTGATGTGAGTGGCCTGCTTGCATTCAATTTTCTGCACTTCGTGTTTTTGCTTTGAACTTCTTAAAGCAACATAACCATGAGACAATTGAAAATGTGTTCCTTTTGAGATACCAATAAGTTGAAACTGAATTAGATGAACTTGTAAAATCATCTTAAAAAGATATTTAGTAAACAATCTAACTATGCACGCAAAGACGGTACGAATGATGCTGACTGAATAATTGTTTTAATTGACTAAGGTATGTCACATGATTTTGAAATTGTGCCATTCAGTCAGGATAATGGGATCTTATTGATGCGTTCAAATTTGACATGGAGTACAACTCTTTATTTTATGTCAAACCAAAACGGATAAGGTAGTCATATATGGAGATCCTTTATGCTGCGAATGTGGTTTGCTGTGAAGTGGGTATACAATTTTGAATGCTAGTCTTTGTTCATAAACCTTTTTATTTATTTTGACGACTTTCTAAATTTCCTTTGAAATTGTTTAAATATATCCAAAATGTTTACAACGTTTTCGAAATTTCTTGGCGTACACAAGACGGTTACTGGATGACGATTCATGTTAGCCGACCCCAAATCATTTTGGGAATAAGGCTTGGTTGTTGTTGTTGTTGTTGTTGTAGTCTTTGTTCATAAACTTTCTAATTGTTGAAATGCTATCATAATGTTGTCTGACCAACGTGTCACAGGCTTTCTTGGTGACTGTGCGTAACAAGAAACGTGTTGGCTACACATACGAGTTGAATCTTGCTGTCAGAGGTTGGTATTATAATTTATGTGAAATGCTTTTTGGCTGTTTCTAAGATATATTAAAACCACTGGTTGGTACAGGTGAGTGGCTGGTTGGTGGAGAAACAAAAGAAGTGAAGGGGCGTCTCGAAATCCCTGAGTTCTCATATGGTGAACTAGATGAGTTAGAGGTATGTTCTCGTATTTTTTTTTTTTTTTTTTTTTTTAAGAGTTGACTTCTGGGTCAAATTACTCTAGAGCTAGCTTTTATTGAATTAGTTGTGGTAAAGGCGTTTGGAAACTGAATTTCTGTGTGAGATGATTTGCCTTGCTGGGTTCGAGGAATGCTATACAATTTCTTACTGTCATCATGTTCCTCTTCTATCTTGTTATACTCTGATATCCTTATTGGGACCTGTTATTTTTCTGCTGGAGCATGTCTTGATAATTTGTGCGAATGTAGTTGGATGGAGAGGGGACAAAAGACCGGTGTTAAGTGTGCTCGTATACTGGCTAAGGAGGTGATTGGGACTCAGGGAAGTGGTGAAAAGAGAGAGGTGGTCATTCGGGTCTGTATATAGACTAGTGAATGAGGTTTGTCTCCAATGTGGCAAAAACTGTTTAGGTATTAAGTGACCGCGGGAAATGTTTTGGTTCTTTCTTTTGTCTTTTGTTTTAATTGCAGAATGGGTGAATCTGTGGGGTTTTTAGGACTTGACTATAGGTGATCAAACGGATGGTAGTTGCCGATTAATGGCAATCTATATATGGGATTAAGTTTTTACCATTTGATAGGACTAAGATAGAAGAATATAGCACCAAGTTATGGTTTACCTGTAACCTGGCTTACTGTGGATGAAGATGGCTCTGGATTTTCTCTTTTCGTAAATGTTTCGATCGACTGTTTGGATGCTATCTCCTAAAAGAAAGAAATAGCTCAGTCAGACTGTCAGAGCTTATTGTCACACAGGTGGTTTTTTTAAGTTTCCTTTTAATGGTGTGCAGGTCACAGTTAACATAAACGAAGGGAAGGATCTTCCAGATCAAGATAAGCGGAGTATAAGTCAAGACTTAAAGTCCTTCTTACAACCTGTTCGCGAAAAGCTGTTGCAGTTTGAACAAGAACTAAAGGAGAGGTAGGACGATCAATGTGATTTGTATGCACTCAGATTAATTTATTTCGGCCTCTGCTAGTTTCCAGAAATCATGTAATACCACCGGAATCTATGCGAGATGCCTTCAAGCAAACTTGTAAGATTTAGAAGGTTTATTCCTACATTGATGGACATTTCGGTTTATGTTCAAGGTCCCTGCCTTTGTCACTTTGTGTTTGTTGTGTACTCCGTACTATACAGTCTTCAAAGTTCAAACTAGCATAAAAGCCGAAATCTGGTTTTTAGTTCATAGGCGCATTCATTTTCTTCGTTTTGCCTTGATGCCTTTTCCACCCTTCATTTACCATGCTTGGGAGAAGGGTGATGAAGGGCCGTCTGCCCCCGTCTCCACAACCTCCGAGGCACGTTTTCGTGTTTTCATGGTTGATCCTCCTCACTCATCAATCATCATCCTCCGCTCCTTGTCTTAGTGACATTGATGTTGTCTTGCGTTCTTGGCTCGTTCATATAGGTGCCAGGAATGTGTTGTTCTTATTAGCATACCACTGTCCCTGTACTTGGGTGAAAATTGTTTTACCTCTTATAGAATCGTCTTCGTAACGGTAAGTCAGCGGCTCAGTTCCGAGCTTATGATATACGGAGTACTCCATATTTAACATCTCTGGTAGTATACTGAAACCCTACCTCATCATTTGGTTCAATTGTTTCGACTCATGTATCTCGAAAACTGAGCTGACTCAAACATATTGCAGTCAACTAAGCAATGCCATGAACATTTGAATCTATACCATTAAGCGATCCTTAACTATATCATCACTTTGAATACCCAAGGTAACAAATTTGCAGTCACTAAGCAATGCGACATCCCGTCAAATTTAGTCACGAGTAACATACGTACTCTTTTATACTCAAAAGTAATGTATTATATAATAATATTTTAAAAGTTCAGGATAACATTCGGAGAAAATCTATATCGTCCAACTTGACATGTACCGAAAAATAAATTAACAAACCGGTACAAAGTAATTGAAGAACATTATCAATGTCGGGTCGTGTCACTCATTTCGGGGCTGCGTGAAAGGAGAAGGTGTTATTTGTCGCCCGCACTATTACTAATATCGCCCGTCATATTCCCAAAATACCCTTTCATTTCAATTTAATTCAATTCATAGTATTTAGTTAATTAATTCCCTTCCCATTTACCGACTCACTCAACCCTAGTGAAATACTATCATTTCCGACAAACCCAGCCTAGTAAAAACCTCGACCACCGAAGATGCTAACGCCGACGACTGAATACCAACTACGCATAATTACAGCTACAAAAGACAATTGTTGATGAAATTAGTTATTATTACTCAATGAAACTCCGTACTGTTTCTTGGCCTTCTTGCATCAGTTGTGAGTGCCACGGGTTGTACATTGTATGACTCCTTGTCCTCCCTAGTTGTGCCATTTGTCCTATAGTTCGTTGATACAGGCTCAATGTTTAGTACCAAAACAAAAGTCATCTTAATCTATCACCACCATTACCAGAACATTAGGACGCCTTAATCGATCACAGGCTCAATGTTTAATTTAGTACCAAAACAAAACGATCACAGTCATATAAGGACGCCTAGTTAATACGTCTCCCAATCGATAATTGACATTTGGTTAACACGGTTGTGCGTCATAGACTTTTGGAGATCGTGTTCGATGGGTGCGTATGTAGGGGGCGGTAACGACGTAGTTTGTTTCGGCTATCAGTTGGGTAAATTAGAGTCTTTCTATTGAAATGACGTACCGTAATTGTTGATCAACTCTACCTCTTAGAGGGATTATAATTTACATTCTTCCAATGTGATTTTGACAATAATGTTGTGTTGATTAATCATTATTATGGTGGTGGGAATTACAGCGGAGTTTCATCCATGATATAAATTCAAAAGTCAATAAGAGAAGAATATATAGAATATTGGTTAGGTAATTCAGGGAATAAGGGTATAATTGAGAAAAGTCGTACTAAATTGGGCGACAGTAGTAAAATAGGGGTGACGAATAGCTATTCACGCGTAAAAGAAGGGGTAGAATAGGTAAAGGTACTAATGTTGTGCAACAAAAACAAATACTCGTAGTGGATCATTTCTCGATTTATGCGTGTTATCTTTGCGAAATACTCTCTCCATTTCATTCATTTCTTTACGTTGGGCCGGGTTTTGTGAGGGGAACCCAAGCCCAACGTAAAGAAATGAATGAAATGGAGGGAGTACTCGTAGTGTAAAGGAAGTACCCGTATGCAGTCTAAAACCCCACAAAAATCTCCTGAAACCCTGAAAAATACCCAAAACCACCCAGAAACAAAGCTTCATCAGGACGAAACAATTTTCCGTCGTTTCTCGTCAATCAAAGGTATGTATTTGCCTCTTGTTACCTCTTTAAAATTTTCAATTATTTTTATCTGATGTTGTATGTTGCCGATTATGCGATTGTCCTCTTTAAAATTTCAATTATTTTTATCTGATTTTGAATGTTTGCGTTTATTCGATTATTTCAATTATTAAGTAGATTATTAGATAAGATGGAGGAACCAAAGGATACGAGGAAAATGGAACACGTGATACCGAAGGAAGAGATGGATGAGAAGGATAAACTTGAGTATGAGGAGGTAATGGAGACGTTGTTTGTGAAATTCGCGAGGTTGAATTTGGAGAAAACACGGCCGCAGTTGGAGAAAACACGGAAGATGTGGGAGGAATTAGCGAGGGAAAAGATGGTTGATCAGAGGTGGGAGGAATTAGTGGCACAGCAGATTGAGAAATTATGGAAGATGTTTGAGGTATTAGTGGCACAACAGATTGAGAAATTACGGAAGTTGTCTCAGGTATTAGGGGCAGTGTCACACAATTCGGAATACGCTACAATGCGGAATACGAATTCGCATTCGGAATTCGCTACCCCCAAGCGAATTCAATTCGCTGAGTGTTTTCGTATAGGAATTCGGAATAGGAATTCGGTTTATAATACGATTTATTTATTAGTGAAATATCAGAATTTTTTTCAAGTAAAAATGATAAACACCAAACTAATCAGAAATTTTTATTAAGTACTAGATTGAAAACCCAAATTTGAAATCATAAGATAGTCCTTAACTTAACGGAATGCTAATCAAGACATAAACAAGTTAAACGAGAGACGAAAGCTAATCCATGGATTCTTTATTTCTTTCGACTGTAAACCTGATCCACCCTTGTCCTTTTAGACGAAGATTCCCCTTGTTCACTACCAACATCACCATCTCCAGACCGATCTTCCACAAAATCTGTATCTAGCTGCCACATCATATTGTCAAGTTCAGTAGGTGAAAATTCCAAGTCAACTTCTTCTGGATTAACATCCCATTTCTTGTATGGCCCACTAATATACTCTTTGGTCAAACGAGCGATAAGACGTAGATTACAATGGATGTAAACTAGCTTATCGGCCCTAGCATCAGTCAACTTATTTCTTTTTAAGTTGTGGATGAACCCATATGTACTCCAAACTCTCTCTGCCGAGGAGCTACCGACCGGTTGAGATAAGACTTTCTTGGCCACTTCAGCAAGTTGAGGAGCTTGTGAACCATACAAAGCCCACCAATCTACCGCGTCTCTAGTTATGGCATCGACTTTGGCTTCGGGACGGGAAAAAATACCTTTCTTCATCTGAAAATCAGCAAATTGATCCCGAAGCAACTTCTGTTCAACTGCATTTTCAGCTATGCTTTCAAAAGCCTCAAAACAATTAGACATCACCTCTTGGTCTAAATTAGGAGCCATCCTAGCCAATCCACCAGGAGCCGGAGCCTCTAAGTAATCAGCATCGTAAAATCTGGGACAAAGGGCGTAAGCTAGGCAGTGTAAAGGGATGTTCATCTTGTCCCACCTGGTTATGATTATTTCCTTTATTTTTGGAAGATCATCTGCATGAGTACTAGCCAACACCTTTTCTTGAACCTCTCCTAGTAGATTATCCATTCGCTCATAAATCTCACCCATTCTCGGACCATCACCATCACAAAATTTCAGCACAAGCCAAATCGGTTTAGTAATACTCACCGTATTCTGGACTTCTTCCCAAAACTTGTCGCTATTAATAGTTGCAGCAATCTCAGTACCCTCATCTTTGATTTTAGTCTCTTGCTTTGCCAACCACATTTTCCAGGCCCTAGTGACAACGGTAGTGGCTAATGCATCCTTAACATCCAACAACCTCTTTGCCATAATGTACAAGGATGCAAACCTTGTTTTTGCCACACGTAAAAGAACCTTCGTTGATCTAGATTTAAACATTGCTCTTGGCTTATCATGGCCATTGAAAAATTTGATCACTTTTTTACCAGCCTTACGTGTGGTACCCATCCATTCGAAAGTATTATGTAAGTCTTTGAACAGCAAATTGAGGGTATGCACAACGCAAGGTGTTTGAAATATATGAGGATGTACATCTCTTATCAGCTTCCTCGCCTTTACACAAGCACTAGCGTTGTCAGTGACGACTTGGATAACGTTTTGGGGGCCGATATCTTCAATGGCTTTCAGCAAAAACTCGGATATCAATTCGGCGGATTTTGTTTCTCCAGAAAAGTTGGACGCGTGCATGAACAAACTTAGTGGTGTACATATAAGATCGGTAACATACATATGATCTCTTAAACTTACAAAACATGAGAGTTGATCAATTTAGTTCCGTAACTTTAGGTGTTGAGTTGTTAGCTTATTTTGTGTTTTATATTGTAAACAGATACAATTCAATTTAGTTCTGGTAGTATCGGGAAAACATACGTAGCTTTAACGTAATCAAACATGGTTGAAACTATTAACATATTTCGTGATCGACAATTCGACATCATGTCAATACATTTAGTCCCATTGAACTTCATTATTCTCAATCCGTAACAAGATCGAACCTTAGGGTTTAGGGTTTATAGGGTTTAGGGTTTATAGGGTTAGGGTTAGGGTTTGGGGTTTAGGGTTTATAGGGTTTAGGGAAAATAATAATACCTTATATTATGATGCCTATTTTTATTTTTTGTTACAATATGATTATTATTTTTAGTCTTGCGAATTAACAATGGGACAAAATGACAAATCACACCTATATTGATAATAATTAATAACTCAATTTATATTCATATACATGATATAACTTGTAACTAAAATTTTACTCCTCAAAGGAGTTGTTTCCAAAAAATTTCCGTTTTGCAATAAAATTACTGTTTATTTTTGGCATATCCAAAATAAATAAATAAACATGTATTATTGTGGTTATTTTTTTTCTAAACTATAAACTTAACCGTATATTTTATATCGTACCGTAATCCATGGTTATATGCAATTTTTGTATCCCCAAGCCATTTTGATGAACAATTGATACATTAGAGGGGGTACAAGACTACAAGTATGCAATATACTTCGGGGTTACAATATAATTTTCCACTAATTTTCTAATTTTTTTTACATATCCGTATATTTTATCGTATGAATTTATTGAAGAAAAAAATATATTGAAATGTACCTATTTTTTTTATATGGATATTGTAAGTGTTTAACAAGTACCACTCCGTACTAATTTTAAACTTCGTATGGAATTTGAAATAGAATGTGGTGTGGTACTTCACATGTTTATCGTGCCTAAGATCGTGGTTGTCACGTCATTAAATTAAAAGATTAATTTGAGATTAAGTTAATTTATTTAATCCTGAATCAATAAGTGTTAATTTGGCTTTTAAAAAATTAAAATAAAGAGTCAAACTACTTTACTCCGACTCGTCCAGAGGTGTGGGATCTGACACGGCATCTTAGAAATGGGCCGATACTTAAAATTTCAAAATATGATATCTAAATCATTTCAACAAAAATGTATATTAGATCTTAAAAAAAAAACAAAAATGTATAATAGTTTTCTCGTGGATCATGGACTAATACGTACCAGCCAAAAAATGTATATACATATCATATATTATAATAATACTAGTCGTAGACCCGTGCAAAATTGCACGGTTGGCCTATTTCATTGTAAATTTATCATATTTAATTTAATATCTTTTTAGAAGAGTTATGCCCGATTCGATAAAATTAAAACAACTTAATAAGTATCGGATTTAGTTAAATATTTTACGCCGATTCATGGATTTCAATGTAAACAACATCACCTAAACTCTACTCCCTGCGTCCAAATGGAGTATATGCTTGTTAGTTTTAGATCCAGTTTCACTAATTATGGTAAACTCCGTATTCGATAGGTCCAAAACATCTCAATTGATTGAATTGGATGAATTTGCTATATATGCACATAATATACAATAAACAATACTATTCACATAGTTTCTTATTCCACTACATACACCCACGGGTGTTTGATGAAGTGGGACGAACGAAGTATGAAGTTAACATTATGTTTTTTTATCTTTAAAAAATTAGAAATTAAGCATTTTCTTACAAAACTGGTTTTGTACGTACACTTATACAGTATAGCACGTATGATTTTAATATTAGCTAACATATAATGGTCCTACCCAACTCACCCGCGGAACATTTTTGTTGGTATCACTCGCGAAGCTCTTAACTTTCGGCTTAGCTACCCGCGCCCATATTCTTTGTTTGATGCACGTATGTATTAGTCTGATTACACCCACCGCTTTGCATAACAATCATGTACAACTATTTCCAACATAAACGTAACATAATCTATAATTCCTTGTTCCACATAAGAAATAATCATTCTCAAATTTGATATTAATGGCATATATACTTACTATATATGGTAAAATTTCGGTCAAAATTGAAGAAATGATCAAATTTTATTTCCAAATAATTTAGTGTAGAATATATGGTAGGATTTTAGGTTCTGGTAGGAACTCTAGATATATAGGAACTTAGGAACCGATCTCAGCCATAGAAAATCGCTGATCTGACGACTGGGAGGCCACCCGTATCATTAATGGCAATTCCGTAATTTCGTGTAATTTGCTCAAAATCGAGCAAATGGTAAAAAAAAAAAAAAAAAAAAACTTCCTATTCACGTGACTAGTGACTGACCCACCCACTATTGTCACTTTTTTTTTCCTCTACTTTTTTTAATATTGACTGAGTATCTCTCACTCCTCCATCTCACAGTTTCACGTGAGGCACCCAACTCCCAATACTCTCTCTCCTCCATGTTCAAATGAATTTTTCTCAGCTTTTCTCATCTTCACCGACGCCGCTTCACCTCCGATCATTATCGATCAATCATTTCTTTTCCGGCAAATATGATGGCAGTCGTCCGTACTTTTGGCGAAAGAAGGCTTGGAGTTGCCCGCGTGAATTTATTTTCAAAACTTTGAGTTATTTCTTAAAATGAACATCCATCCTAATAAAGATGAACATTCAATTCAAATTGGATGAACATCCACCTTAATTGGATGAACATCCCTTACAAAAGCGATGAACATGTGTTTCATTGTTGATGAACATTAATTTGGAACTTTGGAAGTTGTATGTTCATCTAATTGTAAATATGTTCATCAATTGTAAGTTAAATGTTCATCTTTTTGAGTTAGATGTTCATCAAATTAATGGTGTGTGTTCATCAAAGCGAGTAATAAAAAAGAGTAAAAAAAGATGAGTTTGCCTCCATTTTTATTTTGTTTCTCAATTATGGAGGTGGCTAGAGAAAGAGAAAAGAGGGGAAAATGGAGCAGGAAGGTGATGTAGGAGGTAGCGATGTGGTGGTTGATTGTAGGCGACGGTGTCGGCGGTAGGCTTGATAGCCGGTGGTGGTGGCAGGGAGGTCGGGAAAGGGGGAAATTTGATGAGCAATTGGAGAAAAAAAGGTAAATTGAAGGTGGAGGAGGGGCGCATGG
The DNA here is from genome assembly GCA_963457585.1 of Spergularia bocconei. Taxonomy (NCBI): domain Eukaryota; kingdom Viridiplantae; phylum Streptophyta; class Magnoliopsida; order Caryophyllales; family Caryophyllaceae; genus Spergularia; species Spergularia bocconei. The sequence continues at coordinate 5,512,047 of OY734951.1, read as the reverse complement.
TGTCGCGAACGGTGGGGATAGTGGTGGCCGGCTGGTGGTGATTTCGGGTGGTGTCGGGAGGAGGTCAGGTGTTGCCGTGGTGGTTGGGGTGGTTAGCGGTGGTGGTCGAATTGATGGTGGAGGTTAAGGTGAGGAGAGAGAAAATAAAGTAATTGGGGGTAAATTATTGTTTTTTCTACTAATATATATTAGTATAATATTAGGTTCCTAGAGTTCCTATATAATTAAGGTTCCTACCGGAACCCGACCCTATATGGTAGTATAATAATTGGGCAAAATCTTTGTTATTTATTTGGACAAAATATTAGCAATTAATATCCTTTATATATAGTTTGGCTAATAAAGGAATCAACAAAACATCACTTGTCCTAGTGGTAAAAATTGTCCAAAGGTTTGCCTATTAGTATATATAGTTTGCGTGCCCGTGCCGCGCACAGGGCTCCCTATTTGTATCAATGATACTCATTTCACAACAACAAAAAAAAAAACATTGTCATATAATTGCATTATACACATAAATGTCACATATTGAACATTATTCAATGTATGAAAAAATTATAATTTAGTTGTGAATTCATAATTAAGTGTCAGGTATCACTTAATTAAAGAGTATTAGATAGCTGATATCCTTTATAAAAATGTGAATACTACTCCGTATTGATCGAGTTAAGAGTTTAACTAACAAATATAAGAATAAATACACATCAAAAAATTATGAAATGCACGCCATTGGATTCATATCGAAAAATACTTCCACGTATGTATGTTATCATAAAGTAAGATATCAATGGAGAAAGGAGGTGTCTCAAAATGATGCGATAAAAAATATTTAGTAACCAGTCCCGATGAGGATCTCAATACAGATCAACCTAACCTTTAAAAATTTTACCTCATAATACCCGACTTGATTGATAGACTTTTGAATCAAAATCGACTCGACGTGCAGTTTGAATCAGACCCGACATGACACGATCTCAATATAACCCAACAGCTCTGACCATACATGAAATGGATCTAACCCTCCTAATTTCCAACTCTATTTGTATTATTCATTTATTGTTATATTTGTTGAGATTGCAAATAAAACCCATAATTCTACAATACGTAATCATCTTACCAAGAGAAAACATATTTCGCTTAGTAATTTACATCAATATCGTTATATAATTTATTGATCGTATTACAAATAACAAAGTCATTGACTATAGCATAATTGTGTTAATAAGTGTCTTATTCCGATTCTGTGACTTTTAATCTTGTTGAGGTTTTTGAAACATAACTCTTTCAACAATAAATCATCTTACCAAGAGAAACGTATTCCGCTTAGTAATTTACATCATTATTTCTACATAATTTAATAAGTGTCATGTTCCCGATTCTAACTTTTAATCCAAGTTTTTGAAATATAACTCTTTCAACAAAAAACTACCACACAGAATAGTAGTAAAGGGAGAACTTTATAAAAAAAATTAAAAATAATAACTAACTTAAAGACTTATATTCCATCCAATTTTGATGATGATGTTGCATTCTAAATGTTACGTATTGACCCTTATTTAATGTATGAAAAAAAAAATATTTTAGTTGAGACATAATAAATGTAAATAAATATGTATCGAAGCCCTATATATAGTTATCGTTTCAAAGTTTTATTTAGTCTAATTGTTTGCATCAAAGTTGCCATTATGCGAAAGATCTAAAAACTCGATATGGTAGAAAATGAGTCAACTCAATTCTATTCATGAACCCCTATTCGTGGACCAATGCTACATAACAGAATAATGTTTAACCTAAACTTGATTTCGATTCTTATAAGAGAATGACCTTTTGAAAAATATGAAATAATAGTAGTCAAGAAGAGAGAGAGAGAGAGAGAGAGAGAGAGAGAGAGAGGGGGAGAGAGAGAGGAACTTCATGTATGTCTGGAAATTAAACCAAAAACCATTGAACAAAATTTGAGATGATGAGATCAAATAAATAGGCGCAATGAGGATCTAAAAAATTTAACAACACAAAAGCTATAATACCCGATAGCAACCTGAACCGAAACCGACTCGATTCGACATGTCATAAACATAATATGACCTAACCCGTTCTGACCATACCTATAAATGTAAGGGGAAAACTACAATCATATAAGCAAATGAAACATTTGAAAAATTAGAAACAATATTAGTCAAGAGAATCCAAAAAAGGAGGAAAAAATTATGGTCAAACTTTTATATCATATTCATGTATTAATTCTTTTTTCTCGACAAATTATTACTCTTTTCATAGACATACTTTCTTCACAGAAAAAAATTATACCATTTGAATTTCATTAACTTCTTTATAATGTGTTTGATTTTTTTACATATAAAAATAACATTGATTATAGTAGTTGAACTTTTTGAAATATAACTCTTTCAGCTCTAAATTACCGTACGGAAGAGTCGAATTGTAAAATTACAATAATATATAAGTTGTAAACGGAGAACTTTATGTAGTCACTTCTTTAATAATAACTCACATTTGTTTGCATCAAATGTGCCACGATCCGAGAAATCCAATAAATCGACGTGGTAGAATCTGACTCAACCAAACCTATTCATGAACCCTGCTACAAACAAAATACACCGTACTAATTCTTTGTATAGACATTTATCTTTAAGTACTATGGAGTAGTATAATCTAAACACATTGCCTAATTCTGAAAATTGTTTTTGAAATAAACTCTTTCGACACTTGTACGAAAAAGTAAACGGAAATGTTTATAATCACTTTTTTTTTTTAAGGTTTACACTTTTCTCTAATTCTCTATGATTTACACATTCTTTTTTGAACTCTTTCATTTTTTGTAAGAGATGTGTTGCAAATTGAAACTGTGTCACAAATATTATGATCATGATTAACAAATTATAAGAGAATCATATACTTTGTATAGATTGGAAATCATTTTTTTAGACTGTTAATATTTTCTACACTAAATAGTTTAAGAACTTTCCTTTTTCTATTTAAATTAAAATTATCTAAATATTCAACTAACTATAATTTATAATTGTTTATTACTTTTTCTTATTACTATTTTAATATTTTATATATGTATTTCCATATCCTAATAATCAATAATATTTTTTTAATTCCATCCAATAGGATTGTGCCAAGTGTCCATCAATGAAGGGCTGTACTTGGCTTTTATAATATATATTAGATAATAATAATAATATATATGAAGAAGGCATATGAACAAGTGCTGGACAACTGTACCTGTTACCAGCCAAAAAATAAAAAATTTTAAAAAGTAAAGGGCTCGACAAGTCGACAGCATTAAATTTGACTTTTGACAGCATAGCCTTTTATTCACTCCACAACTTACAAAACGTCTCAAAAAAATAAAAAACTGAAAGTTACGAGGCATTTTCTCCCAAGACTTCAACCTTCAACCTTCCATCTTCAACCTTCATCCCCTTCCATCTTCAACCTTCAACCTTCCATCTTCAACCTTCATCCCCTTCATGTTCAAACCGATCATCTTCTCCGATTTTTGTCTAGAAATGAAAAAGAGAGTAGGCGAATTCATTACTTCATCTGAGCGAATTAGATCGGGAATTGTAGCGTTCGAATTCGCTATCGTACGCCGTTTGCGAACGACCGATCTAGATCGGCATTCGCTGGGGGTCTAAGCGAATTCTGTAATTCCTCAATTTGATGTGCCCCTAATATCTCAAACAACTTCCGTGATTTCTCAATCTGCTGTGCCACTATTATCTCAAACATCTTCCATAATTTCTCAATCTTCTGTGCCACTGATTCCCCCCACATCTTCCGTAATTTCTCAATCTTCTGTGCCACTAATTTCTCAAACATCTTCGCTGTTTTCTCAATCCGCTGTGCCACTAATACCTCAACCAACTTCCGTAATTTCTAAATCTGCTGTGCCCCTAATCAGTGATACAGAATTCGCTCAGACCCCCAGCGAATGCCGATCTAGATCGGTCGTTCGCAAACGGCGTACGATAGCGAATTCGAAGGCTACAATTCCCGATCTAATTCGCTCAGATGAAGTAATGAATTCGCCTACTCTCTTTTTCATTTCTAAACAAAAATCGGAGAAGATGATCGGTTTGAACATGAAGGGGATAAAGGTTGAAGATGGAAGGTTGAAGGTTGAAGATGGAAGGGGATGAAGGTTGAAGATGGAAGGTTGAAGGTTGAAGTATATACATTTTTTGGCTGGTACGTATTATTCCATGATCCACGAGAAAACTATTATACATTTTTGTTTTTTTTTTAAGATCTAATATACATTTTTGTTGAAATGATTTAAATATCATATTTTGAAATTTTAAGTATCGGCCAATTTCTAAGATGCCGTGTCAGATCCCACACCTCTGGACGAGTCGGAGTAAAGTAGTTTGACTCTTTATTTTAGTTTTTTAAAAGCCAAATTAACACTTATTGATTCAGGAGTAAATAAATTAACTTAATCTAAAATTAATCTTTTAATTTAATGACGTGACAACCACGATCTTAGGCACGATAAACATGTGAAGTACCACACCACATTCTATTTCAAATTCCATACGAAGTTTAAAATTAGTACGGAGTGGTACTTGTTAAACACTTAAACTATCCATATAAAAAAAAATAGGTACATTTCAATATATTTTTTTCTTCAATAAATTCATATGATAAAATATACGGATATGTAAAAAAATTAGAAAATTAGTGGAAAATTATATTGTAACCCCGAAGTATATTGCATACTTGTAGTCTTGTACCCCCTCTAATGTATCAATTGTTCATCAAAAAGGCTTGGGGATACAAAAATTGCATATAACCATGGGTTACGGTACGATATAAAATATACGGTTAAGTTTATAGTTTAGAAAAAAATAACCACAATAATACATGTTTATTTATTTATTTTGGATATGCCAAAAATAAACAGTAATTTTATTGCAAAACGGAAATTTTTTGGAAACAACTCCTTTGAGGAGTAAAATTTTAGTTACAAGTTATATCATGTATATGAATAAAATTGAGTTATTAATTATTATCAATATAGGTGTGATTTGTCATTTTGTCCCATTGTTAATTCGCAAGACTAAAAATAATAATCATATTGTAACAAAAAAAAAAAAATAGGCATCATAATATAAGGTATTATTATTTTCCCTAAACCCTATAAACCCTAAACCCCAAACCCTAACCCTAACCCTATAAACCCTAAACCCTATAAACCCTAAACCCTAAGGTTCGATCTTGTTACGGATTGAGAATAATGAAGTTCAATGGGACTAAATGTATTGACATGATGTCGAATTGTCGATCACGAAATATGTTAATAGTTTCAACCATGTTTGATTACGTTAAAGCTACGTATGTTTTCCCGATACTACCAGAACTAAATTGAATTGTATCTGTTTACAATATAAAACACAAAATAAGCTAACAACTCAACACCTAAAGTTACGGAACTAAATTGATCAACTCTCATGTATTGTAAGTTTAAGAGATCATATGTATGTTACCGATCTTATATGTACACCACTAAGTTTGAAGTTGTATTAGACTTATAACTCTTAGACTAACTTTAAAGTCGTATCATATCTATCTTGCCGATTTTATATTTTTCTTACTATTCGGGACATGTCGACTACTATACAAAACTATAGTCGTTGCTGAACCACTGGATTTGGCCGCCCCGGCAAAACAGTACATAACGGCAAATCACTCCGTAAGAACGTTCGTTTGTCATACTACGTACGAGATTCAAAACTAGTATAATATAACCAAAAATAAATTTAGAAATAATGTTTTTCCTAGGAGTAACGTTACTATTGTCGTACTAATGTAACGTTTAGGCTAATGTTAAAAAAAAGAAAAAAAAAAAAGAAAAAGGAATTTGTGCAATGAATACGCTATCACAGGCCAACTTCCCATGCTCCTAGGTCTAAGCAAATCATAACAAATACTCTGCATTTCACTTTTCAATAGTGAGAAGTGGAATAGCAAGAGCCGCCATGGCTAATATTAAAGGGATGAGTCCAGTAGAAATTAATCATCCACATCAAAAATTAAACTTTCTTAATTCCCAACTCATAGCCTCATACTTCTTCAAAACTATTCTTTCCTCAGTTGGTATGGCCTTTGGTAAAAGAAGTCGTGCATCAACTTCAATCCAACCCAGCAATGACGAAAACCACCCTTCCAATGACGAGATGCACCATGAAACAATTAGTGATGATGAAATAGAGGTTTACGGATCACAAAACCAGGCTCCCGCTCGATCCGAAACCACACCAGAAACACTCACCGAACCTCACCTATAAAAAATTAAGCCTTTACATGCTGAGATTACATGGCTTGAACCTCGACCGCGCCCGGGGGGGCTACGGAGATGGAAATGTAACCACTGCCCTACTGTATGTACATCCACTTACACAAGGATACATGCCCATTTTTTTGGTCCGAAAGTCAGAGCGAAAACAAATGTCAAGCGATGCGAAAAGGTGAAAGAAGCAGACTTTTTCCGAAAGCTCAAACAAAGGGTTCAACAAAGTGAAGATGAGGGCGTTTCTGCGTCTCTGACCAAATCAACCCTCACACAAAGGGAAGCACCTAAACTTGCCAAAACAATTGAAGGTAGATTGGCCAATTTGAATTGGCATGCTGCTGATTTGAGCATAATGAAGTGCTTGTGTGCTAATGGAATTCCATTCAATGTTCTGAGAAGTCCTTATTGTATTGACATGATAAGAGATGTGAATTGGTGTGCGAAGGGCTATAAATCGCCATCCAGCGAGAAAGCAAGAGCTTCCTTGCTTGATGAGACAAAGAGAAAAGTAGAGAGTGATTTGGGTCCACTGCAAGATACATGGTATACCCAAGGTGTTTCCATAGTATCAGATGGATGGAGTAACGTCAAGGGAGAACATTTGATAAATGTAATTGCTGCAAACAGTAGGGGCGCTATGTTCATGCACGCGTCCAACTTTTCTGGAGAAACAAAATCCGCCGAATTGATATCCGAGTTCTTGCTGAAAGCCATTGAAGATATCGGCCCCCAAAACGTTATCCAAGTCGTCACTGACAACGCTAGTGCTTGTGTAAAGGCGAGGAAGCTGATAAGAGATGTACATCCTCATATATTTCAAACACCTTGCGTTGTGCATACCCTCAATTTGCTGTTCAAAGACTTACATAATACTTTCGAATGGATGGGTACCACACGTAAGGCTGGTAAAAAAGTGATCAAATTTTTCAATGGCCATGATAAGCCAAGAGCAATGTTTAAATCTAGATCAACGAAGGTTCTTTTACGTGTGGCAAAAACAAGGTTTGCATCCTTGTACATTATGGCAAAGAGGTTGTTGGATGTTAAGGATGCATTAGCCACTACCGTTGTCACTAGGGCCTGGAAAATGTGGTTGGCAAAGCAAGAGACTAAAATCAAAGATGAGGGTACTGAGGTTGCTGCAACTATTAATAGCGACAAGTTTTGGGAAGAAGTCCAGAATACGGTGAGTATTACTAAACCGATTTGGCTTGTGCTGAAATTTTGTGATGGTGATGGTCCGAGAATGGGTGAGATTTATGAGCGAATGGATAATCTACTAGGAGAGGTTCAAGAAAAGGTGTTGGCTAGTACTCATGCAGATGATCTTCCAAAAATAAAGGAAATAATCATAACCAGGTGGGACAAGATGAACATCCCTTTACATTGCCTAGCTTACGCCCTTTGTCCCAGATTTTACGATGCTGATTACTTAGAGGCTCCGGCTCCTGGTGGATTGGCTAGGATGGCTCCTAATTTAGACCAAGAGGTGATGTCTAATTGTTTTGAGGCTTTTGAAAGCATAGCTGAAGATGCAGTTGAACAGAAGTTGCTTCGGGATCAATTTGCTGATTTTCAGATGAAGAAAGGTATTTTTCCCGTCCCGAAGCCAAAGTCGATGCCATAACTAGAGACGCGGTAGATTGGTGGGCTTTGTATGGTTCACAAGCTCCTCAACTTGCTGAAGTGGCCAAGAAAGTCTTATCTCAACCGGTCGGTAGCTCCTCGGCAGAGAGAGTTTGGAGTACATATGGGTTCATCCACAACTTAAAAAGAAATAAGTTGACTGATGCTAGGGCCGATAAGCTAGTTCACATCCATTGTAATCTACGTCTTATCGCTCGTTTGACCAAAGAGTATATTAGTGGGCCATACAAGAAATGGGATGTTAATCCAGAAGAAGTTGACTTGGAATTTTCACCTACTGAACTTGACAATATGATGTGGCAGCTAGATACAGATTTTGTGGAAGATCGGTCTGGAGATGGTGATGTTGGTAGTGAACAAGGGGAATCTTCGTCTAAAAGGACAAGGGTGGATCAGGTTTACAGTCGAAAGAAATAAAGAATCCATGGATTAGCTTTCGTCTCTCGTTTAACTTGTTTATGTCTTGATTAGCATTCCGTTAAGTTAAGGACTATCTTATGATTTCAAATTTGGGTTTTCAATCTAGTACTTAATAAAAATTTCTGATTAGTTTGGTGTTTATCATTTTTACTTGAAAAAAATTCTGATATTTCACTAATAAATAAATCGTATTATAAACCGAATTCCTATTCCGAATTCCTATACGAAAACACTCAGCGAATTGAATTCGCCTGGGGGTAGCGAATTCCGAATGCGAATTCGTATTCCGCACTGTAGCGTATTCCGAATTGTGTGACACTGATCCGACGGTCTTGGCTTGGGCAGTTTGGACAGCGCTTGTCTTTTCCTCGATCCTGATCAAAACGTGTTGCACACTCGCTCTGGTTGTTTATACGAATATGGAGCTGATGCTTTCCCATTCACCAAAGACCACCTGCTCTCCTTGAAACGAAAAGGTGAGGAGCTCAAGATGAGGTTGGATCCCATTTACAAGCAAACCCGTTATTGTGCAGTCAGCCCTTCTGTTTATGGGCCAGACGATCCCCTGGTCAAGGAGCATTTGTCCCTGGAGGAACTCTTGTGCTGCGATCCCAATACGGTCCTTGGGAGATGTGGCGGGGTGGCGAAAAGGTAACTATTTCAGAGCTCAGCGAGAAGAGGTGTGTCATCTTGTACGTTTGCTGCGACGGTCATTTCATGGAAACACTAGATAGCATCTGCAGAAAACATGATAGTAAGTATGAGATAGTGCTTGTATCCAATTCCATCTATTCTGACGAGCCCTCGTACTCCAACACTCTCGAGCTGGGCTTACAAGAGACGAAGAATATATCGTCATCTTGGTGGAAGTTGCCCTTTGTCGATGAGGTTAGCCGTAGGCTGTTACGACTATCCAATGTTGGGGACTGTATAGGTGACCGTTTTATCATTTGGGCTGATGGTGGCGCTTCTGGGGAGCTTAACGCAATAGATTTGATCAGGTGTAAAGGCTACGACACATGTCCCTGCACTCGTAAGCAGTGGTTAGATGACAGGCTTTCCAGTCTGAGGTCACTCACCATAGAGTCAATTTTGGGTGAGAATGCTCGCCTTTGCCGTGCCGATTCTGACGTGGACGTAGGAGGACTTTCTGTTCTCAAGGGGCGCAATGTCCTCCTTTACTTTTCCTCATTGTATACCGTAGCCATCGATGAGGATTACCGGCGTATGCTGTGGGACTATTGCGATCAGATCAAGAAGGATCATCCTGGCTTTATGATGATCTTTGTACCCATGGATGATACGCGATTGCCCAAGCTGCATCAACAGCTGCCGTGTCCTAGACTGTCCCTTCCTCCCGCACCCTCCGATCCAGAGGTTGTAAGACAGTTTAATAACTGTGTCGTTGCATTCGGGGCCGACAACAAGATGAAATCCTTACTTTCATGCCAAGACCGTCTCTCTGACCAAACTGTGTGGGTGTCACTGTTTGATGATACTCTTTGGGAGGATCTCCTCTGTGACTTGCTCGAGGAACTAGATTCTTTTTGATGGTACGTACAGTCCAGTATCTCACCCACCACCTATCCTTATTATGCTTTCTGTGTCTTAGTGTTCACTTTATCTTATCAGCTATTTTTTTTCTTTAATCAAACTAAGCGAGGTGAGTGTCTAGTCCTTTCCACGTTCTTGGTGATTATGTTTGCATGTTACTTGTAGATAAAAGATTTTGTGTGAAAATAATCTAGTTCTTAATAGTTGAAAATACCCATTTTCCAGAGCTGTAGAGCAACAGAATCTACGGCTTACTTGTATACGCTCCTCTCCATAGAAGATGTTATTCTAGGCATAAGAACAACTGAAGAAGAATAGTTACCTCTACGAGGGAGCTTGTTATGTGCTTGGAACAATCGTTGAATTCACTAAGCCAAACTTTTGATCCATGCTTGTGGTGGACTAAGGCTTAGTCGTAGATTTAAGTTGAGACATGATATGGGACAGAAAATGGGTTGTGTCTTACTATATCGCTATATGGCATTGTTTGATTTTTTTTAGGCGCCTTTCAGTTGGCAAAATCTTTTGATTTGACGTATACTCTTTTAGATGCGAATGGACATAGGTAGTGGATGGGGGGTCCAAGGCGCGGCTGAGCCTGACGGCTAATCCTCTTTTAATCTGGTTTCTTTTTACGTATGTAATGGCCGAGTCCGAGAATTTGTACCTGTTTGATTAAAGTTTGGTTGCTCTGTTTTTGGGTTTTTTAACCCCTTTGAAGAGAACTTTATAATTTAATATACCTTGATTTTTTTTTTCCTTTGTGATTGTTACTCCATGTACTAATGGTTGTCTGCATTTATTTCATTGGGCAGATTATCTTTACCTTTTCGAATTGCACAATCTGATCAAGCTCACAAGCAAAGTCAGTCGTCCTACAATTACCTAGCTTACAATATGTTGCTATTTTACAGCCACTCATAGAGAACTTAACCTAGTGAGCGTCATGCTACGCTGTTGGAGCTTTTCTAAAGAGTGTGTTTTATCCCCTGCTTTCGCATGTCATGTGTGGTCATGGTATATAAGTTTTGTGTTAAAAAGACGTGTCTATCGGATCATGTACATTATTATGTTAATGTCTATCTCTATGGGTTACATTAATTGAGACATGTATGTGATACAGGGGTAGTTAATTAGAAAGTTAATTAGAACATTGTTAGATGTAGTTAGCTCAATTTGGGTATAAATACCCCTCTTGTACTCCTTTTACAATCAGATAATCAATCATAATGAAAATCATGTCTTTCCTCTGATTTCTGTCTCAATTCTCTCTCTTCTTCCTAAGCGTCTTCTTTACGCTTTTCTGTTATACTTTCTGTTACAAACTTCTTCTACAAGTTTGGCAGTTATTTCTATCTTCTTCTTCCTTCTTCTGCAAATCTTCTCGGTTGAGCTCGGCTCCCGTCTTCTCCTTCGCGGTCATCTGTGCTAATTACAGTGGCATTCATCTGCTACTGTATCATTGGTATCAGAGCGATCTGATCCTCGCCTCCTCGGCGAGCTTCCGCAACACGCTATTGCAATTAAACTGGCGCGAATTCATCACCAATTGTACCAGACACAAACACAACTTAATCGACCTCAAACTTCAGCAACAATGGTGGAGCAAGGTATGGCGGCGATGCAAACTCAACTGAACCAAATGGAGACGATGCAGGCTCAGTTGAACCAAATCATGGCGATGCTACGCCAATCAGAAACCGGAAATGGCGGAAATAGGCACAACGGCAGCACCAATGAAGCAAACAATCAGGAAACTTCCTCGCGAAGCTTCAGAATTGCTCCAAAAGTCCAATTTCCTCAATTTGACGGCTCGGAGGTAACTTCTTGGTTGCGTAAATGTGAGCAATACTTCACTTTGTGCAAGGTAGATGTCAATCAGAGGGTGAATATGGCTTGTTTGAACATGATTGGAGAGGCTGGAGTTTGGGCAATCCATTATCTTGCTGTGAATAAAAATGCTTCTTGGATTGATTTTGTAATGGCTTTACCATCAAGATTCAGGGTTGATAGCATCAATGTAGGAAATGTTGCAACTGAAATTGGTGGAATGATGCTGCAAGAAAGTTGTGACAGTGGTGAATTACCTGGTGCGGTGTCGGAAATTTCGAAAGAAGATCTTCCCGAGGCTTCACAACGAAATCAATTCTCTGAAATTGACGGATTTGATCGAAATCAGTCAACAATGGAGCATCAAGGTCTTTTTGGAGTTTCAGAAACTTCTGAAATTGGTGGAATCGTGCAAGAAAGTTTCGACAGTGATGAATTTTCTGCGCTTTCGGAAATTTCGCAAGAAGACACAGCAGACATGACTGATGGTTTGCAAGGAAATCTAGGGAATGAAATTGCTGAAATTGAAGGTTATGTGATGGAGCTCACTGTAGAAAAGGAGTCAGTAGAATGGAAAGAGGAGATGAATCAGCATAATAGTATGAATATGATGGATATAAGTATGGCAACTACTATGGACAGTAGTAAAATTTGTGAAATCAGGCCCTGTGATCAAGTTTCTAGGCCCAAGAGTCTGTATGGGGACACTGAAAGTAGTAAAAATCAGGAAAACTGTGTGAATGCTGGTGTAAAAATCAGGAAAATGCCATGTTCTGGAAATGTTGCAAGGAATGTAGCAAGTCAGCCTACTCAAGGTCCGGAAATTGCTGGTTTTTCAGACTGTCATGGGAAGACAGGTTGCGGAATGTCTTTTCCTATTGTTAATGAGCAATACGAAAGTGTTGCAGTGATGACTGTGGTTTCCGACAACACTTCTGGCTTCCCTGGGAGAATTGAAGAGGGTATTGTTATTGAAATAAATGAAGAGTTTGATGTTGTTGAAGTAGTAGATAGAAATAATGATAGAGGCACAGTTGAGAATTTCAGTGTGAATTTGAATGCGGCTAAGTGTTATGGGATTTTTGCATATGTTTCTAATGTGGAAAATATGCAATGTCCACCATCTAAATCAAATGGGAGTGCTGTAAAACAGTCTGATGTGAGTCATGTAAAGCCAATTGATGGTGATCAATCTTCAGAATGCAGTGAGGAGGAAGGGACTTTCCAAGAGCTAAGCATGTCAATTAAAGTTGCTTGTGTACATCGACTGTCAGTCAAGTCTCCTGCATTGTTGATGATAATGCTGTGTTCTGTGAGGAGAAGGAGAAAATTTGATCCAGGGGGCAGGACTGGTGCTGCAGGGACTCGGAATGAAGGCTACAGCCAGGCAGGGACTTGTGAGCAAAGTCAGTGGTAGGGACTTGTGAGCAAAGTCAGTTGCAGGGACCTGGAATGCAAAATGAAGTTGGGCAGGGACTTGATAGCAAATTAGCTTTGAAATGGGAAGAATGGTGAAAGTCAGTTTGTAGTGAGAATAATGGTGAAGAGTTAGGAGCTATTCCATGGTTTGGCAGCAAGGTTTCTATCATTAGAAGACTTGAGGGCAAGTCTTGTTCTAAGGAGGGTGGATTGTTACAGGGATTGATTAGCAAATGAATTAGATCAGTTTTAGTTTCTATAATTGGAGAGTTGAGGGCAACTCTTGTTTCAAGGGGGAAGGATTGATACAGGGGTAGTTAATTAGAAAGTTAATTAGAACATTGTTAGATGTAGTTAGCTCAATTTGGGTATAAATACCCCTCTTGTATTCCTTTTACAATCAGATAATCAATCATAATGAAAATCATGTCTTTCCTCTGATTTCTGTCTCAATTCTCTCTCTTCTTCCTAAGCGTCTTCTTTACGCTTTTCTGTTATACTTTCTGTTACAAACTTCTTCTACAAGTTTGGCAGTTATTTCTATCTTCTTCTTCCTTCTTCTGCAAATCTTCTCGGTTGAGCTCGGCTCCCGTCTTCTCCTTCGCGGTCATCTGTGCTAATTACAGTGGCATTCATCTGCTACTGTATCAGTATGAATGTTGCTACTCTCATCTGGTTGGCATGACTAAAGAATCTGTGTAGGTATTGTTTAATGTTGTGCCCGTTTCGAGCAAAACTACTACTCTCTGACTCAGTTTCAAATCGTGCATGTTTCGGATTTTAATCAGTTATCTGGAGTCAGATAGTGTCCTGTTAAGCCGCGATAGTGTCGATTCAGGGATTGTCAGCTCCATGGGTAAGCTGCTTCTCCACTGCTCATTCTTGTAAATTGCAGTTTTCTGTTCGCTATAGGTGCCTTCCTTCTCAGTATGTACTCTTTCTAAAGATGGCAGTCAATAGTGTCCGGTCGGCTTTGGGCTTAGACCGGATTGGTATCATTAACTTTTGTATTCAAGTTTTCAAAATTGTTGGTTTGTTATTGTGTCCAATGTTCTGGTAAATGAGTAACCTGTACTGTGTGTTTTGACTGTTGCCATTACACCTTAATCTTGTGTTGATCCAACAAATTGATCTGCTAATGTGTTTTTAATTTAATATTCTTTGGGCGTAAGTGCGTAACGTAATAATGACTACTTTTGTGTTAGCTAGCTAAGTAGCCCTAAAAGAGCAGTCCTTATACTATACACCACGGTGTACGGTGTTCACCGTACACCATGACACGTGTCACGTTTTGATTAGGCGGAGGGAAAAAAAACTGAAAACTCAAGGAAAAAAAAAAAGAAGAAAAATTCCCCTCTATCCCCTCGAGTCCTCCCCTCCCCGACCCCCCTTCTCCACAACCCAGCCACAGTTGCTACCACCACACGCCGCTCCGGCCACCACCAAGCCACTCCCCGCCCACCATTCCCGACGCCTCCCTCACCTCCATTTTCTCTCCTCATTAATTCTCTCTTCACATTATTATTTTTAAAACTAAAAAAATTGAACAATATAAATTTAAGAATTGAGTAGGATTAGCCATGGATTTGAGAAGTAAACCCCATGGATATTACCCATGTAGTTCATGGATATTATGGGGGTGTTGTATGGATAATTGGGTCGAAGTTCATGGATGTAATTGAAAAACAAAAATCAAATCCCCAAATTCATGCCACCACCACCGGTTAATCGAGCCTCGTTTTACGGTCACCACCGACGCCCCACCCCTATGCCGCCGGCACAACCAGCAACATACACCAACAATTCAAATTTTATTGGTTTCAAAGAGAAAAATCACCAATTTTTAAAAAATTATTCAAAATTACTCCTCATGGATTTAACATGAGAAGTTGATAAAAAAAATATGGATTTTATAACTATGATGTATGGATCTTATCAATAATGTTCATGGATGTATCTCCAAAAACAAGATCCATGACACAAATGAAGTATATCCATGACATACCTTATTAAGATCCATGTGTAGAAGTGTGAGACATTGACGGCAACAACGTGGCAGGGCGGCGGTGGTGGTGGACTATGTGGTGGTCGGCGACGAAGACGAAGAGGAAGGGAGACTAGCTAAGAGAGAGAAATAAATGAAGGAAAAAGATGAAGGAATGCGTGAAGAGGAAGGGGGAATAGGAGAGAGAAAAAAAAAGGAAAAGGAAAGAATTGAGTTTTTTTTAGTTATGCAGTTTTTTTATTTTTTTCTTTCACCCAATTACACGCTGACACGTGTTACGGTGCACCATGGACATGGTACACCGTGGTGTACCATATAATTTGCGCTAAAAGAGTGCTGGCTTCGATAAAAAAAAAAGTGCTGGCTTGACTACATCAAAATTATATTATATATAATTTATTTTCCAAAATTAGTATTATAATTTATTTACTTTTTTTTAGTATAATAAAAAAAGTCAAATTCACTTAAGATTATGTTGCTTTTCTGACCAAATTACCTTAAATTAACTACTTACCAACAGAAAATATTGCGGATGAGGGGCGGCGGGGATTGTATACTACGAAGATTTTGGAAATTAAGTTTATGATGTAAAGAAGTTTATGAAGATTTTGGGAATTAAGATGAGGATACTATATGGGAGGATCTCTGCCGGACTTGCTTGAGCAACTAGATTGGTAATTAAAGAAAAACTAAGTACTACTAGCTATTACATCCACCCACGGGGGAACCAGTGTTTCGGTAACATCCACCCTGCCACCCACCACTTTACTTCTTATTCTTCTTTTTGTGCAATCTAGGAGGAGAGTGTCTAGTGCTATTCACGATCTTAGTGATTATGTTTGCATGTTAATCGTACGTAGATAAAAGATTTCATTTTAGTGTGATAATAATCTAGTCCTTAATAGTTAAATAAACCCATTTTCCAGAGCTCTACATCAATGGAATCCGCGGGTTAATTGTATACTACACGCTGCTCTCCATAGATGATTTCATTCTAGGCTTAAATATATCAGCAACTGAAGAAGAATAGTCACCTCTTCTCATCTTCGAGGGAGATTGTTATGTATTTAGAGCCTACTGTTGAATTCACTTAGCAAATGTTGTGATCCACGTCACTTAGCCGATTTTAGTCGCTGATATCAGTTTTATAACTGTGTTCAATTTTGTTGTGATGCGTGTTAATCACTACTTCACCTTAACCTTAATTATGATTATGATGATCTAAGAAATAATTAATCTGCTAATGTCACGTGTGCTTTTTTTTTTTGAATAGAAGGAAATTCATTCATAATAATTAGTCATACGGCATCTACAACGAATACTGAAATTATCAAAATACACATCAAATAAAATCAAACCTCAACAAAACTACGATCATTATGTTAGATGACTCGTAATCCGAAAACCCTCTATAATAATGCTGTTTCATGATACAGCTTCATGTCACGTGTGCTTAAATCAGCAGAGTTTGGGCGTAACGTAATCATCACTACTTTTGTGTTAGCCTTAGGGGCATGCTTCGATTGAGAGTTTGAGACTGTTGTGGTTGGATTTCCTGTTATGAACCTAGTTTGTTATTATTTTTTTATTATGATCATAATTTACTTAAGATTATGTTACTATTTTTTTTTGAAATCAAGATTATGTTACTTCTAGTTCTGACCAAATTACCTTAATTTAACCAACTACCATAAAAAAAATTTGCCTAGAAATTCCAAGGGGCGGCGGAAATTATATATAAACTTCAATTTAGTATTAGATTACCATAAATTTGTTTAGTAGTAATCATTATCATTATTATTATAATAATGGAGGAAGGAGATAAAAAGAGGCCGTCGGAATAAGAGCTACGGATGATGATGGAGGAAACACGGAAGATGTTTGAGGAATCAGTGAGGCAGCTGATGGAGGAAGTAAATCAGAAGATGCAGGAAATAACGAATAGATATACGGCGGAATTGGAGAAGAAGATGGAGATACATATCGAAAGATTGATGGAGAAAACGATGAACGAAGGCGAGGAGATGGACAAAGTGATCATGGAGAAACAAGATAAGATGATGGAGAAAACGATGAACGAAGGCGAGGAGATGGACAAAGTGATCAGGGAGAAACAAGATAAGATGATGGAGAAAGCGATGAACGAAGGCGAGGAGATGGCGAAAGAAGAGAAGATGATGGAGCTACCCTGCGAGTTAGAAGAGATGATGGAGATGGAGGAGGAAAGAGTGAAGATGAAGCTTTCGAGTTTGGAGTTGAAGCAAAGCAGCAGCAGCAGCCCGCGTAAGCGTTTTGATCCCTGTAGTTGTTTCCCGTATCCTCACAATAGTTTGGAATCTACAGCCGGTCCTGATGATGACAAAATCGATTTAGACAACTATTTTTGTCCTCCTCATCTTAAATTTGTAAAAGGCCAGCCTTTGGATGTGGTTGATTTACTCTCGAATCGAGGTCAACTGGGCTACCTTGTCCGTAACAATGGTGATCGTGTTGGCTTAGAAGATGCGATTTCTGGGAAATATTTACTAATCTATTGTCTCAATGTGCCTGTGTTCCGTTCTGGTCCCGTCACCCTTAATTGCGATGCTGCGATTCGGGCCTACTCTAAGTTAATAGAGCAGGAGAAGAACTTTGAGATGGTTATTGTGGCTAAGATGCGAAACGATTTTGTAGCCGAGTATGATGAGATTGAGCAGGAGGCTGCTTTTAACCACGTGTTCTCCGCTTTCCCTTGTCTCGCCATCCCCTTCTCCCACTCCGAGTCCAGCAACTCTGTTTGCGACCGTCTTGACTTGGGCATTAAGGACAGGGCTTGTCTTTTCCTTGATCCTGAACAAAAGGTGTTGGACAATGACCCTGATTGTTTATACAAATATGGAGCTGCTGCTTTCCCATTCACCAAAGAACACCTGCTGTCCTTGGAACGGAAAGACGAGGAAAGAACACCTGCTGTCCTTGGAACGGAAAGACGAGGAGCTCCAGCTGAGGTTGGATCCCATTTACAGGGAAACCCGTTATTCTCTACGCGGCTGTCATCATGATTTTTTTGCCCCGGATGATCCCCTGGTGAAGGTGCCTCTGTCCCTGGAAGAACTATTGTGCTGCGAACCCAATACTTCCCTTGATAGATGTGGCGGAGGTGGCGAAAAAGTAACTGTTTCAGAGCTCAGCAAGAAGAGGTGTGTCCTCTTGTACCTTTGTTATGACGGTAAAATCATGGAAACACTAGACAAACTCTGCAGAAAACATGATAATAAGTATGAGGTAGTCGTCGTATCCATTGCCATCCATTCTTCTGACGAGTCCTCGTACTCCAAGGCTCTTGAGCTCTTCTTACAAGAGAATAAGAATATATCGTCATCTTGGTGGAAGCTGCCCATCCTCGATGAGGTTAGCCGTAGGCTGTACCGACTAGCTAACATCAGCTCTCGTGGAGGTTATGACCGTTTGATCACTTGGGCCGATGGTGGCACAAATGGGGAGCTTAACGCAATGTATTTTATCAGGTGGAAAGGCTACGACACATATCCCTGCACTCGTAAGCAGTGGATAGATGACAGGCTTTCCAGTCTGAGGGCACTCACCCTAGAGTCAATTTTGGGTGAGAATGCTCGCCTCCTCTGTGGGAGATCTGACGACGACTTAGGTGGACTTTCTATTCTCAAGGGGCACAATGTCCTCCTTTTCTTTACCTCATTGTTTTTGTTAACCGTGAATGATTATCGCCGGGATATGCTGAGAGACTATTGCTTTCAGGTCCAGGATAATCATCCTGGCTATATGGTGATCTTTGTACCTAATGATGATACGCGACTGCCCAAGCGGTTTCAACTACCGCTGTTGTGTCCTAAACTGTCCCTTACTCCCACACCGCCCGATCCAGAGGTTGTAGGACATTTTATAGACTGTGTCGTTGCATTCGGGGCCGACGGCAAGATGAAATCTTTACATCCACTCCTAGACGACCGTCTCCCCCACAATACAGACCATATAACAGAGTTGGTGTCGCTGTTTGATGATACTCTTCGGGAAAATATCCGCCGCGACTTGCTCGTTGAACTCGAGAATATGGGTTATTATTGATGCTACGTACTGTCCAGTAATCCACCCACCTCCTATCCTTATAATGCTTTCTGTGTCTTATTGTTCACTTTATTTTATCAGCTATTTTTTTTAACAATTTTACTAGGAGTCTATATGTAGACAACAAAAAAATTGTCTATATCATTGCCACATCAGCATGTAGTAAATTATCCCACATATGCAGTATATTGTCTTGGGTATGGAAATCAAAGGGGGGGAAAGGAACAGAGAAAGATTTTTACCTTTTATAGGTTAAGGGGAATGGGGTGGAATGGTTTACTTGGAAACAAAGAAAAAGTAATTAGATTGATTAACAAGAAAAAAAAAAGGAAAGAATAAATAAATAAATAAAACAGCTCAATCCTTCATTCCACGTAATTCCTGCCAATTTGCCAAAACAATTTTTTTTTCTAAAAAAAAAAAAAAAGAAGGGGGATTAGGAAGTTAGACGAAACATATATACTCCGTACCAAAAGTACACAACAACAAATTAAAAAAAAAAGTCTAAATGTTTTAATTTTTCAAAAAAAAATGTAACGTTTGAATCTTGCAAACCAATTTACCCTGTAGTAAATTAACACAGTTCTACAGTAAACTTTCAAAACATGTAAGTAAATTAATAAAATTTGCAATAAGTATATACCAAATGGCATAACTTTAAATCTTGATTCACAATAATCATCACCACCAATATTTCAATACCAAACAAACTTGAATTCTTTGGAATTAAGGCGTTAGTTTGAAAAGGTTGGATCGAATTAGTCTTATACACATAAAATACTAGAGAGAGTAATAAATGTACATATGATGTGTGTGATGAATAACCTCTATTTTGAGAAGTCACTAGTAGTGTCCTAAAAATTCATTCTTAATTTAAGTGACATATCTCGATATAAAATTTTGGGTGAAGTATCTCAAAATTTTCTGCATGTATTAGTTGGGCTATCTCAAATCTGTTTACATTAAGACTAAGGTTAAGTAAATTTTCATTGACGCAATGTAAATTGTCGAAAATATTAGTAAAACAACAAAAATTATAGTAAATATATACAAGAGTGTCGTAACTTTAAAACACCACTTATTACCACCAATCCTCCACTACCACCTTAACTAAGCTTTCTCGAAAATAAGATATTCCAGTCGGTTAAATTTTTATAACAATTAAGTTCTCTTCGATTTTGAAAGACTTAATAAGATGGTCTACTCATGGGCACAAAGTACTAGCTATAGAACGTGATCCATATGTAGTATATGATGTGGGTCAGTTAGATGAAACCTCTGTTTTTGAGAAGTCGCTACTAAATATCCCTAAAGCTTATTCTTTACTTTAGCGACATGATCGATCCTATATAAAATTTTGTGAGCTAGTTAATATGTCTAATTTAGTTGGAGTATCCAAAATTTGTTTACATTAAGAGTAAGAATAAGTAAATTTTTATTGAAGTGTAGTAAATTTTCGAAAAACTTAGTAAAACAATAAAGTTTGTAGTAAATATCTAGTAAAAGTCGTAACATACATTCAGACTCCATTATTGAAGATAATCATTACCACCGACCCCTACTACCACAATACCACCTTAACTTTGAATTTCTCGTAAATCAAATGTTCTAATTGGTTCACCTTTATAACAATAAAGTTCATTCTCTTCGATTTTGGAAGATTTAATAAGAATGGTCTTATGATAATGCACACATTGTACAAGCTAGGCTAGCTAGCTACTAGCTAGCTAAAGAGCGTGATCCATATGTAGTATATGACGTACTTAGATGAAACTGATATGGCATAAATGTGGTGTGTTAATTCGGTTGATTTAGGCGTCTTAGTGTCTATTTGGGCATGGTTTTATCGTAATTCGTAGAGCACACCACTCGGAGTATTTTTGAAGATTATTCGTTGGTTTTACGAGTTTTTTTAGTGGCCTTACACCCTTTTGGCCTGGTAGTCTCGGACAATACTAGGGGATCAAGCTACGAGTTGGAACTAATTTCGAGTTAGAGTATTTCAAATTTGTTTCCATTAAGGGTAACAATAACTAAAATTTCATTGACGTGTAGTAAAATTTTGAAAATATGTTCTTTTAGCTTGAAAACAACTGTTTTCATGTATTGGTAAAGTGGTTGTTTGCCTCTTTTAAATAATTTTGATATTTTTGACCAAAAAAAAAAATGATATTAAAACTACTCTATACAACAAGAACTTACCTATGATCATTTCGGTTGCTCTTATTTTCACAAACCAAGGATTTTTTTTTCTTTTTCTTATTTCCTAGTAGGCCGGAATGTGGAAAAGAAACACTAGAAGATGGAGTAATACATATTTTCCAGTGAGATTTTTTATATTATTTTTTCCTTTTTTAATTTCCTTAATTGATGCACTTACCTTGTCAATCCATTCCCCCCTATGATTCCCATTCCCATGTTTACCATCTTGGTAATGAAAACTTATTTCCTCATGTTTCATTCCTTTCCCTCAATCCATTGCCATTCCCTAACTAATTTACTGCAATGTTTTGCTAATTTACCGTACGCTGACGTGGCACTATTGTAGACAATTCTTGTATTGTCTACATATAGACTCCTAGGAGCACAAGCTTAGCTAGGTGAGTGTCTAGTCATTTCCACGTTTTTGGTGATCATTTTTGCATGTTACTTGTAGATATAAGTTTTTATTTTGTGTGAAAATAATCATCTAGCCCTTCATTGTTGAAAATACCCATTTTCCAGAGCTCTAGATCAACATAATCTTTTCTTCTTCTTCTTCTTTTTTTTTTTTTTTTGATAAAAATACACTCTTTCAGACGCGAATAGACATTAGTAGGAAGACAACCATGGTTAGAGTGGATGGGAGGTCCAAGGCGCGGCTGAGCCTGATGGTGCCGCCCAACCACTTTTGTTGTGCTCTTGACTATTTCACAGCTAATCCTCCTTTTTTTTTTCGGAAATCGGACGTGGAATAGCAAAAGAATCAAAGTTTGAGAGATTACAAAACATTAGTCCAAAAACAGAAAACATAGAATAACATTAAGACTAGAAAAAAAAAAAAACAACCTAAAAAGCTACAAATGGGTTTTAGCTAAAAAAAAACAACTTAAAAAAAACAATCAAAGTTGTAGCTTTTTAGCTAATCCTCCTTTGATTTGGTTGTTTTGTACGTAAGTAATGACTGAGTACGAGGATTCTTATGGGTTTGATCAGAGTTTGGTTGCTCTGTTCTTGGTTTGGTTTTCCCTTGAAGAGAACTGAACTTATACACCCTGCTTTTCTTTCCTTTGTCATTGTTAGTCCATATAATTGTTACCAGTTACTAATTATAACTGAACTTACTAAAATGCTCTGTTGGAACATTTTTAATGTGTATTTTATCCCCCTTTTGCATATCGGATTTGGTCATTATGTATAACTTTTTTATGTTACAAAGTCGTGTCTTTTGGATCGTATACATTAAATATTATCTCGATCTCTATGAGTTAGATGAATCGAGAAATGTATGAATGTTGCTACTTCTGCACTGCTCATCTGTTGGTATGACCAAAGAAGAATCTGTGTGTGATTCTTACCCAAACCTATCTCTCCGCCATGCTTGCCTCACCTTTTCCAGACTACAAAGATGTAGCCGTGGCTATAAGAGGGCTGAACTTATACACCCTGCAATTACTTGAACAAATCGAAAATTACCAGTACAAAAGATATAGGAGTAATACATTTGAATTTCATGTTTTTTTTTTTTTTTTTTTCATGACAAACTTTCCGAAACCAGAAAAAGTTAATAGTAGAAAGATCCACAATTACCATAAATTAACTACCTACCATAAAACTAATTGCCTCTAAGGGCAGCCGAAATTATATATATATAAACTATAATAGTACGAACGAAGATTGGTGTAAGTATGGATGATGAAAAGAAGCAGGAAAGACTGATATTGATGGAGGAGGAGGAAGAAAGAGAGAAGATGGAGGAGAAGGAAAGAGAGAAGGTGGACAAGGAGATAGAGATGGAGTTGTGTAAGGAGATGCAGTCGAGGAGGCGTTCGGCTTGGGAGTTGAAGCAATGCAGCATCAGCGAGGGAAAGACTTTACCTCGTTTCGATTCCTATTGTTATTTCCCGTATCCTCAAAATACTTTGTATACATGGCCTTACTTCTCTGATAGAGATGACGGAATCAGTTTCAAGCGGGATGAAAGTTATCATCCTCTTATGAATATTGTTGAAGGTGAGCTTTTAGAGGTCGATTTATCTGCGTTACTGTCGAATCCAGCTGTTGGAAGGGACTACCTTGTCCGCAACAATGGTGATCGTGTTGCATTAACTGATGCGATTTCTGGTAATTATTTACTCATCTGTTGTTTCGATGTGCCTATGCTCAATCGTCAACTCCTCACAGTCGAACAATGCCGGGCCATGATTAAAGCCTACTCCGCTTTAATAAAACAGAAGAAGAACTTTGAGATGGTTATTGTGGCTAAGATACGAAGTGATTTTGTAGCCGAGTATGAGGATGATGAGGAGGCTGCTTTTAACTACTTCTTCTCCGCTTTCCCTTGTCTTGCTATCCCTTTCTCTGACTCCTCGTCGAGGCACTCGATTTGCAAGCTTCTTGGCTTGGGCAGTCATGAAAAACGCCTCAAGGACAAGGTTTGTCTTGTTCTCGATCCGGATCAAAAGGTGTTGCAAATGAACGCTGCTAATTATTTATACAAATATGGAGCTGCTGCTTTCCCATTCACCAAAGAACATCTGCTGTCCTTGGAACGAAAAGACGAGGAGCTCAAGATGAGGTTGGATCCCATTTACAAACAAACCCGTAATTCTAAACACGGCCGTAAACATGATTTTTTTTGCCCCGGAGGATCCCCTGGTTAACAAACCTCTGCCCCTGGAGGAACTCTTGTGCTGCCAACCCAATACGATCCTTGACAGATTTGGCGGCAGTGGCGAAAAGGTAACTGTTTCTGAGCTCAGCAAGAAGAAGTGTGTCCTCTTGTACCTCTGCTATTACGGTAATTTCCTGAGAAGGCTAGATAGAATCTGCAACAAATATGGGAATAAGTATGAGATAGTGTTCATATCCGTGCCCATCGACTCTGACGAGTCCTGTTACTCCAAAGCTCTGGAGCTGGTCTTAGGCAAGTATAGAATATCATCATCATCGTCTTGGTGGCAGCTGACCTTGGCCGATGAGGTTATCCGTAGGCTGTTCCGATTAGGCCGTGTCACCGCCTACATATCTGACTGTTTGATCACTTGGGCCGATGGTGGCACTTCTGGGGAGCTAAACGCGATACCTTTCATCAACCATTGTGGCTTCTGTACATATCCCTGCACTCGAAAGCAATGGTTGGATGAAAGGTTTTCCTGTGTAAGGTCACTCACCCTAGAGTCATTTTTGGATCAGAATGCTCGCCTTTGCTCTTCTGATGACTTAGAACTTTGTGAACTCAAGAAAAAGGACATCCTCCTTTACTTTGGCTCCTCTGATTCCATTGTCCTTGATCAGCATACCTCGAATTGGCTGGGTAGATATTACACTGAGTTGAAGCAGGATCATCCAGCCTGTGAGATGATCTTCGTACCCATGGATGCGGGAAATGTGTCAGTGCCGTGTCCTAGACTGTCCCTTCCTCCTACACTCTCCGATCCAGTAGTTGTAAAATTATTTAAGAACCATGTCCTGTTTGAACATTGTGTTGTTGCATTTGGGCCCGACAACCAGATTAAATCGCTATGTCAACTTGATCGTCTTAATGAAAATAAAGTGAGGGTGTCGCTGTTTGAGGATACTCTATGGGAGGATCTCCGCCGCGACTTGCTTGAGCAACTAGATTGGTAGTAGGTATGTATCTCACCCACCACTTTACTTATTCTTATACTGCTTTTTCTATCTTATTGTTCAGTTTATCTTTGTAGCAATATAGGAGTTGAGTATCTAGTGCTTTTCACGACCTTGGTGATTATGTTTGCATGTTCATTGTTGATAAAAGATTTCATTTTGTATACTATAAATCCATATTCCAGAGCTCTACATTAATGGAATATGCGGGTTACATGTATACCATACGCTGCTCTCCATAGATGATTTCATTCTAGGCTTAAATCAACATCTGAAGAAGAGTAGTTACCTTCTTCTCTTTTGAGATAGATTGTTGTTATGTATTTAGAGCCTATTGTTGAATTCACTTAGCCAGTGTTGTGGTCCATCTCAATTAGCCAATCTTAGTCGCTGATTTAAGTTGAGACGTGAAATGGGACTGAAAACGGGTTAGTTGTTCTGTTTCGCGTATTGCGTAATGCATACATGAGTTGATTACAGAAAACTTACATTTAAACAGTACATACTCAACATTTGAACTTAGCTAATTCTCCTTATGGCGTCCAAATCTATAGAAACAGCTTCCAAAATCGAAACGTTCTACTGCAATACACAGGGTTCACAGAAAATTGATCCTGCTGACATGATCTTTGATGCCCTGGTAATCGGATCAGCAGTGGCCGAATTAAATGGCTCAGGAGCTATCTCTTTCTCACCCCTCAGGTTGAATCAAAGTAGAGAATGTATGTATCGTAACTCATAAGGTAGCCAGCGTAGCCCTCACCCCAGCCAACTCAGACAAGGGCCTAATTATTTAACAATCATCCCTGGCATCACCAACAGTAGGACTGCTGGAACAGTTTGTTTAGTGCGTCCTCCCTTCTCGGTAAAAGCTGATGCAGGTAAGATAACATTATTAGCAAGATGTACACCTGTATCACCATGATGACCCTGATATACAACAAATCATTTGTCAAACTTTGCAGACTCAATGTTGTTATCAGAATCCGGAACAAGACGAAGATCTAGTGCACAGCAGTTTCATGACGTTTCCTGATTTTGCTACAGCTTCAACAACACAGAGAATAGGCGAATAGCATCATCCCTGTCTTAAACTATGCCATAACAGATCAAATTCTTTATGTAATGACCTTGGTTGAAAAAGATTTATTTCACTGAAGCATTGAAAGTGACATAATTTCTTGCAGAGCATAATCTGATGCTTCTTTTGCATATACGGCAGTCAGCAATTCAGCATCAGTCAGCCAAGCATGAAAACTGATGGATTTACGTACCAAGCAGACTATGATCAACTCTTATTATTCATCCTCATCATCAGAAAAAGTGTTTGACAATTATTACTGCGTGCTCCGATGAGAACACATGAACACATCAGTACATACTTAAGTACCAGTAACACTTCTCTGCACACCGTGATGGAGTTGAGTCTTCTTCAAGTCTTTTGCATACGCTCTAGCTAGCTTGGTAACAATGATTATGTTGGAGTAATGGCTCCAGAGTAATGGCTCCAAAGCCATGTTTGACTTGAGCATTGGATGTAGTAATCCTCATTACTATTATGTTTATTGCACCTATTAAACACCATGTTTATTATCATGTTAATTGTGTGATTATGGGTGTTTTAAATCCATAATCAATCCTTGACCATTTTGGTATCCATAACATCCTTTTACCACCCACTATATAATAAAGCCTCTTGTGTTCATTTTATTGATGGAAAATGATATACACAAAACACATCTTCTGATTCTTGGGTAATTGTATGAGTATGCAAATTCCAACTTTTGTATGTGAGTGGTCGCGTGCAAAAGTAGTTGTGTTAACCTTGGGGAGCATTCCGGCCAGTGACGATGACCACCAATGTCGGGCCGTAATCGCTTTCAAGTCAGTGGTCTCCTACCGCGACACAACTTGAAATCATTCTTTAATCTTCCTTATACAACCATTGTTAACCCTTATTTCCAACAATTTGAAAGCGATTAAATATATATACAATGGTTGTATTATTTTGTATATCCCCATAAAGTTGGGTTGTGGGTGAAAACTCCCATTTTCGTTCATAGTTTTCCAACCCGTAAGATTGAGACCGTCGTTTGTATTTTCGCCATATCTTGGTCCCTAGATCTCCGTTGAAGGCGTGTAATATGTTGTTGGAAAGCTAAGACAAAGATCTACAACTTTGTAGAAGAAGACGAGTCCAAATTATGTCATCTACATATTATTATTTCGTCATCTTTATCACGGCAGTGTGGTGATGATTTATAAGAAGATTATTTACTAATTATTTGATGACATCTATTTCAATGATGGGCTTTATATATTCAAAAGTTTTGGACATAAAAGTTTGATCTTTATTATATATTATTATTCCATATTGCCCCTATGATTAAGGTACGTCATCCTCATTTTGCGTTATGATTTTTGTTCATATGAAAGTATGAGGCTATATTGTTAGATTTGGGATACCTTGTGTCCTTGTTATTCTTGGAATTTATTGGCATGTGTTGATGTTTGATATTGACCTTTGGTATATGTGGTTAATTTAATTTCAAGTTTTGATGGAATAATATGTTATATGTTATAGAGTATAAGCCGTCGTTGAGTCTTGTTAATTGGCTTGTTGGCGATTTGGTTTTGTTGACGGTTGATTATTCCAAACCTTGTTATGTGTTGCATGGGACTCAATTAACCTCAAATGTGTGTTTTAATATGGGCTTTGTACATGCTAGGACTTGAGGTTTTCTTTAGCTATCAATAGTTAGAGTGTTGTTTTTGTCTCTTCGAGCTACACTCTCGTCTTGATTGATTTTATGCTAAAGTGTGCGCTCATTTCTTGAAGAAATTATTCTTGAGAAGCATGTGAATTTTACAGCCCTTTATTGACGTTTGTGGTATGACGATTCTTACACATTTGCATTGGCTTATATTAATATGAGACTTTTTGATAGAAAATTTTCCTAGGGATTGCCTCTCCTAAATACTCCTTGATGAGTGTACCGATTTGTGGGGGCTAGTTTCATTTTATGTTTGGCCTATGAAATAGTTATAGTCGGTCACAGTTTTTTGTTTAAGGAGAGTGTACATGGGAAATTAAAAGTTTTGTGTGTTTGTCTCATATACCCCTTTGTAAAGATTTTTATTTGGAGGGAATGTTTAGACTCTTTGATCTTGAACATAGTGTTATCGCTTGTGCGTAGTGCGACAACATGTGGGGGAAGTTGTTCAAGTAGTTACTCTTTATGTTTTTTTAAGTATGTTGCTTGGAGTTGTAGAGTCTAATTCCTAACTTAAATCTTTGAGTGTGTGGGGGTAAATAGCCATGGTTGGTTTACCTAAGTATAAGGGATGTGACTGAGTTGTCCTATGTCGTTATGTGGATGCCATTTAATTTTTGGGAATAGTTTGAGAATTTTTTATTGGTGCTAAACTATTCTTGTCGTCCATGAGATGAAGGACTTAGGAGAAGCGCATGTGTTTATTGGAGTTCGAGTTGAGAGAAACTCTAGTTGCGTTGCTTTAATTATGCCACCCTGTCTCTTTGAGTTGACTAAGAAATTTATTTTCGTTGTGCCTCTTAGTACACTACATGATCCTAGAACCATTCCACAAGACCTTAGGAGAGAGTGTCTCCCAAGTTGACAAAACTAAGATCATAGGTAGTGTTATGTTGCTCATGAACATGCTCGGCCTAACATAGTCTATGTGGTGAGTAGACTAAGTAGTTGTACTCATAATCCTACTAGTGACGATTGAAGTGTGTGTCATCTCTTACTTTGATACCTTAGAGGATTAGTTGACCTTTGTTTGCATTATCGTTATATCCCAACGTAAGGAATTTGGGAATTTGTTTTGCAATTTGGGTATAAAGTATTGTATGAGATTAGTATCACTAGTGGATGAGTATTTACTCTAGGAGGTGGTGTTATGTTGTTGTAGTGTTCTTCGGAACCGACTTGTATAACTTAGTCACCGTAGAGTATGAGTTTTTGTCCTCAAGTTGGCAGGACAAAAGGCCGAATGGTTGAGGATTTTATTACAACGTGCTATTGTGGGGAATATGTGGTTCCATCTCTCTTCATTGTAATATTCAAGTGACCCTTGGTGTTGCTAAGAATAGTGTGTACAATTGGAAGAAGAGCCATGTGTTAAACTTGTAAGAAATCTTATGATCCCTTATAAGGGGTTGCGGAAGAGTGTCATTCTATAGTCGTCGAGGGGGATGGGGTAAAGCCCATGAGTTGAGGTTGTGTCGTGGATACCCGCTTGTGGTCAAACGAAGCCACACGACTCTTGACTTTGCACTACATTTCTCATCCCTATGGCGCGTGGTAGTGCTTTACATAATCCATTACCTTTTGGTGAGTGCTATTGAGAAGCACTTGGTGGATTTATGTTGAAAAAGGTTGAGTGTTAAGCTCTTAATGATCTTATAGCCCAATTTGGGTGGTCCTAGAGAGACGGACTTGATGAGATCACCATATTTGGAGGTTGAGATTTAATTATCTCTTAATGAGTCTACAACCTTGTGTTGGATGGTCCTGTTGAGAAGGATTTGGAAGATTCACCGTGTATTGGTGAGAGGTTGAGTTTTGCTCTTAATGGTTCCATATCCCTTTGTGGTGGTGTTTAGTGAAACACTTGATGGACCACCTATGTGAGTGTGAAGGTTTGGCCGCCCTCTATGAAAGATTGGGCTATCTTTTTAGAGCACTCACGAGACCCGAGGTGTGCGCATGGCCTTAAAGCGCTTGGATCGCGGAGTTTGCATATTCAATTAAGGTAAATATGTGTTGTGAGGGTCTCAACCGAACTTTAGTGAGTTCAAGAAGCAATTCACTCACTAGAAAGTAAGTTGTTGCCTCATTCCACTATGTGTCAATTCAAATCGAAAGATATTGATGCTTAAGTATTCCCTTACCTTTACCCAAGATTTGTTTCTCTTATTGGCTTTGCTCGCCCTTAGTGGGGGATTGTTGGAGTAATGGCTCCAAAGCCATGTTTGACTTGAGCATTGGATACCTCTTGGTAGTAATCCTCATTACTATTATGTTTATTGCACCTATTAAACACCATGTTTATTATCATGTTAATTGTGTGATTATGAGTGTTTTAAATCCATAATCAATCCTTGACCATTTTGGTATCCATAACATCCTTTTACCACCCACTATATAATAAAGTCTCTTGTGTTCATTTTATTGATGGAAAATGATATACACAAAACACATCTTCTGATTCTTGGGTAATTGTATGAGTATGCAAATTCCAACTTTTGTATGTGAGTGGTCGCGTGCAAAAGTAGTTGTGTTAACCTTGGGGAGCATTCCGGCCAGTGACGATGACCACCAATGTCGGGCCGTAATCGCTTTCAAGTCAGTGGTCTCCTACCGCGACACAACTTGAAATCATTCTTTAATCTTCCTTATACAACCATTGTTAACCCTTATTTCCAACAGATTACTCTTGATATATGATATTCAACAAATTAGGACCGGTCTATAGAACCTGTCTTCTGACACTGCATATTCTGAAAACAGTCCTTACAAACTCACGTACAAAATGTGCGCTTGCCCGATAAGGGCAGATGTACCGTGTACGGGTTTTATGAGTATCTGTATTCTCTACCAGCATATCGTCTAATATTTGTATTGGATGTTTTTGAATGGTTGTGAAATAGTCAAGTTATTAATGATAGTACAATTTTATGTAACTCGCAAACTCGGTAAGCAATAGGTCGCTAGGTCGGGTTTTCACATCAGGTCTGATCACTTACAATTTTCGTTAGTTCCGGATCTTATTTGGTCTGATCCACCAGATTTTGTGTTTGGTAAAAGACTAGGACACGAGCCTAGTCGTCTCTATGCATAGTTTGTGTCACAAAAGAATGCAAGGAAAACAGTTGCTTAGGAAAAGCCGGAAGAATCCAATTGTTGACTTGACAAGTGAACTAGATGACTCTTTGCCTTTCGACTCAAACCCGATCCATAGACCAATCTTTCCATACGAACCATGAACCACCATTCCTTCAACAACATGTTGCCCAAAATTCACCTCTCCATCCAAACCCGACCGATAGGGCGATAGACCAATTTTTCATACGAACCACTATTCCTTCAACAACCCGTTGTCCAAATTTTACATCTTCACCCATACCCGACCGATTCACGGATTTTCCATACTGATCACTATTCCTTCACCAACAACCGTTGTCCAAAGTTTGTCTTTCGACCCAAACCCGACCAATAGACCGGTTTTCCCAACGAAAGAATGGTAGACGTGTAAAAGTATGGGCCGATACAAGTAGAGGCCCGAATTAAACAACAATGACACTCATATAAATACAACGAAACGTCACTCTTACACAATTTTTTTTCCTCTTTTCTTTTCTTTCTCTTACAATAAAAATTGAAAAGAGTAGACTCGAAGAAAACCCAGAAAAAAAAAAAAAAACTTCCTCCTTAAATCTTCAATTTGCGCCGATGATCTTCAACGGCGTAGATTTCCGGCGACTACCCTTTTCCGATCTGTAGATTTTCTCTCTCCCCTTTTCATTTTTTAGCGTTTCATTCAAGTTTTGGGGATCAATTTTTTTCCACCCCCAAATCTAGCAAGGGTTTGATTTTTTTTGGTGATCTACAAAATTAGGGATTTTTTTTAATTGGCGCGGAAAGGTTTAATCTTTCAAGCGTAATCAGTTTTCCGGCTGGTGATTGATTGGTGGGGTTTGGTGTTGTCGTGTGGATGAAGCTTCGTTTGTAACGATTTTGAATGGCGGATGAACATCTCAACCGAGGGTATAAACCCTAATTTCTTTTTGATTTTTCCTGATTTGATTTGATTGGATTTGATTTCATGTTGTTGGTATTGTTAATTTGTTTTTTTCTTGTGAAATTGATTGATCCGAAGATTGGGGTTTTAGTCTAGATTGAAATGTGGGAACTTATGTGTAGATATTTGATTGAAATCAAGAATTTTAGGGATTTAATTTCAGGTTTATTGGATTTGTGATGTGTTTTTTTATGTAATTTTTCTACTGTTGTATTGAATTAGATATCGACAATGTGGTACATTTGAGGGTTTATACCTGTTGGTATATTGGTTATTGTTGAATATTTCGTTAAAATGTTCGCTTACATTTTCGAAAACATAGACAGCAGGGAGTTGATAGATTGGGATCTAAGGAGTTGAGGATATGTGAATTGACTGTTGCTCGTTTATAAGTTATTTACTTGGTGGTTGTAAACTGGTCTTGGTTAGTGTAGAATTTTCCGAATTTTGCCTTGTAGAAATTTGGCTCATTTCGTTTGGGTTTGATATTCTTGTAGTTCAAGAGGGTCGAAAGATGTTTAATAATTTCTTTGTTGAGCTGAGGGTTTGTTTTTTCGGTTCTTAGTACACTGTGTATGCAGGCGCCTGCTAAACTCGGTTCCTACTGTGTTGGGTGATTTCTTGTACTATCGCGTTGTTTCATTGTTGCTTTGCTAGTTAGTTGAAGTTACTCATTGCTGATAGCAGAAATCATCATGGACTAAAAGACTGAGACAGTGCATAAACGTAATTGATGCTGTTAATTGTTCCTATAGATGTGCTATGGCGTGCAATTATTATCTATAAGCTGGTTGTACCTTGAGCTTTTAGTTGATTTTCCTTCTTGAATCTTTCTAAATTGTTTTTAACATTGAAGTGCAGGTAAGAATCTCGGTGAGGCAGATAACATTATGAATCAGGTAGTCTATAAATCTCGTAGTTGATCACCTAATTACTTTTTTTTTTCCAGTTTATTTGTGAGTTATGTATCTATGTCACGTATAACCCTCGTACTTTAATATATCTATCAGCCACTTTCGCCCAAAGATGAGAGGATTGTTCCTACGAACCCCTCTCCAGACGCAGCTATCACAGGGCCTTCAAGGAATGCCATAGAGCCCCCAAGAGCGGTGGATGCAGCTGCAGATAGTAATTCAATGTATCCAGTTAACACCTATGGTGCCCTTGAGCAAACGTACTTCTATGGAGGTTAGCTTCTCACTGTGCTTCACAGCTTCTCAATTTTTTTTTTTGGTATTGCGCTAATCTGTGGCCTCCTTTCACAGATGCACCACTTGGAGTTCAGTTTATTTTAATGTTGAGGAGTGTGACAAGGTCTTAGTTTTTTCTTCAAATTTTGCAGGATATGATAGCGGTGCTAGCAGCTGGAGTGGATATCCCCAGTATGCCGGTGAGGGCTTGCATGTTGTGCCTCCGGTAAGGCAGCTCTAGCAAAGAAGCCCCTTGGTTTTTCTCCTCTTTGTTAACTCCCACTTCAGGCTCATGATATGATTTATTCTTGTTGGCCCTTTTCTTAATTTCAGCAGGTCATCTATGGTGACAATTCCTCTATTGGACTACATTCTCCTTATGGATATAATTCCCAGATGGCATTTGGACAGTATTCACCTGTCAGTACGCCTGTGCCTCAGTTGATGGTTGATAATCAACTTTTTTCTCATCAGCAAATTCCAGTTTCTCCTCAGTACTACCCACAGCAAGTTGGTAGCTCAATGCCACATATGTCTGCAGCAATTCCAGCTTCTCATGCTGACATGGTGACTCCTAAAGGTATTGGCATTAGATTTAATACATGACTTTTACTGTTTCGCCTTCTCTCAAATATAAACTACTGAAAGAAAGTTATGGTCAGGTTTCTCTGTTAGTAAACACGTCTCGTAATTTTTCTTGCAGGCCATATGTCTCTCAATGCCGGGCATAACCATGGTTATTATAACATGCATGGGATGTTTGGGTCTGGTGAACACTTGACAAGTCCATCAAACACCACTGACGGGTGGAGAACTTTGACTTCTACTCCAGGGTATACTCATTCAGTTGGCACTCTCGGTTCATTTGACCCCACAATTGGACAGGTGTCTGCCTCCTTTATATTTGTACTTGTTGTCATTTCATTAGTACGAAAGAATGTTCTTCATTGTTAATTCACTAAAATGCGGTGTTAATAAAAAAATTTGACCTTGGAAGATTTCAGCTTATAGGTTTAAGTAATTAATCTCAGGAGGGGGTGAGGGGTGGTACCAAATAATTGGGGTTCTGTATTTGTGTTTTGTTATCTCATTATTTTCGTTTTAACGCAGATTTCTCAACAGCGACCGTATCATGGGTATGGTTTGGTACCAGATTATGTTGGGCATTACCCTTATGATGGCTCATTTCAGAGCCCTACCTATAGTGGCCTTCCTAACTCTCAGTCAGGGGCTACTTATCGGAACCGTCTTACTTTCGACAAGGCAAGAAGTCAGAGAGAGCAGGATTCGATGTTTGCTATCTCTGGTGACCGCAACAGAGGACCAAGGGCGTCAAAAGGAAAGGGAAAGGGAACAACTGCCAATGGCTCTGTTCCCGGAAGTGAAAGTCCCAAAGAGAATGATCCTTTGGATGCTACTGCAACTGCTACTGCTACTGCTAAAGTTGACGCATCTGCCTCTGGGGTTGATCATGCGTCCTTCAACAGTTCGGAATTTCCAATAGAGTACGAGAATGCAAAATTCTTTATCATTAAGTCATTTAGCGAAGATAATATACATAGAAGCATCAAATACGGTGTTTGGGCCAGTACACCTCATGGAAATAGAAAGTTGGAAGCTGCTTATCAGGAGGCCAAGGAGAAAGGCAACTGCCCTATTTTCCTCTTGTTTTCGGTATGTCTCTGTGATCACAAACACTCATTTTTTTTTTTAAAGAACATAGTAGTAAAGCTTCCTGTTGGACCCTAAAATGGCAAAATTATTGCTCCTCCAAGCGATGTTTGCATCATTTGTCGTGAATTGCATGCTTGTTTTATCACCACTCTCTGTCATCTTCAAGCCTGTTTTTTGGGTATCTTCTTCCATTTTTGCCAGTTATTCACATACAGCATTCATGCATAATTGATTATTGCTTTGTTTTTTTATGCTTTGATTATCCCCTAAGGTCTAACAATTTTCTCATGATCATGGCATAGGTTAATGCGAGTGGCCAATTTTGTGGGGTAGCAGAAATGTCAGGACCAGTGGACTTCGAGAAGAATGCAGAGTACTGGCAACAAGACAGATGGACTGGGCAGTTTACAGTGCGCTGGCATATAATTAAGGATGTTCCTAACAGCAAATTTCGACACATTCTGCTTGAAAATAATGATAACAAGCCAGTCACTCACAGCAGAGACTCACAGGAGGTATTTAGTCCTTCTATATAGGTTTTACTCCTTGTCTTTCCCTTCGTGTGCCTTTTGATAGCTGCTTCTTATTAAGTGATAGATGCAGTTTCAAAAGCAAGTAATAGTAATTTGTCTACTGGTTACAAATGGTGACTTATGCATCTCTTTCTGCCTTGTTCAAGGATGGATTACCATGTGTTGTCTTTAATACAATATATGTCATAAGGTTTTGCTAATGATAAACCTCCAATAAGAGTATTGCTGAAGAATATAATGATGAGAATGTTCCTAGAAGCTTGTAGCAAATGGATTTACCTTTGCCTGTGGCTGTTATGTTTTGTAGGTCAAACTAGAACAAGGGATTGAGATGTTGAAGATTTTCAAGGAATATGATGTGCAAACATCCATCCTTGATGACTTTGAGTTCTACGATGAGAGGGAGAAGGTCTTGCAGGAAAGAAAGAATCGACAACAAGCCAAGGCAAAGCCAGCTGGCCCCGAGTCTCTTACTGACGAGGTGTTTAATATATCTGACAGATTAGATCAAGCTCTCCAACTAGAAGAGAGTTGTAAAGATGTAGCAGCGTCAACTGAGACGAGCAGCAGTCCGCAACAGAGTAGTAACTAGTAAGGTGTAGTTAGATGCTCATATGGTGTTCTCTGCAGAATGATTTGCCCCTTGTTCTCTTCTTATTCCAAAGCTATCTGCGGTCTCTGTACGTTAGAGACGTATTTGTGTCGTATGGTGGAGGTAGCTGTCTTCTTGATTCCTGCTGTTACATTACAGTCTCTGTGCCGTTTACATCTTTTTGACTTTGAAAGGTCCTTCGATTTTGAGTGTATATGAGCCAGGTTGGGTGTGCTGGGTTTCGGCTGGTGGTTCTAGCAGTGTTGTATGATTGTCCCTGGCTCATTTCCATTGTGTAATTCTAGCCCTCTTTTACCCTACAAAAAAAGATTAAAAAAAATGCTTGTTATTTGTTTTTATATTTTTATTTTTTATTTTTGAATTTCCTTTCACAATTTTAGGGTAGCATTTCCCTTAGATACCGGTACTGCAAGGATTTGTACAATCTCCCAATTTTTTGGGAAACAGATCAATAAAGTATTTTATGCAAAAGTGCAATTGAAGGATTGAATTATGTTTTCCTTTGTTATTATAATTTACAGTTTTAGAATAATGTAATAGACATGGTATTGATTTTACTGTATTTGAATGTTCGGTATTGCTCGATGAATCCGTGTGAGGGTCTTACATTTGAATCTTCATATTCCCCTCTTCATATTTCCCTATGGTGCAGGTTCCAGTGGCGGATCCAGAAAATAAGTTTTACGGTGTCCCTCAAGAAATTGAACGCAAATAAAAAAACGTCAAATATTATACAAATCAGATAAAATATACAATGTCTAATCAAAATGTCCCCTACGCGATTTCATGTTTTGAAATCGATGCATAATAGCTTCATCGGAAACTGACTCACATACATCGCTTTCTATATATGTCACTAGACAATCATTTAAAAACTCATTGCACATCCTATTACGCAGCTTCGTCTTAATATACTTCATTGCCGAGAAAGCTCTTTCCACGGTAGCTGTAGCAACGGGTAGAATCAAAGCTAATTTTAACAACAAATAAACTGATGGGTAGATAACACTCTTCCTTGTCTCTACCATCACTCGAGCTAGATCTCCGAGTCCTTTAAGACCAACAAATGCACTATGTCGACGAACATCCACAATGTAGTTTCTTAGCTCATTAGAGAGTCTTCGAATATGAACATCATCAAAGTCATCTGGATAAAAAGTAGCCATTTTCTCCAACTTTAGCAAATCAAATGCACGAAAGTCATCTTTTGGACTCAAGCAAGCCACACAAAGAAGGAGCTCCGTGTTCGCTTCATTAAACCTATTGTTAAGCTCTTAAAGTTGTAAATCAATAACTGCGTAAAAAATCTCTACACGGTAATGATGGAGATTGGTAATTTGTGCAGCTCTTCTCTTTGGCCGACCTGGAGCAACATAAATTTCGGTCATATCAACAACTTCAATATCACACATGAAACAAAATTGATGCACTTTTTCTAAGATGTCATCCCACTCTTTTTCCCTCATCGTCTGAAGTCGTTGCTTACAAACTTGTACCAACTGCATAGCATTCATTATGTCTTGGTCTGCGCGTTGTAAAGCTTGTGATAATCCATTGCTAATACCAAGAATATCCACCATCAAGTGTAGAATGAAAACAAAATCAAATGAGCACAAGAAGGCGATCAAACCACGCGCATTCTTCTTATGTGATGAGTTAGAAACATCGTTGTATATATACTCCAACACATCAATCACGTCAAGAAAAGATTCAAGCAAGTTCAACAATGACCTATAATGTGATCCCCACCTAGTATCTCCAGGCCTCTTAATTCCAAGCTCTTGGTTCAACCCTGTTCCAGTTTCGATAACCCCACTGCTTATAGCCTCAGCAATTCTCACAGCTCGTACCTCTCTAAAAACATCACGTCGCTTACACGACGAACCAATCACATTTACCACATCAGAAACTAAATCAAAAAACCAAACAATATCTACATGCCCCTTTGCTGTAGCTACAAGTGTAAGTTGGAGTTGATGAGCAAAACAATGAACATAATAAGCAGACTGATTCTCCCTTAGTATCAGAGTTTTCAACCCACCAAATTCACCTCTCATGTTGCTCGCACCATCATATCCTTGGCCTCTTATGCTACTTATACTTAGTTTATGTTTGTCAAGTAATGAATCAACTGCCGATTTAAGAGATGCCGCCGAAGTGTTAGTAACATGCACAACTCCAATAAAACGTTCAACGACTATCCCTTCTTTATTCAAAAATCGCAAAACTATGGCCATTTGCTCTTTATA
This sequence comes from Spergularia bocconei, assembly GCA_963457585.1. Taxonomy (NCBI): domain Eukaryota; kingdom Viridiplantae; phylum Streptophyta; class Magnoliopsida; order Caryophyllales; family Caryophyllaceae; genus Spergularia; species Spergularia bocconei. The sequence continues at coordinate 5,473,854 of OY734951.1, read as the reverse complement.
CGATACATCACTTGATTCATCAACAAGTATACCAAACAAATCATTTCCAAGCTCTCCAATAATTGCGTTAAGTGTCTCCATTGCAGCACAGTTAGCAATATCTTTTTGGATTTCGGGAGCAATTAATTGCAAATTACCAGGGGCATTCTTTAGCATGACTTTCCCGAGGTCTTTGCTCAAGAATCCAGCGGTTTTAATTAGTTCAATATAATTTCCCCTATTGCTTGATTCTTGTGACTCATCATGACCACGAAAAGGTAACCCCCTGCGTAATAAATATCTTGCACATATAACAGAGGCCTCCAAGCGAGTCTTATAATCTTTTTTATCTTGTTCCGAGAACTCAGTAAATACTCTACGAATGGAATTCTTCTCATCTCTTAAATTTTCGTATTTCTCTACTGCTTTGTTTTGCGCACTATTGGTACCACCAACATGTTCTATCAATCTTTCTTTCTTATTCCAACAAGAAAAACCGTCAACCACAAAAGCATCCCCACCTCTCACACCGTCGGGCTTAAATAAGAAACAAGGTAAGCAAAACAAAGCATCTTTTTTCTTACTATACTCTAACCAATTGCTACAATTTTCAAACCATTCCGGTGTAAATCTGCGTAACTTTCCTCCAATAGATTTAAAAGGAAACTTGTGTTCTTTTGGTTGAATGGGGCCAATTTGGATGTATCTTTTTGTTACTTCCTCTTGTATATCAGGGTGATACTCACAGATTCTCTTTCTTTCCCCAGGGTCCATTGGAAGTTTACTCAAATCAAAATCTACCCTAGGATCAGACCTTCCTCTTCTCAATTCTTCTTCATTATCATTCAAACGTCTTTTTCTTGTCACAAACTTGTCCATTATGATAACACTGACATATCACATATCACATATAAGCAAAAGATTTAACATTTCGAAAATAATTGAAGTAAAAGAGCAATTGAGATTTCAACACTACTATCAAATAGAATTAAAATAATTGTGAATGGAGAATTTGAGATAAAAAAAAATTCATTTAAAACTTACCTTTGTGATTTTCTGGTAGATTATAGTATTAGATTGACTTCAATTGTAAATTGTTTGATAGTTGGTAAGCCTTCAATCTTGATTCTTGATTGTTTTCTTCGATAAGTTTTCCCGAATTCCCCCTCTTTTTTTTTTTTTTTTAATTAAGCGTGCATCTCAGCATCTGTACTGTCGTCCGGAAGGAAGAGCAAAAGTGGGAATTTTTCTATTTTTTATTTCTATATTAATTGTTTTCTATTCATTTAATATATAGTTTATGTATTTTAATATATAATCAATTGTGGTGGGTGGGGCAAGGTCATTGATTCTGCGTATAAGAAGTATAGGAAGTTGGAGTTTTTTTAATTTATTACTTTCTTATCTCAGCTTTTGCAGTTTTAGGGTGTCCCCATTAGATTTTTAGGGTGTCCTTTCCACCATCTATACATATCTACTATATTTTATTTTTTTTGTTTGAGGTGTCCTAGGACCCCATATACCATAAGGTACATCCGCCACTGGCAGGTTCGCAACATTAACTGCTTGCTTATGCAATGAGAACAAAATTCTAGCCAAAGATGATGGTCTTTGCCTCTTTTTTGTGTGTCATAGGATTTACAAATTTCAATAATAATTCCGGTGTCTTACTTATATTAGATTGACTTACATGTAGAAATAACATAATACATGTTTCAGCTTTTGAAAGTTCAATGAAATTAAGATGTGATTTTGCGACCAATTTGGTTGTTGTTTTGCAACTAATTCAGCAACCTCACGGCTTTCTAGCGACTGAATCTTGCTATGACCACATTGGTTAGTCGAAAACGGGCTTCTATTAGTAGAGATGCTCGCAAGAGCAAGAGAGGCTATGCAAATCGCACCCGCCTCATCAACCTAAAAATAAACAGCTTTGTTCTCTAAGTTGCATCGAACAGTCTTCGAGCATACAAAGGGCCTGTGCAATTCAACTTATTCAACAGTGTTTTCAAATCAGATCAGATTTATTCAAATCAAATCAAATCAGATCAGAATTATCCAAATAACAATCAATAAATCTAGTCTTTCTTTAGTTAGTAATTCGTCTAGTCGCAGTTAATTTATCAATTAATTCATTCAGATCAAATCAGATCTGAAAAAATGCAGTCCAATCGCACAGGGTCAAAATCACACTTCACCTTCTTTAACAAAATTACACAGCTATATATGCACGTACACGTCAAAATACAGGGCATTCTACCTCACCTTCTTTAAGTTGCTGTAACATTGTAAGCACTAAGCACTACGTTCTAGTCAGTCATAGCTTCAAAGTATCCAACATCGGAAAGCAAATGGATGATAGGCAACATCAAAAGAGAATGAGTAACTTGCAGAGAAAGAGAATTACGACATCCTACTCTTGCACCAGCATTTCATGTTGTCTTGCTGAGTTCATGTCCACCTATTGCATCGTAGAACAATTACAACGATCTAACGGAGGAGAGTAGAAGGCCGGACCAAGCCAAACAACCAAATTTGGTAAAAATGAAACTGGAACATATTGAAGGAAAATTCCATGAATGTGAACATTAAACTCCGAGATAAGCCAAAATATTTCAGCGTGTGAGAATCATCCTGATATTTCACACAAGATTTGAATCACACTTAACATTCAAGAAAAGCCTTCAATTTGCTTGGAAACATTCAACAATACTAATACACACCGACTATTCAACTCCGTATGGTCTAACACACACTAAACAACCTATAAATACTACTATAAGCATAGTTAGTTAATACGGCGAGTATTGAACGGCAAAGTTATAAAAAAACGGTCAAAAATCCGAAGAAAAAATCGTTGACTTTTAAAAAACGAAAAAACACGTGTAATCGTAAAATTTGGCTTCGTTTTGAAACATTCGGGCAAAACAATTGGAATAAAATCTTTCCTAAATAGGGTAAAATAAAGCCACTTGAAATCAAATTGGCTTTGAATTTTTTTCTACGATATATTTTACTAAGCGATAGTAGGAAACAATGACATACGTAGAAAAAATAGAAATTCGGTGTTGCGAAACTTACCAAAAAAGAAGTTGATTATTAGAAACTCAAAGTTTTTTTTTAACAATAATTCCTGATAAACGTTTAATTCACGTTTTAAACGGGAGAGTGGAGATTTATTTTCCTTTTTAGATGAGACCACCTTTTAAATCGTTTTGTCACGCGATATTAAAAAAATACGCAATACGCTTATTAAACGAGTTTTAAACGGTAAAAAACTATCAGAGACTATGAGATATCAAAGTCTTGTTCTCTTGAATTTGATGGATCCTTATAGGTTCAATCAACGTCATTTATAATCTCGACAACATAACCTAACACGGCGTGTTCAAACCAAGGAACATTAATGGAAAATTCTTACTCCCAACAGTTAGGTAATTGGTCCAACATTTTACAATGCACTCCAACCAAGTCTCTTCCTTACTCCTTTCTCCTTCATCAGCTCCCTAAACTTCTCTGCCTCCTTCCACTCACCAGTTGATTCCAACATGTTTGATAAGGCTATATAATATCCATCATTTCCCGGATCAGCTTCAATTGCAAGCTTAGCAATCCTTTTACCAATTTCGACTTCATCGTGAAGTTTACAAGCACTTAACAACGCTCCCCAAAGGCCCCCATCAGGAGTCACAGGCATCGACTTAACTATATCTTCGGCTTCCTGCAGGTGGCCTGACTTGCCAAGGAGATCTATGATACATGTATAGTGCTTTAAAGAGGGTTTCATGGAGTAATCCTGCATTTTGCGGAAGTGGAGTTTTCCTTCTTCTGCAAGGCCTCCATGACTACAAGCCAGCAGAACAGCTAAAAAGGTCTGTTCATTTGGCCTAATGCTGCATTCTTCCATTTGTTTGAAGACCTCAATTGCGGTCCTTGCATCTCCATGCGTGCCATAACAAGAGATCATGACATTCCAAGAGATTACATCTCTTTCTTCCATGGAATCAAATATCTCCCTTGACATCTCAAGCTGTCCACATTTCCCATACATATCAACCAATGCCGTTGTAAGTGAGATAGTTGGCTTAATCCCGACTGAGCTGATGTAGTTGTGTAATTTCATTCCCTGCTCTAAGGAAGCTAGACGAGAGCAAGCAGATAGCACAGTCACCAGGCTTGAGGTGTTTGGACTCGATCCCTCTATAATCATTTCGTCAAATACTGCTAATGCCTCGGCAAATTCTCCCCTCTGCACATAGGCTGAGATCAGTGTATTCCATGTGACTGTATCTCTTTGTATTGTCCCAAAAAAGCTCTTTGCAATGGCTAAGTTCCCACATTTCCCATACATATCTAAAAGTGAATTGGAGATGGAAACATTGTCACTGAGTAGGTACTTGATGACATAACAATGCACAGATTTTCCAAGGTGGAGAACGCCCAACTGTGAACACGAAGCAATTACAGAAATTAAGCAATTGGAATCCCACTCAAGCTTACGGTGTAGCATTTCTCGGAAGAGAAGCAAACACTTCAGCGCTAGTCCGGCTTTTCCGTACTCAACAATCATCAAATTCCAAGTTTCAGAATTTCTCTCCTGTAATGCATCAAACATTTTCTCTGCAGTAGCCAATACTCCAAGCCTACAGTACATCGATATCAATGCCCTGTCAATTACTTGATCCAGAGCATAATTTCTCCTCACTATCACCCCGTGGAACGCCTTTCCTTCACGAACCCAAACAGAATCACCAAAGGATGAAAGCACACTAGCAACACCAATCTCATCAGGAATTACGCCAACATCTTGCATTTGCCAAAACAAGCTTAAGCACTCACTTACACACCCCAACCTTGCATAAGCAGCAATAATTGACGTCCAACACATAAGATCCTTATCTCCAACTTCAGAAAACGAACGACAACACTCTTCAATAGTCCCCCATTTCGAATACAACGACAAAACCGATGACTGAACACCACGAGTAAACCCATAACCATTCTTAACAGTAAACCCGTGCAAACACTTCCCTTCTATCAAAGCTCCTACATTCCCACAAGCCTGAAACCCTCCTTCTAAACTCCTATAATTCGGCCGCTCACCATCCTCTCCAATCCTATGCATCAAACAAATACACTCCAAACTCCTCTCACTCTCACCATTCTGCAAATAACCTATCACAAGCGCGGTCCACGCAACCACGTCTCTCACAGACATTTCATCAAACACCCTCTGTGCATCCCCCATACACCCACATTTCGAGTAAAAATACACAAAAGACGACCCAACAGCAGAATTCCCGCCAAAAAAACCCGATTTCGCAACCAACCCATGAATTACCTCCCCATAATTTACCGCCAGTAACTCAGCACAGGCGGTAACAACCATTGGAACGGTAAAATTATTTGGCGGGGTGTTCGAAACTCGCATACCCAGAAAAAAGTCGAGAGCTTTTTCATAATTACCATTGGAAAAATGCGATTTGATCACAGAATTCCAAAGAAAAGGGTCTTTACAATGCACAGAATTAAAAACTTTGGTGGAAAATTGGGGTTTATAGAGAGAAGCGTAGAAAGAAATGAGCTTTGATGCGAAGAAGACATTGCTGTGATTACCAGTTATAATAATGAAAGCGTGTGATTGAAGCAGAGATTTCAAGTTTAAGGTTTGATGAGATAGAAAGGAGTTTAAGTGACAGTTAATATAGTTGCTTGTGGAGGAAGGAAGAAATGATGATGAGTGGGAGAATCTCCTTAGGAGGGAAATTGGGTTGATTTTAAGCATGAATTGTAATTGATGATTTTGAACTCATTAGGTTTTAGGAGGGGAGTACTTGTATAATTTGGTTGAGTGGGGTGGGGGGAGTGGAGTGGAGTGTTCATGTAGTTCGGTTAATCGAAATTTTGAATCTATAAATGTAAAATCGAATTTAAATAAACGAGTTAAGTATTACTCTAAGTTAGAGAAAAAAAATCTTGGGGTGCGTTTTGGTATGCGGGTTGCATTATAAAATTCAAGTTTATGTCAAATCACTTGTTTGGTGAAAAATATTGAGAATTTAGAAAAGTTAGGGATTATATCAACGTGAAAAACTCTACCTCCGGATGGCGAACCCCATAATATATATGATTTAAGACTGGTTTGGGTCGATTGATGACCCAGAATATAGCGGGCCATCGTAATTGGGTAAGCTTTTAACGAGTCTTACATAAAAAAAACTTTCCAAATTAAAACAAGAAGTCTAGGGACTAGGGTTAGCCGATCAATTGGATATAAAAACGAATAGGATGGTGATGTTGAACAAAAAAAAAAAAAAAAAAAAGTTGTTAGCAGATAAGAGTGATGATGAGAGGGCAGATTGTTGTACCAAAGAAAGAGAAGAGGCCAGCTCCAAAGCCTAAGAAGAAGACCACCGCACCAAAAGAAGACGATGAGTATGATTGGAGTCTTGGGCACTATGACTGGCAGGGCCGTTACCACACCCCGTCTCGACCCCTTCGCCTAATCCCTTATCGACCTGCCCGACAGTGCCAGGTCGATGGGTCTTCGAAGGAGGAATATATGAAACCCTACGAAAAAATGAAACAAGATTTCGAAAAACGAGTAAAAAGTCTTGGTTGGCGACCGAGAAGGTACGGCTAACGTGATGATTCGCTCGACGGTCGTATATGATTATGTTATTTTTCTTGATCTAATGTATTATGTACAACTATGGTCTATACTATAGTAGTAATTATATTGCTTAATTGTTTGATTTTGATAATTATTGTTATCGTAGAACGGCTGTTTTAAGTTCTATGGATCTTTTTTTTTTTGGTAATTGCAACAATCGATGACGTTGCAAGATTATCAGACCATCTCCAATGGGGGTCTCAAGATGGGTCTCGAAGAGGAGAGAGATGATTTTTTCCCAATGGAGAATTATTTGATGGGTCTCGTGTTTAGCAAAAATTCTATTATAATTGTCAGTATTTGACAATTAGGATAAGGAATAAAATCAGGACCATTAGATTAGGATAAGATAAATTTCAACCATTTAATTTTTCTTAACCATGGTTAAAAAAAGTTCCTACAGTACACCTTACCACACAGGATTACAAACTATAATACTTTTTTATTTACTCAAAATATTGTTTCCCTAATTAATTTGATTTTTTCTATCCATTCTTATCTAAAATATTTAATTTTGTCAATCCAATATTAGTTGATACGGAGTACATTTCATCGACACTACCAGAATCATTCCTCGGTAATTTAACTTCGGCTGAACTCGCTCATATCTATTCAGGGACCCAGTTTAAGCCAATCTTCCCATTATCCCCAATTCAATTGATTTTTTCCTCCAAACTCATCTCCTTCGTTCCCCAGTTCAATCAAGTTTGTTAGTTTTTCCCAAATTATCCCCTTTCTTCCCCCAATTTTATCATTAAGACCCTTTTTTCCCAGAAAAATAAAAGAATGCCTTTGATTCAATCATCAAGAATTGATGAAGAGATGGAATAAGAATTGATTCTTAAGAATGAATCGAACTCTCCATATTTACGTTCAAATGTTGTATATTAACCAATTAACGGCAAGCTTCGACCACCACGGTGCCAATGTTTTGCATATTCTCATTATTACGGCGGCGGTGGTGGAGGTACCGGCAGTTGTTCCTCCTACAGGGAAAAAAAAAGGGAATGAATTGGGGGAAATCTACGAGTTTAATTCGATTGGGAAAGAAAAGGGATGCATTGGGGGGAACTTTGAAGAATTTGATTGAATTGGGGGAAAATTTAATGAATTTGATTGAATTGGGGAAGTGGGGGATGAGTGAAAAATTGAAATGAATTGGGGAGAATCGGAGGAGCTGGTGGTGGAGACTAGAGAAAAGCCATGATTTTTGGGGTGAAGTGAAATTGTGAGAGTACGTGAAGATGTGATGAGATAATTTTTTTATTTTTTTTATTTTCTGAGGGGAGATACATTTGTAATTGTTGTTATATATTTTTTAAAAAATCTAAATTAATATTTTTAAAAGATTATGTAATATTTTATATTATTATTTAATTATTAACCATAGTTAAATCTTATCCTAATTGTCAAAAACTGACAATTACCATAGAATCATCGCGTGTTTAGAGACGGTCTCTGATTTTTAGAGACCGTCTCATTGTCAATGAGACCCTACTTTTGCCAAAAATAGATTTTAAAATAGTTTAATATGTTTAAATCTCAACTATAGAGACCCATCTCAAAATTTTACCAATGAAGTATAGGGTCTCAAAGTGAGTCTCAAAATTTAAGACAATATAATTTTGGAAATAATTTGTATTTGAGACTCAAGTTGAGTCTCACCAATAAAGATGCTATCATGTTTCTATTGTAATCTGCTACAGAATATCAAATCTGCTACACAATCGATGACGTTGCAAAATTTGGTTGGCGACCGAGAAGGTACGGCTAACGTACGTGATGATTCGCTCGACTGTCGTTGTGATTATGTACACTATTTTATTTTACCGTAGAACTATTTATAGCCCACACTTAAATAGTAACCATATATTTGGGGCTTTGCCCCTCAATGTAACAAAAAAAAATAAAAAAAATAAGGAAAATTACACAAAAATAATCCCAAGTTTGATCCATCTTCCAAAAATAATCCTACCTTGCAAATGTAACAAAAATAATCCAAAGTATTGCTTTGTGTCACAAAAATGAGCCCACTTATTACAAAGCTATGATAATCCACAAATATGCTAGCCCCGAAGCTGAGTTTTTTTTTTTAACAATTTATTTTTTCATTAAAATTGGTTTTTGAAATTCTAAAAAGAAATGTAAATATTAGAAGAAAAATAAAAACAAACCCATCAGCAATAATACTAAGTAGTACGTATACCCTTCTTCTCCATTTACCTCTCCAGCACCACGAATCACCACCTCTACCGCCACCACCTCAATTGACCACTACCCTACCCGCTACCGCTAACCCGCTAGTCCGCTACCATCACCTCCATCTAACGCCGCGGAGCAGTCGATCTTGGGCTGAAAATTAAACGAGGGGGAAAATATAAAGACACGTTGATCGATGACGTCGAAGTTGGTGTCGGCGAGGCTACGACGACGTTGTTTGCCACATGTGGAGGTGGCGGTGGCATTTGACGTGGTGGTCGGTGCAGGTGGCAGTGGTCAGTGTGGTGGTCACGGGACGGGAGGGGGCGATAGAGGAGAGAGAAGGGGAAGGGTGAAGGACTGAAGGGTGTTGAATTGTCGGGTTATGTTATTGCTACATTATATTTTTTTTCTTTTAAATTTACAAAGAAATATAATAGCCAACTTAAAAAAAAATCAGCTTCGGGAATGACTCATATGTAGATAACCATAGCTTCGGTATAAATGAGCTCATTTTTGTGACACAAAGCAATACTTCGGATTATATTTGTTACATTTGCAATGTGGGATTATTTTTGGAAGATGGATCAAACTTGGGATTATTTTTGTTTAATTTTCCAAAAAATAACCATATATCTGACCTAAAGAAAACGTAACCATATATTCCGTATATATATATATATATATATATTTGAGTTCTGGTAGGAACTTAATGTATATAGGAACTTTAGAAACTAATCTTAACCATCAATTTGCCTAGATCTAACGGTCTACAAAATAAGGCTACAAAAATAAAAGAAAACCAGAAAATCAAAACTAATCCCAAACTCATTCCTTTTTCTCTCTCCTCTCTCCTGCGTCCCCCCCCTCCCAGGCCACCTCACCACCAATTCCGCCACCCCATAGCACCGCCGACCACACCCACCGCCATAACAGCCATCACCACCACCACCTGCGAAGTAACCCCATACCACCGTCGACCACAAGAACCGACCACTTATAGACCCCCCTCTTCCCAAAACTCGATCTCCTCGTCCAACTGAATCGCTCTGCCACCCTCCTCCATATTCGCCGTCCTCCCAGCTATGACCGCTGCCGCCGATAACCCTCTACCCAACATGAATCGCACACCACCACCCAGTGAACGTGGGAAGCCATGTTCATTAATCTGTTACTCAATGTTCATCAAATATGGTTGTATGTTCATCCTTTTTGGCTAGATGTTCATCAGCTTTTATCAGGTGATTATTCATTGAGTTTATCAAATTAATTTTTGGTTGTATTATGTAAGTTCATCTAATGAAAATCATAAGCTTGAGTGTTCATTAAAAATTAGGAGAGAGAAGGTGGAAAAATGGTGAAAATAATTTAATTTGATTTTGATGAATATTCAAAGAATTAAATTGGATAAACATGAGATCAAATTAGATGAATATCAAGTGCAAATCTGATGAACATAGGATATAAGTCTAGTGAACATGCATGAATTGAATATGGCCAAATGCTAATTAAGGTCTTCGATAATTTGTGTTGATTGTTTTTGTAATTAGCTAGCCAATAATTAGGATAATTTGATGAACATACCATCATAATCTGATGAACACGCCATTGTAATTTGATGAACACGGAGAAAAGAGAGGTAGAGACTAGAGAGATTGACTCTGAAGCTTTGGGCGGGAAATGGAGTGCGCGCAGCCGATGTTGTTGCTGTAAAATTGAGGTAATCAGCTTATTTGGGGAAATATGAAGATGTAGGAGAGAGAAAGTATGAAGAAAAGAGCGATGGAGGGGGCAATGGTGGCGGAGGTGGGTGGTGGTGGGGACTGAGCGGCGGCGAGCAAGAGGTGGCTCGGGAAGGGGGCTGTTTGGAGAAGAGAGAGAAAATGGGGTATTGTTTTTGTTATGTGAGTAAGGCAGCTGGAAAAAAGGCTTTATTGGACCGTTCGATTAAATTATATATATATATCTCGGGGTGGTTTAGGGTTAAAATGTAAATAAATAGCTTTGTCTTCAATTGAAACCCTTAATCTCCGTACCGTTCTGCTCTGATCCCCTTACATCCATCATCATCATCATCATTCATCACCGGAACTCTTCCAAATTCCATGGCAACCTTAAAATCTGATCACCAATGCAAACACAACGACAAGGACAAAACTGAAACACACATAGATGATCTTGACAATAACTTATTAGAGTTAATCCTCAAAAGGCTTTACCTACAAGAAGACCTTGCCAAATTCATATACGTTTCGAAGCGTTGGAACTCAGTTGTATGCAATCTTGATTTCTTTCAGAATCTTACCCATGAATCCTTCTTTTTTACTCTCTTCTACACCAGACACGGCGCAAGTGATGACGACCACGGCCTCGTTACGGAGCACCCCTACTTCCAAAGGCATAAAATTCGCATCGATTTCATTCCTTATCACAATGACCTCATTGCCTCTCACAACGAACTCTTGATCACGTTTCGTAGGCCATCCCTTTCCCATCACGAAGCAGCTTACCACATATCGAATCCCCTTACGAAACAATCTATTACGATCCGACCCATTCCCATGTCATTGAACGACATCCCGAAGCCATTGAACGACAACCATCTTATCAGCGAAGGTGTAGCCCAATATAGGCGGTGTTTGATTGGGTTAGCTGGATTTGTCAAGGGAATTAACACGGGTACTAATGTTTGCAATAATTATCAGGGGTTTAGGTTTGTTCGAGTCCATAGGTCGTATGAAGATTATAATGTACTTGTTGTACAAATATACTCTTCCGAGACTGGTATATGGGAGACACATACCACTCGTTGTTGTAGAGCTCCCGAGTTCAAGAAATCGGCCTTCGCAACAATAGCCATCGATGCTGCTGTAACTTATAACAATAAGTTGCATTGGCTTGGGTTGTCCGAAATCCTAGTCATCGACCCGTTCGCTGGTATTGACGTTGTAGCACCACACCTACTAGTACTCCCTAGGCAAATTCGTCATCGACCTAGCTATGATCGCCCTTTCCCACATCCTACTACATATGGTACTCGTAAAGATCGAGTACTAGGAGTTTGCAGGAATCGTTTACGAATGACCCAAATTAATGCGGAAGATGTCCCTGATGATGGTGTCAGGAGCATCCGAGAGTGGGAGTTTTCGGACTACGACGGCTCAGCCAGTTATTTCGACAACAATTTTAATATGGGGACGATGAGTCTAGTTGCTCATCTTCCCCTGAATCCACCTATTTTTGATACTTTCTTCACCAGGAATCTCAACTTTAGCAGAGCCTACTACGATGTGATTTGCTGCCATCCCCATAATCCATACGTAGTTTACGTCGTTTATTGTGGTAAATTGTTTCGCTGCGATCTTAATAACAGTAGAATTACATTTTGTGGCGACTATGATAGTGATGATAAATGTTTTGTATTTCTGCATCCGTTGATAGCACTAGTCTAAAATAAATCCGGAGAAGAAGGGAGGTCGCTGGTTCACTTTTTTTATTCACTGGGGAAAGTGCTGCGAAGCGCAAGAGCGTAGCGAGAGAGCTCAGTGGTAGAGCGCGCCCCTGATAATTGCGTCGTTGTGCCTGGGCTGTGAGGGCTCTCAACCACATGGATAGTTCCTTTAGAATCAGACAATACTATGTTATTTCCTCTCTTTGTATTGATTCTGTTTACTTTATCCCTACCCCCTCACGTCAATCCCACGAGCCTCTTATCCCTGTGCTGACGAATAACCAACCCGCAATGAATAGGGAAGGCCTAGATTTGGGAACGTACGGTGCCAAAGTCACTGAGCTCCTTGTGATGCAGCGGAACCTTGGCAATTAGGATTTCAAGACGCAGCAACACCTATGATGCAAGGAATCAGGAAAAGCAAAAAAAGAAATCGCTATTAAAGGATTTTCTTTTTCTTATTTTTCTGGACCACTAGATTTAGATAGATAGAGGGTTAAGATTGGTTCCTAAATTTCCTATATACATGAGGTTCCTACCCGAACCTAAATCTATATATCATGTTATATCTGCTGCAGTCCTTTTTTTAATGGAAATTTGTTTAATTTAGAGATATCCATTTGATTTAATTGTATAAAGTTAGAATCTTGATCGATATTTCCGCAAATTATATGGTACACCACGGTGTACCATGCCCATGGTGCACCTCCTCACAATAGAGGAGTAGGGACCACACTTAGAATAATTTAAATTATTCTAAGTGTGGTCCCTACTCCTCTATTGTGAGGAGGTGCACCATGGGCATTGTGCACCGTGGTGTATGATATAAGCACTCATATTTCAATCAACCTTGTTCGTTTGATACTGACTTACTGAGTATTTGCTTATGTATGTGTGATTCTAATAAGATAGAGTTGGGTAGCTGCTTCATTTGATGTGTTTCGTAATTATTCTAGTGTTTTTTAGGCTGATTTGCTAGTGTTATCACCTTTACAAAGTTGTCAACTTTTGATCAAACTTACTCGTGATGTATGATCCAAGTTATGAAGCGAAAATTTAGTTTGTTGTTACATTTTGTTGTATTGTATGTGTGTTTAATTGTAGTTGGAGCATTCGAGATGTTGCTGCCCCAGAAGTGATTATATGTAGCGTGTGCTTCTTATGGAAATTATATGTTCAAGAATGATGTATATGAATATGCTTGCGTTCTGCCTAGGGCTGGCAAACCCGACCCGACCCGATTCGGTGACCCGAAAATATGACCCCATAAGACCCGAAATTGTGGTCAACAGAACCCGACACAACCCGACCCGATGTTGACCCGAACCGACACAACCCGATATGACCCGACCCGAAACCGACCCGACTCCTGTTATCCGACAATGACCCGACTGGTAATGCCAAAAATTGAACTGACGCCCATAAATGGCCATAAGTAACTAAAACCGACTGTGACCCGACCCGAGCCGATAAAAAATTTTGTTCGATAAAACCGACCCAAAACCGACCCGACCCAACCCGAAACCAACCCGAAGGTTCATCTGACCCGCTATGACCCGATCCGATACGAACCGACCCGACATAACCCGACCCGGAACCGACCCGACGACCCATTTGCCACCACTACACTTCTGCCTGCAATGAGAATATATTTAGGTTTCAGGTTCTAAGATAGTTGCGGAATGCGGATTGTGAGTCGCAATTCACTGCGAATTGAACCATGTCCTAAAGAGTGTATTTCTGATGCTTTTGATTCTATGTGATATAGCGCCTCTGAACTATCAAGTGGCTCTGATAACAACCTCTCTACGAAGTTCTTGCTAAAAAATGTTCATTCGATGTTGCTGGCGTAACTTGACAGTTCACCTATTACCATTTACCAGCCTTCTGTTGCTTACCATGAACTATGACCTATGAAGTGAAGCTGTTATTACCTCCTTTAATTTACAAAGTGGTCAATTTTGATCATACTAAAGTGATGTGTGAGCCACGTACCTATAAAGCACAAATTCTGTTGTGTTGTATGTGCTTTGGTATAGGATGATCCGACTTGTCGAGGACAACGGAACAGTGCTGCTGCATACGCTTCTTAGAAGACATTTCACTTAGCTCTGGACTCTGGTGGCTATCTTTTGTTCTACTCGATTGTAAAATCTGTGTAATGGGATTGAAATTTCGTAGCAGTAAAGTTCCTCAGACAGCTTGCTCATGAAAGCTTTAGAGTTCGAACTGAAGATACAATCTAATATATACACTATTATATATCTAAAAGCGAACAAGTTAGAGAAGCGAACAATTTAGAGCGCATCGAGGGTGTCTAGAGGTCAAGAAATGCAAGGAAAGAGTCCAAAATTTGCTAAACTCTCACCTAATTAAAATATTAAAGTAATCCACATAGAACATTAAAAAAATGCACACACATAATCCAATATATGTAAAACTCTTGTGTAATAAAGTTGTCAACATAAAACGTGATATAAAGAGATATAACTCGGGTTACGCATATCAGAATATTATGATACATGTATCATTAAGTTCGTGTAGAATTGTATGTCAATATAAGATCCATTTACACATACTTTTGAAAAGTTAAGAAGCTACTAATTTAGAGCGCATTGAGAACATCAAAAGGTAAAAAAATGCACAAAGAGAATCCAAGATATGTTAAACTCTCACATAAAATATTAAGATAATCAACATTAAACATTAAGAAATGCATGCGAAGAGAGTTCAATATTTGTAAAACTCTTACGTAATAAAGTTATCAACATGAAACATAATATAAACTGTTATAACTCGGGTTACGTATATCAATAGATTACGATATATGTATCATTAAGTTCGTGTCAAAATGTATTTCAAGATAAGATCCATTTACACATACTTTTGAAAAGTTGAGTATGATTTTGGTAGAGATATGTTGACAAGTTTAAGATTTTTGTGAAAAATGATTTAAAAATAAACAAAAAAAAAAGAATATTATTTAAAGATCAAGTGATACCCCATACAAATGTACAGTGACGATTAAGTGTGATTAGGAGACATTTTAACTAACGAACATTTAATTAGTTATCATGTATGGTTTACTTATTTATTTTGAGATTAACTTAATAAATAAGAATAAGCGATTATAATAAAGTGTCCCGTGCAACGCACGTGCGTTTCACCTAGTTCTGTATTAAAGCTTCTGTGTGTTGGATTTGTTGGACATTTCTACGCAAATTAGAGGAGCATTGTCTTCGTTATTTTCAATCACCCTGTCTGCTTTCAAACAATACTCTCTTTTCTTTTTCAACAAAAATCTGATGGAAACGATAACAGAGATCAGAGTCATCTGTTATTTCAAGATTGATTGAATTAATTAGGTTTTTTATTTTTATATTAATTTTGATTTAATATTTAATAAAATGATTCAAATATGGTCAAATTTACAATGTCTACCGAACCTTGGTAGCCATTGTAGAATCACTCGTGATTCAATGAATTACTCGGTAGTAAAAAAGAGTGAAATAGTGAGAGTGAGGACCTTATTGCCATTTGGCACGTAAACCCCAAATACGAATTGTGAGGAAACCCGAAAAACCCCAAAAACTCGAGCTTCATCTTCAAGCTAACCCCAAAAATGGCAACTCCGATATTCCCAACCGAAGTAATCGGCAACATTCTATCACGCTTGCAGGTGAAGCCACTCCTCCGCTTCACAAGCGTATCAAAGTCATGGTATTCACTCATCAATTCCCCCAAATTCATCAAACCCTAATTTCCGACAACCACCCCAACCTCCTCATTTCCCACCGTTCTCTCTCCTCCTCCGCCGCCGCCATCGACGACCCCCCAATCAATTTCTCCGAGCTCGACCACCCTCTCAAACACCTTCCCTCCAAACCTCCCGTCCATATCTTCGGCTCCTGCAACGGCCTCGTCCTATTCTCCGACTTCCTTAAAGAATTCGTCTTTCTATACAATCCTTCCAACAAAACGCACCGTTTGCTCCCGCCCTTCTATCCTTCCCCCCTAACAAACCCGATTTTCGAGAATAAAAATGACCCAAAGAATGCCAACATCGTTGTTTTCGGGTTCGGTTACGACAGCGTCTCGGATGATTACATTACAAGGCGTTGCGTGTTATCGAATCTCGAGAGAACAATGCTGTGGTTTACATGGAAACCGCGGTGTACAGCCTGAGGAATGATTCATGGAAATGTGCGGTTGATGAACAATTGCGCAATTTCGAGCCTTTTGATGCTGCGCTTTTTAATGAGTGTTTGCATTTGTTTGTAGCGACTGATCGTCCTCCTTGTATTGCTATAAAGTGTTTTAATCTGCAGACTGAGAAATTTTCGATTTTTAATTTCCCGGCGAAAGTTGATGGTGGCAAAATGAGTTTTCATGCAGGGGAATTGGGTGGGTGTTTTTTTCTTGGGTTAAACTATCTAAATGGTTCTCCAATGAACCAGAGTTGGTCGCCGGATTATGATGATAAATTGCTGAAATCTGTTATTTGGGTGATGAAGGAGTATGGGAATGACGAGTCTTGGGTAAAGTTGTTTACGTTTTCTGCTGCTAACATTATTGCTGAGTGTTTGATGGATATTCAGCCGGTTGTGTACTCGAAAGACAGGCGTAAGCTTTTGCTTAGCGTAAGTGGTTATTGGTTTGGTTGGTATGACATTGAGAGAAACAGCTTCGAGAGGATTGAGGCTTATGGGATACCATCTATAATTACCAAGACTTGGACTGTTGTGGAAAACCTGGTTTCGTTGTGCAGGCATAAGGGGAAGTCAAAGGGTGGAATCGCGAGAAAGAAGTAAATTTCTTTCTGTTTTTCATAATAATCTCAGTTTTCTCAAGTATTGTTCTCATGGTTTTAGTGCTCGAAATGCTCTATGCTGGTCTTTCATTGTCCTAGAACGCTCGTGGCCCTAATTATAGGTCCACTTGTGTCAATTATGTTTAGGCACACTGTTAAGTTTTGTATGCATTATGCAATGAAATAGGAACTTATTGCCCAAAGTTCGCCAGCCTTATTGTTGTGTATGCTGTATGTCTCATGATGCTAGTCCTTTTTAGTGTCGTAAATACTAACATAAATCAATTTCTAATTGGTCAATATCTGTATCTCATTTCGACATGATTCATTTGGTTGTCAATTTTTTTTTTGTTGAAGTTTAATTTGGCTGCATGACATTTTTTGAGGATTTTTGGCTTTTGTAGTACTCTGATGTTGGCATGTAGGTAATAGTTGAAATTCAATGTTTGCTGAATCTTTGTCTGTTAGGTCTATATTTGTAGAGCTTCGATTACTCTGATTCTTTAGCTTCTGAACCTAAGCAAATTCGTTTTTTAGGCAATTTGCATTTATTAGCAGACATTGATGCAAATTGCAAATCCCATAGTATTTGTTTGGGGACATTCTGCCTCCGAGTTATGAAGCTTTTCCCCTTTTTTTCCCCCTCAGGAATGACTTTTTATCTTCGGGTTTCAAGCTGAGGCTGACAGTTGACACGACTTGATAACTATGTAAGTATTAACAAGACACCCTTTTTTTGTTTCTTTGTTTTTTTTGGAGGTCTAACAAGACATCTTCATTCATTGTTCCATGGGAAGACAATCTTGTGTGATGAATTGATGATAGTCTGATACTATGAGCGAAATGAAGTAAGTGAGAGATACCCCTTCAACATTAGGTTGTCAGATGATAAATTTCTCTTTAAATACCAGAAGATTTTTGAACTAAGCCTATGTCTGGGTTCGAATTTGACAATCTTACATAAAAGATGCTGAGGTTAAAGAAACTTATCGGTTTTTTCACTCGTTTGTATTCTGCATTGTAGGAATAAAATGTAAAGAAATTATGAAATCTCAGTATTAGAATCTGCTAAGTGAGTAAATGCAAAACCTGAAGTCTCAAGGATTGTGCCGAGGTGCAGCCTTGTGCAGCAAACAAAACATCTTAATTTGACGATTACTTCTGAACGTCAACTTCACCAACCTAGGCTGAAGCATTGTTTGAGTTGGACTGTTAAAGATTAACAGTTTATTGTCACAACCCACAAATCAATCATGGACAGGTGCTATGAGTGTACTACTCAATAATTTCTAGAATTTTTGCTAATAGAAACTTTAGAAATTATTCACCAGAGAAAATAATTGTATCATTTATTGTGCAAGTGTCTTTTTCCCTATGGTTTTCGCTAATTTTTTTTTTTGTGCTAGTAATATCTGAAGCACTTTATACAACTAGAATCCTGAGACCTTAATTATTCATCTGTTCCTTGATCATCTTATGATTTGCTTGCTTGTATTGATGCCAGAATTTTATTTAATTGGACAAACTTTTGCCTGTTGTATTCTTGGTGGTGTTGTTGAATCCCGATTGGAAACTACATGATGAGTTACTGAGGGGTTTTTATTTTTTTTCCCTTTTGGCTGAGACATTATAATCTTGACTTTTTATCTTGATTTACTATTCTTGTGCTATATTGTTAGACAAAAACTCTCGCAATGTGTTATTGAAGATAAAAGCTGTGAACTTCCAACTTCCAACCTTCCTTTCGTTTTACTTGACCTTCTGGACACTCTTTACCTTAACTGGTGTAAAGGAAATGAAGCTGGATAAGTATGAGATGACGTTAGCGCATATTATTGTTCCTCTGCCATTTAATTCGGATTGTTCCTTAATTTGGAAGAGAACTAGTCCCTTGAGGGTTAGTTATTGTGTTCTAAGAGGAATTTGTTTGGCCATGACTTCGCAATAAATTATTTAGGTTGCGGAATACTCCCTTCGTCCCAATTTAAACACCCCATATGTTTTTTCACTTGGATTAAGGTAGTTTTTGTTTGTTTATAATTGTTGGAGATAATGGTTGGTTTGTTTATAATTGTTGTAGATAATGGTTGATTGTTTATTATTGTTGGAGATAATGGGTTGTTTGTTTATTATTGTTGGAGATAATGGGTGAGTTGTTTATTATTTTTTGAGATAATGGATGATTTGTTTATTATTTTTGGAGATAGTGGAGTATAGATGTGTGGTGAAAACTTACCCCATTTAGTAAGTTTTGAAATGGGGTGTTTAAATAGGGACACCCCTAAAAGGAAAGCGGGGTGTTTAAATTGGGACGGAGGGAGTATGAGTTATTCTTGAACGTGGAGGGTGTCTGAAGTTTAATAATAAGGGTCCAGAGAAATTCTGAATCTTTTTAACCTCTTTGAATCTTACATGGAATAATTATAATTCGATCTTGCAGTGCGCTTTTTGCTCTAGATTTGCAGACAATATCGTGGCAATTATGTGTTAATTCTTAGCAACTTAGGCCTGAAATCCTGAATATTGGATTAAAGAGGGCTTTACAATAGGTATATACCCTGTAATCACATCCGAGATATTGGGGTGCTTGAACTGTGTTGGAGCAAAGATAGTGGTGTATACTATAGTTGTTGGCTATAATAGCCTTGAAATTTTGGGGTTTTGGACTGTGACCTATCCGCTCAATTCCCATATAGATATATAATAGGCTGGCGTAGAATCCTGAGACATCAGTACTATTCCGTATGTATTATTGCTTCTTCTGGGGGTGGCTAACAAAGTGTCTTTGTGTGATAGCCAGGAGTTTCAGGGTGCAAAAGGGAGGTCGAGAGATAATATTTAAGGGAGGATGTAGAACATATCAGAGCCATAGAGAAAGGAGAGGAATTTTTTTTTTTTTTTTTTTTTTTTTTTTTTTTTTTTTTTTTTTACTAGGGGCAGATAGTAAGAGAAAGAAGCAAACCTGGGGAGCTGTTTTCTATTGCGTGAGCTTCTTGTTCTGTTTACACGCCCAATAGCCTCTATGTATAATCACTTTACCATTGAGATCACGTTTTGGTCAAAGATGGTAAATTGTGACAAATCTGACAATGTGACTTCCGTGAGGCGCAGTCTTCCATAGGTTAAAGTAAATTTCCCGCTAACTCAGGTAGGGCTCTGCTAATAGCAAGTTGATCCGTTGATGAACCATAGTTATCTTTACAACTCATTTTTCTTTTCCTTTTATTTTTCTTTCCACTGTAAGCTCAAAGTTGGTATTTCATGACTGCTAAAATTTAGCACAGGTTTGTGGCTTGACCAAGCTTGTAAAATCCAAGATAATGTTGTTATTGTCTAGGCACTATGCATGAATATTTAGTGACAGTGACCTCGTATAAATCCATGAAACAGATAGAAGATATCATGTTGTGAATCCATGTTTTGAGTTTTAGAACAGTCAACTGATGATTGACTATGTTTTGTGATCCCTTAGATTTTTGACCTTGCCTTTTCTGGATTATGGCTAACAAGTTTGTTTGTATGCTAGTAGTTTTTATGAGTACAGTTGGCCCATTTTATACGAGTATACCTTAGTTCTCATCTTGTTTGTTATTCGTTCTTGCTCATCTATATTGTCCTTGTGTTGTTAGATATGAGGTTTGTGATTGTTTTTATTTATTTAAACGTCTGGTCACTTGTCCCTTGTGGCTAATCGTGGTTCCTACTATCATGACTTGACTATTTTCTTTTGTAGGAGTCCCATTTTGTGGAGATGGATCGAGGAAAGAAGGTGATTGCGCAGACTGCAGTATCTTTCTTTTGTCCTCCAGTAGTTAACACCTAGTAAGTCTTGCAAGTACTATGTAGATTGCTGTCACGGAAACAGTGCTGTAAAGTTTGTCAGAAGGTTGAAGGCTGAGGATTGTAACATCCTTGCTTTAATGCTTAATTTCTATCACTGGCTGATATTCTATCTGAAAAGTGTAGTGTGCCCTGTTTTGAGATATTTCTGATGCAGTGATGCTCATAACTGTATGCTATGATAGTCAGATTAGATTGTCATCAAAAATTCAATTCAAATTATTAATGCCCGTAGTAAATCACGAATGCTGCTTACCTTGGAGACTTGGAGAGAGGTTTTGGCAACTTCCTGATTTGCTGGGAAAGCCGAAAGTATAGTCTTTCTCTGCCCCTGTGAAACTGACTCATAATGATGGCCCGAGACACTGTCAATGCATTTGTTTTATAGTGAGTAGTGACAGCGAAAAGCTCTAGTATCTCCAGAAGTAGACACAATTGATGTTCCTCGGAGACCTGGCCGCGCATGAAAACTGCTTGCAACTCACACATTGTAGTTTGACCTATAATCATTTCGAATTTAATTGAGGTACTGTATTTTTAGTCTCAGGCTTCTTTGAGTGAGTCCTTAGATGCAGGGACTTGGGATTTAATCACACAGAATTCATCTAGCTGCTTCACAATAGAGAATGGCGGTAATTGGACCGAAATGAAACAACTCTGGGATATATAGCTTTAGGGCTGTCACTGGGGAGAGGGGTACGGGAGAGGGAGTTAAAATGGGACAAGAAACTAATGATGTCATTATCGCAATCAGATCAATGGAGTTTGATTCATTTTCAAAAACAATTGTGATAAATTTCATGCAATTAAAATTAGGATTTTTTGTCTAACACTACCTAATATAACGTACAATTTGTGAAACACTCCCTAATACATTTTTTTTGTCTAACACTACCTTATACAACGCATTTTTTTGTCTAACACTACCATAAATGGTTTCCGGCCAAAAATAAGTCAACTTTTCAGCCGCTTGTGCACGCGATCTTGGTTTAATTCGTAATATCATTAATAAATCCCATAAAAAGTTAATAAGGGACAGAGAGAGAAAATGTCCTGGAAAAAATTATTCCTAGATGCAATTAAAATGGAGAGATATAGAGGATTAATGAAATTAAAGAGAGAAAAATGACAGAAAATTGGAGGAAAAAATGGAAGAGAAGTAAGTTTCGGGGCAAAACTTTCGAAAAAAAAGAGGGAGAGGTAAAAAATCACGTGCACAGGCGGGTCAAGCCGAAAAGTTGATTTTATCTGCCGAAAATCATTCATGGTAGTGTTAGACAAAAAATACGTTGTATTAGGTAGTGTTAGACAAAAAATAATGTATTAGGGAGTGTTTCACAAAAAATCCTTAAAATTATATGTAGCAGGCTAACGGCCGTGTTGCTGACATGCAACTGAAGCTACAAGACCGACTAATTAGGAAATGTAAGTGTCGTGCAATTCGGCGCAAAATTCGGAAGCGTGTAAGAACGATAACAAACAATAATAAGAAAAATCACACCAAGATTTAATGTGGTTCACTATCAACGTGATAGCTACGTCCACAGGGGCTAGGAATCAATTTCACTATGGAGGGGAATTACAGATTCAAGATAAATTGAGCAGTTCTCTAGATCTGCAAGTCTAAGAACTCTCTTTGTGTGGCTCTCTCACTAATTCCCTCTACCTATTAGGCTAGAGGAGGTGGGTTTTATATATTAACCACCTTACCAAAAGACCTAATGAGTTTAGGTAAGTAGTAGCTAGTAAATCTCCTAAAACACTCTAGAAGTAATTAGGAAATAAGAGAAACATCAAGCAAAGAAGATTCCGGAATAACAGTGTACTATTCGCGGACACAGTTATACCATTGACGTACATCAATATACCATCCACGGTCCGCCGAATACCATTCGAGTACTGCCGAATACCACTGGTTATCGTTTCTTCAATCTTATGTCTTCTCAACACTTATCACCAATGCTATCTATCAATGCCCGAGACTTCGAACATTGCGACGTTCTAGTCACAATTTCAACAATCTCCACCTTGACTTGAACGGTCGCATACCACGATCTTCAATCAAGAACCCCATTTGAAATAGTCTGTACCTAAGTACCAATGCACCCACATGAACCATGGTATATTTCAAGCCGGAAATCAAACCATCTTCATTGGATCGCAAAGAAGCTCCACCTTAATCAAGATAAGCCAAACCTTGCCAGTTAAGTTGCAACCAAGCACAAAATTATCGCACCTGCTACGACCATTTTTGCTTCAAGAAACCCATGACCCACCCCGGAGTCCGTGCCTATGCCAAGACACCCTATCATCCCGTCGGAATCCAAAACACCTCCGTCGAAGTGCCCATGTGTTTAAGACTAAACACTAACTCGTGGCTAGCCCCCGTCAGGGCCCAACCCTGTGCCCGCGCCGGAGCACGCTCACCACCCCCGTCGAGGCGTGAGCCATTTCTTCTCTCTCAATGAGAAGTGGATTGCTCCACCTCACGGAGCATTCCATCAGCTACTCCCTCGCTTGACCCAATGACCCCTAGCTCAAGTCCATTGTCCAAGACTAGATAGCTAAGTACAATGGGATCGATTGTACCGAACCTCAAAGTACCTTGACGACGTTGAAAGGCTCTTTGTTGTTCTTCTTGACGATCCAAAGTACCAACCAGTGAGTGAGCTACTTCAACCTCTACCCCACTCTTGGCACGATCATCCTCAACACAAGACGAACTCTTCAACACGCCCACCTTTAGACTCGCCGGTCTAGTATGACTTACCTCTCCATCGACCCTCTGTGCTATTGGCAAGATAGCCACAAGTCCACGATGCTCAGACGATGATGTCACATCCTTAGTCATCTCTCCTATCAATGTCGTCCCTTGTAGTTCATACAAAGAACCCGCCCTTGATCTTACACCACGAAGCACCTCTAACGAACTCTTCCACACCCGCAATACTCCACCTCTTCCTCGAATTCTACAACCCTTACGGTCTAGCATTCCAAGCGAAATAAGACTACTCTTAAGTTGTGGAACATGCACTACATCCTTGAGGATCCTAGCAACACCATCATGCATCCTAAATCGAACAGATCCAATCCCAACACCTTCACACACTGAGTTATTACCCATGGTAACCAAACTCCTACGCGCGTTATATGTCAAGAACATCTTTCTATTAGGACACATATGCGAAGTAGCCCCACTATCAAGAACCCACCTATTACCTAGGTGTTCCTCCTCATGTGCTACAAGAGCATAATCCCCCTCCGAATCGTAGCCACTATGCTGTGTTGTCGCTATTGAAGCGGAACCACTCTTCTTCAACTTAGGACAATCATTCTTCCAATGACCAGGTTCATTACAATTATGGCAGCGATCGTCGGACCTAGGAGTTCTAGATTTGGTTTTAGACTTCCTCCTACTCCCACTAGAACGACCCTTTCCCTCAGCACCGTTTACTACTAAACCTGTAACACGATCCTCCACAATATCCACGGAAGCTTTCTGGCGTAACTCCCTAGTAAAAAGTGATGACTTTACTTATTCTAGGGTTAACGTGTCATTCCCAACCACAAGAGAATCCACAAAATTCTCATATGACAAAGGCAAAGACACGAGCAGAATAAGAGCAGCATCTTCATCCTCAACCTTAACTCCTATATTCCGTAGGTCTAGCAATATAGAGTTTAGTTTATCTAGATGATCTCTAAGCAACGTACCTTTCTCCATCTTCAGGGAAAACAACCTCTGTTTCAACAACAACTTGTTGGTGAGTGACTTCTTCATGTACAAAGATTCGAGCCTTTTCCACAGTTTGATCGCGGTGTCTTCTTCCGTCACTTCGGTGATGACATCGTCCTCCAAACACAACAAGATGGTGGAGTGAGCTTTCTCCTCCATGATCGCCAGATCATACTCGGTAAGCTTGCCTTGAGTTACTGCCTTCTTATCATCCTCCTCTTTTTCGGCAAGAGGTAACCATATGCCTTGCTTCTTAAGCAAAGCCCTCATCTTTATCTGCCACAGACTAAAATTATTCCTACCTGAAAACTTGTCGATCTTCGCAGTTACTGTCGCACCAGTCATCGTTCTCCCCAAGGATCTCCCACCTGGAGCTCTGATGCCAATTGTTGTGCAATTGGGCGCAAAATTGGGAAGCGTGTAAGAACGATAACAAACAATAATAAGAAAAATCACACCAAGATTTAATGTGGTTCACTATCAACGTGATAGCTACGTCCACAGGGGCTAGGAATCAATTTCACTATGGAGGGGAATTACAGATACAAGATAAATTGAGCAGTTCTCTAGATCTGCAAGTCTAAAAACTCTCTTTGTGTGGCTCTCTCACTAATTCCCTCTACCTATTAGGTTAGAGGAGGTGGGTTTTATATATTAACCACCTTACCAAAAGACCTAATGAGTTTAGGTAAGTAGTAGCTAGTAAATCTCCTAAAACACTCTAGAAGTAATTAGGAAATAAGAGAAACATCAAGCAAAGAAGATTCCGGAATAACAGTGTACTATTCGCGGACACAGTTATACCATTGACGTACATCAATATACCATCCACGGTCCGCCGAATACCATTCGAGTACTGCCGAATACCACTGGTTATCGTTTCTTCAATCTTATGTCTTCTCAACACTTATCACCAATGTTATCTATCAATCCCCGAGACTTCGAACATTGCGACGTTCTAGTCACAATTTCAACAGTAAGAACTGTTACCATGCGGAAGAGATAAGAAGCAAATTCAGGAAAATGATAAGGCCTGGCATACAGGCTAGGGTTGTAAGTTGTAACTGGTCTTTAATCATACAGGAGCGCGGAAATTTCTGTGCGTGTGTGACACAGCTATCAAACAAGCTTTAAGGAGTAGTATAGCCAGGTAGAAAAGGAAGTAGAACGAAGAGAGGACTATGATAGTGAAGGCGAGGCGTGGGAAGTGAGATACCACAGCATATAATCCTGTCACGAATGCTATCATCAATGCGCCGAGGGAAATTGAGTTGAGCAAGTGGCCTGTGGTTGTTAAAAATTCAACGTCCTGCAGTGAAGTGAACTTACATACTGAGGGTAGCGAAGTCTATTATTAGCAGCAATGACATCTCCTGGAGACTGGAGTAAGATTTTCGTTGTTGAATGCCCCCACGTCCAGTTTATTGTACTGCCTAACAACTGCAAGTAGGTTGATAAAAAGTATGCTGCAGAATTGTACTCATTGTCATGACGTAGGAGATCCCTTAGAATGTTGAGCTGATACTGGAGATACCAAGCAGCACAACAATGAAGTGGGGTTTGCCCCTCGTCGTTCTTAAATCTGATCAGCGAACTGCTACTCTCTGTGTCAAGTATTCGCTCCACCATACCTGGCAGCGAGGTGCAAGGGGGTATTCCAATTTTCTCGTGTCAGGGTTGGCAAAAGGTCAAGCTAGCCAACCCCATGTACCGCCAACTCTCTTCTGACAATATATATAATACGTTTTTCCTATAAAAACTTGTTGAAATGCCACATTTGCCATTATTAAAATGAAAAAGAGATTATTAAAATATAAAGGATAATATTGTCATTTTACAACTAATTAACAAATCTCACTCTAATCACATCTTCTAATCCCACACTTACCCAAACAAGGATTGGGATTATCCCTCTCCTCCCATCCATTATCCCCATCTCTTATCCCACAATCCAAACGAGCTCATAGTGTGGCACCCGGAGTTGTAAGTTGTATCGCGTCTATAATACTCCCTAATTTGGTTGAGTTGGTACGAGACACTAACCCAATTCCGAATTCGAGCCGACCACAAGTACTCAAAAAATAGCACCCTCCAAACTCCGAAGTCAAAAACTCATCTCCGATTAGAGCGAGTAGAACTCCGATCACTCTAAAAAAATGGAAGAGAATAATGAGGGAATGACGGAGACTACAAAACCCCAAATTGGAAACCATATTCCTGACGAAATTAGTGAAGAAATCCTAATATTACTACCAGTAAAACCCTTACTCCGATTTAGATCTGTCTGCAAAGCATGGAAAACCCTGATTGACAGCGATTCCTTCAAAATGAAGCACCTCCAACACGCTACCACCACCTCGGTTTCGGCGATTTCGGTTTGTGATATCACGTATTACCCTCACTCTATTTTCAGTCTCCTAATTTACATGAATGGGTGCCCTCTCCCCATACTCTTGATTGTTTTGGGGATTGTATTTCCATAAATATGAAATTTTTCGGGTTTGTTAATGGTCTCGCATTGGTTTGTTGGAATGATGTTGGTCTTATTTGGAACCCATTAACTAATGAGGTGAGAAAAATTACCCCATTTGCTAGACAAGAGAAGATGTGTTGTTATGATTCTGTTGTTGGGCTTGGGTTCGACCCGAATACAAAGGATTACAAGGTTTTGTTTGCGAATTTCTCGAATGTTTACAAGAGTAAGGAGTTGTGTGAGGTGGATTTTCGGCTGTATTCATTAAGTAGTGATTCTTGGAAGACGTGGTCGTGTGTTTGCCCTCGTGTGTCTAGTGTATCTGTTAGCAGTGATGGTTTTTTGGATGGCAAGTTATATTGGAATGCACAAGAGTGTGTTAAAGAGGATGGCTCTTCTTCCACTCCCGGAGTTATTGTGTTTGATTTTTGTGATGAGAGTTTCGAGATAATGCCCTTTACGGGAGAGTTGTCTGCTGCACAGCACTTTGTCGCGGTCACTACTCGTGGGTGTTTGGAGATAGTGGGGATCTTTGGTGAGTACGATGAGGAAAGATATGGTGAGATTTGGGGTATGGAAGAAGATGGTTCTTGGACCAGGAAAGTGCGGGTGGTTTTGTCTTCTAGGGTGGGATATCCGCTAGCATAATAAAGGATGGCTATATGGTGTTTCAATCATCAGAATTTCTTTCTTTGTTCTATCATGACCTTCTGCTGATCAATCCCACATCAGGTTCCTGCAACGATCTTGGGCTTGGCTCAAATAAATCTTCCGTCTCCACTTATATAGAGAGCTTGTTCATGTAAGAAATAGTAGTATTAACTGGAGTTTTGGGCTCTCTTGGTAAGAATAGTAGTATTAGTTGTGGTACTATATGTACACTTACATGAACATCTTGTCGAAGTGTGAAAGTTAATGCCTTTAGTTTACCCTGGAACATGCTACTTGTTTCTTAAATGTTAAATGTAGCTAGCAATCTGCCTGCAATGAGATCTTTTTCACATTAAAGTTCCAAATATTTGTGGATTGTGATTCTCAAACCATGTTCTGAAGATTGTATTCTGGGGGCATGGTTGTTACTGGGAAATTAGGTATTTTTTGCAGATGTGGAGAGCAGAGCATGATGTCAAATGCTGCAAGTGTATGTGTAAACCAAGGCTTCTCCTGGTTACCTTTCAGTTATTTCTGATGCCATCTGCTATGATGTATGAACTAGAGTTTGGGTTTTTGATGCTCTTGATGCTATGTGATATAGCGCCTCTGAACTACCAAGTGGCTCTGATAAGTTCTTGCTAAAAACTGCTCATTCGATGTTGCTGGCGTAACTTGACAGTTCACCTATTACCAGCCTTCTGTTGCTTTCCATACTAGAATGTGCTCTGAACTATGACCTATGAAGTGAAGCTATTATCACCTCCTTTAATTTACAAAGTTGTCAACTTTGATCATACTAAAGTGATGTGTGAGCCAAGTACCTATAAAGCACGAATTTAGTTTGTTGTCACATTCTGTTGTGTTGTATGTGTTTTTTTTAGCATCCTCTCTCATCGTCTATAAGCAACTATGTTGAGTTTAGTGTGGGAAGACCGCTAGGCATAACTAAGGATGGCCAAATGGTGTTTCAATCATTTTTTCGTAGTCACGACATTTTGCTGATCAATCCCACATTCAATTCCTGCAAATTTCTTGGGTCTTTACTTATTTAGAGAGCTTGTTCTCAATCGCAGTCTGTATAGCTAGGTACTAATTCTAGGGCTTATTGTGTGCTAAGAAATGATGGGGCATTCCAGGCTACCTAGTATTTCGTTGTCGTAGTTGGTAAGATGTGAGTAGTTGTCTATTATGGTGACCTTTGGTAGCACCTTTACCAGGCATCTCAAAATTTAATTTAGTACAGGATTTACCACACTGAGCGTGGATCAGTGGATTGTGGATCAAATGCTGTAGTTTATGTTATCCTGTCATATTGTGGAAGTTGCTTGTTTGATACTCTTTATCAAATTGATTCCGTTACTTGTTTCTTATGTAAATTTATGCCTCCAATCTCCAATGAGACATATTAGGATTCAGGTTCCAAAATAGTTGCAAATTGTGATTCGCAAACTATAAGAGTGTGTTGTGGATTTCTGGGGCATAGTTAGTGGGAAATTGGATATTATTTGCAGATGTGGAGTGCAGAGTATGATCTCGAATGCTGCAGGTGTAACCCAGGACCTGGTTAGCCTTTCAGTTGCTTCTGATGCCATCTGCTATATCGTATGAATTATGAACTTGACTCTGCTGTCATCTTCTCTACAAAGTTTTGTGCAAAAGATTGTTCCTGATCTGACTTCCTGTGACCAATGTCTCCTGCGTAACCTGAGCTTTCTCCCCGTAACAGTCTGTGTCTCGGCTGCATTTTGTGCTATGGGACTGCGTGACAGCCTCTCTGAACTGTCAAGTGGCTCTGATATCAACCTCTACCAAATTCAACCAAGTTCATATTGGAGGATATGTGAGATATCAATAATATCATTAGATTAGGATAGTATAATGTTGTATTAGGAAAATATATTCTAGACCTATTACGTTCACATTAGCATGTAACCTATATAATGCAAACCCTCTCTCTATGTTCTTACAGTTCAGAGCTATGTGACGCTGCACGTCCAGCCTAATTATGCACAGATGGCTGGGAAGTTTTTGCGCTCAGGCTTTAGATCAGGTGCCAGGAAGTGTCTAGTGTTCTACCATCAAATTAAATCCATGAAATAGACGCTCCATTCATAGTAGTACAAGCTAGTATACGTAAGAAAGAGTGCTAGGACTTAATTTTTCCTTTAAATTCTTAATTTTTCTACTTTCCTATCATAGGAGTATACTGTGGACTGTGGTTGTCAAACAGCAAGCATAGCATGCCGTCTGATTGATGCTCTATGCAGACTCAGCCTTCTTCCCACTCAATATCGCCGCCATTATCGTCATTCGGAACTCTGGCTTGAACATCCAAGAACTTCACCACGGGATTCCCGGTAATGTCATCATTCATCAGAAGTTACACTTACATCCATGAGACATACACACTCCACTGGTGCTCATAAGAGTCATAACTCGTCATTTTGGTGTATAGTAAAGCTGATTAACGTCCAAACTCGCATAATACAATGATTATTAACTTAATCTATACCACGTAACATAAGATCAAAAATTCAAAACTTATACAAGGTGTATGGAAAATTATATCATACCCTCGGGGGTATATGAGCTTTTTATACCCCATCTAATAGAGTTGATAAGCAAATGATTGCAATTTGCTGAGTAGCAAAAACTATTGTTGAGCACCTATATATAAGTCAACGAACTTAAATTTTCGATGTTATTGAATGATTTTTAATGTATTTTACCTATAGCGATGAATGTTCAACATATTCATGTGTGCTCATTGAATTATCGGCGGTTGCTTATCACATATCTGTGTATTGCTCATCAAAATGTTGCGGAGAATTGCATAAACCTCGGGGGTACGGTACGGTATTAAACTTGCAGGTGTATTCTCACCTTTTGTTATGTTGTATAAGAAAAATTGATCTAAAAGAGTGGCTTAAGCAACGAAGATGGCGTTGTGTATAAATACAGATCACTTGGGTGAATTTGGATGATCATGGTATACATACAAGTTATTTCATCATATTAACCATATACGACAGAACTGACCCAGACCCGAATATTCGACCCGAGCATCCGAATTGGACATGGAATTGATAATCATATTTCAACCCGACACTCAAAATAACCCGACCCG
Source organism: Spergularia bocconei (assembly GCA_963457585.1). Taxonomy (NCBI): domain Eukaryota; kingdom Viridiplantae; phylum Streptophyta; class Magnoliopsida; order Caryophyllales; family Caryophyllaceae; genus Spergularia; species Spergularia bocconei. The sequence goes on along the minus strand of OY734951.1, from coordinate 5,442,912 downwards.
ATCGTCAATAATTTGATCAGAATAATTAGAAATTTAAATGACTCAGTTGGACGGAAAATGACTTGATTAACTATACCACAAATTCAATCACCCGAATTAAATTTAAGGTGATAAATATGTGTCAAACTCTAAGATACCGGATATATTATCATATCTATATAATATAATTAGTGGTGCATTTGCAGCCCTCTCAGGCCGTCCACATCATCGTTGACATCAGCGCCACGTCAAAGCTGATGTCATCCACTGCTATTTACGGCAATCAAATAAACATAATTGATACTAATTGCCTTTATTAAAGGGTAATCTAATTATTTAAATATTTGTGATATATAAATCGGTACTATTTCCCGAATTAACGAAGAGCATGATCTACGAAATTAGTTTAAAAATATTATATGCATATTCGAAAATCAAAATGTATATGTTAAAGATATAATAGTCTTCTTAGAATTATCGTATATGTTAAAAATCAATATGATATATTAATTAGTATAATTTCCCAACAGTAGCAACACAAATATTCTTTAGAATCTACAATATAATCTGACAAATTTTAATCTATCCTAAAATATCCCCATATTAACCAAATTAAAATTAGTGCGGAAAGTAATCTAATCTTTACAAAAAATTATCACCAAATTCACTGGTAATATAAAAAAGGCAACAAAAATATACATACAAAATGGTAAATATAATCAATCAAAATTAGAGAAATATTAAGATCGATATATTTTGTTAATCATTTTTTTTTACTGCAAAATTATATAGGAAAAAATGGGATCGATATCCCCATAATACATCTTCTCTCTTTCATTCTTTTTTTCCAGGCTTGCGAATTTTGCTTTGATGTCATGTTTGTCATGAGTTTATGACCAAGATTTGTATTGTTTGAATGGAAACATGCAAGTTTTACTGATTTAATTTGTTGGTTTTTTCAGTTTTTCGAAGAAATACGACGGTTAAGAAAAATCAGGCGAGCAACCGATGGATTTAGCAAAGCTTCTTCTGCGTCAAATCGTCTCAGCACCTTACCTAGGTCATAGTAATTTAACTAGATCATAAATTTTACCCAATTTCGTATGGTTTTCATTCATTTTTTTGGTTGGCAATGGATATTGAATGTGTTGAAATTAATTGGATTACATGATCGATGGTTATTGTATAACTGGTCTAAGTCGCAGCAATTGCAGTCGAAGATGGATCGGCGGTGAAGCCGTCGCGGTCGGGTAATCAAGCCGAGGTTCAGGTGCGTATTAATATGCTTGGCGCGTCTACCATCCTGATTTTAAGGGTCCCTTCTCTTCTCTTGAAGATGCCTGCATTTTGTTCCCGATTTTTCCAATTTATCAACTTTACAATTTTGATTAATATTCATGATTATATATGATGAATTTAACTGTATTGATATTAGGCCGTATCGATATTATGCGTTGTGATATGTTTTGCATGTTCATGAGATGATCCATTTTTGCTCTATTATTCATACTCTGTTTAATCTTTGCGCTTTATGAGTGGTATGTCCATTATGAGTTTATCGAAATTGGCAGTACTCATTCATCAATTGGATTAAAGTCATTGATTTTAGTTTCCATAGTTTATAACCGTTATTATCACCACGGTCTCATTGTCATCGGCATCGTCATGGTCTCATTTTTCAATTGATTTGCAGATTCGTTCGCGGTTGATGAGTGGCCATCGGTCAGGTCAATCCGAAATTATCATTTGTCATCGCCAGCATTAGACAACTTCCCTCTTCTTTTTTCAGTGGGAAAATTTTTTCAGGTACATATGACAATCTTTCGTTCTTATTTATGTTTTGGATTGTTTTCTTCCATTTTTCTAAAACTATATGTGTCCCCAATTTTATTTGTTATCAAGATTGATGTTACTAGATATTCTCAAAATATGAAGAGCATTGTTTGCACAATAATCAACTTGAAATCATAGTGTAGTTGATCTGTGACGAAAGACAACTACCCTAAATTTACATTTTTGTCGTTCAGCTCCTGATATCTGTTCATATCTTGGCAGCCAATGATTGAACAGTACCACATAGTAGTGTTACCGTAGCATTGATAGAGCGACAGCAGCAATACAATAGCATTGCTCCAATGCACCACCAGTACATGACCATTACAGCAACTCACGAAAGCTTACCAACAACAGAAGCAGAGAACAGTAGCAAGCCAACTGCACATAATAATAATCAGCAGCAGCATAGAACGACAACAGCAAGACAGGAACACATAATTGAGCTTAATTTAGTTATCACTTCCGTTCGAGAATCTTTTAAAGTTTTGCTTTTTTCAATGTAATAAGTTTTGAAGAATATATGTATATACCTCAATACCTGATGTTACTTATGTATATAAAGTCTATGTGGTTCAATTGTTCATCTTGGTTTTTGACTTTGTAATGTTAGATTAGACATCAGACTTGGGTATAGGACTAAAGCTAAGTTCTTTAAATGTAGTGCTGGTGGTTGTTTGATTCTGGGCTAACCGCTAATGTGTTGAACTCACACTTCATTTTGCTTGGATGGCCTTTAATTTTGTGATGCTATATTGGGGAATGTTTGGTACCAAAGCCGCAGAAGGTCTCTGATTGTGCTTTACATCCCTCATTTGAACATGAAAATACTTGACTGATGTTTAATACTCCGTAACAGATCAGAGTATACTTATGTGCGGCTTTTTAAAGACATACTGTCCAACTTTTGTTAATCTTCATCCGCATCATTAATCTGGCTAATTTAAAGACAGTATCAAAAATAAAAAAAGTTAACAACTAATAATTGTTTTTTGTAACCTAATATTCCTCTACTCCATTTTTGTACAGAATTTCATCTTTATTTTGTCTTATATTAAGGGTCAAATTAGATCTACACGTCGAGTAGTATATGACACAAAAACATGTTGATTAAAATGGGTCATAGCCCCCGGGTCACTAAAAGCATGTTCCTGGCTTACAAGGCATATAATATGGACAATATGTCAGGTGTTGTTTTAACTACTATGAGTTTAACATAGTTGACTTACCATGGCCCATGGGTGATAGTCATTTGTATATTCTATACAAAAATAAATTGTGTAGACATGTCAAAAGGGTCGAATCACGTTAAATGCAAGTTATGCCAATAACGGGTTCGGGTTATATAAGGGTTTGGTCAATATAGAATCGGGCAGGGTAAGGCTAAAATACTGGTGAAAAATTATATCAGGTGCTTTAATTCACAAATTTTAATATCAAAATAAAATTATAAATACTAAATTTTTAAATAATACTCCCTCCATTCATTCCAAGCTTCCTGTTTTCCTTTAAGGGGAATTCACTACCAATCTTCCTGTTTCCAGTTTTAGTATTTTTTTTTTTCAGCCAATGAGACCTCCTGAGTGCTAGATGTCCCTTTCCCATTTGCTTTTAATAATTTTTAATCAATTCCTTAAACTTTGTGCAAAAAACAACAGGAAGCTTGGAAATGAATGGAGGGAGTACATCTAAATACAAATATAATAATATATAAAAAGACTTAATATATTGTATGATTCAAGCATATCTTGGGTTTGTTTCGTCTCAGCTCAGGCACGGGTCAACGGGTTGGGTCAGAGTTAATCCAAAAAAAATTGTGTGTTAAACAAACTTTAGGATAATATGAATTATTGGTCCTAAAAACGGACCTAAAAATACATCGACTCATCACGGGTCATAAAAAGCAATTTCATGACTAAGATTTATTTTTTTAACATGTCTACTTATTTGTCCTTTATTTGTTTCTTTGGGTAAATCCACTACGTTTGTACTTTTTATTTTGATAGATATTTCCTATATCCGAACAATAAGATATAGATTTTAAATTGGGTTATCAACAATGATATATAACAGTCCTTACAATTTCACACGGGTTATATGATGGTTAATTATACTGATAGAGTAATAGTCGACTTGAATTTCTATTATGAATTAAGTTTTCAAGTTTTAATGTCCTACGGGTTAACTAACTAATACACCTAGAAAAACAACTTAATAATTCCTAATGTATATCGTATTGCATTTTTGTAATATTCTTTTAATTGGGAAATTTTATCATAAGTGACAAAATACGACCTGTGAGGCAAGTTTGGAATTTCATACATTTTGTTATCATATAATATTTTTTAAAACTGTAAAACAGGCGTAGATCAGCCGGTCAAGTATGAATTCAAGTCAACTATGGGATCGATTCAATTCGAGTTTGGGGTGAAGTTATAGTAATTTGTATTTGTATTAATTATTGTCAAAGACGGGTCAACGTGTCTAATCGAAATTCACCTGGAAATATGTGGGCCAATACAGGTCAAAAGGAAGTAGCAATGCGGGTCCATAAGGAAACCTGGGTCAGGTTAAGTTAGATTAGTTATTGAGAGGTCTAATAATGTGAATGTTATGTTATATTTTTTATATTCTAAACGCATCTATTAGAATGAGCTAAAATGTAATCTCATCTAAGCAGATTTTCGAATAGCTGAACGTATCATATAGACATACTATATATTGTTATTACTGATGTCAAGTAACAGCTCGTGCAATTTTGCACGGGTAATTAAACTAGTATAAATACAATAGCGGTAGATTTAGAAGCATATTAGGCCGTCCACATAGGATCTGACATCAGCGACACGTCATTGCTGATGTCAACACGTAGTATTTTTGGCAGCAAAATCCCTATTAAAAATGGCATATTCCGTAATTAAACTAAAATAAGATTATATAAAAATAAAATTCCCAGTAAAACTGACATATTCCGTAATTTCAATAAAATAGGAAAATGTCCTAAATTGAAAATATTACAGTCAGTAAATTTGAATATTACAACCTGTCTTATACGGGGTAAATCAAATAATTCCCAAAATAAATTATATAAAACTGCGAATTTCGGAAAAGATAAAATTATATAATTCTGTTATATAAACCGAATAGATATAATTAATTCTGGAAAATATAATCCTGCACCATATTTGGATGTGAATATTTTTATTTTTAAATAACGGGCAAAAAAATATATAACGAATCTTACAAACTGGAATCAAATCTTCTAAATTTGATTTAATACCTAAAATGTAACATCAAATCTTTCAATTTACCAAAAAATATCAAATATTTAAATTTGATTCGAAAATGGAATCAAATTTGTTAGTTATAAACGGAAAAAACAATCCGTTAGAAAATAAAATCTTTATTTTTTTTCTAGGGCTTTGGTAAATTTAGACATCTCCCCTTCTAATATAAAAGGACAAAACCACACATTCATTCTCATAACATCTCACACCCTTTCATGTACCTACATACCATGACTAAATTTATTTTCCTTTAATGTTTATATATCCATTTATTTTTATTAGTTTGTGTCGAAATTGTAATCTGATTAGCATGTTGCTAACTTTTGGCTATTAAGATGGGATGTATCATTTGAGCTTTTTTCAGCAGTATCTTCTGGTTCATATATGTTGATAATGTACTATTTTTTTTTCCATCAACATTCATGGACGAAAAGTATCAGATATACTTTGCTTTCTTTTGTGCAATTAGCACATTCATGGACGAAAATTACATTTTTTAAAGGCAATTATCATCGGTTTGTACCTGATATAATTAGTTAATTAACTGATATGTTAGTACATTTTTCGTTGATTAATCAGAATATTACAATAAATCTTTACCCAAAAATTAGCTACGTAAAAAGTGAACATTTTAAAGTTTTAGGCAAGAAAATCTCCGTGATTATATTGAGCATCAAATTTTAAAAGTATAATTTCCATAAAAATGTGTAACAAAAGGTACTATCCTAAAATAAAATTAATGAAAATGATAATATAATCTGAGCGAATTAAAACTATCCTAAAAGATATAAATTTATGCTCCTGCAATATTCTGACCTGTCGTATACGGCATAAATCAAAAAGATACCAGAATAATACCATACAATCGGAAATTTGGATAAGTAACAATTTCCTACGGAAATGAAATATTATTTTAAGGTTACAAAATATGAACATGTATTCCAATTTCCCGGATTTTAAGGTAATAAAATCTGAACAAAATATTGCAATTTCCTAAGATTTTCATATTATTCACGAAATAGAATATTTATTAAATTAAAAAAATACAAACATAATTTTTTACCCTTAAAAACGGTGCTAAATTAAAACAGGATAGTAATAAATGAATGATACTTACTCCCTCCATTTCATTAGGTAGTTGGCATTTGGTTTGAATATGTGAGAGGAATTCAAACCAAATGCCAACTACCTAATAAAATGGAGGGAGTATAATCTATTAAATATATTAATTAGTCAATTAAAAAGAACAAAAAACACACAACAACTAATTGAAATCAATTTCTTATAAAATCAATTCAAATCTTTTTGTTAGACTTTACAAGGGACGATATTCGGAAATAAAGAACAAAGTAATTTCAAGTCACGTTTACTAATTAGCTAGGTAAAAAGTGAACATTTTAAAGTTTTAGGCAAGAAAATTTCCGTAAATATATGAAGCAGAAAATTTTATAAATATAATTTCCATAAAAATGTGTAACATAAGGTACTATCCTAAAATAAAATCAATGGAAATGATAATATTATTCGTTTGTATCAAATTATCCTAAAAGATATCAATGTATGCTCATGCAATATTCCAACCTGTCATCTATTGGATAAATTAATGATATAATCGGTCAATTGAAGAAGAATAAAAAAAAAACAATGACTCATTGAAATTATATACTAAAAAATTCAAATCTAATCTTTTAATTTACGGAAATTGTAAGGGCTAGATATTCCGAAATTAAGTACAAAATAATTTCACCTCACGTTTTAGTTATCCTATATATGTTTTTTAACTTAGGGATCAACTGGGGTACGGTAGATTAGACCAAATTACATGCATCTAAATGAGTTCATGTTAATACGAATCACGGGTCATATAAAGCGGGTTCATAACCTAGAAATTCGGTCACGAGACATAAAATCGGGTCCTGACCCAAAGTGTATCGAAATAGTGTCGCGTTCAAGCCAACACATGAAAGCTTAATTTTATAACTCAAATACGGGTCAATTGGTCGGGTCAATTGAAACTCAAAAGTATGTGTATCAAAACAGTTTGAGTTAATACAGTTTACGGGTAATAAATAACGGGTTCATGACCCTAAAATAACAGGGTCATAACCCGTAATGCCGGTTACGGGCCATCAAAGTAGGTTCATGGCCCCAAAAAACAAAAGCTCATTTATACGTCAAAGATCATGTCTCCTATTTTTTTTACATTACAATACATAACCTATATACATATAATATCTTATTATAACAGCCCGTGCAGTATTCGCAGGGTTTCAACTAAGTTTATCTTATTTATGGGTTCAATCGGTAAATAGATCGGGTCAAGTTAGACAAACTATGGGGGTAAAATTGAATATGCGCCTGTAGAGGCCACACGTAGGGGTCCTAAAATGGTTTCATGATTTAGAAAACCCCAGGTGAAATTGGGTTGAGAAATTAAATTATGTTTATTAAGCTTTTAATTAAGCGGTCTAACTATGTTCAAACTAATTGTATTTTATTATTTAATTTACTTTTCTCTTTATCCTTTTATAGTTAAAGGACTAGATATACGTTTTTTTTGGTAAACAATTATTAATAATATAATTATCAATTTGTCGAGTCTCAAACATCTGTTTTATAATGTCTTTCTACACACCGTATGAACGACAGCCCGTGCAATTTTTGCACGGGTCAATAAACTAGTATTAATTAATAGGCAAAACATCTTGTGCAATTTTTTGCGTCCACATCAGCGATGATGTCATCGCCACCTCATCACCTGCCATATATTAAATTCTGAAAAAACGAGGCTATGAAGGTTTGAACCTGTAACCTCAAAGCTATATTATAACAGCTCAACCACTACGGCAATTGATCTTATTGATTCATTTATTAATGAAACTATATATAAAGAATATTAATCTGTAACTGATTTCTTTTAAAATTAATTAGCTAAAAACGGAAATCGCAATAAAAACCTACTATGGTCGATAATAAGGGCATGATTTATGGCAGAATTTCTTATAAACGAAATTAAATCAAATGCGTGGCATAATAAAACGTTGAAAATTTTAACAAAAATCATAATCTCCTCAATTAGAGCGTTTTCAAACCGAAATGTTATAAGAATATAGCTAATCCTGGAAAAAAAAAACGTCTAAGAATAATTTATGGCATGATATAGCCCAGATTTCCTTGATTCGGGCGATATTATAATCTCCTAAATTAAGATTAAATACCGAAATCTTATAGGAAAGGAAACTATATCTCAATATAGACACAATTTAGGCACAATATAAAAAATGAAATGTTACTTATAGCGACATATAGGTAATAATGAAATTAAATATATGAGGGTCAAAACGGGTGCAAGTCAATATGCGTTTTGTGTCATGAAAAACGGGTTCATGACACATAAAACCCGTAACATATGAGGTTTAAAACGGGCGCGAGTTAATACAGTTTATTTATCATAATATAAGTGGGTTCATGTCACATAAAAGCGCGTAATATAAAACTAAAATATTTTTTTTTTAATTTCGATGTTTAATTTAATATTCATACTAAACAGTTTTGCACGGGTAAAATGCACGGGCTGTTTAATGAAATTCAATTATAACACAGTATAATGGTCTCTCGATAAGTTATTGAGAGACCGCCTTTTATGAGACTTTGTGTTAAAACTAATCTAAGGACAAATATGGTCGATGTGAATATAATTTGATTTACTAACAGTTATAACGAATAAGCACAATTGACATGTTTATTCCATTCAAAGCAAGTTACACCGTAATTTATATTCCTTATATTAACGTTGTACAAAGCATATTATATTAATTCACACCTATAAAATTTAGTTTAATTTGAATAAGAAAAAAAAAAGTGTAATGTAAGCGAATTGGACGGGTAAAAAGCTAGTTATTAATAGTACGGATAATGCACATGGTACCCCTGTACTTTGGGGGTTTGCACACGGTACCCCTGTACTTCCATTTAGTGCACACGGTACCCCCGTACTTTTGAGAACTGCACACCATACCCTTTTTTGCTTCTTCTCTCATAACATCATTAGGTAATTTTTTTAGTGCTTATTTAAGTAACTATTTTACATCATTAACATACTAACTACATATTAAACATTAACTTATCCCTCTTAATACACATTAACCTACTTTGTAAGTTCATACGTGGTGGTGGTGGGCAAGGAAGGGGAAGGAGAAAAGGGAGAGGAAAGAGAAAAATTAAGGGGTGGTGTTAATGTTTTTCTAATTATTATCATCATTTTATTTAAAACTAGATGTAAGCCCGTGCATTGCACGGGTCTCTTAATAATGATACCCAATTATGATGATAAATATTACTTGCATTTTATATATATATAACCCGTGTAGACGATTATTTTCAATATAAACCTCATTACAAAATTGAGAACTTATACTCTCTTATTGATTAGAGTACTATATGATACTCTTATATTCTCCTACTATATAATGATCAATATATACCATACCGCTTTACTCCTTATTTGTCATACACATCATCAAGGGGATTGATAAAACATATTAATTCAAAAAGACATTTTCTTAAACTACAGTATAATAATGTGTGTTAATTTTATTTTTTATATAAAAAAAACGTCTTGTCAATCAATATCAATATATATTATTAAAAGAGGCTTTTTTTGTGCCCGATAAATATACAAAAAATCTTGCCCGATAAATCCCTCTATTGATTAATATGGAGTTTCTAGAATGTTCAATTCTTATCTAATTAGTTTTACTTATTATATCATGTACAATACCTATTAAACTGAGTTTCTAGAATGTTCCATTCTATTTAATTATTTTTACTTACCATATCATGTACAATTCATATTAGATTATTTGGTCACTGAGTTTCTAGAATGTTCCATTCTATTTAATTATTTTTACTTACCATATCATGTACAATTCATATTAGATTATTTGGTCACTTACCATACATATGAATTAAATAAACTTTTTTAAATACAGTTTATGGAAACGTGGACATTGTAGAATGTTCCAATCGTTGTGGGAGCTCAAAAAAAGCCTCTTTTAATAATATATATTGATATTGATTATTTGGTAATAATTAACTTAAGTTAATTGTAGTCATGTCAACATTATTAAGCATAATTTAACGAGATTGGAGTTACAAGAAGGGCATACTGTGCAGTTCCTAAAAGTACGAGGGTACCATGTGCACTAAGTTAAAATACAGGGGTACCGTGTGCAAACCCCCAAAGTACAGGGGTACCGCGTGCATTTTCCGTTAATAGTAATATACTAGTATGGCCGAAATTGACCAATCTGAAAAGACCGGGTTTGCGGTTTGCGATGACCTGATCCACACTCGACTGAGTGGAATTTTACCCATAATTCACCACCCCAAAACCGAACCGGGTCCGAAAACAGATCCATTCCGAACGCGAAATTGACCCGAAATATCTAATCCAAAAGGTGACCCCTAATCCCTATCATCTGTTTGTCCCTGAATCGACCGAACTCCCCTGGAAACACACTCTCCAAACGCACTCTCCATTTCTGTGAAGTTCAAACTACTCATCTCCGATTTGAGCTTTGAGCGCCGAGAGAATGGCGGCGAATAAAAAACCCCAAATTGGCAAGCATATACCCGACGAAATCAGTGAAGAAATCCTAATATTACTACAAGTAAAACCCTTGCTCCGATTTAGATCCGTCTGCAAAGCATGGAAAACCCTGATCGACAGCGATTCCTTCAAAATGAAGCACCTCCAACACGCTACAAACACCACCTCTGTTTCAGCCATTTTCAATTTTCACAGGATAAATGAGAATGGCGGCCCTCTTCTCAAGTATAAACCCTCAGTCCATTTTCTGTCTTCTCAATTGCATGAATTGATGCCCCCTCCCCATACGCTTGCTTTCTTTGGGGATTGTATTTCCATGTATTCGAGTTTTTTCGGGTTCGTTAATGGTCTTGCTTTGGTATGTTGGGATTTTGAGTCTTTTGTTTGGAACCCGTTAACTAATGAGGTCAGATATATTGAAATTGAGGAATTTGGTTATATTGATTCTGTTATTACACTTGGGTTCGACCCTAATACAAAGGATTACAAGGTTTTGGCTGCGAATTTCACGTATGAGTCTCCAACTAGGAAGACGTGTGAGGTGAAGTTTCAGTTGTATTCAATGCGTAGTAATTCTTGGAAAACGTGGTCGCGTATTTGCCCTCTTGTGAGACTAGTAGCTGTTGATGATGCTTATTTGGATGGCAAATCATATTGGACTGCTAAGGAGTGTGTTCAGGAGGATGGCTCTACCGTGCCAGGGATCCTTGTGTTTGATTTTCGTGATGAGAGTTTCGAGATACTGCCCTTTATTGGAAAATTGTCTGCTGCCGAGGATTTTGTCGCTGTCACTACTCGTGGGTGTCTGGAGATATTGGTGAGGTTTGGTGAGTACAAGTACAATGAGGAAATATATGGTGAGATATGGGGTATGGAAGAAGATGGTTCTTGGAGCAGGAAAGTGCGGGTGGTTTTGCCTTGGTGTGGGAAAATACCGCGTGGCATAACGAAGGATGGCCACATGGTGTTTCGATCAATCGCGTAATGGTATTCACAACATTTTGCTGATCAATCCCACATCTGGCTCTCGAAAGGATCTTGTACGTCACTCATTTCAATTGTTAGAATCACTGTGATACCATGATAATATCATAATAATATCATGATATTATCATGATATTATTACGATCTTCTTGTACAAGTATATTGGTTATTCTTGGTAGGATATCCCTAGATCAACTCCTAGAATATTGTTATATACCTTATTAGACATAAGCTTATTGTATATATACTGTTGTATTAGCTTCATAACTATTCATTCAATGCATATACAATTTCCTCTATCTCTCTGTGTCTCATACCAGCTAACATGGTATCAGGCCAATTTTAGTCTTTAAAAAGTTATGAGTACTTTTTAAAGTTTTTCCTTGGTCAACGGACCTTTTACATCCACAAATTCACACTCTTGCCCATTTTTTATCAAATCAATTTGGGGCTTTTTCGTTCAACCCTTTTTGACCAAATCAATTTGGTTTTTTTTTTATGATTCTTTCCCACTGCAGCTCTTGGGAAAGTCTTCTTGAATTCTTGTGATTTGGAGCACATTTCTGCACAAGTGCTTTTCCTTTTGGCGAAAATCAAGCAGATCCGTTGGCATCTACTCACATTTCTAAGGTGTGTTCATTCCAAATCACTTTTGTTCTCTGCTATTTTTCCTTTGTTATTGTTTATTGCAAAACATGGAGAAAATGGATGTTAGTCAACCTATTAAGACCATTTTTGATGGTACGAACTATGTACCATGGTCTCAAGAATTTTCTAGTTTTCTCAAAGGCCGTAAACTCTGGCGGTATGTTACTGGTGCTATTCCGAAGCCTATTCGCCGAGCTGATGAGGTCATTACCACATACAATGATAGGGTGGAGGATTGGGAGAGTATAAATCACCAAATACTTACATGGATTCGGAACACTACCATTTCACCCATCAAATCTCAATTTGGTCGATTTGAAACTGCAAAGGAAGTTTGGAGTCTTTTGTCTAATCGATATTCTGTCATTGATGTTGCTCACCAATATCAGCTTTTTGAGACTCTACGAAACTTGAAGCAATCCCCCGACCAATCTGTGAATGAATTTTTAGCCAATATGCATTCTATATGGGATCAATTGGCTATGTCTGAACCACAATTGACAAACCAAGAGGATGCTGAGAAGTTTATTCAATATCGTGATAAGATGAGAGTTATGCAATTTCTTATGGCTTTAGATGATGTTTATGAACCTGTGCGAGGTCCTCTCCTCCATAGAGAGGTCTTTCCAACGCTTGAGACTGCTGTTGCTGAACTGTTATCTGAAGAGACTCGTCTTGGCATCCTGAAATCTTCCATTGGAATCTGTATTGCCTAATGTTGCTATGGCTGCATCATCCTCAAACAAGTCAGATTCCTCTTGTCGATATTGCAAACGTCCAGGCCACATTATCTCTGAATGTCGTAAGCTGCGAGCCAAACAGGAGAAAGAAAGGAGTTATGGTCGCCCATTCAAATCTCCTTCGCAAACAACTGCTGCCGTTGTAACAGATGAGGCATCTCCATCTATTACCTTAGGTGATTTTCAGGCTCTTCTCAATCAAATGACTCGCAACACTGGCGACATTACCACTACATCTGTACTGTCCGCTACTCCAGGTACACATAATTCTTGGTTTTTCGATTCAGGTTGTTGCAATCATATGACGTCTAACTCTGATTTCGTGATTCGCAAGACCCCCTCTAGATATGTGTCTACCATACGCATTGCAAATAATTCTTCTATGAATATAAGTCATATTGGGGATATTTCTACTGACAATTTGTCTTTGTCCGAGACTTTCCTTGTTCCACAACTTGCTTTAAATCTTATATCTGTTGGCCAACTTTGTGAACTTGGACTGGAAGTACATTTTTCGAAACAAGGTTGTCGTGTGCAGGATCCTCATAGCGGAAAAGTTCTTGGGACTGGACGTAGAGTTGGTCGCTTGTTTGAAGCTTTATCACTCCATGTTCCTCACACAGCTCCTGATCACAATGTCGCAGCATCCGTTGTAGTACCACGAGCAACTTGGCATGCCAGATTGGCACACGTGTCTTCTTCTAGATTGAATTCTCTTATTTCTAGTGGTGTTTTAGGGTCTGTCAAAAACGACAAAGTCGATTGCGTCTGTTGTCAGCTTGCTAAGCATCATGCTCTGCCATTTAATAATAGTGACTCTGTTTCTGGTTCTCCTTTTGATCTTGTACATTCCGACATATGGGGTCCTTCTCCTCATACTGCATTTGACAAAGCACGGTATTTTGTTATATTTGTTGACGATCATACCAGGTTCACATGGCTTTATTTGCTCAAAAGTCGATCGGAATTACAGCAAACTTATTATCATTTTGCTGCTATGGTGCATACCCAGTTTTCTTGCAGAATCAAAACCTTCCGCTTCGACAATGGTATGGAATATAGAGAGATGAACTTTCTGAATTTTCTGGCAAGAAATGGGACGATATTACATCATTCGTGTCCAGGCACCTCGCAACAAAATGGTCGCGCTGAGAGAAAGCATCGCCATATCTTAGACACCGTTCGAGCTTTGCTCATCTCTGCATCATGTCCAGAATCTTTTTGGGGAGAAGCTGTTCTTACTGCTGTCTACAATATAAATCGCATCCCGACATCAGTACTTGGTAATAAGTCTCCCTATCAACAATTATATGGTACAGTACCAAAATATGACATGCTTCGTGTTTTTGGTTGTGCTTGCTTTGTTCTACTGCAGCCTCATGAGTACACAAAACTTGAACCACGAGCTCGAATGTGTTGTTTCCTTGGCTATGGGATTGAGCACAAGGGTTTTCGATGTTGGGATCCTATCTCCAGGAGCATTCGGATTTCTCGTCATGTTGTCTTCTGGGAACACAAAATGTTTGCTTCTCTATCAAAGTTTCATATTTCTAACATGGGGGAACCGTACTTCACCAATGCATCTATTGATTTATTTCCTGATGACACACCAACTGTCTCTCATGAGATGTCAAATGAGACTCCTGAATCACTCACTACAGCCACACCTGATGGAGAAACGGCCCAGCTATCTACTCCTGACAATACATCTGATTCTCCTTCTCACATGGATACTACTGACAGTGTTGAATCGTCTTCTGCATCAGAGACTTCCTCCTCCTCCATGGACGCAGAGGATCCTCCACCACGACGCACTTCTCGTGTAAGTCAACTACCAGCCCATCTTCGCAATGACGAGTACGAGTTACCACACTACCTTCGTAAAGATCGTCAGTGTTATTCTGCCATAGAATCACTTTATGAGCCATCGAGTTTTCGAGAGGCTAGCGCTAATCCTTTATGGCAAAAGGCGATGGATGAAGAATTGGACGCCTTGCATAAAGCAAACACATGGGACTTGGTTGAACTACCTCCCGGTAAGTCTCTTGTGGGATGCAAATGGATCTATAAAATCAAAACACGGTCGGATGGTTCTGTTGAGAGGTTAAAGGCTCGGTTAGTGGCACAAGGATTTTCTCAAGAGTATGGAATTGATTACGAAGAAACATTTGCCCCCGTTGCACGACTCACATCTGTTAGAAGTTTGCTCGCCATTGCCGCTAGTAAGAAGTGGGAGCTCTTTCAGATGGATGTAAAGAATGCTTTTCTTAATGGCGACTTGACTGAAGAAGTCTATATGAGACCTCCCAAAGGTCTGGATCACCCACCAAATATGGTTTGTCGGCTCCGTCGAGCATTATATGGGCTTAAACAAGCACCTCGAGCTTGGTTTTCCAAGTTCAGTTCTACTATTGAGCATCTTGGATTCAAGTCCAGCTCTTATGACCATGCTCTTTTTATTCATCGCACTGAAAAGGGGTGTATTCTCTTACTGCTCTACGTGGATGACATGATTATTACAGGTGATGATTTGACCGGCATTCATGATCTTAAATGTTTTCTTCATCAGAATTTTGAAATGAAGGATCTCGGCCATCTCAACTATTTCCTTGGGTTAGAGATATCATCAGATTCTCAAGGTTATTATCTTGGACAAGCCAAATATGCTGGAGATCTTTTATCTAAAGCTGGGTTAACTGATTCCAAAACCACGTCCACTCCTATGGAAGCCAATGTCAAGTTCACACCTACAGATGGTACCCCTCTGAAAGATCCTACACTCTATCGTCAACTCGTGGGGAGCCTCATCTATCTCACAGTTACGCGACCAGACATTGCGTATGCTGTCCATATTGTCAGTCAGTTCATGTCATCTCCACGGACTACTCACTATGCTGCAGTTCTTCATATCCTTCGTTATATTAAGGGTTCTATGTTTTATGGTCTTCAATTCCCTTTTAATTCACCTCTCGTACTTCAAGCATACTCTGATTCAGACTGGGCAGGTGATCCGACTGATCGACGGTCTACAACTGGTTATTGTCTTTTTCTAGGAGACTCTCCTATTTCGTGGCGTAGTAAGAAGCAATCAGTTATTGCTCGTTCTAGTACAGAAGCTGAATATCGTGCCCTTGCCGATACGACCTCAGAAATTCTTTGGCTGCGTTGGTTATTAAGTGACATGGGGGCTGGTCAAGACTCTCCTACTGCTCTTCATTGTGACAATCGAAGTGCTATCCAGATTGCTCACAATGATGTTTTTCACGAGAGAACAAAACATATTGAGGTGGACTGTCATTTTATTCGTCATCACTTGTTACAAAATGATCTCCATCTTATCTCTGTCTCCTCCGAAGATCAGAAGGCTGATTTGTTTACTAAAACTCTTCTCCCAGGGCGCTTTAATGAACTACTATCCAAGCTTAAGATGAGTTTTCAACATCCACCTTAAGCTTGAGGGGGGGTGTTAGAATCACTGTGATATCATGATAATATCATAATAATATCATGATATTATCATGATATTATTACGATCTTCTTGTACAAGTATATTGGTTATTCTTGGTAGGATATCCCTAGATCAACTCCTAGAATATTGTTATATACCTTATTAGACATAAGCTTATTGTATATATACTGTTGTATTAGCTTCATAACTATTCATTCAATGCATATACAATTTCCTCTATCTCTCTGTGTCTCATACCAGCTAACATCAATCTTCAGTCTCCACTTTTGTAGAGAGCTTGTTCTCTATCGGGTCAGTGTGAGTTTTGGAACTAGTGATGATGATTAACTGGAGGTGTTACGCTCTCTTGCTAACAGAACTTAGCAGCATTCGAGGATTTCGAGATGCAAATATGGTTAGTTGTAGACCTTTTAGTACTTCGTAATAGTCTAGTATAGTGGCTTTTGGTATCACGTTCGTTACTAGTCATTCCAAAGTTAGAATTCGTACTTCCAACAATGGTTTTGTTAAATGCTGTAGGTTATTTTATGTTATGGAATTGTACTGTGGAAGTTACCATCTTCAATTTTCCCCAGTTGGTTACACTTCTCATGTTGACTTGACTAGAAAGTGTTATCTGCTTATCATGAAAATTATATGTTCAAATATGTATAACATCTGTTAAATTTCTGCTGCAATAAGATATATTCAGATTCGGGTTCCAAATTAGTCGTGGATTATGAATTTGTGATTTTTTTTTATGAACTATGGAGTGTATTTTATCTGGGACATCGATAGTGGGAAACTGTGTATTAACTTTGTAGATGTGGAGGAGCAGATTGATCTCGAATGCTGAAGGCGTAAACCAAGGCTTCTCCAGCTTAGTTCTTTTACACAAAAAAAAAAAGGAAAACCTAAACATGCCCTCAAAAGGTAGTGTTCGGCAAAAAAAACGGACACCCAAAATATATTTAATTTAATTTATTCTAGACAAAAGTAGCAATTTCTCAAGGCTAACTGATAGAGTTGAAGCATGTAAGAAAGAACATCTCATAAAACAGGATCAATTACAAAGACTTGTACAATGAGGTCAATGAGACCAAGGAGAAGTATCTCAAACTAAAGAAAGCATAAATGAGTATGTTATATCAGAGAGCAAAAGTCGTGTCCATGATCAACACAAATTGGGATGGTTCTAGTGGGGACCTAGCTGTGGGCTTACACCGTATGGGGAGGGTCATCTTGGAATGGGTTCGGGAGCATCTTCTTGACTTTAGATACCAAATTCGGTCCTTAACCAAGAGACTTGCAGGCATCCAAACTAGCCTGAACATCAACAACAATAACACCTTCCTTCTCAACCTGAGCCTAGACCTTAATGAACAACTCTCTATTGCACTTACTAAAGAGGAGAAATTTTGGGCCATTAGGTCCCGGGAAAATTGGCTTATGGGGGGGGGTAGGAACACTTCTTTTTTCCACAAATCTGTGACCATTCGTAGGAGTAGGAACAAAATTCTGACCTGAAGAATGATGTTGGGGAAAGTTTTGATGATGTTGCTGGCATCCATTCCCTCACCCGTGCCTACTTCACTTCCCTTTTCACCTCCGAAAATCCAATTCTGGCGGACTGGTTTCCTGTGCCTATGGGTGTTAGTGAGCAGGGTGAACTCGTGAGGTACTCGTGCTCGACTCGGTCAAAGCTCGACTCGAGTGAGCTTTTTTTTCCTCGACTCGAGAGCTTAATGAGCCGAGTTGAGCAAGGCCCTGCTCGACTCGAAAAGCTCGCGAGCGACTCGAAATTTATTATATTAGTGTTATTTTACCAAATAATTATGATGTGAATCAATAGATTTTAAGAAAATTCCCAAAGAGAAAACAAAAAAAAAAAAAAAATGTAAAAAGTTGGCATGTACCACATCGGTTAAGCAGAGAAATAAGAGCGCAAATTATATGGTACACCACGGTGCACCATGCCCATAGTGCACCTCCTCACAATAGAGGAATAGGGACCACACTTAAAATAATTAAATTATTTTAAGCGTGGTCCCGACTCCTCTATTGTGAGGAGGTGCACCATGGGCATGGTGCACCGTGGTGCATGGTATAAGCACTCAAATAAGAGAGGATGTTAGTTGTATAACACCAATTTTTGTCCCACATCGAACTTTTACGGAGAAGTGGAGTAATCCTCCAATTATAAAAAGACAAAATGCTCCTGACAAAGAAAGCTCTGTTAATTTTTGTTGAAATTCAACGAAATCGTGAAGGCTCGAAAACTCGAATTGAGCTCGCGAGCTGGTCTCGAACTCGAGCCGAGCCCAAAAATCCAGAGCTCGCGAGTTCGCGAGTCGAGTCGAGCTAAGCAATTCCTTTCATGAGCTCGTGACGAGCAAGGCTCTGCTCGTGATCGACTCGACTCGTTAACACCCCTACCTGTGCCTACTCGCGCTATTTGCCTGACCACCATCCCCTCTTTGACCGAAATTCGGACAGCCACCTTCCAGCTCCACCCTTTGAAAGCGCCGGGGCCTGATGGGTTTCACGCCCAATTCTTTCAATGTCACTGGGATACCATTGCTCCTTACCTTGTACAGTTCATTACCTCCTGTTTTTCGGACATAACCATTCCTAGTGAGTGTAATACCACACTCATTTGCCTTATCCCGAAAACTGATCACCCAGAAACTCTCAAAAACTTCCGACCTATCAGCCTTTGCAACAACAGTTATAAAATCATCTCCAAAATCCTTGTTAACCGGATCAGGCCGCTGCTTGATGGATTCATCACTCCTAACCAAGGGAGTTTCCTTCCTGGAAGGAGTACCACTAACAATTACATTGTTGCCACGGAAATTCTCCATTCCATGAAAAAGAAGAGAGGCCGTACGGGGTGGTTTGCTCTTAAGCTTGACCTTGAGAAAGCGTATGACAGACTTGAGTGGAGCTTTATTGAGTTTGCTTTGTGTCAGATGGGGGTGGATGGTGAGTCGGTCCGGATAATCATGAGTTGTATCAATTCCACGTCCTTTAAGGTTAAGATCAATGGTGACACCACTGACTCTTTCACCACTTCTAGAGGTATTCGTCAGGGTGACCCCCTCTCCCCGTACCTTTTTATCATATGTATGGAGATGCTTTCTCGCCTTATCCATGCGGCTTGTGATAGGAAGGAATGGAAGCCTTTCTCTATTGCCAAAAACACTACGGTTTTCTCTCATTTGTTCTTTGCAGACGATGTGCTCCTTTTTGGTGAGGCTAACCCTTCGACACTCCATAGTCTTACTGCTACCCTTGAGAGCTTCTGTTCTGCCTCTGGCCAAAAAGTAAACACCAACAAGAGTCGTATCTACTTTTCCAACACTAAGAGCGTTGAGAGAGATCTGTTTGAGAGCTCCCTGGGGATTAAGCCGAGTGCGGAGTTGGGCGTTTACCTTGGTTACCCCCTTTGTGATAGACGACCATCCAAAAACAAACTCACCTTCATTCTTGACAAAATTAATGCTAAACTGAGTACTCGGAAGAGTGACACCCTCTCGAGAGCTGGGAAAGTTGTGCTTATCCGGTCCACTTTGTCTACTATCCCGGGCTATACTATGCAGGCCATCTCACTTCCTAAGTGGCTTCTCACAGCCATTGACCAAGCCTGTTGTCGGTTCCTTTGGGGTAATTCCTCCACGGGCCGTAAAATGTCTCTCCTTTCCTGGGATAAGATTTGTGGACCGACTTGTAATGGGGGGCTGGGTATCCGATCGACTCACATTATGAACCAAATCCATATGATGAAATTGGCCTGGCGACTCACTAGTACCAAAACCCTTGCGTCCACCATTATCCACGAGAAGTATATAGATGGCCGGATTTGCCCTACGGCTTTCCATAGAGGATCTCACATTTGGCAAGGGATTGCTAAGGGTGGGGAGGCTTTTGACCAACACACTTCTTAGGCTGTTGGGGAGGGAAGAAACATTGATTTTTGGTTGGATAGTTGGTGTCCCGGGGGGCCCCTCCGTGCTAAATTTGTGGGTCCCATTCCTCGGGATTTTGAGAACATTACTGTGTATGATTTTGACCATGGTATTAGAGATTTTGATCTTTCCACCTTTTTTGATTCTGATACCACCAATGCCATTCACTCGGTTCCGGTGGCCAGGGTAGGAGAGAATAGGATCGTGTGCAATATTGCTCTTGGTAAGTAATTTGATTCCAAAGCTGTTTATGCCACCCTTTGGTCCTCTGCTACTGATCGGGTTTGGTCACCCGATTTGGCCTCTCATCCAGGGGCTTGAATGCTCACCCCGCATCCGTTTCTTCCTGGGATAGGCTGCCTACCCGCCTGACTCACCGTGGGATCACCATCCCCCCTACCTGCCCTTTCTGCCATAACATCAATGAGACCACCATTCATATCCTTCGGGATTGTCCTTTCGCTACCCCGGTTTGGTCCCTCCTTACGACCCCCCTTCCCAATTGGGCGACCTTGGACCCTTTAGATTGGTTAACGCTTAACATTTCAAAATGTGTTGGTAAGGACTGGAACTCTCTTTTTGCTATTACTTGTTGGCTCCTTTGGAAAAGAAGGAATTCTTGGATTTTTGTAAGAAAACATATCTCCCCCACCTCCATTTTATCACATGCTCAATCTATTAAAAACTCGATCCCCTCGGTTGTTTCTCAACAACCAACTTACAAAATTTGGTTTCCTCCCCCCCCCCCCTCCAATCGGGTCGTTCTTGTTTGTGGACGCATCTTTTGTGGTTCCTAACCTTTCTGCAGGTCTTGGAGGGTGCTTACTTGGTTCCCGTGGCCATTGGGAGAAAGGTATTGTCACTCATGTAGCGACTCGAGATTCTTATGATGCTCAGTACCTTGCGATTTTGATGGGTCTTTCATGGATCTCTCGCATCCAAAAGCACGACGTGGATGTGTTTTCGGATTGTCTTGTTGTTGTTAATGGTATAAATGATGAGAAACAACCCTTTGACAGATTGAGCAATTTGTATGTGAAATGTAGGGAGTTTGCAGGGACCATGCATGCGCGTGTCCGTCACATACCACGGTCCTGGAACCAAGTGGCTGATCATATGGCATCACGAGCAAGGCAAATCCTCCAACAGGGCACTTTCAAGAATAGTCAGCCGGTGGAGGTGGATCTTGGGGACGTGGAAGGCATCTCCAACTACTTTGACGAGAATGCAAATCTCGTTCCTCCTTGGGAGGATGTAATAGACTCTAGTTAGCTTTTCGTTTTCGTCTTGTAACAAAAAAAAAAAAAATCAGGAATTACTGAAGGGGATTGTAGCTCAAAATACTTCTATGCCAAAATTGCTGAAAGGAAACACCAAAGCGTGATTGGGAGGATCAATGACATGAATGGAATAACTTATAAGGATCAAGCAGGCATTATAGCTGCATTTGATGATTATCACAAGGCAATCGGTATATTGTACCCGGGGTACGTAAATCTACGTACCCTCTGATTCAATTTCCACCCAATATACCATTTTGTAGTCATTGTATATTTTCACTCATTATTTCCCAATTTTCACTCATTAATTTCAAATTTCACTCATTATATAACACTTTATAGTCTTTATTCATTTTCACTCATTATTTTCAATTTTTACACATTATGTACCACTTTATAGTCATTATTTATTTCCAATCATTATTATTGTTTAATTTTCACTCATTATATCTCAAATTAATTTTCACTCATTATTATATACATTTTAGAGTCATTATTATTTTCAGTCATTGTTAACCAATTTCCGCTAATTATTTCTCAATTTGCACTCATTATTTCCCAATTTTCACTCATTATTTTTGCTCATTACTGTTCATGCGTGAACAGTAAATTGGGGGTACGTAGCTCTTGGTACCCCCGGGGTACCTAATAATATGTGATTACAAGATAGATGAAAGAGTATTTGAGTATGGTCCTAAAGTTAGCCAAGAAGATAGTCAGGATCTCATGAAAGAAGTGACCCAGCAGGAGACCAAGGAAGCTATTTTTCACATTTCGGAGGAATTGGGAAGAAAGTGAGCGTTTTTATGTTGTAAATATTATTATTTTTTTAAATAAGTTTTTATGTTGTAAATTAGCTTTTTGTCTAATCCACCCGTTTTGGGAGGGAAAAAGAAATGACAGTTTAATAAAGTACTCCCTCTGTCCCAGTTCAAGCGCCCCATATTCCATTTTGGGACGTCTCACTTCAAACACCCCATCTATTTTGGGACATATTTCTCTCTCATGCTTTTATTAAATTATTACATCTTCTCTCACATTATCTCTCCTACTTTTATTAATCCTCACATTCTCTCTCCTCATTTTACCCCACTCACCATACCTTGGTAGCCATTGTAAAACAAGGAAATCGGACCGTTAATTTCACAAAATGAATCACAACCCTCCGTTATATGACCTAACATTAAAAAAAATAATAGCATTAATTAAAACAAAAAGGCCCAACCTCATCTTTTTCTCTCTCATCTCCCCAACCCTGCCACCACCCTAGCACCACCACCGACATGCACCCAACACCGTCACTTCACCTGAGAATACCACATCCGGCCGGCAACATAACGCCGATCCCGCTTGATTCATCGACGGCGGCCATCTTTATATCTTTAGTTGTCCACCCACGTTTCTCTCTCTTCGCAACACCCCTCTTTCCCACCCTCAACCCCGTTGATTCTTCGACAGCCGCCCCACCAGAACCCCCTCTAGCCCCTCCACCGACCCCCTAGTAGCCTCAAATGTGGCCGCCCCTTCACAATCGAAGCCGCCCAATAAAATGGACAAACAAAAAGAGAAAATGGAGGTGGAGAGGAAGCGTCAATCGCGCAAAGGGGTGGGGCCAGGTGGAGGACGGCGACTTCTCGTCCTGATGGTTGTGTTGGGGGGGACGATTGGGTGGTGGTTGAGTTTGGCCGGTGGTGGTTCCTAGGGTGGTGAAGAGGAGGGAGACTTTGGAGCAGGGAGGAGTGAGATATTATTTTTGATTTTTATTTATTAATTTTAAGGGTTATGCTATAGTTAGCCCTAAGGGCTAACTATAAGAAATAAATATTGCTATGATTTTTTGTGAAATCTCATTAAATAGTATACATTGAAAATTAAAATTGACAAAACAATAAATGAACCCCCAATTAGTTAGCACTATGCACGACTCTCCACCACCGTCTACCACCGCCTCTCCTATCCACCGGTGCCCGCACCACCTCTCTTTGACCGGAAAAAACGCCCCGGCTTCGCCGGGAAAACCAAAGGACACCCTAGTTAGGGTGTGGTGAACCCCAACTCGGGACTACTATCCTAAAGTGGCCGGAAAAAGGGTTTAGGGTCCCGCTTCCCGGCGCCGCTACCGCGGCACCGGAAAGCGGGACCCTAAACCCTTTTTCCGGTTAACTTTAAGGTGGGTAGAGGAGCGTTGTGCCAATTATGGTGGCCGTTATCTATCGTGGTGGTGGTGTTTGAGATGGTGGTTGTTGATGTATTTGAATGGGGAAATAGAACATATGAAGAGGAGATATAATGTGTGGTAGTCTGGTAGTTTTTTTTTTTTAATTGTTGTTTTTATGATATTAATGAATTTTACAAAAATCAAAGCAATATTAATAGCTTATAGTTAGCCCTAGCAAAATCCTAATTTTAATTAGTATATGGTCAAATCTATCAAGTCTTGGTAGCTATGGTAGAATTGGTGATCAACTTATTATATCAATTTTTCTTATTCCACTACAAAAACGCATTAAAATTGATCTGGGACGGAGGGAGTATCATCTATTTCCTCCCATATCCTTTCCTTTCCGTCCAATTTCTCTCACCAAATTAGGTATTAGTAAGACGTGCAATTAACCCCTCTAATCTAATTTAGCCATAAATAGTCCGCCGGAAAAACTCCCGAGTGATGGATGGGAAGAATGAGGGAATGGCAGAGATTGAAAACCCCAAAAATGGAAACCATATTCCCGATGAAATTAATGAAAAAATCTTAATATTACTACCAGTAAAACCCTTGCTCCGATTTAGATCCGTTTGCAAAGCATGGAAAACCGTAATCGACAGCGATTCCTTCAAAATGAAGCACCTCCAACACGCTTCAAACACATCACTTTCGGCCATTTTGATTTGTCGCGAGCTGGGTGTCAATGGCGGTTCTGCTTCTGATGGCTCTTACCTTAATGTCAAGTATAAATCCTCACTCCATTTTCTGTCTCCTTATTTGCATGAATTGCTGCCCCCTCCCAATGATCTTGATTATTTTGGGGATTGTATTGTCATGAATCCGAAAGTTTTCGGGTTTGTTAATGGTCTCGCATTGGCATGTTGGAATGATGTTCCCTTTATTTGGAACCCATTAACAAATTTGGTCAGGAAAATTGAGCCATTTCCTAAAGATGACAACTTTTTTTATTATGATTCTGTTGTTGCACTTGGGTTCGACCCAGTTACAAAGGATTACAAGGTTTTGTTTGCGGATTTTTCGGATGTGTTTCAGAGTTTGAGTGAGTGTGAGGTGCACTTTCAGCTGTACTCATTGAGTAGTGATTCTTGGAAGACGTGGTCGTGTGTTCGCCCTCGTGTGTTTTTAGTATCTGTGAATGCTGATGGTTTTTTGGATGGCAAATCTTATTGGAATGCAGAAGAGTGTGTTAAGGAAGATGGCTCTTCTTCCACTCCAGGAGTCATTGTGTTTGATTTTCGTGATGATAGTTTCGAGGTAATGCCTTTCTCTGGAGAATTGTCTGCTGCAAAGCACTATGTCGCGGTCACTACTCGTGGATGTTTGGAGATAGTGGGGATCTTTGGTGAGTACAATGAGGAAAGATATGGTGAGATTTGGAGTATTGAAGAAGATAGCTGTTGCTGGAGTAGGAAAGCGAGGGTGGTTTTGTCTTCAAGGGTGGGAGAACCGTTAGGCATTATGAAGGATGGCCATATGGTATTTGAATCACGAGAACGTTTTGGCCTGTTTTATCACCACATCTTGCTGATCAATCCCATATCAGGTTCCTGCAAAAATCTCGGGCTTCGCTCACATAAAACTTCAGTCTCCACTTATGTAGAGAGCTTGTTCTCTATCAACTAGAGCTCTAGCCGCTTTTTCTTAGAGTATGTAGTTGGAGCATTCGATATCAGCTAGTACTTCGTATTACACTATTATGTACTCGTGTTCTGCCTGTTATGAGAAATCTGCTTAAGTTCTGCCTTCTATGAGACTTATTTAGGTTCAGTCGCAATGAGCGAACCATGTCCTAAAGAGTGTGTTCTGGGGCATGGATGGTGGGAAATTGGGTATTTATGGTTAGCCTTTCACTTATTTCTGGCCTATGAGGCTATGAACTGTACTGTGAATCTGCCCTCCTGTCATCTTCTCTATCAGGTATGATCGGCAGTGGTGCTGGTGTATTTTATGGTTAGAAATTTCAATGGCAGACTTGTTTGCTGGTATACCGCGTTTTGATTCCTGTTGTTTTTTCCCGTATCCTCAAAATACTTTGCATAGATTGCACACCCTCTCTACTACTGAATACGAGTTCTTGTTCGATACAGTAGGAAAATATCATCCTTCTCTCAGGATTGTGAATGGTGAGCGTTTAGGGGTTGATTTATCTGCGCTACTCTTGAATCCAGCTGATGGAAGGGACTACCTTGCCCGCAACAATGGTGATCGTGTTCCAGTATCTGATGTGATTTCTGGTAAATATTTATCCGTTGTTTTGATTTGCCTATGCTTTCTAGTGTAGCCATCAGAACAAAATGCCGTGCCATGATTACTGACTTTACTGCTTACACCGAGTTAAAACAAAAAAAAGCAGAACAAGAACTTTGAGATGGTTATTTGTGGCTAAGATGCGTAGTGATTTTGTAGCCGAGTATGATGAGTATCCTGAGCCGATTATCAAGCTTATTGGCATGTCTCGTCTTATCTTGGATCCCAAACAAAATGTGTTGCAGACTCACGCTCAATGTTTCTGGCTCAAGGATGGTATTGTTGATTTCCTTTGGCGAAATATTTGGTCAATTTTTTGGAGCCGAATTACATATGACCATTCAGGTTAACTCACCCCAAAATCATTTTAAAAATAGGATTTAATTAATTTTGTAGTTGTTGTTGTTGTTGTAGTGCTCTCGCAACAAATCCCATATATATATATTTTTTTTAAAATTTCGGAATTCAACGAAAATCACAAGACTAACAAACTCGAGCCCTAAATCTCTTCCTTCGATTTAATTTGTGAAACTTTCCGAAAGTAGAAAGTCCCAAAAAGGCAAGCATATGCCTGAAGAAATTAGGGAAAGATTCCTAATTGGAGAAGAAATAATGAATAGATATATATACCGAGCAATTGGAGAAGAAACTGGAGATATTAAGGGAAAGATTGATGGAAAAAGCGATGAACGACGGCGAGGAGATGGACAAAGTGATCACGGATAAACAAGAGGAGGAAAGAGTGAAGATGAAGCTTTCGACTTTGGAGCTCAAGGAAAGCAGCAGCCCGGGTTTTGAATCTATCTTCGATTGTGATTACCCATGTAGTTTCAAAGAGGACTACCAATGCTACAGCAGCACCAGCAGCACCAGCATCAGCAAGCGTAAGATGGAGGAGGAAAGAGTGAAGATGAAGCTTTCGACTTTGGAGCTCAAGGAAAGCAGCAGCAGCAGCAGCCCGGGTTTTGAATCTGTGTTCGATTGTGATTACCCATGTAGTTTCAAAGAGGATTACCAATCCTCCAGCATTAGTTTCAAAGAGGATTATTACAGCAGCACCAGCATCAGCAAGCGTAAGACTGTACCGCCCTTTGATTCCTTCTATTTTTTCCCATATCCTCACAATTCTTTGGATACCCCCTTTCACGATGATGAATTCCATTTCGGAGTGAATCACGACTATCCTTGTACTACTCCTCTTAGTATTGTGATAGGCCAGCCTTTGCCTTTGGATGTGTCTGATTTACTGTCGAATCGAGGTCAACTGAGATACCTTGTCCGTAACAATGGTGATCGTGTTGGCTTAAATGATGCGATTTCTGGTAAATATTTGCTCATCTATTGTGTCTATGTGCCTGTGCTCTTGGATAGCCAGGCCACCCAAGAATTTTATGCCGCGATTAGAGCCTACTCCAAGTTAACAGAGCACAACAACTTTGAGATGGTTCTGGTGGCTAAGATGCATAGTGAGTTTGTAGCCGAGTATGATGAGTATGAGCAGGAGGCTGCTTTCAACCACTTATTCTCCGCTTTGCCTTGCCTTGCCATCCCCTTCTCCCACTCCGAGTCCAGGAACTCTGTTTGCGACCTTCTTGGCTTTGACAGTTTTTACAGGGTTTGTCTTTTCCTCGATCCGGATCAAAAGGTGCTGCGCACTCATGTCCCTGGTTGTTTATACGAATATGGAGCTGCTGCTGCTTTCCCATTCACCGAAGAACATCTGCTGTCTTTGGACAGAAAAGACGAGGAGCTCAAGATGAGGTTGGATCCCATTTACAGGGAAACCCGTTATTCTGCAATTGGCCATAATCCTGCTTTTTATAGGTCGGATGATCCCCTGGTCAACAAACCTCTGTCCCTGGAGGAACTCTTGTGCTGCGAACCCAATACTCCCCTTGAGAGATGTGGCGGAGGTGGCGAAAAGGTAACTGTTTCAGAGCTCAGCAAGAAAAGGTGTGTCATCTTGTACCTTTGTTATGACGGTTGGTCCATGAAAGTAGTAGACAGTCTCTGCAGAAAACATGATAATAAGTATGAGATAGTGCTCGTACCCAATCCCATCTATTCTGATGAGTCCTCGTACTCAAAGGCTCTTGAGCTGGCCTTACAAGAGAAGAAGAATATATCGTCATCTTGGTGGAAGCTGCCCTTTGTCAATGATGAGGTTAGCCGTAGGCTGTACCGACTATCTTATATCGGTCGCAGTGTAGGTGATGACAGTTTGATCATTTGGGCCGATGGTGGCACAAATGGGGAGCTTAACGCATTGCCTTTGACCAGGTGTAAAGGCTACGACACATATCCCTGCACTCGTAAGCAATGGTTAGATGAGAGGCTTTCCAATGTGGGGTCACTCACCATAGAGTCAATTTTGGGTGAGAGGGCTCTCGTCATCAGTGCCAATGCTGAGGTCCCCTTGGGTGGACTTTCTATTCTCAAGGGGCGGAATGTCCTCCTTTTCTTTTCCTCATTGTTTGCCTTAAACCTTGGTACGTATCTCCCGGTTAGGCTCCGGGACGATTGCACTCAGATCATGCAGGAGCATCCTGGCTGTATAATAATCTTTGTACCAATGGATGATACGCCATTGCCCAAGCTGCGTGATTGTCTGCCGTGTCCTAGACTGTTCCTCCCTCCTGCACCAAAGGTTGCTAGACAGTTTGAGAACTATGTCGTTGCATTCGGGGCCGATAACAAGATGAAATCTTTACATCGATGGCTAGAGGGTCTCTCTGACAAAACAGTGAGGGTGTCACTGTTTGATGATACACTTTATAAGGATCTCCGGCGCGACTTGCTGGAGGAACTAGATTCTTTCTGAATTTTGATGGTACGTACTGTCCGAGATCTAGTGCAGCAGCTTGGGAAGCATTCAACAAATCAACAGCAACACATTGAGACCAGCTTCCAAGTAAAAGTCCGAGAATTCAAACGGTTTGGAATAGCACAAGCTGAATCAAGCTCCCAATTAAGTAAAGCCTTTTATTAAATTGTAGAGTAGAAGAACATTGTTGTGATAAATTTGTGATGATATTTCATATGTTTTCAATGTGAGAATACAAGCCTATATATAGGTCTAGATGTTCTGGAACATTACCACTAGAAATCAAGTTGCAATATACCCACCTAACTTGTACTTTCTATTTGTTGCAAAGTAGGACAAAGTTCATTACTAGCTAGATGAACTAAGACAAAAACGTTCTTGATCTTGTCTCCTCAAAGCTGAATACTTCCAGTGTTGTATGCACATGATCTCCAAAGCCAGCTGCATACCTTGTCTTACTTATTGTCATACAATTCTACATCCCCTCCTCAAGGTAGGCTTGGGTTGGAAGTGAACACGAGTCCTAACTTGGATGCAAGAAAGTAATGCTGGCTTTCTCCTAAAGGTTTAGTCATCAAATCTGCAAGTTGTAAGCTTGATTGGATGTGTTGAGTCACAATGAACCCAGATTGTACATGATCTCTGACATAGTGACAATCGAGGTTGAAATGCTTGGTTCTCTCATGAAAAACAGGATTAGCCGCAATGTGTTGAGCTGCTTTGTTGTCACAATGCAAATGAATGGGCAGAGTGACTATAACTTTAAGATCCTTTAGCAAGCCTGATAGCCAAACCAATTCACTTGTAGTTTGCGACATACTCCTATATTCTGACTCAGCCGAAGACTTTGAAACCACCTTTTGCTTCTTTGTTTTCCAGGAAATTAAGGAACTCCCCAAGAAGATACAAAAGCCTGTAAGAGACTTGCCACTATATGCGCATGATCCCCAATCGGCATCACAATACCCTGTGAGATTCAAGTCACACTCTGAGGGATAAAATAAACCAATGTGAGTGGTTCCCTTGATGTATCTCAAAACATGAAGAGCTGCCTGGAAGTGCGGCTCTCTCGGTTCACACACAAATTGACTTAGTTGTTGCACGGCATATGTGAGATCGGGTCGAGTGAGGTTCAGGTATAACAACTTGCCAATGATTCTCCTGTATCTCTCTGGATCCTCCATGATGCCTCCTTGATCTGTAGATAACTTCAGACCCTTAGGTAGTGGGAATTTGGCTGCTTTGCAAGCTTGCATACCTGTATCCTGCAAGAGATCCAATGCGTACTTCTTTTGATTCATCAAGATTCCGGACTCATCTCTTGTGACTTCCAGTCCTAGAAAGTACTTCATATACCCTAGGTCTTTGATAGTAAATTCACCATCAAGTGCTTCCTTTATCTTCTTGATTTGAACCTCATTGTCTCCTGTGATGATCAAATCATCAACATATACCAGTATAACAGTTAACAAGCCTGCCACCTCGTGTGTGAACATAGAATAATCGTGTTTTGATTGCTCAAAGCCTCTCTGTGTCAAGAATCTTGTCAATTCGACATTCCATTGTCTTGAAGCCTGTTTAAGTCCATATATAGACCTTTTTAGCTTACAAACATCCCCTGGTTGTCCCTCACTGTACCCCTCGGGTGGTTTCATGTACACTTCCTCTTCTAAGTGTCCATGGAGGAACGCATTATTGATGTCGAGTTGATAAAGGGGCCACTGCTTTGCTGCTGCCAACCCAATCAAAGTTCTCACCGTAGCAAATTTCGCCACTGGTGAGAAAGTGTGCTTGTAATCTTTTCCTTTAACTTGATTGTAGCCCTTCGCTACCAATCTAGCTTTAAATCTCTCCACATTTCCATCTGGTTTGAATTTGATTTTATATACCCATTTCGACCCGATGGCTTTTTTTCCTTCTGGCAATTTAGTCATACTCCATGTTTCATTAATCTCCAATGCTCGTAATTCATCATCCATAGCTTTCACCCATCTCTTATCATGTACAGCCTGTTGATAAGTGACTGGTTCCAACAATTCTTCGACGTTTGTTGCAAAAACAGAACTTTGCGACTGATTTTCTTCTGTGAGTAAGTTTCCTGTACTATCTTTCGGCTCAATACGTTTTCTGCTGGGTAAAACAGGCACAACAAAGTCCCTGAGCTTGCTAGGAACATTGGTGTTCCTTGTCATAACTCGAATTGGTCTTGTTGTGATACTGTCTTCTCTATCTTCTCTGTAACCTGCATTGTCATCAGAATGCTCGAGGTGACTCGAGTCTGAATTTGTTTGCTGCTCATTTTGGTCGATGTCTACGGACTGAGTAACCTGATGAGTGGTGTCAGAATAAAATGGTTCTCTATTGCTGGCAGGATTGACAATAGGAAGAGTATTGTAGGTGTTGTTCTCAGATTGAGGCCGGTAAGGGAAAGTTTGCTCGTTAAAAGTCACATCTCTGCTCAGAAATGTCCTCCTTTCCTCCAGATCATAAACTTTGTACCCCTTTTGTGCATAAGGGTACCCCAACAAAATGCACCTCTGTGACTTTGCATCGAATTTGTCTTTCTTTGCGACCAGCTTTGAGGCATAGCACTCGCAACCAATAACCTTCAGATGTGAGTAATCAGGCTTCTTTTTCATGAGTTTTTCAATAGGAGTTTGCCATTTAATCACTTTGCTTGGCAAAAGATTGATAACATGGGTAGCTGCAAGGATACACTCTCCCCAAAAATGTTTCGGAAGGTTGGCATGTATCCTCATTGCTCGGGCAGTTTCTAGGAGGTGCCTGTGCTTCCTCTCTACCCTCCCGTTTTGCTGGGGGTTCCCCGGGATTGTTCTATGAACAATTCCCTTTTCCACAAACATAGCTTGACATTCACAGTTGATCACCTCTGTTCCATTATCTGTCCTCACATGTTTTACCTTAGTTTCAAACTGATTCTCCACATGATTGAGAAAACCTGATATGATGCCCTTTACTTGTTGCTTGTTGTGCAGTAAATGTGTCCATGTTACTCTAGTGTTGTCATCAAGAATGGTAAGAAAATACGAAGCTCCTGTTATGTTTTGTGTGTGATATGGACCCCATAAGTCCATATGGACTAGCATAAAGGGTTTATCAGCAATGGATGTGCTATTTGGAAAGGGTAATTTATGATGTTTTGCCAATGAACAA
Source organism: Spergularia bocconei (assembly GCA_963457585.1). Classification (NCBI taxonomy): domain Eukaryota; kingdom Viridiplantae; phylum Streptophyta; class Magnoliopsida; order Caryophyllales; family Caryophyllaceae; genus Spergularia; species Spergularia bocconei. Next base: position 5,410,665 of record OY734951.1, on the reverse strand, counting down.
ATTCCACAAGAATACTCAGACAATTTACTGCAACTGCACTCAGAAATATGCTTCATTTTACTCAAGGATGTGTGCCCAAGTCTGGCATGCATTACATCAAGACTACATCTCTTACTACTAACATTAACACTACTTTCCAACTGCTCCCATCTACTACAAATACTCCTAGAATCAGTTTTATTCACTACAAAAACTTCAGACTCGTTTGATCTTTCATCCAAGCATCCTTGTTTTTCCTCTTCTCCTCTAAGTCTGTAAAGCCCATGACTCCTCCTTCCGACAGCTACTGTCTCCTCAGTAGTAGGGTCCTGAAATACACACCTTTCCTCATTAATGTGTACCCTTAGATGTGTCTCACTCAACAATTGACCTACTGAAAGCAAATTATGTCGAAAATCTCTCACAAACAACACATTTTGTAAGGTTAATTTCCTATTAACTCTCACAGTTCCAATTTTATCAACCATTTTCACCCTTCCATCAGGTAAACCAACAAATATGGGTTTTCCTAACCCTCTTGTATTTTCAAAGTAATTAATATTCCCACACATATGATCAGTGGCGCCTGTGTCCACAATCCAAGACTCAAAATCATCTATATCACTATTTCTATTTACATGAGAAGCAATGCAAGTACCTGAGAAATTGTTACTGTTCATGGGTTCTTTGCCTTTCCAGATCCTTGCGAGTTCTTGTGCAAGTGCTGCAGCCATGTTGTTGTCGGGTTTGCTCCCTGATGAGCTTCCTGCCTCTTGTGTGCTGTGAACAATATCGAGTGGATTGTCATATACTGCATTGTGACTTCCAGGGTGTACTTCTGATGCATTACCAGCATACTTGGTGCTCATGTTAGACTTGCCTTTTGACCCCTTCCACCAATCTGGATAGCCTACAATCTCAAAGCAGTCTTTGATACTGTGACCACTCTTCTTGCATTTCATACAGAAAACACAATCTTCGGCAAGATGCCCAGTTTTCTTGCATTTTGTGCAATAAAGTTTCTTTCTTTCATCCTTCTCACCCTTGTTTCTCTTGGCATAAGAGTCCCCCATGTCAGGATTTCTTGAACTCTGCCCATAGCCTGAACTCTGACCATAGCTCTGCCTCCTTGTATTAAAAGCCCCTGCCTCATGAGTAGAGCTTATCATGTTTGAGATGTTCTTCTGCTGTTCAGCCTGCAGCAAAGGAGAAAGCTTTGTTGACAGGAAGCATAGGATCCATGGCCAGCAAATTGCTTCTTAGGTTGTCATACCCATCATTGACCCCCATTAGAAACTGAATGGTCTTGTCTCTTGCCTGTGCAGCCAATAACTTTCTGAGGATATTACAGGTGCAATTAGTGAGAGCACCACAATCACACTCAGGTATACCTTCAATTTCCTCAATTTCATCCCATAAAACTCTAAGCCTGGTGTAATACTCAGCCATGGGTTGATTGTTTTGAATGGTAGTGACCAAGCTTCTCTTGAGTTGGTATAGGAGAGGACCATTAGCCTGTCCGTACCTCTCAATAAACTCCTCCCATAACTCTCTAGCTGAGTTGCAAAACATGAAACCAGCAGATATGTTTGCATCCATGGAATTTAACAACCAACATCTAATCATAAAATCGCATCTTATCCACTGTTGATACCTGTTGGTGTTTGCTATGGCTGGTTTGGTGCAAGTGCCGTCGATGAAGCCCAACTTGAACTTCGCACCGAGGGCCATTCTCACGCCTCTACTCCAGTTGACAAAATTCTGTCCATTGAATGGTGTGGTCGTGAGTTGCATAGAGGGATTGTCAGAGTTTGCGATGAAAAGTGGATCAACTTGCTGATTGTTGTTTCCATTGTTGTTGTTGTTGTTTTCATTGTTGGGAATCAAAGCTTCATCCATTTCGGATTTAAAGGTTGAATCTGTTGTGTTTGTTTTTTTGTTTTTGTTTTTTTTTTTTTTTTTTTTTTTTTTTGAATAGATCTATAGATCTGAGGTTTGAGATAATTTCCCAGAAATTACTAGCTCAAGATACCATATTAAATTGTAGAGTAGAAGAACATTGTTGTGATAAATTTGTGATGATATTTCATATGTTTTCAATGTGAGAATACAAGCCTATATATAGGTCTAGATGTTCTGGAACATTACCACTAGAAATCAAGTTGCAATATACCCACCTAACTTGTACTTTCTATTTGTTGCAAAGTAGGACAAAGTTCATTACTAGCTAGATGAACTAAGACAAAAACGTTCTTGATCTTGTCTCCTCAAAGCTGAATACTTCCAGTGTTGTATGCACATGATCTCCAAAGCCAGCTGCATACCTTGTCTTACTTATTGTCATACAATTCTACACCTTTACTATATATGTTAGTTGCAGTATGTTACAGCACTCGTAGTAGTAGACGACTTTAACTAGTGTGTTTATGCTACTCTGTTGGAACTTTTCTTAGGGAGTGTGTTTTACCCTCTTTCGCATTAGCATAAACTTGAGACTTGTCCATTTATCAGTCCTTCTGTTGCTTTCCATACTGTGTGCTCTGCTTATGAACTATCAATGCAAGTGAAGCTGCTAATGCTGTCACCTCCTTTACCAAGTTGTCAACTTTTTATCATACTAACAGATGTCGTGCCGTCCAAAAAAAATAAAAATAAAAAACTAATGTTGTGATGTTTTTTTTTTGTACAAAGGCCAAGCAATAGGTTAACCTTGATCCTCTAGTGTCGTGATGCGTGAACAGAGTACCTATGAATCGCAAATTTAAATTTGTTATTACCCTTTTATGTTGTGTAGATTAAGGTTGGCCTAGTACCTATCCATCACATTTTATTTTTAAAAAAAGATTACGACAGTTCACTTGGTCAACGATCTCTAGTTAAGTTGGCAGAAGACACAACCCAATTCATTTTCCAAAGTCAAAAGCTCCCTCAGATTTGATCGAGTAGAACTCCGATCACTTCACAAGTTCACAGTGATGGAAGGGAGAAATGAGGCAATGTCGGAGATTGAAAACCCCGAAAATGGCGAGCGTATACCCGACGAAATCAAGGAAGAATTCTTAGTTTTACTCCCAGTAAAACCTTTGCACCGATTTAGAGCCGTCTGCAAAGCATGGAAAATCCTAATCGACAGCGATTCCTTCAAATTCAAGCACTTGAAACGAGCTTCGAAAACCTCTGTTTCAGCCCTTTTGTTTTGTCATGAGGTGCATGAGAATGATGGTGCAGACTCTTACACTAAAAAGTATAAATCCTCACTCCATTTTCTGTCTCCTAATTTGCATGAATTGTTGCCCCCTCCCAATGATCTTGATTATTATTTCGGGGATTGTATCGTCATGAATCCGAAATCTTTCGGGTTTGTTAATGGTCTTGCATTGGTATGTTGGGATTATGCTCCTTTTGTTTGGAACCCATTAACAAATTTGGTTAGGAAAATAGATCCACGTACATGTACTATAGATAAGAAGTTTATTATGGACTATCACTCTGTTATTGCACTTGGGTTTGACCCAAATACAAAGGATTACAAGGTTTTGTTTGCAAAATTTTCAAATGTTTCTAAGAATATGAGGCTGTGTGAGGTGCACTTTCGGCTGTATTCCTTGAGTAGTAATTCTTGGAAAACGTGGTCGTGTGTTCGCCCTCGTGTGGGATTTGTATCTGTTAGTGATGATGGTTTTTTGGATGGCAAATCATATTGGACTGCTAAGGAGTGTGTTCAGGAGGATGGGTCTACCGCGCCAGGGGTTCTTGTGTTTGATTTTTGTGATGAGAGTTTCGAGATAATGCCTTTTTCTGGAGAATTGTCTGCTGCAAAGGATTTTGTCGCTGTTACTACTCGTGGGTGTTTGGAGATAGTGGTGAGCTTTGGTGAGTACGACGAGGAGAAATCGGGTGAGATATGGGGTATCGAAGATGATGGCTCTTGGAGTAGGAAAGTGCAGGTGATCATGTCTTCAAGGGTGGGAGAACCGCTAGGCATAATTAAGGATGGTCATATGGTGTTTGTATCATCAGAACCTCGTGGCGTGTTCTATCATGACATTCTGCTGATCAATCCCTTATCAGGTTCCTGCAAGAACCTTGGGCTTCGCTCATATAAGTCTTCGTTCTCCACTTATGTAGAGAGCTTGTTCCTGATGCAATGAGATATATGGAGTTTAGTAGAGAGTTCTGGCGCATGGTTATTATATGCAGATGTGGAGAGCACAGCATGATCTCAAATGCTGCAGGTGTAAGGGTAAACCAAGGCTTCTCCTGGTTAGCCTTTCAGTTAGTTCTGATGCAATCTGCTGAACTATGAAGCTGACTCCCTGTCATCTTACTAGCATTGTTTCGTGCTCAAGATTGTTCCTGTGACCTAACGTCTCCTGCATAGCTGCATTCCATACTACGTACGCCTATGAAGCTGTGATTATGAACTATCAAGTGATGTCTGTTGCCTTTCCCTTCCTACCTCTGTCAGATGAGGAAGTTTGTTTATGGTTGTTTTAATTCCAATAATGTGTTTTGTTATGAAGGCTTAGAGTTCGATCCTGGCATTAGTAGCTTTTGCCGAACTCCCCCTTTGTGTAATCCGATTTACGTTAATGAAACTTTGTCAAAGAAAAGAAAAAACAAATTCTCTGTTCTGGTGTTTGTAAGGCATCCTCTCCTATCTTCTTTGTACTTAAGTAGGTCATCCATGTTCAGAGCAAAGACGTCTCGGAAGTCTTCATGCTCAGCCTTCGGATCAGGCTCCTAGTAGGTGATAACTAAAAATCAATCTACCAATTACAGTATTCTTCAATTTCGTGGATAGAGAAGCTGGTTACCGTCCTAACTCAGCGACAAAAGCAATGATGCTCCATATAATCAGCTTGATAAAATTACATCCATAGCGGTGTCCATTAATCTTCATTTTGGTGTATACAAAAGCTGATTAACGTCCAAAGTTGCGTAATAAAAACGACGATAATTAACATAATCTGAATGTGATTAAAGGACAAACAATAATATAAGGTATACTCAGTACTTCCTACCTTTTATTATGTTACATAAGAAAAGTGAAGTAGAAGAGTAGATTGAGCAAGAGAGAGAGAGCGCATGTATAAATACAGATCACGTATCTTCTCTTCATCCTACTAATAATGCAAACCACAGGTATCCATTTAAATTATAATAATTAACAAAAAAAAAAAAAAAATTAAAAGGGAAAAAAAAGATAAACAGTAGAAACCCCAGCAGTGTTCTTTCATATCGTGATTTTCCACCTTTTTCTTCTAAGCTTAAAAAGTAAGAAAATGATGTCCTGATAGATACACGGTTTAAGTGAAACAACCTTCTCCTGCAAGCTTCCTTCACTTAAGCCAATTCCTTCCCCATTCCCCCCACAGAAACCCGTAGCACTATTGCTTCCTCATGTCTCAACTTAGTCTTTCTCTCTATTCATTAATCGGCTGTCATGGGTTGTGTGAGGCAGCACCTGAAACGTGCCTTTCGGACAGTGGTCATGATCTCTGTCTCTGCATATTCGAGCATCTTGACGACATCTGAGAAAGGCGGTCTGACGTCCGGGTTTGGATCCCAACAACGTGACATAATCTCACCAAGAACAGGCAGGCAGTCAGGAGGGATTATTGGCCGGACACCCTTGTTCACCACAGCAAATGCTGCCTGAACGGCAGTCATGTTCTGGAATGGGAGCATGCCTGTTATCAGTTCCCACAGGACGATTCCAAAACTGTACACGTCCACCTTTTGTGTGTAGGGCCTATGCTGTATCATTTCCCTGCCAAAGGTAAAGAAAGTATGCAGTCAAGTAGCCTCCACCAAAATCAGGAGTATATCGAAAGAAATTTTTTTATTAATACATAAGCCACTTGCAAGAGAAAGCAAGAGCACACAAGAAAGTAGCGCTCTCTCATGAACCACACTATTCCATATGATACAGAAAGAAACATCAACCACTAGCTGCACGTTTAAATCTACTTGACTCATTACCAAATATGGTAGTTGCTTTAACAGAGAGCAAACAAACATCTTTCTAGAGAAAAACTCGTGTCTATCTATTCACTAGCCCCTCGTCTCTTCAAGGCATATTTCCTTCCTAACTTCCTCAATTAAAGAAAAACGGCTCCATCGTGGAAAAATCGATCTGTAAAGATGACTCTCAATTGTAATCAGAATCTTCTACTCATTCAAATGATTTCACAGACAGCTAAAGTTCTGATCTCATAATAACAAGATGGTTTAGTATAAAAGAGCTACTGACACTCCAAAACATACTATCACCATGCAATCTCCAAGTCTCCAACATTATTTGTATTACAACAGAAACGCCAAGCAGTTTGTCAGACTAACAAATCCCATCCAGTCGAGTTAAATAACCACCATCTCATCCAAAGAGAATCTCTGTTATCAACTACTCACCAATAACCCATGCCATTTTGTAAATGCAGCTGTTTCATTTACTATTTTACTTAAATAAGAATAAGGCCACATTCCCATATGACAGTCAATATTAAAATGGAATAACTAATGACAACCAACAACTTTCAAGCTTATAAGGACCCATATGCAAGAGTGCATGAATAGACAGATGTCCAGTGTTTTCAAAAGACATCTTGCTCAAAAGAGGCGCATAAAATGATGTCCAAGGTTTTCATAAGAAGAGAATTGATAAAAATCATAAATCGATGGGGGAAAATTCATCATCCAAGCTGGTAAAACAGCAAAATACCCGCATGTATATCAAACTAAAAAGAAAACCTGGTCTAAAATTGTGAGCAGTAAGGCCACCAAGATCTACATGCCAAGCAATTAGCAAAATATGACAAAAAGAAGTCTCATCCTGAAAGAGACGGTAAACAAGTAAGTTCATTCAATGTCTGTATGTCACAATCTAACTTGATTGGTATGCTGCCAATGGCAACCTAGCCAACATCAGATGAAGAATTGCTGGATTTCTACAACTTCAAGAAAAGGACAGCGCTTGATTGGAGGTACCAAAGACACAAACAGAAAACTCTTCTACAAAATCTTCTGATCAGCAGTAGTATCAGAAAATGAAAAGAGCATAATGCTCTACAATAACAGCCAGATTGCACAATGTTTGATAAATAGCATCTTATTAACAACTACCACTCCGACCCAATTTAAACTTCTCATGGAATTTGAAATCCTCTCACATATTCAAATGTCATGAGAAGTTTAATTTGGGACGGAGTGGTACATGATAGTGAGCACGTCGTGACAAGAACACTAAAAGGGCAGCCCCGGTCGCACATTGGCGTCCCCGCTAAGCAAGGGTCCGGGGAATGGTCCCACCACAAGGGTGTATAGCATCTTATTAACAAGTAAATGATAGTGAGCACGTCGTGACAAGAACACTAATGAAATTAATTTAGCTTTCAGACGAATTATGAATGCCACCACCATCCTAACCCCAGTGCCTCAAAGGCTCCCGCCATAAGGCTGGGTAAGGGGGGGTCCAAAAGAAAACAAGAAAGCTAACATGCAACTACGTTAAGCAGATTTGCTAACCAAAACAAGTTTAGAAGAAGACTAAGATAAAATTGTAGTTGAAGTTTTCTTTTTAATAAATCTACTCATGCTAGGAAGGCAAATGGATATCAACAGAATATAGACACGAAAAAAGATTAAGATAGAAGCGTATATGTTGGCGTGTAATATGGACCTCATACAGTCAAATAGCAAGATATAAGGAAGATAAAATACTAGGTCTACAACATACGAAAGCAAGTGTGGAAGGCACAGTAGGCAGGTTCAAAGAGAAAGGAATCTTACGGAGCCATCCAACGGTAAGTTCCAGTTTCTGGAGTCATTCCTTCAGTCTGGACCTCAATCCTCGCAACTCCAAAGTCCGCAATTTTGATGGACTTGTCAGAAAAAATTAAAAGATTATCAGACTTCAAATCCCTGTGAATCAATCCAAGTCCATGGACATACTCCATCCCTCTAGCAACATCCAGGGCTTGTTTAACTGCTAATTTCAAAGGAACAGAACGATTGTGCCTCTTCGTCAAGAACTGACGAACAGAACCACCTTTTGCATATTCAGTAACAATGCACCAAACCATGGGTTTACGACAAGCTCCAATAAACCGAACTATGTTTGGATGCTTCAGAGTAGCAAGCATCATAACTTCTTGCTGAAACTGTTGCTCCATCAGTTGGGCCCTTTCCTGATCATTTTCAGGCCTCTCCAAGATCTTTATAGCAACTTCCTCACCTTCATAAGTGCCTCGATAGAGCTTTCCGAAAGCTCCTTGAGCAAATGCATCCCCCATATAAAGCTTCCTCAAGTCAATGGTCCACTCCTCAAAATTCTTGAGCCCTTCAGTCGGGAAATTAGGGTCCATAAGAGCTTGAGCAAGTGCATCATCACTTAGAGCATGAGTAACCCTTCCTCGATTAACACTCCCAGCAGCCGAATAGTTATTGTTAACACGTTTCAACCCTTGGTGACCCAACATACGAGTGTGTGAATCATTAGAACCCACACTACTGTTATCGACAGACATTGCAACAGAACCACCGCCATTACTGGCCTGCAAGCTTGCATAACTGTCAATAGACATGTTGGAATTCTCACCAAGCTTGTGATAGAAGTCATAGAATTTGGCATCATTATTGTTTATGCCTATAATTCCCGTAAATTTCGAAGCTTCCAACATCTTGTCCCCCCCAGCCCCAGAGAAGCAAGCTGTTTTCTATTTACTTCCTCAGCATCAGCAAGTAATATCAACTACCCTGACCAAGCCCCTATACGAAAAAAATCCGAAAATGCAAAATATATTCAGTGACAAGCTCCTAAAACAATCATCAACCACACAACTACGATTCTAATCATCCCAATCCAACCTTTCATTAAACAATCGAATTATAACAGAATCGACATCGAAAAGGCGGTAAAACATCTACAAGCTAACATATCTTCAGCATAATCTAGCAATACTATCAGTCTATCATCGAAAATGATCGAAAATTCGAAATATACACAACCATGGAAATGAAAAAATCAAACAATCAACAATCAGAGAAAACACAAAACAAGGAATCTAACAATATACCCACAAAAAATAAAAACAAACCCACTTCATTTCTTCACAAAAAGATGAAGAAAAACACATGATTAGCTGATAATCAAAACCCTAGATATTCATTTCTATCACTTCAAAGTTAAGCTCTTTACACTTAATTAACAAGTTAATCCACCACAACAAACAAAAAACCCAGATTAATTAATCAATTAATCAAGCAATTAACAACCCCAAAAACAAAAACAAAAAAAAAATTAAAAGAGGGGAAAACGCGTGAATATCAGGTTACAGTGAACAACGACAAAAGAATAAACAGCAGCAAACATCAAAAGCACAAACTTCAAGAACAAGATCATAAAAATTACCAAATTAAAACAAACAAACAAAAAAATTATTTAATCAAAGTTAAAACAAAAAAAAAATGATATGATCTGAACCTCAGAAAATATGAAGTGATTGCGACGGTTCAGCAAGACGAGAAAAGGGGGGTCGATCGAATGAAGAAGATTTGACCCAAAAAACAAAATGAGAAACTTGTAGGTGAAGCTGAAGAAGAAGGAATTGAATTGAGTTTGGGGAAAGAGATCGAATTAAAAAAATTGAAGATATGGGTTTTGTTGAATTGATGATGAATTGTTTTTTTTTTGGGTCAAGAAGAAAGAGACGACCTAGTGAGAGAAAGTAGAGAGAGGAGAGAGAAAAATTTGGAGTGAATGAGGATGAAAAATGCCAAACAAAAAAGCAAAGCAAAGCAAAGGAATTTTTACTCTTCTACTTCTCTCTCTTGTGTTGTCCTAGTGGGTTGTAGACTTGTAGACTAGCAGTAAAGCAGTATACTAGTACTTGTGTATACTAGTAGTAGCTTGGTCTTCATTTCATTTTTCGTCTTTTCGTGTTCGGGGGTAAAGTTTTGGGTGAAATCGTTAATGGAGAGTTAGTAAAGATAAAGATCGTTAAACGCAGAGTTAATAATATGGGGTATGGGATTGAATGGTGAATATGGTGGTTTGAGGTGTTTTTGGGTGGGTTGTCTATATAAAGTAGAGAAAGATAGGTATACGGGGTGGATCTGATTCATTCTTCTGTAAGAGGTGAGTTTCTGGAAATTATGAAGCCGTAATCGTAAATTGAGTAATGATCACAAATTCACAATCTTGTTTTGACTACAATTGGGCCCTGCAGTATTAGAACCTCGTGGGGCCTGCAGTATTAGAACCTCGTGAACTGAGTGGTATTACTCTAAAGCGCTAGCAACTTTCAACAGGCGGTCAATGAAATAAAGGCGAATATTTACTATGTACGACAATCTTATAGAATCGCACAAGATTGTCCAATTATGTCAGTTGTCGTCAGAATGTTTTAATTTACTAGTAGAGAGTGAGAAGCGTAAATATTTCTCAAGTCGAATCTAACACACAATCATCACTAGAAAAACTATATTCACAAACTATGAGTAATAAATTGTAATGTCACTACTTTGCAAATCCTAATCCCCGCATCATTTTCTTATCTTTAAGTATGTAACTCCTCTATAGGTGTCAACAAGTAGTATATGTGGCCATGTGGGTACAAAATTTAATGGAGTTTAAAACTACGACTTATATATTTTAATTGTAAATTACTATTTTTCTTATTTTGAAGAAGGCTGCCGCAATTTCAGGACGCTATAGGCTATGTTTGGTATGCCAAATAAGCTAGCTTATTTGGCCAAAGTAGCTTATTTGACTAGATTTTTAAGCTCTTTGACCAAATAAGTGTGTTTGGTGACACCACTAGCTTAAATAATAAGCTAGCTTATTTAAGATGTTACCCTGAGTAACATATTAAAAAATAAGCTAGCTTATCATAATTTTATTCCTAATTTACCCTCATTTATTTACTAAAATAAAATGACATTAAAAATATTTAATACATTTTTATGTAATTTTATATATATCAGCTCCTGTATCAGCTAATTTTGCCAAACACTCCTATTACTAGCAGCTAAAAACTTTCAGCTAATATCGCAGCTATTAATTCAGCGTTCATCTACTATTTCAGCTAGTTTTACCAAACATAGCCTTAGGGAATGAAGAGTCTACATTCTATATTTCTTATTTTGAAGAAGGCTACCGCAATTTCAGGACGCTATATTAACCTTAGGGAATGAAGAGTCTACATTCCAAAAGTTATGCAAGAAGTCCAAATACTCCGTACTAACAAGTTTCAAATCCAAGCTTTATGTATCTCGCATTCTTGCCCATATTGAAGATACACTTTCATACTCCATTGTTTCATCTAGTTTCTACTTCACATCTAAAACCTCCTCCTAAATGGTCTAGCCATCAAATACGCTCGAAAATGAGCTTTACTTACACGCCTTTGTATAACCTCTACACATATCCTAACTCGGAGACAACCGATTAATCACAAAAATTGCGTATCAAAATCCATAATCTCAAAGGATAATTAGTTGAGAGACTTGACACTACAACAACAAATCAAAACCCATTTGATCACACCCCATTTTCTAGATTTGGGTTCGAATTAACAAGTTTCAAATCAAAACTTATGTATCTCGCATTCTTGCCCATGTTGAAGATACATTTTTAAACTCCATTGTTTGATCCAGTTTCTACTTTCTACTTCACGCCTAAAACCACCTCTAAATTTGTTTAGCCACCAAGCAGGATCAAAATGATTACTACTCACACGTCACATTCATCTATTACCTTCGCAGTTTACACGTAGACTAACTTGAAAACAATCTATGAATCACAAAACCCGAATCAAAATCCATAATCTCAAAGCATAATTGTTGACACTACAACAACAAATTAAAATCCCCTTTGCTAGACTTGGGTTCCAACTTATTGAACAAGTTTCTTATGAACTAAGAACAACAACAAAGAACAGAAGAAGAACAACTACAGAACTACTCGTACTTGAATTGGTACACCATCATTTCTCCCCCAAAAAAAACAGTCCTTGAATTTCAAGGAGGGAGACTCTTTGATTTTTCTCTCTCCTCTCTCTTCAAAATTCCCACCATTGTTGCACCTTCAACACACCTCCACTTCACTTCAACAATGGCGGTACCACTTTCTTCCCACTCAGATCTCTCTCTCTCTTCTCTCTATCTTCTTGCTGACGTTTTTCGCTTTCATTTTGTCGCAGGATTCGTCCGGCAAGACGCTGATGGATCTGATTACGGCGGACCCTACGGCGGCGCCACCGCCGAAATCTCCGTCGTCCTCGGTACTGCCACCGGGAAATTCAATGTCGTCGGCGTCGATGCCACCGCCGTCGGCGCTCGGAAAGCCGGTTACGGATCGGAGGTCGAAGAAGACTACTCTTTCGCAGATTCAGAGTGATACAATTTCCGCTGCCAAGGCTGTTCGTGTTTCTATTCGGCCTCAGAAGCAGAAAAAGGGGGTAAATTTTCGGGTTTTTGTTCCGGGTTTTGTTTGTTTAATTCGCATTGATTTTGTGGGTTTTTGGGTATAAATGTGTAGCATTTGTGGAATTGAGATTGTTTGAGTAGAATGTACCATGTGTGATCACCTTGGTTTGTTGAATTGAAGTGGATCATGAGTTGAATTTAGGGAAGAACTAGTTGAATTGGGATTGGAATGCCTCAAGTTTTCGCCTTTTTTTAGTAGTAATGAAGTTGAGGTCGAATTGGGATGTCCCAAGTTTTCGCCTTTTTGTAGTGATCAAGTTGATTGGGAATTCGATTGTGTTGTTTGTTGATGAATATGGAGTGTTTCGTGAGGGTTGTTGGAGCAATGATAAGTAGAATTGTGTCAAGTTCTCGCCTCTTTGTAGCAATGAAGTTGATTTGTACTTGTTTGTGTGGTTTGTGGATGAATATGGAGTGCTTCATGAGGGACGTTGGAGTAATGATAAGTAGAATTCTGTCAAGTTGTCGTCTTTTTGTAGTAATGAAGTTGATTAGTACTTGATTTTGGGGTTTGTTGATGAATTTGGAGTGATTCATGAGGGACATTGAAGTAATGATAAGTAGAATTCTGTCAAGTTCTCGCCTTTTTGTAGTAATGAAGTTGATTAGTACTTGATTTGTGGTTTGTTGATGAATATGAACTGATTCATGAGGGACGTTGGAGTAATGATAAGTACAATTCTGTCAAGTCGACGCCTTTTTTTATGATTTTTAGCTATTATATGTGATGGATGAACATATGGAGTGAATTATGAGTGAAACTAAATGACATACTGACATGTAGTGGAAAATTAGATTTACGCATTGTGACTTGTTATCCATCTTGTGTTTCACAGCCGGTATCATATGCTCAACTTGCAAGGAGTATACATGAACTTGCCGCTACCTCTGATCAGGTACGTGCGGTGTACGCTCCACCTTATGTGCCTTATATTTGGGGGTTATGCTTGTTTTGTGAGTTTATTGTTGGTTTTGATTGTCTTCTTGTCCATGCTGTTGGGTTCTTGTAGAAAAATTCACAGAGGCAATTGGTGAATAATGTGTTTCCGAAGCTTGCTGTGTACAATTCAGTTGACCCCTCTTTGGCCCCGTCTCTTCTTATGGTAAGTTGAATATTACAAGTATATAATATTTATGCAATAAAGGGGAAAATGTTGTTGCCAGAAAACTACGTTGTCTATATATTTACTGTATAAAATTGAAGGCAAGTATTGCGAGTTATTCCTGAACCTTGATCTTGAATATGGTGAGCACAGAGATAGCTGAAGTTTTAAGGCTTGCAGAGGGTGTCTGTGTTATGCTACCATATTAACATGATTACAAATATTCTACTCCTTTATTGTCCTATTGCCTGACTATGTGGAAGGATATTATCTGGTCACTTGTTAGGATGATTACTGCTTTACTGTTGCTCAGCAATGAGACAAATATGTTGCTGTCACTCTGTCAGTTCGGTAAATCAAAGAGAACGTATGTTTTTCCTTTTTAGCTAGTTTTAAGTGAACTTTGTGTGAAAGCTGCGATGGTTTGCGATGAGTCAGTTCACCTAGTTTATAGTTAGAAACTTACACTTATCTTTGGTCAGTAGGGGGTGAAAATGGGAGGTTGAATTATGGTTTTAGTCAAGTAATAGGTAAATGTGCTGCAGTTACTAGGACATATTTGCCTATGCTAGTCTCTTGTTGTAATCCTTATATTTTGGATTCTTTTTATGATACCGCCTTATGTTTGATGGGTAAAATGGTTGTACTTTTTCTGAATCGAGAAATCAAATTTAGAATCTAATTAGTATTAGAGTTTCTGATGATTAACTGCAATCAAGCCCGAGGGACCTTACCAAGGATTTAGATTATGCTAAGAAGCTCTCGTTAACTTGCAATATAGATGACACAAGGAATAAAAGGACTGATAGGAACTAAAGATACTCATAATTGAAGCCATTGTAGTTAGTCTTAATGGCCAAGAGCAGATCAGGTTGACACCTTAGAAGGTTATCGTAGGTGTGAAGTCTACCCAAAACTGTAGTCCAATAGAAACTTCTCATTTCCATTGGAGTGGTTGATACTTCATATTATAACATGACCTCTGATTTAAGGTCATTTTTTTTAGTGTTTTACCTCAATAAAAGGCAGCACAGTTACTGGAGGACTGCTTTTGATTAAAATTTGATCTCATCCGACAGTGGTCAAGAGATGTGAAAGTCGTAAGAATCTGCCCTCTAGGTCTCCACTAGATTATATTCTTTGCGTCTAATAGAATCCACTTGCCTGTATGTATTGAAGATACTTGCATCTCTGATGCTCGAGAGTGGTCCTTAATGAAATAGCTTCTTTTCATTTAGGTAAGTAGCAAATCATTTTTGTATTAGTACCTTCGTGTGTTATACAATATAATGACGTTCCAGAACAAAACTCATTACTTCTTAACGTAAGTATGTTCCGAAAGCTCTATATGTTTGTCTTGAAAAGTTGAAGATCGTCCAAAAGTTTATTTTGTTTTCATATATCTAAATCCACATGTTTTGTAAAAGAGGGAGAATAAGAAGATGAAAGTAACAATTTGGTGGAAATTTAATTTTGCGAAAGTCTTGTGTTGATAGTTAATGTGCCGTGTTTTTTTTTTCTTTTTCGATTTCTGCAGCTTGATCAGCAGTGTGAAGACAGAAGTGTTCTACGTTATGTCTATTATTATTTGGCGAGGATTTTATCAGATACGGGCTCACAAGGTCTAAGTACAGGTGGGGGAATCCCTACCCCAAACTGGGACGCGTTAGCTGACATTGATGCTGGTGGTGGGGTCACTCGAGCTGACGTCGTTCCTAGAATTATTCACCAACTCACATCTGAGTCTCAAAATGAAGATGTTGAATGTGAGTGACGTCTTTTTTTCTTGACCATGCAATATGATATCTTATTACTCAACCAATAATCTCTCTTGGGAGATTGACTAGAAAAGGCCTTTCTGTAGTATCACTTTATCTGGTTGTGCTTCTTCTTTTAGTGAGAAATGTGTTTATCTTTACCTAGTTTAGTTTTACAATTCCCCTTGCCGGTAGATTAGAGATGACTGTTAGAAACAACTTATTCTGAGAGGTACAGGCTAGTTGCTAGATCTTTGTGGATGGGACTGGAGGAAAGCAAGTGAGGGATTCGGTAATGTAGTATTGGTTTTGTGGCAGTTGAGGGCCTTTGGCAGTCAGTTCCCTTTGGTAACAACTCTTACATTCCGATTCCATATCATAGCTATAGGGGAAGTTTCTACAATTCCATTCGTATTGCATCAGCAGCCAGAATAACAATGCAATAGGGTTTCTTTCAGTCTTCCCATCCACATGTTTTGTTACTTTGGAAGAAAAGTTACTGACTTGTTGCTATCTGGGTTTTGATTTTATGATTTATAACCTCGCTCTGACCTTATTTTTGTGTCTCCTATAGTTCATGCACGGAGAATACAAGCACTGAAGGCTCTTACTTATGCTCCTTCAAGCAACTCTGAAATTCTAATGAAAGTCTATGAAATTGTCTTTGGAATCCTTGACAAGGTTTGTTTATGCTGAAGTTTAGTTCTAGATAGCTCTTTGGATTGATTATGTCTCATTTCTTCATTGATTGTATTATTAAGAACGCAGCGTTCCTCTTTATGATTTTGCAACGTGAGAAGTTGTTATATGTCGGTAAATTGTCCTTGACTGTGCCCTTCCTTGGCGCACTGGTAAGGTGTTGCTCTGTGATCAATAGGTCACGGGCTCAAGTCCTGGGAGCAACCCCTTGTCCAAAAAGTGACAAGGGAAGGCTTGCCCTCTAAACACCCTTGTGGTGGGACCCTTCCCCTGGACCCTCACCTTGCTGGGACACCACTTTGCGGCCAAGCTGCCCTTTTACTGTGGCCCGCCTTTGCGAAATTTTCTTTTCCAAGTTGATTCCTTCAATTGTTTTGGTCTGAGAAGGTTCCCTTACTCCGCCATCCCCAACTAAAAGGGCTGTGTGGATCCTACTCACTTTCCTGTGTTTCGAATGCATCTTGTTGAGTACCTCTGCATGTGTGATACTGATACTTTTCGAAAATTTTGGATATTCTAGAAATTAATTAGCAAGTTTCGCGCTGGTATAAATGTAATATTTGTTTCATCATTTCTTCCGTGCTGACAGTATATGGTGTTCTAATGCTTGTGGATCCCCTTCCAATGTTTTCTGGTTTGTTTTTTCGTTTTTTTTAGGCTCATTAGCTCGTGGAACAGTAGCTCACTATTTCTTGTCTGTGTTTTCTCATTTTACAGGTTGGAGATGGACCTAACAAGCCCAAAAAAGGGATTTTTGGGACCAAAGGTGGTGATAAGGAGGTAATTTTTAATTAAATTAGACAGGTAGTGAAGTTTTAGTGTGCTCTCTTCCTCACTAAGTAGTCATTCTCCTCGTGATGCTGTTATGAATTATAATCTATGAGGTATTTATGGCTTGCCCGTAGTGAACTAGCGCGGAGTAGTGGGAGTATCGTGGTTAAAGTGGCTTTTTATCAGCTGATGATAGCGTTTTTCCGATTGGGAAATGGCGTTATAGAATCATAAACCATTGTGTTTAAGAGGGAGGAAATTTTTTACCTGAAATTTAGGCATCCTGACGCTTTCTCGCTGATGTGGAATTGCAGTTCATCATCCGGAGTAATTTACAATATGCTGCTCTTAGTGCTTTGAGGAGATTGCCTCTGGATCCAGGAAATCCGTCATTCCTTCACCGTGCTGCGCAGGGGTACTGTCCAATTTGATTATCTTCTTTCCATATGTAATTTCATAATATCATCAACTTCCATGGGGCACACAATTTTTTAAAGTGGGAGGATGAAGTTTGACATGGAATTTTTTTTCTTCCTTTGGTCCTGTCATATGTGTGAATTTACCAAGTTTTCCTTTTGCTATAAGCGCAGACACATTATCTAAGTTAATTTTAAGCTACCAAAATGCTTGTGTGCCATACAAAGATGTTAAACAATGGTGTCTACTGCTAAAGAATTGCGCCTTTTTCTAGGATCTCGTTCGCTGATCCTGTAGCTGTGAGGCATTCGTTGGAGATCCTCTCTGAGTTGGCATCTAAAGACCCATATGCTGTTGCAACGACGTTAGGTACAGATTCTTGGCTAAATTGTGTATGTGCAATGTACAGGCACCTCTTACCCAATTTTGTTGTTGTGGTGATGCTGCTGAAGTCACATTCTCCTTAGTCTCGTTGCGTTTTTTTTTCTTCTCAAAGATAAACCTATACAAGTTTTAGAAGGGGAGCCGTGGCGCACCGGTAAAGGTGTTGCCGTGTGAATCGATAGGTCACGGGTTCAAGTCCTGGGAGCAGCCTCTTGTCAAATAAATTGACAGGGAAGGCTTGCCCTCATTACACCCTTGTGGTGGGACCCTTCCCCGGACCCTCGCTTAGCGGGGGCGCCAATGGGCACTGGGCTGCCCTTTATAAACCTATACAAGTTTTAGTGGCCTAACCACCTTCCTGACCTCTACAGTCCTTACTCCTTAGTCCTGTTGTTGATTATGATTGATTTTCAACATAATTCTTGTGTTTGTTCTCATTAGAATAATATCTATAACATGATACAAATATCTGGTTTTGATGGTTGAAATTTTTTGTGCCTGTGGTCTTGAATAAATTCAATATTTGGTGTGTGTGCACTAAATAGGTTACTATTATCTTTTGTGAATCTGAGCTGTCTGATGATTTAATATTCTTGATGCAGGGAAGCAAATTTCTCCTGGAGGTGTGTAATCTTACCTTTCTGTCCACCCTTTGCTCTTAATTTCTTATCCCAGAGATAGTTTAACTTTGTTGCCTTTTGTATACTTTTGTGGAATAAAGATGGTGAGCATGTGAGGGAATGTCACGTTATGCTAAATCGAAACTGTTATGATGTTTTTGGTAGGTGAGAGGAGATGTAGGCACTAAAATTTTAAACATCTAGATTCATGTACTCCACTGCCTTGTTGTTAGAGCCTTAAAGGCACTTCTGAAAAGCTGGGTTCTATTTTTCCCCTTGAATGATAACCATGTTTATTACTTGGTTTCTTGTGTGTTATCTCAGCTCTCTCTCTCTCCAAGATCTTGTGTGCATAACTGTCATTTGGCTCAGTGAGAGCATAGTCATTTCTTTTTTGTTGCACTTTCTTCGAACTTTTCATTTGTGCAAGTAACATTGTCAGAGCGACACTTATGTGTGCTTAGATGGTCTTTCTGTTGGTGGTTTTGGGAATATGGTTGCTGTTTGTGTGTTACTGGAAAGAAAAGGGATGTCACGTAACATATATCTCTGACTGGAATGCCGCAATGCCGACGACAATTATGTGTGCTTAGATGGTCTTTCTGTTGGTTGTTTTGGGAATGTTGGCTGGTGTTTGTGTGTTACTGGAAAGAAAAGGGATGTCATGTAAGATATATTTATGAATTAAATGCCATAATGCCGTATGGGGTATTTCATGAAAGCTCCTCATTTTTCTGAATACGCTTCAGGGCAAAACTAGATTGCTCTCCATGTGTAGCTCTCATACAATATAGCTGTTTTGTGAATCAGGTGCACTGCATGATGTTCTTCATTTGCATGACGTCTTTGCTAGAGTTGCGCTTGCAAAACTATGCCATAAAATATCAAGAGCCCGGGCACTAGATGGTAAGTTTTAATAATTTTGAATTTCTCTGAGATTTGGTAAAACCAATGATATAATTGTCGATGCTCTATCTGCAGAAAGGCCTGACATCAAAACACAGTTTAATTCTCTGCTGTATCAACTCCTCCTTGATCCCAGTGAAAGAGTTTGTTTTGAAGCAATCTTGTGTGTATTAGGAAAATTTGACAACTCTGACAGGTATATTTCTGTAGACACCTGTTGATCCTTGGTCTCAGCTATGCTATTTCCACTAGACCCTCTCTCCCTGAAAATTTGTTAACCATGGTATTGTTATATGCCCTGTAGATCTGAAGAACGAGCTGCGGGTTGGTATCGTTTAACTCGAGAAATTTTGAAGCTTCCAGATGCACCATCTGTGTCGTCAAAAGATGCTAAGAAAGATTCTAAGAAGGATGCCAAGGATGAAAGCAAAGATGTGGTCCCTCCAAAGTCCACAAAGGATAAATCCAAGAAGATGAGGCGTCCACAACCCCTTATAAAACTAGTTATGAGAAGGTTCGTAGTTTATGATTTATCTTTCTTCATTCTGATAGTGGCTAATGCTTCTATTATTGATTTTTCAATGTGTTAAGCCTATTTTAGATATTTTCTCCTTGGTGGTTCAGTGTTCTATGTCGGCAAGTTGCCCTTTGATAACTTTTGATCACTGTCCACTTTTTCTGCTACAGGTTGGAGAGTGCATTCCGTAGTTTTTCAAGGCCTGTACTCCACGCAGCTGCAAGAGTTGTCCAGGAGATGGGTAGAAGTCGAGCTGCAGCTTTTTCTGTGGGTTTGCAGGATGTTGATGAAGGAGACTATGTTAATACATTTTCTGATACAATGGATTCTGTTGAAGCAGATGGTTCTGAAAACTCACACCCTGAAGGTAAAAATTGTGCATTGTGGTGCTATTGATAAGTTTCTACTGCTTTATTTGAGATTAGCAAGATGTGTATTACAACTAGCTTTATCAGTTACAGATAATGGGTCCTAAAGTGCAAGACGCTCTGATATGGCTGATATATGCAAGACCCTCTTTTAAAGTACCTTTATTTTAGCTCCATCGAGAACCTTGTTGTCTAATGACTGTTATATGATCTGCTCGTGAGTACTGTCAGCGCAGTATACCACACACGCGCGCACGCACACGCACACGCATACACACACACACACACGCATACACACACATTTTAAGTAAAAATCACCTTGGCTGCCTAAATTATTAAACTTTTGTAAGATGTGCGGATATGTGTGTTTTCAGTCGGCCCACTTGCCATCGATTTCCATATTATTGTAACTAATACTCCGTATGTATTTGGTTTACTTTCATGAGGCATATCTGCTGACTTCAATTTACCTCAGGCATCAGGACAAGTTCTGTGTCCAATGGAACTGGTCCGAGGGACACAATTGCAAGCTTATTAGCTTCACTAATGGAAATAGTGCGAACAACAGTCGCCTGTGAATGTGTGTACGTTCGCGCTATGGTAATCAAGGCATTGATCTGGATGCAAAGTCCCCATGAAACATTTGATGAACTGAAGTCCATTATTGCATCAGAGCTATCAGATCCTGCGTGGCCAGCGGCACTGTTGAATGATATTCTCCTCACTCTACATGCTCGATTTAAGGTTAGATATCGATGCTATCTATTTGGTTAAGGGAAAGTCCAGTTTCGGAATTTGTCAAGGGTGCATAAATGAGCTTCCTTCGTGTGATCTTTTTTATTACAACTAATCTGCTATCACAGCTTATCTTAGTTTTAAAAATTAAAAAAGTGCATCTCAGGCATGCCTGAGCCCTGAGGCGCCAGCCAAAACGCCTCGGTTACAAGGCGCAGCGCCTCGCTGATATGAGGCGTGCTCGAGACGTTCGATTATGCATGTTTGTTCTTTTTCCTCTAGTTCTTTTATTCTACCCTTTCCTTTGCCCCTCAATCCATAACTTTTTCTGCTTTAGACATTGGCCCTCTTTAAAGACCAAAAAAGGTGGTTTTCTCTTGCAAAATATTGTCTGAAATATAGATATTAGTTTGGGAAAAGAAAGCGCCTAATTTCCATGAGGCACACGCTTTTGCCTTGGGGCCCCTCATGCCTTTTCAAACTAAGGAGCTCATGCTATGTGAGTAGGAGATGTATATCTGATAAGCTATGTGTTCTTAATTAAGTGCAGCAAACTACGGGTTGCCAGTATGCATGTTAAAATGTTTACATTCATACCCTCCTTAGGAAGAAACACCTTGTCTAGTTGTGAGATGATGGTATCGACACAAACCCCAGAGGAAGTGTGTATTTGTTCTGTGTTTTTTGATTTTTCTTTTGTGGGGGGGGGGGGGGTTGGAGGCTTAGAAGGAACAGTTGCCTCTCCATTTCGCAAAAGAAAACTCATGTGATGCAGGTCAGAAGTTCTCCCATGCAACTGCTATCTTGTTATCTTTTTGATCTGTTAATTAGTGACTAAGTGTGGACCTTGAGCTAGGATAAGGTGACTCTTTACCAATACCTATGTAGACCCCTGACTGAGCTGTAATCTGACCACTCTCATCCATAATGTTAGATTCAGTGGAGAGAGAATCAAACATCCAACCGTTTGGTTGGGAGGTGGGAACGAGCTGTCGAGCTCCTACAGTTTTTGTACGGCTATCTCATGTTATCTGGAGATTCACTTTCGACAAGGGGAATAACTCCGTAGTGCTTGCCTTTTTTTTTTACGCGATAGACCATCCTGTGGGTGAATAATTTTTTTGACTCCATCCTTGCTGCAACCAATATACATTGTTTCCAATGGGGTGTGGGGGGGGGGGGAGGGGTAGGGAAGAGTAAGGGTTGTGCCACTGGAAGGAGCAAAGGGTGGCTGCATCTACAGCTTACCTTTTGTGGGCTGAGGAGTAGAGATTACAGTTCTGGGTGGCATCCTGCCATTGGACACTTTCATTTGTTTTTCTTTTCTGTTTACCTATTGGGAGGTTTTTGATATGTATATTAATGTATGATGATAGGGCGTTTTGTGTATTGGGTACTACACTTTGTCCCTTTAGACACCAGGGGCTTTTGTGTTTGTTTGTTGATTTGAAAGGGTGATTCTCAGATTGGGCGCCTTTGGGCACCGGCATCCCATTGTCTGCATTCCTTTTGGTGAGAAAATGGATCTCTCTTTTTTCAGCCATTAAACTAGTCCATCTTTTAATTGTGGGTGTTCGTGTTGCATCACTTAGTGGCTTTTCATATAAGGCCTTCTTTTAAACTTACTCCTCGCCTTCCGAAATGACTAAGACAAACTCCTGAGCATTTTTTTTTCTCTTATTTTCTCAAAACACAGACGATTCTAACCCTAATGTTTAATTAAGTAGGAGCTAGTAAAAGTTGACCGAATCCAAGCATTTTTTTTCTCTTATTTTATCAAAACACAGACGACCCTAACCATAATGTTTTATTAAGTAGGAGCTAGTAAAAGCTGACCAAATCCAAATTTACCCTAAGCCCTAAACCTACTAGAAATAAGCGAGTGTTTGGAAATTCTAGAAAAACGAAATCTTTTTTTTCACATGATAAGAAGCTATCTCAAGAAAACTGTACTAGAGATCCTCAACGTTTGGTAAGGGCCTTAGGACCCTCTTAAAAACAGAACAAATGCATAAGAAAATTGATGAATGTTTTAGCCTTTGAAATGTATCTTTGAGGTCTATCTTGAGCTTTTTCTTATTTCCGTCGCGCTTTTTATCACCAATTTTTCCCTAACAGTCTAAACTTTAGGAATATCTTTTCTTTTGTTTAGAAATACAATCGCTTGAATAGCATCCGTAAGACCTTAAGTGTGGGATTAGCTCCTGAAGGGAGAAATAAAATAGAGCTTTATCTTCTATTTTCTGAGAGCGCAATGTTTGAAAATCTCACTGCTATTCTGTATCCCACAAACCAATCTCACTCATTAAGATTTGGGTATTCTCTAATATACTCTTGTTTTGTATTGGATGGTTCCCTATGAGTATCTGGTAAGCAATGAGAGGATTCACAGTATATAGTTACAGATTTTGTCTGCTGGTATTTACCAAAATTACCTATTTAAAACAAAGCATAAGCACCCATACATTTTAGGACAAAAGTGAGGATTCTTAACAGTACGAACTCCACTTATGCTATATGTTGTGCTGATGGAGAGTCGTCATATTTAAAACCATTGAATTAATATTGAGTGGTTTGGTATAAATCAGATAAAAACACATTTTGGGTTATGTGGACAATGTAATGGCTGTTTATTCAAGGCTATGGCAAAAATTGCCAGTAAAAGTTAAGCTTTATTTAGCGTCCATGTTCCCCATTCTCTGCGTTTCCACCACCTGTTTACACATTATGCATGTGTCATTTGGCATTTTATTTGAACCGTTGTTATCTAATTAAGTATGTACTGCTTTCTTGAGTAATTGTACTTTTTCTGATTGCAGGCAACTCCTGATATGGCTGTAACTCTACTTGAAATTGCGCGTATATTTGCCACTAAAGTTCCAGGAAAGATTGATGCAGACGTGCTACAACTACTATGGAAAGTAAGTCTGATATTCTTCTAAATTTGTAACTGTACCATTATTCCAGCATGTATGCAATTTTTTTAACCTTCAGTTTGCCTTTTATTAGTTTTCCTAGCAATCGGCAAAGTTTGCTCCAGAAGGGGGGTGGGAGTTGAAACTAAAGGGATTCACAGCTGTGACCTTCTTTGGCATCCCTAAAAGCTTATTGTCTTTTAAAACCTTCGAATTAATAAATACTGCAGGAGTTGCATTCTGGCAAACCACAGTTATGATCTCTGGGGCTTCGTGATGATTGTTACTGCTAATAGATCTCATGACTAATTTTTCACTTGAGTGAAGTGTTCCTAGGTTATTTCTGAGTTTGAAAGAGGTACTATTTCTTTAAAGGAAAGAGGAAATTTTGTGGCAGAAATTTGTCCACTATATTATGATTATTATAAATTATCAACGGTTCAAAAAACATTATATTGCTTGGGCATTGGTGTAAAGGGGCGTATTTATCAGTGTAGAATTATTTTCTTTCCTTGGTGAAATGCAAGCATCTACTCTTGTATTCGCGTGGAATTTTCTGTCCAGTAAGCTTACTAGGGTACCTTTAATATTATTTTATTTGATTGATATTTTCAGTATATAATCAAAACTTCACTCGCCGCTGGGTAGTTTGATGTGGCTTTATTATTTAGACATCTACCTTCAGATATTTTGCGGTCGTCTAGAAATTGGCTTATGATTTCCTTGTCTCAGAAAAATTCATTTCCAAGAGTTTTTAGATGAGTGTTTTGCTTTTGCTATGCATGGAAGGCCTACTAACAAATAGAGTTATGTCTCACTGGGGCAAGTTACTTCTCTTGATGTTTGTTTAGTATGCTCTTATGTGCCTTTTGAATCGTCTCTTTAATTTGTCACACATTTGGTTCATGCCGTAATATATTGGCTGGTTACGTGCTGGAACTAATGGTGGGGATTGTTGCAGACATGCCTTGTTGGGGCTGGTCCTGATGGCAAACACACTGCTTTGGAAGCTGTGACCATAGTTCTCGATCTACCACCTCCACAACCAGGGTCAATGGCGGGGATTACCTCTGTGGATAGAGTTTCAGCTTCTGATCCGAAGTCAGCTTTGGCTTTACAGAGACTAGTCCAAGCAGCGGTAAGAGTATATGAAGTTGTGAAATGTTTACACCTCCCTCCCAAAAAGAAAATTCTTTGCCATCTCTTCTGGTTCGATTTAAATCTCATCTGGGATTTTGTACTTTATTTTATGTCTGAACTTTTAGTTATGCAGGTGTGGTTTCTTGGAGAAAATGCAAATTATGCTGCATCTGAATATGCGTGGGAATCTGCTACTCCCCCAGGCACTGCATTAATGATGTTAGATGCTGATAAGATGGTTGCTGCCGCCAGTTCTCGTAATCCTACTCTAGCTACTGCGTTGACTCGACTGCAGAGATGTGCTTTTAATGGCAGCTGGGAGGTATGCTCCATTTTTTAAATAACCATTAATGTGAGGTATTCTGGAAGCAAATTTCAATTTGAGACATTTGGAAACAACCTCTACAGGGTAAGGCTCCATCCACCTGGTCCCCCTCTCCCTCCTGTCTCACTGTAGGCGGGAGGTTTTGAGGTGCTGGGACACTGGGTTAATGTTGTTTTTGTAATGTGACTTGATGAGCAAAGAATAAATACAAAATTCACATGACTTGAAGGAATCTTTGAACCAATTCCAATTTATGCTGTGCCTTGTGATTTTTTCTTATAGAGTAAATGGAAATAGTCCCCGCCCCCCAACTATATGCATAGGACTCCGTAACTCTTTTTTCTTCCGCAAACGGGGGCAAATTTGCTCATGTATTTCAAGTTTCTTTCTTGAGAAATCCAATGTTGAAACTTCGACATTGTACAAAGTGTTGATATCCATTCACTGTTCCATGCCTCTCCCTCTGTAATAGGTACGCATAATCGCCGCGCAAGCTTTGACTACATTGGCTATTAGATCTGGCGAGCCTTATAGGCTCCAGATCTATGAGTTCCTAAATGCTTTAGCCCAGGGTGGAGTGCAGGCTAAGTATTCTGATTTGCATGTTAGTAATGGTGAGGATCAAGGGGCAAGTGGCACTGGACTTGGATCTCTATTAAGCCCAATGATTCAGGTTCTAGATGAAATGTATAAAGCACAAGATGAGCTGATCAGGTGAGTGAGAGTTTTTTTTTTTTTTTTTTTGTATATTTGTCATATCCTTGATAAGGAAAGTAAAAAAGAATTGGAGACTGGTTCAATGGTTTTTACTTTGGGAGGTATTTGTCTTTTCAGGGACATAAGGACCCATGACAATGCAAAAAAGGAATGGACGGATGAAGAACTCAAGAAATTATATGAGACTCATGAGAGATTGCTGGATCTTGTTTCACTGTTTTGTTATGTTCCTAGAGCAAAATATCTCCCACTGGGGCCAACAAGGTATGATTTTTGTTTTATTAATGTAATTATCCAGGGATGCTGGAATCGTCTGTTTAAGATCATCACGAAGATTATCTAGAAGAACATAATGCTTAAACACAGAGGCTTATATGTGCTGTCTTAGGGCATCATTTTATAGAAGAACCGTTTTACTTAACGTTCCCTGTCTGGCATCTGATCGTCTGTTTAAGCTACTTGCTTTTTAATGTCTTTACTTTCGAGTTCGTCAACGGTTGTTTAAGTTTGGGCCTTATTTTTATTCTTTTCACGTTCTCTTACATTGGTCCTTAAAAACACTATTGCAGTGTAAAACTTATCGAGATCTATCGCAACCGGCATAATATAAGTGCTTCAGCTGGCTTGAATGATCCAGCTGTTGCCACTGGGATTTCAGAACTTATTTATGAATCCAAAGAGACACCTACTGAATCTGATGGTCTTGATGATGACCTTGTCAATGCATGGGCAACTAACCTCGGTGATGATGGCTTGATGGGAAAGAATGCACCTGCAATGAGTAGGGTAAGTTCTTTCGTTAGTGTTCCATTTTAAAAAAAAACCATTACCCACGATCACACAAATATTGTAGGCACTAAAAATGATGGCAGTGAAAAAATTGATATAGAATCTTTTGGCACTGTCTTGTTTTCCTTTCTATAGTTGGTAAAAGTCAGCATTCATGTCAAATACAAATGGGATGCAAACCCCGGCACTTCCTGTCCCGTTTAATTAGATCTTATTGACCAACTTCAAGAAATGTGTTTGAGATCTCTTAACACTAACATAGTAATTCTGTTTCTGGTTTATGTTAGCTGTCGTGTACAATTTCAAGTCTTTCTAGCCCTTTCCCCTCGCCCTTTTCTTCGTTTACTGCTTGTTTTTGGTATTTATGGAGCTTCTCAATCAGTTTTCTATGTCATACTCAATTTTTATAATTTGTTGTTCCAAACTCAATTTACTTTGCTCATCACCTCATTTAATATTGCATAATGTATGTGTTAGGTTAATGAATTTCTTGCTGGCATGGGCACTGATGCTCCAGATGTTGAGGATGAGAACGTTACTGCTAGACCTTCAGTGGGTTATGATGATATGTGGGCAAAGACACTTTTGGAGACCACAGAACTAGAGGTAAGCATCTGAATGCAAATTATAATCTCATTCTCTTGGTCTATATGTTGCCTTTTCAAAGTCTCGCACTTCTTATACAGTCCCCACAGCGGCACTTGGCTGTAATCATTGTACAGTTAGTGGGCTGCTTATTTGAGTGTTTGAGTGTGGGGGTGAAAATTTGGGTTTCATTCCCTAGGCCTAGGGGTTGTTGTACCAATTTCAAGTATCCTCTAGCCCTTTCTTTCTTTTACTGCTTGTTCTAGTATCTTTGGAGGTTGTCAATCGGTTTTCTTTGTTGCATCTGATTTTCAGGAAGATGATGGGAGATCATCTGGTTCATCTTCTCCAGACTCCGCAGGGTCGGTTGGAACTTCTATATCTTCGCATTTTGGAGGAATGAACTACCCATCATTATTCAGCTCAAAACCGTCCTATGGTGCTTCACAATCATCGGTATGTAACTGACAATAGTTTGAGTTTTCTTTATCTTGTTTCGCTTGTTTCAATTTCATCATGTATGTCATGTCGAATGTTGATGATATCAATTCAAAGCAATCAAATATATGTAGCAAAACAATAGAAACATTTTCATCAAATTACTCTACTACCAATATCAGCCTCGAATTGGGGCACCGGTTAAGGTGTTCCTTGGTGATTGAAAGGTCACAAGTTCAAGTCCTGGGAGCAGCCTCTTGTCCAAAAAATGACAAGGGAAGGCTTGCCTTCAATACATCCTTGTGGTCGGACCCTTCCCCGGACCCTCGCTTTTCGGGGACGCCAATGTGCAGTGAGCCTCCCTTATTACTCTACCGATATCTAGTCAGATGACTTTAAGGTTAAATTAATCATAGTGGAACCATTGAACATAATGATGTTATTTATAATCGTTGTACTTAGTCCTCGTACACGTAAAGTGACTTATTCTCATGGGGCATAACATTGCGAATATGGCCATCTCCTTTGAGGAAGCGGTAGAAAAGGTCATTAGCTCTTTCCTCCACCCTGGAGTTTATATATAATGCTCATCTATTCTCTGAACCAAAAACATCTTTTAGGGGTTGTTAACCTTCTCTCTTGACAAGCTACGTTATATCTTTCTTGGTCCCAAAAGCCCAGCTGCTCGTCCTTGTTTTTGGTCTCGTTGACAGTAGAGATTTGGTTGGAGATGTGAAGGAAGTGGGAGCGAAAGCATTGTTCTAAATCCCAAATTGCTGAGAACCGATTCACCTTTCTGAATTGTGGCCCTTGGCTCTTAATCCTCTTATCACCATATTCAGTTTACTCTTTTTTTAGCTGGTCATAAGCAGATGTTAAAGGTCAGTTTTCCCCAACTTTTGAGGTGGTGAATGGGTTTATTGCACGATGATGTGAGAAGTGAAGTGGGAGCGACAGTTACGAATATCATTGCCGCCTCCTCTTTTCTGTTCTAAGTTCTAACCACTGTATAAGTTGAGAGTGTCTAAAGTTTGCTACCACAACTTTATGATTAGTCAAGTTGATAGTTAATTTGCTTATTTTCTTTGGCTTTGGCTGACTGCAGTCCATGAGGAGCAGTGAGCATTCCTTCTTTAGTGGTTGATTTTCTTAAATTGAAGTTTGTGAATTTCAGTGTTCATGAAGACAAGATTACTTTCAAATGGATTGAAATTCCTTACAGTAAAAAAATTATCTCTACCACATAGAGTAAATAAATAGAAAAATAGCCTTGGCAGTTTTCTTTTGTCTCAGAAATGTATTTTTTAACCCCCCCCCCTTTTTTTTTTGTATAATTTCTATAGCCCATTTATAGTACTAAAATCACCGAACTCTTCAGAAAAATAACCCATCTACTGTAGGTGGGTAGCAATTCAACTAATCCAAGCGGAACTCTTCAGATAAATGACTCCAGGGGATCCTGGCCATTGTCTCTTGATTATGTTTGGGGGAGGGTTGTATTTCTTGCCTCTGTTTGCTGACGCAGCAGTTGTCTTAAGAAAGAATCCTATAATTAATTAAAGTGCAATTGAATCTGTACACTTTCTAGACTTTTTCTTTCTTGGCTATATGTTTTTTCGTTTCTATCAATGAAATGTTTTCTGTCAAGAGAAAGTGATTATCCGAGTCTCTGATAACATGTCGACTTTCTCATCTTCCCCAAATATTGTTCAATATGTTGAAAACTCCAAGGGGGCTTTTGTTGATTACCACCAACATTGTGGTCTCTCTTGATGCCTTCCCTCCAAGATGGGGAAGGGGGGAGGGGGGGGGGGCTTGAGGTGCACTGCTGTTTCTGTGCAATAGCAGAGATGTTGCTTGTTTACATTTGTTAATTTAATGCTCTGTTACTTTATGGACTAGAAAAAGGAATGTTGGTAATAACATTTGTTTTATTTCTCTCGCAGGAGAAGGCTTCTAGCAAGCAGTCCATGGGTGGTAGCTCATCGTTCTATGAGGGTTATGCCTCTCCGGTCAGAATCTCCTGCCAATCTCTCTAGTCTGATGTGTTTATAACTTTCTCATTACTCTTTGCATCTTCTGATTCCCTTGGCATCTCCAGATTAGAGAAGAACCCCCACCATACGAATCACATGCCTTTGAGGGCGATGACGCATTTGTGAATCCCTTAGCTGGCGCTGGCTCGCGTAGTTTTGGATCCCAGGATGATGATCGAGTTTCTTCCAGGAATCCCCAACCTGGAACGGCACTTTATGATTTCACGGCTGGTGGAGATGATGAGGTAAGTTCACGAATTTATCCTCGTCAATTAACGCTTGTGTTTACTGTTTAAGTTGTAAAAGGCGTGTCCCTGATGCTGAGGTAGATAGAAAGATTGAATCTCGCCCATTTTGAGTTAATTTTTACCGTTGATGTAAAAGGCATTCCAACCTCAATTTCGTCATGCCTTTCTTCAGTCTTATTCATTCTGTGTGCAGAGATGTCAATGTATTACTGTTGTTGGCTAATGAATTTATTGTATGATAATCTCCTGCTTCTTGCAGTTAAATCTGACGGCTGGTGAGGATGTTGTGATAGAATATGAAGTCGATGGCTGGTTTTATGTAAGTTACACTGTAATTTTTGCGGCTGCTTTAGCCAATTATTGTGCAGTTCGGTTGTGCACTTTCCAATTGCTTTCCTCTTCTCCTTTTTATTGTTCATGGGGTTTAAAGTGTGAGGGCGAGGTTTACAGGGCACTGTTGGGGTATGTGTTATTCCTGGCGTAATCTGATTAACCTAAAATCCTAAAGGACCTATTTCAATTGATCGACTCAGAGTATAAGAGATCTGAATTTGCTCTCACATTCCATTATATTTCAAATATATTCTCGGTCCCACAAAGCAAAACTGATCTGAGCCCGATGAAACTGAAACTAAACCCAATTATTAGAAACTTGTACTCAAGTAAAGGAGATCTGAATTTAACATATTGAGTATGGTCTCTACCATATCGGAAAGTTGTGGTCTGATGCCGCCCCTTAACTAGTGCAAGTTGGATCAACAATTATTCTTTAATTTATCTTTGTACCAGTAATTACTAGTTTGCTATTATTAATCTTAAAATCTGTTTCATTATGAGTTGATTACTCAATTTGAAGGGACTTGAATAGCTATCTGTCAGGTTTTCTGATTTATCTTTTTATGCGGCGGGTTCTTCCTGCTTCTTCTGTCTGCATGCTTTTATTCGCACACCATCAGTCCGACCGTCCCTCATGTTACTTTGCTGACTATTTGTTCTGGACTTTTAGGTAACAAAAAGCCGTCCTGGCAGAGATGGGAAGAAGGCGGGTTTAGTACCAGTGCTGTACGTCAGTCAGTCTTGATCCTACGTGTATCTTGTGTGTAGATTTGTATACTTCTTCCTCCCGTTATCACACGCCATTCCCAGAGAGCCATTGCTGACATTTAATCGATGAAGAGAATTATTAACTGAAGCTACGGCCATAGAGTCACAAACGAAACAAGGAATATCTTATTTATGGTTTGTGAAGATCTAATTTTGCCGACTGATGAGCCACACTGATCAAATATACAGGTTTGATGCTAGTCACTGCCGTTGTGCTATTTATTTTTGCTCGTGTGCTTGTAAAGGTCCAGCTCGTGTGTAAGCAAGTTTGTTTGTTTCCCTCTGCGTGTGTCGTGTTTGTAATCAGTTCTGCAGTGTAATCTTGTAATTGAGGTTCCGTTTCGTATATAGAACACATTATAGGCAGGCAAAACCAGAGAGCTAGTTCTAGACTTCTGAGTTGAGTTCAGTTGTAATCTTTCTCTTGACCTCAGTTTATAGAATTCATTTTTGTTTCCATGATGCAGTTAGTTCGAATGAGAAACAAAAGGCGTAATGTAGTTTGTGATGTAAGATCTTTATGTCAATTGGTCTGTTTTTATGTGCTTTGCCTTTCCTCTAAAAGTGACTCCAAAGTGAAAATATGCTGACAGTCTGACAGAGGCTCCTCTGGGAACATCTGATAAACTTAGAATGAGATTAGCATGACCCTTGCGCAGGGACGACTGCTGTGTGCCGTGTCAATGAAGTTGGAAGTTTTTCCATTTCTGGTAAAATCATTCAATTCTTGTCATATGAAACGTTTTATTACTTCTAATGTATCAGTATATCCACAAATTCATCACAAAGAAAGCTGTTCAACAGTCATTTTTTCGCGGTAACGCCTCTGGTTGTGCATGCTACTCTTGCATGTTGTGAGGTATAAGGCGTATGGGAAGCCCTTTTTCAGGGACAGGCATAGGATTAACGACTATTTTCTCATGTGGAAGCAGTTTCTCCCACCTGAACCTCTTCACTAAATTGTGCATGAAAACTAGTATCTCTAACCGCGCGTACTCCTTCCCAGGGCACATCCTTGGGCCTCCTCCGAAGGGGACGTATGTGTATGGTGCTGGACCCTTCGCTTCAAACCGTGTCGGATCAAACTTCTCCGGGTCAGGGAAGTACTCTGGGTTGCGGTGAGTTGAGTGTACACTCCAGTATAACTGTCACAAAAGGGAAAGAAAGTCAATTTTTTTCGAGAAACAGTCCTATGATAACTCCTCGGTAGTACTCAATTCGTGTATCACCCTCTCATATGACTGATGTCGCGTTGTGTCAAGATAACGTGTGGACGTACCTTCCAACCTTTAGGAATGGTGAAACCGGCGTACATAAAATCAGCGATAGCCTCTCTAAACCCTCCTTGTAATGGAGGAGCCAACCTCATTACTTCCGAAGCAACGTTCCATGAGTACTTCATCTTTTGGATATCCTCCCAGTTTAGCAGCTCTCCTTGTGCCTTACACTTAGCAATCTCCATTTGCTCTTTTACACCCCAAAATTCGAAATCAGTCATGAGCACAGAGTGAAATTATCAACATTTTCGAGTTTTTGGGTTATACATGGCTTACCAGTATAGACGTTGTCATATATATGAGGAAGTTCTGCAAGGTACTTGACAATGAACGTAATAGCAGCACTCGCGGTATCGTGTCCACCAATCAACAATCCAATAATTTTATCTGCAATGTCTTGTTCATTCATGAATTGGCCATTTTCATCAGTAATAGTTAGCATGTGTGATAGTATATCTTGAGTTGGTGTTGCTTTGTTGTTTGCTAAGTCGATCTTCCTTTGCTTAGTGATTGAAATGATCTCTTTTCTTATGAACTCGGCTGCTTTGATCGCCTTGTTGAAAGGCGTCCCCGGAAAATCCATCGGAATTGAGATTATACCCGAAGATAGGTGATGAAAATGTTCAGCAAATCGCGAAATGTGTTTTGGGTCTTCCACACTGATGAAAAGGCGGCATGCGAGCCATAAGGTGTAGCTTTTGGCTGAAGGGAAAACAAAGAGCTCGTCTTTGTTTTCCCATGTTAAGGCGAAGTGCCTTTGTGCAACGGTGTCCATTATACTAATGTACCGTTGTAAGGCTTCTGGCTTAAGAAACTGAGGAAGGAGCTTCCTCATTTTCTTAGCCTCCTCGTTAGAGTTAGTTTGGAGGGAGGAAGGGAAGACTTTGTTCACGGCCTCAGGCCACCAAGCCGTAACAAGCTTGTTCTCGTTCGAGAACAAGAACTTGTTACCTCCTGGACCGCACACAAAGGCCATAGGTTGTCCTAGAATGCTTGTTTTGAAGCATTGAGTCGTGTACCTGATCATTCGATCAACTACAAATTTTTCGGGTTGGCCTTTCCACCCGTGGGAGAGGAACTCGAGGCTCTCTCCAAGGTAAGGCCAACCTGTTTCCCCGGGAGGAAGGTTTGGGGAGGAGAAGATGGAGCTATGCATGTAGACGAGAATTTGAAGAGAAAAGAAGATGAGTAGGAGAAAACCTAGCAAGAGATATATGAGGAACAAATCCATTTGTTTGTGGAGTTCTCAACCACAATGAATTGTTATTTTGGTTGGGAGCACACTTGTTGGTACTTTTTGGTATAAATGAGATGAGGAATGAGTTTATATAAGATGTAATACTTTGCTGAATTACTAGTGACATGTTATACATTCGACTCATATCGTATTTTAATACAATGACATAATTGATTTTTTAAAACTAAAACTCTTTGAAATTTTAACTTATTAATTTGATATCATCATTATTACTATTTTCATTTTGAACCAAAAAAAAATCATTTGAATTCAAATATGAGACGTACTCATATAATGGGACCATTTCATGGATATATGAGACCATTCTATGGACTTGATAGAAAGTCCAACCTATTGTAGCCGAATAAAGATAAACGTATATCGCCCTAAATAGTAACTCTCTAAAACTTTTGAAATTGAATAAACATTGCTTCTGAAAATTGAAAATCATTACTTTTGAAATTAGAAATCTCATTACTATATAAATTAGAATGTGTTACTTTCAAATATTGAGAAAACGTTGCTTTTGAAAATTGAAAAAAAACGTTACTTGTGAATCGGAAAACTCGTTATTTTTGAAACCGAAAGACTTATTTTTGATAATCAAAACAACGTTAATTTTTGAAATAAAAAATTTTGAAACTTGAAAAATTTGTAACGGGGTTTTGGTTGAAATGACCTTTGGTTGCCGGTCATGGTGGTCTAGCGGTCAACATGTTGATCATTCGTGGTGGGGGTGAGTGAGTCTAGTGGGTCTGGGGAGCGGAGAAGAGAGTAAAGTGAGATACACTATTTGGGTAAATTTTGTAATTTGGTAGGGGAGAATTTTTATTTACGCGGCACCTTTAGTAAGTGGACTCGTGGTATGAGGCGGTTTTACCTGTGGTATACAACTACACAAGAATTGTATGTAGGCCGCTCATATAATGCTGCTAACTAGAGATGGCCATTCGGCGGGCGGGCCAGGGTTAGGGCTGGGCTCCCTGAGGTCTGGCACTGAACCGGCCCACTACTTTCAGGGCGGGCTAGGGCTAGGGTCAGGGCCAAGAATTTGTCGACCCTAGCCCTAAAGTAGTTGGGCCAGTGCTAGTGTTAGGTTCGGGTTAGGGTCAGGTTCGAGCTAGGGTTAGGGTCGGGCTGAGACAAGGTTAGGGTTAGGGTTGAGTCTTAGTGTAAGTCGGGGTTAGGGTTAGGGCTAGAATTAGTGTCGGGTTAGGGTGGGCCGATTTTAATTCGACCATATTTTCTATTTTCTTCACATAATTTTAATTATTGTTAATACATTCTACTATTGTACAAGTAGAGATTGAGTACTATTATTATAAAAATGTAATCGGTTCAATAGTTTGGCTTTAATTAGCTGAAAGAATGAGGGTATTAACGACTTTAATTTACTAAAATTAACGAGTGGTCAGGGTTAGGTTAGGGTTGGGTTAAGTGCTGGGTAAGGGCCGGGTTGAGGGTTAAGTTAGGGTCAGGGCTAGGTTTTGGGTCAGGTTAGGGTCAGTTTAGGGTTAGGTTAGGTTTAGGATCGGGCTAAAGGTCACGGCTAGGGTTGGGTTAGTGCCCAAAAATGTTGAACCCTGAACCGGCCCTAGGTTCCTAGGGCTAGTGCCGGGCCTGACCCTACCCGGTCAAGGGTCGACCCGCCAGGGCTATTTACTGGGCCGGTTCAGGTTGAGCCACCTCTACTGCTAACATCGACATTGTTTTCGCCATCACTGTGCATATATAAACAACGGTTGCGAAATGTCTGTAATTATTTTTCTTGGAGTTCCTTAAAATTTTGAAGTTATTTTTCGTCTTAACTCATCTAAAAAATGGATCCGGATCCCCCGAACGAAACCGAAACTCCATATACCGACCCACCAAAACAACATCTCCAATCTCTACCCTACAAACTCCGGCAAATAATCGGGTCGAATACTCAACTTGTAGCGAAAGTTACCAAGGTAGTGTTAACGCAAACTTCCAATAGAGCCAGAGATTCCATCAAATGGATGAGGGCTTATGTAAGAGGAGGGTTTAGCTTTGGTTCTTCTTTATTAGTTGGTCGTCGTCATCTTGTTCCTTCTTCATCACGCTACTTTCTCTCTCCTCTCTCTCACATACCCAGATTCTTGAGGAGGTTCATCATGGGTTCTCAATCCGATAACGGGTGGCCTGCTAAGAAAGTTAGAGACACTTATATCGATTATTTTCAGAAGAAACAGCATACTTTTTGGAGGTCTAGTCCTGTTGTTCCCCACAATGATCCTACCCTTCTCTTTGCTAATGCTGGTTCGTTCTCTTTTTTTTTATTCCCCCCTTTTAATTTTTGATTTTAATGTTGTTTTGATTTTATTGTTAGATGTGGGTTTTTGGTGTATGGATTTTTGTGAATTTAGGGTTGTTTTTGAGTGTATTGTTGGAAATTATGATGTGGGTAGGTGTCTGATTTTGTTTTTATTGAGATTGGATGATTTTTTTTTTGTGGGGGTTTTGAAAGATTTAAGCTTGTTTTGTGTATGTTGATGTGAATTATGATTAGGGTATGGGTTTGGTTTTTGTTGTGTTGTGTTGAGTGTGATTGAAGATTGGTTTTCAGTAGAATTGTTGCAAATTGGCTGATTGTTTTGAGTGTATTGTTGAAGATTATGGTGTGGGTATGTGACTGATTTTATTTTTATTGGGATTTGGATGATTTTTTGTGGGTTTTGTTTTTGTTTTGGGTAGGTTGATGTAAATTATGATCAGGGTATGTGTTTAGTGTGGTTGAAGATTGATTTTCAGTGTTGAGTGTGATAGAAGATTGATTATCAGTAGAAATGTTGCAAATTGGCTGACTTTTGTTTTCGACATTAAAGTGCCGATGGGGGCCTTTATTGTTTATCCTTTTAAGGATTGGTAGATATTGTGTGATCGTGGTTTTGTGGGGTTTTTGAAAGTTTTAAAGCTTGTTTTGGGTATGTTGATGTAAATTATGATTAGGGTATTTATTTGGTTTTTGTTTGGGTTGTGTGTGATTGGAGATTGGTTTCAATAGAATTGTTGCGAATTGGCTGACTTTCGGTTTTCGCGATTGAACTGCGGATGGGGGCCTTTGATGTTGTGCGTTATCCTTTTAAGGATTGATATCGTCTGATTGACGTCGTCTTGGTTTATTGCTGTTTGATTTGGTTGATCAGGGATGAATCAGTACAAGCCAATTTTCTTAGGGACAGTTGATCCAAACAGTCCGTTGAGTGAACTGAAGCGTGCTTGCAACACGCAGAAATGCATTCGGGCTGGTGGGAAGCATAATGATCTCGATGATGTTGGGAAAGATACTTACCATCACACCTTCTTCGAAATGCTTGGCAATTGGTCCTTTGGTGATTACTTTAAGAACGAGGCCATTGAATGGGCTTGGGAACTTCTGACCAAGGTAAGTTGGTTGTTTTGTTCTTAGCTTTGAAACTACTCTGGTTTTGAGTCTTTTAATCTGACTCGAAGTGTGCATTTTCTGATAGGTTTACAAATTGCCTGGTGATCGGATTTATGCTACCTATTTTGGTGGTGATGAGAAAGCTGGCCTTGCTGCTGACACAGAGGCTAGGGATATTTGGCTTAATTTCTTGCCTCCAGAACGTGTGCTACCGTTTGGTTGCAAGGTATGTTCATACCTAGTCCTCTGAAGCATTTGGTGTCTCTTCTCTCTGTCTATGCGTCTTAGCTGTTTGTATTTTGATCTCCAGATGTGACTGAAGTTTGCAATCACAACGAATTTTGTTAATCAAGTTTATGTAATGATTAAACTGTTCGGATAGTAAGCAGGTCACTGTTCCTCCGTGCTTCCTCTAGGGAGTTGTGTGTCGTAAAATTTCTTCAGTTTAAACAAAGTTGCCTTGTTATTTTCGAAAAATCTTTTTTTTTTCTTCCTTTTTTCATAACGGGCGATGAAAAGAAATTGCAGAATTAGGTCATGTTAACTACAGTTGTCTAATTTAAGAAATAGTAGCTACTGTGCCTTCCCCTATTGGAGACTGTTTATTAAATCCATCCTGGTGTTCTGTGTTTGATCACACTTGAATTTTATTGTGAATGCGGTGACTCTGCTTAATCTTACACGTGATAACCATGACTTTTCATGCCTTTGTGGATTATAATTAAAGTTTTGACTTCTGTGGCCTATGGTTTGCTTGAAATAGGACAACTTCTGGGAGATGGGAGACACTGGTCCTTGTGGTCCCTGTACCGAGATACATTTCGATAGGATTGGTAATCGTGATGCTGCATCACTGGTGAACAATGATGACCCGACTTGTATAGAGATATGGAATCTTGTCTTTATTCAGGTATGATTTGTTTGTTAAATTGTGGAGTCAGTGCTGCTTTCCTGTTTATTTTGCCTTGAAGGAATCAAAGTTCTCTCTTCTCTTTTTCACTTTTGTTGCTATGACTGTTGAATGAAATTAGTGAATTTGACATAAACTTAAGATATTCACCGATTAGAGATTACCATTAAGTCATTAACCAAGCATTTTCATGAAGTCTAGTTGTTGTAACTTAATGTAACTTGTGAGCCACCTTCAGTACTATGATTTAAAGCAGCAGTTCTATTTGGTGAATAACCCTTAAGCAAACTGAAATTAACTTACCTGCAATCTGTATATTTGGAGATTAATATCAAGGTTCAAGAGCTTAATCTTCTGATATGATCTTTGGAATGGAATGGACACGTAGTAAAAAGTTTTCAAACTGGCCATTCGACGGTCATATCTGCTCACCTTTTGTGTACTAAGCAACATTGGTTATCTTGCACTGTTATATTTTGAAGTCGGACTGCCGATGTAGTTTTCATTATAATTGTTCAAAGAAATCTGGTGAACAGTGCCTATACAAATGTATAAAGTGGGATTATATTCTATGCTGAATGTCCATATTTCGCAGCCTTTTCATTAGCTAAGGCTAGTATCTAGTACATCAGTATGGTGGTTGTTATTAATTTATTATCATGCATACTTATCAAGGTAGACATGTACTTGAATATTGACGCTGATTCGCTGCCATAATGTAGTATTACAGACATTGATATATATAGGAGTCCTCTTGCTTAGAAGATTCTTGATTGCTTTCATATGGTTTGCTTATGCAATTGATTTTGCAGTTCAACAGGGAATCTGATGGTTCCCTTAAAACCCTTCCAGCAAAACATGTCGACACAGGGATGGGTTTTGAAAGATTGACATCTATTCTTCAAAATAAGATGAGTAATTATGATACAGATGTCTTTTTGCCACTCTTTGACGCAATCCAAGAGGTAAACAAATTATAAGAATTTGTTATTTAAGTTTTAACTTTTTTAGAATTTTTGGTAATGATTGTTTAAGTTTAATAAGCCAATGTTAGAAGATTTTGGTCATGTTTCTTTTTCAACATGATGAGTGAAGACGTGTTTGTTACTTAGTAGAGCGACTTAGCCAGCAAATAAGTAGGTTTATCATGAACTGCAGCCCACTTTTTGCTGTGCACTGCTGTTAATAAGACTAAGTAAATGATAGGGTGAGGGGGTTTGCTGATTCTTGAGTGATGTTTGTCTCTAATGTAACATTTTATTTGGCATTCAGGCAACTGGTGCTCGTCCATATTCTGGAAAAGTTGGAGCTGACGATGTAGATAACATTGATATGGCCTACAGAGTAGTTGCTGATCACATAAGAACTCTTTCCTTTGCAATTGCTGATGGTGCTTGTCCAGGTATAGTCTCTGAATGCACGGTGCTCAAGTGTCTAAAGGTGCTGTGGTTCTCGATGTAGCCTACCTTTGTAATCTTGGTTTTTCACTGCCATCTAGAAGTAAAAAATATGCCACAAAAGTAAACCTGTGCAAGTTAAAAATGACTGGCTTTTGCTGCCAGCAATCAAAACACCCAAAATTATACTATAAGTTAACCAATGATACTCAAACTTAGAAACTTCTGTCTAGCTTGAAAATTGGTGGAGAACCCCAAGTCTAATTAGTTAGCTTATGGACATGAGAAGAATGTCACTCACGTTGTTATACGGTCTGATGTAAAATGAGAAACTATTGTTAGGACTTATGGCTTATCGGTTTAAAATTAAACTAAATTATACTAAATGTCACTCACATCTTGTGTTACCACCCAAATTTTGTGGCTATACAATAATCATAGTTATATCAGGACGAGGCTGAATCTTACTTTTATTGGTTAGTAGTTGCTTAACTTTTTTGAACTTCATGTCCGATATGTCCCGATTGGAATCTTTTTTTCCCTAAATTCAGTCCACTTTTGTATATTCATATGGTTCTTGAAGGGTGTGGATTTTTAGTAACAGGTACCCTAGTCTTACAAATTTCATCTTTTGTAGGAAATGAGGGCCGTGAATATGTCCTAAGGCGTATCCTACGCCGAGCTGTTCGTTATGGGAGGGAAGTCCTAAAAGGCAAGGAGGGTTTCTTTAACGGGTATAGAGTTGGTTGTTTTTCTTTAATTGCAAATTTCCTGTTTTTTTGCTGTTTAATTATGAGGTTGGTGTTGTTTGTTGTATCTATATTCACTTGCATCTCTAATCTGCATACTTGATGGACATCAGGTTGGTACCCACATTAGTGAGCTTAATGGCGGATGTATTTCCTGAGTTAAAGCATCATGAGAAACATATCAAGGATATCATTGCAGAAGAGGAAGCCAGTTTCAGCAAAACTTTGGTTAAGGTTAGAATTATGTGCACATTTTTTTTTTGGCCATGGTCAGTGCCCTTTTGGGTACCTGTGTACTGAAGTTACCCAAGTCTTTTTTTTCCCGAGCAAGCTCTTTAAATGTGAAACTAATTTCTTTTACCTTTGTCTAGTTTGATTGAAGTACATATCATATATGAAGTGCACTTTTAGCGGTGCGCCAACGCTCCCCTTCTGTCCCACAAAGTGATATTACATAAATTATTATAGTTTTATATTAAAATTAAAAAACTAATTATGAACATGTATTTAACACAATCTAATTCACAAGCCCGTGCATAGCACAGGTGCAAGATTAGTTGAAACAAGAAGGGAGTGTATGCTGTTGGTGTAACCTTTTTGGCTTGTTCTACTATTATTCACTTTTTTTATTTGGACTTCAACTGCAGAAGTTATTTATTTATTTTCTTCTCTCAGTGTAACTGGTCTGCACCCAAGTTCTGTGTAGCTTGAGTATCGTTGCGCTGGACGGTTTAATAACTTAATTATTAAAATTTGAATATGTAACCAGGGACTTGAAAAATTCAATAAGGTTGCTGAGGTGGTTCAGGGAAATACAGTGAATGGCCAGGTACGATAGTTCATTCCTTCTCCTGCCTATCTTTTTCTTTTGACGGCCTTCTGATTGATTTGGAAGAAATCAACCCTTTGTTGTATTCACTGAATGTGCATTTCGTCTCAAATAATTTGACGAATTCTTATATCTGGGGAACAAAAGAATATACTAATTTTAACTTGAGCCATACATAATGGTATTTTGGGAAAGCTAATGTTGGGATTCCAGTTTATAATACAGAAAAGCATTGTCATTCTGACTTCTTGCCTCCTGCTATCTTTCTCTCACATGATTTATTTGTCTACAAGCTTCTCTCTTTAAATGCTACCTTCGTCTCTTCCGTTACTTTATATTTTTCATACTTGTAAAGAAATGAATGAAATGGAAGGAGTACCCTTGTTAGTGTGGTTGAACTGTTGTCTCGAACAGAAAGGTTGGAGAGTAAGTCCCCATACTCGTTATCATGGATGAGTACCCTATCATAAATTTCCTTCTTTGGTTGCAGGATGCATTTATTTTGTGGGACACCTATGGCTTCCCTTTAGATCTGACACAGGTACTTGATGTGATTTTAATTGTTTTGTTTGTATCCGCGATTCAACCACTCGTCAACTCGTAACTCTTCTTCGTTACCACACTATAGTTAATGGCAGAGGAAAAAAAGTTGACAGTTGATGTAAAAGGGTTCTATGACGCCATGGAAGAAGCAAAGGAAAGATCAAGGACAGCTCAAGTTAAGGTATATGATTTAGCCATTAATTTCTTGTGCTTCATTCTTTAAAATCTTATCTCTGCCTTGCGCCTAGATTTGGAAAATGAGACTGGGGGTGAAAGAAGGGTGAATTGAAGTACGCTGTTGTCACTAAATTAGTTATGATTTACTCTTGCAGCAAGCTGGTGGTGCAATTGCAATGGATGCTAATGCTACAGCATCATTGCACAAAACTGGAGTTCCAACTACTGATGACTCAAGCAAGTATGTTTGGCATAAGGTTAGTATGGTCTGCTCTTTTTTCAGTGTAAGAAGAATTCTAAGTATGAGACTATTTGATCTGATTTTATGATTAGACCATCCCTTTTTTAATGAAAGGGTCACCTTAAGGCTTT
The DNA here is from genome assembly GCA_963457585.1 of Spergularia bocconei. Taxonomy (NCBI): domain Eukaryota; kingdom Viridiplantae; phylum Streptophyta; class Magnoliopsida; order Caryophyllales; family Caryophyllaceae; genus Spergularia; species Spergularia bocconei. The sequence goes on along the minus strand of OY734951.1, from coordinate 5,368,726 downwards.
AATCATAAACGATCTGCTGTTAGTCTAAGGTATCACTTTTCTTATTCGAGCCTTTTGAGATAAAGCATAATTGATTGTTATATTTGAGCTGCTTTTGTAATTAGTGATCCGCTTAACTTGACAAATGAGGTGATCTGATCTTAATCTGGTACTTATCTACCATGCTTGTCTTAGTATAAAGGTGCTCGTGAATTAGTTCTCTCATGCCACTTGATTTTCTGTATGTAGGATCATGAAACTACCATAAGAGCTATATTCACCGGAGCAGAGTTCTTGGAGAGCGCTGAAGGTGGTAAAGAAGTTGGAATTGTTCTTGAGTCCACAAGTTTCTATGCTGAGCAAGGTGGCCAGGTACCCTGCAATTTTCAGTTCTGCTGTTTTAGAAGTCTTTGAATCTGCTGTTATTCCGGCATTTGATAGATTATCCGTGTTTTGCCTATTACTTTATATTCTGATCAACCCTATAGTTGTTGATGCTTGTTCATGTGGTTCATGGTAAGGCTCAAAAGTTTTAGTTCTGGGTCTTTGCTGCGCTATTTAATAGATTTAGAATGAGAAATTGGGAGAAAAAATAGTCAGGGCGCAGGCACTGTAAAAAGTATTTTTGACATGTTGGCTTATGTGTAGTGTGGGTGGCCTGTTTCTCCTGCCAGCTGACTGGACCTAGACAAAGGAGCCTCTGATAATTCATGATCCAATTCACCTCTACTATTTTTATGTCCCTCTTATCCTGTATTATTGTCTTAAATGTTGTTTGGGTATGTTATTTGTTAAAGAATTAGGTTAATCTTAATTCTTTAATTACATCTAGGCAAACTTCAGATTTTTGGTAGTTCCAGTTTTACAAGGGTCGGTATCCCTGGTGATTCTAAGACCAGAATGGTGAATCTGACATTAGTCAGTTGTTCGAGTAGTTTTGGTTTTGGTGACACGTCTTTGCAGCCTAGTTATGGGCTGTAACCACTTAACTCTGGTTTTCAATGACTTCAAAATGCTTCATAATACACCCGGTTCTGTCCAGCAAGGTGTAATACCTGTACGACACGTGTAGACTTTATACACCTTGTTCAGGTTCTTTTTTTTTGTTTTTTTCGGGTCGAGTTCAAGCTTAACTTAACCCACTTATTTCAGATCTTTGATACTGGGTCTCTGGAAGGTCCATCCGGAAAATTTCAAGTCTGTAATGTTCAAGTGTTTGGTGGTTTTGTTCTTCACATTGGTTCGTTTACAAGTGAAAGTGGAAGATTTGCTGTCAGTGATAAAGTCACCTGTAAGGTAAACTTTTACAGAATTTTGTTTGGTATTTGACAAAAAGTGCCAGAAGAAGACCCTTGGCGCACCAGTAAAGGTGTTGCTTTGTGATCGATAGGTCACAGGTTCAAGTCCTGGGAGCAGCCTCTTGTCCTAGAAAACGACAACGGGAGGTTTGCCTTCTATACACCCTTGTGGTGGGACCCTTCACCGGACCCTCGCCTTGCGGGGACGCCAATGTGCACTATCATGTCTTTGCCTTCATATTTAATAACTTTTTCCTTCTCACTTGCTGAATTATTGTTTTACAGGTGGATTATAATAGACGTCAGCTTATTGCTCCAAACCATACTTGCACTCATATGTTAAACTATGCGCTTCGGGTTTGTAGCATTCTTTAAACTTGTGAATCTTGTTTTTGTGTTTTTGTGAGGCTTGTCTGAAAAAGCATACATTTGTGGACCTGCAGGAAGTTCTTGGGACCCACATTGATCAGAAGGGCTCAATTGTGCTTCCAGAGAAATTACGATTTGATTTTTCTCACGGTATGGAAATCCCAGTACTGGTTAGTTACAGGTCTCTTTGCTTTCAAATCTGTAATTAAAAGTTGTGGATTTCAACAGGCAAGCCTGTTCAAAGTGAAGAGTTGAGAAGAATCGAGAATATTGTGAATGATCAGATCAAAGCTGAACTAGAAGTATATTCAAAAGAGGCAACACTTGCTGATGCCAAGCGTGTTAATGGTCTCAGGGCTGTCTTTGGGGAGGTATGCTGGTGTTTGAAGTTTCTCTTTGTATCTGTCAGTACTTCCATACTTGGTGAATCAACTTTCATCTTTTTATTGCAGATATACCCTGACCCTGTAAGAATAGTATCGATTGGGCAAAAAGTAGAAGATCTCTTGGCAGATCCAGACAAAGAGGAGTGGGCGGCCTACTCTGCTGAATTTTGTGGAGGTTGCTATACTTCTTGGAATATCAACCTTTTGATTTTAAGTCATTGAGTAATTACCTTGTAACAAATCTGTTTTCATTTGTAGGAACCCACTTATCTAATACGAGGGAAGCTAAGTCCTTTGCCCTTTTATCTGAGGAAGGTATTGCCAAAGGAATTCGAAGGGTGACAGCTGTTACAGCTGATTGTGCATTAGAGGCAGCTGAACTTGCACATACCCTGGAGCAGGAAGTGATTGATGCATCAAGCATTGATGGTAGCTTGCTTGAGAAGGTAAGTTTTGGAACCGCCTCACGATATGTTTAAGAAAATGTGACAAGGAAATTTGGACTTAATCTTGTTTTCGTCTTCTGCAAAATGAAGCACTATGAAGTGTCTTAGAATTCCTTTGTCATGATTAGCTTTTGTTAAGCTGTAATTTCTGTTCTAAAGATTTCTGTTGTATCTTGTATATAATTATTTTCACAAATTCAACTGGTATATGAGACCTCTCACACATTTCAAAAGTAACTATTACTTTTCAAAACCAACCTATTTCAATAGTAATATGTTAAGTGTATCAAAAGTAACCTATTAATTGGTCTCATACGATGAGATGGTCTCACCCTAGAACAACAACAACAACAACAACAACAACAACAACAACCAAGCCTTATTCCCAAAATGATTTGGGGTCGGCTAACATGAATCGTCATCTAGTAACCGTCTTGTATACGCCATGAAATTTTGAAAACGTTGTAACACTGATTTATGTTTTACACGGTGCAGAAAGTAGCATCTCTTAGAAGTCGTGTGGATGAAGCACCCATTCCAGCAGCTAAGAAAAGCGATATCCGGTTGAAGATTTCCATGCTTCAGGTATCGTGGTTTGTTTGGTCGAAAGTTCTATTCTTGCAAGTTCTTCCCTCTAGGGTCTGCTCCATGTCATAAATTGTATATCATGCTTCAATGTTCGTTTGATAATGCCATTAGGATCAAGTGCGGAAGTCACAGAAAAAGATAGCTGAACAAAATCTTCAACTAGCAGTCAAGGTTGCTAGTGAGAAGGCAGAGGCTGCAGTTTCGGAGGGGAAAACTTTCTGCATCTGTCAGGTGAACGTTGGTAAAGATGCTGCCGCTGTCAAGGAAGCTGTCCAAAAAGTGATTCAGCAAAAGGTTCGTCAGTTTTCATGTCTGGCTTGCATCTGCAATTTAGCATTCAGCGTCCAGTTATCACTAACTACTGCCTTGGTTGGGTGACCAGGCAATATCTGTTATGGTTTTTAGCGTGGATGAAACTGCCAACAAGGCTCTCGTCTATGCTGGTGTGCCAGATAAAGGTAACACATGGAAGGGCTTAGAAGTGTCCGAGTGGCTAGGAGTTGCATTGGGTCCATTAAAGGGAAAGTGCGGCAAGGGGAAAGGCGGTCTTGCTCAGGGTCAGGTGAGAAACATCCTCTTGCAGAAAGCCTCATTATATATCAGCGATTTTTATTGTATGCTTGGGCTGTGTTTCTCTTGAATAATAAGAAGACATGCATTGATATATAGCGAGTTTATGGGAAGTGAAATGTATGTTGTCTTTCATGTCTTCTGGGGTCATTTTCCTGTTTAAATCAACCAACTGGACCACATGAGATGAAGAGAACTGTGTTGATGTTAGACTCCTTTGAAACATTTTTGCTTCTGACACAGACCAATAACACTCTTATGTTCTGTGCTTTTTAGGGTACTGACGCAGCAAATGTTGAGGAGGCCATAAAGCTGGCTGTGGATTTCGCGTCAATGAAGCTGAGTTGAACTCTAATTTACTTTCAGACCTGCTGATCAAATCCTAGCTGCAGCTTTATGATCGCGATCCCAGATGCCCTTCCTTCATTCTTGGGAGTACAGATGCACAAGCTCAGTGAAACGTTTAGCGATTGGAGACTCAGTCGAAAATGCTGTCATGCACACAAGCCAATCGACGCCCATAGGCACTTGTTTGTCACTGTACAATGATTGAAGTTGATACTCCTATTCTTATTGGTAAGCTTATACTAGTCTGATGTTTTTTACTGGACGACAGGAGACGAGTGATGTTACTTGTACTCCCACTTTAACATTGGTAGTTTGATATGGCTGGCTCATTAGCATGTACATTAAATATTAATGATGATGTTCTATGGTTTGTTCTTAATGCCGACTGTCAAATGAACTCCCGGAATAGCTCAAAGCTCGGTCGGATTGCCTAGTGCTTTTCCTTGTAGTATACATAACAGGATACGAAACAACTTGAGCTCATACATACTTGATTAACGGACTCAAGTATGAACCACAATACCGAAATTAAAGAAACATTGGCGAATTGTTCGTTGTCCCCCTTTTGCATTAGGTTATTGTTCTAAACATGAGTTCTAAACCGTTTTTTAGAGCGAAAAAGAAAAACTAGATGTTGACCTGATCCCAACCTGACCATCCGTCAAAAAAAAAAAAACCTGACCATACTTGGATCCACATCCAACCCGACCCAAGAAACATAACCCTATCTGAATTTGAACCAAATAATTTAACTCGTACCCGGAACAGACCCGAACTCACCAAATCCTAAGTTTACCTGAAGCGAACTTGACCCAAATCCATCCATTTGAACTTGACTTGAAACTGAATTGGACTCGATCCGATCCAAAACTAACCCGAATTTCACCCGAAACAACCCGAACGACAAGTAAAAAGAAAAGAATAGACTTCAAGAGTAAAAGGAACAGAATAAAGTTGCAACACTGAATGTATATTGCAGGAAACTTCCAAAGTCATCAGGTTCTACTCAAGTCTTTCAACTTTTGTAATGTTTTTACTCGTTCTTTGTTGTGGGAATACGCAATTCTGTTGAACATTTTGCAGGAAAACACAATAATTTTAGATTTATATTCGATTTTAGATAGTGATTGAGTAAATTGATGATGAGGGGACAGAAATCAGGAAAAGATGATCATTCAGATTCAGTTGACAGATGTTCAGAACTACCAGAAGGTATCCTGCATATAATTCTGTCATTCCTCAATACCAAAGATGCGTGTTCCGCAAGCTTACTGTCTAAGCAGTGGTACGAAGCTTGGTCTTCAAACCCAGTTTTGGATTTTCAGCCTCAGTCATTTGAGAAGGTAAACGAGTGGTTTTTGTATAGTCAACGTTACGTTACATTCTTGGAGTTCATAGATAAGACTATGGAAAGATACTCGGTAGATAATCATTACATTTGGAAATTTAAGCTCCGACTACCTAAGATTGATGACAAGGTACAATCTTTAGTTGATAAATGGATTGAAATCGCTGTGCAAAATCGAGTCCAAGAGTTTGATATCGTCGTGCTTGATGAGGATGAGGAAAGTAGATTGCGTCATAGGTACAAGTTGCCCCGGGCTTTGTTGTGTGCAAAGTCTGTTAAAGTGCTGAAGTGTTCGAGGGTGGAGCTGCCTGATTACCAGGAACTAAATATGTGTTTACTCGAAAATATGGATTTGAAATCGGTAATTGTGAACGAGGATATGCTTCAGCGAATTGTGTCTTTGTGCCCTTTGATTGACTTGAACATTACCAATTGTAGTGGGTTTAGTAGTATATCTGTTCCGTGGAGGAAGAAGGTAGTGGACGAGATCAGAACCCGTGATTTTGATATAAGAACATCCCGTCTTAAGAACTTTGTGTATTGTTGTGATGACTATGATGAGTACAACAGTCTGTGGCCTTGGAAGATGAATGTGGATGGATTGAGGAATTTGAGAAAGTTGGAGATTCTTTATGCTGAGATTACAGATGATCAAGTTTCGGAGCTGACATCAGGGCTTGCAGTGCTGGAAACTTTAGTACTTTGGGAGTGTTTTCTGCTGAGATGCACCAAGATTGAGAGCATTTCCTTGAAGAAATTGCACGTACTCGAGTGTAAACAGATGGAAGGTGTTATAATTGATGCCCCAAACTTGTGCTATTTTTGGTACAAGGGGTTTCTGAGACCTGCCCTGTCAATAATCAGAGTGCATCCGCATTGTATTGCTCATTTCTTTGATTGGGTGGACTGTCGTCGATCATCTGAATGGTTCATTAACCTAAAGAAATTTCTCATAAAAACTAACATATTTGAGTTTCTAGATGTAGATGTGTGCAGTTCTTATTCTGATCTCCAGGTATGTGATGCTGATCTGATCGTCTTATATGATGTGTATACGCATTATTAAGTAGTAAAGCGAGTAAATCTGACATTTTTCTGTTGGAAACTTGGAATGGAAAGATGAAGGTAAAAGAGAACGAGCTGAGGAAGGTTGATATTGGACTACCATATAAACTAAGAGAGATCAAATTGCGCAATTCATATGAGCTTACTGAAGCTACTCTCTCAAGTTTTGTGGATGGTTTATTTTGGTCTTGTCATCCTGATGTGCTATTAATACCAACAAATGACAATAAAATGACTATTAGGGTATGCGAAAATGGCATTGAGTATCTATAACTTCTTGCAATTAACACAGGTTTTAGAATTAGTGTAAGTCTACACAGTTTATGTATATGTATATGTACTGTGTAAAAAGCTTAGAATTTTATTTTACTTTGCAGATGATACAGAGAATCCTGAATATGAAAGCGCAATGCAGGAAGCATCCCTGGAAAAGCTTTGAAGTTGAAGGTGTTATCTTCTCTGATTTACACTTTGGCCGAAATGCTTGTGAAATGATCAAGATTCGATTTTGCTGGTAAAGTGGCTGAGTACTAGTAAATCTCAACTCTCTGGTAGCTCATGATCAACAATTGAAATGATCAACAATAGTTATTATTATCGGCTGGTGTTAATTATGATATTCGATGTGATTTAGTTTCCGTTATTATTAACTGATGTAATCCGGCCTATATATAGGGTCTTCCCTGAAACATTGTAAACCAAGACATACAGTCTTGTTCTAAGCATGGGTGTTGGTCATGAACTAATGTAAGCTTAACTATTTAGTTATTTGTCCATCATATCATATAGTATACACAATTAAAAAAAACGTTTTCATATTTAGAGAGTGAATAATTCCTGAAATGACTACTTCACCATTCTTTTGCTCTCCCTAATATGAGCACATCAAACTCAACAAATTAAGGAGTACACATTTAACTAGCTTAAGTAACAAACTAATCACATTTACTTAGCTTAAAATATACACATTACCACAATACATTCCTCCAATTAGTTTAAACACAAAAGAGAAGTTAATAAGAAGCATTTAGGAAAATATTAGTTATAATGTGGAGGTTGAAGATAGCACAAGGCAACGAGGACGACCCATGGCTGGTAAGTGTGAACCGATACGTAGGTAGGCAATACTGGGAATTCGATCCCGAGGCCGGGACACCGGAGGAGCGAGCCGAGGTTGAGAGGCTGAGGAGGGAATTCAGTAGAAAACGTTTTACCAATAAGCAGAGTTCTGATGTCTTCATGAGAATGCAGGTATACCATATTTGTCTAGACACCAACTAATTTTGAAATTGTTTAATTAAATGACAGGCTAACAAGTAACAAGGGACAAAGACGTAATTACTTGTTAAGATAGTGTGCGAAAAGTAATGTTTTTGTATCACCTGGTGGTACTATTTTTGACTTGGAACTCGATGGAGAAATCATACTCAAAAGGGATAAGCGATAGGAATGATAATATAATTTACATGCTATGGAATATGTATAAACTATTTAATAAATATATATGGAGTGAGACGCGGAATGAAACACCGAGTCGGATTCGTGATGCTTTTGTGTGTGTGCAGCTGAGGAAGGAGAAACCAAGTGTTGGGATGATTGGAGCAGCTATCAAATTGAAGCCGGATGAGGAGATAACCAAGGGGGCAGTAACAATTACACTGAAAAGAGCACTTGCCTATTTGTCTACCATTCAGGCCCATGATGGTCACTGGCCTGCCGAATCTGCCGGCCCACTCTTCTTCATCTCTCCTCTTGTAAGTCTGCCTGGAAAAAAAAAATCAATCCTACAAAAAAAAAAAAAAAAAAAAAAAAAAAATTGAAAGTGTAGACAGTATGATTCAGCTTATTTTCCAAGGACGACCTTATAAGAAAAAAGATAAATAAACTATTTTATAAGGGATTCAGATCATATCAGATGTAACCAAAGTAAATTCATTAAAAAGATCATGTCAGATTGGCTCATATGCAATAAATCCGATCCAATATAAGTTGGGATTAAGAATCATAGTAAGGTCAAGTTTGACTTGGTCTAGTGCATGAGCTACCTATAATGCTTTTAACTTTGGCTTATTGAGTGAAGTTACATGAGGCACTTAAGAGATACAATCATACAAACTAAGGATAACGATAGAGCGTCATCAGGTGTTACTTAATATGAGTATCAGGTTTTTACATGCGTCATGTAGTCCCCATAAATATAAGGGAAAGCTCAATCTAAAATACATTCTAGGAAGTGATCAAATTGATACCACTTGAAGACGCTATTTCATTTCCGTCCTCCTTTAAACTTGTCCTAAACGATCTCTTTTCGTACTAGGTAATCGCTCTATACATCACTGGAGATATCACACATGTTTTATCTTCTGAACACCAGAAAGAGATCAAGCGTTATATTTACTATCATCAGGTATACTTTAACTATCTAGGAGAATTGCCAATTACTTCTTTTTTTGTTGCCAATAAAAAAACACTTTTTACTAAAATGCAGTAAATAAAATAATTACAGAATGAAGATGGAGGTTGGGGACTTCACATAGAAAGCCACAGCACCATGTTTGGTTCAGCACTTTGCTACATTTCACTAAGGTTGCTAGGAGAAGGCCCAAATGATGGTGAAGGTAACGCCATGGCAAGGGGCCGCGAATGGATACGTGGCCATGGTGGTGTCATTGGGATCCCTTCTTGGGGAAAGTTTTGGCTTTCGGTTCGTTCTTATAAATTCTTTACACTAGAAAGCTTAGTGTTTTTCTTTTTAGAATAACGTTATAGATGTATGCATCCTTAGTTATTAAGGCGACATTGATCAGAAAACGAAATTTTGATGACCAAATTGGTTTAATTTGTTTTCAAAATAGGTACTTGGACTGTATGATTGGGATGGATGCAATCCTATGCCACCAGAGTTTTGGCTTCTCCCTAAAATTTCACCTATACATCCAGGTTCCTAAGACCTTGCTTTTATCAAGTTCAAGTCTCTAACTCGTAAAATTTCACGGACTACTCCAATACTCAAAATCTTGTATGAAACGATCTGATCATACTGTCTCATAATTAAACCGTAAATTATCAACAACAACAACAACAACAACAACAACAACCAAGCCTTATTCCCAAAATGATTTGGGGTCGGCTAACATGAAAAACCGTAAATTATCATGCCAAAAAAATTTGATATGTTGTTACATTGTAAGACTTTACATGATTCTAATCTTGAAAGATTTTAAGACGGTCTAATACAAGACTTTCTCTCGTTTGACTATGATGGACAAAATTTTCGGTATATGATCGACTTATCTAAGTTATAATGCAGGGAAAATGCTAAGCTACTGTAGATTGGTTTATATGCCAATGTCATATTTATACGGCAAAAGGTTCGTTGTTCCAACCACTGAACTAATTAAGTCACTGAGAAGAGAGCTTCACACTCAACCGTATCATGAAATAAACTGGAACAAGGCCAGAAATACATGTATACAGGTATAAGTTCAGAGTCGGTATTTTCAACGATATCATCTAATTGTCATACATGCAACATGTCAGGTATATGTAGTGTCGAAGTAACATAGAAAGTTATTGTGTGTTCCTATAATGTGTTTAGTTATAGAAGTCCGAAAGTGGTAATTAAGCCCCATATATTTGCAGGAAGATCTGTACTATCCACATCCTTTTGTGCAAGACATGGTGTGGGGATTTCTTCATCACATTGTTGAGCCAGTACTTAATCGTTGGCCCTTCTCGAAGCTGAGAGAGACGGCCATGAAAATCGCAATGCAGCACGTACATTATGAGGACATCAACAGCAGATACCTCTGCATCGGTTGCGTGGAAAAGGTCACACTCATAAAACATTGAACTAAAGGAACTCATTTAACAGCAAAGAAGGGTTACTTACCGAACAAAATTGATCGCAGTACAGGTTGTTTGTTTAGTAGCTTGTTGGGTGGAAGATCCAAATTCTGAAGCATACAAGAAACATCTAGCTAGAATTCCTGATTACCTGTGGCTTGCAGAAGACGGCATGAAAATGCAGGTAAATTATATCAGCAAAAACACTGGTAAAAGAAATCACTGAACTCTGATCAGTGAATATTTTGTTTGGCACAGAGTTTTGGGTCTCAAATGTGGGATGCAGCCCTTGCAATCCAAGCTATATTTGTAAGTGGTTTCACACAAGAGTATGCACCAACACTCAGGAAAGCTCATGATTTTATTAAAGCCTCACAGGTACTTTCAAAACATCCTCCCTGTGTGCTATTTTCGCGCAATTCTCTAAGTTCTGCGAACCCTTAGGTTTTTTTTTTATCATAATTCATACCGAAAAACAAGTTATACACTATTTACTGTGTTGTGCTCTTTCTGACATCAGGTTAGGGAAAATCCGTCAGGAAACTTCAGAGAAATGTATAGACATATTTCAAAAGGTGGCTGGACTTTCTCAATGCAGGATCATGGCTGGCAGGTTTCTGACTGCACAGCCGAAGGCCTTAAGGTACTTAACAAAGGACACTATACATGCATTTTCCACCACACAGCATACACCAACCAGTTTTTTCTAATCAAAATGAAAGAACACTACATATGAAACGTGAAGCATAAGTACTATGGTTGTACATTATCCTACCTGTGTCACTTTTGTTATACTTTCTCTCACAGGCTGCACTTCTACTCTCGCAAATGGAATCCGAACTTGTGGGGGTGAAACTTGAACCAGAACGCCTCTACGATGCTGTTAATGTCATTCTTTCCCTGCAGGTAAGTACCTACCCTCGTACATTACATAAGGAAGTTTGCGAATGTTCAAAGTCTTTTTGTGAACCACCTTATTCTTTGTTTCAGAGTCCAAATGGCGGATTTTCAGCATGGGAACCTCAACGAGCTTTCCGCTGGCTAGAGGTAAACCGACCTCACATTACCATAACTACTGTAATCTTCCTGATACTGCTCCCAAAATTAAAAAAAAAATAAAGCAGTTTCTTACATTATAAGCTTGACTTGATATTACAGAAAATGAATCCCACTGAATTCTTTGAAGATACTGTGATTGAAAGAGAGTAAGTTCTATACAAAACAGCATGTTTGTGCACGAATTCCCGAAAACTAGTAGAGCGCTTGATACACATTCCCATCAAATATTCAAATAATACAGGTATGTGGAATGCACATCCTCAGCAATCCAGAGTCTGAATCTGTTCAAGAAGCTCTACCCTGCACACAGGGTGAAAGAAATCGAAAGCTGTATTTTGAGAGGACTGAGATACATTGAAGAGACTCAGAACCCTGATGGTTCCTGGTTAGTTTCTCACACTGCTTACCTTCCTTTTTAATCACATTATATGCCAGAAAGAGTGTTCAACACTAGTGAGCAGTGATAATGTTTCTTTTTTTTTTGGTTACAGCAGTGATAATGTTTCTACTTCACTGTCATTCTGCTTCGTTTCTTTATTGCAGGTTCGGTTGTTGGGGGATCTGTTTTACTTATGGAACATGGTTTGCAGTAGAGGCACTTGTTGCTTTTGGGAGGAACTACAGAAATAGTCCAGCATTGCGCAACGCCTGTAACTTCTTACTGTCAAAGCAACTATCTGATGGCGGATGGGGGGAGAGTTTCCTCTCTAGCTCAAACAAGGTGCTAATATCAAATCTATGAAACAATGTCAACTGTCAAATTCATGAATTATGTTTTCCTCTCCATTCTGACAGTGTACAGTATTTTGCAACCGCAATTTTGTGAAGTTATTGAGTGGAAAAGAAATTTGTTTGCAATGGTGAAGCAGGTTTACATGAATTTAGAAGGAAACAGGTCAAATTTGGTGCAAACATCATGGGCAATATTGTCTCTTATTAAAGCAGGACAGGTGAGTAGATCCTGCAACAATCTTCCTGTGATTTTATGACTTCTTAGTAAACTTCTGTAATGTCTATTGATCCAACAGGGGGATGTGGATTCAAACCCCATAGAACGAGGGGTGAGACTGTTGATCAATTCGCAGATGGAAGATGGGGACTATCCACAACAGGTAATTTTCGATAACTTCATCAGGAAGGCGAAACAGCATCCGTCAAAGACATTGGCTCATTTATACTCTTAGCACTTGTACGAAAATTAAACCCAAATGAGTAAATGACCACATCTAACAAATATTGTTGCATTTATACAGGAAATCACTGGGCTGTTCATGAAGAACTGCGTACTGAATTATGCTACTTATCGTAATGTTTTCCCTATATGGGCTCTGGGTGAATATCGTCGTCTTCAGACAGGAAGATCAGCTGTACAGACCAATACATAAGATTGTTGGAGATCACTGCCATCTTTCATTGTAATACCACTTTTACTGTCATACATCATATGTATCCGATTTAGGAACATGTCGGTTTGATACAGTAAACTCTTCCAAAACAATGATTCGAGCTAGGGTTGTTGTGATGACCAAACGTCCGAAATCATCAAGTTTTTGTGACCCTGCTAAGATTACCTACATCTGACAAACCCCTCCTTACGCCATCGAAGCCATAAGCTTCTTTTGAGGCCCCGGGGTAATGTACATGTCAGAAAATCATGCTTCCGAAAATCAGTAATGTGCAGGAACGAACTTGTAAAGCTGATATCAGGTTCGGTATAAGTCGTGACAACAGGGGATGAAAACATAACGTTTCCCATGCAAAGCAGAATGCAGAACATTCTGAGAAAAGTTGAGAACATGCTGAGTGCACACCCTTGCTTTTCCACCAGATTTCCTCATATTTGCTCTTGTATGCGTAACCTTGTGAGGGGAGCAAGCAAGTGGTGTGCTCCTCACACTTTTACCACTAGCAAGCGCACAAGACGTCTTTCCGATCACCGTTCCCTTGCCTCTCCTCCCCAACAAAAAAGTATATATAAGCACATCAAATGAACAGCGCATGTGACTTAGATTATACGTAACATAAGAGGATTGATAATGTGGAAGTTGCGGATAGCTGAAGGCAACAACCCGTGGTTAGTGAGTTTAAACAATCACATTGGTCGACAACACTGGGAGTTCGATCCTGAGGCCGGAACACCACAGGAACGAGCAGAGATCGAGAGAGTGAGGGAGGAATTCAAGAGGAACAGATTCAAGATAAGGCAGAGTTCTGATCTCCTCATGAGAATGCAGGTTCATCAATTTACCTTTCACAAATTTAGTTCAATTTTATGATTTTATCTGTAACCTAAAACACAAGGCACTAGATAAAGTGCGCGTGTTTAAGAAGTTATGAGGTAAATATGGTGTCTGTACGACTGTACTAGACATCAGGCATCAAACATCAATGTACGAATACTAGTATATACAATAAACTTTCGATAGCATGACATAATAATCCGTCCCCAAATGTCCTGATATATCGTTCCTAACTCCAAAAGACCATGTGAAGTAAAATCTCCTTCAAATCTTGTTTCTACATATAGAAGTTGCCTTACTTACGTTAATGAAATCTCGGCCTAGTGATTAAGATGGAAGCAATTAGACATCTCTTTTAAGATTAAAACCCTCCCCCAAGACTCCGACTTTTGTGGCACCAGAAGCTAAACTCTGATTTATAATAAACAGCTCAGGAAAGCGAACCCAAGTTTAGAATTGGCACCAGCAATCAAATTGCAGGAAAATGAGAAGATCACAAAACCAGCAGTGACAACAACACTGAGGAGGGCCATCAACTACTTGTCTACATTCCAGGCCCATGATGGCCATTGGCCCGGCGAATCTGCAGGCCCACTCTATTTCCTCCCTCTTCTTGTAAGTCCGATTCACGTTAAGTTGTTAGGTGCAACCGTGCACATCAATAGACCAAGTTTTCTACAGTACTCGCTAGTCACTGCAATGATGTGTCTCTAATAGCCTATGAAATTGCCGATAAGTGACAAGTTCTAACCTATTGGTTGACTATCTAACATAATTTGACAAATAAAAAATGTGCACTTACAAAAGACTCACTCTTCTCCTTTCAATTTCATTACACAAGGTTGTGACTCCGATTATAGGATCATCTAGCTCAAACTTTTAACGAGTAAAAAGGTTCTTAAGAAAATCAGAATAACTAACTTTGATAAGGGAGACGTTTTAGGTTATAGCCCTACATATTACTGGAGCAATCAACACCGTTTTATCCCCTGAACACCAGAAAGAGATGAAGCGCTATGTCTATAACCACCAGGTACTTCAACCTCCTGGACCCTATATGGTGGACATATTGTCTTATACTCCCCCGTTCTTTTGGATTGTTAACGTTCGGTTTGTTGGGTTTGAATACGCGAGTTAAAATTCAAACTAAACGTGTAACAATCTAAAGGAACTTACTGAGTATTAAATATTGGGAGGAACCTAGAAGATGCTGTGAAATGTGCAAAAACAAATGTATTTGCAGAACGAGGATGGAGGATGGGGACTTCATATAGAAAGCCACAGCACCATGTTTGGGTCAGCACTAAACTACATTACACTAAGGTTGCTAGGAGAAGGCCCTGATGATGGTGAAGACAACGCTATCGCTAGAGGCCGTCAATGGATCCTAGATCATGGTGGTGCCATTAGCATCCCATCCTGGGGGAAGTTTTGGCTCACGGTTAGTCTGTATTACTCGCTCTATCTCACGCATACACAGAACAAACCAAAAACAAACTTCACCCTTCTACTTTAATGTAGGTGCTTGGAGTGTATGAATGGGAAGGATGCAACCCTATACCGCCTGAGCTATCGCTACTCCCTCGGTTTTTACCTATACATCCAGGTCCTCAAGACCTTGCAGTAATTTTATCCAGTCTCCTATCACACTATCATTTCGTTCACTATTTGAATTTAAGAAAAATCCCCAACACACATGTTTTGTTGGCCAACAATTTCACTTGCAGGCAAGTTAATGGCCTACTGTAGGTTGATATATATGCCAATGTCATACCTATATGGCAAGAAATTTGTCGGTCCGATCACAGAACTGGTTAAGTCACTCAGAAGGGAGCTCTACATTCAACCTTATCATGAGATAAATTGGAATAAGACCAGAAACATGTGCGCAAAGGTAAGCATTAGATGAAGGTACCTGGGTTTCTATGCAGTCAACATCCTGTAATCATCTGCATTTCACAGGAGGATCTCTATTATTCCCATCCCTTGGTGCAAGATATTCTGTGGGGTTTCCTTCACCACTTTGCTGAACCAATCCTCAACTGTTGGCCCTTCTCAAAGCTGAGAGAGAAGGCGATGAAAATCATAATGGACCTCGTACACTATGAGGACATCAACAGCAGATACTTCTGCATTGGCTCAGTAATCAAGGTCACATAGCATTACGCTACACTAGTATACCACTTATAGTTTCATAACCTAAAAACATCTTGCTTACCAGATAAAGCTTGTGCAGGCTCCCAGTTTGCTTGCATGCTGGGTAGAAGATCCGAATTCTGAAGCATACAAGAAACATCTGGCCAGAATCCCTGATTACCTTTGGCTTGCAGAAGATGGAATGAAAATGCAGGTACTATTTATCAGCAATAAGATCAAGTAATTCGAACAGTAGGCTGATTGACAATGTTATATTATTGAACCTTTGTTCTGTAAACTATGGTGGGAGCAGACTTTTGGTTCTCAAATGTGGGATGCAGCCTTCGGAACCCAAGCCATTGTGGCAAGTGGTCTCACACACGAGTTTGCACCAACACTCAAGAAAGTACATGATTATATCAAAGCCTCACAGGTAAATTTTCATGTTTTTGGTACAGGATTTTCTATACCCCTAAAGTTAAATCACTTGGTGCATAAACTTGAGGACACCACTTGACGAATTTTGACGTGTTCTCTAAACTAGGTCAAAGAAAATCCCTCTGGAAACTTCAAACAGATGTACAGACATATATCTAAAGGAGGCTGGACGTTCTCAACGCGAGATCATGGGTGGCTGGTTTCTGACTGCACAGCAGAAGGGCTGAAGGTATTTCAAATGAGTTCTACCATTTTTTTTCATAAAACTAATACAATGTCTCACTTATTAAATTATTTTTTCAACTTCTAACCTCCTACTACTCCCTTTCTCACTTCCTTGAAACTCTTAGAATACTTCTGCTTTGTTCAAGTATTGGTTAAAACTTAAGAATGTCAACAAAGAACAATCCAAACCTAAAGCCAATGCTGATGTTTGACATCAATCAATGATTTAAATCTTTTTGTTTCTCAACACGATTTTGATAGTTTTATCTTACTTTCATAGGCTGCACTTCTACTCTCCCAAATGCCTGCCGAACTAGTCGGGGATAAACTTGAAGTGGAGTGCCTGAATGATGCTGTAAACATCCTTCTTTACCTACAGGCAAGTTAGACAACTTTCTGTTACAATTGAAACATAAAATTCAACTTTAATGGCTTCAATTGGCCCTCTAGTTCATTTGCTTACATATTAAACTTCCTTGCTATAATCTTTAATAATTTTCTTCATTATTTTCAACAGAGTGGCAATGGAGGCTACCCTGGATGGGAGCCTAACCGATCTTTCCGTTGGCTGGAGGTATATTCAACTGATGATTATGGTCAACTACATAATAAACCTGTGTAGCAAATAACTAAATTAAGCTTTGAACACAATTTCAGAAATTTAATCCTATGGAGTTCTACGAAGATGCCATGATTGAAATAGAGTAAGCTCCACATATCAGCCTATTAATACAAACTTATACTGAGAAGTAGCAAAGACGTCCATAGTTATTACCTTATGACAAAATATGAAACATTTAGGTACGTTGAATGCACTTCCTCAGCAATCCAAGCTCTGGCACTCTTCAAGAAAATATACCCTGGACATCGTACGTATGAAATCGAAAGATGTCTCTCTAAAGGGATCAGCTACATAGATAAGACTCAAAACCCTGATGGCTCTTGGTGAGTGTTCCTCTAACTTTGCTCTTGCTTTTCTGGTCAAATGAATATATAGGTATGGTGGTCCTAATGTGTGACCAGGTTAGGATTCAAGGTTCAAAGTGAGTATTAAAAAACTAACCCCGACATAACAAACCCCGTCCTACCATAATACAGTCTTACCCAAGACTGTCCATCAACTTGGTTAAGCTTTCTCTAATAGAGTCTAAAAGAGGACTGAACATTACTGTTTCTTTTCCTTTCACGCAGGTATGGGAATTGGGGGATCTGCTTCACTTATGGAACATGGTTTGCCATAGAGGCACTTACAGCCTGTGGGAAAAACTATCACAATTGCCCAGCATTGCGCAAAGCTTGTGACTTCTTGCTATCAAAGCAGTTGCCTGATGGTGGATGGGGAGAAAGTTACCTCTCTAGCACAAACAAGGTACCAAAAGTGTGATAAGCATTAGGTAAAAATCTATTGTTATATAAACCAGAAGTCATGCCTTTTGTTTACGATGCGAATAAACCAGAGGACACATTAATACTCCATATAACAATAACTTATTTCACAAATTTTGCAATTACGATATGCAGTTTCTTTTTCTCTTTTTCTTTTTTTGAGATAACTATGATATGCAATTATGTAGTAAATAATAGAGGTAACTGGCTGTGAATGTGCAACAGGTTTACACAAATTTAGAAGGAGACAGGTCAAATTTGGTGCAAACTTCATGGGCTCTGTTGGCTCTTATCAAAGCAGGACAAGTGAGTACAGTACTATATTTTCATCTGATTTGTTTTAAGAAAATGGGAGCTTAAAGGCTTATATATAAATGTTTAACAGAAGTATTTCCTCTAATATTTTACTGTTTGGTAGTATATAAATCATCAAGTAAATTTATTACTTAGGAGCTCAACATAGTAACAGTTCTAATTGTGACAGTGGAGTGTGGACGCAATACCCATAGAAAGGGCAGTGAGACTACTAATCAATTCACAAATGGGAGACGGGAACTTTCCCCAGCAGGTATTTGGTTCAAAAAAGAATATAATTACCCTTTAAGTATCTCTTTAGACATCATTTCAAACTATGAAGTATTACAGGAAATGACTGGAGTATTCATGAGGAACTGCAGCCTACATTACTCTTTATATCGTAATTCTTTCCCGATATGGGCTCTGGGAGCATATCGTCACCTACAGGAAGGAGGATCAGTGTGACACTAACATAAGATTGCAAGGAGCTCTAGTCAGTCTGGCACCTTCACACCTCTTTCATGTACTGATATTATTATCTAGTGTGTAATAGTAGGTAAAGTGGTAACAACGCAAACAAATAAATTACCCAAAGATTGCTATGACATAATTGTGTGCATAGTGGACATATCTGTGTGCAAACTAAATCCAAACAAACCTGAAGTTCTCTTATCCATTCTCGAACTGGTCAAAAATTTATAGCTTGAACTATACTAGGTCGCATAGCATAAGAAACTTCACAAAATTGGCTTCAGAACTGTTACTTGGCTGAATATAAAAGACAAAGCTCACAGAAGGCAGAGAACGAAGAAAACAAGTTTTCTGATATTTTCATGAAAACTACTGAAATCTATTTGAAATTCTCGACATGCAGTTCTAAAACATATTCTGATTACCAGTGGACTGCTGATAACATTCCTAGTGAGTTTTACATTACTGAAAGGGACATGATTTGACGGGCCAGACCAGGGTCTTGTTGTAGCAGCTCCTTCAGGTTGTTCTCCACTTCCCCAATCTGCTTCTCCAGGTACTCTTTGGAGGTCTGCCGACAGAAAGAATAGAATCATTACAAAACCATAGAAACAACATAACCTCCAATAACACTAGAATTAACATAGCTGGAAATGTGAGTATGTGACTGTCCAAAAAATGTCAGCTAAAACCAAAAGTAGTTCCTGAATTGTATGACTGTAGGAAAAAGACGAAGTTAAAGGTACATACCAGCAAAGATGCAATTGCAGTCTCACTATCACTAAACTTCTGCTGTTGCTCTTTCATCAAGTCCGACTTTGGTTCCAGCACAAAACTGTTTAGCAATACAAGAACCATGAAGGACCAGTAAGTTAGTTTAAAGAGTATTAATCACCAAGATAGCCAAGCCAAGACAATGTAAACTTATCCGCATTGTGTGCAGAACTCACGTTCTTCCTGCAAAACATGGGCAACAAAAACACCATAAGGTATAAATCTTGAGAAACAGGAAAACATATTATAACAACAAGGGACAGATACATTGGCACAGTGGAACCCATGGAAAGCAGAATCCACTCATCCAGTTTACTTAGATGTGCAACTTGGTTTCCATCAATATTTCATACCAAAGATTTTCACCAAACCTCGCATTTCCCCTCATTCAGTCTATCTGTCAGTTAGCCCAAGAGACATCACTTATCTCCGGCGAGTACCCTCAGGGGCTAGCCATTTACTCTCTATATCCTCTCCTTACAACACCTCACATAAACTCACCCAGCTTCCCCATCCATGGCCCATGGTTGCCTCCAGACCTCCACACCCTACCCATTTAACCAAAGCTGCAGAGCATGAAAAAGCCTCTCGGCCTCAACCAAACAGTTTCTTCCACCCTTCCTGGGAACCAGGAATATAAACGATAATAGCAAAGGGTGAGATAGAAGAAATGATTGTTTGGTGAAATGGTCCCCTTTAAGCTTCTTCTTTATACAAAGCCTGTAGATTTCTTAATTCTACGGGACACTGGAAAGAAAAAGGCCTCACAACCCCACACTGGAGAGACTCAGAAGTGTGGGCCTGCATTTTCGATTCCTATACAACATCTGCTTTTTCCAACAAGATTTTTTTTTTTTAATGAATGAACCTATCATATTATTTCAATATCAGGTCGATGACTAAGTGTTCCATAAAACACTATAGTTCTAATTCCTAAAATGTATAATCAAATATTTTAAAAAAAACCTTGCAGCAGAAACCAAATGTAAAACTATAAAATACACCTACTATTCTTAAATTTACCTATAGATTTGAAGGTATTTGTATCATCGGGCATAGATTGCAACTCCTCTAATGTTAGATACGCACGCTTCTTTTCAACTTCCTTTGTGTGGATCTGAGTCATCACCTGCAATCATTAATGGACCCATATCAGGCAAGAAAAAAAAGATTAAAATAGTGTTGCGGAGGGGTTGCAAGGTGTCTCATGTCTGCTTGCCTAACAGCATGTATGCGACATTATACTTTAAGCGTACTTGAAAAGAAAGATACTTAAAAAACTTCACTGCTTTTGACGCGGAAGTGAAAAACGTAGTTACAGATTCTTCCTTGATTTTCACTATGTATATACTGTAAAATCGAATCAGCAGCAATTTTCCCGGTGGGGACCAGAGTAGCTGATTATTTATTTTGGACCGGTGAAAATAATTGTAACAGAAAGTCACTAAGAGAATGTCACTCATAAACAAAAGGAGGGCATATAGCTTAAAGAGCAATCACTGCCTTATACTATCGCGAAACATCCCATCTACAAAATCAACAAAAGATAAGCTCTTGTCCGAATGCAAAAGTTGACACTAAATCTATCAGTCCCAAAAATTGAAGCTGGATTGCTTCGGCTGTACATGTTTTTCCTTCAAAAGTCTGTTGATTCCTCTCTATCCAGATATACAACCAAGTCGTTTTTGGTGCTATTTACCGCACCTCCACAATCCACGGTTTCTTCAAGCTTCTACTCCAAGCTACTTACAGATCTTTCAGTGTACGAGGTAAGAGCCTACACATCCCGTACAAAGAATGGGTGCAATGCCACAAAAGCAACTCTAGAGAACAAAAGAGCACACAATGTGATCAATAGTTTCTTTCTCTGGAGAACAAATGTTATACCTCTGCAAAAGAAAGGTGCCTTTAGGTGGAACTTTAGAACCCCAAATAGCCTTGGATGAGAAGTCAAATCCTTATCCCCTTTTAACAAGTGTTACATGACCCTTTGATAGAAAAAGCCCCATTCTTATCCTTTAACCAAAGCATAACATTATCACCAAGTTGGTCCGTCTCCACTCTTCAAATAATCTCCAAGAATGACAGAACAAAATCCTCTCCCTAGCCATCACAGAGTCTGAGAAATTAAAGGAGATATAATTGTTGCTTTTGTAAGTTCCTCACAATAGTGTTATCACCTGAAAAAGAGATGTTTTTCCCATTGAAAATGGGGTCACTCTTTATAACCCCTCTCATTCTCACTCCAGTACTCCAGTGCAAAAGTGACAAATAATAAAGCAGTGGCAAGAGACTTTATCTCAACCACCCAACCTGGCGAATAGTGGCAGGCATATACATCAATCATCAGATCAATCAGACAGCAAATTGGCCTGGCTCAAATATTCAAGCAAGATAACTACGGTGTCTCCCCTAAAAATTCATCAACTTTTTCAATGATGTAATTGAGGACAAACGTAAAATAAAAAATTTGGTAATCAATGAATTCAAATTTGACGCTGAAAGATAATGACTTTTTCTAAATTCCTCTGCACTGTAGCCTGAGGGGTGGAGTTAGCTGAGCCTAACCTGTTTAAGTTTTGCTGTAGTCTCAATCATACGTCCTTGAATCTCAAAAAATGCCTGCAAAACACAGGCCTTACATCAGCATTTACCAGGAGAAAATGAAACCCAGTAACATCTCAATGACGAAATTTCCAACGGTAAAAAAAAGGTGCAATATGCAAGAATGATGGAAACATTGCAGCAAACAAAATAACCCACCGTTCTGCTTGCTTCGTCTGCCATTTTAACCCCAGAAACGCGCTAGTTATTGTAGACTTGATTTAAAGCAACTAAACTGTTCATCAAAACAACAGAATCACATACGGAAGGTCATTTATCCAAGTAATGGCAAAAGCAGGATCATCAACAAAAACAGAAGCAACAACACCATAATAACATTATAAATACACAAGTTACAAGAACCGGTTATACTTCAGCTTTGATAAGGTCATGAAAGCCACAAACTTTGCATAATTTTTACAATCAACCATGTAACATTCCGCAACAATCAATCAATAAAATAGCCACAACTCCAAAGCAAAGGAACTAAACAACCAAACAAAGCCATATTGCTAATAGGATCTGGGGTTGTCTGCGAACCAAACAATAGCAACAACAAAGTTTTAGTCTGGAAATGACTTGGAGTCGGTTAACGTGGACCGTCAGATAAAACAATCAACACAAAAAATAGAACAACACAAGTATACGAACGAATGAAGAAAGTAAACAGAATCGCGGAAATGACAATCCCATCTAATCAAATATGGAGTATGTTCATTCAATCATAGATATATATCCTACATTTGATTCTACACTAAAACAAGCAGACCAACGTCAGCAATTTCAGCAATAGAAAAAAAAAACAAACCCAATAATACATTTCCCAGATTTTAATAATAAGACTATAACAAATGAAAATCGTGTCAATAAATACATATCTTCAAGCAAAGGCTTTACTCCCTGCCCCTGCTCATCTATAAAATTTGGAAACAATAAACTTTGCTAACCCATTGTTAGCAGGCTAGTAATTCAAAAAAAATACAATGCCACGCTTTGAGGTAAACATACAAATAAGTCACAAGAACGTAAGAAAAACATCAAAACTTTTTCTATTCCCATACATCAAGTCCTTGTCATCAATTCATTACTAAGTAAGATTGTCCAAACCAAATAAAAACACTTTAGCGACAAGCTGCATTCATACGTCATCAAATAGTACTAACTACTACTTAGGTCATAAAAGCACATATATTAAATCGCATCTCCAAGTACTATACCACTTCATACTCTTCATAACAAATGAGAACTAGAAAAAACTCAAATTCTAGCAAATGTCACTTATCCCCAATTGGATTTCAGCACTAACGGTATTAAGATATAAAGCATCACTTTTCAAATACGATATATGTGTCACAATTGTTGAGCTTAGAGTACTCTAGTCACCCTAATTACCAGAGTTATAATCCATTCTAGAATAGGAATATATGCCCATATAACCCAACCCGAATATTTGAGCTTCAAGAGAACATAACAAGAGACATTTGTCTCAATAACCGTTCAATATCAATCACAAGCCTCTTATGTTCACTCATTAACAACTCTCCAAGTATACCTTAAACCTTTTGACTTAAACAGCCCACCTCGAATGTGTATAGTTCCCGTAGTGGATATCACCAAAATGTAGTTTCCCACACATGCAATCCACAGTTTAGAACAACGCAAATTATATCCATCAGACCATCACTGTTAGACATCCCATACGATATTAATAATAGCTTATTCCAGGGCCGGATTAAACAGGTACGGTCATTTTCTTTGGTCATTTTCTTTGGTCATTTTCTTTCATCTCCTGTGAACTTCAAGTATAAACCCAAGCTAATCACAAATTCACAATCATACAGTAAAGTCTCGCCACCAATGGACATTACCATTTCCCTAAGTATCCATTGGTTATTGACCCAATACCAAACCTCACTTACATCCGTTTAAATATCCACTCATCCGCATCAACTAAACACCCACTTATCATATAAACTATATCGTGGATCATGCTCTTATTCATATCTTACAGCCACTTTCTCCACTTGAAAATCGCAGAACTTTTTATGTATCGGCCTAAGTGTGTATGTAACCTCAAATGAGAAAACTTTATCTTCAATGGCTAGTCGAAATTTTCAACGTCTTTATTATTCATCAGCAACTCACAAGCGTACATCAAACATAGAACTCGCCAGTCGCCTCGGTAATAATCCCCCACCAATTACGCATAGTCCATCTAATTTAAGAAGAACACACAAACCACTATCCAAATCTTCAAAGCTTAAACACTCCTTAATCAGGAACATATATCTCTCAAAATAATCCCATTTGAACCCTCGAACCCTTAATCGTATAATTTACGATATATCTCGATTAATTAAGAATTCCCAATTTCATTATCAAACCCTAACTCCCACACTACCCAATATTAAATTCTCAAGGTAACCACATGAAATGGAAGCTTATTCAACAAGTCTTATAACCAACCACAACCTACAATTACTACTTGACACAATCTCATCAATAAGAATAAACTTAAAAACAAAATCTGAAAAATTACCCACTTAAATTGAGGTATTAATAAACAACTTGGTAGCATAAAAATCATTACTTTGGTACTAGAAAACGAATAGCGATATTAAATATTAACAAATCTACAATTTCTGGGTAGTAATTAGGAGATGAAAGAGAAACAACACTTACACGGGTAGTGCAAAGGCGGCAGAGAGTGGCGGGGGAGGAATCTTCTTGGAGAAGATGAGAAAATGTCGTGAGAATCAGGGTCTCACTAGTGAGTAGTGACCGGGTTTTTTTTTTGGGAATTAAAATCGTGACCAATACTCCGTAATTAGTTTTCCTTCGTTATGAATTTTGGTTGTGATTTTATGAATAGTATGTTTTTTTTGGGGTTACATTGAGGGGCGAACCCCGAAAGAGAAAACTAAGAAACTATTCTAGTGCTTGAAACGTCGAGCACATCTTCCCGCAGAATACGGCACAGCTCTGAAGGTGGATATTGAAGGATGATGAGCTTTTGGGCTTGATCCGCTCCCTTGTTAGCAAGACCGTCAGCTGTCCTGTAGGTAGACCTGTAAGTTTCTGACCCGACCCGAAAAACCGCCCGAAACCCGACCCGAAAATAACCCGAAAAACCCGGACTTTTTGAACCCGAACCCGAAAAGCACCCGAAACCCGAAATGACCCGAAATGTCAGGGTCAAGACCCGACCCGAGTGGGTCAACCCGTTGGGTCAAACATATTTAGTAAGAAAATATTATAATGCTAAAAAAATTATATAAAACAATTAATATTAATGAAATTTTAATTAAAATTTTCTTTTAAGACATATAAAGCATACATATAATGCAATCATTATTATTATATAATATTATATATAAATTTTTTGGAAAATAAGAATAAAATAATATTTTACATGTTAAAATTTACCGATAAAAAAGGCGCGAATATGTATTTTCGACCCGCTGGTCAACCCGTAACCCGACCCAAACCCGTTTTGACCCTAACCCGAAATACACCCAAACCCGAAACTACCCGAACCCGAAACCCGCCCGCCCGACCAGTTTTACAGGTCTACCTGTAGGTATGCACTATGTCAATCATCCAGCTATTATTCGAAATCAAGGATTTGAAATCAGAATTAAGCTTGCTTAAAGCCCCTGTGTGACTTTCCTCCCCTAGAATCTGATCAACACATGTTTTATTGTCCATATGAACAATGAGCTTCTCAAACCCGCAAGTTTTCGCCTCTTGTAATCCTCGCTTAAGTGCTAGTAACTCAGCCCTCATCGAGAAACAAATACCGTAACTAGAGAGAAAAGCATGGATGAAATTACCAGTGTCATCACGGAAAATGCCACCCCCTCCAGCTACACCCGGATTACCGCGGCTCGCCCCGTCGATATTGAGTAAAATCCAGCCTCGGGGTGGAGGTTTCCACCAGACGTGAATCTCACGAGGGATACCAGGAGTAGGAATTAATAAAGAGAACATGTCAAGAGCTTCTTTGGTCTCATCGAATCTATGCTTCAAAAAGGGGTAGGGATCGATAGGAATTTCTGAAGCTCTTCCAAAAACGACACAATTTCGCCATTTCCAAATCCACCAGCAAGTAATTGCAAATTTGAGAGGCCAATCAGTTGTAGCAAGAGGGTTAGAATTGTTAATATTTAAAGGAGGGGAGAGGAACGAATCAAGGCTAGAAATTTCCCCAATTTGCTGCCAAATGTGCCGGGAATTCGGACAATCCCGGAGAACATGAATGACATCTTCAATTTCTGCTTGGCACCGAGGGCAAGATGGATCGTCAGTAAGATTCCGTTTGAGCCTGTTCGAGTTACACATCAGCCTATTATGCTTTGCTAACCAAAGAAACATTCGCACCCTTTGTTGAACCGGCAATCTCCACAAGTATTTCCAGCCATCAGTCTCATCCCTTTGATTATTCATCTCGGAGTTGTCACGTATGAACGTTAAGGCTGATTTTATGGTGAATTTACCATTGGAGGATCCATTCCAATAGAAGGAATCAGGAGAGTTGGGGTCCTCGGAAAGCTCAAAAGAGGCGATTTTAAGCAATTCGTCCTCGGGTAGGTATTCAGCGAACAAGTCCCATTTCCACCCATGTTGTAAGTCCCACATGTCACTGACGGCTAAGTCCCTCTGATCAGTGGGGATATGAGACGTAGCCTTGCCCGCCAGTCGGCCCTGCTCGACCCAAGAATGGTCCCAAAAGAGCGTATTTCGTCCATTACCGACTGCCGATGTGACTCCCGCGCTTATGTTGGCATTTTCCACAATTCCCGCCCAAAGTGGGGACATATTTCGTTGAGGGACGAACATGTTAACATCACAGCGCCCCTTACAGTACTTGGCTCTTAGCACCGTGGACCATAGAGAGTGCGGCTGAGCTAGTGCACGAAACCCGAGCTTGGTGAGGAAGACTGCATTGGCTTGTCGGGCTGATCGAATATTAAAGCCGCCTCTTTCTCGTGGGAGTTGTAGAGTTTCCCAAGAGATAAGGTGAACTTTTCGATGATTTTCATCTCCTCCCCAAATAAAACGACGGGTTTTTCTGTCTATGGCGTCGCATATGGTTCTAGGGATCTTGGCCGTTAGCATGCTATACGTGGCTAGGTGGTTCATGGTGGATTAAACCAAGGTAGCTCGGCCGGCTAGGGAGAGGTGCTTGGTCTGCCACCCCGCCAATCTTTTATCATCAATCTTCTCCTCAAGGTGGCCATATGTGTGCCTTGATATGCGACCATGGATGACTGGCATACCCAAATAAATGCCAAGGTCATCAGTGGGAGCAATACCAAGCGTCTGGCTTATGGTAGCCCTGTCTTCCTCGCCAACATTTGAAGAGAAAAAAACCTGGGATTTCGCTTTACTAACCTTTTATGAATAGTATGTCAATAAACCAATAATCACTTTCTAATATTCGAAATCGTTTTAAAAGGTTGCAAAATACGGATAGTTACTTCACTTGTTAGGGATTGCTTGATCACTACTCGTGACTTTTAAGAAGTTTTTTATCATTGAAGTTTTTGATTGTTCGAAATGGGAAAATTACAAACACGAAATTCAATACAAGGGACACACTACCTTTCAGTACCCTTGCTTTTTGAGTAAATAGGGCATCTTGACCTCAAAAAAAAAAATAGGGCATCTTGGTTGTTTCGGGTTAAGTACAAGTTTAAAGTTGGCAATTTTGATATCGGGTACCTTGTGTTGACCTTATTTCACTCATGATTAGTGAATTGAATAAGTCTGCCACTTGCAACTAATCAATGAATCTAAATATTAACGAATTGGGATCCCCTGGAAAATTAACTCTACCATATAGATTTATTCATTGTTTTCAAAAATACAATTTACTTGATATTTTCCATTTATATTAAACTCTGCCAACTCTAGGGAAAAATAACTGCAGGGGATCCGATTCCAATATTAACATTACCTATGCATAAAATTTGGTAATAAATACCAAAATTTTGGATAAACAACTATTTTTTTTTATTTTTTATTTTTTGGTTACAGAGAGGGGCAAGCCCCGAAAAGAAAAACTAGAACTACGAAGAAATTAAACGAGGTATCGAGACCCCTAGCACGTCCTCCCTAAGGACAAACCTTAGTTCCGATGGAGGATACTGAAGTATGATTAGTCTCTGAGATTGATCAGCTCCCCTATTCGCTAGCCAGTCTGCAGCTCTGTTAGCTTCTCTATAGGTATGCTCGATTTCCACAACCCAACCGCTCCTTGCAATTAAGGACTTACATTCTAGGACCAGGTTGTAGAGTGGCCCCGTGAGAGTTTCATCACTCTTGACCATGTCTACACAAGACAAGTTATCCATATGAATAAGGACTTTTTCGAATCCACAATCACGAGCTTCCTGAAGTCCTCTCTTGAGAGCTAAGAGTTCGGCTCGCATCGAGGTGCATTGACCGTAGCTTGATAAGAAGGCGTGTATGAAGTTACCCTCATCATCACGGAGAATACCACCCCCCCCCCCAGCTGACCCGGGGTTACCTCGGCTTGCTCCGTCCGTGTTAAGTAGGACCCACCCTCGAGGGGGTGGTTTCCACCAGATTTGAGTTTCCCGAGTGGAACCTGGAGTCGGGATGAGCAAGGAGAACCGGTCAAATGCTTCTTTACTTTCATCAAACCTGGCTTTGAGGAAAGTATATGGGTCAAGCGGGATCTCAGAAGCTCGTCCAAACACAATGTTGTTGCGCCATCTTTAAATCCACCAGCAAGTGATCGCGAATTTTAAAGGCCAATCATCCGTAGCAAGAGGGTTCAAGTTGCAGATATTGTCAAGTAACCAAGTTTTCAAAGGAGAGGATTAGAAGGAGTTTAGGCTAACAATTTCCCCAATTTGTTGTCATATGTACTGAGCATTGGGACAATCACGTAGGACGTGAATGACGCTCTCATCTCTGGTTTTACATCGGGGGGCAGGAGGGATCGTTTGTGAGATTACGCTTCTGCCGGTTGGTGTTACACATCAGTCGATCGTGCGTAGCAAGCCAAAGGAACATTCGCACTCTCTGTTGGAACGGTAATTTCCATATGTAACCCCATCCTTTATCTTCTTCAATCTGATTATGCTCAATTCGACCATTTATTTAGAGCATGGCTGATTTAATGGTGAATTTTCCATTAGAGGAGCCGTTCCAATAAATTGAATCTAGAATATTATCGTCTTGGGAAAGTTCGAAAGCCGCAATTTTAAGGAGCTCTTCTTTCGGAAGATAATCAGCAAACTTATCCCATCTCCAGCCATGTTGTGAATCCCACATATTATAGACCGATAGCTCTCTTTGCTCGGTCGGAATTTGATGAATTGCTTTGTCGGAGAAATATCCCCGCTCCACCCAAGAATGGTCCCAAAACAGCGTATTCCGGCCATTACCCACGGCGAAGGTGGTTCCTGCTTTGATTGCTTCGGCATTCTCTACCAACCCTGACCAAAGTGGTGACATGTTGGATTGAGCAGTGACCATGTTGAGATCACACCTCCCCTTCCAATATTTGGCCCTCAAAACTGAGGACCATAGGGTATGCGGCTGGGCTAGGGCTCGGAATCCGATTTTGGTAAGAAACGCAGCATTTGCCTGGCGTGCCGAGCGAATATTTAATCCACCTTTCTCCTTTGGTAATTGCTAGGTTTCCCAGGATAAAAGATGGATTTTCCTATGATTTTCATCTCTTCCCCCCAAAAACCGACGAGTCTTCTTGTCGATAGCGTCGCAGATGGTTCTCGGAATTTTCGCCGTTTGCATAGAGTATGTGGCAAGGTGGTTCATTGTTGATTGTGCGAGTGTTGCCCGACCTGCTAGCGACAAGTGTTTAGTTTTGTAGACACCTACATTTGTCCCTACCCAAATGCCCAATGATGAAAGGACAATATACTGTGAACTGCGTCTACTTGCTCTACTATGTGAACCACCGTTATCGTGAATCCGTTAGCAAATGCGTCTTCACCCAAAACAAGGCCAAAAACAACCATTTCCTCCCCCTTTGCACCTTACCTAACTCAGGAATGAACCGCGTGCCTAAACCGTCAAATATCACCAACAAAACATGTTTTTGTACATCATTTGCCCACCCAAATTCACATGTACAATACTCATGTCGTGAAAACGCCAGAAATGCAATTTTGTATGGTGCGTCAAGAGGTCCAGGCGCACCTCTACCCGCGCACAGAGGCTTTGGCGCACCACCAGCCGCGCCTGATGCGCCTGACGCACTCCCACCTGCGCATAACACAGCCTCACCCGCGCCTGACGCAGCCTCACCCGCACCTGACGCAGCCTCACCTGCGCCTGACGCAGCCCTTCCCGCGCCTGACGCAGCCTCACCTGCGCCAGACGCAGCCACCCCTGCGTCAGACGCACCGTCCCCCGCGTCAGACGCACCATGACGCACCTAGCCCTAGGGTTGCCGGCCAGCTTATTCTCCTACTCTAAAACCCTAGCCTCCTATACACTATAAATACAACCCTCCTCCACCTCATTTGACACCTTTCACACACCATTTCCACCCCGAATCTCTGCTCCTCTCTTTACAATTCTCTCACAAAAACTCTAACCACAATACAAAACTCTAGCAACTACAACACCAAAACCCTAATAGCACCCCTACACCTCTAGGGCACCCCCAAACACAACACTACAAGCACAACTCAAGCAAAGCCCCTCTCAAACACCACGTTCGAAGAGCAACGCATCGCTCTAAGAGCACATCTAGCCCTTACGACGCATACTAAGGATCAACGCAACGATCTCGAAGCATAGTAGAGCAAGTAGTGGTATCGCGGACACACGTAAGTCCTGAGGGCACCCCCCTCTTTTCTAAACTCATCTTTCTACTTTATTCTCATCTTCTACCCCTTCTTTACGTGCGCAATTTATTGCTTTCGACATAGATTTATATTTTGCCTAACCAAGATTTAGATCTAAAACGATTACATGAATCACGCTTAACACACATAGCGCAAAACGCTTGGACAATTGGTAGCTAGGGACCGTTAATCAATCTTAACGACATTGCGACCTAAGATCTAGTTTATGTGTTAAATAACCGACTTAGCTAATTTATTAGGTTGTATATAACTTGTAAATGATTGTAAACTTGCATGGCTAAACTTCTCGACGACTTGTAAACGATAATTCAACTAGTAGAGGCCGCTATACGTGGGCGGGGTTGGGTGTCTTATGGCTTCCTAACACGTACCGTCACCCCCGAACCCAGTCTTGCGGTCCGTAGACTGCATATTGGCGTAGGGCACAGTGCGCATCTTGTTCCTTACGTCCCTCGGTTTTGTCCCTTTCGGTAAACGACTCGCGAAAGTGTTTTGTACTTGGCATGACTCGCTTCTCTAAGCGTTTATGCTCAATGGGTACAGACTCACCTAGCGTTTACGTAGTCCCTCGGTAACAAGGAACAAGATCGCGTTGCATGGTTTCCAAACACCCCACAATTGTTTGGTGGCGACTCCTATCCTAGTGCAATCATCGCACGACTCGCGCGTCCGTCGCTATAGAGACCATCCGTGGAATCTACAAGTTTGCCATCCTGCTAGACACCAATCAGCTTTCTCTTCGAGATGGTTGTAGGTATGTCGAGTGATACGCCCATGAATTATGGGTAAATTCCCAGGTCATCTGTGATTGCGATACCTAACGTTTGACTTATGGCGTCTTTTTCTTCTTCTGCCATGTTCGAAGAGAAGAAGATTTGCGACTTCATCTTGCTGACTCGCTCCCCGGATGCATTAGAGAACCTGTCAAGGCAACTTTGTATGACAACGGCTTGTTCAATCGAGGCCTCTGCGGATAGGATTAAGTCGTCTGTGAAAAAAATGTTGGCAATAGTAGGGTCATTCCGGCTCGCTTTAATTGGTTTATAATTTCCACCGACCCGCTTGTACTGCTTCATCAATGATTTGGTGCAGTCTTTCCATACACATAACAAAGAGGTACGACGAGAGTGGTTCCCCTTGTCGAACTCCTCTCGTGGGGTTGAAGGCTTCCGTTTTTTCTCCATTCCAAAGGATGCTGAGTCTCGAGGAGGTGACACAGTCCATGATAATGTCTATTAACAACGGGGGAAGCCGCATTTCGATCATCGTGTCTCAGATGAAAGACCATCCCATTCGATCGTAAGCTTTTTCAAGATCAATTTTTATCTCCATCGTCCCCACTTTTCCTTGTTTTCGTCTCATGATATGGATCATCTCTTGTACCACCACGATGTTATCTGTGATCTGTCGTCCCGGTACAAAACGCTTTGAGTTCCGGAGATCAGGAGAGGCAAGACTGGTTTTAATCTGTTAACCAATACTTTGCTAATTATTTTGTACAAAACATTGCAAAGTCCGATTGGTCTGAATTGAGTCACCAGTTCTGGTCCTTTGACTTTGGGAATAAGGACTAGGAAGGTGTCATTAATGCCGGCAGGTATACCTCTCTCTTCCAAGACTTTCAGAACGAGATTGGTGACGCTTTCCTCAACTACGTGCCATTGTTTTTGGTAAAATAGAGCCAGAGCCTGGAAGCCATCCTGACCGGGGGCCTTCAGTGGAGCCATGTTGTGAATAGCGGTCTCGATATCGGCTTTGCTGAAAGTTCTCGTCAATTTTGACCACAATTCATCTGCGAATTCGGGGAAATAATCAGTAGGTAAGTCTGTGGGAATCTCCTCTGTATTATCTTCCGTGAACAACTGTTGGTAATATTGAATTATCATCCTTTTGATTTCGTCTTGATTCGTTGTCCACTCCCCTACCTGATTTTTTAGGGCTGTCACCTTATTGTTACATCTCCTCATGATAGTGCTGAGTTGGAAAAAGAGGTATTCCTATCTCCATCTCGGATAAAGTCAACTCGAGACTTTTGATACCAGTATTGTTCCTCTTGTTCCAGGACTTCGTCAAGTTCTCTACGCAGTTTGGCTTCCAATTTGATGAGGCCCCTGTCTATTCCCTCCGCGAGTTTCTTCTGACAGCCCGCAATGCGAGCTTTCAACTTATTTTCCTTCGGAAGATGTTTTGAAAGGTGGATTCGTTCCAATCAAGGAGACGTTCAAAGAAGTTCAGTAATTGAAGAATCAAGTTCGTATCTTTGCTCCAGTTGTCTTCAAAGAAAGCTTGGAATTTCTCGTGGAGAAGCCAAGCTGCTTGAAACCGAAATGGTTTGTTTATTGCGGTAAGAGGCGCAGAACCATTTGGGGAGAAGAAAAGAGGACAGTGGTCCGACTGAAAAGCCGGCAAATGTTTCACTGATGCGTTGTCGAATCTGAGTTGCAAAGGACTCTGTCAAGGCGAGCATGTACTCGTTCTCGTCTCCACCGAATTGCCCCTGGACCAAGTATGTGAGGCACCCGCAAAGGCCAGCTCGATTAACTCCATATTATCGATCCAATTGTTGAAAAAGCTACACCGGCGAGGCATCTCTGCTCCTCCCCCGCTTCGTTCGCTCAAGCTTCGTGTTTCGTTAAAATCCCCAGCCAGAACCCATGGTTTATTGTTGTGCAGTGCAAATTGCTCGAGTTCACGCCAGATTTCATGTCTCTTTTGCGGGTCCGGGCTGGCATAGATGGCTGAAAAAAAACCAAGGTATGTCTCCGACTCTCGTGATTTCCATGGTGATGAATTGGGAATGTTTTTGAATTGGTTTCATAGTAACTAAATCCGATTTCCAATAGACTCAAATTCCCCCGCTGTAGATTCCACGGATGGTGTCTATAGCGACGGACGCGCGAGTCGTGCCATGATTGCATTAGGATAGGAGTCGCCACCAAACAATTGTGGGGTGTTTGGAAACCATGCAAAGCGATCTTGTTCCTTGTTACCGAGTGACTACGTAAACGTTAGGTGAGTCTGTACCCATTGAGCATAAACGCTTGGGGAAGCGAGTCATGCCAAGTACCAAACACTTTCGTGAGTCGTTTACCGAAAGGGACAAAACCGAGGGACGTAAGGAACAAGATGCGCGTTGTGCCCTACGCCAATATGAAGTCTACGGACTGCAAGACTGGGTTTGGGGGTGACGGTACGTGTTGGGAAGCCATAAGACACCCAACCCCACCCACGTATAGCGGCCTCTGCTAGTTGAATTATCGTTTACAAGCCGTTGAGAAGTTAGCCATGCAAGTTTACAATCATTTACAAGTTAAATACAACCTAACAAAATTTAGCCAAGTCGGTAGTTTTAGAACATAAAACTAGATCTTAGGTCACAAAATTATTAAGTTTGATTTAAGGTCCCTAGCTACCAATTGTCCAAGCGCTTTGCGCTATGTGTGTTAGGCGTGATTCATGTAATTCGTTTTAGATCTAATTTTGGTTAGGCAAAATGTAAATCTATGTCGTAAAAGCAATAAATTGCGCATATAAAGAAGGGGTAGAAGATGAGAATGAAGTAAAAAGATGAGCTTAGAAGGGGTAGAAGATGAGAATGAAGTAAAAAGATGAGCTTAGAAAAGAGGGGGTGCCCTCAAGACTTACGTGTGTCCGCGATACCACTACTTGCTCTACTATGCTTCGAGATCGCTGCGTTGATCCTTAGTATGCGTCGTAGGAGGCTAGATTTGTTCTTAGAGCGATGCGTTGCTCTTCGAACGTAGTGTTTGAGAAGGGATTTGCTTGAGTTGTGTCTTGTATTTAGGCCAGGGGTGCCCTAAAGTTTAAGGATGCCTTAGGGTTTTGTTGTTGTGTTAGGGTTTTTTTATGTGTAGGTTGTTAGGGTTTTTGTGGTGGTTAGGGTTGTTGTGGTGGCTAGGGTTGTTGTGGTGACTAGGAATTAAGTGGGAGAGAAGAGGTGAAAGAGAAACAGATATTTGGGGTGAATAAATGGTGTGAGAAGGTGTGTGAAATGAGTGGGATGGAGAGGTGTATTTATAGTGTGGAGATGGTAGGGTTTTAAGGTAGAAACCTAGCAGGCCGGCGACCTTGGCTTTCGTGCATCAAGCCCACGATGGCGTGGGTCTGGCGCACGCGCGGACTGGTTTGCGCGACTGTTTTGAAACGGTCATATCTCACTCGTCTGTGGGTCAAATAAGGCGTATGACCTATCGTTGGAAAGCTAAGACAATGAATTTTATCATGATGGTTTATTTTCAAGCCTTTTATATACGGTTTAGGAGTTATTCCTGTTTGAAGTTGAGGCTGTGTGTTTGAGGAGTTGAAGTGGGTCAGACTCTTCTTTTTTGCAAATGGGCTATTGATTGCATGGTTTTGGGTTGAGACGCATTTGCTAACGGACTCACGGCAACAGTGGTTCACATAGTAGAGCAAGCAGACGCAGTTCACAGTATTGTGTCCTTTCATCATCGGGCATTTGGGTAGGGACAAATGCAGGTGTCTACACCCGCTAAAACCTTCTGCATCCATTCTTGTATGACCCTGATAGCTTAGGACCTTACCTACTTTTTCAGCGTGAGAGCCTCCCATATGTGTTTCTAAGAGTGCCATAACCGTTGGTTTGTATTGCCGAACTATGTCTCTCAGAGCTGAAAGCTTAGATTTCTTTGTCGTGCCTTGCACATTCCAGACCATGAAGGTGATCGGCTGAGTGTTTGGAGCTAATATTGGATATCTGTCAACCATTAAGACCGGTATGGTAGGTAGAAAAGTCATGTAAGCTTGCTTGAGCAGGGTCAGAACCTGGTTAGTGTCCTCCGGCACCATTAAGGTGACCTTCGTCTTCTGTGGAGAGGTCATCTGGCCCCCCTCTATGCATATATCCACTCTCATTTGGTGTGATTCTTGAATCATCACCCCCATGTAAGGGTTGTTCATGTTTTCGTCCACATATGTCGCCTTCGTCGGGGGGATGATTGTGATTTTTGGTGGAAACAGAGCTTGTGATGAGAGGGAACGTGGGGGAGACATGGGTGAGGCGTACTGCGGATTCAGGAGATTGCGTGTTGTGGCTTGGCTGTGATGGCTTGAGTGCTGGCTTAACAATGGCTTGAGTTGCTGAATTGAGATTTTCCTTGCCCTGAGAGTGAGGGTGAGCCTCTGTTTGCTTTGCTGGGGTTTCCACAATTGAATTTTGAATTATGGAATTGGTCCCTAAAATATGCTCTGGGGATTTTTTCTTTTGGAAAGATTTCGTTTGTGATTGCGTTTTCTTTGCTTGTCTCGGTTGTTTATTTGTTTGCATTGTGGAACCAGCATTGAAGATTCTGTCTTCACCTAGAATATTACCTCCTGCCAAATTTGCTCCATTGGAAGATTTATTGGAGGAAGGTGGAGTATTTTCAGCTAGATTTGGCGTGGGAATTGGGGATTCTTCAGCCAAATTTTGGTCAGCTGCCAAATTTCCATCTTGAAAGATATGGAATCGTGATCTTGCCTGGATTGCTGATTTTTGCCTGCAATAGAATAGGATTTTTCGTTGACCCGTTTGACCGACGTTGCTCCCGCTTGTGCCTCTGGTGCCGCCCTGTCGCTTTTGGGTGGTGGTTTTTTCCGAGGAGGCTTTTTGACGACCATCCAAGAGCCAAAGTCTTGGATTTCCTCCGGCGGAACTAGACGCGTTTCTACTTCACTGTCAAGTTGCATATTTTGGTCTTCTTCAGGCTTCTCCTTGAATTGTGGGCACGCATTCCTCATCATTGTGGCCAAGTTTGCCGCACTTGTAGCAAATTAGACGCAAGCCCTCATATTGAATCTTACAGATCTTGCCATTAAGCCAAAATTTTGATAATAATGACTTCGAAAGATCCACCTCAACGTTGAGTCGGGTAAATTGTCCACGTTCTGCAGAAGTGGTGGTTTGATCAATGCGTAGAACTTTCCCGATTTTGGAGCCGACTTTCTTGAGGAATTCTTCATTGAAATATTCTACTGAAAGTTTTGGGATTCTTACCCAGGTAGTGAGTACTTTGATTTGTTTCATATCTGGAATGAAGTTTGGTACCCATTTCCTTATAGTTAGGTAGTGATCGTCTATCATCCACGGCCGCCCTTGGGTGATAACATGGTTATAGTCTTCAAGGTTGGTGAAACGTGCCACATAATAGGAGCATCCTATATCCATGAGGGTTAATTTGCCCTTAATCGCCCATTTCACTTTTAGCTTTCTCATCAGAGTGATGTAACCAACAGCTTTGTCAAACATTTTGATTATAAGCGAGAATCTCCATGGAGCACGCAATCTCTGTTTTTCTTCCTTAGAGAGAAGGATAACTGGGCAGCGCTCGTCAGGTATGCCCTCAGGGGGTGGTTCATCATCGTCTGAATCCACATCTTCCTCCTTGAAAGGGTTGGGATGTGAGAGGGTATTCCAGGTACCCGCGAGTGGGGGATTATCCTGTTGGAATCCTTGCAACTTCTCCTTGAATGTAGGTGGGACAGGTTGTTGCTGTCCAGAAACCTGTAAATTAGAATTCAGATCTGGGTTTATATCCTCCAATCCATCATTTGAATCTCTGAGGAATTCGCTCAGATGTGTGGTCTTGCGTTTAGCATTTTTTTGGATTGGTGGGAATGGCTCGGTTACAAGTACCATTGGAAGATTGTTAAAACTTTTTGCGTGGTGGGGGCGAATTCCGGCAGTAGTGCCGGTGAGTAGGGAGAGTTTTCTCTCACTAGAGTTTTCTCTTTAATTGGTAATATCATTTGGTTAAACAACTATGGTCATACAATGCTTAGCTTCATTTTTTATACTCTATTATACGACTTTAAAGGTGTATTAATATACATGCTAGTTTATTTATTTTTAATTTTTTTGGTATGTGGCATAGCAACAACTGTGATTTGCTATAAGTAGTAAATTACCATCAAATAACCTAATTACCAAGAAATAGACAGAAACTCCAAATAGAAAGAACATATTAGAAGCGACTTAAAACTCTTAATTAAATTCTCAAACTTTTGCGTTAAACTGAGTGATGGTATTCACATCAAATTTCATCTATCAAGACCTGTATCTATTTAGGCAACTATTTTAACGAGTTAACATGAGAAGAAACCACCAAATGTGGTATTTGGTAAAAGGACCTGGCTGAAATTTACCAATGTACTTTCTAAATTAGAAGGCTAAAACTAAATGTAAAGGAATGAATCCGCCCGATCAAAATTTATGGAATAAAACCTCAAACTCTTAATGTTGTCTTCGACAATGTAACTCCTTAAAAAACTTGGAAATGGGAAGACATGCATTAAGAGAGCTTTTTTTCTGTACAAATGAGTCATGCAATGAAGAGCCTTTTTTGATAAAGGAGTTACGTAGGAATGAATTAATTGATAATCACACTAAAATCATCGGACATTCCTCTAGAAGATCGCATGTCTGCTTCCGTACTAGCATATGTAGAATAGAAATCATCATCATTGTCACGCTCTCGTACCTCCTCTATTCTTTCACACGCCTCCTTAATATCCAATCTCTTCTCGACGTTGCTTTCACAACATGTCATCCCAATTTTTAATAGTTTTTGCATCTCTCCTTCACTATTTTTTATTTGCCCCATGTTTTTATCAAACCCTTCACTAGTCACAGATGTCACCCAAGTTGACATATCTACTTCACTCCCTTGTTGTAAATAAGATGATGGAAACTTTCCTGTTAACGTTTCTATAATTAAGATTCCTAGAGCCCAAATATCAGTCTTTTTAGTGATGCGACCATTATTGAAATATTCAGGTGACTTGTATGCTACCATCATTTCTTGCACACTTTCTTGGTTGATAAGAGGTATTAGTCCATAATCACTTAACACGGGATCAAATGAATTGTTAAGTAAAACATTGGATGATTTAAGGTGCCCATGAGGTGCGACTAAAACAGGAAGCTCCTTGTATAAGTAAGAGAGACCCCGTGCTACTCCTTTGACCACCTTTAGTCGTGTTGGCCAATCTAATGTTGGTTTTCCTCGAGTTTGGCCTACAAAAATGGAGATTATATTAGTATCAAGAAGCAAAAAAGTTGCATAATAGTTCTGATGAAACTTATTATAGTATTCTTTTTGTGATGTTGTATAGTAATATAAGTAAATAAAGGCAAATAACTGACTATATCCCTTTCGAGGACAAATTTTGACAAATCCACACACCACATTATATTTTTTCCGAGAAAAAAAGTTATTGAGTATATTAATAATGTGTGTGGAAGTGAAAATTAACTCCTTAAAATGACCATAGATAAAGAGAATACCATGAAGAAGAACTGCAAGACTTCCTTTTTCCATAGGCTCAGTTATGAAGAGCTTCTCTTCCTTTCTGTAATAATAAGCCACAAGTGGAAGCAAGTTAGGATGTGACAACCTCCCTAACCTTCTCATATGCTCTTGAAATTCATCTCTCCCCACATTGTTCATTCTTTTGAACCTTTTCACAACTACTGCATTGCCATTGTTCAACGTTGCTTTATAAGAAGAGCCAAAACATCCACTTCCCAATATTTCAGCTGCAGCTTTCAATAGGTCTGGCAAGTCAAACCTCTCGGTGTCCTCCCTTATAAACGTCAGCTTCCCATTTTCACTCTTATTCCGAGCAGCAACACTCGTTGTACTCCTTTGTGAACCTTCATCAACACGCTCGTTGTCTTTCACTGGTGATTTTCTTGGTATATTCGATATTGTAGATGGACCGACACTCTTGTCTTCTTTGTCTCGACTATGAAGAACCATTATAATGATCATGATTGCCAAAATCATTGCAACTATTATTCCAAGTACTAAGGCTATAATGGAAATTGACTTATTTGATATAGATGGTTGTGGTGATGGTGCAGCTATATTTTGACTATTAGAGCTCTGCAAGCATGCCTCCAAAGGCGGTCCACATAATTCTTTGTTACCTATTAAAGAAATTAATTAAAATGATCAAAAGTAAAGTAATCATAAAATTTTAAATATGTATCTAAGAAATCTCGAATATTAATTATAGATGAATATTTCATAATTTAATTGAAATTATTGCCCTTTACCAGGCAAACTTTCATATTATGAGCATTTATCCATTGACAATGTAGTACAAGATAGGTTGATTTCAATGACCAAACATTTCGTTTTTTCTATCAATGTTGCAGTGAACTGTCTATTATAACTATATATACATACCTGCAAAAGCACTAGCATCAAATTTCGCAATGCTATTTGGGATAGGGCCTTCTAATTGATTATTGGAGGCATTAAAAACTTGAATAGATGTGCTTAGCTTTAAATCAGGAAGTGTGCCTTGAAAATTATTTCCATTAAGACATAACTCTACAAGTTTTGGTAGTGTCTCTAACGATGTTGGAATTTTACCACTAAACTTATTATGTTCCAAGTGAACTTTCTTTAAGCGTCGCATGCCCTCAAAGGCATTAGGAGGAATGGACCCTTCAAAGTTGTTGTAAGCCAAAAAGAGTGACTTTAAAGGTTTCAGCTTCTTAAAATCAGGTAGTTGCCCACCAAAACTATTGTTAATAAAACTAATAGATCTCAACCTTGGTAATTCCATCAGTAAATCAACATTTATTAACCCAGATAATCTCATGTTTTCAAGCCTCAATCCCCATATATTACCACCACGTGAACATATAATGTCTGCCCAATGATTTATGTTTCCAAAGCATGGCGAAGTGGAAGGACTCCAACTTGCTAGAGCTCCATTGTCATCCTTCAAGGATTCTTTAAACTTTAAGAGAGAGTTTACGTCAGATGATGATGATGGGGAACTATAGGATGTGATAATGTGAAGGGAGATGAACAAAAGAACCATAAATCGCGGTTGATGTCCTTTAGGAGCCATGAAAGGATTGTAAAGGGCAGTATTCCCCGCCCTTTACAGGGGTAACAATGGATAAGAGTGGCCGATCTTGCAAAAGAGATGGTATGAAGCCAAACACAATAATTTTTGATGACATATGGGATTAACCAAAGAGGTGGAAGGGGGGGGGGGGGGGTGGGAGAGAGAATGAGAACAAAGACTAAGAATAGGAGAGATAGAAATGTAGCTGGAATTGAGGAAACACGAAGAAAAGCAAGATCGGTAAGAAATTCTCCTAATTCTTTTTTTTTTCCATAAATTGTTGTGTAATTGTGAAGCATGAGATATTTTCGGGTAGCCTTTGAATTGGGTAGGAAAATTCAGTTACATTTTTTTAGCTATTTAGAGCAAGTTTTAACTTAATTTCAAAAGAGTGCATGTAATATTTATACATTATAAAACTAAGTTTCTCTCAAAGAACATTTTATAAAGATGTAGTATATCAGAATCCAAATGAAATGATTACGAGCTAGCCAATTTTACGTTGTGATGGTTCAACTTCGGTTCACAAGGCAATAAAGTGCAATGCATTAAGATGATTTGTTTAAAGCAAAATAGGATGATCAAATGCATGCAATGGACCTATCAGAATAATATAATAGCTAATAATACAATATTATGGTTGCGTTAACATATTTTAAATATAGAAATAATACAGGATATTTTATGGTTTATGTTGGTATTTTCAATCTTGTGACCTAAAAGTCATCGCAAAAGCTTGAAAAACTTGTATAACTAATGTTAAAATTTTGGGAGGATTGTGCCATGAATAGTTCATGGGAGAAACAATGATACGCTGCGGAAATATTGAAGTTTCGGATTTCCTCATCGAATATTCGTCTACATGTTTCTCATTAATTTCATCAATATTACATCGTATATATCCTAGTAGTAACTTCACCTCTAAGTAATACAACTTACCTAAATACAATCTACATTAATCTAATTTACCATATTCACAATTTTCACATTATTCACAATATCACCACGACTCCGTATGGTAATATTTCCGACTATATAATTCCATAAAGTATGTCTTCCATATTCTCTATCAACTAACTAGAAAAGATGACGATGAATTATACTTGAAAGAATTTGGTATACATTAAATATATTTTTTCTTCTATTTACATAATTATGTGCAACATGATTCATGTGTAAGGAATTTCATACGCCCTATAATGAAAATCCACGCATTAAGAAATGGATATTAATCTGAATCACTAGGGCGAGTATACATTCTTGGTTTTTTTTTTAAAAAGGAAAAAACACCTTACGGAGAATTAAATGTTAGAAAGAGGAGGGAAAATAAACCGATTGTCGACTAGTGAGTACGATTATGTACTCCATAAATTACTTATGTGTACTCCATAAATTACTTATGTGTATTTTAGCAAGGTTTGTATGTACTTTTGTGAGTATTTCATGTACTTAAGTTGATAATTTTCAGTATATTTTTTTAATTTATTTCATAGAATCTTTATTTTAAGGTTCTAACCTATTAACCTTTTTCTTTACTCCACAAGGGACTCCAATGTTCCAATAATCAATAATTTCATTGTTGTAATTCAAGATTGTGTACTGTTTTTGCTTTTGTACATGTTTGTAGAACTATTCGGCTTTTCCTTTATAAATGCTCTGTGAGCTGTTTTTCCTTCGTTTCTTTTTTTGGTAAAATGGGAAATCCAATTGAACCAATTAAAGATTAACTCTATTTCAAATAAAAAAAATTAATGATTAACTATTATTTGGTTTTGATTATAATATGTAACACCCAAGCCCCTCTCATGGACTAGAAGTAATCACCCATAACAACTCGGTGGGTGTGCACTAAACACACACACCAATAGGCCTAGGGTCCTTCTGATGCACTTTGAACTCACTCATACGTACCCTAGTAAACTTTTTAGGAGGTCACCATCCAAAAACTACAGTGTACCAAGCACGTTGAACTATGGAGTTCTTAGCACATGAGCTTTCTAATAGGAAAGTCGGCCTTATTGGTATGAATACCATTATTAATCCCTTAACATGCTAGTTGGCTCCTTATATCTCTTGAGACATTCTATGAAATTTGGAGCATTTTGAGGTAGCAGTCATCGGTTGTGTTTCACGAGGCAATTTTTATTGTGGGTTATCCATACGCATCCTCTCTATGTTTCAATGCAGGGGTAAGACTAAAGTAAATTCGACCTCTTGGCACCGTCTTATGATAAGAGCCTGTAATTTGAGGCGTTGCCACGTTGGGTTACGGTAATGATGTTATTGTTGTTGTAGGTTATCTTTATCAATTAACCTTGATTTCACGGCATTCTAATATGAAGTTAATATGTCTCATTTTTACCAACATTACCTCATGACACCCTTGGTAATCAATGGCACATTGGCACTCTTATTATACTAAATATTTTTTAATCAAAATATATCAAGATTGGCTATATTTGTAGAGCAATGAAAAATAAAAATAATGATATAAGTTTTATGTTTTTCTAAAATATTTACACTTTAATATTTAACTTCGATAAAAACATAAAACAAAAAAAAAATATTTCTAGTAAATATATATTTTCTACTTGCCTCAAAAGTATTAGTGCGAAAGTCATAGTATCATGGTAATTTGAGGTTAACACGAAGAGACACTGGCTCATAGAAGGTGCCATGAAACTTGTTTTTTTTTAATAATTGTTGGCACATACCAACTCATGGCATTGTCCTGTGAAAGTACATGGTAAAGATAGTTTATGAAGGTAAATCCCAACTTTACTCACCACAATAAAGGAAAAAAAAGAACAAATTTAAATAACAGTTCATGCACCAAGGAGCAAAAGTTTACATTCTTTTGATCCCACAACTTGTCAAATAGACAAATACTAAGCTCAACAAAAATCCATATACAAAGTGCTTAGATCCAAGGAGGACAGTTGTTGGGTTCTCTCAGCCTAAGTCCTTTTTACGGCAAGTGTGGCCCACTTGGTTATTAGCTACTAGACTTTCTCAACTAATAGTCGATCAACTTAATAATTCTCCAAGGTTGTGTTATGGTAAGCTGCGCATGTTGGCTAAGCATAAGTAAAAGAAATGGACCTAAATTCCTTGGAACGCACAAGAGAAAGTACGTTGGAAATAATTACTGGTGTTTTTATTTTTCCTGTGGGTACGTAAAAGCTATGAGATGTTGCCACCGTTCAAGAAGTCAAGAACTTATAATGCATAACTACGATATGTTGTTGAAAAACAAATTACACAAATATGTGATTAATTATGACGATAATACATAGTAAAGGTCAAATTAAATATGACAAAATCACATATTTATGAAACTTAGTAAGATATAAAAAAAACTATTTATTTTTTGGAAGAAAAGGATAAGATTTATTCAGCCATCAAATTAGAAACTATCTTTTATGAATGTATATTGTTTTAAGAAAAAATTTGACAACTATTACTCACTAAAAGGATTTGTAAGTACTATTCCCATGATTTTATGGACCCAAAAACTAGTTGGTAATTAACTATTCCGACGCAAACTAGAGTATCGTCCATATGAATTTAGATTTAGTTCGTAACGGAAGGGATAGTGTGAGGAGTAAGCTACTAAAACAACACGTTTAGCGGATAGAGCATAGACGATGGAAGTGTTTGTGTTTGTAAACTTTCATTATTTTAAGGCACGTTTAGGAATTCGAAATTTATTTAATTTTCTTAAATTCAATTCGAAAAACTAAGGGCCCGTTCGGTAGCACTGCCATTTCCAGTTTTTGGTTTTTTTGCGTAAAATTTAAATTATAAATAAGTTATGAAATAAACTTCAAATTGGTTGCTTATATAATAGTCATATAGAAAATGATAACTGACAACTGAAAACTGAAAACCACTTTTTCTGGTTTTCAAAAACGGGAATTTGATTTTCAAAAAAACTGAAAACTAAAAAGAGAAAACGATACCAAACAGACCCTAAATTCTTGAATTTCAATATGAATCCAAGGTTATGCTTCGGAAACCTTGAAACTGAATTCATAAACAACCACCCATTTTAGCCATTGTTCTCAAATGTCAACTCAGCCATAAGGACGAATTACTACCACCAAAGCATCAAGAATGTCAAGAGGAGGGAGAAAGAGTGAATGACTGAATGTGAAGGTGGAGAGAGGATGGTGGTCAGTCAATGATGACGCAGGTGACAAGCACCACATGAGCAATTCCACCTCATCACTTGGCGCACAGTCAAATCCGCAAAAATGAGACTATCAAGGCTTGCACCCATAACCTTAAAGTTGC
Organism: Spergularia bocconei; assembly: GCA_963457585.1. Classification (NCBI taxonomy): domain Eukaryota; kingdom Viridiplantae; phylum Streptophyta; class Magnoliopsida; order Caryophyllales; family Caryophyllaceae; genus Spergularia; species Spergularia bocconei. Next base: position 5,323,802 of record OY734951.1, on the reverse strand, counting down.
ATTTCAACACTTGAACCACTATGCTAATTGAATTTTGTTGATTCTTTTATTAACATAATCATATATAAAGGTCATTAATGTTGAGCTTATAAATATATACATCAAATAAAACATTTAAATTTTTGATTGACATAAATCGTCGACTCGTCGTATATGATGTTATTCACAATCCCGGTGACAATAAAGATTAAAATAACAAAAAAGTGGAGAGAAAAACACGAGAATTGGTATTTTACAGTTCCGAGAAAAACGACGACATGAATGAGTAAAATTATAATCTCTCTATTACACCAATTTACGTATAAAATCAAACACACTAATTGTTTTTTGTGACACTTTTATCCACACTACTCCATGAAGACAACGATGGGGCAATAATATTGATCACTATGTACTAATCTATCTATTTTTGTAATTTAGGGGTGATCGATATAAATCATGGTATATGATATAGTTCATAATCGTAGTGAGAATAAATATTAGAATAACTAAAAAGTGGAGAGAGAAATATAAGAATTAGTATTATGCGGTTTAGCGAATATTGAAGAAGCCGATACCAAATATTGTAATATCTTTATTTCACTAATTTACGCATAAAATGAAACACGTTAATCAACGAAGACCGTGCGTAGCATGGTGTAAATACTAGTTTTGATGAGAATTGAAAAGGGTTTTAGACATATGGTTTGAATTGGGAATTGAATTGAATCATTTTCAATTTTAATCTCCACAACTTCCCATACAATTAAGTCATTTTAATTCTGGAATTGGATTTCATTCCTTATTTCTAAACAGGATAGGTAAAGCGAAAATTGTCACTTAGATCGTATTTAAGTCTATTAAAGTGTTGCGTAGACAATAAAAGTTGCGGAAAATTCACATGGTGTCCCCGAGGTTTACCAGTTTGCGCGTGGTGTCTCTATGTTTGAAACTTGTACATTGTGGTGTCCCTGACATTTGCAAAATGCGGTACGTGGTGTCCCTCAAGCTAACGGTGTTAACTTTTTTCCGTTAAGTGATGACGTGGCGGCCATTTATAAATTTAACTTGGGTTTAATTCATTTTTGTAATTTCTGGAAAAAAGAAAAAAATTGAAAATTAATTTTTGTAATTTCTGAAAAAATTAAAAAAATTAAAAAAAAAAAAAGTTCCAAAATCAATTTTTATAATTATTGGAAAAAAAATTTCACAAAAAAAATCAATTTATATAATTTTAAACGTAATTTTAGTGAAATTTTTCCAAAAATTCTCTAATATCTATAAAATTCGGTGCACATGATGTCCCTGAACTATACACACTAGTGTACATGGTGTCCCTCAGGTTTGCATTACACTGCACATGGTTACCCCATGTTTCTGTTTTTTATTGCAACGGCTAGTTACAAAAGTAGCCGTTGTAGCTGCATATATATGTAAAAATCTCCTTCTTTCCATAGCAAACATTATTATTAAATCAAATCAAATTCATGGATTTCATTTCATCCCATAAATCTTCATTTTCGTAAGTCTTTTTCTTGGAAAACGATTTATGCCCTCGATGCAAAACGAACACTCACATTAGGTCCTCCGAAACACCTTCAAATACTTTAAGGCTATTTCACTTTTGTAACTAGCGGTTGCAATAAAAAAACAAAAACAGAGGGTCACCATGTGCAGTGTAATGCAAACCTGAGGGACACCATGTACACTAGTCTGTATAGTTCAGGGACACCATGTACACTAGTGTGTATAGTTCAGGGACACCATGTCCACAAAAGTTTACAGATATTAGAGAATTTCCGAAAATTTTTCACCAAAATTACGTTTAAAATTATATAACTTGATTTTTTTTACGAATTTTTTTTCCCAATAATTATTAAAATTGATTTTGGAACTTTTTTTTTTTTTTGAATTTTTGAATTTTTTTAATATTTTCAGAAATTACAAAATTGAATTAATACCAAATTAAATTTATAAATAGCCGCCACGTCATCACTTAACGGAAAAAAGTTAACACCGTTAGCTTGAGGGACACCACGTACCGCGTTTTGCAAATCTCAGGGACACCACAATGTACAAGTTTCAAACATAGGGACACCACGCGCAAACTGGTAAACCTCGGGGACACCACGTGAATTTTCCGTAAAAGTTGAGAATAATTTGTTGATAATTTTATGACATTTCCATTGTGACAATTTTATGACATTTCCATTGTAACATAATCGTTTTATAAATTATGTTGTACTTCTACATATTTGATCGAATATTCGAATCATGTATCCAAACAACGTACTTATAGTTCTTTTACCCCTTAATTTAGACAATTGCGAGGTTGTACAAAAAGAAAAGAAGAGGGAGAAAAAAATGGTTGTTGGTTTTATTCATAACAGAAAAGCTCGAGAAATAACCAAGACATAACAGAAAGAGAAAATACCAACACACTACAAGATCAAAATAATATTTTCTAGAGTTGAATTGGTGGTCATTTGACCCAATTCGACTCATTTCAACAAAAAGTGTTCTTCCTCATTTTCATTCATCTCCTCTGCGTATCTGAAACGCGGAGGAGGTAGAATCAAAATTACCAAGAACATATCACATTAACACAAAAGAAACATATAGGGATTGTGGGGGGAGGTAAATAAACAACATTTAGGGGGGTAAATATCAAGAATTGCTCAATTACCATGGAGACAAAAGGAGAAGAATCCACCATAGTTGTAGCCGTTGATAAGGACAAGATGAGCCAATATGCATTAAAATGGGCCGTTGATCATGTTCTTATGAAAGGTCAAAATATTACGTTGGTCCATGTAAAACCAAAGCAATCTTCAGCTCCATTGCCAGGTCCATATTTTCAAACCCCAGGTTTATTTTATTTCCATTTTTACTCTTGTTTTTTTGCACCAAATTGCATTCATTTTTTTTCTATGTAATACTTCTTTGATTTTCATACAAGAACACTATTAATTTACCCTTCAAATTCATGGAAGCTTGTTAGGCATTATAGTTGTATGATTGGTATATAAATGAAAAATGGACGTGTAATTAATTCGAAGAATGCGCATATAGTCATGCTCATGCACGAAAATATGGAATTAGTAGTTCTATGACATTTCCTATCTCTATTTCATTTCCGTGTATTTTGTAATTTACGGATTGTATGACTCGAGTTTTTTTTTCTCGTGACCGAGTTTCTGAATTTTTTCTCCGGAAATTCGGATATTTTTTAGGGTTGTCACCAACAATACAAACAAATTTAAATTTTGGATGTGTATTTTTATGAATTTTTTTTTTGTGAGGTCATGTTGATCCCTGAGAATTGCTCACCCATTTTTAATGAGACTGTCCTAAAATAACCTTGTATACGACATGAATTGCTTTTCCTTAGACGGAGCATTGCGCAGAAGTTCTGCCCCCGGACAATTTGATCCCAAGACACCCTTCACATATATGCGTACGTGCATTGTTACATGTAGCATTTCTCGTTAGTCTGCATTAAATGTTGCTGAAACGGACTATTTGCAAAATGCAGTAGGGAATGCAATACCCTTCTCTGATCTTAATGATGATGCTGGAAAGAGGGGCAATCAGTCAGACTATCAAGCTCGAGAGGTCTTCCTTCCCTTCCGTTGCTTCTTGTCGCGAAAGGATGTAAGTTATCCAACACACCCGCCTTGTTTAGACCGAAAATTTCGTGGCACATTCACCTGTATGTGTATGAACTAGCCTTTTAATGTTTGCATCATATCTTGTCCAGATAAGATGTCAGGAGGTTCTGTTAGAAGAGCCGGACATATCGAAAGCTTTGATCGACTATACCCACGAGTATGCTGTTGAGGTCATGGTCTTAGGCGCTTCATCAAAGAGCGGGTTGGTCAGGTAAACTTGTGCATAACGCTACAACAAAATCTCATCTTTCTATAGCTCATATAAGAAACCAATGTTTAACCAACTAGTGTTTTGCTCTTGCTGCAGAAAGTTTAAAGGTCCTGATGTGGCAACATTGGTAACCAAAGGTGCACCAGAATTCTGCACTGTGTATGTGATTCAGAAAGCGAAAATGTTGTCTGTCAGGTCTGCAAGTCGTCCTGTTCCGAAATTATGCCGCACTCTAACACCAAGCCCTAGCTTTCCCAATCCTGGCTCTACAAATGATAATGCTTCTCAAGCATATGCAGGCTTTGGACACCGAGGTATACCGAATCAAAGTGTATCTTCATCCATACACATTAGACCCTAGTAAACAAAATGTAACACACCGTTATCACTTGGTGCAGGCGATAGGTCGCCAGGGACACCACCGAGGAACCCTGAGGACATGATCAGGCTAGTACAAATATGATTTCAGTTGCAAAAATCGAAATGTCAGCTGATATAAAGCGAAGTCTTACCTCGTTCTGATTTTGTAACAGGTCACCATTTAGCAGAGGAAAAGCAGCAAATGGCAGGTCATATGGAGAGCTTTGCATGCCAGAGAGTGATATATCCTTTGTCAGTTCGAGGCCAAGCAGTGACAGAAGTAGCATTGATCGTAACTCATTCGATATAATGGAGTTTGGGCCTCGACTATCAAGTGGGTCTGACGGGAGTTTCGGATCTTACTCTGATAGAAGATCAATTGATACTATGTCTGAGTCTAGCTCCAACTGCAGTGGGTTCTCAGTATCGCCTTCTATGCGTCTGGTATGAAATTGGACAGACCTGAACTGTTGATGATGAACTATGATGTTCTGATTGATTATAACAGGTTACAGGTGTAATACTTTGATTACGGTTTACAGGATGATGTGGAATCTGAGATGAGAAGGCTCAGACTCGAGCTAAAGAAAACAATGGACATGTATAATGCTGCCTGCAAGGAAGCATTGAACGCGAAACAGAAGGTGATGAGACAGTTTTGAGTCACAAACGCACAAACTGATCCATTTAGAATGCAGAAGGTGAGGAATTGCTAATTAGAAGTTTGTATGTCCCTTTGAATGCAGGCTTCTGACCTACAGAAATACAAGACAGAAGAATCACATAGGATAGAAGCAGCGCGCTTAGCTGAGGAAGCTGCAATAGCAATTGCAGAGCAAGAGAAAGCCAAGTGCAGGGCGGCCATTGAAGCAGCTGAAGCATCTCAGAAACTTGCTGAACTAGAAGCACAGAAGAGAGTAAATGCTGAAATGAGAGCTCGCAAAGAAAGTGAGGAGAAGATGAAGGTAATGGATGCTTTGAGTCACCAAGATGTCAGGTACAGGAGATATCCCATTGAGGAGATTGAAATTGCCACTGATTACTTCTCTGAGTCTCTCAAGATCGGAGAAGGAGGGTACGGACCTGTCTATCACTGCACCTTAGATCATACACCTGTTGCTATAAAGGTCCTTAGGCCAGATGCAGCTCAAGGGCAGTCGCAGTTTCAGCAAGAGGTAGAGCTCTTCTCATCCATGTCAGGATATCCGAAACATCATTCACACTCCAGATAATTACTTCAACCACGAAACTCGTGGATACACATAGCTTGACTGCTGACACTAGTTTTTTTTTACTGGTTTTCCGCAGGTTGAAATCCTAAGTAAAATAAGGCATCCGAACATGGTCCTTCTCCTAGGTGCTTGTCCAGAGTATGGTTGCCTGGTCTATGAGTACATGTCTAATGGGAGTTTAGATGACCGCCTCTTCCGTAGGGGAAACACACCACCTCTTACATGGCAATTGAGATTCAGAATTGCAGCAGAGATTGCAACAGGACTGCTTTTCCTTCACCAGTCAAAGCCAGAGCCACTTGTTCACCGTGACCTTAAACCCGCCAACATCTTGATTGACAGGAATTATGTCAGCAAGATCAGTGATGTTGGGCTAGCCAGGCTAGTCCCCCCATCAATGGCTGACACTGTGACCCAATACCGAATGACCCAAGCAGCAGGAACCTTCTGTTACATTGATCCCGAGTATCAGCAAACCGGAATGCTAGGAACAAAGTCCGACATTTACTCCCTTGGGATTTTATACTTACAGCTCATTACAGCAAAGCCAGCCATGGGTTTGACCCATCACGTAGAAAGGGCTATAGAGAATGGAACTTTCAGAGAAATGTTAGATCGTAGTGTTCCTGATTGGCCATATGAAGAGGCCTTGGAATTTGCTCAGCTATCTCTTACCTGCGCCGAGCTCAGAAGAAAAGATAGACCTGACCTGCAACAGATTCTACCAACCCTCAACAGACTGAGGCAATTTGCCGAAGATAACATGCCGAACCTGATGTACGCTCCAATGTCGGGACCAGGCCCCTCAAGGCTAAGCCAAGTCTCCACAGCTCATGTCAGTCCAACCAATTTTAATCTCAGTTGCATTCTTTAAATAGATAGATTGTTCATAATGCCATGTCAGTTACCTGACATACTTCTACTCCTTCAAAATCTGCAGGATGTAATTAGCGAAGCCCCCTCGACAACATCAGGGACCTCAGTGGCTAGTAGCGGAAACCCCCTCGACAGCCCAGGGACCTCAGTGGCTAGTAGCGTATAGAGCAAGTCAAGCTCGTCGTCAACAGTCCACATACCAACAACTTTTCCGTTGTAGCACCATACAATCATTTACAAGGTCCCTGGAAGTTACATCAGCAGTGTACAACCCCCCAGCCCTCCCAACCCAGCAGATACCGACCATTTTTATCTTTTTGTTTTGCAAGAAGTTGAACAGACAGCATAAGTTTCGTTGAAACTTGCATGTAAGGACAACTTAAGTCTTGTATGTGTGAAGGTAAATTTTTCATGTGTGCATCCAAAAATTCTGTCCTCTCTCTCCTTGCAAACAACTACAGTACTCTGCACTTATAATCGTACAAGAAGATTATACTTTTGTTTTTTCTTTGAAACTTCTTAAACACTACAAAACCAACCACCCAAAACGCATCTACGTTCTCCATTTCTTACTAAGCAAAGAGAGAACGATTTCCGACCTTTAAACCTAAATGGAGTCATGTTATGCCTCAAACACACTTGACTTAGAAGTGATTGGACAAATACGAAAACATACCTCTACATTTTCGTATAAATGGAGAGAATCCAAACACAGCCAACACACAAACACTGTATCACTCGACATTCTAATCTCTAATCAGTTCTCGCTGAATTTCGACCAATTATTAGAGGAAAAATGAATGGTAGTTCACAGGCCAAAAGACCGCTCCTCAAGGGACCAACAAGGGTTAAATTTCCTATAAACCAAAAGGGTATATTACATCCTTAACAGATGGCACTACGAATCTCCCATTAACTCCACATATACCATCATCACTCTACGAGGCTAACACCACAAACGCATCCCATGTTGAATTTACAAGTTTGTCAAGGAATAAGTTGCTTAAATGTATACAAAAAGAACTTGACTTTTGCGTTTCTTCTGTAAGTCGACCCCCCTCTCCTGGAAAAAGGGAAAGAAGACAAGGAATCGAGGACCTAGACAACCGCGAAGCTCATTGCATGACATTAATTAGAACATATTCACCCAGATCGCTGTTCACTACTGCCCTTCATCCATTGTATCATCGGAGCCATGCTGCTGAGGCCTTGAATCCCTACTTCCCTGCCTCAATGCATCGGATTCTGAGCTTCCAGCAACTGAGTCTTCAAGCGCTTCCAAGAAAGAAAGTACAGTAAACTTGTCTGCATGGGATGGATAAGACATAAGCATCAGCTTCAAGCATTACAAGTGATGTTATATTCCTCTCAAACTTTACAGGACCCGGGGAAAAAGAAAACAGTACACAAATACTGGCATTTGTGTACATGAGAGATACATTACAATGAGACCAGAAAGGGGTTTCGTGAGGGTAGGTGCTTACATTTACTTGGGTCAATGCCAAACTGAGCAAGATCTATTTGACCCGTCTTGAGAACCTACAGAGAAAGATAGCGTAAAATTTATCCATGTAAGTTGTAACCATGTTCATTGATAGGTTAACAATCATACATGAAAAATGACAAAAAAAAAAAAAGGCTAGAAAGTGTCTTACATAAGTAAAAGCGTCTACTTGTTGGCGGAAAGGAGGGCACTGCAATACTTCTATCAAGTCATGCTGCGTGCATTTCCCCTGTGGCTCAGATAAACAAGGCACATCTTGTAAGGATACAGAGACACACATATACGAGATCATTCGAATGGAAGAACATATTTACCTCGGGCAAATACGGTGCAAGATACTCTTCTACTTTGATTGTGTCAAGTACAGGACCCAATAAATCAGGCTTCAAAAGATCTCCTAAGCCAAAACCTGTAGGAATAAACATATATTTTGAGATGATACACAAATGAGGTTCCTGTCTTTGCTTGTTTTTGAAGGAAAAAGAAAAGAAAAAAAAACAGAGAAGGGTTTATGGAATCAAATTAACTGAGTCATTACCTCCATCAGGATCCTCTACATCACCTACAGGGCCTGCGCAAGTTAACCCGAAATATCTTTAGAATTAAAAGGAAAATAAAGACTTTCTTTAGATAAGAAATGGATTGTAAAAATGATCAAAACAGTATCACAGACAGGATCTGCACAAGTTAACCCAAGACATTTTTAGAATTGAAAGGAAAATAACTACTTCCTTTAGATAAGAAATAGATTGTAAAAAATGATCAAATGAGTAATACACAGTGGTGGACAAGGAATTCTTCAAAAATTGGAGCAACTACAGGTTCCCCAATTATGTTGCAAAATCATAAAAGAAAAATCCTTGAAAGATACCTGCAGCTTGAATGTTACTTAGTATCCTTTGCAAGTCTGCCAATTGTACACGTCCAGGTGCAGAGGTTACATCACTCACTACTTCAGCTCCCACACTTGACCCAATCAAATTACCAGCTCTGGGAAGCAAAGGGAAACTTAGTCAAATAAATTACATCATCAAGTTCAAAATATAACAGGCAGTTGACTCCTTAGATCAAAGCAGGAACAAAGATAACATTCACCTACGAGAGTTGATCAGACAAACAGCCACAAGTCCACAACAGAACTCACTGATATTCCAAGTTAACTAATGCGGAGCTATGTAGCTTTACAAAAACCATGTTCTACCACATAACAATGTCTAAAAGAGCCAGTTTCAAGAGAAGAAAAAATTGTTTTAACAAGCATCCTCATCCCAAATTTTTGGAATATAGTAGCCTCCACCAAATTAGCTCTTCTACACCCTGAGCTTCTGTTTAGTGTTTGCCAAGCTACGATAATTTTATGACTGATTAGAGCACTAGGAACAATCACTACAAGGTAAATGCTGCAGCAACGCATCATTGAAGGTACTGAGGTAGTGATGATAACTGAAACAGAATTACCGAGTATTCCGGCACCATAACTTGAAGTGAACACAGATAAAAAGCATTTAGTCATTTGCTAGTTATAAAATCAAACAAAAACCACCAAAATGTAGTTATTAAGTTTTCAGTTTCTTCTTTTGGTTCTACAATCTCCAGGGATGGGGGCTGTTGGGTTAAAATTGGAACATCTTGACTACACTGTAACGGCAGAAAGATACCACTCATCGGAAATCATAAAGCAATCATAAATCACAAATCACCGAAATGAATTCAATAAGCAGATGTTTATTCGTCCATGTATCAGTTTTACCTTGATGAAATATCATCTTCAAGCATGTCATCAGTTTGCCCAGGAACAGATGCTCCAGAATCCTCTTCAGCAAGGAGATCTTCCAAGCATGAAAAGCAAAGAGGTTAAACTTATCTTCCAATACTTGATAAACGAATCTTCCAAAGGGGCACAAACAAAAGGTAAATCTAGTACAAATCACAGCTTCAAAGATATCCAGGGTAACCAGTACAAAGGTGTAAAAAAAAACAAAGCTTACAAGATATCAGTATATGGACCAATTGAGAAAAGTGGCCCTGGAGACCAAAATGAAGCAATGAAAAATCATCGTTGTTACATATTCAAACTAGGCGCTTTAAAATTCTTACTCTGATAAATGATAAGGATATGACTGCTTACTAATTACATCCCTATACCCTATGTCAGGATCTTCAGTGGCCTGTCTCCAATATGCTTAACTCTATAATGAACACACAGCAAGAAGACAATTGGAGAAATAGGAAATGACAACATGACATTCTTTAGTAAACCAAGCTAAGCGATCTCCAGACAAGCCTAAGGCTTGAAATAACCGCACTCCAACAACTACCTTCTTTTGAAGTTTTTGACCTGATACCTCCCCTTATTCCATGTGAATTAAATGGATTTCTTCCTCTGCTAAAGTGCTAATCTATCACTAACAACCCTCCACTAATGATTTCACTTCTATTACAAAACAGCAGTGGGAATATTGACAGAGGACTAAATCAAAAGGCAGAAAATCCAATTGTACCTAAAGGTTGATTAAGATGGTCGTTCACTGATTGACACAACTGTTGATCATCATCAGCTTTTGGCTCCTGGCACAATCCAAATCAAGTTAGAGTGGCAAAAAGAAACTGCAACCCCTATTACATAATGTACTGGAAAAAAAATGCAGAATTCATCTCACTTGCAACCAGAAGAAGAACTTCCTATCGTCTGTGCTGAACTTCAGGATGTAAACCCTTCCAGATGATTGCCCAACCTGTATTTCAAGAAGGAAGGACAGGCGATAAATATGGTAACATGGATAAACTAAACCAAACTAAACAAGCTGAATTTAATCATGAAGTACGGCAGAATACCTTCTCAAAAACTGCTTCTTGAGGAAAAACAATCTGGTCCTATGCCTTATTAAGGAACAACAGAGATCAAGCAAAATAGTACACAAACACAATTGCTAAGCACAAAAAAAATGGTTGAAATCCGAATCACCAACAAATACATTGAAAGCTTGTTACATAAACACATCTTTAAAAAAAATAAGGTTGTAAAGAGGCAATTAAAACCCCCCTTAATTTACCCCATGTGTATAATAAGCCGAAAAAGAATCAAAGCCCCTTCTCAACAAGCCAGGTATTGGCTGCAGTGGGTGTTTTGTGTGCCAGTGGGCTGACATATTGGTGGCATGGACAGTGGTGGATGTCATTCTGATGCGTGAGGTGGTTAGTGGAGAAAAACCCCCAAAGTGGGTAATCTTCCAAAGTCCAAACCCAGAGCTCAGAGAGACGGAATCATGAGAAATGGAAAAGAGGAAGATTAAAAAATTTCACCAAACTGCATAATGGAATAGACTAAACCAAAATGCATAATGAAATAAGCTCATTCTGAGCCATTTTTCTTTATTCCATTATAACCCAATTTCCAAAGCCAAAGAATAATTAGTCTCGTGTGCTATGCTTAACAATCAAATTAGCACGTGATTTTCAAAGTTGTGTTCCACAGCAAATTTACCATAGATGGGGAAACTTCCCCTAATGTGTCTCCTGTGCTAGGGCATGAAAATATCAGAATTCCTTTCAAAGCTCGAAAATCTCATATATAAATCAAATTTGCAAGTATGTTTCCTACTGTTTCAGATTCTAAGCATCATGCCATTTCTACAAAAGGAAAAGGCTGATGAACTATCATAGTGTAATAATCAGTAAAGAAGGCACATCATTCCGGATTTCCGGACAGTAGACACAAAAATAGAAGAAAATCTTTAGAGTTGTGCTCATTGTGTTTCCAGCTAGACCTTTCAGAACAAACAAGCTTCAGAATCTAGAAATGACAAAAACTGAGATTGCATAAAGTAATTGACAGTACAGAGCACGTGTACCTCATAAAATAAACCAGCAAGAGATTAATAAGTCACAGTAAAAAAACCAGAAATATCCAAACAAGAATAAGAGGATACATCTTCAACCACATTTTGCACCCGGTCAAGCCACTGAAAATGAACCAGGCCCTCTTCACCCTACAGAAACCCAAAGTAGAAAATGTCATATAGTAATGTAACTTGATATTTAGAGATCCCAGAACCAAAATCAAAAAATTAAGCCAGACATTTCCTAGCAAGTAGAAGATAAATAGGGAGCCGGAATTAGTCATTGAGCATACCCGCGTAATTCGAACTAGCCCTTTACGAGGATCTGGGGTGACAAGTTTTCCTTCAAAAAACATTTTACCAGCACGGAACTGCAGCATGACTTCCTGTACAATCATGTTATTCAAGGAATGGCATTAGGGATGCTTATATTTGCAATAAGTCATCATCTGCGAATCGACATTCTGTCAGTCAATATGGAGAGACATAAAACAACCGCTTGTTAAAAACCAATAGGTGTTTTAAAACAAAGAAGGAGCTAATCTCCTTTTTAGCTAATTGACTTCCCCGGTGTACAATTCAAATGAGTTTATCAATAATGACACCTAACCTGAGTTCCTAATGTCTTGGGTTATTATTTAGTCATTTCTTTAAAATATCTAGGTAGTCGGTCTTACAGACGCCAAATCAGAGAAGCATCCAAGCATTACTAAATATGGCTGGCAGAAAAGGACATTAAAAACAACCTTTCATTACTTCCTAAAAGAAAAGGGGAAAAAATTTGGAAACAGGAAGGAAATTGAAATACAAAGTAACTTCAAGCTCGTTTAGTTTGACAAAGGTTGTCTCAGATAATAGGCATCTAACAGTCTTAAAGCAAACTACCCAGTTTCTTGGTTTTGCGGTTGTGAAGTGAGTGGGAGCTTAAACCCCCCTCCCCCTCCCTCTTGTCCACAACTCAATACGAGCCTTAAATTAGCGCCACTAGATTGCCATGTAGCCCATGGTAGACTGAGTACAGCTCTCTCTCTCTCTCATTTTCCATCCTACATCATAACTCATTAGACTGCTTAAAGACCTCTTCAGCCTCAAATAATATTCTAGCAACAACAATTTCCGCCTTGGACATTGATAAATATGTCTTTGTCCACATTACCATTCGCTCTGCCGCATCGCATCGGACCCCCACTCTTACTATCACAATACACCATGACCAAAAAATCCAGCTTCTGTCTCCCATAGGAGACCATCACAATTATCAGTGATATATAACTATGGATGTGAGAAGAGATCAAGAGAAGTCTGTAGTCACAAGTCAGTACCTGGCATTTTAGATAACTAGTAGCATAACTTTCTCAGTAAGTAATAGAGAATATGAAGTGAAGACATAACTAGTATCATTACCCCCACCAACCAGGTCAGGGTTTAATTTCTCAGCAGAACCAGCATCCATAAACCACCACCATCCTAACAAAAAAAAAAAAAAAAAAAAAAAAAATGCAGAACTATATCTACATGTTCAAGCTCCCCCCCCCCCCCTTCCCCATTCCCCTCTCTTCATCCAAGGTATGTGGTGTTCTGTACTTCAGTTCATAGCTTAGTTCATAGCAAGCTAAAGTAAGAAGAACAAACGAACTAAGAGGTAAAGCACATTCTTCAACTCCTCCCATCACTACAGATACATATTGAGGCTCGCGGTGATGAGACGCGAGGCAAAGGCGCACGCAAGGCGACCTCATTTAGCGAACAAACTTCTATTCTGAAAACAATATTTGCAAAACTTATTGTTTTGGTATCTATAGAGGTCCAGTGAGTAAAGAAGTATAAACTAGGGATTAAAGGGCAAAGGATAAGGTAGAACTGTAGAAGTAAAGACGTATAACAAGGAAAACTATTTGTCTGGTTTCTTTCTCATTTTGATATAGTTTTATTCTCGCATCCCAATTTCATTATTAAAAAAAAAAAAGAAAAAAAAAAACATCACGATACATTGACCATTACTGCCAGACCACACAAGTCAATAATATCTCCACGTATCACAACAACACAACCCAAATATAGGTCCGATTCAGACCATAAATGAGCCCAACTACCTAGAAGTGTATCTCAACATTTCGAAAAATGCATCACACGCTCTGTATCATTTCCGCACAGAAAGATAGGAGAAGGTGAATCTTTTTTGACATCTTTACTAGGAATTTTAACTAATACTCTATTCATCCCTTACATCAGAGTCTTTTGCCAAGCCAAAAAGAAGGCAAAGGCTTCAAACAAGCATCGATCTTAATATTTCTGATTTTCTTCCGTCTAGACAGAACCCATGTCACCCAACCCTCCACCCCGTCCAACCATGAACAGAATATTAATTTGAGACGACATCTTACACAACAATGAACAAACACCTAGAAGTAGACCTATCTCCCACACTAAGACGGGGATTGGAACGAACAAGATAGCATGAGCAAATTAAACACAATAATCAGCAATCATCGTAAATACAACCATGTCACACACAGCAACAAACATCATGAGCACGTAAACAGTTCAACAACAACATCATTTCCTGGCTAAGGCTGTATCAAAAATAAGACAAGATAAGTTTTCAATGTCAGGAACGTGGTTTTCACATGAATATTTCCTTCGGAACCTCTGAGCCGAAACATTCCGAACCCGAATTCTTATGTTACCCACATCTCTCACAAGAACTACACTGCTTCAAGTCCATATATGCACAATTTCTTAAGCTTCTGAACAATATTCTCACTAAGAACCCCCCAGACCCAAAACCCACAAAATTTAATTGAAAATATCACTAATTTATTGCATAACTACACTAATTTATCAAATACAAGGCACACAAACATCACCATAAAATCGAAATAAGCAAAGAAAATCAAAAACCCACAAAATTTAATTGAAAAAAACACTAACTTATTGCATACTACACTAATTTATCAAATACAAGGCACACAACATCACAATAAAATCAAAACAAGCAAACAAAATCAAAAAACCCAACATGGGTTTTTTCAATTTCATCAAATTATTTAAGGGTTAGGTAAAAAAAATTAACCTGGACCCCTTCAGAAACATCTCCAGAAGAAGCCATAGCAACACTTGTTCAACAAGCTTCAACACTCAAAATTACAATCTGGGCAACAACAAAAAAAGTTATTAAATTCAAGCAAAAATCTTTCAACTAATCCATCATTTAAGTTCTATTAAACATAAAAAGTATGAATAAGAAATCGATGAAAAAATGGGTAAAAGAAGAACAAACCAGAAAGAAAAAAGGGGGTTTATGCAGAGTAGAGCAACCCACGCGATTTTGGTGTGTTGGTGAAGATTTCTTGCTGAATGTTTTTGCCTCTTTTTCTTCTCTATCTCTCTCTTCCAGGTTTATATGCCCCAACTAATAATCGGACCTTGATTTGATCGGACCCGTATACGATTGGAACCTGATACTATGGACTCCTAGAGTATGGACTTATTGGACTAGGGCCACTTCGACGACGGGTTTGTTTGGTATCGTTTTTTATTTTAGTTTTAGTCATTTTTCATTTGTTTAATCGGATACACGCTTTGTGAAGATCGGGACAAAATGGTGTTTCTAGTTACGCGTGGAGGTGATTGTGTTGCTCATCGTGTGTGAGATTTTGCATTTATGTGAAGGATTGTGTCACTCTTGTTTCAGACTCGATACAGTACGGACTTACGGAGTAGTAAATATTTTTTGTGTGACTTTTTTACTTAATGTTTCTATATTTGGACCCGGTTATTAATGAAATGAACAATGTCAAAATACCCTCTTGTGATCCTGCTTGCAATTTGTTTTCCAGCCATTTGGTAGTTGTTTGTAAAATCTATCCTCCTTCCCCCAGGTAAATTTTTCGGAAAATTCACGTGGTGTCCCCGAGATTTACCAGTTTGCGCGTGGTGTCCCTATGTTTGAAACTTCTACATTGTGGTGTCCCTGAGATTTGCAAAACGCGGTACGTGGTGTCCCTCAAGCTAACGGTGTTAACTTTTTTCGTTAAGCGATGACGTGGCGGCCATTTATAAATTTAAATTGAGTTTAATTCATTTTTGTAATTTCTGAAAAATGAAAAAAAAATTAAAAATTCACTTTTGTAATTTCCGAAAATATTAAAAAAAATTAAAAAATTAAAAAAAAAAAGTTCCAAAATCAATTTTAATTATTATTGGAAAAAAATCTCGCAAAAAAAATCAATTTATATAATTTTAAACGTAATTTTAGTGAAATTTTTCCAAAAATTCTCTAATATCTATAAATTTCAGTGCACATGGTGTCCTTGAACTATACATACTAGTGTACATGGTGTCCCCCAGGTTTGCATTACACTGTACATGGTGACCCCCTGTTTCTGTTTTTTTATTGCAACGGCTAGTTACAAAAGTAGCCGTTGTAATTAGCCATTGTAGCAGTATATATATATGTAAAAATGGACACCAATTCTCCCATATTACTTCTCTCCTTCTTTCCAAAGCAAACAAAATAACTAGTTAACTATAAGAATTTAAAACGTTTTTTATTAAGAATAATTTTCTTGTGTATGCTTCCAAACGTACAATCTTCCCACTTGTAATCATATGATGGCTAAGAACCACCTCCCCAACTTTAAAACAAACCATCCTATTCTTCAAAAGCCCCCTCATAGGTTCAAGATCTTCTTCCACTCGCAAAACTTCCTTGCATAACCTGGGCAGATTATTTCTATGTTTTTTATGGCTAAGATACTAATCTATTTTTTTTTCCGCTCTAATAATACAGATTCAATTTGCCATTTGGGCACATTTTTCGTCCCAAAATTTTCACTATTTTTTCACACATCGAAATATATAAAGTATAATTAATGTCAACGAAATTATTCAATACAATTCAAAGAAAGTAAAAGTAGATCTTTATAGTGATTAGTGAGATAAAAGCTATGTTCGGTTGCACTAGCGTTTGAATAGCGGGTAGCTATTTAATAGCATGTTGTTATTAGCTCTAAAAGTAACAATTGATATTAGACGTGATCGGCAGAAGTAGCTGAGTTATTAAAACATAAAAAATAAATTATAAATGCTAGTTTTTTAGTATCATTTCCCCAAATGCTTGATAAAATTATAACTACTAACCAAACTGTTAGTTAAGTTATGTCAGCCAAACATGAACACTAGGAGTTTGACTCGATCAAAATGTTACTTCTTAATGTCTTACCGAACATAGCCAAAATGGTGGAAGGAGGGGAGACCATTCAAGTGCCTCTTGGCTCAAACGTAACCCATAGGTAAATGAAAGAAAGGTCAAAGTCCAAAGAGAATTTTAGAGTGCCAAGCTAAGGCACAACGCCACGAACTTGCTTACTCTAGGCTATATTTATCAGTGACATCCAATCTTATGCCACACCATTATATAAAGAATATATCTCTTTCTTCTTTGTCCACTTCAGTTCATTGCATGTATAGGCGTTTATCAATGGCACCCTTACGATTCATAATTTTTACGACCACAATTTTAAATTTTCATACCACTCGTTGGATATCGGTTTTGTGCACCCCCACTCAAAAAATCCTGGGTCCGCCACTGAGCCATAGTCACATACAGTATATTCTTATCCTACAAGTGCTTACCAAACTCAATAAGTCAAAGGATCTCCGAAATCTCATCGACTCATTCATTGCCAAAAAATCAAAAGCCATACTCTTACTTTCTAAACAACTACGGAGTACTCCGTAAACAACAACTTTTACCAAACATGCCGAAGTTTTGATGATCATATTGTACATTCATAATCGTAGGAGTCACCAACTCACAACCAGTCAACCACCACCAGAACAGTCACACAAGTACACTACACACACAGCTCCCAAAATTTGAAAAAACAATGGCAAGAGAGCGCGAAAACCCACAATGAACGTCTCCCACTCTCCTCCTACCCCACTTCCCCCACTCTCTTCCCCTCTCTCTCTGCCTATCTCTCTCCTCTCTCTGTAAAAAGTAAAAAAGTAAAAAAAATCCATCTTTTCTCTCTCGAAATTCGTCTCCTTCTCGTTGTTCCCCCTTTATTTCAGATTCCCCATCCATTTCCACTGTTTCAATCTCTTAATTTATTCATTTATTTCAAAAAATATTACAACCCCACTTCTTTTTTTGAATTTCATTAAAATACAAAAACAACATTTCCTAATAAAAACAAAACAAACATTTTTGAATTTAAATCTCTCTCTCTCACTCTCTTTCTCTTTTACTTCACCTTTCGAGGGGTTTTTTCTTGTACCATCAATGGAGTTTTTTCTGGGTTTAATCCCATGTAAGTCTCTCTCTTCCTCTCTTTTACCTTTTTTTGTGTAATTTAATTTTTGGGTTTTGAAAATTTGGATTAGTAATGTAGTACTAGTAGTTAATAACGACTTTGTAAAAAACCCGGGGTTTTAGATGTACGCAACCTTACTCCTACGTAGCTAGGTTAAGAGAGACTGTTACTTATCAGTCTTTTAATTTGTTTGGAGCGCCAAAGGCGGGAGCTTTTGAGGTATTAGGGTAATGTTGTCGTAGGTAGTTAATAAGGACTTTGTAGCAATGCCGAGATTTAAATGTACGCAACCTTACTCCTACGTAGCTAGCTGAAGAGATTGTTATTTATCAGTCTTGATTTGTTTGAAGGCCCCCCTTTATTAGCTAAAGGCGGGAGCTTTTGAGGTACTGGGGTAATGTTGTCATAGGTAGTTAACTGGTTAATAGGGTAATGTAGTACGGAGTAGTTAATAAGGACTTGGTAAAAACCCGAGGATTAGATGTACGCAACCTTACTCCTACGTCAAAGAGAGACTGTTATCGGTCTTGAATTTATTTGGAGCCCGCCTATATATGCCAAAGGCGGGAGCTTTTGAGGTACTGGGGTAATGTTGTGTACACACGAAGCTTTTTAGATGTTCGTTGTTGTTATTATTGTGCAAAGGTATCATATGTTAATTTCTTAGTAAGGGGATTCTAGACAGTTAGCGTGATGCTGACTTTTTATTGTATGTTGGTTTAATCAATGTGTTGTGTTGAAGCTTTGGAAAGATATTATGGGTTTGAATTAGTTTAAAAGAATAAAGTAATTAGATAAATGAAACTTGAGCTAGCTGTGATTGGTATGGAGTATGGACCTAGTCTATGGAGAATTAGGCAACAAATTCGAAATGAGGGTTTGGTCATGAACTTTGCCATTTCTTCGTTCAACAGATAGAAGGCGAAGAATCGCCTTTGGAGTTATTTGATTGTGTTTTATGATTGTTGTGTGATGTTTTGCAGCACACATATGGTTTTGATAGGGACTCCTGCTTGTGGTGTAGACCTATCAATGGCTCTATGATCTTGTAGTTGGTGGTGGTGGTGGTGGTTTGAGGTGCTTTACGTTTGTGTTTCGTGTCTCTTGATTTGGTGAGGTTGAAAGACCGAAACAAAGAAGAAGATGAAGACAAGAACCGAGCTTAGATCAAAAGGGCCTAGGAAGGTTAGCCCTCAACAAGTTGTGTATCAGCTGAAGCATCGAGTGGTGGTTGCTTTAAACAAGGTTGCAGACCGCGACACCTACAAGATTGGAGTTCAGGAGCTGGAGAAAACAGCTGAAAGTTTGAATCCTGAAGGAATTGTTCCATTCCTGTCATGTATATTGGATTCTGACTCGGAGCAGAAAAGTGCTGTGCGCAAGGAGTGTGTAAGGTTGATGGGTGTACTGGCGAAAATCCATGGGGTTCTTATCGGTCCACACCTAGGAAAGATGGTTGCTTCCATTGTAAAGAGGCTCAAGGATCAGGATTCTGTTGTTAGGGATACATGTGTGGAGACGATGGGGATATTGGCATCAGAGTATGGAAACAGTCAAGTTGGAGATGATGGTGTTTTTGTTTTGCTTGTTAGGCCGTTGTTTGAGGCTTTAGGTGAGCAGAATAAGCAGATTCAAGCCGGTGCTGCATTGTCACTGGCTACAGTCATTGACAACATGAATGACCCTCCTGTCTCAATCTTGCAAAAGATGCTGGCTCGTACTGTGAAGCTGCTTAAGAATCCGCATCTCATCGCCAAACCAGCTGTCCTTGAGTTGAACAAAAGTCTTATTCAGGTCAGGACACTTCCTAGTTTTCCCTTGTATGCATATGCTTTGTTTCTTAGTATCCTGCACAACATTCTTCCACGGTGTCTTCAATGGGAAACAACTGCTCGAAAAGATGTCCGTTTTAGGCTACCATAACAGTTTCTACTTTCTAGTTTCACTGTTTCATCATCACTCTAGGACTGGATAGTAAAACAAAGAATACCATAAATTCACATGTATTAAAAGAAGTCAAAAAAGTGTAGGAAAGTTCTTGCAGTCACCAAAGAACTGCCACCAGAGGGCACACATCAGATAGCATCTCATGAATTGCTTCTCAATTTCCTATCATTGACAGACATGGAAGCAAGTGTATTATTTACATTATACAACTGTATTCGTCAGCTGCTGTGATTTGATGTTACATGCTTGTTTCTCCTTGTATTGTAGGCTGGGGGCGCTCTATCACACAATGCTCTATACACTGCAATTCGCAGCATCCAGGAAACACTGAAGGACAGTGACTGGACAACTCGGAAGGCTGCATCACTAGCGCTGGGAGAAATTGGTTCAAGTGGGGGTCCTTTCTTAGCACCTTTCAAGGACTCCTGTGTACAGGCACTCGAGTCATGTCGCTTCGATAAGGTTAGTGGTGATAACTTGTTAAAGTTAGCCCTGTTTATGACCTATTTCAATAATAAAAAAAGGTAGTCTGACTGATGCTCTTTCTACAACTCAGGTGAAACCAGTTAGAGACACTGTCTTGAAGGCGCTGCGTTGCTGGAGAAATATAGAAGGACAGGATATGCCAGAACCTTCAGATGTGGTGTCTTCAGTAAAAGGTTTGACTGTTGTGACCCAATTTGAATGCTTTGAAATTTATATTCAGCCCCACTTTGTACCTTCAAGCTGATATCCTAACGCCTAACATTTCATGTACATGTTTAAGCTTAAAAAATTCATAACTTGAGTTATTATAATGCTGAAAGTTGTGAAGTCAGACAGTCAGTTAAAATCATGAACTTTACAACCCACCCCCTTCTGTTTCACCTTTGCGATTATCTGGACGCTTACGCACTTAGCATGTCTGGCGAAAGGCTGAAAATCTTAGTAGCTCTTTTAGTATGTTGATTGTTGAAGGCTTTTAGCTACTCAATGGTAAGTTTAAAAAATGAGTTACGGTAAGTTGTTTGTCAATTGCCAGCTTGTCATCTGCAGAGAAGGAAAAATGTGCTTTGTTTAAGGCTGATAGGCTTTTTTACATATGTTAAGTTGTTAAGGCTTTATAACTTGAAACTTATAGGCAACTTAACAAATCGTTCTTCATTTCTTGTTTCTGCATAGGACGGTCTTCTCACGCATATACCCATAATCTCGGCATATATTGACCATCATGTATCCTGTTCATCTTTTCTGATGCATAACGATTGGCTAATGTTGTCGCTTCTGTTAAAATTCTGAAGGGCATGTATTACATCTAAATTTATCTTCTCAAACAGCCTTGCACCTGCATGTTGATCATTTTGGTTCTAGTTTGACAACTTCTTACGGGAGATTTGACAAATTGCAGATAATTTATGTGGAGATGACTGCAGTGACCTTGTTAGTGCTAGTAGCTCTATGTGGAAAGATGCTGGCTCTAAAGAATCCAAAACCAACATGGTCAAGAAAAGAGCGCCTTTCTCAGCCAGAGTAGGAACTCCAAATTCTGCCGACACATGTAATAGATCCAATAACAGTGAATGGCAGATAGATGTTGCGGTTTCAAAAAAACACATTGGCACCCCACATATTTGGAATGAGGAATCTGAGAGTAGCTCTTGTACTAAACCACAAGAAACAATGACGGTAGATGTCATGAGCATTCAAGACATTGGACATGAATATGATATAGATGACAAGCAAGAATATTCATCTTCGTCTAATCATGTGTCTGATAACTTTACTAACAAGTTTATGGAAGCTGTTCATCGTCATCCTCATGGTAATGGTATGCTGAAGTCAACTGAGGAAGCTCTGCTATTCGAAGGGGAACCAAATACTCGTAAAATACAATCATATGTGCCGAAGATGAGAGACCGTTGCAGTCTTGATTCTACCATTACAGAAGCTGAAGAGTGTCGTCCTTCACGTACTTCTTGTTCACAGACTGAAAGTGAAATCAGTTCCATCCGGCATCAGCTTTCAGAGATCGAAAAGAAGCAGTCGGGTTTGATGGATCTTTTACTGGTATATTTTAGATGATCTCCTGTTTTTGTTCTCTTTTTTCCTTTACGTTTTGCTTTCATGCACATGGCTAAGTATGCTTCTTATGTCAATCTTCGGAAGAAAAAAAACCTCCGAGATCATAAAAACATATCTCGTGCAGATGTTTAAGAATGTTCCCTATGATCCCAGAAGACAAATTCTCCTTTCATAAAAAGCGAGCTTCTATGACAAGACTGGCCTAATAAGTAATAACGTTAAAATTTCTTAATGTGTCAAACGATACATGATGTATTGGTGCTTAATAAGTAGCACCAAGAAGGGGTAGGGGTGTTGGGTGTAAGAAAAAGATTATGGAAAGTAGCACCAAATAGAATTGCACCCTGACCTTAATGCCTCAGGGTTATGTTTCTGTCATGTACCTGGATTCATTTGTTTGGGGAAAAAAATTGTTCATGGATCTTTATGGTAATGTTTGTGTAGTGGTCATGTTTGACAGATTGAGTTGATCTACAACTTCTGTAAGCTTGAATATAGCTCAGCACATCTACTCGTGGTCCTGTTTTTTGTTGTGCAAAATTGTTTTTGAGTTATGATGCTTTTCGTAGGGATTCATCACCGCTACCACGGAGAGCATGTCCATCATAAAGTCGAAGGTTTCAAGTTTGGAACATGCTGTCGAAAAAATATCACGTGATCTAGCACATGGAGGCAACCACATGGATTCTTCAAGTAATAGATATGCTGGAAAAGGCCAAGGCATTTCTTCTCCTGAAATTTCTATGACTTCAACTCCTAGGCCATCTGTAGACATGCAAGAGAAAAGATCATCAGCACAGACATCAAGAAAAGCAGGAGCTTGGGAAGGGAAAACCGTGGGAATAAGCAGTAAAAGCAATCCTGTCAATAGAAGTGTTGATTCTAGGAGACGGCCATTATCAATGGTGAACAGAAATAGTAGTGTAAAAGGACCTGAAGAAAGCAATAGGCGGGATCAACAAGACATAAACCACTGTCGGAGTAGAAACTCTGACAGCATCTTTGATACAGTCTCACACAGCAATGCCAGGGAAAACATTAGGAAAAATGACGAGGATATATGGAAATGTGTGAAGGGCTTTCTGTGTGAAGGAGACCTTGAGTCTGCCTACATAGAAGCTCTCTATTCAGGCAACCAATTTCTTTTGACTGAGCTCATTGCTGGAACTGGTCCTGTGCTCGATAGTTTATCTAACAGAACAATCAGCGATCTTCTGACTGCTTTAGCATCACATGTACACGACCTTAAAGTTTTTGAATCAGTAATTCCTTGGCTACAACAGGTAATCTATTTACGCCCTTCCTACAGTTTGATACGTTGGTATTTGTTCACCTCTAGTACTTGTGCAGTTGTGCTTTGGGTTCTATTGTTAAACCTTTGGCGCAATCATCAGTTGATACTTTTTGAATTGTTGCATTATTCTTTCCAATAGAGTTGAAGTCTAATCATGGAAAGCTGTGATTGGGAGGCTGTGTGTGTTTGTGCGTCTATATCTACGCTTAAGTTTTTTCTCAAGTCTTGCTCAAAGATGACAGTGGTTGTACATGGATTAGAGAAATGGCATGACAGAGATCTCAAGTGAAAGACATTAGAGTTGAGTTAATTTAACATACTGACAATAAAAACTAGGATTTGCTATGAGATCCAACGGTATATTCTAGATTCAGGCATTAGCATGGTGTTTTTATAGGTGTCATCGTTGTACTGAAGAATCATTCTGCCAGAGAATATGCTGACATTGTGATGATTTCAATTCTCAGATTGTAGAGTTAAGTGCTGTTCATGGACCAAATTGTATTCCTCTTCCTCTGAAAGTGAGAAGAGAAATTCTAACTGCAATTCAGGAAGCTTTGGATGTAGAGGTTACACATCCTGCAAAGAGAAGACTGGTTGCGCAACTGGCTATGAAATTGCAACAGACCTGGGGTAAGCCCTTTTTTCTTCTTTTCCATTTTAAGTACATCAATCTCACTTACCACCTGATATTTGTTTTTAATTGAAACTTCAATGCTTTTTGAAGGTTTTGAATCGGAGGATAGGATAACTAACTTTTAAATTTACCTTGAAACTGTCCAGATATTTTATCCGATTGATTTAGTAACTTTCTTACTCTGTGTGCTATGATCGTTCTAGATGGTTCAAACACTAGATAATCCAGTAGATATTTGAGTTTGAAGCCAGATAGTACTATTAATCCAGAAATCCTTTTGCTACTTTACCCCCCCCCCCCCCCGGCCCTCCCCAAAAAAAAAAAAACAATTGCTACAGATTGCTTGTTGTTCACTTGTTCTGTTGGCAGCGGTATATGAAATGGCTACTGCAAAACCTGCAAATAGTTTGTGACTAGAACCCTCAACTCTCAACCATTTTACTTTCATAGCTGATATCTTTGGTGTTTCAGTTGTCCTGTTGTTGTCTGACTTGAATGCGCTGCAATTAGTGCATGATACTTGACAAGAAAAGGGTCCCTCCTAGAAAGAGATCTGTGATTCATGACAGGTGCATGTTAGTCAACCCGTAACCATGTAGAGAACAACATTTGCTGTTCTACTTGATAAAAAAGAAGTATTTGAAAAATCAGACAGAAAACCAGGCTAAAGTCTGTAATACAAGACAATTTTATGCCTGAATTAACCTTGAGTGCTTGATATTTGCCTTGTTATTACTCATTGATTCACCATGTTTGCTCTGAGTTCTCTCAGTATTCAGTATAGACATTGTGTTTTAGTGTTAGAATCATTAGCCAACGAACGTAACTGTGCCCAGTTTATCCAATCGTATATACTAATTTCCGATGCCTCAATTACCATCTACTGATTGGCTTCTTCCTGTTGTTGCAGGGAAAATGTCCTTCAATGTCAGCTAAGGATGCTGTACTCCAGATTTGCATGATTTTTGTAAAAACCCTAGTCGTGGTCTTTAATCGTTATCTTTGCCAGAGCTTAGATGCATTTCCTAGTAGCAGAACTTCTTGTACATTGCACATAAATGTTCCTGTCAAATTTCATGGTCTACGTTTGAGCATTACTGTTGTTAATTCAGGTTTTTCTTGTTCTTCATACTACCAGTAATCATAAACAAGAAAGCCAGTAACATTTCATGATTTAATGGGTTACATTTGTGTTGAGCCAACAATCAATATGAAATGGCGTGTCACTTACGCCATCCTGACTTCACAATCAGTCAATTTACGGTTTTGTTCTGATCATCAACATCATCGTCATTACTAGACTGAGACTCATGAAGTAATGAAGAGGTTATCTTCGAGTGCCCGAAACTATAAGCAGATCTTAAGCGAGAGTAGAACCACTAGAAACACAGTTAAACTTAGGGTGTGTTTGGTAGTCGTAGCTGTTCAGGTAGCTTTTAGCTGCTGAGGTAGCTGTTAGCAGTTTGACTAACTATTAGCAGTTAGCAGGTAGCTGTTAGCTGTTGGCTGAAAAGTAGCTGTTAACAATGACATGTTTGGCACGAGCAGTAGCTGTTGAGTTATTAAATTTATATATATCAGAAAATTAGAAAATCGGAAATGCTACTTTCTGGGAGAAATGCTACTTGTAATAGCATTTGCCAAATGCCCCTTAAAACGCTAAATGCTACTTCAAATGCTAATAACAAATGTACAGCCAAACATGTCAAGTAGCATTCTGACTTGGTCAAAACGCTAAATGCTACCTTCTACTTGGTTACCAAACATACCCTTAGTGAGTCTGTCCTGTAATTTGTCGCGAGTTTTACCCACGTAAAGCACAGAGCTGGGATTACAGACCTGACTTGAAAATGACCGAATTGCGAAGAAGCCAGATGGAACTGTAACCATAAGCCAAGCAGGAAAAGGAACGGAGGCATTGTATGCTAGTAATCTAATAGCCTAGTACACTACAGAATAGAACTGTAAATACAGTCATTAGTGTCTGATATATACAATTAAATTGATCACTTTTTAAATCTGTCAAAAATCTGCTGAATGCAGAAACTGGGCTGGGCAAATTGCTATTCCTTTAAGCATTACAGAATATTGCCTCATTTATCCTAATATGACAATGTCAACATCTGATATTATCATAGAAAAAAAGAAAAAACATTATGAGATACCGAGATTTTGATGCGAAACCAGTGCACTACGCGCAGTGAGTCAAAAAGCATTGTCATCTCTGTAGGATCTATTCTGACTCCTCAAATCTGGGGAAGGGCTGAACATACCATATTCATTTTGGGGCTCACTTCTGCTTCTGACATCTCTTCTCCTTCGACGTACTGCTGTTGTGGTTGCTCTGTCAGCTTCACTCTTGGTCGGGCTTTTCTTTTCGACTGGTACAGAAGGAATCTCTTTTGGAGCTTCATAGAGGGTCACTCCTCCACCATTTTGAGCTAATAAAGACATTTCCCGGGTTCCTTCCTGCTCGTAAATTTCTTCAAGAATTTCAACCACTTGACTCATCAAAGGCCGGCCTTTAGGATTTTGGCTGAGGCATTGGTGACCCAGATTGGCCACTCTCATCATGGCCTTAATTGAATACTGCCCATCAATTCTGGCATCTAGAATTCTTAAAAGTTTCTTGTTGTTATTTAAGAGTGGGCGACACCAATCTACCAAATTGTGTTCTCGGCTGGGTCTGCTCTTGTCTAATGCTCTTCTTCCTATAAGCATCTCGAGCAGCACGACTCCAAATCCATAAACATCACTTCTGGTAGTTAAATGCCCTGTAAAAACAGATATCTAAGTTTTTGAGTCACAGAAACAGCATATGCCCTGAAACGGAAAACCGGCAGCCTGGCTATCCATTCTCTCTATATGTCAACTTCTACAACTTGCAGAATAAAACTCCTAGGTTTCACACATGAGATTTAATAATGCATTGTATATGAGGAAATACTAGCATGCGTGTGGCTCTTATCACGCATGATGTGCCATACAGAAAAACCGAAAAATATATAGGATAAATAAGACGGAAAGTGCTCACATACATGTATGTACAGTTAGATGGACTGAGCAAATATTGAAAAGGGAAAAACAAAGTAAACAACAGTCAGATTTTCTAGTCTCAGTCTATCAGATTAATATGGATTCAAAAGTTCATACCCCCTCCCCCCACCTTTATCTTTTCATAACTTACTGGCTCCAGCAAATAATACACAGGGCTTCATATGTTTTCAAATTCAGCTAATTATAGAACACAATCCTATTCGCAGTTTCAATGTCTCTGCGATTTACACACCCAACATCAAGACATTTAATAAACATCAGCACAGTATATTGGAAGTCTTACCAGTCATTAAATATTCGGGAGCTGCATAGCCATATGTGCCCATAACACGCGTCGACACATGGGTTTGGTCCCCCATTGGCCCTTCCTTTGCAAGACCAAAGTCAGAAAGTTTTGCATTGAAATTCTGCATCAAAGGTAAAAGATAAAAGTCAGGACTCATCGGCCAATATCATTCTAATTTAAAAAAACTACTAGGGAAAACGAAAACCATGACACATTAATCTTAAGAAGTCCCCAGCATGAACTATTACCGATCCAAGTAGTTATAAAATTTGTCTAACCTCAAATTTAAGGAACCATTAATAACAACAAACTACCAAGCATGTATACTTTGGGGGCAAAAAGGAGGGGGGGGGGGGAGGGGATTGATATGATAGGCTTCAGAAAATAGATTAGAAGAAGGTTTAGGACGATAAGACTAACCGAATCAAGCAAGATGTTTGACGTCTTAAAATCACGATATATAATTTGCCGCTCCAGGCCATGGAGAAAGGCAAGCCCCTTTGCAGCATCAAGAGCAATCTTTATTCTCCTCAACCAAGTGAGAGTGGACGACATTCCTAAAAAGCAGAGATGATCAGTTAATACAACACTCATGTGAATATTTATAATAAATTAACACACATTTAGGCAAATATGTTAACTTATACTTTGGCCACTTAGAATGATTCAACCTATATCCTTTTACAATTCCACTTCAAAGAGTAAAGAAAAAGAACATACAAAACAGCTGTTAATAAAACTAGTTGGCAAAGTACTAGGTAGAGTAGGTACTGTGTTTGAAAGGAGGCGAAGCATCTCAAGGCGAGAAAATGAATTTCTATATAAATATATAGGTGACAAATTGAACGACTTAAACTGACTGTTCTTCAGAACGGTACCATATCTGTTTGTCAAATGCACCCATACAAAATATTCAGAAGATTCAAGATAGGATTAGTAAGAGGCTGTCAGAAAAAAGAGATAGTAGTACGAAGAACCAGGTCCGGAATTTAACATTAACTAAATTTAAGGCTAGAGGTTAGAAAATAGCAAAACATGACCTAAGAAAAGAGAGCACAGGTATCTCTCCTTTTTTTTTTTTTACTTTCTTCTTGATGGGATTGATGTGGTATCTCTTCGGCCCTAAACATTCATCTAGTATTCACAATATATGTTCATTAATATACGATCTTAGAAATGACAGTCTTCCAGCCACTCAATAGTCACTTACTGCGGAAAAGATGTTTCTCAAGGCACCCAGATGCCATGTATTCATAGACCAACAGCCTGTGCTCATCTTCGCAACAGTATCCAATCAGCCTTACAAGGTTGGGATGGCTAAGTTGTCCCAAGTAGCTAACTTCTGCCTGGAAAACAGAAGGTCTATTGTCAGTATACAGCAGTTACATTTCAGAAATGCATGATTAGTCAATTTTAATCCATGCCAACATACCATAGCCATATAGATCATCGCCACAAAGATATTTCATGTTCTCCTGATTTCTTATTTTGATCGAAACGATTATAGGACAATCAAAAAGTTAAAATACCAGATATTTCTCCAAGAACAAAACCTTTTAGAAATGTACAAACTACACCCACTTTATTTTCAAAAATGAGAAAACTGAAGTTAGAAACTGCTGCAGCAAATGATCCACAGCGATTGTCCAGAACCAACAGCATTTATACGACAGATCACAGAGCTTCTAAGTTCTTAACAAATATTGTACGAGATAGCATGATGGAAAAATGAACAAGCATGTGAAGCTCTGGAACCAATGAATGGCCAGACAACCTACAAGGTCTGTATTGAAACATCCAACGTAACATAACTGAACAAGAATAACATATAAATTCAGTTCTATCCATGTAATCAGCAATTTAAGACCATGTTTCAGTTCAGGTCAACGTAACCAGTACTTGTTGAACTTTCAGATTATGCCTTGTTATACATATAGTTTGATGATTGCTGTGTAGACCACTATGCAGGTCTACTTGGATTTTCAACAGCCTTAACACCTAGAATTTTAGTTGCATTTGACATATGAATTGAAACCTAGTTAATTGGGTGGGATGTTAGCCATAAAACATGTACAGCCACTAGGATGAGTTAATGGCACTCAACTAACAAAATACGAGTAATGAATACAAACACATCAGACAAGAGTTGTACGAAGAAGTACCAGCCACTCTCTGTCCCCTTGGAAACCATTGGGGTTAAGTTGCTTGATAGCTACTTCAATGGATTTGTATCCTGGCCTCACTGCATCATCTATTACTCCTCTATAAACAACCCCAAAGCCACCTTCCCCTAGTATAAGATCTGGCCGAAAGTGCTTTGTCGCTAACTTCATCTCCTCAAAAGAAAATATGTCAACATTACTATAGCCAGGATTCTGGCGCAGTTCTTTCACATCTTTGGGAGTATACAAAATACTTGGGCTCCTATTACCCCTTGTATCCGATTTACTAGTTGATGTGGTTGTAGATTGACTTGACACAGGAGCTGTCCGAGCACATCCATGCCCATGACCACCTCCACCTGCATAACAGTAACGGAAACTGAGAATCTTTCACTCAAAAGAAAAGGCCAAAGATACAGGCCATCACAAAACTTCGCAAAATTAAATGATGGATCCTCATATCTCGAGAACCAAGTAAATTACAAAACTAATGATGACTCTTGTATAATCCCACATCCTAAATGCAATCAGACAAGCAAAACTTATACTCCATCCATCGCAAATTAAACTTCCTACTTCATTTGAATATGTGAGAGGTTTTCAAATGAAATACGAAGTTTATAGTGGAACAGAGGGCGTAAATCATATTGAATTCATAGTTTAAGGAAATACGAACACCATGCAAAGCCCTATATGATTAACCAATGGTTGCACCATCAACGCAGCATAAATATTAACCCAACAATCCGAATTTCAAACATAATTCTCACACAGAAGAGCCTCCAAAAAGCATGCTGCTGCTGCTGCAAGCAGGGTAACAGAACCAGATATAGGCAGCCTTTTAGATGCCAAGAGAAATGAACGGTTTTTAAGTGACCCTTCACCGAGATAGGAACGAACATCTACAACCTCGTGAAAAAGATAAATGAGCAGATAATACTCAAACTATTTCAAATCAATTCCCTATATCCCAATGCCAAACGACCAACAACACTCAAATCAAATTCATTCAAAGATACCCCCAAATGCCCCCAAAACATGTATCCGTAAATTCTAACAAAATTTTCGAACCAAATTCCCACATGGCAAACAGTCTCATCATCATAGCAATCAGAAAAGTATGATCCATTTCTTGTCAAAACTCGGAAATCATTCAATCCCCTACATGACTATAACTTATGTCATACGCTAAACAATCAAATCCTGTTCATCCATCACTTAATCAAAACAACAAGACTTTCATAATAAAAAAACCGAAACAAACAACATCGTCAACAGGTCAATATTATAACACACAAGGCATCATATTGACTCTTCAACGTTTCAAGTTTCAACACCAACAACCCATCATCCAACCAAAACAATCAACCAAAGTACCAAATTCAAAAAATCGAGTACAATGCATGATCAAATCACTACACAATTATTCCACATTCATCAACACAACAATCCCTAATCACAATACACAATACGCCGAAAACGCCTTAACAACAACAAAATCAAACCCATGATCATACCACATAAAAAAAACAAATTCATGAAAAAGAAGAGTAAGAAAGGTATAAACCTTTAGCATGGTGTTGTTGTTGTTGCGGCGGGCGGCGAAAATGGAAATGATGAGGAAACTGGTGATGCAAATGCTGTTGAAACTGATTATATTGTTGGTACTGCAAATGAGGTTGTTGTTGTTCTTGAAGAGAAGGTGCTCTTTGTTGTTGTTGTTGTTGGGGTTCTGGAGAACTAAAACACATCCCCATGAATTTCAACCCACCACCACTCTTCTTCTTTTGTTGTTGTTGTTGCTTCATTTTACCATCAAATTTTGACATTTACAAACTCTACTATCCCCCCCTTTCCAAAAATAATAAAAACCAAAAAAAAAAAAACAAGAAAAAAAAAAGAGAGAAGAAAAACTGGGCAATGAATTAATGAAGAAAGGGACAATTAACTGTACCCAAAAAAAATGTTGATTAATATCACATAATCATACACTAAAATACCCAGAAAAAGTTAACCCCAAAGTTTCAAACTTTCTTCATAAAATTGATCATTTACCAAAAATGCCCCTCATGAAAATGGGGGCAATGCAATGTAAAGGGGCAAGATCTGATCTGGGTATTTAGGGGGTCGCCGGAAAATGGCCGGAGCTCCGGTGAGGTGGCCGGAGAAGGTGAAAGATTGCAACTTTTTTTTTTTTGGTGGGTTTTGATTAATTTTAAATTTGTTTTAAAAAAAATGGAGAGGAAAAAAAAGAAAAAAAGAAAATGAGAGGGTGAAAGTTTTGGGGAAAATGGAGGAGGAGGAAGAAGAAAGGAGTTAGTTGGTTATTATTAATCGGAAGAAAGGGCGCTGAAAACGGGATACCATGAGAGAGAGGAGAGAGGAGAGAGGAGGAGAGAGGAGAGAGGAAGAGCTTAAACTTTAAACCTCTTACTTAACGACCGTTTTTGGTTGTTTGAATGTCGGTTGTCTCTCTGTCTATAACTCCCATTTTATGCCATTTTCAGTACGTTTGTCACAATCACAAGTCACGACTGTGGAGATATTAACTATACACTGAACTATGAGTGAAGTACCGTATGGAGTCGAGTCGTGGTTTTTACGCTATCGGGATTGAATTTTACATGTCTATATATGAGTTGGAGTTTCTGATGTTGTTTCAAGTTGAGAAGTGTAAAAATTGATTTGATGAGTGACAATCGTTATGTACGGAGGCGATTCTGTATTTTACTTATTTGGAGTGTATATAAACCTTGGATTTGACGCATTTCTTTTGTTTAGAACGTTGGCATAAGTCAGTTGAGAGTTGAGAGTTGAGAGTTGAGAGTTCTCCGTGTGTTTGTAGATTGTCCTTTGCTCGAAATCTATTTCTTCACTTCAAAAAAAAATAAATGGGGTTCGGGTAAAAGTTCCAAATGGTAAGAATAGTGAAAGTTAAGTAGTCATGAATTGGCAAGAGTAAAGCCTTGAGATTGTGTTCATAATTTGTAGTGCCATACCAAATTCTCGAAGTTGGCTATATACGGCAGACACGTGGATAAGAATGCGTAGATTCAAACCTAATACAATCGATAGTTCGGTCTAGGTTATGTTTTTAGTTACTCTTTGCATTTCTTTGGTGATGAGACATACGGAGTACACTATATACACTGCTTTTTAGTATGGAGAGATGGCTAAAAACAGGTTTTAAAGCTGTTGCCATCGATCTTTTATTAATTATATTCTTTTTTTTTAAGTATTATTAATTATATTCTTTGACGCTAATAGTAAATTGGCACACGAGAGGATCAACATATAGCTAAGACCTTTCTCGAAAATAAAAAATTACTCTAAAGATTAGTAAGTCTAAATATTACCAAGCCTTAATATTTAATTTCAGGATTTACAATCTAAAAAGACCTTCTGACTAAAGTATAGCACTTGTTATTAGTTAATGTTGTCAATCAACTTGTTTAATGATTAAGCCTTGTATTAGTGAAGGTGCACCAGAAAATCTACAACAACCGACCAAGTACGTAAATGAAGAATAATGCAAGCATAATTAGGCAATTTTCAAAACATGTTCTCACATTTACGTATCTCAATCTGCATGCATAACACGATCATAATGCACGTAATATAAAAATGCCAAATTATGTTCTTGTTATGCTGATGATGTTTGGCCATGTACGGCCGAAATGTGAACTACACAAGTACTTTCGAAATGATTATTTCACCATGACAAAAAAAGATTTAAATATAGTTTCGAAATAATTTAGTGTCGGATAATATAGATGTAAATTATTTCATAAAACTGTTAATAGCGTTGGATGAAAAAATATGGAAAAGTATGACGAAAAATAGAATACGAAATGAATTACTACGTACTTGAGTGTAAAAACCAAATAATTTAGGAATGAAGTTGTTGTTCTTAAACATGATTGCCAACTTTGAGGATGATAATAATTGGTGCGACTAAAATGCAATCACACCAAACATTGCTCTCTCAAATGACATAACAGTTGCTGAGCTTGAACATGATTTTGATTTTCTATATATCACTTGACAACTCGTATTTCAGATGCTAAGAGACTAACGTGTATTCGCAAAACAAGCGACTGAACTTGCATACTATAGAAAAATCGTTATGAAACACTTCACATCGCTCTTTAATTGATGTTTTGACATAACCATTTGACTTCTGTTCCATTTTGATATGATGGATTACTATTGATCAAGAACAAAAAAATGGATCATTCAGGAAAAAGATACAATTAATCCTGAAAATTTGTTCGCAGGGTCTGAGTATAATGCCTATAGGGTACCACCAGTATAATGGTTCAGGCGTTCAGCATTCAGCGAATGAAGCATGTCTGAGGATCAAAATCCGAGTATCCAACATCGACAAAACAAAGACCATCAGGCGGTGCAGGGGGTGCTGTAGCTCGTCTACATGTAGCTTCCATCAGCTTCAATAAAACATCATCTTCAGAACCTGCAGCAGCTTCCCTGACTACTGTTGCGACCAGCACACGTATCATCTGCATAAACAGTAGACACCATTGGTACGTGGGAGAGTGCATGTACGACTTTTACATGTGCAAAACATAACCATTGCACATCAACACAAGAGACGGTAAGAACTCAGTAGGGCATCTTGGAAAAGTATACGACATGGAAGAGGTCGCTTCTGGAATAGGGATTTGACAATATATGAGCTGCTGTGCAGACAGTTGACACACTATATCCTGCAGTATCATCGCTCTGTCACTCTGATGTAGAGTGATTAGATAGCCTTCGTCGAAAAAGACTTCATCTTTAGAAAGTCAAGATCTTGACTTTACTTTTAGAAAGACTTCATTAAAAAAAGAGTTGACGACTTGACGCATAGAAAGTCCAGACACCAGAGTCCGGAGGTTTGCAAAGAGTA
Organism: Spergularia bocconei; assembly: GCA_963457585.1. Lineage (NCBI taxonomy): Eukaryota > Viridiplantae > Streptophyta > Magnoliopsida > Caryophyllales > Caryophyllaceae > Spergularia > Spergularia bocconei. The sequence continues at coordinate 5,289,457 of OY734951.1, read as the reverse complement.
GAATTCTGATTAAAGGTTCTAATTGGAGTGCCATAATAAGTTCAAGAAAAGGGAGATTCAAACAATTAAAAAAAAATAAACTAAATTTTGCTTCGTAAAAAGGACCTGCACTTGTGATACTACGACTTCACGAATAAAAGATACTCCCTCCATGCCAAAATATATGACGTTTTCAAGTTACGAGACAAGTTTTGACTTTCAGTTTCATGAAAAAATATCTTGTCAAAAATTATAAAAATTATACCATTGGATTCGTTATAAAATATAGTTTCACATGATCATAATTTCATAATTTTTACCCTTATATTTTGAGAAATATCGAAGTTCAAAGAAGTGTCTCGTAACTCGAAAACGTCATATATTTTGAAATGGAGGGAGTACTTATCTGCGATGCAGTTTCTGATACTGACCTAATACTTGTTATAAAGGCTATGGAAAGAACTTAACAAATGCAAAATACCATATGCAACTCAAGTTTCTGTGATGGAAGAGATTATATATTTAATGAACAAGAAATCTTGTTCCTCAAATTCTAAAGCTGAATGAATTTCATTATCAACAAAAACTTCGTAGAAGGCAATCGATTAAGGTTATTTACCCTTCGTAAGAAGCGGTTGGCCACCAGCTCCACACACATAATTTTGGTACCATCTGCATGCTCCTGCCAACAACATCACTACTGTCAGAAACTAGGCATCAGAAACAACAACTACTTCATGTTTGTACGTTGATCATCTTTCTCATAAAAGTTACTATTTCAGCCTATCTGGACTAGTTATGAATCATGAATCAGTCGGAGCAATCCTCGAGGTTTTACATATGAGTACATTCCATCGCTCGGAACTTTTTTCTGCTTACAAAGATTGTTTGTTTTTCAAAAGTATGAGAAAGATATCGCAATAGGTGGGATTTGTATAGGTTGTTTTACATGAAGTCAATGAACACCCCACATAAACAGAGCTTCAGGCTTCCATAGACCTAATGGTCGATATTATTCTCATCAATATTTTGCCTAGTGTTATAAAATAGGGATAGCTGGATATATATCACTCAGAAGTATATTCAAAATACCTTATTTAAGCAAGGCAATGTAGCTTCAGTTGCTCTCGCATGATAGACAAAACACTCAGTTGCTGGTCCACTGAAACATTGAAATAGCACATCTACTCATATTATTAACCTTACAACTGAAATTTAATGAGAAAATAAATATATGAAATATTGAATTATGCAAACAAAACGGAGCAGCAATCATGAAGAGATTATAAAGATAGGAAAACACAGGAAACTGCAGTTTATCCCACAATTCACCAGGGTTTAGATGATTGCAAGTTCGGAAAAGGCGTGTATTATTATAGCTTCACCTGGTAGCAGCATATAACACTTACGTATTTCTGGAAGCTTTGGTGTCTCGGGCAAACATCTTGTAGGACAGCAACTTTCCTTCTAATTGCCTAAGAAGTTGATCAACTTTTGAGATGGAGAAATTCATCGGTTTCTCAACCCTATCCAAGTCGTCATCACTGGGAGAATCGTCAGTCTTCTCAATAATATCTTCCGATGATACACTTTTGTACGATTCCCGAATCTTAGTGGAGCAAATATGTCCTTTACAATCTTGATTCTCATTTATCCCTTCACTAATTGGAAAAATGTAAAGATACCGCCTCCACTTCGCACAGAAATTTGGATGAAATGCACGCGATACCTACAGCAGAATTGAGAATTTATGTTCATACCAATACTTTTAAGACTAAATTTGTAGGTAAAAAGAAAAAAGGGAAAAAAAAAACAAGAAAAAGTGCAGAAGATCTTTTTCCCTAGTACAGATTAATGGGATAGGAGATTAAGGTATTACCTTAGAGATTGTAACTACACGGAGTTTTCCAGGCGCAGCAGCATTGATAGCACGTTCAATGTCCTCAACTTTTACATCTTTTCGCCAAGTATCTGTTCATAGAAAAGCAAACATCAAAGTCTGCCAATAGACTAGATTTAAAGCTACTGGACCCTGACACAACTTTTTGCCATGAATATCTTTTTTAAAAAGATAGATTGTTACTGACAGTTTTAGCTTGATGTCTATCCAGATGGAATCTAACAATACAACAATTTTGCACAACAATTTATTCTATACATCCTGTACTTGGAGTGTCATAGGACTACTCATAGCAGTTTTCGCAGAACCTAAAGGTACCTACCAGGGCAATATCAGTATGCATATAACAGATGTATAGAGCATGAATGTCGAGATTACATCTACATGCCTAACAGCTGTCATTTTTAGCAGCATAGGTCTCTTCTTCAACTTATAGAATATAGATGTATGGTCATACCCTCCTCCTTTCTGGGTTCAGATGATCATATTGGGCGGGGTAAATGCCAGCGCAGTTGCACATCCCTCTCTAGCCTCCACCCCCCGTCAAAACAGTGAAGAGAAGGTACAAAAGTAGAAAAGGTGAAACTCAAAGATTCAGACAAAGTGATGCATGGCAATAAGATCATTTGAGGATTGGCAGTAGATTGAAAGGTGCAAAGAATCGAAATTAAAGCCCATGGTGTGCCATAGGCTATTAGGCTTTCATAGTTTCATGGTTCTGACATTACACATCCACATACAGGATGAAAAATAGAGACTATAACTCAAGTGATAGCTCTTAGTCATGCCAAAGCATAAGCACACATAGGGACCAGGTGATTCAGAACAGCAAAAACAAATAATCTGACAAATGTCATCTATTTCTTCAATCATACATCACAAGATATCTGCTATTGTGTATAATACTGAACTTACATCCTAAGCTAAGACTTGCTCTAAGAGGGCACATACGTACATAAGGAGTGCATGTGATATTCAAAGTATTCACCCAGACACCAGCTTGAAAGAACATTATACACCCTAAAGAAGCTTTTTTTTTTTTTTTTTTGAATTCGTGGAATTGTCAGCTTTGTACAAGGGTGAATTCCAAAAACCTTTACAAAGACCATTCTAAAAGATGAACATTCTAAGACGGACAAGTACAGAGGTGGTGGGCTGAACATGTCCAGATGCCAAACAGCAATAAATGAGGAGCAGACATTGTAGATTATCATTTGGACGTATGATTTCTACAATTACCCATCAGACAGGTTCCCACGGTTTCTATGGATTTGTTAGAGGTAGGCATAGAACAGACAATGTTAGAGCAGGAAGTTCTTCTAAAACAACAATAACAAACAGTATTTGAGATCAACGGTACCCATATTAACATACAAAATGAGCAAACTTGGTTAAGTCCGGTAACCCCTTTGTCTGTCCGTCCAGCAACAACAGCCATCCCTTCAAGTGGTAAACCCTTAGCCTTCAGCTGTTGAGCTTTCTTGTCATCAACAAAAGTCCCAATGGATCTCTCAACCAGTCTGTATACACGAAAGAAGGTAGTTAGACTAACGGCTTGGGAGATGGCAACATGTACACCCTACATTGTCAGCCCCAGAAAGGCCAACAATTGAATCGACCAGTATACATCCCAAACAAGGTACGGTTTGACAAGGTCCAAGATTAACAACGCCGTTCCCCTGGCTAGCCGGGGCCTTAAGAGGGACTCACCAAGATAGTATTTCATCCACAGATGTAGAAGAAAACGCCATTTCCTTTAGGTACAAACTATTTGAAGCTAAACATGGAAACTTAGTGGCATGTAATCAAAGCAGCATAGCCACAAAGCCACTCCCATAATAAAATTCTAAATAAAATTTTTAAAAAAAAAAAAGAGAGAAACAAAAAAGCACTCGACAAAGGACTATTCAAGGAAGCAAATAGAGTTTCAGCAATTCAGTATCAATTATCTTGGAGAAGAGCCAGAACGCATCTCTAGAAGGCAGGCAGAAAAAAAATTGGAAGCATGTTGAATGAACAAATGACTATTGTGAAAAAGTTTATATAGACCAATCTTTACTCAATCTCCACCACTAGCCAAAATATGAGAAGTGCGAATGAAAAAGTAAACATTGAGAGGAAAGGCGAGAAAAGACTTCAAGCCATGCTTTTTACTAAGCCGAAGAGCTTGTCTTTCTAAGCTCTTTTAAAAAGAGAGGTCTGCAGATCTTCATAAACAACATTAAGGAAGAAAATGATTATATCTTTTACCAGACTCATTTTGATAACTGTGTTGAGGATAGTGTTGACTAATTGGTACTTTACAATATAAAAAGTATAGATATTTTACTGAACCGTTTTGAAAAGGCCCACTAAACTATTTGCACTTCTTATGATGTTACGTAACAGTCTGTCGATGCAATTCTAGACTTAATATTTGTCATCGCTTGTCCAAAAACAACCTCTCTATACTTTCAACATAAGGGTAAGGTTTTGAGGCACAAGGGTAACCTAAATGTTTGTGTATAATGAAGACTGTCAGTCTAAAAGAGATCATCATGTACAAAAAGTTGAGGAAGCCAATAGAAGATACCTTTTTTTGGTATCATTGGGCAAACTCCAGATCATGCAAAAAAAAAATAATGAAAAAAGGGGCAAATATTAACTCTTCAGCCCTACTTTTCACCCCCCAAAAAGGTACTAATCATACTATGACAAGAATAATTCTTGCTAGCAAAAATGACTTGTCTTTTGAAAGACAAATCATCAATCCTCACAAGCTCTTTAAAGAAGAAAATACATGAATGATGAGGAGAAAAATTTATGGTTAAGTAAATAAAGTCCAGGGATAACAGAGGAGAAAACAGTTGCACTTGGCAACCAAAGACGGGGATATGGAAAGGTTAGTTCGGGCCCACTACCCAATATACTCCAACAAATTAGATATACCATGTTAGAACCTCAGCTGCAACTAAAGCAAGATTATTAAAGGTCACGGGTCACCAGAATAATGATCATGCAAAAATACTATGTTGGGACTCATGATAGATTTCTATAGAGCATTCAGACTATGAAGCCATGATATACATCACCAAGAAGAATCAAACTGACAAGTGTGTTTACTTTATCAGCTCTACATTCATAAATCCATGTGCAGCCATCTACGTGACGAGATGGCCTGTCTATCAATGGCGGACTTTGAAAAACTGGGACTTCAACCCCAATCACGGAAATGTGACCAAAGTTTTAGGTAGTCCAAAGCAGTTGGAAGGGTGGATCAGGATAAGTGTTTGAATAATGTGATGGATGAAATGAAAACATGGACTACAGAAGAGATACCAAAGATTTGGATGAATTGACAAAAAAAGGAGAATGGGAAGAATTAGATGAATTGGAGAAAGTATCATCTTCTAATGTTTAACTTAAGTAGCATAATATATTTCTTTGCCAGGTACGGAAGGATATGTCGGAATTACCAGTTGCATAGATAAAACAAACAAAAAAAAAAAAAAAAGCAGCTCCTAAAGAGGTTCACAACCGTGAATATTTTCATACAAATCCAAAAGCCAAAGATGGAAAAGCCAAAAATATCATCAGGAAATAAAATGCAATGGTCAAATTCTCACAAGGATAATAGTGAGCCAGTGACACCCAAAACGAAGATAATAACTGCAAAGCTAGGGAGGGCAGAATGGCAGACACGAAAAGGCCACATGAAAAATACATAGAAATTGAAGATATAAGTCACATGTAATTACTATCATGGTGTGCTGCATAGAGGATCACAAATCACCTCTCTTAAACGATAAAGACTCAAAATGTAGTATGGGTACATACCGCTGAACAGTGTTTAAATCAGGCTGCTTCTGCCATCCATCAAAGTACGCCCCATGGTAAGACAAAACTATCTTATATGTCACTCTGGCCCACCTTCCTAACTGATCCTCAGGCAAATTAATGTCTGGGGAATATTCATCAGAAGTTCCCACTACATCGCCCTCAATCTGAACCTTCACATGTTAAAGACATGATACACATGAGCACAAGATATCATCAAATAGACATGGAAAACACACTGAACAATACCAGATGCCTTACAACTTACAAGTGCCAGCCATTAAGTAATCACCCAAAATAAAGGGAATATGACATCACTATCTAGTCTAAACCATGGAACAAGGTTAAAAAGGTACATGCTAACGCCAGATCTTCCTAAATGTTCTGAGACAAACCACTGTTAATGTTGATCAAAGCATCTACGAAATGGTAAATCTCAAATGCTTATTGATAATACATTTCAAATTTTTGAAGAAATAGAATCAGCAAGTTTGTGTACACTTAAATAGAGCATTACAAGCAGTTGCCCCATATACGAGCGGAACTTTCTTTGGCAGGCTGTATAGCTAGGCTTTTTCATTTACTTTAATAGCTGTAAACTAATCTTAATTCAGCTTATCACAAAATATTGAAATGCCTATTTGTGCCGTTCAACTGTTATCCTTAAAAGTCCCCTTGGATTCAAAGTACAAGCCTGCATGATTTCAGCAAATTTAAACTGCAAAAGGTATACACCCTCCACAGTCCACCCCCTTCCCAAGTCGCAGTCTCAAACAAACATTATGGTTGGTTTTATAGTTCATATCCTTCGTGAATATTTCCTATGAGAGTGGTGGTGAACGAAAATCACCTCTGAGACCAGGGGGGAATGAAAAAAAAAAACCTCGGTTCTGCTATTACCTACCTTAGTTCCAAATAAGTCTGACAAGGACGAGCTCCCATTTACCAAAGCTGAATAAAAATCATTCACCGGTGCCCAAGGCCTATCATACATATACTCGTAACATTCCCTACAAAAGATGAAGCCAAACAAATGAACAAAAAACATATACTCAGCAACCTTGTCATGGAAAACAGCTAACGAATAAACATACTCCCATACATAGCTAGTCTAGCCTAAGGCATGGAAATCAAGAGTTGCCCTATAAGCTTCAAAAAGACTCAACTAAACTCGCCAAGGTTCGAGAGGGACCGTTGCCCCAGGAAGACCCTCCCATTTTCTGGCTCTACCACTACTGCAAGCTCCTATATTTTCCCTAGTAGGGCTACAAAAGTGTCAACTTTTCAAGTTCAGAAACATAATAACCTCCATTTCATTCAATTTATTAATCGTTTGGTTTGAATATGTGAGACGATTTCAAACAAGAATCCTATAATTGAAAGAAAGGGAGGGAGTACTTTAGGTCTCAAACAAAAACCTGGGTCAGAAACATATACTGATGACATTCCCTGAAAACGTAATCAACAAGACAAAAACTTTGGAAGAGAGCAACACCCACAAAATCAAATATAAACCCCTTTTCCCCAATTATAAAAATCAAAACATTTCAATCATTAGAATCATCACCCAGTGCAATGCAGCATCAAACTGTAACAAAATTCCATATACATACAAAATTAAGAGTGTTCTTGACGATGAGCAACAGTATGATGAAGCAGTAGAGAGGGGGGGAGAGAGAGAGGAACCTGGCATTCCAACGAAGATGTTTGGAAGGATCAGAGTGAGGATAGTGATGATGGGGTTTCTGGGTTTGCGTCATCATGAAGCTTCGAAGCCTTCTGCTTACACACCCCTCAGATTTCAGCACTTCGGGAAGAGCAGACGGAAAGAGAAGGCCTTTGCTCAGGAGTTTCATTAGCAATGGTGAGAGTAGCCCCCTCTTCTTAACAAAATTTTGATGTCACAACAAAAAAAAAAAATCGGAAAATTCACGTGTTACCCCTTCGATGAGTAAGGATCCTTACACTTTGAGGGTTCGAATATGGTATCCCTATCCCTTAACTTTTGCAACTTGTTAGTTGTAACCTCCGAAGGTCTGAATTTTGGGGTTTGCACATGGTACCCTAAAGAAAATGGATGACCGTCAGTTTTTCCGTAAGTGAGTACGTGTCTATCATGAAAAAAAAATCAATTTTTTTAAAAAAGAAAATTTAAAAAGATTCCCCCAAAAAAACGAACTATTTTTCGTAAACGGTATCTACAAACTTTCAAGGGTGCGTACATAGTAAAATTTCAAGGGTGTACATATGGTACCCCTAAAGCAATAAGGATCCTCTGTCCCATTTCATGTCCCACTCCATGTACCCCTCCAATCAGATTTCAGAAAACCATTAATTTTATAAAGTAAAATGTATTTGTTTAGATTTAATTGTGAAATTACAAGCCTCTGATTGAAGGGGTACAAGGAATGGAACATGAAATGGGACAGAGGATCCTCATTGCCCCTAAAGTCTTAAGCTTTTTAAAATCGTACAAATGGTACCCCAAAATTATAGGAGTTTGTGCATGGTATCCAAATCCCAAGTACTAAAAACCTAGCCGTTGAAAGTCTCATTCCCATGTGTTTTGCTAGCTCATGGTCACTAAATATGCAAAGAGTTTAGTCGGAAACAAATAATGCTGAAGAAAATGTGGATGTGTTCTCTAAAGGGCCAAATTAATTTCAACTACATAATGTATTAGTTTTTATAGCCAATGAAATTTGTGTATCATGTGTGAACTCCCATAGTTGATGAGTACCATTGGCATATGCCAGACCAGAAGAGGTTTCACATTCATTTCTAGCAAGAAAGCAGAAAGCTAGTAAAGTAAAGGCACTCGATTAGCCGGTTTAACGCTACGACCCTTATTCCAAAGGGTAGAGATGAATCCCCTGTTACGGAAAAGATATTTGTATACGGGAACTTGTTTATATGTTCACAATGTACGTGGAATAGGCATTAGTACGTATAGTTTCTTTTCCTTTTGTTTTGTAAAGTGTATCTAGGTTTTCCTAGTTTTCGTGTTGTGACGCCTTGTTTTCCAAGGCTCATCTTTTGTATATATACTTGTGATTATCAATGAGAAGGGACACGAATTCTCACACACACATAAAATACGTTTGATTTACTTCATATGGTAAATCAGAGCTAGGTTAACACATGCGTAAGGAAGAAAATTCTTCCACTCACGGTGATAACAGGAAAGAAGCGACTCCTCCGACGAGCCTTGTTCCATCCGGCGACGAAGGCGAACCCATGAAGGGCGATGACCGCAAGAAGAAGGCGGTTACGAAGATTGAACCGATGGCTCAACTTGACCAGGTGAAATTCACGAATTACAGGTGGGAAGACCATCTTTGTGATACTATGGCGAACAATCGAGGAGGTCGAGGCGGCAGAGGCAAAGATCGTGGTGGTTATGGAAGAGGTGGCGGACGTGGTAGTGGCGTCCGTGTTAATGCGGCTGTGAACTCTGGTTTTCGAGGCAAGGCGAGAATTTCTAGTAGCGAAGGTAATGAGATTGATCTTAATGCCCAGTCTCAAGAAGAGTGGAACGAGCAAGTAGTGATGTGGAGCGAAAAGAAATCAGGTGGTTCCGAACGACTCAGCGATAACGAAAATGACTTATGGATCATAGATACGGGAGCCAGTCATCACTTGACTAGAAATCTTGATTTGCTTTGTAATATTGTTAATATTGAACCATGCTCAATTGATTTACCGAATGGGCAATCGACCCTTTCAACAAGAAAGGGCACAATCAAGCTACTGGGAGGCCGCCTAATTTTGAAAGATGTGTTATTTGCATCTAACTTTAATTGCAATTTGATCTCCGTCTCGCAATTGATTCGGGATTCGAAATTTGTCTTACAATTCTCTAAGAACTTGTGTATGATACAGGACCCAGAAACGAAGACGGTGATTGGATGGGGTGACCATTGCGAGGGACTCTATTATTTACGAGTAACGAAACCAATCCGAGCGAACAGAGCAAGCAAAGATGGTGAAACGGCGAAATTATGGCATGAACGACTTGGGCATCCGTCATCCAAGATAGCAAAGTATTTACCGTACTCTAGTAGTAATGGTGACGTATTTGATAGTCGTTATTGTGCGAAATAGTTTTCGTAAAAGCACAAGGCTGATTCGATCTTTGATCTAATACACTGCGATTTATGGGGTTCTTATACGAAAAATGCTTCATGTGGTTCTCGTTTTTTTCTTACTATCATGGATGATTTTTCGAGGTGTGTTTGGGTGTATTTGTTGGCAGCGAAATCGAATGTGGTAAGGAGAATGAAACATTTTTTTGTTATGATTGAACGTCAATTCGGTAAATTGGTTAAAATTGTTCGGAGCGACAATGGTACTGAATTTAAGCCCTTGGCTGAATACTTTGCCGAGAAGGGAATTATGTTCCAAAGTTCGATGGTTGACACGGCACAACAAAATGCACGTGTAGAACGAAAACATCGGCATATATTGAATGTTGGGCGTGCTCTTCGATTTCAAGCTCGACTTCCGATATATTCTTGGGGTGAATGTGTCTTGATAGCAGCTTATCTAATCAATCGAACCCCATCAGAAATTTTGGGCTGGAAAACGCCTTTCGAATTATTGTATGGTAAGCCTCCTAACTTTGATAATTTGCGAAAATTCGGATGCTTATGTTATGCTAGAAATCTGAACAGAGCACGAGACAAGTTCGCAAGTCGGAGCCGAAAGTGCGTATTTCTTGGCTATCCTTTTGGGAAAAAGGGATGGTCAGTATTTGATTTGGAGTCTGGGGACCATTTTGAATCACGGGATGTGGTGTTTGTCGAGCATACTTACCCGTTCGATGTCGGACAGGTTGATTTAGATGAACAGGACCTGTCAGATTGGTCTTTCGGCCACATCCCGAGTAGCCCTGATGAGGGTCTGATCACGAAGACAGGAAGGGATGAAGAGGCGGCAGGGGGGGAGTTTGTCGAGCTCGGCCCCTCTGTATTGAGCAGAGAAATTGATGATACCGATCGAAAGAATAACGGAGACAAAGAAGCAACTATGGTGATTGATCAAACAGGGGCAATCCATGACCAAGTAGTGACGAACAATGAAATTGGGGTATGTACTCACGAGGATTCCGCGATTGATCAGGGAATGGTGGAGGTCGACCATACTGAGGCACCGATGGGTATTGAGACTGGCAATGATATAAGTGAAAGTGAGACTGGCAATGATATAAGCGAAAGTGAGGGATCTAGTAATGAAGAAAATAATGACGATGGGAATATTGATAGTAATGATCAGAATGAGATGGGTAAGGGACATCGAAAGAAATTTCCGAATGTTCGACTTCGCGGTTTCGTTACTCATACGGTAGTTCGTCCCTCGTGTACATCTCTTCGATCTTCGTCTTCAGGTAGCGGTTCCCTATCTCGAATTTTGTTGATTGTAATCGATTTAAACCACGACATCGTAGTTTTTTGGCCTCTGTCTCTTCAGGGCATGAGCCAGACAGCTTTTATGAAGCAGTCCGAGATGAGAAGTGGCAGAAGGCAATGAATGAGAAGATACGTGCTCTTGTTGAAAACCGAACCTGGACACTAACCACGCTTCCAGCCGGGAAGAAGGCAATCGGGAGTAAGTGGATTTACAAAATTAAGTACAAATCCGATGGTAGTGTGGAGCGATATAAGGCACGACTTGTGATTCGAGGCGATCATCAAATTGAAGGAATAGATTATAATGAAACATTTGCACCAACCGTAAAAATGGTTACCGTACGAACATTATTGGCTATAGCGGATGTGAAGAATTGGGAGCTACATCAAATGGATGTACACAACGCCTTCCTTCATGGAGAACTAGACGAGGAAGTATATATGAAACTGCCCCCGGGTTTCGAAGGGTCGAATTCAGGGAAGGTATGCCGATTAAACAAGTCCTTATACGGATTGAAGCAAGCACCACGATGCTGGTACGCAAAATTGTCTTCGGCTCTTGTCGATTATGGGTTTGTTGTTTGTAAAAGTGATCACTCTTTATTCACTTTGGTACGCGGTGCTGTACGATTGCATATTCTGGTCTACGTAGATGATCTTGTTATTGCTGGGAACAACAATGATGCAATTGCTCAATTTAAGACTTATCTTTGCAAGTGCTTTTATATGAAAGACCTTGGTACACTCAAGTACTTCTTGGGTATCGAAGTGGCTCGGAATTCGAATGGGATTTATTTGTGCCAACGAAAATATGCTATGGATATTCTTGAAGAAACAGGACTACTGGGGTGCAAGCCTTTTGACACTCCGATCGAACGAAAACATCGGCTAGCTCTCGATGATGGTCCAGCTATGCACGATCCTCTCCGATATCGAAGGTTGATTGGACGGCTGATTTATTTGAATATAACACGACCCGAACTCAGTTATAGCGTTCATATCCTTGCTCAATTTATGCGCGAACCAAAAATTGCACATTGGAATTCAGCTTTACGTGTGGTACGTTATTTGAAGAACAATCCGGGGCAAGGATTATTGTTGAGAAGTGATAGTGATCTTCGATTAAGGGCATACTGTGATGCTGATTGGGGCGCCTGTCCCATTACTAGGCGTTCGATTACGGCTTATTTCATGTTTTTGGGACACTCTCCCATCTCTTGGAAAACAAAGAAACAGACGACGGTGGCCCGATCATCGTGCGAGGCTGAATATCGATCAATGGCATTCACAACGTGTGAAGTCAAGTGGTTGCGCGGCATACTTTCGACCCTTGGTGTAATTCACAAAGAACAGGCGTTATTATTTTGTGATAATCAATCGGCACTTCATATTGCTCAACATCCTGTATTTCATGAGCGTACGAAGCATATAGAGGTTGATTGTCATTTTATTCGAGACGAAATTTTGGCCGGGGTCATACACCCTCGGTATGTACATACGGCAAGTCAGGTGGCTGATATCTTGACTAAGGGACTTGGTCCACGTCCTTTCCGGGAATTGCTTTCCAAGTTGGGCATTATCGATTTACATGCTCCAACTTGAGGGGGGGGGGGTGTTACGGAAAAGATATTTGTATACGGGAACTTGTTTATATGTTCACAATGTACGTGGAATAGGCATTAGTACGTATAGTTTCTTTTCCTTTTGTTTTGTAAAGTGTATCTAGGTTTTCCTAGTTTTCGTGTTGTGACGCCTTGTTTTCCAAGGCTCATCTTTTGTATATATACTTGTGCGTTTGATTTACTTCATATCCCCTAAGGTTGAAAGGGTGTTGGAGCAAAAAGGACGATTTATCCCCACGCCCACGGTGCGGTGCGGTAGACTGCTCCATTGATAATAACTATCTTCCCCCAACCTTAAACGTTCAAGAGTACCATGTGCATACTATAGAAAGTTTAGACGTATAATGTGCATACCCTTAATAGTTCATCTGTGCCATTTACACACACAAAAGAAATCATTTTTTTGGAAGAAAAACAAAATCTTTTATTTCGAAAAATCATATATTTAAGCATTACCGGTAGATTTAGCAGTCTCTCAACCTGTCCACCTCAGCAGCCACCTCATGCCACGTCAAATATGATGTCACCATTGATTATTTTAATCAGATTAATTCACTTAAAAACAGGAAAAGAATCATAACAATATCTTAATTTATGATTTAAAACAATTAAATCAATTAAACAAATAATATACAACTGAAATTAATGCCGCACATCCCATATTTATCTACCTAAATAACGTGTTAACAGGTATTAAATTTAAAAACAAAATCAAAGAATCATTAAATCCCCAATAATTTGCAACAGATGCGCCAGTTATTTCCGCCATATGAATAGCAATTCATACCCTAATTGTATATGCTAATTAACAACCATAAACACAAAGCAATCGACCCCTGCCAGTCCCACCATTTTTTAGGGTTTATAAAAAAATTTAATCCCATCCCATGCGCATAAATACTTTGAAATCACGAATCACCATTGTACTGTCATTTATCTGATTATCAATATTGTTGTTTTTGCAGCTAGATATGATATAGCTCGGTTGGAAGGGGCAAACACGAAAAGAAAGAGTTTGAAGTTGATCAGGTTAGCGGCTGAATTCATTATCTTTACGTCATTTATATCTGTAATCATATCATGAATGCCCTCTTCAAGTTTTGAGTCATTTCAAATTTGAAACGGTTTCTTATTTCGATCAACCTAATTTTTAGTTTTGCGTACGATTTTTTGCCGCTAAAGTAAAAATATATGATCGATTTGCTAGCTCTAATAATACTCATTGCTCGAATCTTTTTGTTAATTGAATTCTGATTTTAACCTTCATGTGTTCTTTAAACTGCTCAGGTGAGAGTCACAAACTCACATATTTTTTTTCTTTTCATAATTCACTGATCATGTTTATCTTAGCGATTTTTATGTGTATATCCATTGTCAGTTTGATATTTGTTATTTTATGATTGTTACCACTAATTCGTTCAATTGGCGATAATTTGAAGCCGACCTGAGTAGGATCTTCGTACACTACCCTGTCGCACCGTCACTCTTGGAAGGAGTATCTGCCGTAGCAAAATGCGATGTTCATGATTGAGATTGTAATTTGACTCCAATTTGTATATTTTCTTCCTGTTTCAACTATGCATTTTGCTAGATTATGAGCACTCTCTCCTTACTATCTCATGTTCGCTTTTCGATTGATGAAATTTTCATATATTTTTTTTTACTGAGGTTCATATTCCGCATTCTCTGTTTTATGATCTCTATTAGATAGAACTCCCAGACTTGAATTAAAGAAGTTATATTCACTGTATTATTTTTGTCAGAATTGTAAAGTCATTTCCCGAGCGAGCAGGTATGTAATATCCCAAATTTTCGTAATATTTTGTAGTTGAGTATCGAGTGTTTTCGGGAAAAAGAAGGGAATTTAGGAAAATTTCTAAGTTTGTATAATCTATTGGACACTTTCCAATTTCAATCCAATGTATTTCTTCTACTAAGTCCAAACACTTCAACCCAAAACTAACCCAAAACCAAATCAAAAAAAAAAAAAAAAAAAAAAAAAACGAAAATCAGTTAAAAGAAAAAAAAAAGAAACCCTCAGCCTTATTTTCTCTTCACGCACGCTGCTCCTCTCCTCTCCTCTGCCTTGCCGCGCGAAGACCACCCACGACCGCCGTTCTAGCCACCTTCTGCCGCCGTTCCGGCCACCATTCTCGCCACCCTTCACCTTCTCCTTCCTTTTTCGGTCATTATTGGGTAACATAAACCCTTTTCTCTCTCCTCTGTTTTCGATTTCACTTTTAACCCAATTTGATTCTTCCTCTTTTTGATTAGTTATTGTGTTTAATATGCTTAATTAGTTCATATATGAGGTGGGTAATTGTGAGGGGTTGATTTTACATACAAAGATTAAGTTTTTGGGCATGTTCTTGAATTATTGGGGTTATTGGTGAATTTTTGAAATTGGGGCTATTATAATTCGTTTTTGTTGATTGTTCTTGCTATTGATTTGATATAGTTGTTAGAGTGTTATGAATTATGATGTTGGGTTTTCGAAATTTTGATTAGGGGTAGTATGTTGGGTTTGTTCATGTTTTTGTCTAATTGAAGTTGATAAAAGAAATTAGTTTTGCAATTTAAATCTTTTCTAAAAACTCAAAAATTGTAAGTTGTAATGATTTTCGATATTGGCATAATTTGTAGAATTAGTTTCTGATTTTTCTTAATTTAATTACTAATTTTCGGATTTGAGTTTAATTAGGCCAAAAACATGGGTTTTTGATGGTTTTTACATAGGATATATAGTTAATTTGATTTGGGATTAATATGGGTAAATAAAAGTACAATTTTTGAAGGTTTAAATTCTGTATTTACAAAGTTAATTGGGTCTTTTGGAATTCTCAAGTTATTAGCGTTCTAGTTGTGTTAATAAGCTAGTTAGAGTTATAAAATTGCAATTGTGATGCTCTAAGTTTGTTTATGTGTTGGGGGAGGTTTATTACTTATTGTGTATATTGTAGGACATTCATACATGGCATATAAGGTTGCATATCTAGTTAGGAAGTTAGTGTGATGGTGGGTGAATTAGTGACTTATTTAGATTCGTGTTTGCATTATTGTAGACGAGGAGTTCGTGAACGAGGATTATTTCTCTGAGTAGTGCTGTTTGTGCTTGAGTTTGTGAAGGTAAGCTAGCATGCTCAACCCTTCTCTAAATTGTAGAAACCTTTCAAAATATGTGCTAATTGTGGATTGGATGTTGGTTGATAACGTAGTGTCATGTTAGGTGGAGAACTTGTTATTTCAAGTTTGAATATCTACTTGGTTGGCATGTTTGAGATTGATATATGTTGTGATTTGGTTATGCGGAATTTCTATGTTTTGGCTGTTGTATAATGCTTGAATGTAATTATAATGATAAGATTGGGTGTTGGTAAGCTCTAATAGCTTTGGTTATCAAACTCTGTTATACTCTAAGTATATGTATCGCCCCACCGCATAGGTATTCAAGAGGGTTTGTAATGTAACGCCCCACCGCATAGGTCTTCAAGTGGGCTTGTAGGCGTCTAGTACTACTCTATCGGTTAGCAATACTTGATAGGGGGTGTGCACACTTAAGGTCTAGATTGTCTTGGTTGGTTGGTATAATGTAGGTCGGACTTATTCCGCCTTGGCAGGCTGGTTCTACCGCCTTGAAATTATATTTGGTCATGGCAGGCTGGTTACACCGCCTCACGGATTATGTTGGTCTCCCATTATTAATGTTAATTCGGTAAGATCGTTCGAGATGGAATTGTGTTACATGTATTGTAATGGATGTGGTAATGGACTGTGATTTAGATTGTGAGTTGATTCTGTGCTAAGTGTTGTTTTCAAATGAAAAATAAAATGTTTTCGAAAACCCAGGTAAGAGTTTTCGGTTTTTACAAGTTGTGGTGTTAGCTTACTCAATTTCCTGACTTTTTCAACTGTGGTTTTTGTGTTTTAAATCTACCGCAGGTGGGATGTGATGCATGACTGCTGGGGCGCGAATCACCTTCATAATTTAAGATTTGATTATTGAATAAAGCTAGACAATTTAGTTGCTAGACAATTCATTAGACTTAATTATTTCTTATTTCATTCGGAATTTTGGATTAATGTAATTTTTAAGTTTTGGATGTAATTGGCCACTTTAAACCATTTAGATTGCTTGGACTGATATTCAAATTCTCCTTGCATTTGGGTTTCGACCTAAATGCGGAGTGACACCTTCAAATTTCCTGATAACTGTTTTGGATTCTCTCAAAAATGTTTTATAAAATGGCAGGAAATTTGGGGGTGTTACAAGGTACGTACCTATTGTTGAAATGCGTTGGTGTTACCTCTCTCTCAATAATTGGTTTTATGATGGTGAGCCAAAGAACGTGGCTGCTACGTGAGGAATTGGTTGTGCACTACAAAAAAAGATCAGCCATATAGCACTTGGGAATTTAAATTTGTGAGAATGCATAGTTGTTCTGGTGGTTGATCAAATCATTTGGGAAAACGGGATTTTGCGCAATCTCAATCCTGGGTCTCATGCATACATTCTTAGATTTGTTCGACTTTATATTTTCTATTTCTCTTGAGTAATTAGAGTATCTGATCACAATCTCTGAAGAACAATGATGGTTTCCATGATAATCATCCGGCTGGCTCATTAGCAAATTAAAGCACAAGAAGAAATAGCTTAATAAGGAAGTTTTGAATAGTGCCAAGTACGTAGAGGAAGGACACAAGGAGAGCAGTTCGATAAAAGAGAAGATTATGAATGTCGAGTACGTTGATAGTAATTATCAGGGTTTTTTTTCAGACTTTTTTTAAATGAAGGGGAGTATTCAGGCTATGTGATTTGATCAATGTGATGACCGACCCAAGTAATGTATGTAAATGAGGTTACATTATACCCTTTAATTTCCATTTTACTTTTGGCCAAACGAAGAAGAAAACTCCTCTTTTATTATTTAAGACTCTTTTATAAGAGCATGTGTACTAATATTTCATTCAGTGTATTATGAATGAAATTCGTATCGTAATATTTGTACCAACAATAATTTTGCCTATGAAAAATGAGGTTACTTTATACCTTTTTCGTTTTTAGTTTAAGTACGGAGTAATACATTGACAATTGTTACTTTTGTTAGATGTCACTCATCAAGGGAATTAACAGTCTTTTCCTTAGATCCATGGATTAATACTATCGTACAAAAGGGATTTTGTCGTATAAGTTAATTTGCAATGCCATATTATAACCTCTGCAAATTTAATTTGCATGCGTAAATAATTATTTTTGTATGTTATTTACATATGTCACGTAGACCTCTCATGGGTGGGTCGGGTAACATGCAGTTTAGTTCAATAACGAGTTAAAAATACGGGTTAGTTCAAATAATGGGTCAAAATTATGGGAATGAGTCAATTTAGGATATGGGTAAAAAAATTAGTTTGGATCTCATGGAATAAAAAAAAAAACTCCACATATAAGTCAAACATACATGTAAGTTCAAAAAAGGCATAAAACATAGGACTGATCAACTGAGTCAGGTTAGGTCAGGATATGGGTAAAAAAATTATTGTGGATCCTATACATTTGAAAATAAACTCCACCATGTAGAGTTTACACCTAATAAGGTAAGAATAAAATAAGTAACATTTTAATTGTGTATTTAAAGGTTCACTTTATTTTATTTTATTAAAGTCTACTCCATCAAATATCAAATCCATGAGTTTCAAAACAAATAAATAAATATCAAATCCATGGGTATAATTGCAATATTCATTCACACTTTTTTTAATATTAAAATAATATAGCCAAATGAGCTTGAGCTTGACTATTTACGAAATGATATAGTCAGGTTACAGTAATCAAAATACTTAAGTTTTATATGGATCAATCTCTCGCTGGATGTAAAAATAGAATTATGACTAAAGAATAGCGGGTCACGGGTCATTTAAAACGAATTCATAACTTAGAATTTCAAAAATCACGTCTAACTTCGTGTCAATGTTTTTAATGTACATCTACCAATTTAAGTTTTTATTTTTTTGTGGTTTTAATCATGTGCTAACGGGTCAGGTTGGTTGACTCGAAAATGTGTTGGTCATAATGTGTCTATGTCAACACGGGACGTGGATATTAAAAGACGGGTTGAATCAAATTGAGTTACCAGGTTGGAGGTTGGTAATTGAAGCTGGAGATATGTCTAATGGTGTGTATCATATCTTATTTATATTATCATGCATCGTTCAATATGACTAAATTACTAATATCATCATCACATTATTGTTAAGATAGAATCTATAACAATTTTATCTAACAGCCCGTGCAATTTTGCACGGGTATTAAACTAGTTTGTTAGCTAAAAGGTTAACACCTTTAGTTGACAATTTTGCTATTTAGCGCATTTTATATTGGTTCCTACCAATTGACACCTATTAACACACAATTTTTAACACTATCTCACCAAGATGATTATTCCCAGCCATTCATTATGACTCCGGCGTTGACCTCACGTTCTCCTCACGTGCTGTTGGAAATCACAATTTTTTCGCCCAATTTTTCCCCGATACTGCTTATATCCCCTCTATCTTCTTGAAAAGGCTACCCTTTACCAGAATGGCTCAGCGCTTGAAGTGTTTCTCAACTGGTTCCGATTCCTAAAAACTTAAAACTGGCCAAACACAGAAATTGAGAACTGTTTCTATTTTTTTTAGAAACACTTGTAGTGTACAATATTGTATTCATCTGTCAGAAATTGAAGTTCATGTTGGAGCTACTCCTCCACAAACAGTCGTGGAGAATAAGGAGTTTGTCCAAGCAGACCCATAGAGTAGTTCTTACGAAAAATGTTCTATATACATTTTTATTATTGACGGGAAAATAACTCATTTCATGATAAGACGTCAAACGACACTTGCAAGAAAAGTTAAACTTACATTCAAATCGATCTAAAGTACCCTTACATCCGAAAAGATCAAGTAAACAGCATGTCAACCACAACTCCTTGCTCATGGGCGCATATGTTCCACAAAGGTTTTTCGATGCCGCAGCATCTTTACCGGTGTAGAAAAACACATCGTGTTGTGCTATAATTCCTTGGACATAAAGATTAAAGGAGTACAAAAGATTGCTAGATTTCCAACTCACATTTCCCTTACCTTTAAAACAAATGATATTAACATGAGGTGCTTGTGGATTTGAAAACTTTTGAAATGGAGACCCATCTGCAACTTCCAAGACCACCCATCTACAAGCACAACTCCAAAGAGGAGAGGAAGCCAAGTCCATCAAGAGGAGAACAAAGCTATAAGGAGGATAATTATTAATGCAAAACATAAAAGATACGAAAACTAAAGACCTAGCAAAAACTCGAAAGAAAACAGGTTGGAAATGACCTTGGGAAGCCACTCCCAGCATAAGAAACAATGGCTGGAGGGAATTTTTTTAGGTTTAGTGGGAGATGGGGTGGGTTAGAGAAATAAAGGGGTTTTTTAGTAGAAATAACATACCAAAAGTCTTCTTATCCCTTCCTCTTCCATAAAATTATATCCTCTCACACAAAATCTATGCTACATCTCCTTGGTTGCTCCAAAATCTTTATTTTCCGAAACAAAATCAAGTTTCTTCATTATCAAATAGTATACAATCAAGAAATGAATCATGCATTGTTTTTGTATATTGCTCGAAATTTATTTTTTGTTCACAAAAAGTTCCATAATTTTGTTAAATTAGAAAAGCAATTTTTCAAGAAATGCATTTTAAGCAATCTATTTTGCATGGTGATGGAATTATAGTTTGGGTATATAGGGGTTGCATCTGGTAAGAAGTACTCTTATTGTGAAAAATCAGAAATCGATATAACTAAACCAAGTCAACCAACCATATAAATGAACTAACTAAACTGTGTAACTTCAATAACTCCATAAGTGACTCATAACTCCACCAACTCTACTAACCTAACTCTATCTAACTGTGAAAGCCACCGTCGGACCACCGTCAACCACCACTGGCGGTGATTGATGTGGTGGGGTAGAGGTTGGTGTATTATGGTGGAGCTTGGTGTGGGGTGGAGCTGGAGTTAGGTGTTATATTTAGTAGAGTTATGGAATTATTGGAGTTATGAGATCAGAGTTAGTGGAGTTAGACAATTTAGTAGTAGATTGAGTTACGATTTCTGATTTTTAACAGTAAGAGCAATTCGTTCTGATTTGATACAATTCTTGTGTATATATTTGTTAGAATCGCTTGGATAAAAATAACTTACGGTGGAATTTGGTCTCGTACATATTTCCACCAGCCGTTTTTTTATTTTATGTATTAAGTAAAGATAAAGTGTTGTGTGAAATCTTGGTGTTGAAACATTTTGTCTTATGGTTTCGCTATAGGGCCCCTAATTTATTTATTTTTCACCAGGGGCTTCGAAATGTTAGAAATGGTGTGTTTAATGGGTTCATACTTACTTAAGAGATCACTCAAATCTGATTTATATATAGTTAAAAGAGGTTTTTTTTAAGAGTTTAGAGATAGTCTAAAAACGGAGAAACGGTAAGAGAGCCCAAAAAATAGAAAATTTCCCATGGTCAGTTTGTTATTAACCTTTAACACTAGAAAATCTCATTTTCGTGAGACTCTTGCATAATCAGAATATTTTGAAACAAATATCATTATTTCGAAAACCCGTTTCAAAATAGTTCAAATTTGTCGACCCATATACTTATTATGGTAACGTAATTAAAAAAAATTAAAATATTACTTTAAAATCATTTTGAATTTTCGGGCTGTCACAGTTCTCTCGTATCCAAGTAGCTATGGTATAATAGCATTATAGAAACAACCCATGCTCGTTCTAAAAAACGATTTGGATTAGGTGTCGGTAGGCTCAGAAACCGTATTCAAAAAGTGTATAACCAAAACATCAATGCTGTATTCGAGGCTCAATTCCCCTTATTTTCATACAAATAGTATCAGAAGGCCCTCGTCTCTCTTATGTTGAATGTCAAGTTCTAAAGAAGTTCTAGGCCTTTTAGTTTATGTCTGATCCAAAGGTATTGTAGTGTATGTAGTTTAAGGATTAATTCGTTCAAAACTAGTCGAGGCCTTAAAGATGCTATTAAAGAAAAAACTCTAAACAAACTGTTGGTGCTAAAAGATGTTAACATCATCTAACGACCGACGTAAGCCTCTGAAATTATCAAATAATTCTAAGTTTATACTTGGGGGTTTGGGACATTTTCTACCCATAAGTAGAAAAAAATGAATAGTTTACAAAAATCGAGAGGAGATTATGTAGGGATCAATCCATTGAAATGGGAAAGTGATACAATTGAAACCAAGTATGTACCCAGCTGTAGTCAAACATGAAGAATTGGTCAAACATGAAGGTGTAACCAACTCTTAACCAACTATAAGAGAATGGGAGAATGAAGGTGTAAAAGATTAGTTTTCATTGAATTTGACAAATGAAGTTACAGTAGTATTTATAGACTTTGGTTACAAGCAAGTTGGTGTAACCAACTCTTAACCAACTATAACAGAATTTACCAGAATTTGTAACAGAATTGGTGAGTTAAATGATCCAGTGTGACGCAGGCTAGAGTAGGCTATACTGCTATTCTCTACATTCCCTCCTCAAGTTGGAGCTGGTGGCAAGGTCACCATGCCCAACTTGGACACAAAGCTTGAATGTTGAACTTCAGTGAGACCTTTGGTAAAAATGTCTGCTAGTTGGAGAGCAGATTGGACATGAGCTGTCTCAATAAGCCCCTCATATATCTTGTCCTTGATGTTGTGACAATCAAGCTTCAGATTTTTGGTCCTCTCATGAAAGACGGGGTTAGCCGCAATCTGTTGGGCAGCTTTGTTGTCACAATGTAAGGTGACAGGAAAGTGCACATCAACCTGAAGATCATGGAGGAGACCAACCATTCACTCAAGTTCACTTGCAGTTGCTGGCATAGCTCGATATTCACTTTCTGTTGATGATTTAGAAACAGTTTTTTGTTTCTTTTTCTTCCAAGATACCAAGCTTGGACCCAAGAAAACACAATAACCAGTGAGTGACTCCCACTGTAGGGACAGTTCCCCCAGTCAGCATCAGTATAGGCTTGAATGGTTAGACTTGACTGTGCAGGGTAGAAAAGACCTGAATCCACAGAGTTTTTTTAAGATACCTCATAATGTGCATTGCAGCTTGATAATGAGGCTGTCTTGGATTACTGAGGAATTGACTAAGCTGTTGAACATTATAGCTTATGTCAGGTCTTGTTAGGTTCAAATACAACAGCTTACCAATGACTCTTCTATACTTATCAGGATCTGGAAGAAGCTCGCCCTGGTTTGATGACAGCTTGCAGTTGTTAGGAAAAGGGAACTTGCAGGATTTGCAGTCTTGCATGCCAGTTTCAGTGAGCAAGTCAATGACATATTTCCTCTGATTAAGCAGAATTTCTTTTGGTGACTGAGAGACCTCTAAACCAAGAAAGTATCTCATTAATCCCAAGTCTTTAATAGTGAATTCTGCATCTAATGCTTTCTTGAGTTCAGAGATAAAAGAAGAGTCACTCCCAATAATTAGGAGATCATCAACATACACCAGCACAACTGTGAATAAATCTCCATTTTTCTTGGTAAACAAAGAATAGTCTTGCTTTGATTGGATAAAATCCAGCTTGTTGATCAGAAAGTTGCTTAGTTCCTTGTTCCATTGTCTGCTGTCCTGCTTCAAACCATAAAGACTTTTAACCATTTTGCAGACAGTGGCGTGACAGGGCCTGGGCGAGCTGGGCCTGCGCCCAGGGCCCCATCACAAAACACACATAAATGCAATTCAAAGCTCAAATAGTAATATGTGTACTGCTTTCAGCCCAGTGGGTAAGACTTAGGTGATAATTACAAATGGCTGCTGTTCGACTTATAGTAGCAGCATTTCATCTTCTTCTATGCTTTTTTTTTCTTTTCTTTTCTGGTGCTCCGTAATTGGCTTTCTCATGTCCTTTTTAGTTATTTTTTTTATTTACATTTACTTGAGCTTTAATTTCTTTTTTTTTTTCTTTTCTTTTTTCCTTAGCATACATTTTACGTCAGCAAATAAATTTCTTGACATATGCAAATATGTGACCATGCTTTATGTATACAAATAATTTTTAAAGTATTCTTAAACGAATAACTTTAAAGGTATTACCTAATATCTTAGATACCGACCGCAGTTAAAAAAATTTAGGGACCCCATTTTGGAAGTTCGCACAGGGTCCCCAATATCTTCCACACGGCCCTGTTTGCAGACCTGACCTTTGTGAGCAACAACATAGCCCTCATGGTATTAGCCTAAAACGATCCTTCTTTTACACACTTCCGCACATACAAATTCTTTAAAATCTTCTTATTTCGTTCATAGCTTCTTGTACAAGCTTAGTTTCTTCGATTTTTAAACTATGATCAGAAAATTTGACCAAATATTCAAAATAAGTCAATTCATAAGTCAATTCTTTTGTAAACGTTTTCGTTCGAAGATGAGACGGATTTAAATGAAACGCTAGCAATCCAAAGAACAAGGAGCAAGATAATTTTCACAAATTTTTCAAAAATCAGTTAAATGTCCAACTCAATTGGGTATATTTGCATATGGTGCATTTTGATCTTATATTGATGTTATTGAGTACCAATGATTTTGGTTTGCGAACTCAGCTGTACCACCACATGACATTCCTGATTCCTACGTATTGTAATTGACCATCACATGCCAGCCGCAACTCACCAACAACGCCTACCAAGTTTTCCAACTTAATTCACACAAAAAGATTGACTACTTTCCATTACCCAATTGTCCATAATCACGTCCGTCAAAGAGCATGCCTAGCTTTCCCTTTATTTTATGATTCATCATAATATGATTGCGACCTACCAATCCTCAACACATGAATTTTACTACAAAGAATCAAACATGCGAGTTTTAAATCCTTTTTCTATAGTTTGGATAAAATTTACCAATGAATATCCAAATTAAATCGAACTGGTTTAGATTAGTTGAATCTAGTCAAATGAGTTCATATCAAGATATGCATATTTCAGTTTGAACATTATACTTGCAATCGTTACTATACTAATATCTAATTCTACTTTTGCCAACTTAAGTTAAAATCCATTTGATAAAATCCGACCCAAATGTGGCTTAATTAACTTAACCATTTCCACAGAAGTAAAATTTGACACTACCATGTCTCACAAACCGACGAAAATCAAACAACCCACTCCAAAACTCCAAATTGACTCGACTTGGTACAATCCGATCAATTATAAGTATACACCCTCATCGAAAACCAACTCCGCTTAACCTATTGCCATCCTTTTCATTAGACCGACTCAACACGACAACAACCAACCTAAATATGGCGCTACCTAAACCCGTTCAACACCAAGTAAAAGTGTAAAACCTAACAACAATCGAAACCCACCCCGACATCAAACCAACTCGGCAGTGGCACGACCTATCGAGTATAATACAGCTAGATCTAAAACAACCCCGATCCGACCCGACTGATTGCCACTCAATTACGAATAGTATCCACTCTACACTAACAACTTAACAAGAGTGGCAGAAGAATTTTGTATCTAAACACCGAAAGGGTAAAAACTAAAAACCACGAGCAATAATTCTTGTTAATGAATGTCAGGCCTCATACATCCACCAAAAAGGCCCAAAAAATGCCCCCACAATGACACCAACCAATATCCGTTGGTCCCCTTAAAAATCCTCGATTGCGCATGCATTTTTCCATCAGTTCCCATAAATAAGAAACACCCACTTTTTTACACATACAAACGTCGCTCTCATTCCCCATTTCTCCATGTATTCCTCCTCCCTTTTGTTCACATTACCGGCCACCTGATTTTACCCATTGGTTCCTCTTCTATTCTCTCTGATCTTGATCTCTCTCTTTCACATAGAATATCATGCTTCAAATTATACTCTTTCTATTCAATTCAATTCAATTAGATTTCCCACACCCACTATCCACATCATTTAGTACTATCATTATTGTCTAGAGGACGTTCTCCGTGTACTGGAAAGCACATACACTTCTACAGTTCTACTACCTCGCGTGTTTGTATCGACTCTTACAGGACACAATAAGACTTAGAAATGGAGTATAATACGCAATATCGTGGTTTCTATAAAAAACGGAGGTCTAATATTCTCATCATTCTATAAGAAGAGACTACATCACTACACTATAATCATTCATTCCTTTAATACTTTCATCAATGTTACTTTACCTTGCCTTTTCAAAATCCGATTAAGACAAGTACAAAATGCAACTACGAAGATTATTACTATTTATTTCTTTATATAAACATCGAAGTCACAATTACAACCTGATGCCAACGAGTATCAAACTAAAGTCATAAAGACAACAACACTTCCCATGTTCTCAATAACTTTATCAGTTAAACTAATATCGATCACTCTATCTACCGAGCTACTAAATAACAAACACAAAACTCAATTTATCATAATTTCCTTCTCTTTATAGGGAACACCATAATTTTCAACTCTACACATTATCCCAAGCCACATTAACCATAAAATCATAATTCCACATTTCCAACTTCCCAAAACATTTTTACTACATACTCTAGACTACCAAGAGAGA
The DNA here is from genome assembly GCA_963457585.1 of Spergularia bocconei. Lineage (NCBI taxonomy): Eukaryota > Viridiplantae > Streptophyta > Magnoliopsida > Caryophyllales > Caryophyllaceae > Spergularia > Spergularia bocconei. The sequence goes on along the minus strand of OY734951.1, from coordinate 5,263,121 downwards.
GAGAGAGAGAGAGAGAGAGAGAGAGTGAGGGGGGAACCTAGTAAGAGAAAGTGTCTGGAGCTTGTAGGGGAAGAAAGGGGGCAAACTTACAGCATACGGTCTCTCATTTACTTAACACAAAAAAAATTTCATCTTTTTTATTTTTCTTACATTACATCAACCCAACCCCTCTTTCTTTCTCTCTCCTCATTTCCTTGTTTTCCGGGCCCACTCTTCACTTTTCCGGCGACCTTACCGGAAACCCATTTCTCCGGTCGCCGGAACTCCGATCTCTTACTCTTTTCACCCTTTTACCAGCTCATTTTCCACCTAACCTCACCTAATTTATTTTTATTCCCATATTTATTTTGCTGGTACTAGTACTTTTTTTTTGACTGAAATTAACTGAAGTCAGATTCACCGGAGATTCGCCGGAGATGAAGCCTGCTCCGGCGAGTAACGTAACTTGTACTCCTCAGTCTAGTACTAATCCTTCTGAAGGTCTGATCTTTACTCTCTTATTTACTTTAATTGAGCTCATTTTTTTCCTATTAAGTTTTTTTTTTCTACTTCTAATTAATTATTTCAATTAATTTTTGATGGGTTTGATTTAATTTTACTACCCTTATCCTGAATTTCTGGAAGAGATTTTATTGGGGCAGAAAAGTTTGTATTTTTGTCTATATTGGGTCAATTTTTATTTGTTTTGGGTGAATTTAATTTGAGTTAATTTTCCTCATTTTTTGTTTTCCGGATAATTTGGGGAAGATTTTTCAGTTGTCTTTTTGTACTTTTCCTCTTTTATTGGTCTGTAAAATATAAATTTTTTCAGATTTAATTCCACTGTAAAAAAATGTAACTTTTCTTTTTACAGGCAAAAATTTCATTTTTTTTAATGGGTCAAAATATCAGTTAGATTTAATTTTAATTTGTAGAGATGAATTTTTTTTTACTGCACAATTTAAGAAATTATTACCTTTATTAGCCAATGAGGTGATGACACGTGTGTATTTTTTTTGGGTGTGGCAGTGGAGAAGAAGAGTATAAACCAGGAACTATGGCAAGCGTGTGCAGGACCTCTGGTAAATTTACCGGCGGGTGGGACCCACGTTGTATATTTCCCACAAGGTCACAGTGAGCAGGTTGTTTGTTTGTCATTTTTATTTTTACCTTTCTATAACTTTGTTTGTTTTTACTTCCATTTCATGCAATTTTTTTTGCTAAATATGGAAGTTACAAGTTTGGGTCATTTTGCTATTTTTGGAAGGTTTTTGGACTGGTGTTATGGTTAAGTTAGGACTAAGTAAGTAAAGATAGAGTTGAGTTTAATGTTGATGTATAAATGTATAGAGGGGTTGCATTAATGTGGCCTTTTTTCTTTCCTAATTATTGAAAGTTACTGATGAAGAAAGTCCTAAGTTTGTGAGTTTGTGGTCCTGTAATGTTTTTTTTTTGTTGCTAATACTCAATTTGGTGTTGGTAGTAAGGTGAAGTAGCTGGACTCACTTGTCGAACTCGAAATGTAGTAGTATATGCTAACATAAGTATCAAAAGTTAAAATGCATTTTTACAATTTTTTTCTCTTGGTTGTTTTGTCTAACTTTTTAGTCTCTTTTGTTTTGAGTAATCAGTATCGTGTGCATCCTACCTTGAATGCTTTATTTTTACATGAATGTCGGTTTCACATGACGATTCATGTTAGTTGACCCCATTTGTATTAAGTAGTGGTTGCATAGCATTGGAAAGTTTCCTGTGAACGGAGATTGTAGGCTGGTGGAATTTTCTGATTTGAGCTCTTAGATGGGAATTGTGAAGGGACTGAGCTTAGCAGTCGTGGTGTACTATGTCTAAAGAGTAAAAACCCTTTCTTTTCATGTGTGGCTTGTAAAATCTCCTTTACTTAGCAGTTTAGCTCGTACACTCTGTGTTCTTTAGTTGTCCAATCTAGATATTCGAGGTAGGAGTGGGATGATCCTGTCTTCTTCATACATTGTTATCGTCCTCGTTAGTCATGTCAAGAAAGTTAGTCTTGTTCTCGTTGCCTCTGTCCTTGTAGTTTTTCCTTGCTTAGACTCTGGGTTGTGATGGTAGACAAAAAGAGAGCTACTCACACTATATCATATGTTGTTAATGCCAAAAATTCGGGACAGTTCACTGACAGATTGAGTAACAAATCTTGTAGTGCGATGTTAATGTTGCTACTTCCTTCATACTTTAACATGAATCTGAAAAACAACAGGTGGCCGCATCTATGAAGATGAACGTGGATGCTCAGATACCTAATTATCCAAATTTGCCCTCCAAGCTTCTGTGCCTACTTCATAGTGTGACATTGCATGTAAGATTGCTCGTTTTCTCCCTATTTATTCTCTTTTGTTATGGAGTTGCGGACATAACCACAACTGAATCTTACAGATAAGCGTGTTTATTTCTGTAGGCAGATCCAGAAACAGATGAAGTGTATGCCCAGATGACACTCCAACCGGTTCCTTCTGTAAGTGATAACCAACCTTAGCTCTGGAGAACATTCTTAAAAACACCATCAAATTTAGTTGCTTAGCAGCTGTTATCTAGAATACTCCTATAAGAGAATAATGAACATATTGTAATTGTAGTATAGGAATAATATCGTTTACATAAATATATAAGAGAATAATGAACATATTGTAATTGTAGTAGGGAATAATATTGTCAGGAATAAATATTCAATTTATGTAAACGATATTATTCCTATACTATTTTAGCTTAGGGTTTATATTAGAGTTCACACTATTGTAACCTATATAAACACCTACTATTTATCAATAATAATAAGTTAGTTTACTGTGTGAAATTTTATTATTCTACATGGTATCAGAGCGGAAAAGGTCCTAGGAAAACACAAACAAAAGAGCCCTCTCATCGTGCACTTGTTTCCGGCCGGGGATGGCCTTTATTCTTCCATCTCCGGCTGGTATGTTTCCACCCACCACTCGCCGCTTAAATTTTTCCGCAATTTATTTTCTTGTAGTCTACCATATTTCTAAACTTTATATCTTTTGATTTGTTGTTCATTATTCGAGTATGTTCGATGCGGATTGCTCAAACCTTCAGCGTGCCAATGGATGTGGTATAATCATTCTTGATCTATTAATCTCCATGTTGCTGCCTTACTTTCCCATTCTTTAGTTGCTTTCCCCATCTCTTTCTCTACATTTCGTCTTCTGATATTGATCTGATCTATCCCTCTAAACATATTATCTTGGCATAGTATGTATTTGCTGCTCTTTCTTCCTTATTACGTGGCCTCATTTGCCCAATTTCTTAATCTCTTAATTATTATTCTGATGTTGATGATTATCTTTTCTTATCCATAATAATGTCATCACAGGCAAATTCTCTCCTCATCTCTTCTTCACATGAAAATAATGAAATTTTCATTTCTTTTCTCTGTCTCCTATTTATGTCATGGTTTCATATACTTACTCTCGATCTTGATAATCTCTTATTCATCCATACTACCTTCTTAAATCGTCATGATTTACTTGAATTGCTCACAGTACAATTTTGGCTTCTTGTCCTAGTCTCCTCGATATACTCTTTCTCTTCTCATGGAATTTTTTAATTTCCGTTTTCATCCCATCTCTAATCTCTTTCCCCACCCTTTGTTATCATGACATCCTCCTCTATACTACTCTACGGGCAACATATGGTCTCTTAATCTACACTGGCAAGACAAGGCAACATCTCCTATGCATCTTAGCTTCTATCATTTCAGCATCAATTTGGCACGGCTCTAAGGATTATCCGAGCAACGAATTCTTTTGGTTCCAATCAAAGCGTCCGTATCCTCCTACCGCTTAGATTGCTGGGGCGTATAAGAGAATAATGAACATATTGTAATTGTAGTAGGGAATAATATTGTCAGGAATAAATATTCAATTTATGTAAACGATATTATTCCTATACTATTTTAGCTTAGGGTTTATATTAGAGTTCACACTATTGTAACCTATATAAACACCTACTATTTATCAATAATAATAAGTTAGTTTACTGTGTGAAATTTTATTATTCTACAACTCCCCAGAACAAGAAGTTGGGGAGAAAACAAGAAACAAGGGTTTCTCTGAAAGCTCCAGTTGGTTCTGTGTTATTTGATCATACTATTGTTTCATCCACGTGGTTGAATTGCTGTTACTTGTGTTCTCCAGTTTGATAGGGATGCTTTGTTGAGGTCTGATCTCTCACTTAAGGTGCATAAACCACAAACCGAGTTTTTCTGCAAAACTCTGACCGCAAGTGATACAAGCACCCATGGAGGCTTTTCAGTACCCCGCCGAGCAGCAGAGAAGATTTTTCCTCCTCTTGTAAGGAATTTTCCTTTCTTGACTGTTCTGATTTGTTTTTGTACTATCAGAGTTTGAGCGCTTCTTCTTGGGTATATGTAGGATTACTCCATGCAGCCTCCTGCTCAAGAGTTAGTGGCCAGGGATTTACATGACAATGTGTGGACCTTTCGTCACATATATCGCGGTAGGTTTGGGTTCTGTGTATATACTTGTGTCGGATAAGGGATCCATAGTTTGTAGGGGCATCTGATAGATGGTGAAATTGAGTGGTTTTCATGTGCAAGAATCTATGCTTTGATGCCTGGCTGATGTCCGATTGTGATCTTGTTTTCTTTAACCAGGACAACCAAAACGACATCTCCTTACGACAGGATGGAGTCTGTTTGTTAGTGGAAAGAAGCTTTCTGCTGGTGACTCTGTTTTGTTTATCAGGTGTGGATTACATACGACCACTGGCAATCTTTTGTATCTTGTATTTTTGGAGGATTAAAATGGGAAATGTTTAATTTCTCATGCTGGCCTCTATAAAATTTACTGTGTGGTACTCAATAAGCTGTTTGTTTTCTCTTCAGGGATGAGAAACAGCATCTTCTTTTAGGTATTAGACGAAATAATCGACAACCAGCTAATCTATCGTCATCAGTGCTTTCGAGTGACAGCATGCATATTGGAATCCTTGCTGCTGCTGCCCATGCCGCTGCCAACAATAGTCCTTTTACAGTTTTTTATAACCCGAGGTAGGTCTCCTCGATGTTCTTTCTAACCCAAGAAAAGCGTTTCTTCTGGATGGCAAGGTACTTTTTATTCTGAATTCTGAGGGCTATTGTTTTCATGATGGCTTTTCCAGAGCTAGCCCATCCGAGTTTGTAATTCCACTGGCCAAGTACTACAAGGCTAATTATGCTCAACAAGTATCACTTGGCATGCGATTTAGGATGATGTTCGAAACTGAAGAATCTGGAACTAGAAGGTAGTTTTACAAATTGAATGTTTCATGCAGTACATGTGAAAGAAGAATGTTTTGTAGTCTTACACTGCTGTGTTCTCATCATAATTTTTCCGTCATGAAAACTGAAGACATTTCTGACAATTCTGCAGGTATATGGGTACAATTACAGGCATAAGTGATCTGGATCCACGTTGGAAGAATTCTCAGTGGCGCAATTTGCAGGTACTTTGAAGCCTTGGCTCTGTACCAATTTACTTGCAACTTAATGTTTTCATTTCTCAAATAATTGATAAATTAACTTGTATTCAGGTTGGTTGGGATGAGTCAACTGCTGGAGAAAGACGTACAAGGGTTTCGGCCTGGGAGATTGAGCCTGTAACGGCTCCATTTTTTATATGTCCTCCACCATTCCTCAGAGGAAAGCGTCCAAGGTTACCAGGAATGCCAGGTGTGTATTGCTATACCCTTCCTACTTATTCCTGAATGAGGTCTTCAATATTATTCTCTTGTCGTCACAAGACAAGACTTCATGATTGGCACCAAACACCGTCTCATTGGCCATTTTATTTTACGACCAACGCTTTTTGATAGAGAATGGGCGTGATGTTGTTTCTAGAGTCTAGACTCAATAAAGTTGCCTTTATCTATAAGATATACTGCATGTTTTCTTATTCGTTTGAGACGGCGGATCAAGTTATCCTGGTTTGTGAAATAATATATCATTGGTATACTTTCTTTGCTGCAGATGACGATGCTGACTTTGACAGCCTATTCAAGAGGACAATGCCTTGGCTTGGAGATGATCCGCATGCTTCAACAGGCATGAGTTTAGTGCAGTGGATGAACATGCAGCAAAATAACCCTCTGCAGTCTAATTTCTTGAACACATTACCGACCTCTGCTCTTCAGAGTCTTCCCTCTGCTGATCTGTCCCGTCAACTAGGATTTTCATCACCTCAGATGCCTCAACAGTCTAACTTGCCGTACAGTGCTCAGGGACAAGTTCAGACTATACAACGGCTTGATCAGCTTCAAAAGTCATCGGGAGCTATGAGTCCGGTGAGCTCACTTATGCAGTCACAACAACAATTTTCAGACGTTTCTCAGTATTCGAGGCAGAACTTGTTGAACCCAACTGTAGCTGTGAGCCAAGTTCAATCACAGCTACTTCAGCCCCAGGCTCATGTGCAAAATCTTAATTCACTTCAACAGTCATCTTCTCTTCAGAGTCATCAGTTCCAAGGAAACGTCTCTCATATCCTACCGCAACAGCATATTTTGGCGCAAAACCAACAACAAGGCTACTTACAATCGCAGCACTCCGATCTTGTGAATCGACCGACCCAAGTATCTGACAGTCAGCTTCAGAACAGTCAGCTTCAAATGCAATTTTTACAGAGGCTACAGCAACAATCACTGTTCTCTCAGCAGTCTGCACTGCAGCAGTCAAATCACTTTAATCAGCTGCAAGATTCTCAGCGCCCGCTGGACATGTCCCAAAGTTTTCCTAGGTCATTGCCTTCCTCACAAATGCTAGATACGCCTCAAACTCAAATGATGCAACTTCCTCATGCCCAGATCATGCCACAGCAGATAACTAAGAGTAATAGTCTGACCAATTTGCAGTTCTCTCAAGCTTCTCAAATACCAAAGTTAGAGCCGCAGCAGCCTGGTATAATGCCTGACATGCAGGTTCAGGGAGGACTTTCAGCTAATCCTTTGTCAAATCACCTCTCCACGTCAGGAAGCAGCAATTTAGCCGCAGCTGCTCCTGCTGGGCAATCTGCTGTTACTGATGAAATTCCTTCTTGTTCGACTTCACCTTCCACAAATAACTGTTCGATTGCAACTCAAACAATCTCAAACAGCAGGGCCCAGCGAGGTAATAGCATGGGGGAGGGGATAAACCAGTCTCCCGCTAATGTTTTGAGTTCCAGTTGTTTGGAAACTATGTCAAGTCATAACTTACCCAAAGAGTTGAATCAGAAAGTGGATGTCAAGCCTTCGGTTAATGTAGCCAAGGTTCAAAGCCAAGGACATATGGCTCGTCAGACGTACCAGGCCCTTGCATCTTCCCAAACGGATTACTTGGATTCGTCATCAGCAACCTCCGTCACACTCTCTCAAAATGACATGATAACTCAGAGTAATCCATTGTTCAATTCTCAGTCAATCTTTTTAGCGGATGCCAGCCAAGATGTGGATGTACAAGCTGACCTCCGAAACAGCATTCATCCTGGGGCAGACATTAATGGTCATCTGGAAACATCCCTGGTTACTGATTCTATGCTTATAAAGAATATACCAGGGCCAGAAAAGAATTACACGAATAACTTATCTTCTGGTTGTTTGCCGAGTAACTACGAAAATGGAAAAGATGCTCAACAGGAGCTCTCATCCTCAATGGTCACCCAGTCATTTGGTGTCCCAGATATGGCATTCAATTCAATGGATTCGGCTATTAGTGACGGCAGCTTTATGAATGGGGCGTGGGGTGCTCCACCTCAGTACCAGCGACTGCGGACTTATACAAAGGTAGATTTCTAGGGGATACCTTTTGTTTTTCAGTAGTTGTGATTAATATACAACTAATTAACTGGTTGTTATTTTGAAGGTTTACAAGCGTGGAGCTGTTGGTAGATCCATTGATGTTACTCGCTATTCAGATTATGATGAGCTTAAACAAGATCTGGCTCGTATGTTCGGTATAGAGGGACAGATGGAAGACCGAGGAAGAGTTGGCTGGAAACTGGTGTACGTGGATCACGAGAATGATGTCTTGCTAGTCGGTGATGATCCGTGGGAGTAAGTTCTTCGATTCATCTCTCACTTTTCATTATTACGCTCATGCATCAGTTTTCAGACATCTTATGACTAGTTGTTATAGTAAAGCATATGAACTGCTTCAAAGGCATTTTTAGTACTTGTCGTCCTGTCTGCAAGTTACAAAAGTTGTGTCCTTTCATCATGTTGTGTTTCGGATGTTGCTTCATTACTTTGAGCATTCATAGTTTCTAAGGGAAGTTAAAATCCTTTGTGTTGTGAACTTCAGGGACTTTGTGAACTGTGTCCGCTGTGTTAAAATCCTTTCACCTCAAGAAGTCCAGCAGATGAGCCTTGATGGTGATTTCGGGAATGCTTCTTTGCCGAATCAAGCATGCAGCAGCTCAGATGGTGGTAACGTGTAAATATTTATGTCCTGCATCCTTCCCCCCCTGATTGAAGCCTTGGGGAGTGATAGTACTATCACCGGAGAGATCCTGCCCTAATTTATGTGCTTTGCGACTGAGCAATGTCCTAAAAGCCTGTTCGGCTGCTACACCGCTCGAGCACCTACAGTGGATAAGCCATATTTCTCGGCAAGTAGAGAAAAGCTTGGGAAGACAGTCTATCCTATAAAATCTGCAGTGCACTTGAGGGGTTACGCCTTTTAGGTTCCATGGTAGCCGTGATAGTTCAGATTAGCTGTCCGTATTTCTGATATCCAAGTCGAGGCCATCTGTCTGACGAGGATACTAACTTAGAATCGCTGTAGTTGAGTGTAAAAATGTGTTAACTTTCGCCAGTAATGAGCTTCGGGATAGGGTTGTAAACCCCTTTTCCAGTATAATAGTCCCACTCGTTTCTTATCTTGATTGTTATCGGTCTTTGATAGGTGCGCATGATTGCATCATTGCCAAATGCTAGAGAACTAACGTGAAAACATCATCCAATGAAAAGACGAAAGATATGAAACAAGTAAAAAATTTGCTATAGCCAGGGATTGAACCTGGAATCTATTTCTTTTAGATTTGCCAATGTGCTACTATAGCATTGATGTCAGTAGTAGTAAGATATATTTATTAATATCGTACATCCAAAACGTTATACATTTAGGAAAATTGAGGATATTAAGTATGGTAGAATTGTTGACACTAGGGGTCCAATCTAGGGAAAATCCTCATGCTTGGGTACAAACCACGAAGAAACAATATGCCTAAACCCACAGTTTAAAATGGAAGGAATGGTAGAGACTACAGGGGAATAGTTGGATGCAAACCTACATCGCTGGACGAATATCCACGCCGCACACTGGAAACATTATGACTACCGAGTAATGGAAACTTATTTTGTTGTCGACATGAAACTCTATCATTATAAAGCAACTTTAATTTATGTTGATTTTTTAACTAAATATCGAGGCTAAGAATAGGAAAATTTGTGGGAAACCACCTCTAACTTTCACCATTTTTTGGGGAACCACCTTATTAATTTTTTTTTGTGGAGAACCACCAAATATAAGCAAAATCAAAGGGTAGAACCACCTCCTTGCCCAAACCACCCTCTCACCACCTCTAACGACCATTAGCCACCACCATTCTTGTCGCCACTGCCACCACCCACCGCCGACAAGGCCACGCCGACCACTACATTCCCCGGGCTCCATGTCCTCCACCCTCCACGACCATTTTTTCTCTTCCTCCATCCTCTTTTTCTTCTCGGTTTTCGGTAACTATAAGCATGGTAACGGGTGATCGACGACCATGTTGGTGGTGTCGAGGGTGGCTAAGGTGGTGGTTGTTGTTGGCGGGTGGTGATGCAAGGTGGTTAGAGGTGTTGGGTGAGTGGTTAGGGTAAGGAGGTGGTTCTACCCCTTGGTTTTGTTTATATTTGGTGGTTCTCCACAAAAAAAATTTAATAAGGTGGTTTCCCAAATAATGGTGAAAGTTGAAGGTGGTTCCCCACAAATTTTCCAATAATTTATAATGTAAAGTACGACCTCGAAAAAAAAAAAGTGAATTTATTTCTTTTAGATTTGCCAGTGTGCTACTATTGCTGCATGTCTGAAAAATTTCCACGCCACATAGCCTCACATGGGAAACGTTACGAATACGACTCTGGGCAGTGGAGTCACAACCCAACCCAATAAACTTATTCCCGCCAACTAAACACACCTCCACTCTCTCCCGCCTCTACTTCACTCCTTCAACTCAAAAAAATAAAAAAAATCCCCAAATTTTCAAAACCCTAAAATTGCAAAAATCCATTCAATGGATTCCGAAATCAAAGCTGAATTCAATAGAAGTGGGTTCAAAATTGACGATGAAGATTCTGTTCTTAGTAAATGTAATCAATTTCTTCCCCTTCTCTTCATTTCAATTTGGTGATTTTATCTTCATTTTAATTTGGTTTCTAATTCATAATTAAATTCGTATTTTTTGCTTGAACTGTTGTGTTGTGTTGTATCAGGTCTCACTTTTTGTATCAATTACAAGCTTTCGCCGTCTGATCTTGTCTCAAGTTGGGAACTTTACTATCTTAACAGGTCTTTCATATTTTTTTTTTTGTGTACTTTAATTCATATTGAGCTCGAATTTTGTTGGATAGTTTAGTTGAAATTTGTATTCGGTGACCCCGTGTCGATTTTTATGGGAAAGAAATAACGCTGGTTCGAGCTCAGTTTTTGTTCATTTCACAATTTATGGATTTTTGTGATGGAGACCGTAGAGTATGATTGCCGCGAACCCCATTTCACGATTGGGTTTGAGGTTAGGAATGATGTTAAGGATATGAAAGGCATTGTCATACTTGTCATGATTCCGAGTTTTAGGGAGACGGGAGCTTTAAGACCTTGAGTTTTCTTTAGCATTTAGCTCAAAGGTATAGAATTTTGGTCTTGTATGAATTAGTACGGGAGCAATGGTAACTTGTGCCTCAAAAGGCTCCCGCCTATGATGAGGGAGGGGGGTTCTGATGTATGCAACCTTATATAACGTGCTGAGATTGTTTCTGGATGACACATGATGAAAGTTGCTTTGATGGACTACTAGTTTACAGTATTTTTAATATCATCGAGTCGTGGGCAAGGTTGCTACATTTCAGGCATGAACTTTCTGTGTAATATGATGGGGTCATAACCTGCCTGACAATGGATCTGTGTCTCAGGCAATTGACCGAACCCAATGTAAGAGATTTGGAAATGGATGGGTTTTTGTTGCACCTTCAAAATGAGCAGAAAGAAGCTTTGATCAAGGAGGAGCCTAGTTTACATGTCTACTCTATGCGCGATGTTGATATGTGAGTGCCTATAGCATTCTCTTTTGCCTCTTGTTCTCAATGGTAATTCGATGTGTGCTCCATATTAGTTAAGTTTACCATGTCCATAAAAGACAATATGTATGTTCTTCCAAAGATCTCTTCTTTGTTTCATTTGATAAACATTTATTTGAACCATGGCTCACCTAGCTGCATTTTTAGCTCCGATTGAGGGAGAACTGGGAATGTTTTCATTCTAGTTTAATTCAATCCATTTAATTCGATTCTACTCTAGTTTGCGTGCAAAGAGTGAGGTGTGAAACATGAAAGTGTTTATGACTTGGCTTTTTAAGTCTGTAGGCCTTAGGTTCGTGATGTGTTATTTTGGTTTACATTCTTGACCTAAAGTCACTATCTAGGATCTTGAATGACGAACAAGAAGATACAAAAGAAGGCATTCTAGACACCCCAACTAACCGACCTTCAACCCAGTATGAGGACTTAAGTGATTCAGGGTTTCGGACAAATGGAAGCGTTCTCACAGCGTGCAAACAGTCGAGCATTGTAACACCCTTTGGGCAGCGCACCAACAAGTTTGTGGTTCAGTTCAAGACCAATACTGAGCCTATTGCAGAAACCGGTAAAATAGAATGTGAAGATGAAGTTATGGAAGATGAAATCATTCGGAGGGCTCAACCTATGAAAAGATGCTCTTTACTGATTCATGGATCCAAGCCAGAGCCTGGATGCAGATTTATGTATGACAGAATTGAAGACAAGGTTCGCAATGCTTACTATAAAAAACTGCAATTTGTGTCAGAGCTATACTTGAATAATGGTCTATCTATTAATGCAGTTTAATTATTTTGAGAACCGCATCAATAAACATGCATCAGCATTTCTTTCTTCTGGACAATATGAAGATCCAGTGGATCCTACTGTAGCTTCTCAGGTAGTTGAACTTTGTCCATATCCTCTCTTTGTGCATTGATTTGAGCATCCACTTTTCTAATTAAATTATCTACCAGAAAAGTGTGTTTGCTGTTGGAATGATCTGTTGTGATGGAGAAGGCCGCCTAAATGAGAAATCCGTCTTACTACAGAGCAGGTAATGTACCTGCTCGTTTTTTATATGTTCTTTTTATCCTGAGTTACTAGCCATTACCAAACAGGCTACTAAAGTTTCCACTTGGCTGTGTATAGCTTTAGTTCATGTCTACCAGAAGAAGATATAGATGGTGCATCTTAAGAGTAATTGTCTGTGCTTGATATTCAGATCTTGTCAAAGAAGTTTATAAACACAAAGAATCTTCAAGGAGTAGTCTATTTCCTTGATAGCTCATGGTGTCCAGTGACTCAGTATGCCTTCATGAAAGTAGAGATTAAGTGTTGAACATTAGAAAACTTCTTTACGTATGAAAACCAAGGATGAAATCTCCTGTTGGCTTTGAGGGAAATAGAAGGGGAAGTATGCTCCTACGTGAACTGTCAAGGGTATTCATTTTCATTAGGCTGACTTTTAAGCTTGGTTTCTCTATGATTCTTGCAGTGTCGAGCATTCAGGAGGACAACGCGTGCGTCTTGAACTGGAAAAGCTAAACCAATATTCTATTTTTCCAGGCCAGGTACTCATGGAAAAAGTTGCATTTTTGTTTTGTGTATAAACAGCAATTTGGGCATTATAAAGTATTGTGAGCTTTCTTGGATATTTGTGTTTGTAGGTGGTTGGCATTATTGGAAATAATTCCAGTGGTCATTGTCTAGTGCCTTCAAGCTTAGCAGATTCTATTCCTTTCTTGGCATCTTCTGACTCTGACCTTCAGCCTGCAAAGAGACAAGCTCTTGATAAAGAGGGTCTATCTAATTTAGAATCACCTACCCCATCTGAGTTGTCTGTGGTAAGAAAGGCTATACCCACTCCCTCTACGATTATCGCGTCAGGGATGCATAGGTGCATTGTTTGCTGCTGTGGTTTTGACTTATATTCTTTGCCTCTCACTCATGCTTAGCACACTTCAACTTAATGTAAGCCTAATACACATTGCTACAACTCACCTCAGATAGAGTATAGGTGCATCGGATTTGAGGGCTATTAGAATAGAAAAAGAAACACATAGGAAATACCAAAAAAATGAAGCAAAATGAAAGAATGATATCAGGGAACATAGCCCATCCATAAAAGTATAAAAAATTATTGATAATGAATTTGCTAGCAATCAACAACAAAACAAAACAAAAAATAATTCATAAGCAGAGTCTTACACATCTAGAAGATTTTATGTGCCCTCTCTGATAATCTTTGTTGTAACAAACAGTATATTTTAGAGTGATCAAGGTCTCCATTCATTAGGGAAGACACTTCCAAAATTCGGCAAGGGAGTTTATTTGAAATGAAAGTCAACTGGAGTTGATGCCATTTGCAATTTCTGAAAATCCTTGTTTTTACGTGGACGTATGATTAATTTTGGCTCGTTAGAAATTCAAGTTGACTAGCACTTCATTTGCTCCTTGTTTGATATTCTTTTGCTGTTTGTAAATGGAACAGATTATGGCGGCAGGCCCTTTTACTACAGCAGACAATTTGTTGTTTGAGCCTCTTGCAGAACTTCTTGCATATGCCAGTAGAAAGCAGCCGCAGTTGCTCATACTGGTAAAAGCATTTACATCTCATTTTGGTACTTGCTGTAGATTCTCTGACCTTATATGAGAAGCATGTGGTCTTTTTTTTCAGTTGGGGCCTTTTGTTGATTCTGAGCATCCTGAAATTAGTAAAGCAACTTTTGACAGGAGCTTCGATGAAGTATTTTACCAGGAAATTATCAGAAGGGTATTTACTTTGTCTCCAAGTCTTTGTTATTTGGAGCTATCAGGTTGATTGTTACTTGTGACCGTCAAACTAAATTTTTCTGTCTCGGCTTACTTTGTAGTTAAGAGACCACGTTGAATACATGGGTTCGTCTACTCGTGTGCTTTTGGTGCCCTCTATACGAGATGCTAACCATGATTTTGTTTTCCCTCAGGTAAATTTACTTTGTGTAGATTTTTCACCATCATATATGTAGTGTTTGAAAATAATGCAAGTCAGCTTTCCTGGGTTTTTCCTTTCAGCCTCCCTTCGACATAGACCCTCCTGAGCTTCAAGACCAGGTGACTGAATGCTTTTGATTTCCAATGTTTATGTAAGATATTTCCTCTTTGTGAGATCTGACACCACTGTTCTGTCCAGATTACCAGTCTCACCAATCCAGGAACATTTTATGCAAATGAGGTTAGTACTATCTGTGCATATAAACCATAAGATATTGCAAGTCCTGTGTGTGCCAGTCTAGAGATCATGTTGAGCTTAGAAAACGAGAAAATGTATCATTTTGCCTGAACCTAAGTCTTGATGACTGATTGTGCTGGATTACACTTGTCACCTGCTTGCATACTAACTTTCGTCTTGGATAGTACATTGACAGAAGTGAAAAAGCCTATGGCATAGATTACACTTCTCATATGAATATGCATCACCTGTACTTATAAGACGTTTTAGACTGGCGTTTACCCTGCAGAGGTCTTGTTTTTGCAGGTGATGGTTGGGTGCTGCTCAGTGGATATTTTAAAACATCTTGGCGGAGAGGAAATCTCTAGGAATAAAAAACAAGGGTCATCAGGAGATCGTTTAAGTAGATTGGCAAGCCATATTATCAGACAGCAAAGGTTTGTTAGACCCTCTCCTTGCGGAAAATTTTCTACTAAACATCCTCTTTGTGCTGAAGGTATTGAAATTTCACTCATGTTCCTTAAACAGCTTTTATCCGTTGTATCCACCTGCTGAGGGAGTTCCATTGGACTTTTCAATTGCTCCAGAAGCTTTAAATTTTCCATCAGTTCCACAGATCCTTATCCTTCCATCTGACTTGGCTCCTTTTGTAAAGGTAATGATCATTAAAGGCTTTCCATGCTTATTGTGGTCTCTAATGTGCAACCTCAGGTCAATTGTCATAAGCTGTAACCAAACCAACCTTGGTATGGTGGGGTAGTATGAATACTTTTGACTCCCTCTGAAATGCGGGTTCAAACATCTGCAACGAGTCTAGGGCACTCGGGAAGGGATTTTTCATGTGGTATGGCTGGCTTGGCTGAAGATTGGTCTGAACCTTTTTAAATCCTCTTTTTGTCTTTACCCCAAGGTTATACAAAATAGGATCTAGAAATTGCTGAAATTTTCGCCACCCTTTTGAAAGTAGGAAGACTGAAACTTCCCCCTCCCTGCTACTGGCAGTGAGTCTGTTACCAGAGGTACTCTGCTAGTTGGTTTACCTGCTTGCGTGAAAATCAGGAGATCATATGACATTGGTCCTTGTATTCCTAGGTTTATTCTATAGCTTCTTGACATACTACAAGGTTGATCAGCATGTGCATTAGTAAAACGAACATTCTTTTGGAGCGCAGGTCCTTTCTCTCAATGTGTTAGGTGAAGCACAAGACCAAGCTAAATGTATGTGTGTGAATCCTGGGAGACTGGCCAAAGGTATAGGAGGTGGTACATTCGTCGAGCTCAATTACCACGGTAGCCCAGACACGGCCTATGCATCAATCATCCGCATATGATCATCCAGTGGGAATTTGAGATTTGTCAAACATTCGAAGTTGTCTTCAACCAAATATGATCTCAGCAAAAATTCATGTTCTATCGAGCTGAGGTTGAAGGAAATACTATCGGATATCAGAAGATGAACTTCACCGGATCATGCACTGGGATTGTTGAGCTCGACGGATATTTGATTCTTTCGAGCTGAACCAGTTACACTCTTTCTTTAAACTGGTGTATTCAACTGTCTCATACCAGATAAACTTTCTTCATTACCAACAATAATTTAAGTAGTATATACCTTGTTAGTGGACTGTGAGAGACAAGATCATTGTTAAGGTATAATACCAATTATAGGGCATCAATCATCAGTTTACATTTTTGGTTGAGTTGACTCTTTAAGAGTCATTATCTCTTGTAACAACTATCAATGCGAATAATGTTTCTACGAATGACCAAAACTTTATGTGAACCTAGACGTCCTAGAAACAATTTGCCAAGGTTGCTAAAAATAAGCCTTGGTGAAATATATGTTCGGAAGAACAAAAACAGAAGCTATATCTGCAATCACAATCCTACATCCTACACAGTTAATCTGTTTGTGAGTGGCAATTAGTGCCTTCTTCAGCAACATATCAACTGTCTTCCCTCCTAATCATTATCGTCGTCGTCTTCGAAATCGATTTCTTACTTTCAACTTAAAATCGTAAGTGGAACTGTAGTGATTCTAGGAAGAATCATGAGTAGAATGTGTAGGTCTTTGCTGACAATATTATGGTCCTTAGTCCTCCAATAGGTGCCAAGATCATAAAGAGCACACCCAATACTATGCAAAACTGAAACAAACAAAAACAAATTAGTAATTAATCATAAAAATAGTAACACCATGAAAAAAAAGAGGATTAGTGTGATAGCTAGCATACCCAATTCGCGCACCAAGATAAACTGAATCTTTTAGGCTTGTACAGAATAAGCCACATTATGCAAGGCAACTGCAAATGACCAAGATTATGTTAACTGTGATTAATTCGCCGAAAACTTGGATAAGATGGTCCAAGGAGATGACTATGTGTATGAGGATTCAATTTCCAGTAAATCGAAACTCGTCTCAAAACAAACCTTACCGTGACATATTCAAATGTACTATATATAGAGCAATCTTACCTAAAACTTGTTAAATAAACGTATTGAAGGAAAGGTGGATAATAGGACTTACATAGTATGTTGTTGGGGCCATAGCAAATCCTCCGAAGAACCCAAGAAGGCCACCAAAGAAGGGGAACGTAATGCCAACGAACATTGTGAAAGCTGATCAATACAAGAAATCATGAAAGGTTGGATTATTTTTCGAATACGAGGTTATGTGAGTTTAAACTTTAAAGACGACGATATTGTTATGTGCAAGTGAAGACATACCAACATATGTGTTGCGAGTGATGAATCGAAGGGTGGTTGACGGTTCGAAATTCATCTTCAACAAAAATGTCTCCAACATGTCAAACACTGGCATAGCAAATACCTACACAAGACATAATTTCAACATGTATTCAATACTCGCAACTAATCCGTTTCAAGGGAAAACTTTAAGTGCAACGAGTTACCAATAAACCGCAAACTGGACCATAAGTTTAAAGTTGTCAACCAGTGAGAAGTTACTTCGCAAATTGTATTCATGACATGAGTTTATATCAAAAAGTCAGAAATGTGAAATTGTAACCAAAATTATTTGAAAGATATGACAACTTTATTTAGTAGATAGAAAATCAAGGAACTTTTACCTGATAACTTCCAATGATATGAATAATAACAAAGGCATTAGCAGTAACAATAAGCCAAGTAGGTTTCTCCAAGCTAATAAGAATGTTATCTTCAACAGAGTTCCCAAACATTAGGAATCCAATCCAAGCAACAGGGAAGTAACAAATAGCAACAACAATGTAGGCGAAGACGACACCCTTCCACATCGGCCCCTTGGACGGCTTCTCGGGCGTGGAAGGGATAGTTGCTTGAATTTCCAACACGACATTGTGAGCCGCAAAGGCGAATGCAATGTCTCCTAATGCTGTGAAAAAGTTCATTGTTCTTGCTGATGGGGTTTCGCCTCGAGGAGAGTAGTCCACATTTTCTTGTATCCCCTTCACCAGTGATGCCACCCACGCAATCGTAGAATAACTGCACCATGATGATACAACAACAATATTATCCCAATGCCTAAAGACTTGGACATCATATGACTTAAAATGAGTGTGCACGTGACATATATAGATTTACCAATTTTGATTCTACACGACCGTTAGGTTCATAGATCACTCGTCTATACATGTGACGACACATATAGATATCTTGTGACAACGATTATACACAAAAAATTGTATAAATGGTTGCACTGAAGAATTTACTTTATTCTTGTAGATGTCTTGAATATTGAACAAAATCGAAGTATGTTACGTAGAGACCTAATTACCTTAGAGACATAACAGCAGCAGCCAAGGAGATGATGGACAAGGAATTGAAATTAGGAAGATGAGAGATTATAAAATGGACAGAAGAAAAGATCATAATCCAAAAAGTAAGTTTAATAGGCTTGCAATCTTGGCAAACCAACTCATGGATTTTCTTAAGCGACTTTCCTCCTGTGACCATATACACAATGTCTAAACCAACATCGACGATCAGCTGTTGTGGCACCACTATCCACAGTCCCAGCTTCTCACCGAAAGCGTGCTGTCCGAGCTCGTGATATCGGTCGAACCTCTTGCCGGGCACCATCTCGTGCATCTCCACCATTTGCCATAATGTGTAATAAGGTCACTACCCATGAAAGTACCATTATTGTCACACCTGGTCCCCTGCATTTCACATATTATGACTAACAGTTAGTGTTGTACATGTGTTATATATATGAACGTAATTTTACTTGAATTATACGTGTGTCATTCTAATCGATCAAAATTGGAACGCGTTATGTGTATGAAATTCGTTTATAATCAATCAATCTGTAGAAAATCATTTCGTGTCATTAATTTTGATTAAGTTAATTTGATTCTTATCAATAATTCAAATAAGATTCTATCTCAATTAATCAAATATCAAATTTGGGGTGGAAAAAAATTAAACATATATAGGTGAAAAGCTTATACTCCGTATGCGTTATGTTCATAACATTATAACATTAATTATAACAAGAAATGTATATAGTTTGCATACCATCCAAGCTCAGACATAGCATAGGGAAGGCTAAGGACGCCGGCTCCAACCATGGCTGTTACATTGTGGAAGGCCGAGTACCACCATTTCGCAGTTCTATTCGATGTAAGTGGCAACCAATCTTCTACGTTCTTCACCTTCGAAGTTTGGCCTACCTCAGGATCTGAACTCATGATTTCTCAGATTTTTTGTGTTGTGAATCGAATACGATTGAATAGCTAACAAACTATCAAAATTGTTGATGGAAGGTTTGAGTATGGGAATAGGAGTGGAGTAGAGATCACTTATGTATGTGATGAGCATGAAAAGTAGGAGTAGGATGTATTGTTATTAGTAAGTTAAGATTCCTTAAATCCTTAAAAAGTGTAACAACCTTTGACATGAACTAATATAACAATATCTCTCATCGATAATGACCTCGTACTACAAGTTTGCTGGAATTTTGTTTTGTTTTGTTTTATTTTTTATTTTCCTACCGTACCCCTTCAATCATGTACTAACAATTCATAAATATTACGTGATTCTAAAAAAAAAAAAATTATCATTTGGAAGGCTAGTTTTAGTAGTTTTATAGGAGATCTAAAATGAATTACAACTTAACTATGTTTTGACTTTTTACAGTATTAGTTTGAGTATAGGCAAATTTGATACATCGTCCTCTTTATACAAAAAAAAGTAGTCACGAATAAGCTACAATGTAGAAAAAAAATAACGCAAAAGTTAGCCAGTAGAAAAAAAGGCTAAAAATGATAACGTGATTCATCCAACAATTATGAAACTGGAAATTTAAAGCAGCATATTGTTACATTTGCAATATAGAGTAAAATTGATTAATTCGGTAAGTGATGAGTCTGAAAAGTAGGATGTATTGTTAGTTTGTTACTATAAATAGTAAGCTAAGATTCCATTAAAATCCTTAAAATGTGTAACAACCTGTGACTATATGGGCTTATCCTTTGACAGTAACTAATAACAATATCTCATAAATCTATAACACAACTTATCTTAAAAGTTTGTTGATTTTTTCGGTGTGACTATTTGTATATTTTGTGTTTCGCGAGCGCGAGTATAGACACCGACATGCACACCGGGAGGAAACGAACATCGAGACACCGCAAAAAATTTAGGACACGGACACCGCTATTATTCATTAATATAGATATATAAAAGTAGATTATGTATTGTATTTTTTTAATAAAATAACAAAACTGCTAATCTTAAAACTCATTATACGTTAAAAAAAAAGAAAGAAAAAAGTTTAAATGAAAATCTGACCCACACGATTACAATGCAGAATCAAGTAACATTTCAGAAGCAATTAGGAAAATTATATCAAATCCGCGGGTAAATTGAGTTTTTGCACCCCTTGAATAGAATTGATGACCAATGAGTGCAATTTGGTGAGCACCGACAACTATTGTTAAGCATCCATATATTTTTGATGTCACCGGGTGATTTTTATTGTTTTGTACTCATATCGATGAATGTTGGGCATATTCATGTTTACTCATTGATATATCAACGAATACTCATCGAATATTCGTGAATTACTCATCAAAATATTACCATGGTACAAAGCTGCTTGTATCCTCGAGGTTATGATAGAAGAATTATTCGTGTAACTTTTTTTACTAGCTTTTAGTGATTTGAATAGTAAAACTAATACTCCAATAAAATTTGACGCGTTCGGCAAGATATTAGCTGTCCATGGAGCTTTTTAGAAACGTTACCAACGCTACTGATGTATATTCATTTTGCCCAACTTTACCCTAGAAACATGGAAGACAACAGACGTGGTCTGGGTGTTAAATTAGCGCAAATTATATCGTGCACCAAGGTGCACAATGAGTATGGTGCACCTACAGTCCCCACAATAGAGGAGTAGGGACCACACTTAAAATAATTTAAATTTATTTAAGTGTGGTCCCTACTCCTCTATTGTGAGGATTGGAGGTGCACCATACTCATTGTGCACCTTGGTGCATGATATAAGCATTGAATCAATCAATTAATTATGACGATTTGATTTTTTTTTACGGAGTAGTAGTTAATTTATAGTTATATCAAATTTATTGCGGTGTTATACTATGAGACGGTCTTACAACAGAATGTCTTAATTTTTTTTTTTATTATGACACTTTTTACTTTACTATCTTTTACAAAGGCCGTCTATGTCATTCTACGTGATTTTGATACAAGGATTTTTTTATAAAATTCTCACTTTATAAAGTCGGTCTATTTTTCTCTTACCTCTATCGTTCTTTATGAATGATCTTTTTACGATCTAGAGTAAACAAATTGATTTAAAAGGTTTTATATGTCATTTTACGTGATTTTGATACATCAACAGCCAGTTGTGTTAAACATGTCACACATTTCAACAACTTGGACAGCTAAGAACTACCCACTAGTCCACTACTATAAAGTATAAACGCTACACCTACAACTATTGCAAAACAGACCCAAAGAAAAAAACGTAAAAAGTATGCTAAAAAATAAAAGAAGGTGAAAAATTGCCGAACAGACCCAAAGAAAAAGTTAAAAAGTAAGCAAAAACTACAACCTCAATAATAAAAGCAGGTAAAAAAAAATGCTATAGCCAGGATTTGAACCTGGAATCTTTTTCTTTAAGATTTACCAATGTGCTCCTATAGCTTTGATGTCAATTATAGTAGAACTTAAATATTAAAACCGTGGTTACTGAGTAACACACAATACAACTCTGTAGTTCTTGGACAGTTGACAATCAGGACAACAATGTTTTGTGATTTCTGTTCTACAATCTAGATTGCTCAAAGTACGGCAAACGATTGAACGTGATCTTGAAAAATCAGCTCACGCCTGGACGCCCCTTTACCGCGTTCTTTGCTACAGCTGTGCCACTGTGCTTCTCTGAGTTTCTGCGCCTTTTGGATAAAACCCAACCTAGCTTATATGCAGAGCAATCACCCTACTCTGTAGCAAACTTAGTCTGCGGTAAGCATACTGCGTACGTCAGGTGAGGATGGGAAACCTGTTATGCCACAAGACTTCATCACTACATTGCCAAGTGAAGCAAGCATACAGGGGCACTTGGTCACCTTACACAAGAAACTGCTAATCATACACCATTTCCAAAACTTACACCGAACACAATCACTGAAAAAAAAAGAGTCTCAGGAGCAGTGCCACAAATCAGACACTTGATATCAATGCATATCCGTTAAGAAATAAGTTTAACCGGAGTTTTAAGCCTCCTAAACACAGGTGACCAGCATGTGTACAAGGAGATTCAAATTTATTCTAAAGTCCAAACTTACTTACTCCAGCTAAGTGGTACCAGACAACCCTGCTTGTAACTTTTCCTCAAGCCTAGGACTGATGGCTTGTAGGAGTGGCACGATCTTGTGAAAGCACTGCGATAATTCAAACTGAGTCAAGAATCAATAACACATATTATTGGAAAGCCAAAGATCTAGTACTAAGTAAAAGTATGTTGCATTTGGAATTCACAACATACCGGCAACAGGCAAAAGAGGATCAGAACCCAGAAAGTCCACTAACAGCAGAACAAGAGGTGGTGGCTTTGTCGCAGGTTATCCAAGCTCTTTCTGACATAATGATACTCGGAATCTCTACAACATTACCACATATATAACGGAGTATGTCAGCTGGAGTAACTTCTAGACACCGAACCCTTTGTTGGTGAAATGCAAGGATCTTAGATGTAAAACAATGTTGTGCTTACAAATCACAAACCACCAATGACGTCAAAAGAGGATCAGATGCTCCACTGATGGTAGCACCATAGGCTTTAGCTTGCAGGAGGTTATCTAAAGCTTTCCGGGAGATGACTTCACCAGGAACCATAATGGGAATACCTGGTGGATATGGGCATATAAGCTCTCCACATATATTTCCAAGCGCATCTTCAATATTTACCTTTCTTTTCTTTGCAAAGAATGCCACCCGTGGAGTGAGATGCATATTGATTTCTTTCAAGGTGTTGAAATCAACAAGCTTAGATTCATGTTTCCTTTGATTATGCTGGAAGAAAGATGATGACAGATGTTCAAACCCCAACACTAGCCTATTTACATGGTCTTCACAGGTTCCGGGAGTAAATGCAAACGTGATGGAGCTCGACCCAGCAAGCTCAGAGATCACTTTATGACTGCTGTACAATATCTCATCAGCTGCATATCCGTTAAGACCAAGACCACTGACACCAACAGTAATCCGCAAGGGATCCATGACAGGGATCCCGGAGTAGTTATGAATATCAAGGACTGAGATGCCGGGTAACTGTCTGATTGCATTTTTAGCTTTTTTGGCCAACTGGATTGAGTTGTCAAAAATAGCAGAGGGATTCTCTCTGAGCTGAGCTGTAGCAGCGTCAAGTGAGGCTAAAAGCAGGTAACTAGGGCTAGTGCTCTGAAGGGTCTGAAGACATCTACAGATTCTTTCCCTATCCACAAGTTTACCTGACATATGTAGCATAGATGATTGAGTAAGAGAGCACAATACTTTGTGAGTGGATTGAACGGCCACATCAGCGCCCCGTTGGAGCGCGGACATGGGAAGGTCAGGATGAAAGCCAAAATGAGCTCCATGGGCCTCATCTACGATAAGGGGAATTCTCTGCAGATGACATATCCTGGAGATTTGCTCCAAGTTACTGCATATACCATGATAAGTGGGAGAAGTGACAAAAACTGCAGCTGGTCTTCGTCCTTCTAATTCAAGTTCCTTAATTGCCTTCAACACCTGTCATGACAACATGATTATGTTACACATTATCATCCCACTCAAGAGAAAAAGAGGGTCGAAACTAGAGAATAAACTCTCCCTCACCAAAAATAGAGAACATATTTCAGAAACCTATGAGGCAGGTAATTATCGCGATGGTGGTGAACTTGCCTCTGATGGTGATACTGCAGCAGCAATATCCCACTCATTATTATACTCAGGAAATATATACTTTGGTACAACTCCGCATAAAACCATTGCCGAAACTGCTGATATGTGGGAATTGCGTGGTAGAATCAGTGTGTCTCCAGGGTTGCAGGTAGCCATTATAGCTGCCTGAATTCCACAAGTTGTACCTCCAACAAGAAACCAGGTCTCCGATGCCCCAAATAACTCCGCTGCTTGTTTTTGTGCTTCTAAGATAGGGCCCTCAGGGGCAAAAAGATTGTCAAGCTCGGGTAGCTCAGGTAAGTCGTGCAAGAAGGGTCTTTGACCAATGAGCTCAGTTAATGATGATGGGGCTGCTTGACCTCTGTTGTGCCCGGGAAAATGAAAACTTGCAGCGTTTTCTTTAGCTGATTCCTTTAGTGCATTAACTAGTGGAGGAAACTTTTGCTGTTGAGCTATCTGTGTTGTGTACATCTTCAGATCGGTTATAGATGTTGTCCATTGTTCTCTACCCGGGAGCTTGTCTTGCTTACACTCTTTCTCAAGGATGCTGATTTCCTACAAGATTGAAAGTCATAAAGTGAACAAAAATCTCAATGCAAGAATGTAAGCGAGGTCAGTGAAGCATCTTTATTGAAGCAGCCACTAGCCAGATACACATTTCTCAAGTCTCAACCAAAGTTCTATGCTGAAGATCGGTTTCTTTTAATCTGCAAATATCATGGATCAAGACATATGGGTGCAAGTAATATAGGATATCTATTGTAGGAAACCTACGAAAGTGGCTAACGTGATAGCTCAACACCTACCAAGGAGGGTGTCTCCCAAGTCCTTCTAGACACCAAGGGGTTGATTCCCAAGTAAAAAAAGACACCAAGGGGGTGATGCCCATATACAAAAGTAGAATTACAGTTAGCTCTAAAGCTATAATGAACAAATGCTCTCAAAAAAAAAAAAAAAAAAGCTATAATGAACAAAAAAACGAAAAGTCAGTGCCAATGAGAGTGACGCACTTGACTCCATCCATACAATGATTTCGGAAAACGGAACTTGAACACTAGTGGCATACAAGCAATAACAAGTACACCACCGCATAGCCAAAGGAACTATCTTCCACACCTCACTAAACCAAATTTAGGCTGAACAATAACAACAATAACCTATTTCATGCTCCAAGCTGCATTAAGTTTTTTATTTATTGACGCCTTCGATAGGACGAATCAATTTGGAGCATGAAATACAACACATTAATCAAACACTGAAGCTTAATACCCGAATTAAGAGGTGAACAACTTTAATATCACGAAGCACAGGTTTCCAACATGCAAACAGCACACACAGTCGTAAGTAAAAGGTTTTTGCATCATTGTTTGGTATCTTCACCCTAACTTCTTTTGGATTTCTTTAGGTCTACTTTTCCTAGTTGCATCTCCAAGCTATTACTCTTCCCTAAGACTTTTCCATTTCCCTATCTTTCTCTCTGCTTATCACATCACAATGGTGGTTTCAAATGACACTTCCTGTAAACCAAACCTAAAAATGTTGGACTACGACTTTGTTGTAATTTTTGTTACAGAATCACTTCTCGTCAGTCTCATACTCTCATCCCTTTCACTTAAGCCTAAAGTGGGAGTGTGAAACCCAAAAAAAAAAAAAAAAAAAAAAAAATCAACACAGAAGGTCTATGATATCCAGTTATCCACACTAAACAATGCCCTTGTTTATATGCTTGCTTTCTAGGGTACCTCAACTCTGATGATTCTCTTAAGCTGCACCAAAACCTAACATTTTGGTTTTCAAAAAAAAAAAACCTAACATTTTGAGGCTCGCAATGGTTTTATCACTTAGAAGAGGGAGGATTGGAACCGCGGACATGCCATACCAAATGACTTAGGGTTTGTTTGGTAAAATGTATTCTCATTACAATGTAATAAACCTAACATCGCGTAATCATCATTACTACAATGTGATGACATTTCAATTGAATTAAAGTAATCAATATTGTTCAACCCAAACCCATCTAAACCCCTTCCAAAGTTCCAATCCTCTCAAGTCGGACCGTATTTGTATTACATTTGATTCCGTTACATTGTAATCACGATCCCTCCTACCAAACATAAACTTAATGGAAACCAATAGTGTATAGTATACGCTTCATTGCCACACCACCTTCAAACCCCCTTGATTCTGCCGGCATTTGCGCCTCATATTGTCACCAAAAGCACACATGTTCACCACAATTTCCCAGAAATTAAAGCTTCACTATTACTCTACCATACAAACCCACCTCCAATTTAATCCAAAATCCAAAAATTAGAGTGACCAACTACAGGCAGAGTAACAACAGCAAACACAGGCATATTTTTACCGAACAAATAGTTAGAAAGATGCTTACTTTATATGAAAAATTGAAGTTTGTACCTTGGAATGATTATTATTACAAATGGTTGAACTTCTGCTGTGAGTTGAACTGAGTTGGGGAAGTCTGGTACCCAAATTCTGTATCAAAACAACATAAAGTGCGTCAGAAAGAGGAAAAAGTTGGAGAGAGAGAGAGAGAGAGAGAGTAGAGTGAAAGAGAAGATTACAGGATGAATGAAGGGTGGTATAGACATAGACATGGCCATTTCTGTTTGAATGTTGTTTTGATAAGAAAGAAGTTGAAGTGCTGCATTTCTAGTGATTTTCTTTCACACTTTGATCAATAAGGAATTATCTCATATGCGACGGTCTCACGAGACCAAACTGAATCTTCTATCCCGACTTTGTGTCCCATTTTATGTAACACACCAAGCAAATGCAAGCACAATATCAATTTATTAAAGATTGATTTTAATGGTAAGGTTTGTGAAATCCTTGCACGTGGTTGATTTGATACACAGAATGAGATATAAAGTGAGACGGAAGATCCATACTGCTCGCGAGACTGACTCACTTAAGTTATGCTCTCAATAATTAATATCGATGAGTGTAAGCTAAATCAACCGTAGCTAGAAATGACAATCATTTATCATTTTATATAGATGTAAATTGTGCATTTGTCGGTCAATTTTTGACCGTCTTGAATTTGGTTATTGTCGAGTTCATGTTCCTAGTTTAGTCGGTTTGGGTAATCCTACAAGCATGGTGTATTTGGTGTTAAAATTGTCTCGACCTAAAAAACTCAATTTAATATATATACCAGACTTGTATGGAGGCGGGGCCAAACCCGACTCAACCCGACCCAAAAAGATGTGCAAGAAGTGACCTACTAATCTATTACTCCGTATAAGTTTATAACATGACTACATATAGGAGCTTTTCTTAGTTTGATACCCTTTTTTTCCTAGTACTTTCCTAGAATTTTGTAATTTGTGAAGAACAAAGACGACCAATATGAAGATTTGATAATTACACATGTGAAGAACAAGGATAATGGTCCAAAATTGAGTAACATCACAGTTGTAATCTGAGAATTATGTGTTTCTTTGATAAAATAGAAACCAGCTGCTTAAACATCACATATTAGCATTGTGGATAGGAGAGGATCAGAAGCTCCTGTTACTTTAGCACCATCAACTTTAGCTTGTACTAGAATCTCTAAGGCCTTCCCTGTTATCACTTCACCAGGAATCATCACAGGAATCCCGGGTGGATACGGGCATATCAGCTCTCCACATATCTTTCCAAGGGCATCCTGTATGCTTACCTTCCTTTTCTTGGAGAAAAAGGCCTCTCGTGGTGTAAGTTTCACATTGATGTCGATGAAGGGCTTGACAGCAGCAGCAGCAGCAGCAGCACGAGCACTAGGCTCGTGCTGCTGCTGCTGTCGATGTGTAAGGAATGTTGATGACAGATGCTTGAACCCCAAGATTAGCTTGTTGACATGGTCTCTACATGTCCCGGGAGTGAATAGGAATGTTATGGCGCGAGTACCAGTGAGGACAGGAAGAATTCTATGGTCTTTGAAGAGGAATTCACTTGCTTCGTAGCCAGTTGGGCCGAGATCAGACACTCTAACAGTCACTCGTAAGGGATCAATTGCGCGAAACTCCTGCAGGTAAGGAGAGTCTAAGACTGTAATGCCAGGAATCTGTTTCAGTCGAGATTTAGCCTCCATAGCTAAACAGACTGCATTGTCGAAAACACGTATGGGGTCGTTTCTCAATTGAGCTGTGGCTGCATCAAGCGAGGCTAATAGCAGGAAACTCGGACTGGTACTTTGAAGTGTACGCAGGCATGTATAGATGTTTTCCCTGTCAACAAGGTCCCCTGATATATGCAACATTGATGATTGTGTAAGCGAAAGCAGGACCTTATGAGTCGACTGCACGACCAAATCTGCTCCTTGTTGAAGTGCTGAAACAGGAAAACTCGGGTGAAAGCCAAAGTGCGCGCCATGAGCCTCATCAACAATCAGAGGAATGCCTCTAGAATGACACAGGGTGGAAATGTCCTTCACATTGCTACATATCCCATGGTATGTAGGAGATGTAATGAATACTGCAGCTGGTTTTCTGCCTTCCAATTCTAATTCATTGATTGCCTTCTCCACCTATCATAATTCATAAACATATTGTAATGTGTCAATAACAATACAATGCTAGATTTGTTAACTAAGTACACCTCTTAGCCTTTAATCGAGTACATGACTGTACGTCTGTACCCTTTGAATGACGGGTCAGGATTCTCTGGAGTTATTTCTTCATAGAGTTGGTAAAGTTTACTGTAATTGAGATACAGAACTAAAATGCGATTTTGGAAACAAGAGAAAAATGTACAGTGATGTAATTGGACATATATGTACCTCAGATGGGGAGACTGAAGTAGCTGCTTCCCAATGACAATCATAATCCGGAAATATGTACTTTGGCATTGCACCACACAAGACGAGTGCAGAAATAGCTGAAATGTGACAGTTTCGCGGAAGAATCAAAGTGTCACCAGGTCTGCAAGTACCCATGATTGCTGCAAGCACACCACAGGTAGTACCTCCAACAAGAAAACAGGTCTCAGACGCGCCAAATACCTCTGCAGCTTGTCTCTGAGCTTCTAGAATGGGGCCTCGGGGAGATAGGAGATCATCATTATCGAGTTCACTTATGTCGTAGAAGAAGGGGTTCAAGCCAATTAGTTGAGCCAGTGATTCAGGAGCTGCGTGGCCTCTGTTGTGTCCAGGGAACTGAAATGTGGCCGGGTTCTCGTCGACTGCTGCTTTCATTGCAGCAAGTATTGGAGGGTACTGAGGTTGATGATGTGCAATCTTGTTGTCGAGAATCGAACCATTGTCCGAAATTGTCTGTAGTTTCCCGTTTGGGATGTCTTCTTGGTGACTTGCTGGCTCGAGAATGGCACTGTCCTGCAAGATGATTCGATACGAACAATCGTAAGACGTATGTATAATCGTGATTAATAGACGTTACTATAGGTTTAATGTATAGATTATTCCGTACTAATTACTACCATATGTTCTATCTAGATAGAATAGCATGAACAATGCGTAATTAATTAATCACGGCAATAAGGTATTGATCTAGCTTGAGGTAGTGAATTAAATAAAGCCGGAAAAAAAAACAATATTCGTACTTTTATGATCCGACAACTTCTATGGTTTTTTCTTATCTTAACTTGATGCGAAAATTGATTTTTATTTAAGAACACCAATTCCAGTTAAATCCAAAGTTTATAATTGAAGAAAAAACTTGCCATGGCATGATCACTGGCATATATCCTTAGGGCTGTTCGATTCATCTTCGATAGATTGCCCCCACGAACTTTGTATCTAGAACTATTCTGCCATTAATAACATCATTTGGTGTAAGATAAACAATGACGATGTACAAATATGATTTACAAGAGTGCGTGTTAACACTCGAAAAAATGAGCATCGGAAGCATATATAGTGAATTGGAGGGAGTATAAAGAACGAATTATAAGAGCCTTACAAAATAAGAGAAGGACAAAGAAGGAGATGCCAATGCCATTGCCATTGTTGATGTAATATTTGCTAAGGAATTGCTCTTCTCTACTGAGATCGATGGATAGATCAGACGGAGGAATCTGTTTCGCACATTCTGTTATAATTGTTCTTGCATTGTTCCTCCATAATCAGTATACGTAAAATTAGGAAGGTGTATGTTATGAAACATGTGCATTTTTATTGCCTCTCTCTTAGCTGTTTCTTTGTTTCTTACTTACTAGTATATTTTAATCGTCGTCGTATATTTGTAAGGACGAATAATAATACTATGCGGTTACTAGTCAAAAACTGAAATTGTTTATATATACAAAATTGAGTTAAGTGGAAGTCAATACTACGAGTACAATTAGATAATAATGATGATAAAACTAGTTGTATAGGCAGTGTAAGTTTGGCCGTTATTAGTAAAAGTAAGGTTGACATTAGACCATTTTAAGTATCAACATATTAGATTTATAATATTTGGCACCAAATAATACGTGAGGAGTAGCACGTTGTACTCAAAGTCTAAAACTTTTTAGAGATCCTATGTCGAAATGGTACGGTAGTATTTGTTACCAAAGAACATAAATATATGATTTACTACTTCGTTGGACACCCAATGCTCTCTTAAAGTCTTAATTTTTTTTGAGTTGTTAATGTTTAAATTGATTTACATATTTAAGAACAATAATCCAAATAAAAAATTAAACAACTCAGAGAAACAAAGAGAGTATCTCACTATATACATTGCGCCCCTAACTAGTCGATCCATGTTATTACGTTGCTCACGTTGCGCAAGGTGTTAGACGCAATACTCATACCATGCACAACAGACGCAATATAAGTGGCTTATATTAATTTGCACATACAGGGGGTTGTTCTGGTGGTAGAGAACTACTCATAATGGATATAGGATTTCATTCAAATCCTAACTCCAGCCCTTGACCTTGTTCATGAATTTACTGTTCTACACCACAGTGCTCGCTAAATTTTGTGTTACCTAATGAACTAATCATGTACTCTTTATACAAGTGTCATAAGACAAAACAAATACTCAGTAACACATATCCACGTATCCTGGCTTTGTCACTACACACATGTAGAGCTGGCAATCGGGCGGGTCGGGTCGGTTTCGGGTCGGGTCGAGGCGGGTTGAGTCATATCGGATTTGGGTCTTGGCGGGTTGAGATGAACTTTCGGGTCGGGTCGGTTTTGACTCGGGTCGCTTTCGGTTCGGGTCATGTCGGGTAAATTTTGTGTCGGGTCGGTTTTGGGTCGGGTCATAATCGGGTTTAGTTACTGATGGTTATTAATCCGCGTCATTTCAAGTTTTGGTTAATATTTTTTCGTTTTTTTGGCATAATTAGGGGTCTTTATTTAGTTAGTAAGTTAAAACCATCAACATGCATACTAAATTGTTCTAATTTGGATCATTATTAAGCTTAATTATTATCGGGTCATCAAACGGGTCGGGTCATTGTCGGATAACGGGTCACTACGGGTCGGGTCGGGTCATTGTCGGGTTGGACATTATCGGGTTGTATCGGGTCATGGGTCGTTATCGGGTCGGGTCGAGTCGGGTTCGGGTGATCATAATTTCGGGTCCAATCGGGTCGGGTTTTGCGGGTGAGTCGGGTCGGGTCTCTCGGGTCTGGTCAAGGTTGACCGCCCTACACACATGACACATATATTTCTCATTTGCTCGATAATGCCATGATGCACGACAGCACGAGTCAGGCACTCAGGCGATCGAGTGTTGTATTTTTCGGTCTTTGTATGCTGCGCCTCGACCATGTTCGCTTTCCCTTTGAGTCACTCTATCAGTACGATCCTACAGACCTACCATTGGTTTTTGCTCCTCAATTATTACACCTTTTCATGTCCGCATATGTAACTCACTCGCCGAGTCACGTGTAAAGCGGATTCTGTTATGATTATTTAGCCCCACAGATCACGAAACTGATTTTTTTTTTAATTTGGTAATTCACTGGCTCCTACTAGCTGAGTCCGAGTGGAGATCCTCTATCCTGTTCTTATGTCCCATTTCCTATACCCCTCAAATCAAATCCTTACAAATCAATTAAATTATAAGTTTAAATGAATTTTTTTATGTAGAAAAGTGGGTTTGTATGGTTGTGATTGGAGAGGTACACAGAGTGGTACACAAAGTGAGACATAGAATCCTCATTCGCTCAGTGTGAAGGTAGAGGGTTAGTTCAGCAATCTAACTCATAAGAAGATCCTAGCTGAAGAGCTAAAATTTAGGCATGAAATGATATGAGAAACCTACCAGAGGGCTCACATCACACAAAGAAAACCCCCAACTTTACAAAGTTGGGTTTGATAAGGAGCGAACCCCCAGCTTCAAAGTTAGATCGGGGGGAGTGGTAGGACTGGTAGCCCACACAGTCACACAAGTTCCTTGAGGCTATGTTTGGTATGCACAATAAGCTAACTTATTTGGCCAAAGTAGCTTATTTGACTAGTTTTTTAAGCTCTTTGACCAAATAAGTTTGTTTGGTAACACCACTAGCTTAATTAATAAGTTAGCTTATTTAAGAAGTTACCCCCTATAGGCTATGTTTGGTATGCACAATAAGTTAGCTTATTTGGCCAAATTAGCTTATTTGACTAGTTTTTTAAGCTCTTTGACCAAATAAGCTTGTTTGGTACCACCACTAGCTTAATTAATGAGCTAGCTTATTTAAAATGTTACCCCTGTAACATATTAAAAAATAAGCTAGCTTATCATAATTTTATTCCTATTTTACCCCTAATTATTTACTAAAATAAAATGAGATTAAAAATAATTAATGCATTTTTCTGTAATTTTATATATATCTGCTCCTATATCAGCTAATTTTGCCAAACATTTCTATGACTATCAGCTAAAAACTTTCAGCTACTATTGCAGCTATTATTTCAGCTTTCAGCTACTATTTCAGCATTCAGCTACTATTTCAGCGTTCAGCTACTATTTCAGCTAGTTTTACCAAACATAGCCATAACTTATTTAAAATAAGCTAGCTTATCATAATTTTATTCCTAATTTAACCTTAATTATTTACTAAAATAAAATGAGATTAAAAATAAATGATGCATTTTTGTGTAATTTTATATATATCAGCTCCTATATCAGCTAATTCTTCCAAACACTTCTATTACTATCAGCTAATAACTTTCAGCTACTATTGCAGCTATTATTTCAGCATTCAGCTACTATTTCAGCATTCAGCTACTGTTTCATCGTTTAGCTACTATTTCAGCTAGTTCGACCAAACATAGCCAAATAATTATTATTTTTTTAATGGACTATTAAGATCAGATTGAATGATTGATAAGTTTATAATAAAAACAATTAAATACGGGTGAATCCACCGATACAAGAGTAACTCATCGCACAAGGATAAGGGAAATGACAAGATCAAGTCACTCATGACATGAGGATCAAACTCGCAAGTTTTAATTAACATGTCCTATGATTGGCTGTCTCAAAAGCTATCTCTTATATAACCACAACTAGAACCATTAGCAAATTAACTAGAAACCAACCAGTCATAATATTATCGAGTCCTACACTCCTACATCTGTACGTGCATGTGGTGTTGTTAGTCAACTCACTTAACAATTCATATTCATTATAGGCTTGGCCACTTTGCTTCCCACATACTCCTAATCCCCCCACTCCTACAATTCAACCCCATCTTATCTAGATCACTTTCCATGTTGTGGAGTATGAGAATTGAACCACGGGACTTAAACAATTTTGTTTTTTTGAACATGAAGTAATAAATAAGCCATTGCAATTGCAAGATATACTAGGCCTACTAAGACCCTATGCGATTCAACTTATTCAACAGTGTTTTTAAATCGATTTGATTTATTCAAATCAAATCAAATCAGATCAGTTTTTATTCAAATCAAATCAAATCAGATCAAAATTATCCAAATAGCAATTAATGAATCTAGTCTATTTCTAGTTATTAATTTGTTTAATTGCAGTTAATTTATTAATTGATTCAGTTCAGATCAAATCAAATCAAATTTATTCAAATCAGATGAGTTCAATTCAAATAAAATCAAATCAAATCATAAAAATGCAGTCCAATCGCTACAGGGCCTAAAGGCACAAGAATAGAGGGAAAGTTACAGTTGTCACAAAATGGGGTACCTCGATCTACTATAATCGTATATGTTTGTTATATATTGTTTCTGTTATTATGTTATTATATTAATTAATTAATTAGAATTCTAGTTAATTTATTTGAGTCTATATGAAGTGAATATAGTAGATAAAAATAAAACTACAAAAATTTGCTTTCTACATATAGCTATTTCCGACAGATTCGTTGTAATCTGAGCCAAGAGGTCTTTTTAATAACGATTTTCAGAAAATAAAATTAAAAAATTGAAAGCTACACAAAGTTTTTGATTCGAATTATATACATCAGGAAAGAAATAACATGAAATTTGTTTTAGATCTAAAGGTTAGTGTTTGGAAATTAACCTAATTTTCCGCCGCAACGGAAACGCCAATCAACAAGTAACTGTAAAATAAAGTAAAAATAACAGCAAACAATAAGACGATAAGATAAGGTGTTTAGGGATTGAATCCAGGGAGAACTCTCCAAATCCAGAGGTAAACACACCGGCCAAATTACGGAAATTCCACTATAAAATATTGTCAGTACAAAGACTGTCGTCCTAAGTTACATACACACCGATTGACAAACCCTATCAAGATAAATACTAGCCAATTTTGGAATCAACTATTTAACCCTCTAAGATTGCTCCAATTTCGGAGTCAACTATTGAACCCTTCAAAATTGCCCCGCGCTACCACTTCTAGTGTAATACCCAGATTTCAGAGGTTCTAGTGTAATACCCATATTTCAGAGGAAGTTTCTAAGAGATTAAGGGATCATATGAGTGCTTAATGGGATTGATAGTGTCTATTCGTATCAACAAAGTCGACTTTTCTTTTAGAAAGCCCAAGTGATAAGAACTCCACAGTTAAGCGTGCTTGACTGGGAGCAATTTCAGGATGGGTGATCTCCTGGTAAGTTTCCCAGGGTGCGCATGAGTGATGTCAAAATGCGTCGAAAGGACCCGTGTTGGTTTATGAGGTCAGCCCACAGCATGGCGAGCTGCAATAGGTGACTACTTCCAACTCAGTCGATGAGTCGGGGTGTTACATCGAGTATTTTCTCCCTCTTGTGATGCCACCAGTGATTCCAGCGTGACCTTTGTTGTGTCCTAGAAAGTGAAATGTGGCTGGGTTTTCGTCGATTGTGGCTCTCAGTGCAGCCACCAATGGAGGGTACTGAGGTTGATGATGCGCAATATTGTTGTGGAGAATCGAACCATTGTTCGACATTGTCTGTAGTTTTCCGTTTGGGATGTCTTCTTGGTGACTTGTTTGCTCAAGAATTGCAAGATGATTCAATTGTAAGAATACGTAGAATTGTGATAATTGGACCTTACGTTGCTAGAGGTTCAATATATAGATAAAAAATAATTTGTCTAGTGTATATCACTATATTGGCCGTGTGTGTTCAATGGTTTTTTAGACAAGTTAACGAGTTCTTCCGCTTCAAAGCTAGTTACCACAGTTTGTTTGACATACGACACCGACTTTTATCAGGCTCCGTGATGACATGAAAATGTAATTCAGATTGTCACTTGGTACCTTAACCGTACCAAATACCGATTAATTACTAAAAATCAGTACAAAATATCGAGATGACAAGTCGAGTGTAAACCTCGATAACATATTTTTGTGCGGAAGCGATATTCGCTCTGATAATTCGATGACAAAATAATAACATTAAGGAACACAAGAATTTAACGAGATTCACTATCAATTTGATAGCTACGACCTACGGGGTCAAGAATCAATCTCACTATGATGATAGGAGTGCACAGATACAAAAGATGATCTGGGTTCTCAAGATCTGCCCTTCTTAAGAACCCGGGTGGCTCTCTCTAATTCTCTCCCATAAGAAATTAGGCTAGGACATAGAAGGTTTTATATATTTATTCCTTTACAAAGACCTAAAGGTAAAACCAATTAAGGAAACCAAAATAAACAAAACCCGGAAACAAGCCAAACGCGCTTGTACCTCTGGCGGACCGTGGTATACCATCGGCAGACCGCGGTATACCATCGCCTTCGAATTCCCGCCCTCGGCTCCACTCCGTCGACCTTCGCGCACCGCCACACCTATGTCCGCGCACCGCGCCGACCTTTTTGGCCATGGTGGTTTTCAACCACCTCATAGGCATACCTCCATGGTTGTCCATTTTCCATGCTTGCTCATCTCCGATGTATCAATGGCGAAACCGTGCTCAAGGCACATTTCTCAACAATTCTCCAACTTGACTTGAACACGCGTTTAGCAAACGTAATCCAAATCAAACAACAACACGACCCCAACGACTAGTACTCCACAATGGGTACCAATCCGAGTTCTAGATCATGCGCGCCAAGCTTGAACTCCATAGACTCAAACCGAATGTATAACCATCCAATATACCCTGCACTGGGTCTCCGTCCAATATAGTCTGCACTGGGTCTTCAATCCTTTAAACCCGAAAAAAGGTCGCTCAAAACTGTACCTTGAGCTCAATATCCCGAAGGAATAAGACAATCATGTCTAACTATATTTCGTTAGTTCATGCAACAAATAAACTAATCGAACTCCACCAGGTTAGCAAAGAAATATCCGAGATTGTGCGCGATCTCAATTTCTTTTCATATTCTCAATACCCGAGATTGTGCGCGATCTCCATTTCTTCTCAATTGTGGAAGTAATACTGTAACAACCCTAAATTTGGACTTAAATATAACTGCATTAAATTTAGAATTGTCACGCCGCAATTGACTACCAAGTCAATTGCAAGGCTATTTATTCGATTACAATACTAATTAAAAATGAAACAGCGGAAGTCTTAAACAAATGTCGAACTACTATTCTCAAAGCTAGTCTTAAATTACATAATCAAACTGAAATATAAATTAAATAGAGTTTATGAAATCCCCAACATGCAGACGACTCTTCAACCAAGCATCCACATCATCAACAGAGCCTGTCAACTACGCCATCGAGAATGACGTAGGCCCCAGAAATAAGGTAGGGAACGAACCAGAATAAAGAACGTCAGCATACAGGCTGAGTAAGAACAACAAAAGAATAGGAAGACAAAAGATACGCGCCTTAATAACAAGCTACCGTTACATCATTAACTTTAATCATCACAGCGATATAGAATTCAAAAGTCATATCATATTAACATTCATTAAGGTCGGGTTCCTACCCCACAGCCACCATAATCTCGAACCAATGCGAGCTAGAGCACTCAAAACAACCCCTAATGACTCAGAGTGTGCACACCCCTCTCTAGAGGGCCAGTAGGATGCGAAGCCTCTAAGAGGAAGCCAAATAGGAAGCCGGTAGCGAACCGACCACAGACTCCCCTCATAAAGAAGGTACAGGATGACCGGTCAACGCCGAGTCATCTACTCTAGGTGGTAATCGTCAAACATAATCATCAATCATAGTTATTAGCATAAGTGTACACTTACAAGAACATTCATTATCATGTTATATTATCAATATTATAATTATAAACTCAAGAATCAACATTAACGAATCAAGAAGGAAAAAGAACGAGGCACACTCGGCCAAAAGCCGCCGAGTGGCCGAGAAGGCCGAACCGGCCGAGTGGCCGAACCGGTCGAACAAAGAGGCCGAAGGGCCGGGTGGAAGGAAAGCCGAAAGGCTATTGCTGCATGGTTAATTTCAAGTGATAGATGTGGAAACAAAAGCAACGGTAAGATAATTGTGAACAATGATCATCAAAGTCAAGGTTAGTTCAAGAAAAGATAGTTTAGAGGATTGGTCATTGTGGTTGGGATTGTAACCAACGTTCTTACCTTTCAACGCTAATCCTTAAACCAAACTCTTCAAACGAAGTCAATGAACAACACCTCCTCGAATCCACAATCTAGACGTCCAACCAATCACAAATTCAATCGATGATCCCCTAATTCACAAGGTATAACCATAAGGCATAATCCCACAAATTAACTAATATATCATGAATCTAAAAGAAGTCAGTGGCATTCAAACATGGATAACTTCTACCTCTGACATCGTATGATCACCAAAATTTAGTATGACATAAAGGGTAACATCAGGAACATTGCCTCCAAATTTCGTCCACAGAAGCCAAGTGGATCTACGGGAATCGATCTCGCACTGAACCATAAACATGAATTAGGGTTTACCCACGAAATCTAATATAACTTTTTATTTAGAGATCTTGGTCTTACCAATTTTTGATATGATGTTAATGATAGAGTAAGGAACACCTCCACAAAATCTCGTCCCCAAATACCTTAGGAGTCGACGGGAATCCTCAAACTACCGAGGGGCGGAACAGATTCTCGGGTAGATAGACACAGCTCCACTAAAACATCTCCACAAATATCATCCGATGGAATCTTGGCATGATCTACATGTTCCAGGATTCGTATCGAAAGCACGGTTCTAACGCCACCAACCACGCTCTAATCATATATCGTATAAGAGAATTATGTGTGTTTGAAGTTGACACAGTAATGCTGGGAATCTTCTGCGGGTGGAGGCTACGAGAAGATTGTGAGAGGAAGAGAGAGAGCCGACTATATATTGTATAAGCTAGGGTTTATCTCCTTTGATTTGTGTGAATGGGTTTGAGGGTAGACTCGGGTTTGGGCTTAATTAATCGGTTGAGATGAGTGATCCATAAATCTGATCCAAGTCCAATAACCCAATTATACAACTTACCAAAATAGAATTACCCAATTAATTAGTAACATAATCTATAATTCACCAAATTCCCCAAAATAACTTTTATTAATTTTCCTCAAAATGATAAATAAACGTAACACCCTAATTAGACAAAGTCCCAAAAATACGGGGTGTTCCAAATACATGACATCAACGTGCTTGAAACCGTGTACTTGACCATTGATGAACAATAAGATAGTATTCAAACTATCATCCCTTGCCGCATCAAAAAGACTCGTAGAACAAACTAGCCAGCTAGCTCCAACAACTCAACACCCTTCACTTCTTTTGCAAAAATCACTTTTCTTTGTGGGTGACAAGTCCACAAATGACAAAACCCCGACTTCTAACACAACAAAAGAATCCCTAAGTGTCAAGTAACAAACTAGTTACACAACTAGTATTATCTACTCAAGTAACACAACTTGGAATCCACAAATCCCTTACCAACAAGCACCTACAATTACTTCCACAAATGAGAATAACCAAGCCGATCTTCCATGACGAATAAGATCCACCACAAGCAAGTGTTCTTCCTTAAGTTGAGTTATAAACCTGAATAACACCAGCTACGCGCAACTTCCGGCTACCATATACAACAGTATAAATCATACCCAACTACCATCCTAACACATTGTACTCAAAACATGTAAATTTTCAGCTTTAGATAGAGGTAACCACAATATCGAAAGTCCCATACCTTTCATATTACCAACGCTAAAACTGAATAATGGCAACAATACGCTGAAAACCTACTTCAGCATCAACAACTGTATAAGTCCATTAAAGGTCTCCAACATGAAAAGAACACTGTTTTTACTCCACAGAATGTCGAACTCCCAAATAGCTTTATCAGAAAAACCATTTTCAATACCACATGAAGAAAACACGATCTTGCAATAAATTGCTCAAATTCTCTATCAAACTCATGCTACTACTACTAGCAACACTAACCATATGTATGTTGAATCTCTGCTGAAGATACTTCGACTCTATCAACTCCACCTAAATGACTGAACTCTATTGCAACTTGTGAGACCACACATTCTGACTAACACTATCACCAGAAGTCCCTAAATCTTCTAGAGAACATCCCTGCAAATCCACAACTATATGCTTCTAGGTAATGACATCAAATCACATGTCTGAAACATATGGCAACAAGATATTGCGCCCGACTTGCTCCTATCTATTGCTTCACTATTGATGATTTCCCGTAACCCAATCCCATCGGCTACTATGATTCACCAATCATTCAATAAGTAAGCAATTCCAGCTACAAAACATTGTAGTGCCATCTTTCCAATGAACCTGTCAATAATCACGTCCACACATATAGGTAAACATTAACCACCAACAGAATCATAAGGGATGTCCTCTGTGTATATTCCTGCTCAAAGGAACACACCGAAGCTCGACAGACACTGGTTTGGCATCCACCTTGATCAGCAAATGCAGCAATATGGGCAAAGTGGATGGAGCCACCCCAAGCTCAACCTCTTTCTCGACACCAATATTCTTGTCAACACCTGCAAACACAACCATTAAATACAATAAAAGAATTTTGTCAAAATTTTAAGTCATGTCACAACATGACGCTTTGAACCCACAATTCTATGTATGTATCTCTCAAATTGTTAAATCCTCTCGGCCTCAAATGAAGAATACCCATTCGAACACGATCACAATCTTCACATGTGCATAACTCACTCGGAACTCCGCAGTCTATCCCACACAGTGAGATCCACATTTGATCAAGTAATCAAGCAGTTTCCACAACTGTCACCAGTATCTCCTAACACGACTTGCAAATGAGAGTATGCATACAACTCTCTTTTGCAGCGTCCAGTTCATGTGTTTTGCTACACCAATATGCCAATGATGTATATCCCACGGTATGATGCCCCAAATATCCTCACAAAACTGAATGAACTCAAAAGAAACAATAACAAGTTATTATCCAACACGTAACCATTTGATTTTCTTGCAATTCTTGATCTTCGACTCAAAGTCTATTGTTGCACCAAGACTTTGAATAAATAGCTTCCTATAAGAGCTTGTCTAATCATCAACAAATGAACCCTATCAAGAACTACGTGTGTGGATACCCATGCTAAACTTACTCATGTGTTTCCCAACCGAAAAACACACATATCCTTCACACACTACTACAAAATCAACTATAGACATCACTACATAAACATGGGATTTCAAAAAAACTGATGTCTAAAGGGAACCGGTGGCATTTTTGTAGTTTCGACCAAATAATAGACATGGGATTTAATAGAAAGTCTGACGTCTATTAATAGACATGAGATCTTTTTTAAAGTCCGATGTCTATTGTTTTTGTATAAACGTCATCTTTTCTAACAAAACCCATGTCTATTGATGAATTCTGAATTTTTTTTTCGAAATCTCATATTTTCTCCAAAAAACCGACGTTTACCTTGTTTTCAATTTTGTTGAGTATTTCTGGTACATATATACTCCGTAATTAATACCCCCATGTCTCCAACCCTAGATTCATCACCGACTCATTTGTGTTTTCATCTCACTCCCCCCCTCTATCTCTCTCCTCATTCATCACCCACTCATCTGTGTTTTCATCTCACCCCCTATCTCACTCCTCATTCATCACCCACTCATCTTGAAACTCTATTATTTTTTTCATGATTCGGTTTTCATGTCCGATGTAGGACAAGATCTCAAGTCCATTCGTCTTCATGTTTTTTTTTTTTGGCAGAATCTTCATCTAAGGTAAGGAGTTTATTGTTTTCTTCATATGTTAAAGATTCAATTTTCCTTTCTTGTTCATCTTGGATAGTTGTGAATTTAATCATGAAGCAAATTATTGAGTGTGAAGGGGATGAATAAACGATATTGGAAATCCTAAATTTCAACTGTATAGTTGGAGGGGAGAGAGGACGTTTCTTGATTGAATCGTGTTCTAGAAATTCACAACAATGTATTAAATTGAATTTTTTTCATTGTTTTTTCGATTTGTATGTATAAGAATTTAAAATGTTGATTTAACTTTTACTAGTATAATTAATTGTGTGGTTCATCGAATCTCATCTTTTGCTAAATCCATGTTTCTTTGTTTATGTCCCCTTTTCAGATTTAAATTATTCTGGGCAATGATTTTGAAGCAAGAAGATTGAAGCTAAGACCAAAGATTTGTGAAGATTAGTCTTCCAGATCTGAGATTTAGATCTTTCATTTTACGGTTTTTTAGTAACATCTTGTTTTTTTTGTTTTGAAATCAAAGTAACATCTTGTTATTCACTAGTTTTGTAGAGTTATTATTTTTTTTTTTTTCTGTCATATGTATTGATTGATTTGAGAATTTCAATAGAAATTCATTATCTCCCATTTGCTATCCACCTACAAATTTTATGGGCTACTATGTTTCTGCTAAGTTTGGTACGATTTTTTTTTTTTGATTTGATCTGATGGATAGACGTCGGACTTTTAATAAGTCTGATGTCTATACTCCACAATACACATGGGTTTTGTTAGGAAACCCGATGTCTATTACTCTCATAGACATGGGTTTTTTTAAGAAGTCCGTTGTCTATTAGTAACATAGACATCGGATGTTTAAAAAAACCGATGTGCAAAAAAGTGAAGGACATGGGACTTAAAGCCGACGTCTATTCCATTAGAATAGATGTCACTCAACTTAACGTCGAAATGAAAACCGATGTCTATGCGTAAAAACACCCCACGTCTATACGCCTTTTTGTAGTAGTGACAACACTCAAGAAATCACATCTTGAGACCACAAGAAAATCCACCTCGGATAATAACTACATCTTCCTATTAGCCCATGACCCAAGTTCAAATCACATGACTTAGTCAACCCTGGCTATTAGAAGACAAAACTTAGCAGAACTAGTCAGTCAGCCCACCTTGTAAATCATACAAAGTGTATATCTTGATACTTGTAATATAAATATCAAGACGGAACTTTAACGAGACGATTCCATATCCAAGCTTAGAACACACCAATCGATCCCAACGGCCAAACCATCAATCGATAATTGTTCAAACTCAGAACTTGAATTGTCTCAGCGATCATAGTATGTGCTTCTCAAATCACCTATCTTAAATCGATCGATCCAACCACAACCACCTTACATGCAACATCCATTTTCATAACTGTACAACCACAAATAAAAGGTGTTATTGTACGAACACAACCAATCACCATAAGATACACATGACACAAGCAACCCCGAATAAAGGTCCAATGATCCTTGTATGTACCACTACCACTGCCAAAAGTGCATACACCCTAAGCCATCCCTTATTGTACTTCTATCAATCCCGCACATGATCATATGCAAAAGTTCCTTGCAGAAATAATAAACCACAGTGCCACTACTCAAAATCTAGACTACTTCAACTTCTTATGCAAAGAAGTTCTGCCATTATTAGTTTAACTAACATCTAACATAAAACGCACCACACCAGTTTACTACTTCTAATTCCGTTGCTCCACGCAACATCCTAGCAAGATGCCTGACTCCACTTCTTCTAAGATACCAGTTCCAATATTGACAAAAATATGATCCCACAAGAACATACAACAAC
The DNA here is from genome assembly GCA_963457585.1 of Spergularia bocconei. NCBI lineage: Eukaryota > Viridiplantae > Streptophyta > Magnoliopsida > Caryophyllales > Caryophyllaceae > Spergularia > Spergularia bocconei. Next base: position 5,219,797 of record OY734951.1, on the reverse strand, counting down.
ACCAATAATGAAACTCGAGCAAATAACCAAGTACATCCTCATCTAACAGCTTAACATCTATTTTGAGCAGATCCACAGTAGATTAAAGCATACAAGATGATAGCTAGAACTTACATGCAAAAACTGGCAAATAATGGTTGTTCCAAGAACAACTTACCCCGATGAGAGGATTTGTCTAGTCCAACTCTCCAATTTCGCCAAACCCGAATAGCTGTCATCAAAGCAAGTCCTAAGATACTCCATCAGCTAAACAACGCATGGTGATGGATTGAGCCCCCTCCACCATGACTACCACGGTAGTCTCAATAAGTCCGCCCAGACGTGCTTCACCCCTTTGCCTACCACAGTATACAAAATCCCATCTTTATCTGTCATAACTTGAAATTATTTCACCCAAATGATCTCGTCGATCTTCGTTGTCTTCAACAAGCCATCGAGTTGCCTAAAATCTTTACAACCAATCTCTCTGATGCCAATTGTTGTGCGGAAGCGTTATGCGCTGTGATTATTCGATGGCAAAACAACATTAAGGAACACAAGAATTTAACGAGTTTCACTATCAGTGTGATAGCTAGAGGTGTTCAGAAAAAACCGAACCGATTTTCAGTTAACCGATATTTTCTGAACACCCCTAGATATCACATTGATAGTGAACATCCCTAACTATCACATTGATAGTGAACCGAACCGATATTCGGTTTTTTCTGAACACCCCTAGCTATTACATTGATAGTCAACACCCTTACCTATCACATTGATAGTGAACCAAACCGAACCGATGGCAAAACAACATCGTACCAATGTTTTATTTTTTGAAAAAAAAAAATTAGAAAATGTATGTGGCGGTTCGGTTTCGTAACCGACCGATTTTCAATTCGGTTTCGGTTCGAGATAAGGGCAAATCAAAAATTCGGTTTGGTTTCGGTTCGAATTTTATCCGAACCGTATTTTCGGTTAATCGAATTTAATTTTCAGTTCGGTTCAGGTTAGTTAACCGAAATGAACAACCCTAATGATAGCTACGTCCGAGGTCAAGAATCAATCTTACTATGATGATGGGAGTGTACAAAAGATGATTTGGGTTCTCAAGATCTGCCATTCTTAAGAACTCGGGTTGCCTCTCTCTTATTCTCCCCCATAAGAAATTAGGCTTGGACTTAGAAGGTTTTATGTATTAACTCATTTACAAAGACCTAATAAATTAAGATAAAGTCAATTAAGGAAACCAAAAGAAACAAAACCCGGAAAGAAGCCAAACGCGCATGTACCGCTGGCGCACCGCGGTATACCCTCGGCGGACCGCCATATACAGTTGGCAAACCACGCTCAACCAGCCGCGGCGCCTGACTTCCTCCATGAATTGAGATAACTTATTGACGACAAAAGCAATATCAAGACGAGTGATGGTTATATACTGTAGGGCTCCAATAAGTGCTCAGTAACGTTGTCCGTCGGAGAAGGAAGGGGTCGACCGCCATGTAGTGTAAGAGGAGGAGAAACAATCATCGGAGTACTAACGGGATTGGATCGAGCATTTTTGAGCGAGCAAGAAGGTCGTTAATATATTTTGTTTGATCGAGAAACAAACCATCCGAGGTGGGTATGACTTCAACACCTACAAAATATGATAGGGGACCAAGATCTTTTAGTGAGAAACAACAGTCATAGTAGAAATAATCTTTTTGAGATGATGGTCTTGTGACAATGATATCAACGTAAACATTTAAATAGATGATACTGTGGGGTGTTTTGTGGAGGAAGAGAGAGGAGTCACATGGTAGTGTTTTCGAAACCATTTTGTTGGAGAAAAGTTTTGAGTTCGGTGTACCAAGCACGAGGTGCTTGTTTGAGACTGTAGATTGCTTTAGAGAGTTTGCAGCACGATTAGGAATATGTTGGTCAATCAATCCGGGTGGTTGAATTGAGACATGTAAACGCCCTCCATGAGTGTACCTTGAAGAAAGGCATCATAAATGTTTAATTCACGAAGAACCCACCCTTGAGACATAATCAAAGAGAAAATAAGACATAGGGTGGCAGGTTTTACAACAGGATTAAAAGTATCAGAGTAATCAAGATCGGGTCTTTGATAAAATCCTTTGGCAACGAGACGTGCTTTGAATCGTTCAATGGTACCATCCGAGTTGTATTTAATTTGTTGGAGTATTCCTCCTTCATGGTGGAAGAACCCAATAATTGGTTACATATTACCACATATGTTTACATATATGTGATGTGGTAAGCAATGTGTTAGTAAAGTAACACTTTTTCTGTAACACCCCAACTCATCGACTGAGCCGAAAGTAGTCACCTATGGCAGCTCGCCAGGGTGTGGGCTGACCTCACAGACCAACACGGGTCCTTTCGATGCATTTTGACCTCACTCATGCGCACCATGGGAACTTCCCAGGAGGTCACCGATACTGAAATTGCTCTTAGTCAAGCACGCTTAACTGTGGAGTTCTTATCAGGTGGGCTTACTAAAAGGAAAGTCGACTTTGTTGGTATGAGTAGCACTATCAATCCTTTTAAGCATCTCATATGAGCCCTTAATCTCTTACAAACTTCCTTAGAAATTTGGGGTATTACACTCACCCCCTCTTAAGATCGCAACGTCCTCGTTGCGCCTGCCAGCCAACCATAGTCCAACTCCTTAAGCCAGATGGTATCAGAGCAACCCTGCGACCGCGTGCTGAGTGTTGGGGTTAGGCCCAGGTCAGCCGTCTAGCGGGGGAGATTTTGCACCTGTGTTGATGTTGGTATGGAATGGTCGAGGCATGGCCGAGGCGCGACGGGGACGTTGCGTTCTCTAAGTGGGGTAGTTTGTAACACTATGGAATTTGGAAAGCGGATTATGGAGTTGGTTTGTCCCACATTGGGAAAATAAGGCTCATATGATCAGTTTATAATAGACTCCTACCATCATACTACCAACAAGGCCTTCACCTTTTAGAGCCCAAGCGAGGATTTACGGATTTGTAACACCCCGACTCATCGACTGAGCCGAAAGTAGTCACCTATGGCAGCTCGCCAGGCTGTGGGCTGACCTCACAGACCAACAAGGGTCTTTTCGACGCATTTTGACCTCACTCATGCGCACCCTGGGAACTTCCCAAGAGGTCACCCATCCTGAAATTGCTCTTAGTCAAGCACGCTTAACTGTGGAGTTCTTATCAGGTGGGCTTACTAAAAGGAAAGTCGACTTTGTTGGTATGAGTAGCACTATCAATCCTTTTAACCATCTCATATGAGCCCTTAATCTTTTAGAAACTTCCTCTGAAATCTGGGGTATTACATTTTCCTTCTTTAAGAAGCTTTGACAAACAAAAGAGGAAGGCTATCTGAGCAGAAAAATAAGATCAAACACACACCCAAAACACAACACAAAAACAGAGAAGAAGGGCGAAAGTAGTACATGAGCCCCATATGTTTGCTTTTATGTGAAATTAACCCCCACATATTTTAATTGTAGCAATTAACCCCATACGTTTCTCATAATGTGAAATCGGAACTCCTACCCATTCTCCCCAAAAGTAGAATGTAAGTTTCTCTAAGAATTGAGATAGAGGGATGACCTAGACGATGATGCCAGCGAGAGACCAAAGCTTTAGTTGATGTGTGGACAATGGGAGGAGATAGGCACCATTAATAAACGCCATTTTGAACTGGACCTTGAGTTAGAGATAAACGAATTTGGAGGAAATTAGATAAGCACATTTGCCCTGACAATTTTTTGAGATATAGAAATAATATTACGGGAGATGGAGGGAACATGTAAGACATTGGTGAAGGAGAAACTTGTAGTGGGGGTAAAGAGAGAAAAAGAGCCAATGTGAGAGATAGGGAGCGAGGAACCTGTTAAGGTATAAAACCAATTATTGAGTCTCAACCATCAGTCTACAATTTTGGTTGAGATGGTTCTCTAACATGGTATCAGAGCCTCATCATCAATCCTTAGGTTTCGAGTTCAAATCCTGGTAGCCCCCTCCTCTCTCAAGTGGACTCTCAAGCACATGGTATGGGTGGGCCTGTGCATTATTTCCACGTTTCAAGCCCAAAGGGCATTCGCGTGAGGAGGCGTGTTAAGGTATAAAACCAATTATTGAGCTGGTTCTCTAACAGAACCATCACTACCTATAACAAGTTCTTCGTTACCTTATATGGAGCGCGTCAGACAAGAAAATTGGGATTATTTGTGACATAATAAGCCTGATTTTATGGTTAATTAATGTTTGGAGCAAACTAGCTCAAACATCACATTTTATTTCAGAATCAAATGTTATTTTCGTTGGGAAGCGTGGTGGGGGGATTGGCTTAAAACACACTTGAACAAAGAGGATATAAGAGAGGATATAGGAGGAGGAAACTCTTTTTATTATATGAATGTGTTTTGTATTCAACTCCACACTTTTCTCCATCACCTACAATGGGTATTTATACTAAAACCACTTAAGAAACTCTCATCTAAATTACATGAAACTCACACACACATTACTCACTTATTCAATACTAAAACTCCTAGATTAATGGTGCCTCTAATAACATTCCCTACTCATTAAGCCAAGTTGTAGTAACTTGCTTAAACTTCCAATGGTGTAATGTCTTGCACTTATTTGTGTAACACATGCAATAATCAAGTTTAACTTTCAACACTCCCCCGTAAACTGGATTTGCTCATAACTCCCAGTAGCATCCGCATCTTCTGGAACACTTCAAATTTCAATGGCTTTGTAAATATGTCAGCAACCTGGTCATGTGTCTTGACATACTTCAACTCAACTTCTCCTTCTTCCACACACTGCCTTATAAAATGGAACCTTGTCTTGATATGCTTGCTTCGGTCATGAAACACTGGATTCTTTGCCAAAGCAAGGGCGGACTTGTTATCAACCATAATCTCCGTAGGTTCACTTTGAGGGAAATAAATTTCCTGCAACAACTGTCTTATCCAAATAGCATGACATGCACAAGAGGTAGCGGAAACATACTCAGCTTCACACGAAGACAGAGTAACAATCGGCTGTTTCTTCGAGCTCCACGATACAGCATTGTCTCCTAAGTAAAAGACAAATCCACTTGTACTTTTGCTATCCTCCATGTCTCCGGCATAATCACTGTCACAGTATCCCAAGAGTTTGAATTCTTGTGATGCTGAATAAAATAGGCCATAATCAATAGTTCCTTTCAAGTACCGGAGTATTCTCTTTGCTACCTTCAAGTGTGCATTGGACGGAGTCTCCATGAACCGACTCACAAGACCGACAGCGAACAAGATATCTGGTCTTGTACAAGTCAAGTACCTCAAACTTCCCACAAGACTTTTAAACAAAGTCGGATTCACCTTTTCTTCACTTAGATCAGACTTTGATAGCTTAACCCCGCATTCCATCGGGGTGCTGACAGGATTAACATCAACCATGTTAAACTTCTTTAATATATTTCTGGTGTATCCTTCTTGTGAGATAAAGATGCCTTCCTCCCTTTGCTTGACCTCAATGCCCAGATAATAGGACATAAGACCCATATCTGTCATCTCAAACTCCCTAGTCATGCTCTTCTTGAACTCATCAAACAAGTGTGAGTTACTACCTGTAAAGACAAGATCATCCACATAGATACAGACAAACAAGACATCATTTCCTTGTTTCTTTGCATAAAGCGCATGTTCATGTATGCACTTTGTGAAACCATTCCCTTGCAGGTACATGTCTAGACGACTGTTCCATGCCCGTGGTGCCTGCTTTAATCCATAAAGTGCTTTCTTGAGTTTTAGCACTTTGTCTTCTTGTCCCTTGATAACATACCCATCAGGTTGTTCAATATATACCTCCTCCTCAAGATAACCATTTAGAAAAGCGGATTTCACATCCATTTGATGAATTTTCCAACGGTTTTGAGCTGCAAGTGAGATTAACAATCTCACAGTTTCCAATCGGGCAACAGGAGCAAACACCTCTTCATAATCAATATCTTGCTTTTGCTTGTAGCCTTTAGCAACAAGTCTGGCCTTGTATCTTTCAACTTCTCCTTGGGCATTCTTCTTGATCTTGTACACTCACTTGACTCCAATGGCCTTTTTCTCACTTGGTAGCGTTGCTAACTCCCAAGTTTCATTCTTCTGAATCGAACGAATTTCTTCATTCATGGCCTTCAACCAAACCTGCTCTTGTTTTGCTTCATCAAAATTCAATGGCTCAATATCAGCAAACAAACAGAATTAGGTAGTTTCATCTAAGTTTATAGGTACAGTCTCATTGAAAAGATCTGTAAGGGATCGATATTTGGTCGGTCGTTCACTCGAACTTGATGAACTTGGAGTTGAAACAGAATGACTATTTCTTGGAGTACTTGGCGTACTTGGAGGTTGATTTGGTGTAGCCGGAGGTGTTTGAACAACATTCTCAACTTGAATTTCTTCTTCAAAATAAGGCAGGAAATCATAAGAGTCCTCGGGTTGACTCCAATCCCATGATGCTTCCTCATCAAACTCAACATCTCGACTTATCACAACCTTACCGGTGTCAGGGTTGAACAACTTATATCCTTTGGAATTCTCATCATATCCAATGAATAGCAACTTTTGACTTCTATCATCCAGCTTCGTTCTCACCTGTTCAGGAACATGTGCGTAGGCTACAGATCCAAAAACTCGCAAATGAGATACATTTGTCTTCTAGCCACTCCAGGCTTCTTGTGGTGTCATGTCTATCACACTCTTGGTGGGAGAGCGATTTGTGAGATAGACTGCACATGCAACAGCTTCGGCCCAAAACTCCTTGGGCATATTCTTGCTCTTTAACATGGATCGAGCCATGTTAAGAATTGTCCGGTTCTTTCTCTCAGCAACTCCATTTTGTTGTGGTGATCTGGGAACTGTCAATGGTCGGCGAATTCCATGCGCATCACAAAACTTCTTGAATTCATTTGATGTGAATTCACCTCCTCGATCTGTCCGCAAAGCCTTGAGTTCATAACCACTCTCTTTCTCTGCAAGTGCTTTGAATTTCTTGAAAGCATCGAAAGCTTCAGATTTCTTTTTCAAGAAATAGCTCCAAGTTTTCCTGCTATAATCATCAATGAAAAGAATAAAATAAGCACTTCTTCCAAGAGAGAGAGGTTTGATAGGTCCACATACATCTGCATGGACGAGCTCAAGCGGCCTTGTAGCTCTAAAAGATGATTGCTTGGGGAACGACTTTCTTGGATGTTTACCAAGCAAACATGCTTCACACAATTGATCAGGATGATCAATCCTTGGCAAACCTTTCACCATCTTTTTCTGTCCCATCTCCTTTAGACCACCAAAATGTAGATGACCGAACCTCATGTGCCACCTCCATGTAGGATCTTCTACACACGCCTTCATACACATAGCACCAATTGTTTGCAAGTTTATCAAAAACATCCTGTTTTTGGCCATAGTCACTTTAGCAATCAAGTTAGCATTCCTATCACGAAGCCATAAGTGACGACCTTCCATAATAATCTTGCAACCATTTACCTCCAAAAGTTGTCCAACACTCAAAATATTACTTCTCAATTCAGGAATGTAATAAACATCCGGAAGTAATCTTTGACTGGAGTCTTTCGATTTAATTATGATTGTACCTTTGCCTTTTATCGTTACCTTGGAGCCATCACCAAAAGATACATTACCTGTCACGGTTGTATCAAGATCCACGAACTTACTTCGGTCTCCAGTCATGTGATTGCTTGCTCCATTGTCTAGGTACCTAGTGGTATTCTCCTCTCCTTTGCCATCAACTTTCAAAGCTAACAACATATCGGGATCTTCATATTGCTCCTTGCTTTCAACAAGATTTGTTTCCTCCTCAACCTTATTGCTTCCATAGCATTCCCATGAAAAATGACCGTACTTGCCGCAACTATAACACTCGACATTAGCCTTGTTATAGTTTCTCCCATCATTGTGGCTTCTTCCTCTTCCTCTGCCACGACCTCTATAGGAACTTTCTCCTCTAGGGTAATTAGGAGAAATTTGATCATCTCTCCCTCTTCCTTGACCGCGTCCATTTCCTCTACCACGGCCTCGTCCACGACCTCTTCCACGTGGTTGTTGAAATCCTCTATTCTTACGAGAATTTCCCTTGTTTTGAGAGACTTTAGCTTGCAATACTTGTGGTCATTTTCTTTCTTTCCTCTCTTTATTCTTTCTTCATAGGCCCTTAGGGACCCACACAAACCCTCAATGGACATATCGTCCAAATCTTTTGCCTCTTCTATTGCGACTGCGACGTGATTAAAATCACAATTTAGAGAACGGAGAATTTTCTTTATCACTCGAACATCTTCAATCTTTTCACCAAGTCTTTTCATTTGATTGACAACTGATGAAACTCTAGAGACATAATCGGAAACAAGTTCATTATCTGTCATTTCCAATTTTTCAAACTCAGCCCTTAGAGTTTGAAGTCTCACTCTCTTCACCTTATCGGCTCCTACAAAGGAGCTTTTAAGGATCTCCCACGCTTGTTTCGAGTTAGTAGCATTCGCAATTTTCTCAAAAATATCATCATCCAAACCTTGATGAATGATGGTAAGAGCACACTGATCTTTCTTTCTCTTACTTTCCAAGGCTTCCTTTTGGGGTTGTGTCAAATTAGCCTCATCTTCAGGCTCATCATATCCTCTTTGTACCATATCCCATACTCCTTGTGAGCCTAGAATTGTTTGCATTCTAAGTGCCCATTTATCATAGTTTTCTTTTGTGAGACGTGGATATTGAAAAGCCAAATTGTTACTCTTAGATGCCATGATCACCCCGTGGCTCTGATGCCACTTTGTTGGGAAGCGTGGTGGGGGGATTGGCTTAAAACACACTTGAACAAAGAGGATATAAGAGAGGATATAGGAGGAGGAAACTCTTTTTATTATATGAATGTGTTTTGTATTCAACTCCACACTTTTCTCCATCACCTACAATGGGTATTTATACTAAACCCACTTAAGAAACTCTCATCTAAATTACATGAAACTCACACACACATTACTCACTTATTCAATACTAAAACTCCTAGATTAATGGTGCCTCTAATAACATTCCCAACTCATTAAGCCAAGTTGTAGTAACTTGCTTAAACTTCCAATGGTGTAATGTCTTGCACTTATTTGTGTAACACATGCAATAATCAAGTTTAACTTTCAACAATTTTTATGATAAAAATTAAACAACCCTGCTTAAACATTACAACATATTAGCATTGAGGATAGGCCAGGATCAGAAGCTCCAGTTACTTTAGCACCACTAACTTTAACTTGTAGAAGAATTTCTAATGCTTTCCCTGTTATCATTTCACCAGGAATCATCACCGGAATACCAGGCGGATACGTACATATCAGCTCTCCACATATCTTTCCTAGGGCATCTTGTATGTCTACCTTTCTTTTCTTGGCGAAAAAGGCCTCTCGTGGTGTAAGTTTCACATTGATGTCGATGAAGGGCTCGACAGCAGCAGCATGCTGCTGCTTTTTATGTGTAAGGAATGTTGATGACAGATGCTTGAACCCCAAGATTAGCCTGTTGACATGGTCTCGACATGTTCCGGGAGTAAAGTAAAATGTAATGGTACGAGATCCAGTGAGGACAGGAATAATTTGCTGGTTTTTGAACAGGAATTCATTGGCTTCGTAGCCTGTTAGTCCGAGATCAGACACTCTGACAGTCACTCGTAAAGGATCAATTGCGCGAAACTTCTGTAAGTAAGTAGAGTCTAGGACTGATATGCCCGGAATCTGTTTCAGTCGAGATTTAGCCTCCATCGCCAAATGGACTGCATTGTCGAAAAGACCAACAGGGTCGTTTATCAGTTCAGCTGTGGCAGCATCCAGTGAGGCTAAAAGCAGGTAATTCGGACTTGTGCTGTGAAGTAATCGGAGACATGTACAGATGTTTTCCCTGTCAACAAGGTCCCCTGACATATGCAGCATTGATGCTTGACTAAGGGAGAGCAGCACCTTATGAGTCGATTGCACGACCACATCAGCTCCTTTTTGAATGGTTGAGACAGGAAAGCTCGGGTGAAAGCCAAAGTGCGCGCCATGAGCCTCATCGACAATCAGAGGAATGCCTTTAGAATGACACAGGGTGGAAATGTCCTTCACATTGCTGCATATCCCATTGTAAGTAGGAGAAGTAATGAATACTGCAGCTGGTTTTCGGCCTTCCAGTTCTAATTCCCTTATTGCCCTCTCCACCTATCATAAACATACTGTCAATGTCAATATAGGAAAACCACAGTAAATCAGACTGCGGAATGAACTTGGACATATACACCTACCTCAGATAGAGTGACTGAAGTAGCCATTTCCCAATGGGAATCATAATCCGGAAAAATGTACTTTGGCATGGCACCACACAAGACGAGGGCAGAAATAGCTGAAATGTGACAGTTTCGCGGAAGAATCAGAGTGTCACCAGATCTTCAGGTTCCCATGATTGCTGCAAGCACACCACAGGTAGTACCTCCAACAAGAAAACAGGTCTCAGACGCGCCAAATACCTTTGCAGCTTGCCTCTGAGCTTCTAGGATACAACCCTGTGGAGTAAGCAGATCATCGAGTTCACCTACATCGTACAAGAAGGGGTTCAGGCCAATGAGTTGAACCAGTGATTCTGGAGCTGCGTGGCCACTGTTGTGTCCAGGGAACTGAAATATGGCCGGGTTCTCGTCGAATGCTGCTTTCATTGCAGCAAGTAATGGAGGGTACTTATGTTGATGATGAACAATCTTGTTGCTGAGAATCGAACCATTGTTCGACATCGTCAGTAGTTTTCCGCTGGGAATGTCTTCTTGGTGAGTTGCTGGATCAAGAATGGCACTGTCCTGCAAGATGATTCGATTTTAAGACATGCATACGTAGAATCGTGATTATTAGACGTATAATCTGTCTTGTGCAATATTGGTCGTAAATGTTCGATGGTCGTTTTTTTAGACCAAGTTAGTGAGTTCTAAATCATGTGCGTCTGAGGTTTAAAATGTAGACAACAACAATCCGTCATATACTCATTGTCGTAAATCTCAAAAGCCATTGTCAAAAAAAAAAAAAAATCTCAAGAGACTCAAAGTTATGATTGTTTCTTTGACTTATAACACAGGCGCCATTGACTTAAACTGTTGATCAGTTGATGTGTGTGAATTTTATATCTATGGCAATAAAGCATTGATCTAGCTTGTATCGTATGAAATTAAAGGGAGAAATTAATACTATGATCATTTAAACGAAAACTTGCCATGGTACGATCAACGGCACATATCCTTCCGCTTGTTCGATTTATCGTCCATAAACTTCCCGGACAAACTTTGATTCCAGCATTTGGCAATCGATAAGTGTAGAAAATAATACACTATAAATTGTAGTTATACCAAATTACCGTACAACAAACTTAAGAACGAAACTAATAAACTATGAGTCTACGCTTCGACCAGTCATGTACAATATGTAAACTCGCCTCATAATGTAGTTCACATGGTCCGACGAATTATTGCTCTTTGAATACATTGTATTCTGATAACTCTTAATCTGATTCAGGGTGTATAATTAAGTAAAGATAGGATCTTGAGCTGTTTTGATTAACTAATAGGCCCAAATTAGCACAGATTCTGTGATGAGTTGTGGAAAATCATCTAGGAATTGTGAATGGAAAGAACAGATAATGAAATTGCAGAAGTGGATTTTCTCAGAAGAGAGTTTTTGATTAAACTTGCATAAGAAATGAATTACATCTACTTCCCCTTATATACTAGAGGATTCACAATGATTTGCTGGTATTCCAGATACATTGGATTTAGGATGGCTTGCTACTCAAGCTTACGAAAGTACAATAGTACAATGCGGATAGAATTTGATGACCTCCAGGTTGATGTGCTGTCATCGAAGATTCTTCTAGTATTGCTGACATTCCTGCACCTGGCCAATGATTGGATGGACCACAGTTCTCCTCTCATCTCCTGCCACCTGCACACTCCTGCTGTCAAGTTCCAGCTCAGCTTCAGTTGAATTTTGCGCGCCAAACAACTCAGCTTCTTCAATTGAATTGTGTGTGCCAAGGAGTGTATCAATACTCTCCCCTTGAACTGATCCTTGTCCCCAAGGATCAAAAGAAGGAAACTTCTTCTGCAGATTGTAAAGATACTCCCAAGTAGCATCCTCCATACCAGAATTAGACCATTTGACCAACACCTGAGTAACTGTGATTCTTCCTCTCTTGGTTGTTTTTCTTGCCAAGATTGCTTCTGGTTCCTTGGTAGATGACTGGTAAGGAGTAATAGTATCAGGGTTTGGTGCATCTCCATGAAATTTCTTGAGTAGTGAAACATGGAAGGTAGGGTGTATCTTAGAGCCTGCAGGAAATGACAACTTGTATGCAACCTTACCAATCTTCTCCTTGATCAGATATGGGTCATAGTACCTCTTAGCAAGCTTTTGGTTACTTCTATTTTCAACTGAGCTTTGCATGTAAGGATGCAGCTTCAAATATACCCAATCTCCAGCCAAAAATTCTCTGTCACTCCTTTTCTTATCAGTCTGTTGTTTCATTCGATTTTGAGCTCGGGCCAGGTTAACCTTGATACTCTGGAGTGCCTCCTCTCTTTTAAGCAATACTCTGTCTACAGCATCCACTTTTCTTTCACCAGGTAAGTAGGGTAAGTGTATGGGTGGTGGCTGACCATACAGCACTTCATAGGGAGTGGTTTCAGGGAGCTATGATATGAAGTGTTGTACCAATATTCTGCTGCTCGTAAGTACTTGCACCAGTCTGTGGGAGTTTCACTGCAGAAACATCTCAGATAGGTCTCCAAACATCGGTTGAGAACCTCAGTCTGACCATCTGACTGATGATGGTAGGATGAAGTCAGATTCAGGTCAACTCCATGTACACTAAACAACTCTTGCCAAAAATTACTCAGGAAAATTGAATCTCTGTCTGAAACAATTGACTCAGGCATTCCATGATGCTTATAGATATTGTCAAAATAGGCCTGAGCAACTTCAGTAGCTGAGTATGGATGTGTTAGTGGTATAAAATGGCCAGACTTACTCGATCTATCCACAACCACCATTATTGAATCACACCCCATAGATTTAGGTAAGCCATCTATAAAATCCATACTCACTGCTGTCCAAATTGAACTTGGAATGTTCAATGGTTGTAATTTCCCTGGGCTTGCTGCTGTTTCATATTTGCATTGCTGGCATGTTTGGCATTTCTGAATGTACTCCCTGATGTCCCTCTTCATTCCCTTCCAGAAGAAGGATTGTCTTAGCCTCTGGTATGACCCTTCCACTCCTGAATGTCCAGCCTGGATGGTGCTGTGGGCCATGGACAAAAGTGTTTGTCTTAATGAGTCTATATTCCCAATTACCAGTCTTCCATCTTTTCTCAGCTGGTCATTCCTCCATGTGTATCCCTTATGTGAAGATGGATTTGCCTTCAACTCTTCAATCAGTACCCTGAGTGAATTGTCCTTTTCCCAAGATGAGGCTACTTCAGAAATTAGATTAGTGTCAATGCTGCTGATGTATAACTGGGACAATTCTGCACTAGTAAAGACTCTGGACAGGGCATCAACTGCTATATTCTCCTTACCTTTCTTGTAAGATATTTCATAATCATACCCAAGGAGTTTGGCTAACCATTTTTGCTGAAAAGGAGTGGTTATCCTTTGTTCAAGAAGATATTTAAGGCTTTGATGATCTGTCTTAATGATGAAGTGCCTGTCAGAAATGTACTGACTCCATTTGGTGACTGCATATATTATTGCTTGGAGTTCCCTTTCATACACAGAGAGAGCTTGATGCCTGGGTGATAGGGCGGCTCGACTTATATAGGCTATAGGGTGATGGTTTTGCATAAGTACAGCTCCAATTCCTCCTCCAGAAGCATCTGTTTCAATTGTAAATGGCTTACTAAAGTCTGGCAAAGCCAATACAGGAGCAGATGTCATGGCTGCTTTGAGCTTGTCAAAAGCTGACTGAGCTTCTTTACTCCATTGAAAAGCATTTTTTCTGAGCAGTAAGGTAAGTGGCTTGTTGATATTTCCATAACCCTCTATGAATCTCCTGTAATAGCCAGTTAACCCCAAAAATCCTCTCAGCTGTTTAAGAGTGGTTGGTGTAGGCCACTGGACAACAGCTTCAATCTTTGCCGGGTCTGTAGCTACTCCTTCTCCTGAAATAATTTGTCCCAAATACTCCAACTGTTTAGCACCAAAGCAGCATTTGTTTGGCTTGGCATACAAACTGTGTTCCCTCATGACTGATAATACTTCATCCAGATGCTGCAAGTGTTGCTCCCAAGTCTGGCTATACACCAATATGTCATCAAAAAATACCAAGACAAATTTTCTTAATAAGGGTTGAAACACCTTATTCATCAAACTCTGAAATGTTGATGGTGCATTGGTCAAGCCAAAAGGCATAACCAAGTACTCAAAGTGGCCTGAGTGAGTTCTAAAAGCTGTTATGTAGATATCATCAGGTTCCATCCTGATCTGATGAAATCCCGACCTCAAATCAATCTTGCTGTAGAACTTAGAGCCATGGAGCTCATCCAATAACTCCTCAATCAGTGGTATTGGAAATTTGTCTTTGATTGTTTGCTTATTAAGTTCCCTGTAATCAACACAGAGCCTCCAAGATCCATCCTTTTTCTTCACCAACACTACTGGGGATGCATATGGGCTGGTGCTGTGCTTAATATCCCCACTGTCCATCAACTCTTCAGTCATTGACTCAATTATATCCTTTTGGATCATAGGGTATCTGTAGGGTCTGATTTTAACAGGCTCTGCATCATTCTTTAGTGGAATTCTGTGGTTTTGACCAGGCCTGAGTGGTGGTAAGCTGGCTGGTTCAGCAAATATGTCTGAATACTTCTTAAGCAGAGATTGTATCTGCTCTGGACTCTCCTCTTTCAGACTCATTTGCATGGAGAAGAATTCTCCTTCTTCTACAGCCTGGTGTTGAAGTAATGCCAACTGTCCTCCTTCTTGTATCACTTTACTCATGTTTTTCAGTGATGATTGCTTGACATTAGTAGAGATGCTCCCTTTCCACACCTGTTTCTTTCCTCCAAACCTGAATTCCATAGTCAGCTCCTTAAAATCCCAGGTTATAGGGCCAAGAGTCTCCAACCATTGTACTCCAAGCACTGCATCACAACTGCCTAAGGGTATGACATAGAAATCTGCCACAAACTCTGTGTTCCTGATTCTCCACCTAAGTCCCTTAATCATACTAGAACAAAGAAGTTTTCCACCATTAGCTACAGAGATTTTGAAGTTAGGAATGGCTTGTAATACCAACCCAAGTTTCTCTGCAACTCCTACATCCAGAAAATTGTGTGAGCTGCCACTATCAACCAGGATGCTAAGTGATTTCTTCCCAATCTTTCCAGGAACTCTCATAGTTTGACAATGGCTGTTCCCAACTAAGGCATTCACAGATATCTGAGTTATCTGTGACTCAGACACCTCTTCTACTTCCTCCTCTTGTTCCTCTTCTTCATCCTCCTCAATACAGTCAGATTCAAGCATGTAAAGCTGTCTTTTATGTTTGCAGACATGACCAGGTGTATACTTTTCATCACAGGTAAAACACAGTCCTTTAGCCTTCCTATCTTCCCAATCTATATTGACTAGTTTGAATTTAGGAGGTTGAGGGGTGTTATTGGGCTTCCTGTACCCACTGTTGGATGGTGTAAAATTGCCATAGTTAGGCCTACGTGTGAATGGTCTTGGTGTGGGTAATATTGGGCTCTTTGACACATGATTTCCCTTAGTGAAATCTCTACCAGATCCACTCAGTTTCAGGGCTGATTCCTGCAGCCTAGCCGACCCATAAGCCTCCTGTATAGTCTTAGGTTTAAGCATCCGAACCATCACTGCAATTCTCTCCTTTAAACCAGTAAGAAAACAGGACAAGGCATACCCAGGCTGTAGGTTAAGCTTACTTAGAAGAATATCAAAAGCATCATGATAAGCATGTACACTACCATCCTGTTTAAGCATCAACAGTTCAGACATTGGGTCTTCCTGTGAGTCACCAAACCTAGCTTTAATAGCCTTACTATACTCATCCCAGCCTAAAGATTCCACAGACACCCTCCCCTTTTCATAAGACAGATGCCAGGCCAAAGCTTTAGATTCTAGGTGCATAGCAACATATTTAACTTTCATAGCATCATCAACAGTATCAACAGAAAAATACTGATCACACTTAAACAACCAGCTATCAACCTCATTACCATCAAAGCTAGGAAATTTAATCTTAGGGTTTCTAATAACTGAGTTATTGGAGTTGTTGTGATTACCAGACCTTTCAGGATTGTTGAACTGCATTGCCATGGTTGTCGTAGATTGGGTGAGAAAAGCTACTTGTTCCTTCAGATGCTGAATCTCTGCTGACTCGGCCATCTTCCTTCTTCTCGAATAAGTCTTCAATGTGATGTTTTCAGAGTTAAAGGTGGAAGCTTTTTCTGAAATTGTGGTGAGATTTATGAACACAGGTTGAGAGAATCAAAGCTCTGATACCAATTGATAACTCTTAATCTGATTCAGGGTGTATAATTAAGTAAAGATAGGATCTTGAGCTGTTTAGATTAACTAATAGGCCCAAATTAGCACAGATTCTGTGATGAGTTGTGGAAAATCATCTAGGAATTGTGAATGGAAAGAACAGAGAATGAAATTGCAGAAGTGGATTTTCTTAGAAGAGAGTTTTTGATTAAACTTGCATAAGAAATGAATTACATCTACTTCCCCTTATATACTAGAGGATTCACAATGATTTGCTGGCAAAACCATTAGCTGGTATTCCAGATACATTGGATTTAGGATGGCTTGCTACTCAAGCTTACGAAAGTACAATAGTACAGTAACGGATAGAATTTGATGACGCTCCAGGTTGTTGTGCTGTCATCGAAGATTCTTCTAGAACTGCTGACATTCCTGCACCTGGCCAATGATTGGATGGACCACGGTTCTCCTCTCATCGAAGATAAAAAAAAATTGACAAGATACTTATTGAACAATTTTCAAAAATATGCAAAATACTACTCGTAGCTTTTTACTCATTTTTGTAAAAATAATAACTAAAGCTTGCATAGCTTATGATCATTCAATACTATATTAGTAATAATTTCCCGATTAGTTAAGGGATTGGTGATGAGTTTTGGTTAGGAATGAAACAAGCACAGCTATATACTCACTTCGTCCTATGTTGCGGAGAATATACACACCAATCGGTTAATAAAGTTCCGCCTAAACTTATTACATAGCAAGTTAGATTTGAGACCTTACCAAAAAATTATGTAATTTTTTCGTAATTTTGATTAACCGTTTAGCGTGTACACTCTGTTTTATGAGAATACGTTTTTACTATGGGGTGTTTAACTCGAGCGGAGGGAGTACTCTGTAATGATCATATGGTTCGACCTTAAACTCAAGATATATGTCCACGAGCCTCCACTAAGTTTCTTTTCTTGTAGGGGTTTCTCCCACTCTCTTTTGGACTTGTAAAGAGAGATGATGAGTTGGCAAGTCCGAAACATGTCAAGACTCATGAATTGCACTCTAGTATTGTTCATCCCAAACATACATTTCCGAAAATTGATGACATAATAAGGTTGGTCTAGCGATTAGGAGGATGAACCCACTTAAGGGTTTGTTATTTGTATCGAAAAAATATTTGAATCCTCATTCCCCTGCTGCTCTCCTATGTATCGAAAAAATACACACACCGTAATATTGAGGGGCGAAAAATCCCTTACTGTCATATATTGCACAGTGCAAATGACAGCAAAAGGACAAAAACCCCCACCTATTGATTTTCACCCAACAAATACCCGGTCATCCTCTCTCTCCTCCTTCATCTTCTCTTTCCTCTCTCCTCACATCTTCTCTCTCCTCTCTCCTCTCTCCTCCCTCGTCTTCTCCCTCCTCCCTCATCTTCTCTCTCCTTCATAACCATACCCACCTCTTATTCATCATCAAAATCATCACCACCATATTTTTTCCCATCATCATCATCATCAATAACATCATACACCACCATCTCTCACCATCAACATCATCAATTAGTCGATATCAACATGATCCATTAATCGATCATCAACATCATGATCGACCACCACCACAACAACAAAACAACAGCCCCCCTGAGGGCCCCAGTTAAGCCGTGGATCGGTAGCCGTCCGGCCGTATTGCATCGCCCAGAAATTTGCATCATCCGACCACCACGGTAAGGTTGTAGTTTGATTTTCGCCGTTGGAAATTCTGGTCTTTTGGTTTTCCGGCGAGTCGTAGTTGTTGACTGGTGGTCGAACGGGTGGTAGATTGGATGACTGGTGGGGGGAAAAAATTGGGTTTGAATTGACGAAATCAACCCCTAAAAGGGGCACTTTTGGGGCTAAAATGACCGAAATATCCCTGTCAGTTGCACTGTGCAATTTATGACTGTCAGGGATTGTGCGGCCCTCCCGTAACATTCCTTAGACGTCGCATACAAGCATTGATGATAACAGAGGATCAGAAGCTCCAATGACTTTAGCGCCATCAGCTGTAGCTTGCAGGAGAACATCTAATGCTTTTTTGGAGACGAGTTCCCCATGAATCACTACCGGAATCCCTGGTGGGTATGGACAGATTAGCTCACCACCAATTCTTCCTAGGGCGACTTTGATTTAGACCTTTGTTTTCTTAGCAAAGAAGGCTTACCGCGGAGTCATCTGCACTTTGACATTAGTAAAAAGCTGGCAACTGTCAACATGTTTCACTATTTCTTCCTGCAGCATTATCTTCAGATGCACGAATAATGAGGAAGACAGATGTTTCAAGCCCACGATTAGCCTGTCAACATGATCTCTACAAGTACCTGGCGTGAAGATGAATGTTATGAAACACGAACCAGTAAGACAGCAGACAATCTTCTGATCCTTATATAAGAAGCTATCAACTTCGTATCCTATGATACCAAGATCATGTAAGCCAACAATTACCCTCAAAGGGTCAATGACAGGATATTCAAGAACTGAGATACCAGGAATTTGTTTGATTTCATGCTTAACTTTGATTGCGAATTGAACTGCATCCTGTAGAACAGCTGCTGAGTTATCCATAAGTTGATTTGTCGAGGCATCAAGTGAGGCGAACAACACGGAATTCGGACTAGTGCTCTGTAGTGTTCGAAGGCTTCTGTTGATCTTTTCCCTGTCAACGAGGTCTCCTTGTATGTGCATCATGGATGATTGAGTGAATGACAGTAGCACCTTGTGAGTTGATTGCAGAACAACATCCGCGCTTTGTTGAAGGGCCGGAATAGGTAGCTCCGGGTGAAAACCAAAGTGCGCTCCATGAGCCTCGTCTACAATCAAAGGAATGTCCTGCACATGACAGAGTTTTGAGATATCCTTCAAGTTGTTGCAGATGCCATGATAAGTAGGGGATGTAATGAGAACAGCTGCTGGTTTTCGGCCTTCCATTTCCAATTCTCTGATTGCCTTCTCTACCTATTATACAATAGCTGATAAAACTGCATCAGAACTCGCCCCCCAACCTCAAGTACAGTTGACTGCAATAATTCTCAGATGAGTAACAAATAAGATTGAGTACTAAACTGGAACAATAAAGTTCAAAATTCAGAAATAACAGCAATACATGCCTCTGACGGGGATACTGCAGTAGCGATATCCCAATTAGAATCATAATCCGGGAATAAGTACTTTGGCACAGCTCTTGACAGCACCATTGCAGATATTACAGATATATGGCAATTGCGAGGCACAATCAACGTGTCTCCCGGGTTACAGGTACCCATAATGGCAGCATGAATTCCACAAGTGGTACCTCCAACGAGAAACCGGGTTTCTGAAGAACAAAATACCTCTGCAGCTATCTTCTGAGCCTCAGCAAGAGGACCTTCTGAAGAAGTATTGTCAAAAACCTCAACGTCATGAAGAAAAGGGCTCTGACCAACGAGATGAAGCAATGACGAAGGAGTTGCAGTGCCTCTGTTGTGTCTAGGAAACTGAAAACGCGCTGCGTCTACCTCATCCAATTCCTTGAAAATCACATTTTTTCTTTAATTCAATGAAAGACCAATAGACATCATCATCCCCTCATACTTCATTGTACAAGAATTATACATAGTTTCCGAATAAGCCCCCACATCTTGAAAATAAATCATCTATAAGACATAGATATACATGTATTTACACAAGACAGCCCTTGACTAGATATTGGGAATCACATGCAAACTAAGTAGATATTGGGAATCACATGCAACAAGATATTAGGCACATTAAATACTTCAGGTTTACGTGTTTTTTTTAAGGCAACCCGTGTCATTTAACAGTTTGACACATTTGTTACATAAATTGATAAAAGTCAACCAACAAATTAGACCGAGATAAACTATGCTTGCTAAACTACCAGATTTTTGGAGTGATATGCTGGGCTAAAGGTATGTGTTCTGGATTACAAGTCAATCATGGGGTTTTGCCATGTGTATTATTTAGTGGTGAAGCCTTCGAACAAAGCACAACGAATAGAGAAGTTACCCTTTAGAGTAGTAACTCTAAGGTGATAGGGTCCTGCCCCAAAATCACCCCAAAATAGAGTATCTCGGTTATATCTTACCCTAATTGACTCGATTGTGCAAACCCCTTGCTAGAGGGCTAGTAGGATGGAAACACAATAAGCAGTAAGTCTTATTAGGAGATTGGTAGTTGTCTTCCATCTATGTGTATCCTGGTCTAGGTGTTATGCATGTATTCGTCGACGGATCAAGGATCACATCACTCTAGTGGGTTGAGATTAAGAACCAAGCAATTTAAAGTTAATTTGGTAATTTCTTTAACAAAAAATTGTACGAAAAAAAAAACCAAAAACTGAAAACGACAGTGATACCGAACATGCCCTAAACAAATCACGGCAACCAAAATCAAACCAACAATAAAGTACACCACTTGGCCGAAGAGAGAGAGAGAGAGAGAGAGAGAGAGAGAGAGAGAGAGAGAGAGAGCAACCAAAAGCCGAAAGGTCGAGAACAAACGCAACAACAATTGATCAACAACAATATTATGTGAATCCGATGTAGAAACAATTAGGATATGATATGAAATCAAGTTTAAGATTACGGAACCAATGAACATAAGATCAGATCACAATTTAGAGTACGATGGTGAATAGCTCAAGCTCCTAGGACAAACGTTTTTACCTCTTGCGTTAGTCCTAAATTCAAATAATCTTTTCAAAATCCGCATAACTCCTTTGAACAATTCACCTAAATAAGATATCAAATAACATCTAATTAACACTAAAACTTAACTAGTGATCACCAAAACACCACCAATCACCTTACAAACATAACCAAGATTAAACCATCAACACCATCAATTAAACATTTACAGCATGTTTGGTAGGTTGGAAGTGGACAAAAAGAAATGAAAGGAAACAAAATTTTCAACTTTCCAACGTTTGGTTTATAAAGATACATGTGAAGTGGAAGGAAATGGAAGGAAATGATTTTTCATTAAACTGTCATTTCCTTTCCCTCCAAAAATGGGCGGAATTGAACGGAAAACCAATTTACAACCTAAAAACACTCACTTTCCTTCCAATTCCTCCAAAATTTTAATAAGTGGACCAAACAAAGGAAATCGTAGCTCCCTTCCTTTTTCTTTTTTTTCCTTCCGTTCCTTTCTCTTCCTTCCAATTTTTTCCGTTCAATTTCTCTCTACCGAACATGTTGTAAGGAAATGTATGATATGACTTATAGGACTTAATAAACTATATATTTAGATCAGATCATATTTATTCGATCAATATAGATCATAATTATTCAAATCAAATTTGGTCAGATTAGAGTAGTCTTTCAAATCATATCAGAACATTTAAAAGATTTGATCATATCATAAATAACACTAATCAAGAATTTTATCATATGAGATCAGAGCCTTTAAAATTGGATTTCATTAGATAAGAGCCAATAAAATCAGTTCATATTTATTCAAATAAAATCAAATCAGAAATATGCAGTTTTATCATTCAAGGTTCTAATGTCACTTATTAAACCCCATGGGCAGAAGTGAATTAATCATAAAAACCATTAAACATTATCCAAACGTTACCCCAATTGCACCAAAAATCGTGACATAATCTAATACTCCCTCTTTCTCAAAATATATGTCTTTTTTCACATTTTGAGACACTTCTTTGACTTTCGATTTCTATCAAAATATAAGCGTAAAAATTGTGAAATTATAATCTTCTAAAAGTATATTTCACAAAGAATCTAATGGTATAATTTTTATAATTTTTGACAAGATATAAATTTATGAAATTGAAAGTCAAAATTTGTCACGTAACTTAGAAACGTCATATATATTGAAATGGAGAAAGTAATATCATAAGCATGATTTACGGTATCTATTATAAGTTTTTAGCTCTAACAGTTTGTGAAATACATATATAACCCCTAGGAGTGACTCCAAAAATTTGAATACTTTATATTGTACCCCGGGGGTATATTGCGTTTTCGTGCCCCCTCTAATAGGATTTGATGAGCAAACAATCTTAATCTGACGAGCAATGATTTTTTTTTTTTTTGTTAGCACTAAAATAAAAATTGATGAACATATTTTCCAATGTTATTGCATGATCTTTTATGTATTTGACTTATACTATGTAAGAATAATAAACTTTATGTTTGCTCATCAAAATATCAGCATGTGCTCAACAAATTATATCAATTGTTCATCAAAATAACTTGGGGGTACAAAAACTGCATATAGCCCCGGGGGTACGGTATAAAAATTACCATGTATTATTTGACTTTGGACGGTTTTGACCACCATTCTGAAGACAATTTTATGCTTCAAAACTGCAATAGGAAACTTTTTTTTTTTTTGAGGGAACAATAGGAAACTTTTGATTGTTGGTGTGATTGTTTTTTTTTTTGGTCAATTTTTGGAAATAACCATAAACAAGGCTCTAATGTTTTGGTAAAACCAATAATATTACGATTTGAGTTACGATTATTTTGCAAAACCGTGGATTGTAGCTTCCAATCTAAATTTATTCATACGGGTCCTCTTTTCAAAATATTCAATTTTCTCAAACGAAAATTCTACTATTCAGAAAGTCTCATCCATTGATGAATTTAAGGTGTCAATTCTACTGTATGGGGTCTTTCCTTTTATACCCCTCTGTCCGGTTTTCAAGATTAAACGTATTCATTTTAAGATTAGTTACCTTCAAATGGTAGATTTTTTTTGAACTTAAGGGTAGTAGACAGTTACTTCTTTTACTACGAAACACAACAATCATACGATTTGTTTTTTTTTTTAGGAAAATCATACGATTATTTTGCCTTTGGACTATTACGTTTAGAAACGAATGACGTATACGATTCTCGCAATAATGCATGAACAGTCAATTTCCCATGGTCCATATTACGTCTTGTCAATCTCAAAATATGGGAAAGTTTTTGATGAAAATAATGGTAATCTTAATTAGGATTAGTAAATCCGATCTTCGATCTAAGCAAAGGCAATTATCCAAGGGGTCAATTCCATAAATGAAAATATGACGTTTAAATGGAATTAATAAATTTTTACCATACGACTGTATTCGAGGTGACGGAGTATAACGTTGTAACGGAATATGCTAAGTATATGCCCAATATTTCTACCATGCAACCGTGTTTTTATGGAAAATGATAAAATCACGTTATTAAAATATTAATATAATTTGACTGTAGAAGCGGCATTTAATTTTTACCCCCATAAATGTGAGTAGTGGGTGGGCACGCAGTCGAACACGTGATTGACATTTTTGAAGTGAATTAGTAATACCCCGTATTAGATTAGGAATAAAGATTCAGAAAATATTAAGGCCGTCAGATGGATGACCAAGAATTAATAATAGACGTTAGATGAAATGTCATTAACCCTAATGACGGTTGGCTCCTACATAAATAGTCATATCTCCTAAAATTGTACGGCCGCAAAACATAATGCTCTGTTTTATCATCTCACTGGTTTTCTCTCTCTTGAAGAATGAAAGATGAGGAGTTTAGAGATAGGAGGTGAGATGGGATTAGGTTTTACGGCCGTACAATGTTCATCCTAATATTGCACTGCACAAATGCTTCAACTGCCATTTGGTCACTGAGAACCTGCCAAATGGACATCCATGTCCATATGATTATGTTATCTTGGAAGATCAAGGAATGGTTGTCTCTGATGGGGTCTGTGAGGTTACTGCTGATGGAACTGTAATTGTTGTGGGGAGAAATCGTTCCAAAAATTTTGGTGGTGGTGGTAATATCAGAGTTCGCACTGAATGTCTCAAGGATTTTGGAGCTGCTTGTGCAAGGGTTTATTCGTCTTGGATGTAATGGTCTCTTATGCAATAAATCTGCTTAATTTTGCAAGTCGAACCGATTTTTTTATGACTTGTTTTTAGCAAGAATTGTGGAACTATGTGACTTGTTTCTATTGACTCGGGTTTTCATTTCTGTTATATAAGTCGTCGGAGCAGTTGGGTTAAATTTCAGTTCTATTATATAAGTCCTCGCAGTAGTTGGTGTTTAATGTTTTTGTGAGTTTTGGTATGCTTGCAAACGTCAAAGGATAGTCTAATGTTTCTAATGCTAGAGATTATGTAGTTTATTGAAGAAGTTTATTGAGACGGCAGAGAAGGAGGGCGAGAATTTTCGAGGGGCAGCTGTCAAATGAACATGCTCAATAGCATAAAAGGGCAAAGATTATTTACCTAGACAACTGGTCTGCTTCCCATCATATTTGAGGGCAAAAGTTGCTGCAAATTTACTGAGCCTGGAGAATGTTTTTTATAGGCTAACCTAATCCAAATAGAGCATTACTGCCGCTCAAGCTACATTTGTTGGTTAGGCTGATTGTTCAAGAACGGGGAACAATAATATTACCGTAGTCCCTCATGAGTCAGATAGATCACTTCTTATGACAGAGAACTAGTTCTTTGATCCTTGTAAACTTGCACGGGGCGTTTTACCTCTTTGTTTAAAGAGCTGATTTAATTTAGGAAATTTCTACAGATACCCAATAATGTTGGTATAAGATGTTAATAAGTCCAATTTACAATAATGGTGTTCGTTAGATTTTCGAATAACTTGAATTTTTGACAAACTAAAATAGACTCCATACGCATTGGATAAAGAACCGTATTGATCCGCGAACAATCTCACAAAAGAGGTAATTATCTATTTATGTTTGAATATTATTATATAGGAATTGCTAAGTATAGATGTAGTAAACAATAAATTATCTCTTTTCTTTTCCAAAAAAAAAAATTTAATTAGTAATGTCACTTTTATCAACCAAATCACTTAACCACACAAGTGTTGATCATATTTGACCTTGCTCGCTTCTTTTTGGTCATGGAACCGTTTCTTTGTTATTATTTGTCACCCGTGTTGAACAACGTATTTAATCTCAAAATTGATTTGAACCGTTGATCAAAATGACCCATAATTAACATAAATCAGCCTAAATTCAAGCTAAACCTCAAACTTTACTGTTTCATTTAATTTGTCTTAGACTTACATTATTAATAATTTGACGCATTTCAACTTTTTTTTAGTTCAATTGCCACCCTTTTTTGAATGTATCTCTATATACAAATACTGCCTTCGTTTTTAGAAGTTTCTTACCAATTCAAATTAAATTTAGGCCACTTAACCCGTAGTGGTAAGACATTAGTAATTCTATACCCTTCATAACTCATGGGTATTTTGGCCTTTTGGGCACTGGTGTTTGAGGTAGGACGGAGGGAGTATGTATTTTGGTAGATATAATTTTGGTTTCTTAACCGGTAGGACATTATACGACATTAGCAGTTCTTTTACCTGTGCAAAATTGCACGGGGTGTTATAACACAATTTTATAGAAACTGGTTTTACTTTGGCATTATTTATATAAATACTTACTAATTCTGTAAGTATAAGATGTTACGTCAAATTTACAACAATTGTCACACTTTGAGTTTAGAATAGGTTTCAGTGTTTGACACAATGGAATATACGGGATATGTAGTGGACAAATTAGCTATCTTGATCGGTCGATAATATGAACAATGTAGGATTCAGTTAGATAACTGCACCAGATGTCGGAAATTGTTTTAGAGAAAACTCATGGTAACATTATCAAATGTCATGAACAATATCAAATTAAATAAAAAAAATTGGTCTTAAAACAATATAAATGGACAATATAGTTTTGATGATTGATAATAAGAGGCAAATGCACATGGTTAAGTTACTTTTCCATTTAAGTAACTCTACAATGTAGAGTTATTCTTCAACTAAAGGGGATCTCAAACTAAAAACAATTGGTGTCATATACTTTTTTTTTTTTACGGAAATGCACGTGGTACCCATGTACTTTGAGGGTTTGCACATGGTACCCCTACCCCTTAACTTTTAGCACGCACATGGTACCCCTGCCCCTTAACTTTCTGCACATGGTACCCCTGAAATTTGGGGTTTGCACATGGTACCCCTAAAAATGGATGTCCGTTATTTTTTCCGTTAAATTATGATGTGTCCTTAATTAATGAAAATAATTAGGGTTAAATAAAATAAATTAAATGAAAAAATTTAAGATGTTTCTAAAAAAATAAGGTTTTTTAATCATGTAAGAAAAATTAAAAAGATTGTTTTTGTTTTCCAAAATTTGAGTTTTTTTTTTTTTTTTTTTTTTGTAATTGGTACCCCTAAACTATCGCGGGTATGCACATGGTACCCGAAGGGGTACCATTTACAAAAAACAAAGCCCCCGTATTTTGGAAAACAAAAACAAAGATTAGTACTCATATTTAAATTACGGCAAATGCACGTGGTGTCCCTGAGTTATGACGTTTTGCACATGGTGTCCCTGCTTTTGTAATTACTACTCTCTGGTGTCCCTCACTTTTACACAACGCGGCACGTGGTGTCCCTGGGTCTAACGGTGTTAACAAAGTTCCGTTAAGTGATGACATGGACACCATTAGTGGTTGGAGGGGAAATAATTAGTGTTATTAATTATATTTTAATAAAAAAATATAATAAATAAAAATTCTCTAAAAATTCCAAAAAACTTAAAAAAAATCCAAATATTGAGTTTTCTATAAATAATTTTTAATTTTAATTTTTCGAATTTATTATCCCCGAAATTATGTTATTGGTGAAAACCACAGTGCACACGGTATCCTTGAGTTCTACACTTTTGTGCACATGGTGTCCCCCAGTTTTACAATTTGTGTATGTGGTGTCCCTGAGTTTTCCAATTCAATGCAAACGGTGTCCCTGCTTTACATTAAATCTATTTTTCTCGTGAAATTATTACTTCATAGTTGTGATTTATGTTTACATTAGATTCCAAATGTATAATAGCCCGAAATTTCAAAATTGGAGCAATAATTTCATGAAAAAACGGATTCAATGTAAAGCAGGGACACAATTTGCATTAAATTGGAAATCTCAGGGACACCACATACACAAATTGTAAAACTGGGGGACACCATGTGCACAAAAGTGTATGAACTCAGGGACACCGTGTGCATTGTGGTTTTCACCAATAACATAATTTCGGGGAAAATAAATTCGAAAAATCAATATTCAAAATTATTTTCAGAGAACTCAATATCTGGATTTATTTTGAAATTTTTATTTTTTATGTTTTTTTTATTTATCATAATTTGCTATCAAAATATAATTAAAAACTAATTATTTCCCCTCCAACCACTAATGACGTCCACGTCATCACTTAACGGAGCTTTATTAACACCGTTAGACCCAGGGACACCACGTGCCGCGTTGTGTAAAACTGAGGGACACCAGAGAGTAATAGTTTCAAAAGCAGGGACACCATGTGCAAAACGTCAAAACTCAGGGACACCGCGTGCATTTGCCGTTTAAATTATATGAATCGATTCCACTTTCACGTTAAGTACGTAAACAAGTCCCTGAGTCATCAGGTCAAAGATTTGGAGGATAATTAGATTTGATTTTTATTTATTCTAAAGACATGTTATTTTACATCCGCAATTGCTATATAATGAAGCTTATTGTAATAAAATTTCCAGAGATTTCTATGATTGCCAAGATTATATAAAGAAACAGCAGATCGGCTTATAGTTGAGTGGGTGATGATCATCTGTCCCACTTTCATGTTTTTTTTTTTTTCT
The DNA here is from genome assembly GCA_963457585.1 of Spergularia bocconei. NCBI lineage: Eukaryota > Viridiplantae > Streptophyta > Magnoliopsida > Caryophyllales > Caryophyllaceae > Spergularia > Spergularia bocconei. The sequence continues at coordinate 5,191,568 of OY734951.1, read as the reverse complement.
GTAATACTCACCAATCATGTGCTAGCATTTTATAAACCTTCCGAAAAAAATTGAATCATTAAAACTTAAAAGTGAAATAATGGAATCCTACTACGTGATTGGTAGGGTAAAGGAAATGCGACAATTAAGTAGGACAAGTGAACCACACTGATTAGTTGGAATCTGTATCTGCAAGTACAAAACAACATCTGCTCTTTCTAAAAAAAAAAAAAAAACAAGCTCCTCAATGAAGATTGAATAAAAGTCACCCTTCGATGAATGCCTTGTTCTAAATGTGGTGGTTGAATCTCTTACTCCGATTGTTTCTTTCATACCAAGTGTAAAAAATTGATGAAACGAAAACACTCTTAACATGTGACGCATGAATTTTCCGATAGTGTTGGGGTAACATTGGTGGCGTGGTGTTACCTTCACTATTTCACTAAGTTTATGTGTACCTATTCTTTTAACTTCTAAAACACCATATTTCAAGCATTATTAATTTAAATGCGGGAGCAACATTGTTGTTGTGGTGTTACCGTAAACACAGTATATCTTGCGCAAATCACCGCTTCTTAATTCAAATTTGGGACAAACTAATCCGCATATAAGACCTCATCCCCCTGTATCAAAAAAATACACACCATAACATTCCTTAGACATCGCATACAAGCATTGATGATAAAAGAGGATCAGAAGCTCCAATGACTTTAGCGCCATCAGCTTTAGCTTGCAGGAGAACATCTAATGCTTTTTCGGAGACGAGTTCACCAGGAATCACTACCGGAATCCCTGGTGGGTATGGACAGATTAGCTCACCACCAATTCTTCCTATGGCATCTTTGATTTCGACCTTTGTTTTCTTAGCAAAGAAGGCTTCCCGCGGGGTCATCTGCACTTTGACATCAGTGAAGAGCTGGCAACTGTCAGCAGGTTTCACTATTTCTTCCTGCTTTTTCTTCGGATGCACAAATAATGAAGAAGACAGATGTTTCAAGCCTAGGATAAGCCTGTCAACATGATCTCTAGAAGTTCCTGGAGTGAAGATGAATGTTATGAAACGCGAACCAGTAAGACCGCAGACAATATTCTGATCCTTATATAAGAAGCTATCAGCTTCGTATCCTGTGATACCAAGATCATGTAGGCCAACAGTTACCCTTAAAGGGTCGATGACAGGATACTCAAGAACTGAGATACCAGGAATTTGTTTGATTTCATGCTTAACTTTGATTGCGAAATGAACTGCATCCTGTAGAACAGCTGCTGGGTTATCCCTGAGTTGAGCTGTTGAGGCATCAAGTGAGACGAACAGCAGGGAATTCGGACTAGTGCTCTGCAGTGTTCGAAGGCTTCTGTTGATCTTTTCCCTGTCAACGAGGTCTCCTTGTATGTGCATCATGGATGATTGAGTGAATGACAATAGCACCTTGTGAGTTGATTGCAGAACAACATCCGCGCCTTGTTGAAGGGCCGGAACAGGTAGCTCCGGGTGAAAACCAAAGTGCGCTCCATGAGCTTCGTCTACAATCAAAGGAATGTCCTGCACATGACACAGTACTGAGATATCCTTCAAGTTGCTGCAGATGCCATGATAAGTAGGGGATGTAATGAGAACAGCTGCTGGTTTTCGGCCTTCCATTTCCAATTCTCTGATTGCCTTCTCTACCTGTTATACAATAGCAGATAAAACTGCATCAGAACTCGCCCCCCAAACTCATGTACAGTTGACTGCAGTAATTCTCAGATGAGTAACAAATAAGATTGAGTACTAAACTGGAACAATAAAGTTCAAAATTCATAAATAACAGCAATACATGCCTCTGACGGGGATACTGCAGTAGCGATATCCCAGTTAGAATCATAATCCGGGAATAAGTACTTTGGCACAGCTCCTGACAGCACCATTGCAGATATTACAGATATATGGCAATTGCGAGGCACAATCAACGTGTCTCCCGGGTTACAAGTACCCATAATGGCAGCATGAATTCCACAAGTGGTACCTCCAACAAGAAACCGGGTTTCTGAAGAACCAAACACCTCTGCAGCTATCTTCTGAGCCTCAGCAAGAGGACCTTCTGAAGAAGTATTGTCAAAAACCTCAATGTCATGAAGAAAAGGGCTCTGACCAATGAGATGAAGCAATGAAGAAGGAGCTGCAGCGCCTCTGTTGTGTCCAGGAAACTGAAAGCTCGCAGCGTTCACTTCTGCCAATTCTTTGAATGCAGTCACTAATGGAGGCAGGTTCTGCTGCTGCTGAGGCACCTCAGCGCAGCCAGCCTTGAAACCATTAGACGCTGGCCATACACCTCCATTCCGAAACTCGTCTTCATTACTTCCGTGCTCAACCATGCTACTTGTCTACAGAATGTCAGAAAGGGTCAAGCCAAGTATATCATAAGCTCAAGGATGCTCAAGGGTCAAGCCTTAGACTTTCTCTAACATAAGCTTGGTAAGTAAAGTGTAGACTACTATAAACATATCAATAACGTTTTGCAGATAGGTAAGCAGTGAACAATTCTGACTGCAAAATCAGATGACCAACACCTTAATCAATACATTCATATACCTCGGCTTAGGAAGATTCATTCATACGTTACTGAAACACGCATGAGATAGACCTTTTATATGCTTTGTGCAAGGATTCGTATCATTATTTTGGCCTTGAGCGGAAGCTTAAGCTTTTGGTATACTTTCGGTTAAAATGGTTCTTTCACATAGTATCACTCTGTCATAGATATCAAGTTTAAATCTTGTAAACCCTCTTGTTTCTTAAGTGGACTCGCACATACATTGTGACATGTAGTTCACTCACAATGTATGTGCGGGTCATGTGGATTATCCACGCTTCAAGTCCAGAAGACATCCGTATGGAGGGGAGCATGTTAGTACGGTACTACGGTATAAAAGTATCAAGCTTTGGATACGCTTATGAAGGTGATGATTTTTGGATACGCTTTAAGACCAAAGGACATTTAAACCATCTATTTAAACCTTTGGAATTGCATAGAAATCATGGTGAATATTATTTAAGGTAGAAGGTAACATCATTATACCAAATTGCTACAAAAGAGTACATTATTAAACTAAAGAAGATGGAAACTTGCCTGAGAAGAACCGTGCATCCTCCCTTAAACTTCAAGCAAATACGACTACCAGTGTTGCTACAGTAGCTCAGCAAGTAAAGCCGAATGAAGAGGTGAACATTTCAGAATTGAGATAAGAGCAGCTAAGCAAGGATCTAATAAAGACCATTTTTATATTGCTGCCGGACTATTCATACGGAGTTCAATAATGTATTGATATGTAAATGACGAAATTAACCCGTTTTTTTTCGGATTTAAATCCTCCTCATACCTTCACCCCCACGATATCAGCTCCTACTATGTTATGAGTACAAAAAAAGGATGCTAGTAAAATATTTAGTTTTAACGTCGGTCCCTGCTTGCGATTAAGGAAAAAATGGCGTACCGGTTATTATCGGAGAGAATGGACTGCTCCACGAAACCCTCTCTTTCACACATGTGGTCTATATTGATTGTAAAGCACCGAAAAAAACCGAGGAAGTCTTTTCTGGTACAAATTGATCACTAGAGATATCTAAGCTAATGTGGCTAACCCTTGGGTACGTGACATACGTGTCCTTCATTTAGTTTTGGCGCCAGAAATTCGCAAAATCGTACAGGTGACAAAAATGCATTTTGCTTATGTTAACGACATACATATGAAGGGACAAAAACAAGCTCTTTTATTCGACTCTTACAATAAGTTATCGTGAGATTAACACCTAAACATATGGTGGATTGGTGGTACAATAGTATTACCAACATTTTTAGGTGCAAAGGGATTACTCAACCAACGCGTGTGGACAAATATCAAAGTTTTACTAAAATGATGTAATTCAATCAAGGTCATAGATATGAACATCACAAAATTTGTCTAAAACTAACGCCGAGGTCTTAGTAGGTAAACTTCACATCACCATTAGACAATTTAGCACTCCTATAGTAGACTCTGTCCCTTAGTAGGAAAACTTCACATCAACACTAGACAATTTATCACACCCCTCATCGTAAAGGGAATGCCATCACAACCTTGACCTCTCCCCGCCCCCGCAGCCGCAAAACCTATAATTCAATTCTCGTTTTATATGATCTCGGTACGAGATTTTCAGTGAGATTATCTCATGCTCAATGAGCACGAACTTTAGAAACCAACACCACAACAGATCTGAAAACAAGCGAAGCTACAGTAGGCGTTGTGTTCTTCACTGGCGCTATATTACACACTGCGAGAGTTAGTTGCCGCTAGATTAGCTGAAGACTGGTGTGAGCACACGACTAGGGAAATATAACTTCATTAAAACATGTGAAACAAAATGACAATTCCAAACCAAAATGTCTTCCTACTGTAGCAAACAACAAAACACCAAAACAGCTATGAAAGTCGAGTACAACATCAAAAACAATAAAACTGGTGGAGAGAATATTAAAGCAGCTAAATGTCCTTGAACCTTCTGGAAACCACGAAATACCCCGCTTATATATGCACAAACTTCATGTCGACGCATTACACACCCTTTCTAAAAGCATCACGCAGCACCGCCGCTTAAGCAGCTACTTCCTGCTTTTCCGCGACCATTGTAGTTCCATATCTCAGCTTTAACTGCACAAATTCAAGCGAGCCTTAATTCGCATACATACTCTTACGCGTAGCTACTCCGGAAAATCCACTGACAACAAAGAGGGACTCAAAAACCCTAGGAGCAACTAAACATAGAAAGAGATACAGGACAAATTGGTTGATGAACACGGCTGAGATGCAACCAAAAGGAGAACAGAAACGATAGAAGCAGTTCGCCCATTACCAGGACAAATATAATGAAAATCGATTATCCAGGATTTAGTGCAAAAAGAGCAGGCCAAGAAAAAAAATTCTACCCAACAAAAAATACTTGATTACCTCACTAATTCGAGAAGGAATGCAGATTAGATAACAATTTATTCTAGCAGAACCAATCTTTACACTAGAACTGTACCTTAGTGTTGAGCTCCTTTACTGTATTCTTCAATAATGTATCTCCAACGATTAGCCTCAGGTTCTTCACAAAATCAGCCCGACTGATTACCTTGTTCTGACACACAACACATAGCACCAAACACAAGAGCATAAGGATGTGCGTAAGCAAAGGAACCAACGGAAAAGGAGTAAGAAAGCTTCTGTACCCTAAATTGTTCATAATGTGCAAACACAGCCTTCATTTCACTTGATGAAACTTGCTTTGAAATAGCTGCGAACAGCATTGGGAAAGGCATCCAAGGGGATTGTGGAATTCTCATGTTGGTTGAATTCATACTAGAAGTCCTTTCCTTGCTTCCGTCACATGTTACATTCGACTGGTGGTCACTAACCTGAAGAAGCACGTGGATAACGTTCTAATAAAACACCCCACTGCGAAGAATATCTTAACATTCAAATAAAGTACATGGAGAGGTGGATTTCTACAAGGTTAAAATTATATTCTTCTTCAGCACAACAGTCAGTAGATCAAATTTAGTTCTATCGCATTATTCGTCAAATTGCACACCAAGCGGTGAAATGAAGACACAATACGTCATGCAGAGGACTACGCCAAACAAGCTGAAAGATTTACATCAACAAATATCTTAAGACGGGGTTCAAGGCAGGAAGATCATGGCTACCACCAAAAACAAAACAATACCTTACACGATCGCATGTCCCAGCATCACATGCAGCATATAAAAAAAAATATAGAACAGTTACGAAACTATAACACTGCATCACTGCTATCATATTACATAATCCAATTGTATGTCATCTGTATTTCTCAGTTATTTTGTTTTTGTCACACGTATGTTCAAAAGAAAACAACAGAGCCACTACGGTTCTTCTATGAAAACCCAAACAAAAGCACAGCAGAAGACAAGAGGACATGAAACAACACTCAAGCTAATTCTGTTGATTCGTTTTTAAAGGACCAACAGTCTGCTTAATGTAGGGTAACCAAACAGGGACTCAAAATCAAGGGCTTGTGAACACCTAACACCAGACACACCCCTCCACCCTCAAGTCTTTCTTTACAATCAACATGGAAGTGTTACCACTGTTCCCTCGGACTTGGCATCAGCTCTCTTCCTCTCAAGTCTCAACCCCAAATAAATTAAATAACCTTCTCGCCAAAAAGGCAGGATGGGACGTCAGTTCACTTTACCTCCCAACCAAATAAATTATCGATTTGCAGAATGGAACTTACCCTTCTTGCCCGAAAGCCAGGTTAGGGCGTTCAAAATTCTTACAAATGCCTCTTTTACTTTGTCAACAGTTGACGAATCACAAATGTAAAAACTCTGGTAAGCCTTTAAAAGTATAGCACATGCTATGCATGTCAACACAACTTAGTCTTTCTGCTTTCCAAGTAAACTATTCCAAAGATTCTTCACAGCATTTCGTGATATAGAATGCAAAAACAATCAGAATTCTTAACACAGTAAAAGTATCAGCAAAAGTATATACAGCTATTGGTTCCCCAGTACAGGTTATGTCATGATTTCATGAAACTCTTTTTTCCATTATAAGTATAAGTAGAATCCACACAAAGTTGATTCTGTAAAATGAAGGTAGTAAATTTGCAAAGATCAGAATCTGCTTAAAGAGAGTGGCTATTTGGTGGTGCCTTAGTATTTCTCATACTAGGGTGTGCAGTATGGCTACACGACAAAAATAACATTAAATCTTTTTTTGTTTTCTTTAAGCCAACTACACCTAAATTAGTGGGTGATAGAGCTACACATGTTAACCAACCACAGGAGAGTTTTTCTTTACACCATGAACACTAGCACAACTACCTATAGTGCAGAATTCCGCAGATTAAAGACTTGTTCCATTCATGGATCAACTTCCAGATAAAGAACTATCATAAACTTATAGCAGGCAAAATTGGCATGCGTATGATACGATTAAGTTCAGTTGTTTATGCGAAAGCACAAATCAAACAAAGTATTATTTGACTAATAAATGCTCCTGAAAGTGCAGAACTACTTGGAAAATAAATTGTTGCTCTAAAATTCTAGGTAAGAAAGAAGTAAACATTAGTATCAAAACTCTTTGAATGCCCAATTTTTATAAGCAGTGTCAGTGTAGCTGATGAGCTGCGTCACTCTTATACATTACATACTTTATATTAATTTATCAACGGCTATGTGAAATTGATTTAAGGACAACAATTACCACTTTCCAGGAATTGTAAAGCCAAGTATCAATGAAAAATACATAATCAAAGAATTAGGAGCCCAGCAAGCGATAAACCCAACACACAATACTAGAGACCAAAGACCACCTGAAGAGGAATGATATTTTATAGACTAAGTAAACACCATAGAGCTAGCTCGGCCTAGAAGAAAATCCCGCATCAACAGAAACATTAATAACGGAAGTGTGAAGAGGCCCACTTAAACATTGACGATAAAATTTAGTTTTAACAATTACCATAAGAGAGAAATTCAAAGCGCAGAATAGCTAACTCTGAATGCAAAAGGATAGAATTTAAACTCAATAATGGTTAAAAAAAGGACCAGACATCAGGCTGTAGAAGGGATAGGGGCGGCCAAGTAAACCTCAAAATCAGGAACTGACAGTTGCACTAAAAAGACTGCTCCATAAAAAGCAGAAAATATGATTCAACTTACCATGTCAATTGCAGCCCCCACTTTAGATGGATAACAAGGACTTCCATGATCATTCTTAATCTTCAATGTTTCATGTTTGCCATCAGCGTTGAGAAGACATCCTGCATTAAGTAATAAAACTAAACTCAAGCAAAGAGTACAGCACATGGGATATGAAGGGGAGAGAAAATTAGAAGAAAATGTTTTCCCAAGAGAAAGAAAAAAAAATCAAATGGTCATTGATCTAACGCTTTAATTTACTAGTGCTTCAGCACACTTGGTACAGCCTAGGCAAGAGCTAATCACCATAGCTAATGCCTCCCATACCCCTTGCACCAGAAGCCGAATAGCAATAAGATGCAACATCATGCCTTCTTATATAATGAGAAAGCGTAAGATATTGCTGGATAGCGTTCCCAGGGAGAGAAAAAGAAGGCATGGGCAAGGAATAGAAAGGCATTAAAAAATCACCTTCACTGTTAAGGGGAACCTTGAAACTAACAACATACTCAGGATATATATGAGTATTGATGTTCATGCTCCACACCACATATTGTCGTGGATTTTGAAGATCATCAACTCCACTGTCAAAGTTCTCGGTACTAGGGTGGAATTGCTTGGATCCAGCATGAATCATCTCCATATTTCCCGTAATAACACGACAAAGAACCATATACCGCACTCCATTTTCGTCAACATCACAGAAGTTTGCACTGTAAACAACATACTACATCTCTCAATTTTGTTTCAAAACAAGAAAAGCATTGCTGGTAAAGATGCATGCACGAAGGGCTGGGCTACATATACAGTACAGGTTACATGATGACACCTCAAGTTAGAGACCAGAAAAAATTATTTGGTACCCCAGATGGGGGAAATCTGAACACATCATGCAACGAAATACACAATAAAACTAATACACACAAGGCAACAAGAATCTACTAAGAAAAAGAGGAGCCTCAAGTAGATGGCTTTCTTGGGCTTTTCAGAAACTGTTATTAAAAACATAGAAGTAAAAGTTAAAAGAGTAGTTTTTCAAACAAAAACACCCACAACTTTTTTTCAAGAAAAGACAATAGATAGGAGGACAGACCTTCATTCACATTAGTCTACATAGCAAAAGGTGATCTACTTTATGCGTAGGATCCACAAATTATCATCCCCAATGCCTCACATTCTCCTGCCTATGGCAAGATAATTTGGGGCTGGGATGTACTAAGTTTTTGTTTTTAAGGGGGATATACTCAACTTTACCCCTACGTTAAAAAAAAAAAAAAAAAAAAAAAAAAAAAAGAAGAAAAATAGATGCAGCTCTCAGATGACCCACAAAGAAAAATCTGCGAGAAAAAAAGAAGAGTGAAAGAAAGAAAAACCGTTTTAATTCAAACTAAGTCAAATTTCACTTGAAAAAACAACAGATACTCTTACTGTCAACACATGGGGTGCATAAACCTATAAACCTAATGAAAGAACGACATAGAACTCTTTTAGCATAGAAAGAGATGGAAGCACACACACGACAGCTTTGCACCATGTCAGCAAACAACACCACTTAACGCCAACCATGTCCATATCAAAGAACCCAAACTATGAAGTTTACAGTTAATTATATTCTTGTGAGGAATTTCATAGCTCTGACCTAGATCTCATCATATTGTTTTGAACATGGGATGAAACAAAAATTCAATACATCCACCACAGCAACTCTCTCAGCTAATAACGTCATAGACTTGTAAGACGCTTCTACGTCTCCTCTAAACCCACCAAATCCCAAATAAAAACCAAAATGGTCAGTCCCTTTCTGGAATGGCAAATCTTTCGTGCATTTAAACAAAATTCCAGTAAGATTGTTCTTCGGTGGAAGACACAACCTGACTACAAAGTGAGGAGCTAGACCCAAAGTAAGCTCAATATTTCACCATCTTTCGAAAACACCTGACCTCATATCAATGCATTTTACCATTCAGAAAAAGCAAATGATGGGCAGATAATAGAATCGGACGATGCGCATGTCCACCATTAAGCTCTTACTACAATTAAATCCAGAATACTTCAGACAGGAGACAATCAATTAGGTGTCATCCTGAGAACCTAAAAAAGTCCAGAAGCGCATCCCTCAAATGCAAAAAAAAAAACCTAGACAGAATGAAGCCATATTGTACCACGTAGATAGGAAGCAGCCATCCAAGGTGAAAGCCTGCCCCTATCAATTTGCAGAGAGTTGATACGTGCAGGTTTCTCAGCGAGCTTATTCCAGGAGAATTATTCTGAATATATTGGCCAATTGAAAATCACCACTATTTAAAAAACGCTTTCCCATGCCAATAAAATAGTAGCTTGCTCCTCTTCCGTGGAAAAACATTAAATGAAAGCTTGAGCAACTAGACTTTTTCTTAACAGCAGTACTGCTGAGTTGCAATGGCCAAAACATCATCCATAATAAGCTGGAAGTCTTGAAGTGCCCAAAATTACATCCACGATATGCTGGAGGCCTGATGCTAAAACTCAGAATGTTCTGCCAAAAACTTGTGCCAACACAGGATAACCTCCGGTCTAGGTTCATAATCTTCCAACCTCAAAAACTATTTCCAAATGTGGCGCGCTTCCAAATAGGATATGACAGTGGAATCCTCCAAAACTCTCCAGTTGAAAATAATTTTGAGCACTCAATTACCGCCTCTCGATAATCCCTATTCTTCGGCGTACAATGTTCTGCTGAATCTGAGGCACTTTCAGCTGTCTTATTACTTACCAGGAAAACAATCACTGCAATTTAATTCGCAATTGGAACATATTTCTAGGTCTCAAGACTCTCAGCACATTTGGCACCTGGCAAAAAATCAATAATATGCATGTACAAAGGGGTGTGTGTGTGTGTGTGTGTGTGTGTGTGTGCGTGTGTGTGTGTGCATCCACATAGATGAATATAATGCATGCACAAATATTAATGATATGCATAAACAAATGTGTGTGTATGTGGCCACAAATTTAAGAATGATGTTCACGCATGCACACATAAAATCAAATTCAAAAGAAACAAGCGTATAACCTGGTGTCAGCACAACTTGCAGCAGCAAGGTGCAGACCAATGCCATAATTGGACTTGATTTGTTGAAGTCCAAAATGGCCAAGTCCATATGCCATAATGCCAGATGATGCCTCTTTCGTAGACGCAAGCCATGCATAACGAACATTAGCATCGCCGCGAAATTTCTTTGTTATCTCAGCCTGCTTCATGAAAAGCTCCAAGCGACCCTTCCACATAGGACCAGAATTTGAATTTATGCCTACCACATTTACACCATCAGCCATGTTCATTCCCTGAAGAAACGTTTCCTTCACAGTCACGACATCCAAAATCAAATCATCTTTCTTGACATCAGCTTCCCTTGCTATCTTCACATGTTGATTTTCTCCAAAATCTTCACTTAACCTCACATCAGATACTTTATCACAGCTGTCTTCCACCTCTGCAGTCTCACCAACTTTAATCCGCTTGACCAGAGGACTTGTCTCTCCACAGTACTCCAAAACCTTGTTGTCACCCACACCATTAACTTCAATTTCAATTTGAAGTTTAATTTCTTGCGGACCATGCTGTTCTTGAGCTGAGCGAGATGAATTTTCTTCTTTCTGCTTCTCATGACGGACGCACCCGTGCGGCTCATGAAGATCTGTGTAAACTTCAGGAAAGAAACAGGCCCCACCTTCGTCAATCCATGCTATCGGAAGCTCCAAAGCAGTTTTAAAGTTGAACTGGACCATACGCACAAAGTCAATTACGAGATCGTGACCACTAAATTTCACTTCAACAGCTGCCCTTTTAAGCTCAAACTCTTTCCTAACAACGGCAATGACTTCTGGTTCATGATCCACCCATCCACCATTCTGGTAAAACATCAGACGATTAGGCAACCCACTTTTCATGAAGTTTGTGTAATGACGAGGTAAAAACCTCTGAGGAGCGAGTTTACAGCTCCTGCACTTAGTTCTGCAGACATCAGGTTTCTTTCGCTTGCCGAGCCTTAATGGCGCAGATTTCAGAGTTGAGTGGCGTGACACAGCATTGCGAGAGACTCCTGACAAGTAAGTAGCAAATCCAGTTGCTTTATTCCTCTTCAAGTCAACAAATACTCTCCGACCACTATCCAATACCTTTGCGAAATTCGATTCCATTGTAACCTAGTAGATCAATCCCTATACACACAGCTAAACCGAAATGTTCACCACGAGCAAAGCCACACAACTTTAGTACGGTATGTACAAATCAGGAGAGCGGGATGGGTGCCATACTATACATACTATTGATCCTGTCACAAGAAAAAAGTTTCACACATGAGAACCATCAGAAGTGAAAATCAAGCATTAACCTTCCCACAAACAATGTGAACCATAAGAGACAAGTCCAAGCAACTTCATGCGGAGGACAGTCTAAAAGAAGACAGCCACTTAACAACTTAAAGAACTACATACATAGTTCGACTCAGAACACATAACAAAGAAAGTGACATACCTGACAGCAACTAACTTTACTTCCATACACCTATTAGAAAACTAGACAAAAGAAAGTACCTGCACAGAAACATAGGCCAATCACTGGAATGAACAAAAAAAAAACAGTAGTAAACAATGCACAAACATAAAATAAAGAATCTTTGTTTAAAATGCTTCACGGGCTCCCGCAATGCAAGAGAGTCACATGTAGGCAACCTTACCCCTATGTGAAACACATAGAGAGGCTGTTTTCGGATGACACATGGTGAAAATAGCATCATACATAGTACTAAGTGACTGCCATTTCACAATCCAGAAAGTGATGGCCAATTTAGTGAACCATTATGCTTCATTCCATGACATATCCAAAACCAAGAAAAAGGTCGATCTTTGGCTCCACAGGGAACAAAAATGTGAATATAGCTAAATCGACACAATTTACAGCGAAGTGTCTTTTTCCTTTTCCGGTAAAAGCAATTTAGAGCTAAGTGTTGGTTCGCTGGATTACAGAAACTTCAGGTAAGTTGAAGAATGGACACAACTGAACGATACAGCACACAGGGGTTCAGGTATTAAATCCCTACATCCATTACAACAACAAAAAAGGAAAGGGTTAAAAAAACTTAGCTTTAGTCCCAACTCCCACAGTGATTTGGGGTCAGCTACCATAAATCGGCAAATGTGAAAGCAAAAAAAATGTTGAAAGTAGGGAGGAAACAGCAAAAATGAATCACTTTTGAAAACATGCAACAGAAATAATCATTCCTCCCTCCCCAGTTATGAGCCACAAAAGATGAAAGTCATAGCCCTTTTGCTTCACACACACAGTCAGATATCAAACATGGATATACATTCAAATCAAGGCAACATATCTACGCATGTAATTGAAAGACAGCAATACCTACTGTTTACAGTATTCCAGCTATAGTCTTACAGAGTGCTGAAAGGAAGGTTCACCAATCAGCTTGCGCGCCTGTAAACTTTTATTGTCCCATTGCACTCCCCCCGAAATTTAAAAGATTTTCAGGTAAGTTTGGTTACTAGATCATGCAGCTACTCCAAAATACCTGTCAACTTCATAACATGAAGCTCAAGAATCAAGATGAGGAGCCAAGCAACAATACCATTCACAAATAATTACTCTAATAAAACACATAACTCACAGAAAAGAAACAAAAACAACCAAATTATCAAGTTACTATTCTTAGCACTCATACTCTCATACAACACCCTACTCGGTCGAAATTCACAAGCACTGCCCTCAATAACTCCATAAAGCAAATAAAAATTTCGCTCACAAAAGTCAGGTCCTGGGTTCAAAAGCATTGTTCTTCCCCCAACTAACTGTTCCCTCCCCGATAAATCATCAAGTTGCCAAGGTCATGGTAAATTCCTTGTCCCGAATGACAAACCCACGAAACACAAACACACACATATACACTTACAACGGTCACAACCCCGGAACCAGCACGCAGCTCAATACCGTAAATTCAGTGCAAATTATCCAACTTTCTCAACCCCTCAATAACCTGAGTATATCCGGAACTACACCACCACTCCTCAAACCAAAAAACACAAATCTTCGAAATTTTCGACACGAAAACCCTCAAACTCCACAAAAGTCACAATCTTTACCCTCCAACACATTGAAAATAATATTTCCACAAAATAAAATTAAAACAACTAAATTATTCAACAAAATTCATACCAAATCAAAAGTCAAAGTATAAACCCTCAATTCAACCCCCAAAAAACCACAAAATTCATCAAACACAAAAAAAACCTAGAAATTCTCACAGATCTACCAATTAAACCCCAAATAAATCAACAAACTAAAATCAAATAAACAACAATAAAAATTCCAACATCAATAAAACAAAAACAATACCAAACAAAATTAAATTAAAACTCACATGATCAAATAAATTCAATTGCGTATACAACACGATTAAATTAAATCAAATCAAATCAAATAAAAATCAAGAATACCTAGGATTAGAGGTCAGAGAAAATTAGCCGGCGCCTGCGAAAAAAAAAAGTAGGAGAGAGGAGAGAGAAATCAACGACCCTAGGATGAGAGAGGAGAGAGAAAGAAAAAGTTAGGGATAATTGAAGGAAGGAAGACGGCGTTAATAAAATCAAAAGGTAACGGAAGTAAAAGTCGGCGTATGATCGATGATTTCTTGTTAACGTCGTCTTCACGCCTCTTTGGTTTACTTGGGGGAAACGCTAAAACGAATAGCGGTCTAATGAAATATTTGGGAAAAGTCTAGGGTTACTGGGCTGTCACCGTATTGGGTTTCAATGTCGGCGTTTTATTGGTCTGTCATGGATTGGTTAGGTATTTGGTTTTTTTCTTTTTGAGTTTTTTTTTTCCGTTTTTATGGACTTGGATGATTATGTCGGTTTAGACTTGGGAGTTTAGGGTATGTAGAGGGTCAATGGTCTAGTTTGGATATTTATGTGAGGTCCTAATTGGCCAACTTGTGATTTAAAAAGAAAGAAAAAGAAAGTTGGCCAACTTGTGCTTTTGGGTTAGGAACTTGGGACTTGTGTTTAGGTCTATCAAACGGGTTGGACGGGCGAATGACCGAGTACGAGTGATTTTTTGTATCTCGTGGGCAACACTTAAAACTCGTTGAAGTATCAAATTGAACATATGATAACTTATTTGACTATAGTGTTATCTGTGTTAGTAGTAGGATCAAATCATTGTATTTTGACTCGATATGTAGGATGCAGATTTATTAGTATGATATTGAGTCCTCATTTATCACTCTTTGTTAGATTCATGCACTAATAATGAGTTAATGGACTAAAGTTTTTTTGAATGATATGACCAGGAAATAAAATGGGGTTTACGGTTCACTCTATAAACTTTTTTGAGAACCGGTTATGCGTTATTATTATATTTTATTGTGCAAATAAATTTTTTGATAAAATTAAAAGTTTACTATAAAAGGCCTACTTAAAGGCACACCGCATATGCACTCTAAACAGTTAAACGTGGCACCTAGTAGTGAGTGCTAGTTGGTTTTAGGATGGAAATCATAAAACCTCTCACAAGTCATATTTTGTGCGCCTATACTCCTCTTTGCTTGTTATCTCCCCTAATAAGTGGTATCAGAGTCCGTGTTTCAACATGTGCCTAAGTGGGCTTCGTGTACACCTCTCATGCATTGACATGGTTCTTTCAATGCATATAAATCACTTTGGCCCTTGTGATGATCCCTCATAAAGAGATTAAAAGTCGGCCCAACCATCACAATTATTCCGTCGTGCCACTTTAGGAATTAACTATTTCAGTAGGATTGGTGTTCTTTGATCCATTCTGTTTCTCACTTGTAATCTCCCTTAATAAATTATGCGGTTCAGCCTGAGGCATAAGTGGGCTTTATGTGCGCCGTTTGTGGACATCATTCCTTTCATGCAACGTGCTTCCACCGCTTTGGCCCTGTCTATAGAGATTAAAAAGCAACTCAATCTTCTCAATTCTTTCGTTGTGCCACTCTGAGGGTACTATATCTATAGCATTGGTGCTCTTTGATTAGCCTAATTTAATTCCAGGGAGAGGTCAATGGACCCACATATAAGGGAGGGGGGATGTTAGGTACATATATATGTGAGTTATGTATCTCACACTAGAAGATGTTAGCTAATAGCTATAACATATGAACATGTGGTTACTCTCCTATTTTTACAACTAGTCGGTTTGGGGATGAAACATCTCTCATGGGCTAATTCGCGGACATTCACTTCTCTTCACTTTATCTCTGATCCCCTAACAAGTGGCTGTCGAAGATCAACATGACCCAATTCTTCATTTGAAAACAACACTTAACACATAACCAGGCATAAACACATCCAACAATGTTTTAGACATGACAAACAAATATATTATCCCCATTCCTATTATATCATTCAAATAAGATCCATCACTGGGAATTCTGAATCATTTAATGCAATGTAACCAGCCGTGCATAATATTCAATCACTCAAGGCGGTATAACCAACACTGCATAATCCAACCAAGACAATCTAAACCTTAAGTGTACACACTCCCTATTAAGTATTGCTTACCCAAAAGAGAAGTACTAGATGCCTACAAACCCTCTTGAAAACCTATGCGGTGGGGCAAATATATATCTGATCAAAAGTAATATATTCCTTCAATAATTCGCGGTCTATAATATATGCGATCAACAAATTTGCGGTCAATAATATATGCGATCAATATTCGCAACACATATTCTTCAATATCTTTCGATCAAAAATCATAATAGCTTACATTAAATAAAACCATTAACCATTGTACATGAAATAAGCAATCATTATAATTCTTCAAACACCATCGTTCAACAATAATAACCAACATAATATTCAACAGTTCTCCACATATCATGAAACCACGTTCTCAACCAACAACCAATTCGCACTTAGCACCAAATTTTGAAAGGTTTTCAACAAGGCATAGAAGGGTTGAGCATGCTAGCATACCTTCACAAAGTCAAGCACGCACAAACAACACTACTCGCAGAAATAACCCTCAGCTCGTTCACGAACTCCTCGTTTGCAATAATACAAACACGAATCCAAATAAGTCATTAATTCATGTATCTATCAAACTACCTTCCTAACTAGATATGCAAATCTATATGCCATATATGAATGTCCTACGATATACATATTAAGCAATAGACCTCCCCCAACACATAAACGAACCTCGAATATCACAATTGTAATTCTATTACTCTAATTAGTTCATAATTATAATTAAAACACTAATAACAGGAAAATTTCAAAAGACTCAAATAATTTTGTTAAAACAGAAAATAAACTTTCAAAAACCATACACATCATATTTTCTATGCAAAAATTATCAAAAACACATGTTTTAGTATAAATCCGAAAATAATTAAATAAATTCCGAAAAATAAGAAAATAATTCCAAAGTTCAGGATAATGTTGAAAATCATTATAACATACTAATTTTGAATTTTCAAAATATATTTAAGTTACAAAATTAATTTTTATAATCAATTTCAATTAAACAAAAATATGAACAACGTAACCCCAACATACTACTCCTAACCAAGATTTCAGAAACCCTGATATCAAAAATCATCTCACTCTATCAACAATGTCGAATTAACCATGGGAACAAATTAACAATCAACAATTCGAATTATAATTAGCCTCAATTTCATATAATTAACCCTCAACAATTCAAAACTGGCATAAAATCATTCATTTGAAACTAAATTAAATCCTACTCAATCACACATCTCATACGACTATTAATCAAGCATAAACAATACAAAAACGAATTAAAACAAGCAAGAATGAAATTTGGTTCAATAGTGTACAGAAAACAGAGGAGAGAGAAAAGGGAGAAGAGAGAGTTGTGTTACCCAGAAGTGGATGGAAAATGGATAGGAAGAGTCAGGGCCGTAGCGTTAATTTGAGAGGCCCGTGGCAAATTACTTTAGAATGACGGTTTTGGGGCCCTAATATATCAATAGAGCCGGACGTGTTTGAGGGGCTATGTGCAAAACTTTGTTTCAGGGCTGCTAAAATTATGTACTCCGCAAGTAAAAAAACAGCACACAATATTACGCACCCAATAGACAGTTGAAAAAACGAATTCACAATTTACAAATCTTTGGAAAATAAAAATGAAAAAAAGAACAAATCATAGGAGTAGGGTACTTCGAACACTAGTACTAGTGGTTAATAGTTAAAAGTCATTCCACTGGGCTGCCATCACTTAGTTGATATATTGTGTCAATGTATGTATTATATAAAACTATGAAAATTTTGGGCCCCCAAAATATTCGGGGCCATGTTCCCAAGCCCAGCTCGCCCTGCTCGATCTACGGCCCTGGGAAGAGTGAAGACACGGTGGGAAAGGGCCAGACGATGGCTGAGAGGCGGTGGTCGGCCTACACGGGTGGCTTCTTTGCGCGGCAGAGGAGCAGGGGAAGGCGGCGGATTTGTGCGTGAAAGAGCAAAAAAGAAAAGAAACTGGGCTTTCTTTTGTTTTTATTTTAATTTTAATTTTTATCCTTTTTTTAATTTTAATTTTTTTCAATTGGTTTTATTTTTTTGGGGTCAGGTTTTTGGATCATGATTTCTTTTTACACCATTAAAGCATTCACTATTTTTGTGATTTCCTACACTACCCTTGAACAAAAACCCCCCCACCAACCTTTTACTGCTCACCAAAATTACTCAATTTCTCTCACCACTCTGTCTCCTCTCCTCTCCCCCCCTCTCCTCTCCCCCCCCCCCTCTCTCTCTCTCTCTCTCTCTCTCTCTCTCTCTCCTTCATGAAAAACTCTTCAACAATCCGGGCTTAAATTCGTTGGATATCAGGCGAACAAAAATTGAAGTGAATCAATATAATATGATTTTTCGCAAAACCTAGAAAAAATAATACGATGTTCATACGATATTGAGCCATTTTAATCACTTTAATTTATGAGTTTTGAAATTTTGATCAAACACAGAAAGTAAAGTATGATCAACCGAAGATTTCGTTGTTTTTACGTACCTATTGAAGTGAGTAGATTTACTAAAATTTCATTTTATCAAAATTTGATTTTGTTTCATATGATTTTGTATAAGATTGAAATTTTTTGGCTTTTTTGAATTAGCATGGATTGTATGTAATTTCATTGGGTTTTTTTTTATTAAAGTACAAAGTTTGATCTTTAAAATTTGATTGTATTAAAAATCTGTTTTTTTTTTACTTAAAGTACAAAGTTTGATTGAAGTACATCAAATATGGGTTTTTGATTTAAAGTACTCCATTAGAGATGAAAAGTGAAAACTAAGAGCACTAAAATTTTTAGACCCAATCTAGATTACCATATGTGAATCTAACTCATTTGAGAATGTTTGTTGATATTACCGGAGTTTGGTTGCCGGAGAGATGAAGTGTGAAAAAGGGCAAGTTGATTACAGGATTCGCTGAAGAGGTAGATTGAGAAAGGGAGATAGGGAGATGTGATTATGTGAACAGTGAATGGGGTTCGGTAGGAGGTGTGCATTCAAGGGTAAAGTGGGAAAAACAATATAGTAGTGCACACTTAGTAGTGCAAAAAGCATTACTCTTTTGGATTTGAGTTTGTTCGCACTAGTAGAGAAAATGTATTGGATCAAAAATAGAAACGTCCCCACCTCGCTAAAACAATTTAGAAACACCTTTAAAACTCATTTTACTTTCGAAAATCAAAACCCGATATTAAATCGTAAATCATTTGATTAAAATATAATTATAAAATATCACAAAAAGTTCGAGATATTATAGGTCTAGCTTGGGGTAGGACTCTTGCATAAAAGATTAATTGCATAGTAGAGTTAATGAATTGATTGTGGAGATGAATTCCACGCGCGAGCTCAGGACGACTTGTGCCCTTTGATTTCTACTTCCGTATTAGCTCCTTGATTTGGGCACGACTCGTGCCGGTCTATTATTCAGTCTTTTGTTTGTCTTTGCGCCGCTAATTCAATTATTGTTAGTTACGCGCCTTTTAGGTCGTATCTTAATTTCTCTTGTACCTTTTGATTTTTAACTCAGCCAATGCTGACGTTCTTTGTTTGGGTTGTGTTCCTACCCTATTTTGGAGCATGTGTTATTCTTTTGATGTCACAGTTCACAAGTTAGTTGTTTGAAGTGCACTGCTTAATTGAGTGTCATTGCATTGTGAAAACTTCATAATAAAACATCAATTATTAGTTGAACGTTCATAAACTTAGTCTATTGTTTTGGATTTCAAATTTGTAAGCTCGACTATAAGTTTTCCACTGTTTATTTCGTTGATCGGATTATATTATTAAGTTTTAATCATGTGTATAATTACCCTTGTAATTGACTTGGTAGTCAATTGTGTCATAACAATCCTAAATAAATCCTTTTATTACTAGTAAAAAATTAGGGTTGTTACAAACAAACATTCTCTCAAGATAATGAGGGATTCTAATTAAAACCATCAAATGAAGGTGATCTTAATAAAAAAAAAATCAAGTATGTTGAATGGTTTGACACATCCCAAACGTTTGAGAAAAGACATAATGAAGATGTATGTTGAATGATTTTTGCCTCTAACTACCGTCATTGCTATAACCTAACGTTACACATGGATGTTTGCTTGTTTGCCCCTAACTTGTTCTATTGTGGAAATTGAGTGATTTTCGTAATAAATAGTGAATTGTCTCTTTTATTCTCATCCATTTAGAATCACAAATCTTTCATCCATTTATGGTTGAGAACAAGTGGACAGCTCAACGGTAGAATTCGTCGAAGACACAAAGCTAAATAAAAAAAAACTTTTAAAATCCAACTTATGTTTACAACTTTACCCCAACTTATGTCCACTATATAATCTTAATTAATATCTTCATAACTCTCGCAGTTGTATGTTTATCAGCATCCTGAAGAACCACTGCTGCGAAAGGACATTGGTGTCCAGCAACAGACCTCTCTGTGACTAGATGGCAGTCATGACAATACAAAATTTCTCCATATTGTTTCTCTCACGGAGAGTCATTTGAAATAAAATTTTTTATTGAGAAATTACTAAAATTACATTCAACGTGATATAATCTAAAATATAAATTTTGTCATTTATTGTACAACTTTAATCAGCAGGCTTAAATGTCATTACAACTAAACGTTTCTTTAAAAAAAGACTACCTTCAAAATTATTACTTAACCTCTTAAAACAATCAAAACTTAAGAAGATTCACATGGTATCTTGTTCACATGGTTCGTTTTCATGTTTGTTTATATCTTTGAGGTTTCATTTTTGTAGACTATGTGTCCAATATTTCTTTTTGAAGCACTAAACTCTGATTTTCCATTGCTTTCCACTATTTGAATATTTCATTATTGCGATAATGGATAGTAACTTCATAGTTTGACACTACATGCTAACATTTCTTATAAAAATTTAGCAAATGAGTATTATGTCCACGATAATTGATTTTCGTGGGGTATCAAATACACATACATGCGAATGCAGATACTGTATAAAAAGGTTAAATAAAAAATGAATTTTATTTTCATCAATATAATATTTTTTAGTTATAGTTTTTTTTTATAAATTACTACTTGTTTATGGTTTTTTTTTTTTCCGGACAAAGCCCTACATTTAACCCTTTTTTTTTTAACGCTAACACTGATACATTTTGTTGGATTCAATCTAATCTATTCTAGTACTATATATTAAAACCTGAAACCAAGTCTTTTCAAGGAGGACACCTGGCATTTATTTTTTAATTTGATAGAACATAAAAATAGCATTAAGTACAATTATCGGTTAGGATTATGGTAATAAATTATCATAGAGTAGTATAGTATTAGCTAATTTATGGAAAATAATCATTATTGTAATTTATTAGAACAAAGATAAGCCAACATTTTTTTTAGTATGAACAATATAAATACATAGCCCGGGCGTGACACGGGCATGCAAACTAGTTATTCTAGTATTGGCTACCTTAACTTTTTCTTCTTTGTTTTTGTCCCAATTAATTATTTACTCTCATGGGTTAATTTGCGGACATTTATTTCTCTTCACTTTATCTCCGATCCCCTAACAAGGGGTATCAGAGACTGTACTGTGGCTCAACCTAGGCCATAGTAGGTTTTTGGTGCACCTCTCGACATCATATTTTGCGTGTATAACGGGCTTCCTCCGCCTGGGCCCTTGTAAGGTGTTCCCTATAGAGATTACAAAATCCGTCGAATCATCTCAATTCTTCTGTCATGCCAAATTCTCTATGTGTAGGATTTAGGGTTCTTTGACTCGCCTTGTTGAAGTTGAGCAGGAGGTTTATAGACTCACATTTGAGGGGAACATGTCAGGTACATATGTCAATCTACATCTCACATTGGAAGATGGTAACGAATAACTCTATCATCTATATATATCGGTTACTCATTTTCTATAGAGTATTTGCAATGCATCACAACTCAAATAAATTTTGTCAATAATACGACAACAAAACACCGGCTGAACACCAACTCATACACGGTAGATTTTTGATGCTAGCATAATGATTCGTAAGAAGTAACTAGTGAAAATAAATAATACGCCCTACCAACAAAGTAATGAGAAATCCTTCTATACTATTAAAGGAGGATTTTTTAGATCTCTCACAATGACCGGAGGTTATTAGAGAGTTTACCAATTTTATAATATTATTTAGTTATTAAGTTTATGTGAAACTCTTTTGATTAGACATCTAATAATAATAATATTATAATAATAATGTTTATATTAGACAATCCTACTAATAATCCTACTAATACGTAGTTTTTAAAGTCCTATATCATAGAGTTGCTATAGTACGATAATACACATCCTAATTAGGAGTTAATGTTAACTATATTCATCTAAAACCAATAAAGGTTGCTAAATGTGATTGGTGGGTTTTCATCTTGAAACTTTTACGTACTAATTTTACGTACTTCGTGCATGAGTTTATAATAAGTGTGTCCAAAATCTAGCCTATAGGTTGTATAGATATAATTGTACGGAGTATAGGCTTTTCTACTTCTCTTTCTTTGTTTGTTTTTTCAAAAGAATTAGTTGATATATTTATCATGCGAAAGAACATTTCGAAGAGAGTTAAAAAAGTATAGCTAGCCACTAAAAAACCTATTGGTTGCATAATTTTAATCTAATTGTTTAATATAACCTGTAGTGTCTGTCTAAACTCAAACTATCATTCATTTTAAAAAAAAAAGAAAAAAAAAAGAGCTCAAACTATCATACTCATAGTTCTTCCTAAACCTTGACAAACCAGCAATTATTTTATTAATCAGTTGCTTCAAGTCTAGATTTTTGTTGCTGTTTATAAATAAGAAACAACAAATGAGAATTATTGCGATATTTGAGATTAATGGACGCAAGGAATGTGAACTTTTTTTTTTGAAGAGAATTGAATACAAATTTGAAGAAAATAAGGAAAATGAAGAGAAATTATGAGAATAGAAAAGGAGAGTTTTTCCCCATACATCTTCGATCTTAATCATTACTATGAAAACGTAATTTATCAGACTTACCCAGCTATAATTTATGGGTTTATACTCACTTTGTATATATATTTTTTAAGTCACTCAACTTTTGTGACACTCCATTAACGTTACTATCTCTCAAAATACAATGGTTGAATTATGATATTATAAACTTATATGCAATTATTTTTCAACATGATCTAACGAGAAGTTTCATAATTGTTTTGAAATTATTTTTTTCGTCAGACTGACCATCAAACCCCTAACTTGGAACAAATACGTTATAC
Source organism: Spergularia bocconei (assembly GCA_963457585.1). Lineage (NCBI taxonomy): Eukaryota > Viridiplantae > Streptophyta > Magnoliopsida > Caryophyllales > Caryophyllaceae > Spergularia > Spergularia bocconei. The sequence continues at coordinate 5,168,094 of OY734951.1, read as the reverse complement.
AATGTATAAAAAGCTACACAGATTAATATGAAAACAATGTTTATTATATAGAGATTTTACCACACAATGTCTATATCCAAACTTAAATTACAAATTTTCATTTTAATAAGTCTAATAGAAATCATCATTATTAAGAGACTCGTGCAACGCACGAGCTTTCATCCTAGTTTATTATATTTTGTGAACAGTTTTACACTCCTTATCGTAAGAAATGCATTTTGCATTGCCCTTTATTATCAAAAGATAGATACACAAAGAGTGAAAAGGTATTACCCCAATCTAGAGCATAAGCTAAAAAATTTACACGAAAAAACAAAAATTGAAAACGGCAGTGATACCGAACGGGCCCTAAGTTAAAATGACAATTCAATAGTTTCAGACTCACTCAGATGCTTATGATTAGTCCAAGAATCACTAAGCCAAATATACAAGTTTACAGTATAACTCCATTATATATGAAATACATACATACATCAAAGCTGAAGAAAACACTCCAAATCACTCCTAAACTTGTTGAGTACAAAACAATCACACAACCAAATAATGAGGGCAACTGATGCATATGTAACAATGTCTAACTACAAAGGTATGCTCATGCTGTGAACCATCCTTAAGAGATCGAAAACCGTCTCCTCCTCGGCTTGCTAAGATCGACTCCATCATCCAAGTTTAAAGTATCCTTAGACCCGTGCTTGAAAGGGTTAAGTTTCCCTAGTGTTTTGGACATTGATGAGAAGAATGTATGTTTTTTCGGCATGCTGTTACTGGCAGCCGTGGTAGTTCGAGACGATGTTCCTTGGTTTTTCTGAATGTCAGAGATGTACATTTTCATCTGCATAAGCTCAGACCTCAAGGCCTCGTTCTCTCTAACTAAGGACACATCAGACTGTAATTGGCCTCTTGTTGCTACGGCATCAGGCACATTTACGTCATTTTCACCACTCCTTAGCTTCAGCTGATCGTAGTACAGGGCATGCAGAACGATCTGCACAGGTAGACGCTTGTTCTGAGAGGCGTGGAGACGTGCCTCGTAGGATAGTTTTAGCGAGTCCATTGAGCTACACACTTTCTCCCTCTCTATCTCGTCCAAATTCGGATGTGCCTGCATAAGATGAACAATGAGATTAGTACCACTTAGCAATGCATACAGTTACCATACACTTCTTGCTTTGATCTGTTTCAATGTAATTACCGCGATTATTAAGGTTGAGAAAAGGCTTAAAAGAAAAGTTTTTGTCAAGTGATCACTAATGGGTGACATAAAGTTTCATGTCACGCGACAGACCCCTGACACCAACGGGGCATTTCACGTGAACTGAATTGTTTTTGTGAAACGAGTTCATCTAAAAGTTCATGTAATTAGATAAATCAGTGAATCGTGACTTAGACATGATATTGGAGTTTGAGGGTACTCACTTTCAAGTAGATGTCGATTGCTCTATAAAGATCGTCATCGTTTCTTCTAGCACTCTTAGGAACAAGATTAGCAATTCCATTGAACTTAGAAATGCTGAGGTCTGAATAAGTTGCTATCTCTGCAAGATAAGCATCCACAGTCTTAGCAACTCTCTGTATTGCTGCAGAACAGGCCTCTTTAAAGTTACCCCCGTTGAAGACGTCCACGCTCTTCTCCTTAGCTACAAAACCTGAGATCACTCTTCTTACACTCTCGAGATCGAAGAGGCTCTCTCCATCATACGTGAAAGATAACACAAGAAGGTCATCGACAGTTACGTGCTCTAAAATAGCTGATATACGCTTCTCTAGCTCATTCTTACAACTATTTGAGGCCTTCAGAAATATTGCACATCTGAGAAGTGAGCACAGGAAGTTTATAGGGAATGCAGCTTTCTCTGAGGGTAAGAGGGAGGTGATTGATTCAAGGAGATCGCGCTGTTGTAGCCTGATCTCTGAATTTGCTATATCTGATGACTTGATCCCATTCCCCGAGTGATCTCGGACCAAATCCCTGAGAGTTTTCTCAGCATATGTGATGATGGCACTAGAAATGGTGAGGGTTTTCGCGCCACGTGAACGTATTCCTGCAAGAACCCTTTGGAAAGAGGATATGTCAAGGATTGATAGTTCTTCAGTCCACCAGTTTGGTGGTGTACGGCTAGGGAAGCATGCCTCATTGCACACCTGAAATTTATATAAAGACATTAGACATGTAAAAAGCATACTCTATATTTCTATATATACAAATTTCTGAAATCATGCATTATTGTAGCTAGAACCAAATGATCAATCCTAGGCCATAATAATCAAATGTTTGAACTTTGAATATGTGATATACTGATATGAATCAAACCAAGTGTAAAGAACCTAAAAAAGCGGAGGGAGTTCTTTGTTACGAACCTTGGTGCTTATGACATCAACGCTTCTCTGAACTAACTTGAGCTCTAGGGCAACTGGAAGGAGTTCTTCACATGTCTTCAAAACGATCACAGCTCCAGAAAGGTTAGACAAGGCTACTTGACAGAGAAAGTCCTCAGTGCGTGTTGCGAGGTTGTTTTCGCAGTACTTATCAGTCATCTGCAAGTACTCTGCAGCACACCGCAGAGCTGCAACATTATTTACTGTTATCTCAAAATTCACACCGTAGCAGAATTTTGCAGCCTTCTCAAAGGTCTCAGCTCCTCCTGGGATATCAGACAGATCAATTCTCGCCAAATCGGGTTCTTTCGACTCCAAGATCAACTTTCGTATGTAGTTGCTCTTAGCTACTAACATGAACTGCAATTCATGAGTTTAAACTTGTCAATTTCATTGCCAAAAAGAGTTGCTATTATGTAAAAACCCGAACTATGTAATCGAACTTAATCATGATGAGACCGTCTTATACAAGTTTCTGAATTATTCAGTTGTTATACCTTATGAAGAGAAAGACTGGCTTCTCCAACTTGTATAATGATGTCAGTTGGAATATCTTGAGAGAACACCCTGTCAAAGCAAAGCAAAATCAGATGACCATCACAACCAAAACCTTAAAACATTTAAAAAAAATGAAGATAACAGGAAGATGAAATATATAACTAATATTACCACTGGTCTGTCCTCTCCATGGCTAGCGAACGACGACGAGGATTCAACACTGTAGCCATGACGTTACGTCGCTCTTAAACTGAAAACACAAATTCGTATTAGAACACTATTACTACTGAATATGTAAGAGTTCAAACTACACGTCAACAATCTAAGACAACACAAGAAGTATCATCAAAAAGTTGGCTGCATACGAAAGTCCTAAGGTAGAGTTATAAAGTTCTTGTGTGAGTTTTCACTTTGAAACGTTAACAATTTAAGTAAACCTTGAAATCTTCACGTACTTCGTCCAATTGTAAAAATGGTCTAAGAAATCTAAGATGACGGGGCAGTTTTAAGGTTGTAACTAAGTGTGACATCGTCGTCTTACACACAAATACACAATTGGTAATAAGAGAAGTATATTATGAAAGTTGAGTATTAGAGCTCTTAAGGTTCATCTTCGCGATGACATATTGACATGCAACTTAGCATGACGAGTTGACGACCATTGTACTCGAGATCTATATCATACGTCTAGTGTCTTAGATCATCAACGCCAGCTAACAACAACAAAACAACATCACTTCAACGCCTCAAAAGTTTCCATACATGGCGAGTAAGGGGCTTTGGGTGCACACTAATAGTATATAAATTATGTAATTAATTTAATACGTAATTACCGTTGTATCCTTGTATATTTGCTATATATATGATACATACCTATGAGCCTCGATTGAGGACTCTTCCCAGAATCATATTCCTATACACACAACCTTATCGCTGTATGCGACGGTTTTCAAAAGACTCACAATGAAAAAATTGCTTTGAAAGTTGCATGTTCAACCAACCAAACAAAAAAAATGGTCCTTCACTAAATCCACATGACATAAAGCAATAAACAAAGCTAAAACAAGATAAAAAAGATAGGAGCAATAATGAAATGATGAAGCATTAACAAATGAAGAAAAACGAGCTACTACGCTATTCAATCTTTCGAATTCTTAATGTTCGTTTTACATATGTGAGAAAAATTCAAGCTAAACGTGAACAATCCAACTGATCATCGAAAGTAAGCGGAAAATAAAGTGATGGAGCAAGAAAAATACTATGAAGAAGACGTACGCTCACCTTAGCTTGGAAAGTAGTGGCACAAAATGAGCTGGTAGAGAGAAGATTAATAGGCAGGGGAAGAATTGAGGTTGAGAGTATGTAACACAGAATTTGCTTCACTTTTATGTTAATAAGATGTTATGTTATGTTTGGTGGGGGGACAATCTTTGTGGACAATATTATAGAGACCCTAGCTAGCTTTCAATTGCATGGCATGGGGCACTATATTGGTTCGTCATGTATTTTGTACTTTTTACTAATATGGATGAAATAGTCCAATTATGATAATTATTTTCTTTAACTTTACTATGATAGTCACTATTGTGATAATAATTCAAGTTGGTTGATAGTCCAATCAAATGTTCACAACCACAAGTTCTTAGAGAGTAAGTACTCCAACTCCTATAGTACTAAATGGCTAACATGTATATTTGTCTATCCCTGAGATGACAGAAGAAAATTTCGGTCAATCGGATGGAGCTTGTATTATACGGAGTATATAAGATAAGCATATTGCTGTCTATAGAACCCTCCATTCTATTAGGCCCCATTGAAGTTCGCGTAATTTTGTGTGGCTGAGATTTGTGAAGTTCGTTATATTGCTAAAACATTACACGAAACGTGACACAATAAGCTAAATCATGACTATGAATGAGCGTATCGTACTTCTTTTGATGAAAGTTTTTCCAAACACGTAAATTTTAGTGTAAGAACTGTTAACTTGATTCATTAGTTTCCTACAAGACTACAACATAGGCAATAGGTCGATGAAGTTCAATAGCTAATGGATGGAATTGCCTTTACAATAAGCATACAAATCTCTGCCAATGAAAATGATCAAAAAGGAACAAAACAAGAAAAGTAGAAAACTCCACAAAGTAATTATTGAGTGAGAATGAGAGCCACAAAATAACAATCAAAGTTCATTTTCCTAAGAATTGAAGATCGAATAAGGGTATGGTATGTCGGGAGAAAATATTACCTAAATCCTAGACTCTAGGCTATGGATATTCCACGTTAATCACGGTACACGGGTAGCTTACTGTCATACTCGGGACAATAATGTACATGTACTTTATAGAGTTTAGAACAACTTTAGACGGATTATAACACAGAAATTTCGAGATAACCTTTAGAATTTCGGTGTAACTATAAGATCTTACTCTAAGAATTACTTTACGTCGAAAAGTAGTTGTTCCACCATACAAAAAGCTGAACTTCAAGAGTACTCGTTGACTAGTTGTATATGAATTGTTTTTTAACTATTTCGACTAACTTGATGCCGTATCCATGTAACTGGGATAATGTTTAAGGTTTTGCTACAAAGTCAAGATGGTTATTGGTTGATTGGCGACTAGAACTTGTGTAAGTTATCCCGGTTGAAAATTCAGAAAAAAAGACGGAATACGGGGCGAAATTCAGGAGGCGATTGTGGGTGCACCGGCTACCCCTTAAGTACCGAAGAGGCGAAGATACAAAATCACAACTCTATTATAAATAAGCATAATATTATCACGATTTTACGGGGCTAGATTCATCTTTGTTTGAATTTGCAAGTACATGTGACATGTGGCATTCTCCTAGCCAAAAAAACCTAGATTCTGGACCAATCATATTTCAAATCTCAAAGATATAATGGACTTTTCTTATCTATCTAGTCTAGACTCTAGACTACAATAATCCGATGAAACATGCAATGTTTTTGTGTTTATCTATGTTTGACAAATGGACAAATGATAAACCAATCAGTAGCTAGCTAAGCTTAATTTGACATTTCAGTTTCTTGGACATGCATAGAGTATAGATGAATGGAGTCAAGGAATTTGGGCCAGCCGTCGCATAAATGCATGGCAAATTCTGGCCACGGATTTTTGCAATTTGCTACTCTTGCGTACAACTTGTTCTGTGATTGCAATATCGCGTCATGTTCGACGCGTAAGCTATGTCCTGACTTAGTTTCGAGTTCAAAATCTGGGAACAATCATCGAATATAGTTGTGCAACAATTCATTTGTAGAGTTTTGCCGCTTTATGTGATCCTATCCGACTTGAATTCGTGTTTGTGGCTTAGGTATAAATAAAAAGGAGATTCAACTTACAGAGTAGTTTACATGTCACTAGATAATCTTGAGGTGGAGTAATAAATAGAAAAGGTACAACAAAGAAAAATGGGGCAGAGTTCATAGCTACCTCCTCAAGTAGTCCTGGTCAGTGAAATACCATGAACAAATCTGTGAACTATAACCATTCAAATCATCAAATACTTTTGCCGGATGTCAAATAATCCATCCGTACGCCGATCATAATACTAGCGTTAACGATAAGTTTGTTATTGATCCACAGGAAAAAAAATACTGTAAAACATAGTTATTTTCGAGGATGTAGATATCACTTTGATTTCGAGCATTTTTCTAGGGAATGAAGATCCTCTGTTCCACTTTGTTTTCTAGGATTGTTTTGACTTCTCATTTAAAACCTGGCTTGATTTTTGGGTTTTAGGCATTTAGCTGCTAAACCTCGGATTCTGCAAGTTTCTAGTTTTCTGCATATCCCTGTCTTAGTAAAATGTTACTCCATCCGTTCCCTTGGATTGTTAACCGCTGGTACTAATAGGTCATGGGACACGATTTCCGGTCAGCGGTAAGTTCTAGCCCTGTAAGTGTCACAAGGAATTCTAAGATTTTAGGAACTTTAATTTTTCTCGAATCGATATTGGAGTTGGTTGCAGACTTGCAGAGAACCTAGGCTGTATGAAATACAATTCCTTTCCCAACCCCAAGAATTTGACAATCTATTCCAGACCAATGTAGTGTACATTGCATATAAACAACGTTACCTGGTCCGACAAATAGCGTCATCGGCTCGCTCGGGCGCTTTTCAGTCTGATGACTGATTACAAAAGTTGCTCGTATGATATGCCTGAACTTGAATTTCTATCAAAGGGAAATTTTATAATAGTCACGCTACGACTCCTCAAATTTTGACATACAAGTTTTGACAGTTAAGTTCAAGAGCACACCAGAGTCCAGTATCTTTGAGGAAACAATAAATTCGGAAAAGAAAGCATTCGAACAAAAATAATCAAAGAATGAATTGAACAAAAGCAAAACTTATTAGGCAAGTCGGTTTTATGTAAACATCGTCATATATTGAATGTTGCTAGGGCCCTTATGTTTCAGGCCGGTTTGCCGGTTAAGTTTTGGGGTGAGTGTGTTTCTGCTGCGGTTCATCTCATTAATCGTACTCCTGCTAAGTTGTTGCGTTGGCAAACTCCTTTTAAGGTTTTATTTGGTCGTTCCCCAGCTTATTCTCATTTACGGGTGTTTGGTTGTCTTTGTTACGGGAAGACTTTGAATCGTTCCCGCGATAAGTTTGCTAGTCGTAGTAGGCGTTGTGTTTTCCTTGGATATCCATATGGTAAGAAAGGTTGGCGGTTGTATGATTTGGAGACCCATGAGTTCTTCGATTCCCGTGATGTGATCTTTGATGAAACCGTTTTTACCTTCCGTGCTCCTGCTTTGTCACCGGTTTCTCCGATCATAACTCCGCCTGGCATTGATGATGTTGTTTATCCCGCGCCTTCCTCGGCTACTGTTGAACCGGACTTACAGCCGGTTGCTGATCCGGTTTCGCCTCCCGCAACTCAGGCGGATTCTGGTCTCGGTGAGTCCTCAGGTTCGGCCTCTCTCCCCTCGGGTGGGGATTCAGTCTTGGCGTCATCTTCACAGGGTGCCTCGGGTGGTCCGGATACGTCTTATGACGAGTTGTATTTGGGTCGCGGGAAGAGAACTAAGTTCGAAAATGTTCGGCTTAAAGGCTTTGTTTCTCATGCTATTAAATGTGCGTATAGTCCATCGCCCACTCGGCCATCATCCTCCTCAGGTACGCGTTATCCTCTTGCACATTTTGTTAATTATGAGCGTTTTTCTCCTGCGCATCGATGTTTTCTTGCAGCTATAAGTCGTGGGGTAGAACCCTCTCATTTTGGTGAGGCTATGCGAGATGAGCGGTGGCGCAAGGCTATGGCTGAAGAGGTTTCTGCTTTGGAACGTAATAACACTTGGATTGTTTCAGATCTCCCTCCTGGTAAGAAAGCTATAGATTGCAAGTGGATTTATCGTATCAAGTATAAGTCCGATGGTTCCGTGGAGCGTTATAAAGCGCGCTTGGTGATTCGGGGTGATCGGCAGACTGAGGGTGTTGATTATAATGAGACTTTTGCTCCCACCGTCAAGATGGGTACGGTCCGTACCTTATTAGCTGTGGCTGCGATTCGTAATTGGGAGTTACATCAAATGGATGTGCATAATGCTTTTCTGCATGGTGATTTGGATGAGGAGGTTTACATGCGTTTTCCTCCTGGTTTTCATAAGGCTGTTCCTAGTAAAGTTTGTCGTTTACGCAAGTCTTTGTATGGTCTGAAGCAAGCTCCTCGTTGTTGGTACGCCAAGCTCGCTTCCGCTTTGACTTCTTATGGTTTTCGTCAGTGTATCTCTGATCATTCATTGTTTTCCTACGTTCGGAATGGTGTTCGTCTACACATATTGGTTTATGTTGATGATTTGGTGATTTCGGGTAACGATTCTGCTGCTGTAGCTCGGTTCAAGAAGTATTTGGGTGATTGTTTTCATATGAAGGATTTAGGTCCACTGAAGTATTTTTTGGGTATTGAAATCGCTCGTAGCAAGGATGGTTTGTTTCTGTCTCAGCGTAAGTACACACTAGACATTTTGGAGGAGTCGGGGCTGCTCGGTTGTCGTCCCTCCGCGGTTCCCATCGAACCGAATCATCGGTTGTCTGCTTCTTCCGGTGAGTTGCTTACCGACCCTTTACCTTATCGTAGACTTGTGGGTCGTCTGGTCTATTTGGCGCATACTCGTTTGGAATTGAATTATAGTGTCAATTTGTTGGCCCAATTCATGAGTTCTCCTCGTGATGCTCATTGGGATGCGGCGTTGCGTGTTGTTCGTTATCTTAAGGGTGATCCTGGTCGTGGTATTTTGCTGCGCTCTGATTCTTCGTTGGGTCTTGAGGCCTATTGTGATGCTGATTGGGCTAGTTGTCCAGAGAGTCGTCGTTCATTGACTGCGTATATTATTTTCCTTGGTGGTTCTCCTATTTCCTGGCGTACTAAGAAGCAGGTCACTGTGTCGCATTCCTCTGCTGAAGCTGAGTATCGCTCCATGTCCGCTGCTACTCGTGAGATTAAGTGGTTACGCCAGATTTTGACTGTCTTGGGTGTTGATGTTATGTCTCCGGTTCCGCTCCATTGTGATAATCAGGATGCTCTCCATATTGTCCGCAATCCCGTGTTCCATGAACGTACTAAGCATATCGAAATCGATTGTCACTCCATACGGGATGCTGTTCAGGACGGTCTTATTGCTCCTCGTTATGTTCCCACTACTCAGCAGCTTGCCGATATTCTTACTAAGGCTTTAGGGAAGACTGTTTTTGATACTATGTTGTCCAAGTTGGGCATTTCCTCCTTACATGCTCCAACTTGAGGGGGGGTATTAGGCAAGTCGGTTTTATGTAAATATCGTAATATCTTTGTTTTCCTTATGTATTTAGGAGAGTCGTATGCCTTGCTTCCCAAGGTTCCGTTTGTATAAATAGGACTTCCAATTGTGAATGATACGCGATGAATTCCAGAAGAACATTGGTGTAGGGCAACTTCTATTAAAACTCAATTTGATTTGGATGAATCTAATATGAAAAATTAACGGAATTTAGGCGAACTAGATATAGCCTAGATTGAAACTTGCCTCCTTTGAAGAAGGTGATAGACAGGAAAATGGGAGTACTCCGCACTAGGTACTCAGTAGCTAGTTGTGTTTTCGTGGTGTATTCCCGGAAAAAAGAAAAAAAGGTTAGGTTCATCGATAGTTCTTATTTCGAAGAATCTGGTTTGATTTGAATGAAATCCATCCGATCTGATAATATCCGATGTGAATGAATCTTATTGAAAATTTGAGGTTAATTGAGTTGGATTAAACAGTGTCTAAGTTATTGATACTCCGTATATCCTAGGACGGTTCAAATCAAATTCCTTTTGCTAAGTGATCAATATGGAAACTTTTATGGTTTCCAATTTTTGGGTTTCCTTAATCAATACACTTCAATTTGGAGATTTTTTTGCAGTCTCCCGGGAGTACTTAAATATGATATGAATATGATTAGTTCTTAAATCGTTGATGATTATTTAACAGTAATATTGTAATTTGGTGAGACAAGGTATGCTTTCCTTCCCTGCTGCTCGTTCTTCTTCTTTATGTCATTGATGATTAAGGCTTTAAATCGTCTTTAATTATTTTAGTTTTTTAACTCAATGGCATCCAAAAATCAACAAAATCACTTGGGAAAACTTGGGAATGTGATTTGTTTTGCTAGGTCGTAGGAATTTGATTTGTTTTGCTAGGTCATTGTTTTCATTATCCTTTGTCGACATGGATTTGCCCTGTTTTGCTACCTCATCGTTTCACTCTTTTCATTATTCTCATGGGTTCAAATTACTTCAATCTGCCTGGCTTTCAAGATATTCTTGATTTGATAGCATCGAGAAATCAATGACTCCCTCAATTTTTATTCCATAAAAAAATGGCCTTAATTTTTAACCCAATGGCATCGTTTGATTAAAATAATTTTTGATGTTTACTTTCGCAAAAGCCCTTAAATTTCAAGGCTTTTCGTTCTCCCTCCCATAACCATGCAAGTGGTTATCAACTCGTATTCCATTTTACCAACCCAACAACAATATCGTTGCCCTCGTACTTCAATTATCTCCGCATGTCACAAGTTAAATGGGTGAAACGTACGTAACTTTACTCCCATTCACACAGATATGCATTTTGTGTGTTAGCTCTATGTTTGGTGCTCATATGATTTGCTTAGGTGAAGTTTCTCGTATCTCAAGGTGTATTGTTTTTATTTTATTTCAACTTTTAATGTTATTCTTAACCTTTATTCTCCTTTTTTTTTGGAAAATTTAACCACAATAATCCTAACTTTCACTTTCCTTCCCAAAATAATCTCAACTTTACATTACTCCAAAATAATCCCAACTTTGAGTTGTGTCGTCCTCAAACTTTTTTAACGTGTTGTAGCAAGTTAATTATTCAAAATGGCCAAAATTAATTAGAAAAAAATATATTCCAATTTACTTTTACTCTCTCCTCCCAACCCCCAGGCACGTACTAGAGCCACCACCACCCAGCCGCAGTTGCTGCAACCACCATCTTCATTTTCGGCCGACGTGACCACCGATGAAAGGTCTGTCCGCCTACGATGCCGGAGTTGTATTGGCGATTTGGCGGCGACTCTTACGGAGGCGGCAAAGCTGGGGATAGTTCAGGGGTTGGGGTGGGTGGCGCGGGAAAGGAGGAGAGAGAAATTAAGGGTGAGGTTTTATGACTTGGAAATAAATTAAAATGTCAATATTACCTGTTGAATAGGTGGTAGGTCATAGGGGATCATTTTGGGGAGACACAACTAAAAGTTGGGATTATTTTGGTATAATATAAAGTTGAGATTATTTTGAGAAGGAAATTGAAAGTAGGGATTATTTTGGTTAAATTTTCCTTTTTTTTCTTCTTAAATCTATTAGGGTATGCACAAGTTGATAAATGGATAAATTTTTTTTTTATCTAATTCATATCCCTCCCACCATTCATCTCAGAGATAACATTTTGAATTTTGGATTTGATGCAGGGTCGTGGAAAGTGAGGACACGAATATTTACCCATGGATAATTGGTCTAAGTTGCCGTTTGATCTTCTTAACGAGGTTGTGATGAGGTTCGAAACATTTGAAGATTTGATTTATTTCTCTGTTGTTTGTCGTTCATGGAATCACTTTGCCTCTATGGTTAAACATAAGTTCAACGAGAAAACAATGCCATGGTTACTGCTAGCCGAAAACCCCGAAAACTCGGAAAATAATGATCGAGATGGTTTAAGGAAAGTTTTCAATTCCTACAACAATAAGTATTATCAATTGAAATTACCTGAGATGTCTGGGTGCCGATGTTGGGGTTCAGCGTATGGTTGGCTTGTAACATATAATCCATACCTCGATCTTCATATGTTCAATCCACTTACGAAAGCTAGAAAGCCCCTCCCTCCCATTACATTTTTGCCTTACCGATGGGGGCGTTATTTTCCTCACCCTTACGATTGTACCCTCCAGAGAATGAGAACAGATTTTATTTACAAGGCATTCGTCATAAAACTAGGTGCAGATGATTTTATTGTTTTTGTAAGCTATTATTTTGGGTGGAAGATGTTGGCATTTGCGAGACCAGGTGATCAATCATGGACCTCTATTGTTCAACGCGGGCATAGAACCGGGGCCGGTTCGATTGATTGCGCAATTGATGTCGTCCATTTTGGTACCCAAATACTAATTTTAAATGAGGATGCTTCCCTTGGGTTTCTTAATATTGGTGATTTGAGTGATCCACAAAAGCTTATTGTGAAATATTTTTTACCTGTCCGTCCAATGTTCTTGAGTGACCAACGAAATCTTGGTATACAAGTTAGGGATTACCTACCTCCCCCATTGATTGATGATGGATTTGATACAGAATTGTATGGATTGTACCTGGTGCATTCATGCGGTGATATTTTCATGGTTCTACGAGACAGGTGGTTTCTGACCGACGACGATATTGTTTATAAGACAATTCGGTTTGTGGTGCTTCGACTTGATTTTAAAGGCAAAAAATGGTGGTAAGTCGATGACCTTGGCGATGTTGCCTTCTTTGTTGGTAATTGTTCTTCAATGTCGGTCCCTACCACTGGTAATTGCAAGTCCAACTGTATTTATTACAACGACGATTATGATGATGGTTGGAATAAACCAAAAACTTTAGGGGGCAAAGACACGGGGGTTTTTACTTTGAAAGATGGTAAACTAGATCAGATAGCCGAGGAATGTTATTCATATTCAAAAAGGCAAACCCCTTTGTGGTTTATGCCCCAATTGTAAGAGTAGCATTCGCGGAAAGCTTTTATGACTAGCTAAACTTGTACTCTTCAAGTATTTCACATGTGTTTAAACTTTTTCATGTAATGCCAAGGTTGCGTAATACTGATTTTCTGACAACAGCGGGTGCAAAAAGTGCAAATTCGAGTTTTTTCGTTACCTGTATATGTTTAATAAAAGGTAGTGTAAAACTGTAAATAGAGAAGGGGCATCACAAAGAGAAAAGGGTGAGAAACCCAGAGTTCATAGCTTCATAGCTACCTGACTACCTACTCAGGTCTTTGTCAGTGGACTACCATTAACAAATCTGTGAACAATCTGTCTGTTTGATAATAGGTCGATCAGAACATTAGGGCACGACCACGACGATGAGTTTGTTAACTCTAGCCTCATTTTTACAGGGTTTAGACCCCGTTTGATAGGACTGCATCTTTGTGAACTGATCTAATCTGATCTGAATGATTCTGAACTGATGTGATCTGATCTGAATGATTCTGAACTGAATGATTCTGAACTGATCTGATCTGATCTGAATGTGTTGAAATTTTGATTGAATTTCAACAAATTAGTATCAGTTATGGACCAAATACATTAATAAAAATTTGAAAAATTCTGATCTGATCTGATCTGATCTGAATGATTCTGATCTGATCTGATCTGATCTAATCTGAATGATTCTGAACTGATCTGAATGATTCTGAACTGATCAGATCTGATCTGAATGATTCTGAACTAATCTGAATACTACTGCAAACAAGTCCTATCAAACAGGGCCTTAAGCTGCTAAACCTCAGCTTTTGTGAGTTTCTAGTTTTCTACCTGATCTTTGTCTTAGTACGATATGTCAATGTTACTCTCGCCGTTCCTTGGATTTTTAACGTTCAATACAGATAGGCTTTGGGACACGAGTTCCTGTCACCAAGTATAACTACTTTGCTACAACCTACAACCTACAAGATACAACTGATTTCCTAACAACACTCATCTGGTAAGGCCCTGTGCGATTCAACTTATTCAACGGTGTTTTCAAATCAGATCAGATTTATTGAAATCAAATCAAATCAGATCAGCTTTATTCAAATCAAATCAAATCTGATCAGAATTATCCAAATAATTATAAATGAATGTAGTCTATTTTTAGTTATTAATTCGTCTAGTTGCAGTTAATTTATCAGTTAATTCAGTTCATATCAAATCAAATCAAATCAGATCAGTTCAAATCAAATCAAATCAAATCAGATCAGAAAAATGCAGTCCAATCGCACAGGGCCTAAGAGGGAGGATAATAAAGCTCAATATCCTAGGACGGTTCAAATCAAATTCCTTTTGCTAATAATCAATTTGGAAACTCTTATGGTTTCTAGTTTTTGGGTTTCCTTAATTAGGAAAATTAAATTTGGAGACTTTCTTGCAATCTCCCGGGAGGTACTTAAATCGTTAATGATTACTTAACAGTAATCTGGTAATTTGGTGAAACAAGGTATGCTGTCCTTCCCTTCTGCTCGTTCTTCTTCTTTATGTCATTCATGATTAAGGTTTTAAATCTTCTTTAATTATTTTTTTAACCCAATGGCATCGAAAAATCAACAAAATCACTTAAACTGAATAACAACATTATTATTTCAAGTTATAAGGCTTGCTTGTGTATTTCTATTACAATATTATTTTTTAAAATACAATGATGGACCTTTTTTTTGTGCTCATATTGACCGAATTGGAGAAACCCAACTGATTTGGTTAAAATTTTTTTCTATTCGCAGAAAACTGTACAATAATTGCATACTATGCTTCCAATTGTTTTTCATGCAAATCGGTTGTATATAGAGTTATCTCTAGACTTCTGGAGGAATTCAGAAAATTAGTACGGTATATTTATACTGATTTGTTCAAGTATAGTAGTTGCGTTGTGTGTGTGATTAGTAGGTATGGTTTGATCAAAAATATTATCTAGCGTTGTTTGTTCAAAATTTGAACTTCATAGGTATGGATGTTTAATTTCGCGAAAGCCCTTAAATTGGGTGGGTGTGGAGTGTGGGTGTGTGTGTGATTTTGTTGTTGGGAGGGTCATGTGTGTGGTTTTGTTGTTGGGAGGGTCATAATCCTCTTATTAGGCATTGTTTGATCAAAATAACTTTGATGTTTACTTTCGCAAAAACCCTTAAATTTCAATCTCCCTCCCATAAGCATGCAAGTGGTTATCACCTCGTCCTCCATTTTACCAACCCAACAATATCGTTATTCGTTGCCCTTGTTCTTCAATTATCTCCGCATGTCACAAGTTAAAGGGGATGAGACGTACACAACTCCACTCATTCACATAGATATGCATTTTGTGTGTTAGCTCTACGTTTGGTGCTCGTATGATTTGCTTAGGTGAAGTTTCTCGTATCTCAAGGTGTAATGTTTTTATTTTATTTCAACTTTTAATTTTACTCTCTTTTAAAAAAAAAAAATCTATTCAGAGTATTTGCAAGTTCAGAAATGGATAATTTTGTTATCTATCCATATCCCTCCCACCGTTTATCTCAAAGATAAAATTTTGTATTTTGGATTTGATGCAGGGTCGTGGAGAGTGAGGACACGCATATTTACCCGTGGATGATTGGTCTAAGTTGCCGTTTGATCTTCTTAACGAGATTGTGATGAGGTTTGAAACAATTGAAGATTTGATTTATTTCTCTGTTGTTTGTCATTCATGGAATCAATTTGCCACTATGGTTAAACATAAGTTCAACGAGAAAACAATGCCATGGTTAATGCTAGCCGAAAACCCCGAAATCACGGAAGATAATAAGCGAGATGGTTTAAGGAAAGTTTTCAATCCCTACAACAATAAGTATTATCAATTGAAATTACCTGAGATGTCTGGGTGCCGATGTTGGGGTTCAGCATATGGTTGGATTGTAACATATAATCCATATCTCGATTTTCATATGTTCATTCCACTTACTAAAGCTAGAAAGCCCCTCCCTCCCTTGACATCTTTGACTTACCAATGGGGGCGTTATTCTCCTAAACCTTGCGGTTGTACCCTTATGAGAATGAGAACAGATTTTATTTACAAGACATTCGTCATAAAAGTAGGTGCAGATGATTTTATTGTTTTTGTAAGCTATTATTTTGGGTGGAAGATGTTGGCATTTGCGAGACCAGGTGATCAGTCATGGACCTCTATTGATCAGCGCGGGCACAAAACCGGGAGGATTTAAACCGATGTGATTGATCGCGCAATTGATGTCGTCCGATATGGTACCCAAATACTAATTTTAAACGAGGATGCTTCCCTTGGGTTTCTTAATATTGATGATTTGAGTGATCCACAAAAGCTTATTGTGAAATATTTTTTACCTTCTTCTCCAATGTTCTTGAGTGACCAACGAAATCTTGGTATACAAGTTAGGGATTACCTACCTCCCCCATTTATTGATGATGAATTTGATACAGATATGTATGGATTGTACGTGGTGTTTTCATGCGGTGATATTTTCATGGTTCAGCGAGACAGGTGGTGTTTGACCATCGAAGATATTGCTTATGAGACATTTCGGTTTGTGGTGTTTCGACTTGAAGGCAAAAAATGGTGTAAAGTCAATGACATTGGCGATGTTGCCTTCTTTGTTGGTAATTGTTCTTCAATGTCAGTCTCTGCCACCGGTAAATTTAAGTCCAACTGTATTTATTATAATGACGATTATAATCGTGGTTGGCATCGACCAAAAACTTTAGGGGGCAAAGACATGGGGTTTTTTTCTTTGAAAGATGATAAACTAGATCAGATACCCGATGAATGTTATACATATTCAAAAAGGCAAACCCCTTTGTGGTTTATGCCCCAATTGTAAGTGTAGCGCGGAAAGCTTTTATGACTAGCTAAACTTGTACTCTTCAAGTATTTCACACGTGTTTAAACTTTTTCATGTTATGCCAACAATGGGGCATCACTTTTCAATGAAATTTTTTTGTGATCATTTATTTAGTAGGATCATAATGGCGCGGACGAAAACTACTCTTCCACGCCACCAACGTGTATCACGTGTGCGCGTACTACACACGCCAGGCACGAACCTTGTTTTGTTCAAATATTGGCATTGAATATCCAATAAGTAACGACAAGATTGTTAATTAATGTATGTTTAAAGCTACCGACATCCTCTTCTCTTTTCTCTCTCTTCTTCCTAAGACCCTGTTGACCACTAGTCACAGCGGTTGACCAACACCACTAGTCACAGCGATTGACCAACACCACTAGTCACAGCGATTGACCAACACCACCGGCGACGTTTAGGACAGCCACATCCACCATTTCAACCAAAACTTGATAACTAACATGGTATATAATTATATTACTCCAAGATGTGTAGATCTAAGTATTTAAGTTTGTTTTGATTGTAATTTGGTGGTGGAAAACGTAGTGCGGAAGGGCTCTGCGGTGGGCTAAGGGGTCGACGGTGGGGCCGGTGGTGTGGGCTCGGCGGTGCGGTGGTGCAAAGAGAACGAAAGGAGGACTGAGGAAGAAGAGAGAAGTGACAAAAAAAAGGAGGGCAAAATGGTGGCAAGGAAGGCCGATGTGTGTATATCCAACGGTAGGGCGTGGTGGTTCAGTGGAGGGTGGGTTGGGATGTGGGAGGAGAGAGAAAATGATTGGGGGGATTCAAATTTGTTACCTTAGGGGTCGTTTGGATTATGGGATAAAAATAGAGGGATAAAAATGTGGAACATGGGAGAAATTAGAGGGTGGAATATCATAATTTTATCTCGTCCCTTATTTGGTATGTGAGGGGATTAGATGTTTGGGAATTGTAATATCTAGTTGTTTTTTGACGATATTGTTCTCGAAAATTAAGCATTTATTTCTCACTTAAGTAAGGGCAAATATGACATTTTCATCATGTTTTATCCCAAATCCTAATATCTGCCCCCTATGTATTAAGAAACTAATCCCACCTAGTAATTCTATTTACCAAATATGGAAAATTAGAAACTTATCTCATCCCACCCTCCTATCCCTCAAAACAAACGACTCTAGGGGGTCGTTTGGATTGTGGGATGAGAATTAAGGGGGGATAAGATGTGGGAATTGAGAAAATATCCCTCTCTCTTGTTGGGGGAATGTGGGATGAGGATTCAGGTTAGAACTATTTATATGAAAATTGTACCCCTAATATTCTCTATCTCTCATTTTTAATAATGGCAACCATGTCATTTTGCCCAATTTATTTCCTAATCCTAATACCACCCCTCACTATGTAATAAAAAATGTGGGAATAGGATTCTCAAATCTCAAATCCCATCTTTTTCGCATGCAGAATTCACGCACATTAAACATGGGAAAAAAAATTGAAAGTGGAATTAGTAATCCCATCCTACCTCTTATTCCCACAATCTAAACGGCCCCTAGGTTTTTGGAAGGTAACATTTTTGGGGAGTGGAAAATAAAATTTCTGAAAACAAAAACAAGAAAACGAAGTGGAGAATCAGTTTCCAATCCCCCCAAAATTGATGAACCAAACGCCCCCTTAGAGCTATACCGTTTCATGTGACCCTATCCCGCTATTCAAGTTGAATGAGGATTACACTATGTAATTTTGATTTATAAACAACCTCTGATGCAAAAAGTGCAAATTCGAGTAATATTTCGTTACCTGTATGTTTTAATAAGAGGTGCAAATAGAGAAGGCATCAAAAAGAGAGAAGGGTGAGAAACCCAGAATTCATAGCTTCATAGCTACCTGACTACCTCCTCAGGTCTTTGTGGACTACCATTAACAAATCTGTGGATAATAGGTGGATCATAACATTAGGGCACGGCCACGACGATGAGTTTGTTAACTCTAGCCTCATTCTTACAGGGTTTAAGCTGCTAAACCTCAGCTTTTGTGAGTTTCTAGTTTTCTACCTGATCTTTGTCTTAGTACAATATGTCAATGTTACTCTCGCCGTTCCTTGGATTTTTAACGTTCAATACAGATAGGCCGTGGGACACGAGTTCCTGTCACCAAGTATAACTACTTTACTACAACCTACAAGTTCCACTTGGAACTCAGAACATTATGAGTGAATTATTTCAAGAGATCAGATTTGGTTTATCTTTTACTTTTTTAGTCTCTTAATCCTTCAGCATTTAAATTTTATTCAGAATTCTCTCCGGGCAAAATTTCCGCTGGAACCGGAATTACAGGTAACCAGGCAGGGAGTCTAGGCCTGTTAAGATACAATTGATTTCCTAACAACACTCATCTGGTAAGAGGGAGGATAATAAAGCTCAAAATCGTGTATATTGCATATAACATACATTACCTGATCGAAAAATTTAGGGTCACCATCAGCTTGCTCTTGCCCTTTCCCATGCTACAATTGATGACAACAATCGCTCCTATGATTCTGGAAGCCTCAGGCCCTGAACTTGAAGTTAAATCCAAAGACACCCGATCTCAGTTACAGCCAGAGGTGTGGAACTAAAGTTATACCTAATATTACTTCAATGAAAACTTGTTTAAGATAAACATAACCTGAAAGCGAAAAATGAACAGACTTTCTAAAGCAGTTGAGAGTTCCTGAGATACAGAGCCTCCAGACACCTGCAGTCTTGTGGACACCTGAAAATAAAAATGCCAGTGTCAATATTATGTAGACTACCACGATTAAGGAAATTGCAATAATGATGATGTAAGAGCAGAGCATTTCAATGAAGTCGGACAACAATTCTTCCTTCAGATGCATAGAATTATTGACAGATAAGTTCAAGAGGACATCAGAGTCCAGTCTCTTTGGAGAAGGAAGAAGATTCGGAAGGAAAAAAAAAAGAATTTGCAGCCAGAGATTTCCCAGAAATGCAGAACTCAGAAAATAAGAACAGAGATAATGAAACACCAGTGAAGGCCAAAGAACCATTTGAACAAACAAATATCAGCAGTGTGTGTTGAATGAAAAAGCTCACATTTTGGAGCTTTACTTACATCTGAGTTTAAAAGATTGAAGATAATAGATTAATGAAATTGCACAGACATGTCCTGCAGCAATTCCTGATTTCTGGTTCAAACAAAATAATCAAAGAATGAATTGAACAAACGCAAATTTTTCTGTACAACAACAAACTCATTTTCAGCTGTGCAATTTGAAAGCATGTCGTACAGCAATTTACTGTGTTAAGAATGCAGTACACTGATAGTACACTGATGTACTCATGTACCTATCACCAGGACTCATGTGCCCTCAATTGTGAGAAATCGTGCTCGTGGAAGCATAGACCACCTTTTTTTTTTTTGGTAAGAGCATAGACTACCCTATTGCCTTGGCTCCAGTGTCCTCATCTGTGAGAAAACCGTACTCAGGGAGGAATTGACAACATCTTCTGTTCCCAAGCTGTATTGTCTTGTAGAAGGAAGCGTTTGTAAAGGCTGAGTATCATCAACTGGCACCGAGACATCATCACTTGAATTTGAAGAGGCTTCATCTTCTTCAAGCTGCAAAGCAGACTCTAAGTTCCACAATACTTCTCCCATTGTGGGGCGATCAAGGCCACATTCTGCCAAGCACTTCTCTGCTGTCTCTATAAACTTCTTCAAAGACTCCGGTTTTATTTGGCCATCAAGGTTCGGATCAATAATCTTGTCCAGTTCCCCTTTCCTTTGTAACTTCATAGCGAATTCAACCAAATTTACCTTTTCACGGGGAAGTGATGGATCAATTACCGGCCTCCCACAAAGGACCTCAAAGAGCACAACACCAAAAGAGTAAACATCTGATTTCTCAGTCAACTGTTGTCTGATGAGGTACTCTGGGTCTAGGTAACCAAAACTTCCTTTCACAGCTGTGGTGACGTGAGTCTTATCTAGATCAGGACCAGCTTTAGACAGACCAAAATCAGCAACTTTGGCCATGAGATTCTCATCAAGCAGAATATTTGCGGACTTGACATCCCGATGGATTATGGCCTTAGCAGAACCAGTATGGAGGTAGTGAAGACCTCTAGCTGAGCCAACACATATCTCAAGTCTTTGTTTCCAGCTTAAGTTAGGATAGTCTGAGCCATATAGATGGCTTTTAAGCGTCCCATTTTCCATGTACTCGTACAGCAATATCATTTCATTCTGCTCATCACAGTACCCAATAAGAGCCACCAGATGACGATGACGAAAGTGAGATAACATCTCTATTTCAGTTCGAAATTCATTAATGCCCTGCTGAGAATCAGGATTTCCCCTCTTAATAGCCAACTTCTTACCATCCTTCATTACCCCCTTGTAAACCTTTCCGAAACCTCCAACACCAATTACCAAACTTTCATTAAAGTTATCAGTAGCCTCTCGTATAGCTGCTAAGGAGTAACGGTAACCATACTCACAGGTTCCACTGCCAGAGACTTTGTTCCCAAAAACATCAAGATATGTTCTTCTTCTCCTTCTCACAAAACAAAAGATCCCCAAAGCAACAACAATCAACAAAACCCCAATGGTAATAATGCCTACTATAACAACAGTCTTGACCTTAGAGCTAGACTTTGAAGATTTGATATTAGAATCAGAAACAGCCAGGCTATCCTTTGAATTACTAATCTTCATAATCTCGAGACCATTGAGCAAGGCATTGGGGTACTGGCCAACATCATTGGAAGGCCCAACGCTAACAAAAAGGTTCTTGTCTTCACTCTCATTCATCACGACATCAAAATAATATGGGGAATTCGGGTTATTGGATGTCTGCTTACTGAGATCAAGATGTTTGTAAGCATACCAAGTGTTCACAAAAACATTAAACACCAACTGCCCAGACGACTTATTAATAATATCACAGAAATGAAACCTAACCAGATATCTAAAACCCGGATCAATAGTGAAATTCCAAGTCATATTGACATTCAAACTAGGATCAGCTTCAGAATTCAACTTACTAGCAGTGCCATACACAGAAGAAGGGGCGATTTCAGGGGTCGGCCCCCCTTCCCTGGTGTAATTAACAGGCTCCGGCGTTGAAAGAAAATTGACCAGATTGCTGTTTTTAAGGAATTGTCCATCAGGAATCCATTTCCTGAATAAAGTATCATTCTGAGGATTCACCGTAGTGTTCCCCATATTCACTCTAAACGTTGTTTCCAACGCATGCTGCACCAGGTCTTGATTAGAACCAGGATGCTCAACTGTTTCAACACTAGCAGGAATAAGTTCATCAGGTGCAGAAACAACTTCTAAGGCATTCAGAAATGCAAAGGAGTTCTCTGATGGCGCGAAAGTGATAACTAGCTTATCAGAAGCTATGTTCAAGGAAAACTCTTTCACCACAGGACTAGTATCATTAATCGGAAAATCTTTGAAAAGGGTGTAATGTTGAGCTGATACCGAGAACTTAGCACGACTTAAATTGTAGTTTTGGAATACAAATGGAAAGAAATGGAGGCGAATCCAATGGCGCCCATGTTTCGTAATGGAGAAGGTATAGTTTGAGGTTTTAGGAAAGATTTGGGCAGCTTTATACAGATTTTGTGGGTCAGAAAATGGGACTGAAGTTGAACTTGTGTTTGCCAAAATTTTCTGAGGAGCTGAAAGAACAATTGTGGAATTTAAGGTAGAATCACCCTTAAAAATGCGGCTTCCTACTGAAGCATCACTGGATGATCCACAATTTATGAGATAATTGTCAGATGGATCAAACCCTAAGGAGCATTTCATCAAACACATTGTGAGCAATACCCCACAAAGCTTCTTCAACACACAACCCCTCATGATTACCCACCAATTCAATCTCAAAGCAACAAAAAAATGAACACCCCCACCTCCAGAAAACCTTCAATTCCCAAATTAAACTCAAAAAAACAACAAAATATTTCAAATTGAGCAGAAAATGTGAAACTTGATTGAACTAAATTCAACCACAAATCAACAAAATAATAAATACCCACCTCAAATCTTCACTCAATTAGCAAATTAAACTCAAACCCACCTCCAAAAATCAACAAAAATATTAACTTCAGCGGCAAGTTTCAAACTTTATTCAAACTCAAAAAATCAACAAAATAATTCAAATTGAGAAGAAAATTTGAAATTTAAACTAAATTCAACTTGAAAACAACAATATAACAAATACCCACCTCAAGATTTCACTTAATTAGCAAAAGAAACACAAACCCAGCTCAAAAGATCAACAAAAAAAGCAGAAAGTTGGAAACTTTATTGACTCATTTTCAGTAAAATGAAGACTTACAACATTTCTAAAAGGGGGAAATGGAGAGAGACAGGTGATATGAATTGGGTGAGCTTAACTGTAAAGCATTATTCTTTTCTATAAAGAGCGTAACCAACACAACTCCATCATCATCATCATCATCCAATACTATGATTGATTTATTTGATTGTGAGATAATTAATTTGAGTATAAAATTGGATTATTAGTAGTAATAATAATGATTAAATTAATTTGGTTTTCTTGGAAGTTTCCAAGAGACAAGGGTTTGTGTGTGTGATTGGGGAGATTTGAAGATTTTGAGCGGAAAACGCGTAGTTTCATTTGATTTGGGACAACTTAATCCAGCAAGTGTTGTGTCGGAGAGTGTCTCATCGTATATTAGTTGTACTTTGTTTGGTTTAGACGATGACATCTCACATGTTCGATGTGTTTTTTTTAAGGATTTCGTTTCATTGATGGTTCCGATTACGAGCTTAGTTGTTTGCGTGTATGTGAATGGAAGGAATTATGAACGCCTTCTTTCACGGGGAATAATGTGGCTAGAGTGACTGAATTGCCAATTTTATTGTCGTCTGATACTATCGTTAACAAGATCGAAACATTGATAGTTTTGCTAATAAAGTGTGATCAAGAGGTTCATTGAATAATAGGGTGGAATTTATCTTTCAAGTGTATGAATCGATCGTTTTAAGTGAAACAACGCCCATTTGAATCAAGGGAGCCCAACCATCACCACATCGCACTTGTGCATCCTCGGCCGAATCATTGGTTTTGATTCCACTTGGTAGCTCCGCATAGCATGCTTTTAGACCTAGGAGCAGTAAACGAGCTCACAAGTCCAATGAGGGTGCCTCATCAACTCTCGTAATTGATACACATCAATATATGTATACTGTATAGTCTACATACATCCGATGTATGTGTAGAGTTTCTCCTATCCATTAATATGAGTGTCGTCCCAAGCAAGTCTCAAAACCAAATACGTAGCAATGCCATTATCCCTTAATTGGTTCAGTTTTTCATTTAGAAGAATGATGCAGATCTTGGCCTGGCCTTGCTTGGTATTGGGCCTATCACCAAAGGAAATCCGAGGCTAAGATTTTTGTTAGCAGGTACCCTAAAGTCCTATAAACTGATAAGCCCAAATCCAATGAGAAGTTATATGATCGACTTATATCATCCCTTTTAAAATTTTCCATGATCATATTCAGAATAATGGTTTACTCCGTATGTGTCTACTTTAATCATAAAACTTCTATCTTTATGATTGAAATTATAAAAATACCGTAAGATTTGAAAATTAGAAATAATAACTATTTATTAGCCTCAAAATCATTTGGTCTCATTAAATTCTTTATAGTAACTAGTTTTGAAAATGAGGAAGAAATCTCGGAATCACCGTAAGATCTGAAAGAAAAATAAGAAATACGCACATACTATACTAATCTAGCCAAAAGCTTGATATATATAGGATGAAGGAGGACCCTTCATTTCAAAAATGGAGAAACAAGAACAAACACCATATCAATCCTTTAATCATAGATTCATAGTTGGCGTCACTTTCACGGAATGTTGCCGGATTAAGATTGGAGAGGATGAAAGAAGTTAATTAGAGCCACAAACGTAAACAGCCATGCAAGAGGACATAGCCTTCATATCCTTCGAAATAAATTTTGATCATTTGGAGGACCATTATTATTGTCTTCTAGACTTGTGTTTCATGTGTTTCTAGCTAGGTCATGTCTTGGGTATGTATGGTGAGACATCAATCCCTTTACAATACGTCATATTTGTGTTCCGTCGGCTTAGAACTATTGTATTTTAAGGACGGAACTTTGTTCCAACATTCAAGTGTAGTGTAAGATGTGGATTACACGACGTATACGTAGTAATGACTAATAAGTACGAGAAGTATATATGAGAACGTACTAAGAATGAGATGGGTTATAACTTATGAGGCTTGGCTCTCCCTTTTGAGCTCAATCGGCTCAAAAGATCAAGAGTTTGAGACCAACTTTGACCAAACTAATATTAAAGACCTGTTGAACCGAGTTAAGTTATGCGTCACCAACCATGTTATCTTAACCACTCTTTAACCATGTTAACCAACCATGTCACTCTACTCAAGACTCACGGTTATGAGCAAGTTTAGTTCAGTTTAACTCATAGGCTCCAATCCCACTGGCGACGATATTGTCATTGGGAATCAGAAAGTTGCTCTTTCTTACAAAGAGAGGTTAGCTGATCTGAACCACTCTTTGTAAGAAAGAGCAACTTTCTGATCCCCAATATCGTCACCAATGGGATTGGGGGCTATGAGTTGAACTGAAGTAGACTTGTAATCAAAACTGTGTTACTAGGGCGTCCCCCATGTGCTTCTCTTTAGTAAGATTTCGCATGGACGGCTTGATTCCCCTCAGATTTCGAACTGACCTAAGAGCAGATAATAGCTGCGGATATCTCCCTAAGTTTGCACAACCCTTTATCATTTTAACCGTAAGCCATACAATACAACACTGTAAGATTGGGTATCTAACTTCTTTTTAGAAAATTATTTATATTTATTCGTTTGGATCAGTTATCTCTATTAACTACTCAATCGCATGATGGGGAGAGAGACCTACATTGTCCTCATGAAAAGGACTATTCATATGGTGCTATGGTAGTATGTAATTTTCATATTTAACCTCCTGTTCTTCAACTATCCTAATAAACCAACTCCAGCAATCAATCAATCCATTTGAATGGTTATTCAAGAAGTTAGTTAAATTAGTTACCACACTGCAAGCAAAGTTAGTTGTAGGTCAAGTTTACCGACCTAAATAATGACCTCACACTGTTGACTCTATAATTCATACCATTTTGTGCGGCTTCTACTTGTAAGTTGTAACCATCAACAAGACAAATTCTCAATAATCTTCATCGTGGATCGTACGACAATACAACTTCATGACTATGTCCGTATGTTGTCAACATAATGATAAGAATGCGCATATCCAACTTGAATGGATGGAAATGTGCAAAAAAAGATAAAAACACCATGTGCAATAAGACTAACTTATAATAATTAAAGTAAAAAACCGGTTACTAATTACTAAATCGCTAAATTTTAACCTAAGATTAACTTACAAATGGCACATATTGACCAAAAAAAATAGATTCAAAAGCAATTTTGTAATGTGGAGAAAACAAATGAAGGTGTCTTACCAACCCCCGCCAACAGGCTTTTCCATACCTACCAACATTTGATTTGGACTAATTTTCACATATTGGCCTTGTTCTTCCTATTTCCTACCTTGTTTTTGGTTATAAAACCATCAATTTTGCCCCTTGTTTTTTACCTCATAATCCAATTCCGCCACCCCAACTTTTCTGTCTATATATATTACTCAATTTCAACTTGTACTACTTCAAATAATTTATATTCCACATTACCATATGATACAAGTGACTATATATACCCAAGATTCTATCAAACTATCAAAGTACCAATAATCCCACAAATCCCAACTCAAAACATATGTTCTAAACTCGTAACTCGAAACGCATCTCACATAGGTGGTAGCGATTCAACGAATCATGGCTCAGACACATCCAAAGAATGTGTCCAAAACCATTAGTAGAAGTAACAATCTTGTAAGAAACCTCGTCCTTCTTGCAATTTCGATCATTGTACTAACATCATCTTCATCTAATCCAAAATTCTTCTACTACCTAGCTACATTGCTCCCTATCATACTCTACTTGGTTCATTCTATATCATCTAACTACCATTCCCAAAATCTTCCTCCCGGCCCAATAGCCTTCCCAATCTTTGGAAACTGGCTCCAAGTCGGAAACGACCTTAACCACCGAAAACTAGCCACCCTAGCCAAGACCTATGGGGACATATTCCTTCTCAAACTCGGGGTTCGAAACCTAGTAGTGGTTTCGAACCCTGAGTTGGCGTGTGAGGTACTCCACGCCCAGGGCGTGGAGTTCGGCTCACGCCCTAGGAATGTTGTCTTTGACATCTTCACTGGAGATGGCAAAGACATGGTTTTTACTGCATATGGTGATCATTGGAGGAAAATGAGGAGAATCATGACCCTACCCTTTTTTACCAACAAGGTGGTAAATAATTCTAGCAGCATGTGGGAGGATGAAATGGACAAAGTTGTTAGTGACTTGAAGCATAATGATAGTATTAGCGTAAAGGCGAAGAATGAAGGATTTGTTATAAGGAAGAGATTGCAACTTATGTTGTATAACATCATGTATAGGATGATGTTTGATGAAGGTTTTCCGTCTATGGATGATCCTAAATTCAAAGAAGCAACGGTCTTTAATTCCGAAAGAAGTAGATTAGCTCAGAGTTTCGAGTATAATTATGGAGATTTCATTCCTCTGCTTCGGCCATTTTTGAGTAGTTACTTGGACAAATGTAGGGACTTGCAAAAGAGGCGTTTGGCGTTTTTCAACAACTACTACGTTCAGAAAAGAAGGTATGCCTGTTTTCACCTTTTTCCGAAGTTGAGTATGATCATATAGGACGACAGAACTCTGACTGAGTCGATCTTGAACTTTAGGACATCTGCTATTAAAAAGTTGGTTGAGTCTCGTACCAATAAAACTCGGATCTTAACTGTTTCATTCTTATTCTTATTACAGGAGCATTATGACTGCCAATGGAGTAAATCACAAGATAAGCTGTGCAATTGACCACATAATAGATGCAGAAATGAAGGGAGAAATCAATGAAGACAATGTACTGTACATTGTTGAGAACATCAATGTTGCAGCAATAGAAACAACCTTATGGTCCATGGAATGGGCAATAGCTGAGCTAGTAAACCACCCAGAAATCCAACACAAAATTCGCGACGAAATCAGTAACACACTCAGGGGAAAACAGATCACAGAACAAGACCTTGATCAACTACCTTATTTACAGGCAACAATAAAAGAAACCCTAAGGTTACACACCCCTATACCATTGTTAGTACCCCACATGAACCTTGAAGAAGCCAAGCTTGGTGGGTACACAATCCCTAAAGAGTCTAAGGTGGTGGTCAATGCTTGGTGGCTAGCCAACAACCCTGAGTGGTGGAGTGACGCGGACAAGTTCCGCCCTGAGAGGTTTCTCGAGGAGGAGAAGGCGACTGATGCAACAGTCGGTGGTGGCAAAGTCGACTTCAGGTTCTTGCCATTTGGTGTGGGAAGGAGGAGTTGCCCTGGTATTATCTTGGCATTGCCTATCTTAGGGCTTATAGTGGCTAAGTTGGTGACCAATTTCGAAATGTCGCCGCCACCAGGGGAAGACAAGATTGATGTGAGTGAGAAAGGTGGGCAGTTCAGTCTACACATTGCCAAGCATTCAACTGTGGTCTTCAAACCAGCTCAGGAAGCTTGATTAACACGATTGTGCTTTGTTATTCAGTATCTAATTAATTTAATAATTCGATTTCAAAATTTGTTTGCAGTGCATGATTATTTAGTTTCTGCAATATACTTCTGGAATTTGCCATGTATCATCCAATAGTCTGAAAAACAGCTAATATTAAACAATGTGGTCACGCTCTACTCGAAAAATCTCCAGTCAGTTCGCATATTTGATCATGAATGGACATTGCAGTCTTAGTCCAAGGTTTTTAACCCAGAGTTACCTAAGTTTCTTTGCTCACACGGGGGTTGAGCATTATCAGAGTCAGTTTTCCGCAGTCTCGTATAATGTGTCATAGCAACAGATGTGTAGTAGGTGTCAGAGAAATGTGTCATATCATCACGATCAATCGCCCACCAGTCCACCATCAGAGTAGACAACTCCAGAGTTCAACAAAGGAAAAAGGATTCAAACTAAGCCCCAGAAAAAATGGGACTAGATTAGTCAAAAATGTCATTGACATTTCATCAACCTTAAGAAAAGCAGAGGTTTGGTGGTTCTCCGTTGATTTGTCTGCTCAGAGACCACTGGTCAGAAAATCTGACATATCACTGAATGCGTCAACATGACGACTGGAATCACACCAAAGCTTCTCTGAGAGACCGAGATCGGACCAGCAATCGTTTGTTTGGGATTCTAGAACCCCAGTTATCGGTACTGTACACTACCATTCTCAAGGACGATGTCACGCACTTGTAAAAAATGTATTCCTTATGACACGGGATTCAGTATATAGTGTACGATACCAATAACTGCCAGGGCAAATCGCTACTCAGTCGACATTCGGCAGCAAGGCCCTAGGACTAGGCAGCTGGGTTTACCATGTCAACAGAAAACCAAAAGTAGCAGCTTATGCTAAACACCACGCCATACGAAGAGAACTATAGCAGCAAGTTATGGAAAACAAAGTTACTCCAGCATTTTAACTTCCTCTTTCAGGAAAATGAGAAAATTCATTAAATGAATCTGAAGTATACAATTTTCTTCTTACATGTGCTCACTACGATTACCTAATTTCAAGAATTTCAAAACCCTATGTGTATACAACTAAACTATGCTCAAATGACAAGACTTCTTGGATTGATCCAACCCCCATGAAAAAAATGACGGCAGACGAGTAAACTTCTTGTGACAGCTGACTTGGTACATGTATACAAGTGTCCCTGAATAAAGAAAAGCTACAAGTAAAGAGAATTTGCAAACATGATACCTCGACGGAGGCTGGTACTTGCTGCTCCAAACTTGTTCTCCAAGTCCGTTTCTCCAACAGCTTTAGCGGCGTCCTTCAACTGGCAAATGCAACACTTAAAATGAGTACAAATTCCAAGCCCGACTGTTCAAAGAAAAACCAATTTGAAGTAGCAGAACTTGAAGCAACAAAGAGGAAATTGATTGGATAACTGTTCCAGTTTGGGAGCCAGTCATGATTCGCTACAATGGACTGTGTAATCAAAAGGATCATAAGATTCTACTGAAGTGTGCTTGTTTGGCAATCCTTTTGGTGCCTTTGATTGGAGGCTTGGAGCAGAATTTCCCTATTTTTCGAGGAGTTCCTCACCCTCTTGATTGTGATTGGGGCAGATTGTTTACTTTGCGTCCGTATGGGCCAAGTCTGCTGGATTTCTCAAGTATTTTCTTATCGTGTTTCTACAAACATAATTCGGGGAGCCTATACTTTACAATCAGTTCATGGAGCATTCCTTTATCCTCCACTCTTGTATCTTTCTTCCGATCACTAATAAAATTTTCTTATCTAAAAGAAGAACTGTTCCAAAGTAGCTAATTTCTTACAATTCCCAAAACTACATGAAGACTTTCCTAAATTTGTCAAAACCACCTCATAAAGCTCCATCTTCGCAAAGTATAAAACAGTTCTGTAAAGAGCCACCTAATACAAAATTTTCAGTTAATCTGACACACCTCAACCATTTATTGCCCCAATAAAAAAGTAGTCTAAACTTTCAACTTAAATCCTTCACCACTAACAAACTCACTAAATCATAAAGTGTATTGAGGTGTATCACTGGCAGCAAGATATTTGCAGTAGGTGGTTCTTCATAAAAAATGGATACATTAGGTGGTTCTTCATAAAAAAGTGGGTACATTAGGTGGTTCTTTCCTTTCTCATTTGAATAAGAATATGGTCATTGATAATGAACAGGCTTGTATGGACTTTACTGCATAGAGTAGCCAGTTGCAAGACAAAAGGTACATAACACTCGAAAAGTATGACTTCACTCCTGAGGAAGCCTCAACTCCACCTTAGTCTACTGTTTGGGTAGTCCTACTCATTCAAATCCTAGCAACCCAGATCTACAGTGCCACACCTGCTAACTACCAACAGACACCTGCATGTCCTAGGAATCCTGCGATGCAAGCAATCCTACTACCACGTCTTAGCAGATTGTCACCGAAAGCCATAGCATCAGACATCATTCACCCCACCAATGCTCCAAATCTAGCGAATCAGCATCAGTTCTTCTATTGTACTACGAAACATCCCACAGGTATACCATTAACTTCACATAATTCACCCCTCTTAAAGCACTTTTCATCGACTTAATTCCACACTATGCTCCAATTCTTAAAGAAAATTCCTTATCTTGGCAACCACGGAAATGTCAGCTCACAAGAGGTTCATGTTGCTCTTTAAGATCAAACTTGCCAGTCATGTCCAAGAAATATTATAAACTAAGTCCCTGGTTTAAAGGACCTTAAAGAGAAACAGAATGGCAGGCATCCATATCACCTAAATATAGAAACTAAACACTCTGTGTTTTACTCTTTTTTTTTACTGTGTCCAAACCTTGACTATCAGCCAGTCACATGAGCATACTGCAGTATACAGCTGCTAACACGAACAATTAAAGGAAAAAAGATCAAAATATAACTACAAAAGAACGTCATACATAACAATGTACCTGATTTAGAAACTCATCCAGCCTTCTAGCAAGTCTTATGATGCTACCTTCAAAGATATCAGTCATTTGTATGACCTCTGAAAAATTGGCTCCCTGAGCATTGAAAAGAAATATTAATACCAGAAACTGGAAAAGATATATTCAAAACAATAGAGAAGCCAGACAAGCCAAAGAATTTTAAGGGTTCCACACTGTGCAGATCTAAGCTTCATGAATATAGGTAGCAGGGCAAAGACATATTCCCTTACCACAGTAGCAGCATGGCGCTCTAGTTGCATTTATAAGTAACAGAGACAAAAAGCACAAGTCCATATATAAATGCAAACAAAAACAATGATACCACAAGAAGTTCAGGAAAAGGTGCCAACTGTTAAGTATATCACAATTTTAGAAACAACTAACATGGAATACGCTGTCAGAAGAACTAACCTTTGACCAACAATAAATTACATCCATCAAGTAAGGTCTTGCAGTTGATTCAACATACTCTTCAATGTTCACTTCCAGTCGACATTCACGTTGTATCTGCAATTATCCATAAATTAAGTTATGCTCCTGCAACATACTGAGCATACTGGAGCAAAGAATAAGATAGGGCGTAAAGGAACCTCTGCTATTTTTCTTGCACTATCTTGAAGTTGCTGCAGAGGTTTTGCTAGTTCTGCTCGTAGCTGTATTTGCTCATTCGATTTATCCCCTGGAACAAAGCAACTAGCAAGAGCTGCAACTTGGTGAGGATCAAGATCATTGAAAGTACCTACAGAATGGTAGCCAAGGCCAAGAGTTATTTAAAAAGATAAATATAAGGCAAATCAGGCAAACAAACACAAACAGGTCCTGAAAAGCCAACAAGTGGGCGAAATTAGCTTGTTTCCTAAGATGGGCATCCAAATTCTTTTTCTTGATAAGGTGGCCAAATGAGTTTAAAAGGGAAGAAACGCGTGGTTACTCACTGAACTAGACCTAAAAGCATCACTAAATTTTAACACGTAAGTATCACTATACGTGTGCATGTTCTGGAAAAAGGACCAATTTGAAAGTACACTACAGGGGCAGCACATCAAGAACAGACACAATTCCTGAAAGCTGTAGCTACCCAGTTACCACCAGTCAACCAAAGTAAAAGCCACATTCCATGTAACTGCAACCAACTTGCCTATGATTTTCTAATCAACAAAAAGAATTAAATCACAATCATCTTCTCAAAGTCTCAGAAAAAAAAAAAAAAAAAAAAAAAAAAAAAAAACAACATTACATGCTTGAAAACAAAGCAAAACAACGTAACATGATATTGCAGTTACTCTGGCATCCATGTCAATTACAGAATACATGGAAGTACTGCCACGACAAAATACGTCCACAGATTAAAATCCAGGTTAGGCGAAAAAGAGTCCCTAACAGGGCCCTGTTTTCCTTTAAAGGCGACCATTTTGCCTCATACAGAAACGGAAAATAAACATTTGGCAATTGTCACCCCTTTAGGCTGGCTATAATAAGGTATTAAAAGGTGATTCACCAGATTCTCTTGCCTATGGCAAAACTATACCATTAAACATAAGCTCAGTTACAAGAAGCTCGTCGCCAGTATCTATCAACGCAGCAGCCCTTCCTTTCAACAAGACTACACCATCAGCATCAATATGACCAAGTTTCTTTAAGACCCGGGACCGATTTTTTAGCTCATCACGAAATTTTTGAAGCTGTGAAAAGAACAAGGAGATTACAGACAAAGATAGATAACAAAGAACGCAAACAATATTACATTGGTTTTTGTATCAACGATAAAAGAAAATAAGGGGCTCCGATACAATTTCTAGATTTCCTAAGGTAACGTAAAGGCTAACTGTACTCAGTTCTCTATAGCACTTTGTTAGTATTTACACCTCAAGAAAATTCGGTATAATATAAACCTCCCTTCACCCACCCACCCACCCCCCTCCCCCCAAATAAGAAAACCTAAAAGGTCGGTAAAATTTACACAAGAGAGCCTACTGACTGATCTCTCCATGAGTAGGGTACGAATTTCTAAGTTTAGATGAGCAAATGTCATATTTACTATCACCTATTTAGAATAAAAGCGCAAAAAATTATATAGTCTAGAAAATACAGATACCTGAGACTCGCGCATCTTCGACTTCAATTGTTGAATTTCATGATTGACCTCAGCTTTTCGCTGGAAAGCTTTAACTTGATGAACATCTTGCGACTGCAAAGCACCAGAGCATAGATTCAGGAAAAAGACTCAAATCCAAGTCCCTTAAATATTGCTTACTCATACTGAGATAAAATCACTATAAAAGTGAGGGCAAACCTTGTGCACTGGATGTGAAACTAATCTTTGTTCAAGTTCATCTATTTGACTGACAAGCTCACCAAATTCATTCTCTTCAAGTCCCATATCCTGAAAAGTCCAAACAAACGAACTTACAAAATTAGGACACTTAACAACTTTCTAAGATATACACAACTCATCGACTAAACAAACCACGAAACAGCCAAGTAACATTCAATTAGCTGGAGATAGACCTATTGTTTCAACAACGCTGATCCAAAATAGTGCATAAAAAGAATAAGAATAAAACCACGAACTCATTTCGAGATAACAATTTTGTGAATGGCCTATCATTGACATAGAATTCCCAATAGGTGACAGATTTGGGCCGATTAGTGACATTTAGCATGGAAAATTCGATATTCCGAAAATTACATGAAGTGACAACTTTAGACTCAAAGTTCATTTTTTGGGATTATAAGAGCACCCATTCCAAAGAAACTGTTAGTGAGAAACAGGTTCACACAAAAGTAGCCAAATCACAAAATTATGCAAACTCCAGAAACCATTGTTCACGACAGTTTTTGCAGACCAAAACTGATCAGCTGAGAATCACTCACATAAGAAATTTTGTGAAAATTTAGAACAAGAAACGGGACCTTTGACATTTCACATTCCAATGGAGAACAGCATGCAAAAGCATTATTTTTGGTGGAGGGGTCCAACAATAAATGAATTTTCAAGAGAGGAAGGATAGGACTACATGAGGCTAAAAAACATAGCATTCACTTGTAAAAAACCAACCTTAAGCAAGCCAGACAATAAAATAATAATTACAAATATATACACATCAATGTACAAGTCAATTAGCAGCACCTTTACAGGATTGAGCCTTGGGAGTCCTTGAGGAAACCTTCTTTGCAGCTCTTGTACAGCTAGAAGTATGCTATTCCTCGACTCCATTGGCCGAAGGTCAGGAGGAATAGAAATTCGAAGCTTGCTCAGAGCAAGAATACAAGTCAACTGCACCGGAACCTAGAAACATGTATCAAACTTGACAATCAGATCAAATTGTTCAGAACTGCTTGATGCGTCCCAAGCCTCACCAGAGGTTGAGCACATATGGATTGATCAGCAAAGCATGGTAACTTGCATATAAAAATTCAACTCACCACATGCATTTCACCTTTCTCCCCTGGCCTAGGGGGACATGGTTGAGGCTTGGAACCATTCACACTTCTAATAGGGGAGCAATGAAGTAGAGTATCTACGAGATATCCGCCACCCCGTGGCGCAGTTCCCACATTAACAACAACTCCCCAACCCCAATCTTCTGTTCCGACACGTATTTTAACCTAAAATTTTAAACAATATCAGCAAATAATCCTTCCTAGTATAAACAATGCCGACAACAAAATCCCAAAGTTCCTTTGCTGATTATGGACATGAATCTAAAAGCTCATCAACAGTATCAACTCGTTTCACATATATCTAAGAAATATTATAACAAGATATCAAAGACATTGCCAAAAGTAGAAACAAAGTAACAGGCAACCACAGATTAATACCAATCTCCCAGGAAGCAGATAGTGTAGAACTCTCTTAGGCTGTGTTGTCTCTGACATCAGCCTCTTCTCCAGAAGAGCTAACTCAAGTCGTATCTTATGATATTCTGCAACTTCAGACTAAATACATGTATAAACATATATTAAAATACAGATATAACAAAGATTATGCAAAATCCAACGTGCAAGCGTATGAAGGGTACCTCTCCAGAAGCATCAAGAGTGACGGCCTCTTGCTCAAGCTTCTCAATCTTTTTTCCAATTTCGGGCAAAGCCTAGAAGGAAACAGAGAATGCAATCATCTTCAGAATCCAATAATGAAAAGATCCACTATCTAAAAGAAGAATTATTGCACCGATATCAAGGAACAAGACAAACCTTCTCATATTGAAACTGATGAAAAGAATGCTTGATAACATGTTCGGCAGTAAATTGGCCTTCAGCACGGCACATTAAATTCAAAATTGAGTAGTAACTCAATCTGAATGTGCTGACAAGGGGAGCTGGCTTACCAAGTACCATGTCTCTAAGAGAATTCATCTCCATCTATAGATTTAGAGTAAACCAGAATGAGAAATACACGAAGACAAAACACAAACAAAATATCTGGAAAACAAAACATCAAAATACAGTAGAAGCGTCCGGGGAGATATCTCTGTAACTAAATATGCAAGTAACTGATTTACCTGCTCGTCAATCATTATAATGCAGATACCACGATCATCCTTGCCACGACGACCTGCTCTGCCACTCATCTTCATACGAGCAGAGAAAACTATTGATAAGCAAAAATACCTTACAGACATCTCACATAAACTACAGTGAATCGCAGAAAAGTCATTACTCACCTGAATATACTCGCCAGAGCCTATATAGCGATGGCTATCACCATCAAATTTCTTAACAGCTGTGAAAACAACGGTTTTTGCTGGCATATTTAATCCCATTGCAAACTGCAAACACAAGAAACCGTCAGAGTTAAAACAATAGAACACTACAAGCATTACAATTCAGGAGAGTGAGGAAAATGCTGAGCGCCGACATGCCCATATTCATAGTAACAACCATTTCTTAAGACTACCACTATGGGCACAGGGGATGATAGAAGCTAACACAGTCACGAAAACTTATAGTCCAATACCAGTTAAAATGCTTACAGTTTCTGTGGCAAATAAGGCCTTCACAAGCCCCTCTTGAAAAAGAAGTTCGACCAATTCTTTGATTATGGGTAAAAGCCCAGAGTGATGTACAGCAATGCCTCGCTGAAGAAGTGGCAACATCAACTCAATAGCAGGAAGACATCTGTCTTCTTCATTCAAGCAAAGAACTGCATTACGAAAAACCTGCTCCACGATATCTTTCTCCTCTTGATTGTTGAAGTCCAGCTTAGACATGGACATAGCATGTTGCTCACACTCCCTTCTGCTGAAACTAAATACAATGACAGGCTGGAATTTGCGTTCCATGATCATCTGCAACATACAAGTGGTTTATCAAGGAAGCCCAGAAGACAGGTTAGAGGAATTGAATTTCATTGCTAAACCAAGGTAAACACGCCCCAGAAATGCAAACCCAAAAGGCGGAGCATAAAGCTAAGTTATCACAATTAATAAACTCTATCCCTGAAAGGAAACCAAAAGTCGAAACCTACAAGTATAAAATCTAAATCCCATAAAGATTGGGCACCAAGGAAGAATATCAAAGTCCCACTCCTACATGTGTCTTCCAAAAGAAACACCAGCCCACCGAGTATCTTTTTGCTAGGGAGAAGCAAAGATGTTCCCATATGTTCAAGAGGGACCATCTATCACATTTGAAAAATCTATTTATTCCGCATCCTTCGACCTTCTCTCACATGCTACCCACCAAGTACATTGTACACCACCTTGCTAGGTTGAACAAAGACGCGCTAAAGACTGAAAATCCAACACTTCACAAAGAGATGCCAAACACCATGTGAACCACCTTGCTAGGTTGAACAAAAAGGCCCCCCCATGGCCAAATGCTCTTTCTATGCAGTCAACCAATTACGCTTTCTGACTTACAATTGCAAAAATCAGCCAAACGAGTCCTCTGCCTATAAGATTTTCCCATAACACGCGCTTTTGCACTACAGATATAAATATAATAGAGGTGTGGAGCAAACAGCTCCTCTACATTTCCTACTCTTCAATCCTAAATTCCTAATTCTCTCGGACTGTTTCGCTTCATTGCTCCCTCGGATTCTAATCCTCTCACAACCCCCAACTCTCCTATCTAATGGAATCGGCACCATCATAATCATCACACAAAAACAACTCAATTTCCAAAATGAGCACATACATGAAAACATAGTAGCTCAAACACATTCTATACTAACAATCTACAACAGCAAACACTAAAAAACACGAATAATTATCGCAACTAAACTCGGACAAAATATACCTTAACAATCTTATAGATATCAGACCCTCCTTTAGCAGCAACACCCTGCTTCCCAATCCTACCAGCAGCCTTAGCACCAGCAGCCTTAATCGCCTTATCCGGCTTAACAAACGTATCCTGCAATTTAACGAAATTATCCTCCCGAAACTGCTCATTCTCGTCAACTACAAGATACAACCCAGACCCTCCCACAGGGAAAACATAATGCTGCAACGGCGTAGGCCGAAAATCGGTGTACACAACATGACAAGGCTGCTTATGAATATTACAAATCCACTCAGCAAACTCTGTCGCATTCGACATCGTGGCGGACAAGAACACCATCTTAATCTCCTTGGGCAAGAAAATAATACTCTCCTCCCACACAACACCGCGCTCGCGGTCCTTCATGTAATGAATTTCGTCGAAAATTACCCAGGCAACTTCTTTAAGAAGCTCAGATCCTCTGTAGAGCATTCCACGGAGGATCTCGGTAGTCATAACGAGACAGCTGGCGTTCGGAGAGATGGTGACGTCACCTGTCATAAGTCCGACGTCAGAGAATTCGGATGAGAGCTCACGGTATTTCTGATTGGATAGCGCTTTGAGCGGGGAAGTGTAAAGAACACGCTGCTTGTCACGGAACGACATTGCGATGGCGTATTCGGCGACGGCGGTTTTTCCAGCGGAGGTGTGTGCGGAGACGAGGACGGATTCTTTTCGTTCAAGGCAGGCGACGGAGACGGATTGGAAGGGATCGAGTGTGAACGCGTAGGTTTTGGCCGGGGTGCCGGTGTAGGTTGGAGAGGAGAGGGTGCCGTAGACGGCGGCGTCTAAGGTGGAGACGAAATCTTTCGGGGTGGCGACTTCGTGGACGCAGGTGCGGGTGGTTGTGCGGCGTTTTGGTGGAGGTTGGTCGGAGGTGGTGGCGGCGGCGGCGGGGGGGATCTCATCTTGTTGTTGTTGTTGCGGTGGTGGTGGTGGTGAGGGGGATGAAGGTTGTTTGCGTTTTCCGAGAGAGGGAGAGGCGGGTGGCGTGTCGGAAGGGGGAGGTGGTTGCGGCGGAGATGAGGGTGGTGGTGGTGGCGGTGGCGAGGATGGTGGTGAGGCCATTGAAATTGGGGAAATTGGGGTTTAAGATTGGGGATTAGGGTTTATGAAGAGGGGTGAGTTGAAAGATTGGGGAATTTTTTTGATTTGTTGAGGACGGGTTGGGACTTGGGAATAATGGTTGACGATTTGTAGTCCTGTAGTCTGGTTTTGGGTTGAGGGATTATCGTCGGGTTCGAAAGCGGCTTCTTCCGTTTCTTTGAATTCTATTTTCTTTATTAAGGTTGTTTGCGTAAATTTTCCATTTGTTTTGTTTAATTCCTTATTTCCTCCTAAAAGTTTAACAAAAATAATTGCAAGATTGGATTATTTTTGTTAAGTTTACGGAGATAGATTGTGGTTGATTTCTTCCTTTAGCTAATAGTATGATGTTTGGTGTTTCACTTTATTGCTACGTGAATTCGTGGAATGCATGAGATTTTAATTGGTGAGAGTTGGTTTATGAGAATTTTCTCTTTTCTTAAGCTTGATTCTTGTGCTAGTAAAGAACGTTTTTTTTTTCTTTTTGAAGTAATGATCCGTTTGGTTGATAAGTTCATTGCTGGGTAGATTTGTTTAATTGACTAAGTTTGTTTTCGTAATAGACTTTACTCCGTTGTCAAAGAAAGAAAAAATAAGACTTTACTCCGTATGGAACTAATTATTGAAGAGTTGTGAATGAGGAAGGGTGAAAACTTTTGACGACTACATAATCAAAACGTATTCGGCTAGTAAAGAAAATTAATGGTTTGATTGGTGAAAATCACAACTAGCCAACTAGTATGCTCTTGCTAAAACTAATAGCTAGCAACGTAACCACAGTTAGTAAGCATAGTGATGTCAATAAAATGAAATTAGTCACACAACGTCAAATTCACAGAGCATTTGACCACAAGTGAAGCTAAAGAGCATATGCTTAAAATCAATGAGCATGTATCCAAAATTATTGAGCATTTCACATTTTCTTGGTAGGATTGCACAACAAACAATTTGAATGCATAGTTGTGTTTTATCCGAACCGCTTTCCCCAAAAATCTCGATTATTCCTTTACTTTTTACACCACCGTTTAATATTTCCTTTATGCTAATGCAACCAGTATTAGCTTTTGTTAATGTGTATGTAAACATAAATACAAATAAATTGTTTACAATTTAAAACAATACCAACATATATAAAGATAAAAAAACAATAACAATGTTATTTTTTTTTTGGAATGAAAACGAAATTTGTAAATTTTACTAGTATAAAAACGAGATGGTCAAAAAACTAGACAAATATTTAAAGACGAGATGGTCGAAAAATTGTACAAATATTTTTCGCCCTAACTGAATTAATTCCCTCAATTCCAACTTCCACCTAATTTTACCCTCCCCCACATAAACCTCTGCATTCCTCCTTCTCTCCTCTCTCCTCTCTCCTCTGTACTCTATCTCCTCTCTCCTCTCTACGTGGCTCCTCTCTCCTCTCTCCTCTCTCCTCTCTCTTATCTACTCTTCTCTCTCCTCTCTATTCGCTATTCTCTAGTCTTCTCTCTCCTCTCTCCTCTCTCCTCTCTCCTCTCTCTTATCTACTCTTCTCTCTCCTCTCTATTCGCTATTCTCTAGTCTTCTCTCTCCTCTCTCTCTTATCTGCTCTATCTGCTCTCCTCTCTCCTATCTGCTCTCCTATCTCCCAATTCACATATATACACCTCGTCGGCTCCTAATACCTACAGTCTACGCGGGCCCTCTGGCTCATACACAACCACACAAAGTGGTGTGTTGAGGAAGATTGGGGAGTTGTGTGTTGAGTAAGATTGCTGATAAAATGGTGATTAACGTATTAATTATAAGTCAATTTGTTATAACATGATACATTAAAAGATCATTAACAATACCATTGCAACGAAATTTATACCATTACAATTCTGCGAAATATATTAATATGTATATAAAATAAAAGTACATATATTTATTATATTTATTGTCCTCCCACTACTGTTACATCGTCACCACAATCCCTGATATCAGGTGATACCGTCACTTCATCTTCAACGACTGGTTCATTTTCCTCATCACCAACATCCCTCATTCTTGTTGGTTCCTCCATTACCCTACCTTCACTCTCACATTGCTCTACTCAGACAACAAATCCATTTCATCATGTGCAGTTTCCATTTCATCTGTGTCTGAACCCAACAACGGTTCAACCTCCTACAAATGCAAACTTTCATTTTAACTTACCAAAATACAATTATATACGGGACTAAATAAGTGGAATTGTCAATTCAATTAACTCACCTCTACATCATCTGCTACTGGCTTCATTCGCTTATCTCGAGCCTCCATAGGGTGTCGTTCATCACCATACGCAACATCAATTGTCTGTCACCAACATTTTATTTATCAACATATAGTTTTACATCAAATTCATAAACATTTAAAATTTAATATATATACTGTTACGTACCCCAACATTCCCAAAATCCCCGCCTTGTTGACGGTCCTCTTTTCTGGCCTTTTTAATCTCCTCTAAACGCCAAACCTTTATTCTTGGATTCTCACCCCAATGTACTGGAACCCTCTTCAATCTATCCAAGTAAAACACCTGTAAAGCAGCATGTGTCGTTACTCAAAAATGTGATCCTTCTCCTTAAAACATATCTTCTTTTTAAATCTTACCGCCAAAAATATGGTGCACCCCCCACAGCCAGACACTGCACCCTTTTGCTGAAATTTCCTATGAAATGACTTTGCACTCTGCAACAAATGTTCCAGTATGAGGGACGACCAATCATACTCACGACAATCTTCGGTTAGAGTTGCAGCTGGTAGCAGGTGTGCAGCAAGGTTTGTGCATGTTGTAGGACATAAAACAGTCGCTAATGCAAATATGAGAAAAGCTGTCATGAACTCCTTCTTCTCATCTTCACTTCTCACATTCCCTTCCAACACCTTTACAGCCTTTTCAAGTATAATGACAGGCCACCGTCTCCCACTCTTAATGGTGCCATACTTTTTCGTAACTGCCTTCACTTTATTGTCCATTGCAGTACCAGCCTTCCAATCCAAGGGAATTCTCCTTGGTCCAACAGGAGTACCAAGAACCCATTCCACTTGCAAAGGTGACAAAGGAAATTCCCTCCCGTCAGAACCTACAAACATCCGCCGTTGTGGATCAACCCTAGTCATCAACCAATAGCATAGGTTCCTATCTGAGTCTTCGTTTTACCAAACAGCCCTACAACCCTCCCAAATGTCTCCACCCGACAATTCACATTTGTTTGCTGCCAACACATAGAAAATTATAAGTCATTCTACAACATTTCTCGCCCTGTCAATTTTAACCATAATCACTATAAAATTACCTTATTCCCAAACAACTCTTTACGGCGTTGCAGAACTATGCCCAATTTTTTCACTCGTTCACCTTCAACGTGCACCTACCCATTGGTAAACCAATTCATAATATAAATAACATACCTGTACCATTACATTTTTGTATCATTAAAATCTCATATAACATCACTTACATAATGTTCAGAACACCCTCCACGCCTATTTAGCCGATTTGAACAGATGCCGCTATCGGATTTTGGTTTCTTACTGTTGTTTGTTTTTCTGCCTGAATCTGAACTCCCACCACTGCTATCTGATCCAGTATCCATTTAATGTTTTTTGCCTGACATAAATTTACTTCTTGTTAATACACCTACCAAATCTTATACATCTCAGTTCCAACTCCTTCTACCATTATATATGCCTTACCTCTTAATTCGAATTTCCCCTATGTCTTACCAACGAATTCAACAAACGATTTCAATAACTAATACGTAGCAAGTTTCAGTTCCTATTAAATCAACAACTTATACTTAAATACATACCAGATTCGTATTGCCAATGGAGGTGTACTGACTTCTTCACTATGGACGCTGGACAAACCCCAATTCTCTTTTGTTTTTTTTTTTTTTTTTTTGATAAAGGATACAACAAGGGAGAGGGTATTAAAAGAACTAAAAGAAGTGCTAGGACAAACCCCAATTCTCAATTTCTCATAAACCCCCAATTCTAACCGTCTCTAAACCCCCTTTTTTGCCCACTCAATAAAAATTGTAAATATTAAGTTCTTGGGGACTTACTTGCAATTCTTTTTCATTCAACTATTTACTTTGCCTGGTTAAGTAAAAATATCAGTCAATCATGTATTTGTCAACGTTATACCGTAGACCCATCATTTAATTGAATGGAAAAGACGATAGTACCCCTATCAGCCACACTAATCAATTCCTGACTGTCAGGGAATGTGTGGCCCTCCCTATTCCCTCAATCCAAACGACCCCATAGGATTAGTAAAATTGGACTTCTACCGTTGGAGAAGAGCTAAAATTATCGATTGTTCGACACATGTAAACATGGAGTAAAGTAGACCAGAAGCATGCATGTAGACTGTAGTACTGCATTATATAACATGTACAAGTTGGCGTATCATATAATTTTCAGAAGCAAAACGAAACGGCCAGTGTAAACATATTACAACCCACCATCAAAACCTTACACCGCGCATTCGACAACCATCAACATCAATTAAAGCCTTCTCTCAAGTTGTTCTTCAGACACACCATTTCATTTTCCACTACCCTGAGTATTACTTTCTGTATAAGGGCCAAAAAACAGCGTTTGCAGCCATTCTAAACTAGCTTTAACCAAAAAAAAAGGGTGAGATATAAGCTATCGAAACTCAGAGGTCATAAACACCATCTACAGGTGGGGAGGGACCTTTAATCTTGAACCTGGGCCTCTGAATATGTTGCACTGGGTCGTTGCTGAACCTGTGTGGCTGATTATGCATCATGTCGCTGCTGAACCTGTCTTGCTGATTATGCATCATGTCACCGCTGAACCTGCCCGGCTGATTGTGCATTGAGTCGCTGCTGAAACTGTGCTTTGATGATGAACGAGACTTCTTTTTCACTGGCGAAGTGAGGTCATTGAGACTGCCACCAGAGTAGGAAGCAGACGAGCCAGGTCCACCAAGCTGCAAGTCTGTAAAATCGTCTGGGGAAGCCCATGATAACGGATTCACTGCAGATAAGGAGCATGAGAAGTTATTTCATATCCTAACTTGTTAGGTGGTGGGTAAACATCAAGCATGAAGCACATTATGCTCCAGAAGACCAAAACACAGGTTGTTTATCCAAATTGGAAGCACAGAGACATCACAAGTTTTATGACTACAACTCCTTCGATGGGGAAAACCGACAACCCAACTTGCTGGAAGCAGACCAAAAATAATTTCCATGTTATGCTCAAATATAAACAGGTTGCAAAACTCTTGACACTAACCCAAAATCTCAATACTAATCCCTTGTGCCCGGTCTGGTTCAAGTGACTTTGGCGTATTGACCTACGTTTTGGCAATTTTAAACCAATTTTTTACACTATTTGTGTTCAACAGGTTGAAGCCTATCAAGTCCTATCACCTGTATTTACCAAATAAAATAACCGGGTTG
The DNA here is from genome assembly GCA_963457585.1 of Spergularia bocconei. NCBI lineage: Eukaryota > Viridiplantae > Streptophyta > Magnoliopsida > Caryophyllales > Caryophyllaceae > Spergularia > Spergularia bocconei. Next base: position 5,123,633 of record OY734951.1, on the reverse strand, counting down.
ACATGTCCAACTAGCCCACCAAGTTCATATTGTGACGACCAGCTCTAGCCAATGCCTAGGTCCTGAAAAGACTAGGACTTGCTGATCTAGGTCCCTTGTGTTATATATTACTTCGTGCAAGCTCACTATTCAAGGTACCCAGCTCTAAATGTGGAATCGATAATGGAAGAGGAATATAAATTAGAATGATCTCCTAAGATGCCTACCAAATAGCCCTATTGGAGATAACAAAGCATTATACTGATTTACTGCATGCTAAACAAATATGCTTATGTACAAATATCAGCACAGGAAACAAAAACAGAACATTCCATATCTAGTACTGGCAAAGGAATTGTCTACTATCAAATCGGGAACTTCTTAAATGCTCAGACCAAGGACTACATCACGGAGATAAGGTTTAATGACCACAGCACATATGTGTAATTAAGAGTCTTAATAGCATCAGGTGTAGATGAGGTTGACTTGGTACTTAACCTAGAATACTTGACATACTATATACATACGGGTTAACAGTTTCATCCCTAAGGGGTATTACCCGTTCTATTATAGTATTATCCTACGTGATGTCACATAATTACACATAAAAATGCTGTACACAAAAACAAACCAACATCATCACCAGTTCAGGGATCCACTTGAAGTGTGTTCCTAAAATACCACGAGGCGAACTCCTCACAAAACCCTTATCTAATGCCTGTACCAAACACAAACGAAAACCCATCCCTTTGATCTTGACAAGCACACCCAATCAATATACATTGTACTTCAACAATGTTACAAAAATGCATGGCACAGCAGAAGCAAACAATAAACAGAGCTAGGCATCATCAGCCTTGAGTCAACAATCAAGGTTATTCTAAAACCCTGCAGGTACTTTGGTACTTTGGTGCATGAAATTTCCAATCTATAATCACCAAGGTCTGCGTGCTGCCACAAAACAATTATTCGCACTCATTCCAACACCGAAAGCCTTCAAAAGTATTAGACAGAAGAGCTAACCAACATCACACTTTTACTAGTCCTATCAGTATCTTTAAGAGATTTATGACTATCAGTAAAAAGCTAAACAGAGAAGTACTAAGTATCTTTAGATTGCCTTTGTCATTTAAGCTGAATGCACATATCTGAAATCAACAAGGTGTCTAACTGTCTACATCATGATGTGTCAGTCAAGCAACTAAAACTCAGGCAGCTGCGTCTACAAGTAGTGTCAAACATTTCTAAGACTCAACACCCAAGCAAACAACAAAAATCAATCACCGGCCAATTCAACAGGACCATTGATCCTCAGATATTAAATCACTGTTAGGTTCAGAGAAGCTAAGATACACTCATACTACTAGGGGGTGGGAAGAAGAACAGCCACCAGACACCATGATTGTCCAAAAAGTTAAAAAAAAAAAAAAAAAAAAAAGAAACAAACAAACAACAAACATGTTTAAGCAAAACAATATGCCACTTTATTATGTGAAAGGTTCAGATATAAATAGCGAAGGAGTAAACGGTACAACCAAAAAATTCAATAGGCAATGGAACCCGAGAGTCATTAGACCCCTGTGACCACCTAAACTCACACTAATGAATTGGGCAAGGCCACTACACAGTGGCCACTTATCCCAGTTGCGCTTTTTGCAACACCAAACATAATTTCAAATCTTAGTTATAAGAAACGCCTTGCATGCCTAACGAGGCGCATGGGATAAGGCACCTGAGGTAACCGCCTCATCGACTCGAAAATCACAAAAAAAAAAAAAAAAAAAAAAAGGTTATAAGGTTAGGCCTGTTCCTGTCATATGACTTTAAAATTATTGAGAAGAGCATCCAACCACACCTTTCATGCACGGTTGTCTTTTTCCAATTGTTCTTTATTCTTTTCGTGCTTCTCTTTCCTCTTCTTTTTCATTGTTGTTTCCATTCCTAATTTTTACTCCTCTACCACTTCATTAATTTACTATTGCTGTCTCAAGTTTCATGTTCTTTTCTCTTCCCAGATCCATATTTATTATGCGTGAGTGGGGGTCTATGTGTACTAAAGTGGTAATTATTTGATAATTAATAGCTAATCTTTAACTTAACTATTATGCTTTACTGATGTTCTATGTTGTTTCGTGGACTATTAAATTCGAATATCATATCCCAGTTAAAATTCAACACTTGCATAGTGGGGAAAAAAAACTAACTAGATGCTCCTTTTAGAAGTGCCCCTCATCCTTGCACCTTACGCTTTATCACATCGGGACGTCACAGCCTTAGTGCGCCTTTGCAAGTATTTACCATATTCAGACTGTTACTTATGATCCTTACTAGATAAATTTAAGACTATCGAAGTATCGATGATTTATTTCTAGCAAGCTATCTTATAGAGTAGACAGTAGACCAGTATCTGAGTAATTTGGGATACTTCGCCCCCATTTTTATCATTCAGACAGTGCAAGTTCCTCTAGCTTTCCCTAATATACGAACTATCTATAGGATTGGGTTCAAAACGACCTAAACACATATATACACAATTCAATCATGTGGTGGAAAAACAAAACAATGGAGTGAATTCGTGTTTTAGGCCTTAGTAAGTACATGTCATCACAGGTTGAGGGAGATGATGAGTTGAGGTCGTTCACAAATATTATTTGCCTAATTCTGAATCCCCCCCCCCCCCGCCCGATAAATATTCAACAAAAGGTCTTCAAAAGGAAGCACATAGAATCCTTGTTTTCTGGAAGAGAAAGTCATTGTGAAGGGGAGAGAGTAGTCCTTAACAAACATTGATACAACTGTAGATATGGGAAAATCCGAGTGGACATGAGAAAACAGACATACCTTGGACAGCTTCACCAGAGGACGCATTAAAACGAGGAGGACGCTTTCTCACATAGTTCTCCTGCAGAGGTTTTGGGATTTGAAATGAAAACTGGGACATTGTCGCTCCTTGTCTAATGTATTCTGGATGTTCTATTAAGTACCTGTATGAACACAAATGAAAAAAGAGATATAAGTGTTATCTGGAGATAAGCATATGGCTGCACAATCTATATCTATTGAATTTGGGGTTTAGTCCTTTTTAAAAAGGGAAAAGTTGGTAACAGAAACTTACTTTTCGACCTCAACCATCGACCGCAGTCGCTTGCCAGTAGGAGCGATATAGTACCTGAGAAAAATTGTGCGAAGTCATCATGACACCATAAATTCTTCACAGATATGGCAGATATCTAACAAACATGAAGTCAGCCAACCATAGGAAACTTGGCTACACTCAGGTCGAAATAATACAAAAGGTACCAAATAGATAAGTTGCCTTATCATCCTGTAGAACACTGGCAGTGTAGCAAATGCATTCTTCATTTCTCTTGGACCGTAGTCCTGATTCTAAATAAATTTCACACACTAGTTTACCCTGAGATGCATTTCCTTGGTATGACAATATCAGTATAAATGATGATCCTAGAACTACAGCGTGCTGACTGACAACCACGAATGACAAACACAAGATCCAAGTAACATTCAACAACAGAAGAAGTGATGCATTAAAGATACGTTACAAATCTGGTAACCAGTAAAGCTAAAAGGTAAACAGTCACATAAACAAAGAAGAAGTGCACCCACAAAACGACATATCAAACCCAATGTCGATTAATCAGAATCAAGTAAACGACAATGATGCATTGCCATCACACAAGGAAATGAACTTCAACAAAATCAATGTGCTTATCAAAAACTCCCACCTAACTAGACACCACCAATAAAAGCTACAATTTCATGGAAGCGGGATGTCCAGCCCATACTAAGCAAACCCTAACGATATTTACACCATCATACACGTAAATGGCCAAAACAAATCAACATTATCAACAAAAAGCTAACAATTCCATTCATGAGAGATATACACATCAAAAGTTCCTTGAAGAGCAACCTTAACTAGATTCAAAAAAAATTCAACTAATCACCTACAAACCCAAACATATGAAACACTCGAAACAATGTTGCTTCAACTCCAAAGAACCTTATCCAAACCATAATCCAGCCAAAGCGGAGGTTTAGATGTACTCAACCTCACCCCTAACTCGACAAAATGCGGTTTCCACAAGAGCAACACACATTATCATCATAAGGAGTAAACACTTTTAAAACCCTACATGTCAGACACAGCAAAACATTGTTGTTTCAACACCCGAGAACCTTATTCCAAACCAAGATCCCGCCAAAACGGAGGTCTAGATGTACGCAACCTTAACCCTAACTAGACAAAATTGCGATTTTCACAAGAGCGAATTAAACACACATTATCATCATCATAACAAACAAACCAATACAAAAGCAAAACACGAAAAAAGAGCAAGAGATGCATACACATCAGCAAACTTGGAACTGCCTTCGCCTCGAATCCTAAGCTCCCTTTCCCAACCAGGAGGAGGCTGAGCAATACTAGGCTTATCAATGGCCCACAACCTACTCCCATCTTGCTCAATATCAGCAGGATCATCACATGAAATGTCAGGCCTCCACTCCCTAGCTAAATCACATGAAAACGGTCGGTCCATTATATGCTCCCTAATCTCCTCATACTTCTCCTTACTCGGTATAATCCTCCACTTAAAACACACCGCACACTGCACCGTAAATGCCCCCACTGACGGCAACACCCTCGGCCCCAGCGGCCTACATTGCAACGGATCAGGGTCGGACACGGGTTCGGACACGGACACGGCCACAATCTCCTTACCCCCAACACCAACACCACCATCATCATCATTCACAGGAGGGTTATATAAAACTATTTGTCTGTCATTATTTTCAGGGATTATTTGTTCTTCTTCATCATCATCTGAGGATAAAATTACTTCGATTCTGTTAGTTTTTTCATCAAAGTTTTCATCTTTTACACCTGGAATTTGCTTCATAGTCATCACAAGTAATAAAATTATTACACTCAACAAAAATTACCTGAAAAAAACAAATACCCAGATAAAAATATCAGCAGAATACCCATAAAATTTAATACCCATATAATTAAAACAATAAATTTGCCATAAAAAACCAAACTTTCAGATCTAACAACAAAATTCAGGAAATACCCAGAAAACAAAACTTACAAAAGATTGGTTCTTTTTTGCCAAAATGATGACAGACAAGACAACCCTCTCTACTTTAGAGTATTCTACAAGATAACTAAAAAAATGAAAGGGGGGAAGTAGAGAGGGGTGTGATTTAGAAGGGGGGTTTTTGATTGGGGGAGATGAAAGATGGGATTTTGTTATTTGAAAAAAAGGGGAAAATTGTATGGAAATTTGGAGGGATTTTTATGGGGTTGCGGGAAACAGGGGATGATGTGAGAGAATGAGGGATGATGGGTGTGGTGGTGGTGGTAAATAAATTTGCAATGATGATGGTTAAAAGTTAAAACCAAAACCAACAAAGATCATATGGGATTATGGGGGGAAGATGGTTTTATGATGAAAGTGAGTAGATGATTTTTTAACATAAGCTTTTTATACTAATACTACTACCTCCAAATTCCAAATTCCAAATTCCATTTCCAATGTATATCTTCTTGATCTCATTTATCTATGACGAGGATTCACCCACCCCAGAAATCCTCAGCTGACGCACTATTATCCCCGGCAAAGTCCCCGGAACAGCTTCATCCATCCAGCATTGAAGCTACTTGATAAAGTTCTACGGCTACAGAAGATTGATTGGACACTAGTCCCCGGGAGAAATCAGTCCCAACGAAAGCTCAATAGTTGTAGTAGAAGATCTCATTCCGATAAGAAAGTAGAGTAGAGAGGGTGGGCCGACCGAAGTTGAATAAAATTATTCCACCTCGGTGGACAAAGATGGACCGAAAGTGAGATAAGTTCATTTGAGTTCAAGTAATTGAGAGTCGATTAAATGGAAATACATTTGTCTTTGGATTAATAAAGATACAGATATTGCGCTTTAGGGTATGTGTAAATTTTTACGTCGAACTAATACTTTATTACTATGAATAACCGAAAGAACATTTCATTTGGTCTAGCCGTCTAGAGTATAGAGGTTGCTTTCCAATATGGTTAAGTCAATAATTATAAGAAGAATCGTCTTTGAAGGAGTAAAAGATTCGTCTTTGAGGAGTGAATACGTGGAAGATTGGTCCTATATGGAAGAGTTACCTAAATATACTGTTAAAAATGTGATGTGGATATTGCAGTACATTCCCATTAACGCTTAATTAAATTCAAGAGAGTACCTTCCGACTCCATACATAGAACAGGGCATTCAAGGACCTATTGAATTAGGTAAGTACCTAATGCGTTCTCCTACTGGAGAAGTTATTTTTGGGGGAGAAACTATGCGTTTTTTGGATTTGCGGGCTCCCTGGTTAGAACCCCTATGTACTTTTGTATGCGATCTGATTGTCGTAAAAAAAACGTACTCTGTATGTGATAGCTTTTATACCGTAATTTGATTTGGTCTAAAAGTTTGTTTACATATGGTAATTGAAATGTTGGGATTTGGTTGCCTAGTTTATCGATGTACGGAGTACTACTAGTTTATAAAGGATTGAGATCCCCTTAAGTTGAAAAATAGGTCTATACGGTGGAGATTACTCAAAATGGAAGTACTCATTTTTTAAACAATACAATTTCATTTACATTTTCCGTTTCTAGTAAACTCTATCAACTCTAGGGAGGAATAACTCCAGGGGATCTAAACCCTTGTATAATGTACTTTAGGTTCTCTATTATCATGAACACCAAACACTGCTTTTGTGCATCACAAATTCACAATCTTTACCACCATCATACATTATTTCCTGATATCTCTGGAATCGCTTCCGCTCTCCTGCTATGGCACTAAAGTCATGTTTGATAGGAATGCATCTCTCTGATAAGATTTGAATACCACATCTAATCTTATTTGATTTAGATGCATCGGATGTGATCTAATTAAATACACTATTTATTGAGTCATATCAACATTAATCTAAGACTCTATTTGATTCTAGTTTATATCAGATATGGTAAAACCAGATTCATTTAAATCAAATCAAGATGATCCACATAACAATCAATGTATGTAGTCTTTTTCTTGTTATTAATTCGTTGAAACTTTGTTAATATTTCAGCAAATTCATATAAAAACAAATTAGGTTAAGTTCATCCAAATCAAATGTAAGCAACTCAGATCAAAAAAGTTATAGCTCTATCAAATAGGGCATATTTTTCGTATTACTCAATAACAAATCTATGGGTATCTTTGTGTTGTCTACACTAGTCTACCTATTTTGGTCAAATCTCATTTGCCACTCAGACCATTTCTATAAGCAAGCTTACGTATTCCACAGACACGGTTTAGAAAAATAAAAAGATATTGGGGCCAGTCGTTTTACAGAGAGACCGATTCATAATATGAGACTAATTGACATGTCAAAAAAAAAAATCTCTCATCTCATAATCCAAAACTAACCTAATGTCTCACTTTCTCTCATCCCCTCTCCCAACCCATAACTACCCACCCATTCCCACCACCGTTGTTCGCTGCCGCCCGCCTTTGACCACATGTTCACCGACAAGCGCATGTCACTTGTCCTCACGAGCAAATTTTCAAGTAGATTACAGATTTGACAACCACATTTTGAAAATTTAAAAACTAGCCTACGAATTTTCAAGTTCTAAAAGTAACAGTTGTAATTTCAAAAGTAACTAACTTTAAATTTTTAAAAGTAACGTATTTAATTTCAAAATAACGAACTTTCAAGTTTCAAAGTAACGTTTTTCCAATTTTCAAAAGTAACGCCATTAATTTCAAAAGTAACGCCTAAACAATTTTCAAAAGTACCACTTCTTAATTTCAAATAAAACGAGTTTTAATTTTCAATTGTAACGTTTTTCAAGTTTTAAACAACCGCTTTTTTAAAATTTAAAAGCAACACTTTTTAATTGAAGTACGAGTTTTCAAATTTCAAAAGTTACGAATTCTCGATTTTTAAAAGGAGCATATTTTTTCTACTTTCAAAAGTAACTCTTTTTAATTTCAAAAGTGGAGTTTTTCAATTTTCAAACGTAAATTTTTAATTTTTAAAGTAAGAGTTTTTCAAATTTCAAAAGTAAAGGGTTTAAATTCGAGGGTAATGCTATGTAAATCCTTCAATAACGTTTTGAATTTAACAAATCACTGACCAAACTCTAATCATCACTTTCAATACCTAAATCCATCCAAAATTAATCACCCTCAACGACCACAAGTCTCCACCCCTAAGGCCCTAACCCACACTACCACTCATCCATTACCAACCCCATTGTCAAAACGTTGACAGGTACACGACCAACATCAACAGCGTTAAGTTAAATCAAACTCAAACCACCAAGAACAAGGTCAATAACCCATGCAACACGGTCATATGTGTGGGGGCATGGAAAAGGGGCCGGGGTCATATGTAAGAGGCGGTAAACATGAGGGAAGTGAGACCTTGTCTCATTTTGTTGACTTTTATGCCGGAAAAAAATGTAAATAATCAAAGGAAACATAAGAATTTAACATTTTGAGAACTGATTGAATCAAAACCCTATACAAAATTTTCACTTTTATATTAATTTAATTTTAAACTCTCCAACTCCAATTGGAAAAATCTATCAGCTTCTATTTCAAGACATAAGAAAGGCAAGGTGGAACCAAGGCCTCCACAAAAGTAGAAGGCATTTGAATTAGAGAGGGCAAAGAAACACAACTACACAAGCATCCTACAATTGTTTCTTTCATAATTCATCCTTGTATTCATGGCTGCTTGGTATGGTTTCGGAGGTAGTCACAGTTTTGAGTGTTTCTTCGGGTTTTTCGAGTTCATCAATCGAAAACGGAGTAGAGGCATGTTTCTTCAGGAAATTATAAAGTTCCACTTCTGATCGATCGACGTCGGCGACAATCTACATTATTTCAAAACAATTTCAGTGAAAAATATAATTTGACTAGCAATTAAGTTCTTCGTATCAAGAAGCTTAGAAAAACGTAAACAATCCAAGGAACGAAGGCAGTAGAATAATAAGTCTCGAATGGCTCACTGGATCAGAACTCTTCTTTCCTGCTGGGAAGAACAGAAATGCGGGGTATCCATCGAACTGTAAAATTTAAATTTAAACAAAACAATTAGAATCACTTGGTAGTATTACCAATGTTTATATAAAACTTCGTATTACCAATGCTTATATCATTTTCTTTGGAATATGAATCTATGATGAGCATTATGTTACCAATGCTTATATCATTGTTCTTAAACTATGAGGAGTTGAGGACACCTACATACCTTCGCTTTCGGATGCTCGTTTCGGGTTCCATCCATCTTGGCAATTGTAATGGAATCAACTCTTCTCATGTGTTTGCCAAGCTTGTTGTAAACCGGCTCCATTTTATGACAATATGGACACCATGGCGCATAAATCTGTGTCATGAACATATACCAATAAAAACCAACATGAGCAACTTAGATATACTATTATTACTCCACGTACGATTCTAACTTGTAAAATGTCGGAACTTATTTGAACTGTACTCGTAGTTGTATTTATGCTAACATTGAATAAATCGTTATTTAAGTTGAAATCACGAACATCACGTACAATGTTTCTTCCTAATCTTAAGAAGAAAGTACATACCTCAAGAAGCACATCTTTGGACTCATCAAGGACAATTTCTTCGAAGTTCTTCCCCACGACAACCTTCACATCTCCGTCTGATAAAAGTATGAATGTGGTCCATATTTGGAGAGAGAAAACACAAGACAAAATAGAAGGTTTTTGTATATTGATAATTAAAATGAATTTACATGTGGTGATCTATATATATACAAGTGTGAGCTCAGCTATACTATTCCTAATTACAGAGTATTTACATTGCTGTCATAACTGCCTACTTCGATTAATGTGCAGACGGTTATGACTTGTCGGAGTGCTGACATCACCTTGATCAAGTTGCACTTGAAGCAGCTTGTAGTAGAAGCTGTATTCTCCACATCCCCCCCTCAAGTGCAACTTGCCATTTACTGTAAAAGACCAAGCTTGTTGACAAGATAGGAATGTTTGGCTGATCCTAAAGCTTTTGTCATTATATCGGCTATCTGATTCTCAGTTGGAATGTGTTGAGTGACAATCAAACCATCCTGAATCTTTTCACGAATAAAATGACAGTCTAACCTTAGGTGCTTAGTTCTCTCGTGGAACACCGGATTAGCCGCGATATGCTGAGCAGCCTTATTGTCGCAATGGAGAGGAATTGGTAGCGGAACTTGAATGAGGAAGTCTTTGAGCAATCCTTCTATCCAAACCAACTCAGCAGCTGTTTGAGACATGCTCCTATATTCAGCTTCAGCAGAAGAACGACTAACAGTGTTCTGTTTCTTCGTCTTCCAGGAAATTAAGGAATCTCCTAAAAAGACACAGTAGCCAGTCAGGGATTTTCCAGAAAACATGCAGGTTCCCCAGTCCGCATCACAGTAGCTTGTAAGCTTCAATTCTGATGTGGATGGGTAGAACAACCCTGTATTTATGGTCTGCTTGAGATATCGAACAAGGTATAAGGCAGCCTGCATGTGTGGCATCCTTGGTTCATTTAGGAACTGACTCAGTTGCTGTACAGAATATGAGATGTCAGGCCTGGATAAGTTCAGGTACAGCAATTTACCAATCAGTCTCCTGTATTTCTCTGGATCAGATAAAATTTCTCCTTCATCCACTGATAATCTGAGACCAGTTGGCAAAGGAAATGAATTAGGCTTGCAGTCAGCCATTCCATTATCCTTTAATATATCCAGAATGTATTTTCTCTGATTCAGAGATATCCCTTTTTCAGTCCTATTAACTTCAATTCCCAGAAAGTATCTCAGCTGCCCCAGATCTTTTATGGTGAATGCAGCATCAAGTAACCCTTTTATGGTTGCAATATCATCTTCATTACTCCCTGTAATGAGGAGGTCATCTACATATACCAGTATGGCAGTGTAGAGTGTTCCTGATGTCTTTGTAAAGAGAGAGTAATCATTTTTGCTCTGTGTATAACCATGTTTGTGCAAGAATTTAGTCAGTTCCAGATTCCATTGTCTTGAGGCCTGTTTGAGTCCATATAGTGATCTCCTTAGCAGACAGACATCTCCAGGTTTAGCTCCAATGTATCCCTCAGGAACCTTCATATACACCTCTTCATCCAAAAAACCATGTAAGAATGCATTGTTTATGTCCAGTTGGTGAAGTTTCCAATTTTGTGCAGCTGCAACAGCAATTAGGGATCTCACCGTTGTAAATTTAGCAACTGGACTGAATGTGTGCTTGTAGTCTTTGCCCTCCACTTGATTGTAGCCCTTTGCTACTAGTCTAGCTTTATGCCTTTCTATGCTCCCATCTGGTTTGAACTTGATTTTGAAAACCCACTTAGCTCCAATAGCTTTCTTGCCTGCTGGTAACTGTACCAATTCCCAAGTTTGATTATGTTCTAATGCTTGCAGCTCCTTGTTCATGGCCTCTACCCAGTTGGGATCAGATTTTGCTTCTCTGTAAGTAGCAGGCTCCCTAGTTTGTAGTACAGAATTCAGTGATGCAACATACTCAGGACTGAATTCATCAGGGTCCAAAGTGCACATTCCAATAAGGTCGTTGGCACTATCATGCACCAATTCAGCATTGTTAGAACTAGACTGCAGAGATGTTGGTAAACCTTTGCAGATAAAACCTTGCAACTTCACTGATTGCTGTCTAGATCTGGTGGATTTTCTTATCTCAGGCTGAGGTGATGGATGTAATTGAACCTCTGGAACAGCCACATGACTCTCTCCTGCAGAAGCAGGTTCTGAATTGTCGGGTGAAGATGGAATACTCTGAGAAATGATGTCAGACTGATGTCCATCATTTGTTGAAGTATATGGAGTAACATGAGGAGCATGGTTATCAGGGCAAACAGGTATGTATGGAACAGATGATGCTCCTGATGAAGTGTTACTGGTGAGAAAAGGGAAGACATTCTCCCTAAAAATGACATCTCTACTTGTAAACAGCTGATGTTTCTCAATATCATATAGTTTATAGCCTTTCTGACCATATGGATACCCCACAAAGATGCATTTCCTTGATCTAGGTTCAAATTTATCTCCTGTATTAGTAGCAGCAAAGCACAAGCAGCCAATAACTCTCAGATTAGAGTAATCAGGTACTTTATTCAACAAGATCTCTGTTGGTGTTTTCCAGTCAAGGACAGATGAAGGCATGAGGTTTATAAGATGGGTTGCAGCAAGAATGGTTTCACCCCAAAACCTTTTTGGTAGACCAGCTTGAAATCTTAATGCTCGAGCTGTTTCAAGTAAGTGTCTGTGTTTCCGTTCAACTCTGCCGTTCTGCTGAGGCACCCCAGCAATGCTCCTTTGATACAAAATTCCTTTTGTTGCCAGTAATTTCACAACTTCTCCTTGGAAAATCTCAGTTCCATTATCACTTCTCATTCTCTTCACAGTGGTATGGAACTGGTTTTCAACATAAGCCAAAAAATTTGACACAGTCTGGAACACTTGAGTCTTTTCTTTCAGCAGAGTTGTCCAAGTAACTCGAGATTTATCATCAACAATGGTTAAGAAATAAGACTCTCCTGTCATGGTCTTGGTTCTGTATTTTCCCCATAAATCTATATGAATCAACTCAAACAAATTTCCAGCAACAGATGTACTCACAGGAAAAGGTAACTTGTGTTGCTTAGCAAGGACACAGATATCACATTTCAATTCAGCCATCTTATTTCCTTGAAATTCAGATACATGTTTCATTTTTGACAAAGATGTATGCCCTAATCGAGCATGTAGCAGCAAAAGATCACCCTTGGGTGTACTACAGCTAGTAGAGACATTACATGTACTGACTAAATTGCTAGCCTTATTTATACTACACACAGAGGCAGATCCGAAGTGATAGACACCTCCCTGCTTGTATCCAACTCCAAGTGTTCTCTTAGTTTCCAGGTCCTGGAAAGTGCATGCAACAGCACTAAAATTAGCACTCAGATTTGAGTCTGCTAACAATCTTCCAACAGATAACAACTGATGCTTAAACCCAGGCAAAAACAGCACATTTCTTAACACAATATCTTCTGTCAAATGTACATCACCAGTCATATCAACCTTTTTAAAACTTCCATCAGGCAAAGTAACCAACAGTGGCTTAGTTAACCTCCTAATGTCTCTAAAAATGTTGACATTATAAGACATATGATCTGATGCTCCGGAATCAACAATCCAAGAACCAGAATTGGACAAAATATGTGGTACTTCAACATTAGAGGCGTAAGCCATACCTGCGACACTCATGTCTGAGGAGTGTGAGAAATGAGCATTATTTGCAGGTGAAAAGAAATTAGGAGAAGCAGTCTGTATATGCTGCATAAACTTGCTGAACAAAGCATTCACTGTCTTATCATCCAACTGAGGCTCTGCAGGACTGTCAAAAGGTGTATCATCAGCAAATTGGTTCAGATTCTCAACATTTGCAGCCATTCTCCTTGGTTGGTTTTCTCCCTTGGCATTCCCATGTGTCACTGGGTTGAGATGGGGGTGTAACTTCCAGCAGAAGTCTCTGGTGTGCCCAATTTTGTTGCAGTAAGAACACCTGAAGGCGGGTTTGTCATTGCTCTCATATCTTGGCTTCTTCTGATCATTGTACCCATTCCTGTTGTGGTTACTGTATGATGCAGAATTACCAGGTTGTCCTCCTCTCTGTGTTCCTCTGTAGTTATTATGGGCTGCCATTGCAGAAGAGCTTCCCTGCTCAAAATTAGGTGCCTGAGTGACAGACTGACCAGATTCAATATTTTGAATCTTGAAGTAAATCTCATTGACAGTTGGCAAGGGTTCAATTGCAAGAATCTGGCCCCTGACAGTTTCATGCTTGCTGTTCAGACCCATCAAAAATTCCAGAGACCTGTTCCTCTTATCCCTGTCAACCATCTGCTTGAGGACATTGCAGGTGCAGGAAGTAACAGCTCCACATTCACATGTAGGAAAAGGATCAAGACTCTGTAACTCCTCAGTGACATTCCTTTGCCTGCAGTAATAAGATGCCACTGACTCTCCATCTTCCTGAGAGATTTGCAGCAAATCTTTCCTCAGTGAAAAAAGGTATGGTGCAGTAGTCTGATTGTATCTTTCCTCCAATTCTTCCCATAACGCCTTTGATGAGGTTGCATACAGCAAATCATCTGCAAGTTTTGGTTCAATTGAACTCAAAATCCAGCCAAGAACAGTGTAATCAATCCGAAGCCAATCCTGAAACTTCTCATCGTGTTCAGGAGGCCTCTCAACAGTGCCGGAAACAAAACCATATTTGTTCCGGGAAATTAGCGCCATGCGCACAGCACGAGCCCACTTCTGGTAGCTTTTGCCATTGAACTGAGTGTTTACCAGGCGAACATTGCTCTGGTCTCCATTAGGCAGAAAATAGGGGTCTCTGAATGCAACAGCACCAGTATAACCGCCATTTGTCTGAGAGTTGTTACTATTCGTCATTTTTGTGAATTCAGAGTGAATGTCACCAAAAAATTTCAGGAACAGCAAATGTAACAGTCAACAGTAATCGGAATCCTGCAAACAAGATTTCACTAACCAACCAAACACCAAAGAACTCCAAACTTGCAGTAAATTTCAGCGAATTTCTGCAGTAGGACCAAAGATTATGTAGCGAGATCTTTCAAAGAAGATTCGGCTACAACAAAGCACAAAACACGGATCTTATGAAGTCTGAACTTCAATCAACCAAGACAAGCTAATTCACAACTTTCCGAAGCTGTGAATCCAACAAATTTACTGAAAAATCAGTAAAAAAACAATCGAAATTCGAAAAACTCAGTAAATTCCAGCGAAAATGCTATGAATGCGAAGGCGTCGTGTCGTGGAAACTTCTCCAAGAAGATTCAACTACAAGGAGTAAGAAAATGATGACTGTGTGAAAGAAAGGGTCGAAAAAAAAAATTTCTGATTTTTGCAATTTGCAGGAAATCAGAGGAAAGGAGATGAAAAAAGGTGAAGATTGATGTATTTTGAGTGAAGATTGGCGATGAAAAACAGGAAAAAAATGGATTTGGTGTGAGATTTTGGATCAAATGAGGCAATTTTTGGGCGAAAATGAAGAACAAACTGCGGAATTGTGGTCGGATCGTAATTCTAGGTCACTGATACCATGATAAAAGTATGAATGTGGTCCATATTTGGAGAGAGAAAACACAAGACAAAATAGAAGGTTTTTGTATATTGATAATTAAAATGAATTTACATGTGGTGATCTATATATATACAAGTGTGAGCTCAGCTATACTATTCCTAATTACAGAGTATTTACATTGCTGTCATAACTGCCTACTTCGATTAATGTGCAGACGGTTATGACTTGTCGGAGTGCTGACATCACCTTGATCAAGTTGCACTTGAAGCAGCTTGTAGTAGAAGCTGTATTCTCCACACCGTCATTCTGGGTATGTTTCAAAGTCGAATGTGTTGAGTATACTAGGCTCAAATATTATGGTAGAATAACTTTCTTTATTTGGGGGAAGTTTAATACTTACAATCTCAGGAATTGGATCTGATTTGAGGAATGGTTGAAGCTTGTCCGCAAGCAAATTTTCCGCAAATGACTGTCAAGTTCAGAAATTCGGCAAATTCAATTTACGAGAATTGCTAGCATTTTATTCGAAAATCTCACAGTCACACATATACAAACCAAACGTTAACTCTGCAAACAGACGATGGGATTATTTGATCATAAGATATATAAATGCGAATGGAAGCTCATAAGGAGTAGTATATATTGTAACCTTAGTGTTCTCCAATGTGATATCACCGTCCATCAAAAACTTTCTTCCATCTAAATGGCCGGCGTATGCAACAACCTAATAATAAACATGTCAAACATTCAACATTACGCTACATACATTGCTCGAACTTAAAGGGATATCAGTGCTGTAGAGTAGACTCGAAACAGAACATCAAGCTTAACTTACTCTGGTAGGATCTCCCACTATGCCAAAGTGATCTACCATTGCCTTTCCGTAATCTTCATTGTCAGTGTCCACATACACGAAAATGAGCTACAAAAAACCAATGCACATATAATGTAGACGATGTATTCACAATAAACGGTTATACATGGTAAACTCGATAACGATCTAATGAAACAAAAGGAGTAGTTCGTAAGCTAAACATGTAAGCAATCAATGATCAAATTCTTAGGAATTCAATGTTCGAGCATTACCTTGTTCTTGAAAGCTATGGCAGTCTCCTGGAATGTCTGAACAAGCTTCAAGGACTCTTTTCCGGGGGCGAAAAGTAACATCTGTTGGAGAATTACGCAGGCTGAATTAAGGCCATCATATAGACTTAATCTGAAAATCACTGTACCAAATAATTAGGGCATATAAAGTACCTGTTTCTTGAGTGGATCATCAAAAACCACTTCAACAGTATCCCTGGAAAACTTGATCACCAATGGGTGCTTGTTGATTGATATAAAGTCTATAATAGCTGATTCCGAGAAGCTACCATCTACAAACATTAATAGTACATTCTCTGTTAGCCAGTCGCAAATGTATATAATCGACTTAAAAACCGATTAGTTCAATTCAGATCCAATGAAACTGATAAACTAATGATCACTTACCAAACACTGATACCTTCTCAGGGACATCCTTCAACAGAACTAATGCAGGACGCTTCACATTAGGGTCAATTTCGAACATCTTGGCTACTTCAGGACTTGTTGTTTGATAGAAATTTACGTAGTCCTCCTCTTTGGCTGCAGCATAAAGCTCCTGGCTCTCAGAACCCTGTTATAAAGCTCTTAGCATATGAGACAGTAGTATTTTTTTTATCGGTAAGTCACATTATGTCAGTGAGAATCGCACTGAATGACTGCTACTTCACAAAATAAGAAGCACAGACAGTTTTCTGAGCCATTTGCTTTATTCCATTATATCCCAAAAACCAAAGAATAATTAGTCTTTGGCTCCAATTATGTCAGTATCCTAGTATTTAATAAAGACTTTCGCTCTATGACTCTATATGGCTACATTAGGAGAGTCGGATGTACATAACCCGTCACACGAAATTTCTAGAACTTAGAACAATAGTTACCGTTAAGGAGTCGACGAATGCCACGACAATTTTGGATTCACTAGCCAAGATCTTAGCTGCCTGCTCAGTGGACGTCACATTCTGAACTGTGAAGCCAGTCTTCTTCTTCAGCCAAGAGATAATTGCATCCCTGTAACGTTAACGCAAAGTTATTTATATCATACCAATCTCAGCAATCGGAAAAAAATGTGGAACATGAATTTTTTATTTTATTTTGGTCAGTGGTAAATTCAAGTTGAATATGGCCATACGAATTTGGGTATTGTCAGGCTAACATGACCTTTGGAGGTTGACTTGAGTTGGGTCGGGTTGGATCTTTTTTTGGCCGGGTTGGCATTTGAAGTTAAATTATTGTTCGGTCATCAAACGGGTCTAACCAATGTCAAGTCACGACTCACGGGTCACTTCAAGTTAAGTATTGGTTCGGGTCTAGGTGGGAATCTAGGCTAAGAACAGAATAATTAAGAAGACCAGCAAAGCAATGAGAGATTAGAACTCACTTGGTTCTTTCACCCTCGTAAGGCTTGTGTTGACCATCAGTGAAAAAGTAAATAGCAGGAAATCCGTCAACCTTGTAGTGATCAGCTAACTCAGTTTCAGAAATCGCATCGACCTTGGCGAGCACAACATCGAATCCTGCCTCCTTGAGCTCGGTTGCAGCAGCCGCATACTCGGGGGCAAGAGCCTGACAGTACTCGCACCATGGTGCATAGAACTGCACCATCACATACTTGGTCTCGTTGTTGACAGATGCACTGAAGTTTGTACCTGTCAGGACCAACACATCCTTTTCATCATATGTCGCAGCAGGAGCTGCATCGCGATTACCCCATGCTTTGAAGTCCTCGAAGCTAGGATCTGCATTACCAGGGATGTCGCCAATGGTTGTTTCGGTGCCTGAGGCGACAATGGAGAAGGCGACGAGGGAGAGAATTAGCAAGGGTAAGCTTTTCCTGGCAGCCATTTTTCTCTTCTGGCTGTGGAAAGAGTTTGACTTGCAGAAATTGTAGTTGCAGAAGAGAATTCATGGTGTATATTTACAAAATTATATAAATGAGATGCGAAACGAACGTGACGAGAAGCTGGACAACGTGAGAAGGACTTCAGGGAATAAACTTGATGCGCCCAATTATTGCACTGAACCACAACTTAGCACATTTGGAGGATTTTGTATGCCCATCGACTGAACTGGATAATGAAACGTCCTCGGAACCGTTCTATTATACTATCGATAATGGTCCCGTTATAAACCGTTCTCTATAACATACTAAGGAAAAAAACAAACACTTATATATGAACATCAAAAAGGGCTTCTAAAGGAACGAACCGTTACATAGCAAAATGATCCAGGGTTCCCATCCCCAATTATGAACCGAACCCAGATTCAACCTTCAGAAAATGTCCCAAATCCAACAAAACAAGACAACGACCATACCTGGATGTCTTCTACCGCAACAAGAAAAGTATGACGGGGAAAGGTATGAATCAATACGGCCCGACTAGAAAGAAACTCAGACCGAAACAACTGAAACCCGATTCAATTCACATACATACACCTGTGACGCGCTATCCTAGTAAATGAGTACAAGTATATTGCAATAATGTGAACCAACCAGATGCAATTTGTCAAACTAGATAGAACAGGGTTCTTGATCAAACAACTGACAACTAATTTAAATTTACAGATTATAATCAAGAAACAATCAATATAATACCGTTCAAAAGAAGTTACAGTATGATACTTGGTATGCCCGGAGCTATCCTTCTTGTGAAGGTGACACTCATTCTAAGATCCGGGTCTATGAGCAGAAGTTACATGCAGCCAATGTGTTCTTCATCAGAGAAAACTGCATCACCAGAAAGTGAATAAGCAATCAAAGTCATCCATATATAGTTCGAAAGCTATACACTAGGTGATTTCATCAATCACTATATATAACTATACATCGGAGAAGCTTTTCGGAGAGTGGGAATTAAAATGACCCCCCTAGACTGATATTATTCTCCCTTTGCTCTATTTTTACCTTTCCAATATTCATTGAAATCATGCATTTCTTCGATGAAGATTTCACCACTAACACAAAATTAATTGGTGAAAGAGGAAAAATAGGGTCATAAAGTGTTCTTGATAGTCACAACTGTAAAAGGTAATTATCTATATATCAAAGAAGCATCTGTATCGATAAAACTGATGGCAAGGAGATGTGTTCTTAAGTGAGAGTATATTGAGTACTAATGCTCTCATTTGGTTAAATCTAGCAATTAAAGCGTAATCATTCAACCGAAGATTGATCATCGAGATGGTTGTCTTATAAAAACTATTTATTCTATTGCAAGATATAAGTATTGATGCTCCTACATGCATTGCATACTCATTTGACCATGAGAATAGCACTGCTTTCATCACTCAAAAAGCAATTGAACATAAAAGTTAGGTTTGGCACTCTGGCATCATCCTAGGTTGGTGTGGCAGGAGACTCAAGAGCAGAGACGAAAGGCAAGAGGAAACCAGAGGCGACTATTTAAAGAAGTAGGAAGCGGTGGAGGAGGTGGATGGAGACGGGTAGAGAACCATTGGCTGCTCAGACAGCTAGTGGCTTTGCCAGCACGTTGGCTAGTTGAGAGTACAGAAGAGAGTGGGGGATGATGAGAGTGAGTGCAGAAGAGGAAGGAGGATATAAGATTGTTTCTTAAGGAGAAGGGTTTCATTTGGGAGAGTGGGATACAGAAGACTAGGGAAGTAAACAAAGAATTGAAAACTAAGAGAAAATATGACTCCATTTCCTAAAACCCACAAATACAGAACCGAACTAATGCCACATTTCCTCTAAACTATATTCCATAGAATAAACAAACCTTTGAAGAAGCTTATGAGAAATTTTCAGAGAAAGAATGGATATATTAGAGAGCCACCTTTAGTACCACCTATTCAAACGAATGTCAAAGGTCGCAGGTCACCTAGGTATCTACTGCGGATCTGTAATAAATAAGTTTTGGCAGTAGGCCAGTAGATGAAGTAATGAAAATCATCACAAATAACCTCATAGAATTTGAGATTGTTGAAGTTCGTGAAGGTGATGAAACCATAAGCCTACGGAGACACCACTAATCCATTCTTAAGAGACTGCTGCAAGGGATCACTGCTGTGAGGCTCCACAAAAGTCGATTTGAGTTTGGCCTGCCCTCAGCCAGTTATAAACTTATAACCATTAGAAACCGTGTATGCAGCTGACAAGTTGTTCCATTTTCCATTTACATACGCGGGTGCCACTTTGTCTTTTCTGGACCTTTGGAGAATAAACTCAGGGTGAACATTCAGGCTACTGATACCATCATATGGTGTTGTCAAAGAAGAACAAAGTCTAAGCTGCAGAAACAGGTGATTATGGTGTACGTCAGTCGACTAATCTACAATATTTGGATATACCAAAATACTTGTTGGAGGGAAATATGATTGTACAGCCACGGCAATTGGTCGAAAATGTTGTGAGTTCGGTTAAAAATAGAGTTTTAGCCACAACTTGTAGTCTTTCAAATGAGGATGGGAATTGGCTAAAACAATAAACTCCAGATAAGAGTGTTGGACTGTTGGTGTATCTGTAACTTGTGGGTGTAATAGAACAGCCACTTAGCTAGCTAGCCTTCTAGAAGGCAATGGCAAGGGCATTGTTGTCATTTAGTTAAGAGTATTACTTGGGGATCAATCTATCTAGGAGCTTATAAACAGGGAGTCACTAAGGAGCGTGAGGCCACTCGAACGTCCTCTACTATCGTTATTATGGCGCATTCACCACTAATCTACCAGTCTACCACCATGACTATCCTACTGTATCATCTCCTCTGTCTACCTATGTGAGTTCATAGGTGGGTTAGTTTCCCCCCCCCCCACCTGTACTTTTGAGCTTCTTATTTTCAGCACAAAAAAAAAGTCCATTTGAATGTGTGAGTTTGTGTAAACTCCCTTGATCGGGATTAATCCATTGAGTTCAATATATATCCGATATTACAAGGCTAATTATGGTAAATACAAATTATACAATTATAATACAAATATATACACTATCACTCCCCCGCAGTCGGAGCGTTAGCTGTGCGAACGCTCAAGCTGGAGCGAAAACGAACAAACAACGGTCGATGAAGTCCTTTCGTGAAGATATCAGCGTACTGATATTCCGCAGGCACATGCAAGACGCGGACTTCACCGATCTGAACACGCTCACGCACAAAATGAATATCAAGCTCAATTTGTTTCGTGCGTTGGTGTTGGACGGGATTGCCAGAAAGATACACCGCGCTGATATTATCACAATAGATCACAGAAGCACGATGTAATGGAATATAAAGCTCAAGCAGCAGATTGCGAAGCCACGAAGCTTCGGCAGCAGCATTAGCAACCCCCTTATATTCAGCTTCAGCACTGGATCGGGAAACAGTAGGTTGTCGTTTAGCTGACCACGACACTAAATTATCCCCAAGGAAAACACAATACCCAGAGGTGGAGCAACGAGAATCCGGACAACCAGCCCAATCAGCATCAGAATAAGCAGTTAGACCAGTGAGAGGTGAAGCCGATAAGAATAAGCCAAGATCCATTGTGCCCTGTATGTAGCGTATAATACGTTTCAAAGCCTGAAAGTGGGGCTCACGTGGATCATGCATGAAAAGACAAACCTGCTGAACGGCATAAGCAATATCCGGCCGTGTAAAAGTCAAGTACTGGAGCGCACCAGCGAGACTACGATATAGCCCGGGATCGGAAACGGCACGACCAGCTGAGCCACTAAGCTTTGAGCCGACTTCAACAGGAGTCGCAACCGGTTTGCATTTAGACATAGAAGCACGAGCAACAATCTCCTGAGCATACTGCTTCTGCGATAGAAATAAGCCATGCTTATCACGAGTAACCGTTATGCCCAAAAAATGATGAAGAGTACCAAGATCTGTCATAGAAAACTCTCGTGATAGGAGGTCAATAAACCGTTTCAAAACCGTATCAGATGAAGCAGTAAGAACAATATCATCGACATAAAGAAGGAGATAAGCCATATCAGAACCGGAGCGATAAGTAAACAATGAGTTATCACAAATGCTGCTTTTAAAACCACAACGAACAACATATGCCGCAAACCTGTGATACCAAGCCCGAGGGGCCTGCTTAAGGCCATAAAGAGACTTTTTGAGTCGACAGACATGTGAGGGCCGAGCAGGATCAGAAAAACCTGGGGGCTGATGCATATAGACAGTCTCGGTAAGGTCACCATGTAAAAAGGCATTCTTGACATCCAACTGATGAATGGGCCAAGAACGAGATGCTGCGATGGTGAGAACAGTGCGGATCGTAGCAGGTTTAACCACAGGGCTAAAGGTTTCATCACAATCAATACCAACCTGCTGAGACTTGCCGTTAGCAACAAGGCGCGCTTTATGGCGCTGAAGAGTCCCATCCGAATTATATTTATGACGAAATAACCACATGCACCGAATGACTGGGGCACCGGATGGACGAGGTACCAACTCCCACGTGTGTGTGCGCTGTAAGGCATCATACTCATCGGTCATGGCAGCTTTCCAGTTGGGGTCCTGAAGGGCGGAAAGGTGGGATTTCGGGAGGGGTGAGATGGAGGTAACCGTTTGGGTATGGAAACTAGAGGGTGCCTTAGGTTTAAAAATGCCATTTTGGGAACGGGTAGTCATGGTCCGAGGTGGTGGAGGTGGTGGTGGTTTGGGGACGGATGTGGTAGAACCAGTGGTATGGGCAGGGGGAGAGACACGACGGTGAGGAGGCGTGTAGCGAGGAGTCTGGGAGGATGGGGAGGGAGAGGTAACAGGTGAGGTGGGTTCACGAGGGCGGCGGGTGTATACAGCCCCGAAACGGCGAGGTGGGGTAGGTGGGGCTGCCGTGGGTGAAGCGGGATAGGTGAAAGCACCAGGGAAAAGGAGGGGATTGGGTATGGGGTTAAGGAAATCAAGATTGGGGGGAGGGGTGGAGGGATTAGCAAAGGGGAAGACCGACTCGTCAAAAGTAACGTGGCGAGAGATGATAAGTTTATTGGTGGAAATATCAAGACACCGGTAACCACGTTGGTTAGGTGGAAAACCGAGAAAGACACAACGGGTGGAGCGAGGAGACAATTTGTTGGGTGCTTTGGCAGAAGTATTGGGGTAACAAAGACATCCGAATGTACGGAGATGGTCATAGGTGGGTTGACGAAGGTAGAGAGCGGAAACGGGTGATCGGAAATGGAAGGTTTTGGAAGGGAGAATATTGTGGAGGTAGGTGGCCATATGAATGGAATCCACCCAAAAACGAGGTGGGAGAGAAGCGTGCGAGAGAAGAGTACGGGAGATGTCGTTGAGACGACGTATCATACGTTCAGCTTTCCCGTTTTGAGGAGAAGTTTGGCCACACGAGAAACGAAACACAAGCCCCTTTTCGGAGGCAAAAGTGTGGAATGGGGTATTATCAAATTCGCGGCCGAGGTCGCACTGAAAACATTTAATTTCTTTTTCAAATTGAGTGCGAACAAAATTACGAAATTGAAGGAATTTACCACGAACTTCAGATTTAAACTTAATCGGGTAAATCCAAACGAAATTCGTATAATCATCTAAAAGGAGAAGATAGTAACGATAGCCGGAAGGGCTAGACACAGGAGATGTCCATAAATCACTATGAATGATATCAAAGGGGGACAAAGTGGCTGAATGTGAATCAAAAAACGGCAATCGAACGTGTTTGCTAATTTGACACGAATGACAGAGATTTGAGCACTGCTCTTTATTACAATAAATATAATTTCTAGAACGTAAAAAAGATAAGATATTTTCGCCAGGATGTCCGAGTCGGCTATGCCAGACGGATGGCGAAAGGGTCACGAAAGATATAGGCTGAAGCAGCTGAGATGACTGGGCTTTGGATGCATCAGTAGTGGTGATGGGGTAGAGCTCTCCGGGACTATTACATCTCATGAGTTTCCTCCCCGTAATCAAGTCCTTCACAGAAAAACCAGTAGGGTCAAATTCGACAGAAACATTATTATCAGTGGTGAACTTACGAACAGACACAAGGTTTTTAATAATGTCAGGAACAACTAGGGTGTCTCTAAGGTGAAGGGAACGGGAGGGGAGGTTTATAGTTTTAGTTCCGGTGCCTTTAACTGGAATAGAGCTACCATTACCGACTAAAATAGAACGAACAGAACTTGAATTAAGAACGGTACCGAGAGTACCTGCATCCGATGTTAGGTGGGAGGTAGCACCTGTGTCCATGTACCACGAGTCATCAGGGACGTTTAATGTTAATGAATTGTACGCCTCGGCTATATCATATGGCTGTAAATGCTCGACTGTTGGTGTCACATAAGCCTGACCCTGTCCACGACCATAAGCAGGGGGGGCAGATCGCGGGGCAGATCGCTGAGAGTGCTGGGCAGAGCGTGGTGGAGCAGGGGGCAACCATTGAGGGGCGGCCGGAAAAGGGCATGGTGGGATGCCCCACCATGGATACCACGGAGCAGGCGTCGTGGTTTGATACCCACGACCAGCGGGTAGATCAGGGGTGGGTGAAGCATGAACGCCGCCTTGCTGGGTGTTGCGGTTGGGTTGTCCTCGTCCCCGACCGCGACCGGACTGACCACCTCGCCCAGTTGTGCGATGTCCACGGCCCGATTGCCCTCCACGGCCAGAGTTCACGTGGTTTTGATCGGAGCGCGTGGAATCGGCAAGGGCGGCCGTGCCCTGAGAGGAGAACGACGGGGATTGATTGATCCGACGCCGCTCGCCGTGCCTCAACTGCCGCCGTGCAGCTTCGAAGTCCGGCATCGTCTGGTGAAGGATCGATGCGACAACGTCGTATTCTGGAGGTAAACCATTTACCAATTGAATCACCATTCGATTGTCATCGACAGTAAATCCGAGAGAATTGAGCCGTGTTGCAAGCGATTCCAATTGATCACAATAATCCTCAACATCTTCACAATCCGTCAATTTGAGATTAACGAATTTGGTCTCAAGGTAAGCCGCTCGGGATCCTTTATTGTCGTTGAATTGCTTCTTGACATGATCCCACACGTTCTTCGCCGTCTTACCAGATTTCATGGCGGAGCGGCGGAGTTCGGGGGTCATGGTGGCAAAGAGCCATTGACGGACCAACGAATCCATCCGTTTGTTAGTGGCGGCGTCGGTAGTGGTGGGAGCGGCAGCACCGGTGATGTGGTGGGTGAGGTCGTGAATTTCCAGGTGAAGTTCGAAATGATCGGCCCATTCATCATAGTCATCGGATTTGAGATCAAGGGTCACAGGTATGACACTCTTGATGTTGGTGATGGCAAACGCCGGGTGGACGGCTTTGCCATTTTGGTTGTTATTGTTATTTTCAGTGCCGCCAGCCATGGTGGCGCACGAAATTCAGCAAGCACGGTAGTGCGGGAGCGGCACCGGGGGCTGCTGATGTAGGGTTTTGGTAAACCTAGCCGGATACCATGTGAGTTTGTGTAAACTCCCTTGATCGGGATTAATCCATTGAGTTCAATATATATCCGATATTACAAGGCTAATTATGGTAAATACAAATTATACAATTATAATACAAATATATACACTATCAGAATGTTTAAATGAAGTGGCAGTTGTAATCAAGTATGCGTGTAACTTATCCGCCTAGCTCCAATCAAGTTTATACTTTTTATGTTGTCACTCGACAACAGCAGGGAGTCAGAAACCTCAAACAGATGAGCAGCTAATAATGCCTATTTAACTCTTACTCCTTCACGATTAATCTCAGAACTCGAATGATTTTGAAGAGTGGAGAATTTAGCAACTTCACAAATATGACACATGTTCCACACTATTGAATGGCTGCGACTGCTTTTCTTTTTCTACTTTCCTTTAAGGCTCTAACAACTTTTTCTCCAGAGTAGAAAGCACGCCATTCCTGGATAATGTTTCCTTCACATCATACCAACACATTCATCACCAGATTTACTATCTCTGCCCTCATTTTCCCAGTAACCTAGACATGCACATAATAGCTCCCTAACACATGTCTTCTTTGACTCGGTTTCAGTTAATTGTATATATGACCGAGCTGAATCATTCTGATATACCAACTGGCCTCAAAAGAAATCTATTCTCCACACAACAACATTCTCACAAAAGTACACCTGTTCTCAAACATTATGTCATAGCGTAAGTCCTTATGTTCAGAATCTTATCCTACCTCAAGGACTACCAGACATCATAATGCTCTCCCTTAATGTTTCCAATTACAGGCCATTTGGTTCACTATCTGACTTTGGGTTGGAATCAAGATTGGGAAAGATTTGAAATGGGGTTAGAACTTAACCTAATACCTTGTGTTTGATTTAGTTTTAGGATGAGTTTTTCACCCCATTCCTATTGCTTGGTCTATTTAGAAAGCAAATAGATTACCAATTCACCATCAGCAAAGAAATGCACAACAACGATAGAACATATAACCACAGAATCGCACACATCATCAGATTCATCCCATCAGAATATTAGATTCCTTGTGACCATACACATAACTGAGTGCTGACAGCAGAATAGCAGATAAGCCATGATTTCTGAAATGTAAATATACTCTATACATTCATGATGGCAGACTTCCTTAATTGAAATACAGAAACAGATCAAGCCCCCGACTACATCCTCAAATTGTTTTCTATGATACAAAGATATTCCCCCATTACAACCCCACACACACAGCTTCCACAGTAACAAAAATGGCGAGGGCACACATTCATGAAGCTAATACTGAAAGATGAGGAATTGATGACAGAGGTTATGAAGGCGTAATCCCAATTATCAGTTGCCGCTTATAGTGGTAGAGTACCACATCCTAAGTTCCGCAATTGCCACATTCAGAAGAACCTCACAAAACCATGAGACAACACGGCCTTTCGGGTTCACACAAGAGTCAGGGGGGATGGCCGGAAGGGAGATAATTGAAAACCCAATTCCACAGGGTTTATGGGACAATCATGGATTCACGGAATAGGGTTTATAGGGCTATACATGTACCTAATTAATCCGAATTCCTAAACTCGATTCATGGAACCAAACTCCCCCAATATGTCTGTCTTCCCTAAAAGTTTTCGACTTTCGTACATCCCAACCAATTTCTTCAAAGATACTACTACTCTACTAGTACCCTTAAAACATCTAAAATCCGAACATTTCACAGTAATATGCTAACCCACTCTATTGATCTCAATTCAATCCTAAATTCCTTTCACCATAATCATCATCACAACTAAACAGTTTGCGAAATTAAAACCGAGAACTCGAACACGACCACAGAAACAATATCTATATCTTGTAGTAGAAGCTATTGAGCAATTTATCCTCAATTCTAATCACAATTTATCCTCAATACAATCATCGCATCATCACAATTAAACAGCACGCGAAATTAAAACCGATAACTCGAACACGACCACAGAAACAATAACTAATATCTTGTAGTAGAAGCTATCGAGCAACAACGAGGAAAATTAAACAGAATTGCGTAATTCAACAGCAATAAAATAAGTTAAATAAATCGGTATAAAAAAAAGAAGCGAACCTCCGAAGCAGAAACAGCAAGAGAAAAGCAAGAGAAGTTCACGGCAGAAAGACAAAGGGCCGTAAACGTCAGATTGACGCTTTTGGTGTTTCTCGCTACTGACACGATCAACGGTTCTCAAGTAATCACGCTTGAAGGAATCCCGAACCTTCGAAGATGGCCATAGATGCATCTCGTGTGCTAACGGTAACCTTCTACTTTTGGAAAGGTTGCGGTTTGAGACCAGAAATGGTGGTAATTTTGGAAGGAAATGAGGGAAAGGCTTTAGTTTTTTTGGTGAAGAAAGAAGAGGCTTGGAAACTTGTATGACTTGCTTTCAAGTGAAAAGTCAAAGATTGGAATTGCTCCCCAGGTCAATGGTGAATAGTGTTGAGTCTGTTGACTGATATGATAATAATGAGTTAAGTCATCGAGCGAGTAAGTTAAGATTGCCTGAATCGTTAAAACAAAGTTGTGGGAGAGCAATACAAGTGTTGTGATGCTAGGCAAAGCGGTGGAGTACCGCGCCCTTGGTGGTTAGAGTCCAGTAGCCGAGAGCATCACTAGCTAGCTTACGGTCTAAACGGAGTAGCATGGAACACGTGGAATCCCGTGTGAATCAGCAAGGACCACCTTGCAAGGCTAATAGTCAAGACTCTATAAGAGTAAGCTTTGAGTGACATAAGTTTACTAGTTATATCATGAATTATAAGTTTTAAGGAATATTAGTAGTCAAAATCTGTTTGGTAGATATTCAACCACTCGTTTAACTTTAGTATACATGGTTGTTCTTAAAGTCTACAACTTTCGAACACGATGAAATCACACACCATGATGTTAAGAGTTAAGGACGGTCTCATAACGGTTAAATACGGAGAGCTGACAATATCTTTTACAAGATGTATGGCGGGTTTTTGCCTTGAAGGCTAAGTGATAACAATTGGGCCCAAAAAGGAACAACTCCAAGTAATTTGGGTTGGGTTGAGACGACGGTGGGCCGAATTCTTATAATAGCCTATCCACCAAATGTTAAATTTGTTCTTTAAGTTGCTAATTTGTCAAAATGTTTAATTAGGTTTGGGCAATACCCTACATTAGTACATTGTACAGTTATCCACATAAATTTATCTTTCAAGATTGTATAATTGTGCATATGCCACAAAGTATGGAGCATGATGTCTGTGATTTTAAGTAAATGTGATGTCTCGACTCAGTGATGTATTTCTTTCTTTCATTTTCACACTTCATAATTTTTTCCTCTATTTTCTTTCATTCTAATATCCTCTATCTTATTTTCAATTTTTGATCAAGTTTAACCTCAAATTACTACCTACTACATTACATGGGCAACATGGCTAATGGGTGATAAAGATATTTTTTTTTTAATAAATACACATAAATTGTCACTCATCCAAAATTTATAATGGTTCATCAAATATATCACATGCATATGGACGGATTACTTTCACATGTTCAAAGGATCAACACAACTTTATAATCCTTACCACTAACATTTGTACTAGGTATCAATGATGGTTGAAATCACATTCGACTTTACATCATTTAATTTTACCATTTCTTACCTTATCTAAAATTTCTCAATTCCTTTACTCCAATCGTTTACAACCTGATGCACTCGAGAGTTCAATGTAGAATGTAATAAAACATCGATACATTTCAATTCTAAAATCTCAATGCATGCTCTCTCCATGCATCCATTCTATCAGAGTATTATTTCTTTCATATCGTTTGCATTTCTCATACATATCCAAGTTAAACGTAAAATGATTGAGTTTTCCTACCTAGTGGGTGTCATCGAGCTGAATTCAATCATAATCTATATACTCCGTATGAAAGATTTTGCACACTTGCAAAGAAGAACTCTCCATATTCAGGTCATCGTCATGAGCGTGGTCCCGAGAAGCAGTGTCTTTTTGACCTGGATTGACCATATTACATGATTCCACAGCTACCAATGAGAAAAAAGAATAATGTGAGTCACGTAATAACGAAGCTCCCTCTTTCCTCATGATCGCGCACAGACCAGAGAATACATGCTGGTGCAGTGGTCCACTCTATTTTTATTCTTCTTCAAGTTTTTACTTAGTAAGATTCGCATGCCGCAACCCTCTTCTTCTAAACAACAATCGTGTACTTCACACTTTTCCCCTTTTTCTTTCCCCAAAAGACAGTCAAAACACACTGCATTTTGCTACACTTCTTGCCTATGTGTATGAGCAACGTTATAGGTATATTTCATGTATTTTCTAGGTCCTAGGTCATCTTTTGTTGCATTCACCATGTTAGAGATTCACATGTTGGATTGAGTTCGATTTTTATAACTCCTTTACATGTGATGTGAGGTTTTGATACGTATATGACCGGGACTGTTCATTCATTCATATATACAAGGTACATCGATTCGACTATACACTTATTATAAGTATCTAACCCGTCCAATTGCAATCAAGTGGCCCAAGTAAACTTAATCATCACGATGACATAACCATAGGATACCATGTCAAAAACACAAGAATAACCTGATTCGATGCTTTCAAAGAAAAAAAAAAAGTTTGGCTCCATTCGAGTTGATCTGAGTACGTAGAAGTTACCACCCACAAGGAGAAGAGAATATTAATATTTCATGAATTTCGTGCCCCATAGTGAAATCTCATCTTAAAACAAATTAGACAATAATCATCGGAAAGTAATTCATCAATGTAGACATTTTTCTTAATTAGCTGTTTCAACAGACAAGTATGTGAAATTAGGTCAAAACACTATAACAAGTGTAACTTCTGATCCCATCTTGTCTTTACGACGCGTCACGACAAGTGACGCAATCAACTCACCTATTGAACAATTTAATAAACATTCTTACATACGATAAAGCTCAAACTCGAAATTGCATTTAGAAAAACCAACCCACTAACAGCTTTTCCCAACGGCCAAATTGATTAAGCCCCCTTATCATTGGACTGTTATATTGAA
The DNA here is from genome assembly GCA_963457585.1 of Spergularia bocconei. Classification (NCBI taxonomy): domain Eukaryota; kingdom Viridiplantae; phylum Streptophyta; class Magnoliopsida; order Caryophyllales; family Caryophyllaceae; genus Spergularia; species Spergularia bocconei. The sequence continues at coordinate 5,092,956 of OY734951.1, read as the reverse complement.
GTGAGTACTCCATATATTATAAAAATAGGTCTGTCCATCCATACATTTTTGTCCAAGACTGCAATTTGATGGATTAGGTTAGTAGCATGCTGAAGAAGTTTGTCACATCCACTGATATTGTAGTATCCACGAAAGAATATTTCATTATTTAGTCCAAAAGTTTTGGTGGAGAAGTGGTATACCAGCTATCAAATCATAAAGTATACGTACCAACATTTTTATTTTAAAAATTATATCTTGTAAATCCCAACCACGTACAAAACCCTTTTTTTAGACAACTTCCAAAGGAATACTTGCTTGAACCACTTTCTATATGGTTATGGGTGTAAAGTAATTAACCATGCATAATGATGCATAAACTTTTTGACTTACATAGTGAAAGAAGACAATTTGAAAGAAAACGAAAATAATAAAGCATGCTAACGGAAACATAATTTATATTCATCCCCTATTGAGTTGCGCTCGAGCATGCTTAAATTTAATCAAATGTGATGATGCATAAACTTTTTGTCTTACATTTTAATGACAAGGAATAGCATGCCAACGGAAACATAATCAAGGGAGTAGAGCATACTCCCAAATAAGTCTATTTTACATCCTTTTAACTTTAGGAGTACAAATATGCTCGGTAGCTAAGGGCTAGTTCAATATTATCAGTGTCGTTCTCTTTTTTTGGTTTTTGCATTCTTGAAGTTAATTGAATTATTACAAACCAACTTATGAAAAACTAGTTGATTATATAAATAGTAGCTATGTGCGAAATGAAAACTGATAACAGTGTAATAAATTCTTTCTAATTTTCAAAAATATGATTTCGGTTTAAGAAAAAAATATAAACCAAAAACCATATCAAACAAACTCTAATTAACTTTAAATAATGTTTTGTTACTCAACGATTTTGACTGTAAACTCAAAGATTTTAAAGTTATATTAGATGTTGGATTGAAATTCCGAAATTCCAGGACGTTGGAAAATAATCATACCATGTATGTATGGGCTCCTAATACTAAAAGGATAACTCTATGGTGGAAAATTTTCTAGTTTCCAAAACTACTGCATTTCGATATTGATGCACCCTTTATAGAACTCTTATTTCTCAATAATTTTGAAGAATAGTTTATACGCTCAATGCTTTCAATAAAAAAAATGTCAAATGATTTCCGTTCTAAAAATATAAGATAATTTTTTATTAAGGTAAATCCGAAAGAAATGCATTAGGGCCTCAGGTGTAATGAGGGAAAAGAAAAGGAAAAAAAGAAGAAGTAACGTAAAAAGTTAAGATCAACCCAATGACCTCTGGTTATTGTGTATGAGACAGGTAGAATAATCCGAGTCTGCCCTTAATTTAAGCATACATAAAAAGTTAAAGGCTCCTTCCATTTGGAGAGGGATCATTAATTGAGTGTAATTCATTTCTAAGTGTTTTTTTTTTTTTAATTTCTATGTTTTGTGCAAGTCGTTTGTGAGACCTAAACTAGCATTTTTGCACTCCACTTGTGTCCAAAGCAGATAAACCCAGTTACATGGTGACATTTGATCGTTATTCCGTGAATAAATCGATCTATTACCACTGCCCTTCATTCCTTTACTATTTTAAGTCAATGTGCATCTACAAATCTAACGTTTACTTTGTCAATAAAAAAAGACTCTATAATAAAATTAGAATTGGTAAAAGTGAATTGGATTTGATCTAGGGCCCTTATTGTAGCAAAGGTTCGTATCAAACGACTGGGATTCTCAAATTACAAATAACTTATAATTCAAGATAATGCTAATATAAGTACATGCACATATTAAAATCCGCTTTTTTAAGAGTGACATATCTCAACTTTAGACATCCTCTATTATTTTCTTATGAAGCTCAAGGTGCATGGCTCTACTCTTCTACTCCGTATTATATATTCTGTCAAAATAAGTCACCATTATCACTGGATTTGAGAGATAAACGCAAAGAAGAACATGTTTGTTATGAACAATAAATCTACAGTAGAGAAAAAGATCAGATTGTCACCAAAGATCGCAACATTTTTCCCTCCACGTTTAACTATCTCGCACATCTTCTATAACTACTTTACTTACATCGCATCTCTCTCTTGAAGACGGAATAATGTAGACTATATGCATGAATTCAAGGTCATACAACTATACTTACGAAGGGGTCGTTATACTCCACAAAGATTCATCAAGTCTATATATTACTCCGTATTGAGGATAGTAATAATAAGGCTAAGCAGAACGAATGGAGCTAGAGTGAGCCCTTATTGAACATTTATGTCTACTTTAGGTTTGGTGTTTTACTTGTCCTCTTGTTTAGTGTTTCTTAGCTAGCCATGGACTTCATTATGAAGCTGTCTTTTCTTTATACTTTACCCCAATCTAGGTTATACACCCTTTGCTCGTTTACAAAATAACTCTTTTGATTTAAAACAAATGAGTATATAATGAGAATTTGAAATTTGATCAAGGAAGAAGTATTTACGTAAGTAATGTCATTGGAGAATGTCTGATGCCATGAAAAACTATTCGCTTATTAATTAACAAGTGAATTTTTAACTTCGGTAAACCTCTATTTATCTAATCGAAAGATCAATCTTACATCTTTATTTTAGTTGTATACGCTATCTTATCATTTAGGACTATTATTTACCATTATACTTAAGAAAAACGAAAAAAAAAGAGAAATATATACTTTTCTTTTATCGAAAAATGTTAGTATGGAATTGTCAGTGTTTCACTCTCGGTTTAAACGATTAGTTTGAGTATGATTGAGTATGACCATCAATTTATTTTTCTAATTAATATCACTGTTCTTAAAAGCTTACTTGTCTCACAAACAAATCGACAATGTCAAAAGATTTACAGCAAAATCATTATTCTTTGTCTAATATCAGCTTTTTCTAATGTTAAACAACTTTAAATTAACGACAATAACTTCTCCCCACTTTTAAAGATGCAACTTATAATTTTTTTTTAATCTAGATGAAAACAAAGAGTAGAAAAATACAACATATTGAAATGTGATTTGGTTAATTGTTATAATTATCTCAATGTCAATATGTCAAATTTATCCCTCTAACTTCACAAATAACGGAAAAAATTATACTATCTTGATTTTTTATAATTAATTAATCAAAACTAATATCACGGCTCACAAGCATAAGGCATGATGGATTCCTTACCGAGGATGAAAAACAACGCATGCTCTGCATTAATCTGTAAAGTGTTATAACTTCTATGTTGTTTCTCTGCCGCATGAAGATCTTTTTCCTTTACCCTCTTTCTTCACATGTACTCAACTTACTGGCCACTTCTTCAAAACTTTGACCTAATTATCTTTCTTTCTTTCTACTTGTTTCTTCTACTTTTTTTTTCCTTTGATGATTGCAAAATTACCAAGTACTTAAACCAAAATCATATATATGCATGCGCACCACACTAGAATTTTATGTGCATCAATAACAAAATAAAAGACGAAAATTTTGACATGATGATGCAAAAAAGAATTATGGTGTACTAAATTTAGTGTAACACGTTACCGTTTATGAGGAAGAAAATTGTCACCAAATGACAAAAATATTTAATAAAACAAGGTTTACTCTCAATGACATTGAAATTCAGCAAACATATTCTACTTTATTGATAATAAGTTTTTGACAAATGCATACGTTAATAATCAATTGCGCAAAAAGAAACACATGTAGACATGTAATAATGTAACAATTGTGTCAATTACGCGATCAATGATATCATACAAAAAAATATCAATGTTACTACGAAGTAGGAATATTATTATACCTTTATATATGTCTTGTACTAATCCTTCAAAAACTCTTGCAGGCTTACATCAATTTCATAGCCCAACCACAGGAATCTTCTCATACAAAAATCTGGTGAAAAAACAAAAGTACAATCCAAACAACTAACAAAAATAAAATTAAGAGAGAATTTGCTTCCGTGGAAAACGAAAAATTCGTGAAAGTGTTGGAATGTGCTTCTAAAATCCAACGGACAATTTTAATAATACCCTACAATCATGCTTCTTCATTTTTGTTTCTTTACCATTTCAAGCTAAGAATATACGCGAAAATGCCAAATTATAAAACAAAAAAAAAAAAAAAAACATGGATGAAATTTGTAGTAGTAAATGGAAGGAGTACTTATGCTTGGCTCCTCATACGCCATCCACGGAGGCCATCGATAATCCGGTGTGCTCTGCGTATGGCATACAGGGAGCCAGGCATATACATACATTACACATTTACACTATACACTAAATTATACCGTTAATAACAACATGTCGGAAAATGCAATTTTTGACGTAATAATTCCATTTCTTCACCGAAAGATGAGATCATAATTCATAAATCTTGTTTAAAGGTTAGGAAAATGGAGGAGGAGAAATATAAAGTGAGGTCGATGAGATGGGATGGGATGGAAAATATGGGATGGATAGGGTTTGTTTGTTTGGTAGGTTATGTTAGTGATATGAAAAGAAATCTAGTAGAAAGGAAAGAAATGGTAAAAACATGATCAAAAAATAAAACCCCACAAAAGATATATCATATCATATCATATCATATGCATCCCTACAATACATAATAATACTCCATATATATATCGTAAAGATTACGACTCATCTCCATTCCATTATTCCACCATAACCTTTTATATATATGATGATGTTGATTACAGTTTGTGGGTGTTGTTTGGAGAGATGGAGAAGTGGGGTTAAAGAAAGAAAATATGGGGGAACCAAAGTATAGAGATTCTGACCAGCCAAACACGCCCTTGTGAAAGAAGCTAAATATAGAGACAGAGACGAGTGAGTGAGTGAGTGAGTGAGTGAGTGACGACCCAAACAAGCCGGGAGAGTAAGTAAGAAGGAAGGAAGCTTGTGGTAGAATTTTCTTTATTTTTTTGTTTAAAATTATGTGGTGAGTTTGAATGGGAAATGATGATCTTTTATTCTGGGTCGTAAAGCAAATGCCTTTGCTTTTCTAATTACTGAAACCCCATTTGTCCGGGAGCGCTTGGATGACATAGATTCCTCCCTTTCTCTCTCCTCTCACTTCCCTCCACTTTTTTCTAATAAAATAATGAAAAGGAAATTGTCCATAATATAAAAAGGAGAATTTGTAATAATAAAAATGGGAATATTATTATTATTTTTTAAAATAAAAAAGAATGTTATTAGATGGAAAAGCTGTAAGATAACATAATTATCTCATCTTTATTATACTTTTTCTTTGTTTGAGAGCTCTTTCTTTCTTTACATCAGCTTTGATTTGATTCACTTTCCTTTTCTTTATTTAGCTTGTCTTCCTGCTTTTTTTTTATTTTCTTTAGATATATACTACTGTACATAATGTGCACTCTTTAAATCTTTAGCATTAAGATCTTTGCTTTTTTTTTTTCAAAGACAGATCAAATACCCCTTTCCACAACTAAAGAGAGTCAAATTTTGGTTGTCAATTGTCTTGGACTACTCTTTTTATCGTATAATGTACTCCGTATACGTACAATAATCTTATAAGATCAGATCAAATAATTAGTTTGTTTTAAGTCGAATTTAGCCAGCTTAATTCAGTATGAGTACATCAATTGGTCCAAGTTAACTCGGTTTAGATTAATGTTGTTGTTATTGTCACTTCATTCGTTTTCGATGATAATTGTTCACCTGTATCGAAGCACAATTACAAATTAGTGTTATCGTGTATTAGTGTAGTATGTTTAATGCAAATATCCAATTGTTGAGTTTGGTAAATTACAATCATATTCATTAAATATTATATATGTTAACACGAAAATCTAAACTTTATGAGCTAAGTGTAAACGAAAATTCTACGGTCATTACCGCTAGTGGTAATTACTATAAGGAAATATTATTTTAATAAGATTTATTATTTTTCAATATTAATTTATAGATAGAATTTCTATCATTTATATTATAAAAATTTACAAAATCAAGTACATGTTTGGCTTAAACATCATACGGAGTATTAGAATTAGGTTAAATTAGTCAATCAAATCCACATGCAACCCCAATTCATGAGATTTTCCCAACCCACGGCTGCTACATGCCCTAATTCATGAAGTCTTTCCCCTCCCACTTATGATTCAGCAATTGATTGCCAACACCCCCCCCCCCCCCCCCAACCGAATTAAGTCTTGTCTCACATTTTAATCACCCAGCAAAGTCATTCAGACGCTTTTAGTTACTTGTTTGCTTGATTTGTCGAGATATTTTGCGACAAGAGATCAACTAAGCTGATTACCCTTGTGGTCATGTAAATTAAATCAATTTCATAGAATTAAAAATTATGAACATAAGAAAAGCCATAACTATACGCCATTGATACATAAGAATAGTCATAACTATACGCCATTGATACAGAACATGAAAAGCGTCATACACGTAAGGTAGCAATTTAATTAAAGATTTATTATTTCCTAATTGAATTCCAAACGCATCACAGAAAAATGTATATTAAAATCTAATTTTTAATCCACAAAATTAATTTAACATAATTAAAAATTTCATTACAATATTAATTTAATAACTAATTTTATTAAAAAAAAAAATTTCATTATGGTGATTACCACAAACGGTAATGACCATAGAGAAGTGTAAAATTAGTTAAATGGTAGGTATAAAAGGAGGATATGAGAATCAAAGTTAGTGGTCGTTTGGTTCATGTAGGAATTTAATTCCTACATGAAGTTACATATCACATGAATTTAATTCCTGTGTAGAATTCATGTGAATTCGTTTAAATTTGTTTGGTAGACATCAAGGAATTTGGATTTCCCATGAATTAAATTCCAACATCTTGTTTGGTTGCACCCATCCAATTCCCTTATTTTTATTTTTTAATTACTATTATATCCCTTAATAATAGTGTCTATCTAATTATTTGGGGGCAAATCTGTAATTTTTGAAGAAAGATGATGGAGGAATTAGAATTACCGAGGGGGAGTTGGTAAGCAAATTCCACCATTATGTGGGAATTTCATTTTCCCATGTAATTTCGAATTCCCCCACTTTTTAAAATTATGGGCAACCAAACAACCCGGAGAATATGTAATTCGTGGGATTTTGGAATTCATATGTTTTAAAAGGGCAACCAAACGACCACTTAGCCTAGTGGTTAATTAGTAAATTAGTCTCTCTGAGGGTTGTCGCGAGTTCGAATCCTCATATCTCACCGCCCCGCAGCATTAGTTGCTCCAGCGTACCAAATAAAAAAAAGGAGGATATATCAAAGTGGATGAGGGGGGATATTGCGGGAAACTCATAAACTAAGGGCATAATTGTATTTGAAAAGTAGTTTGATCGATCACAAAGGATACAAGTAATTTACACATTAATACTCGCCCTAAAAGGAGTTGAGCCAGTCCACAATGTGTAGCGAGCTGAGTTATAGTAATAATACTAGTTTGCGTGCCCGTGCCGCGCACGGGCTCCCTATTTGTATCATCATACTTGTTTCACTCAAAAAAAACGTTGTTGGATAATTACATTGTACACAAAACTGTCACATGTTGAACATTATTTGACGTATGAAAAAAATATAGTTTCGCTATGAATTTATAAGTGTCAGCTATTACTTAATTAAAGAAACATATGATTGTACACATACGCAATCATCTTACCAAGAGAAACATATTTCGTTTAGTAAATTACATCATTATCTTTATATAATTTATTGAGCACCTTTAAAAAAATTTAGTAAAGTCATTGACTATATACATAATTCTGTTAATAAATGTCATGTTTCCGATTCTAACTTTTAATCCAAGTTTTTCAACAATAAATTATCACACGGAATATTAAGTATTAAAGGGAGAACTTTATAATCAATTTTAAGAATAATAACTAACTTAAAGACTTATACTCCCTCCAATTTTGAAGATGATGTTGCATTGTAAATGTCATGTATTGACCCTTATTTAATGTACGAAAAAAATGCACTTTGGTAGCGACATTATAAATGTAAACGAATATTTATTCGAGCCTATTATATAGTCACCGTTTCAAAGTATTATTTAGTCTAATTGTTTGCATCAAAGGTGACATTATGCGAGAAATACAAAAACTCGACGTGGTAGAACATGAATCAACTCAATCCTATTCATGAACCCCTATTCATGAGTTCATGACCAATGCTTCATGACAGAATAATGTTAAACCTGAACTTGATTTCGATTATTATAAGAGAATGTAAAATTTTAAAAAATATGAAATAATATGTAATTTTCAGTCATTATTTCTAATTTTCACTCATTATGTACCATTTTATAGTCATTATTTATTTCCAGTCACTATTATTGTTTAATTTTCACTCATTATATCTCAAATTTCACTGATTATTATATACCACTTTAGAGTCATTATTTATTTTCAGTCATTGTTAACCAATTTTCGCTCATTATTTCTCAATTTTCACTAATTATTTTCCAATTTTCACTCATTCTATACCACATTATAGTCATTACATATTTTCACTCATTATTTCCCAATTTTCAGTCATTATTTCCCAAATTTCACTCATTATTTCTCAATTTGCACTCATTATTTCCCAATTTTCACTCATTATTTTATCTCAATATTGTTCATGCGTGAACAGTAAACCGCGGGGTACGTAGCTATAGGTACCCCCGGGGTACCTGATAATTTGTGGTCAAGAAGCCAGAGCGAGAGAGAAGAGCAAATTGTATCGACAAATTCGAGAAAAGAATCTCATTGTATGTTTAAAAACCAAAAAACATTGAATTTAATTCGAGATGATGCGATCAAATAAATTTTAGTAACCATGCCCAATGAGGATCTAAAAAAAATTAACATTTCAAAAAAGTTACCCTATATATAATATATACCCAACTCGATAGCAACCCGAACCAAAACCGACTCAATTCGACATGCCATTAACTTAATATGATCTAACCCGGTCTGACCATATATTCCTAGAAAATCAAGGGGGAAACTATAATCATATAAGCAAACGAAACATTTGAAAAATATAAACAATAGTAGTCAAGAGAATCCAAAAAAAGGAGAAAATAAATTCTGGTCAAACTTTTACATCATATTCATTTATTAATTCTTTTTTCTGTACAAAATTATCATAGTTTCTTCACTATACTCTAACATAGAAGAAAAATTATACTGCTTGAACACATTAACGCTTAAATTTTTCTCCCATTCTCTATGATTTGCACATTCTTTTTGACCTTTTTTTTTTTGTATGAGATGTGTTGCAAAATGAAAATGTGTCACAAACATTATGATCATGATTAACAAATTGGGAGAGAATCAATACTTTGCATAGATTGGAAATCCTTTTTTAAGATAGTTAATATTTCTACACATAATAGATTAAAACTTTCCTTTTCTTTATTTAAGTTAAAATAATTTAAATATTCAACTAATTATAATTTTTAATTGTTTATTGATTTTCCTTATTACTATTTTAATATTTTATATGTATTTCCATATCCTATAATCAATAATATTTTTTTAATTGCATCCAATAGGATTGTGCCAAGTGTCCATCAATGAAGGGTTGTACTCGGCTTTTATAATATACTAGAAAGTATCTCGTGCTTCGCACGATAAGGTTCTATATTTAAGTCTTAAAATTTTGGGTAATTTAGAAATTTTTTTTGCACCCTTTATAACAATAATGGCATCAATAATGTTAAATCAACCATAAGAATGATTGTATTAAGTGGAAACTTTGATAAGTAAAAACTTTGATTGAATAATATAATGCATGCATTCATGTTTAAGTAAAAATTAAACCACAACTAATCATTTTAAACAACAAATAGAAAACGATAACTAACACAAATACCTCTCTTTCAAACACTAACCTAATATCAACTACTCGTCACAAAAGTGCATTACTTTCATGCTAGAATAAGTAAATTGATATGATACATATATTTTATGAGAGTGTACAAAAGTTTGTTTGTTATGCAATTGCAAAAGACACGAAATACAAAATGTAAGTTTGACAGGGTAAAAGTAATGTATTTATACTTGTATTGCATGTACACTTTAATTCATATACTTTGAATATCTCAAACTACATACATTCATGCAATTAAAAAAGTTCTTTGAATATCACAAACGACATACATTCATGCAATTAAAAAGATATACTTTGAATATCACAAACTGCATACATTCATGCAATTAAAAAGGTACTTTGAATATCTCAAACTACATAAATTCATGTATAAAGTTATTCATGTACTATGTACTGCGTACTCCATATAATGTGGATAACTGAAAATTAAATTTAAAGTAGATATATTCAAACTTAGAAAATTCATCGCACTATATGCTAACTTTATGTTTCTAATATTAATATCATAATATGATTTATATCTTCATAGTTTATATATATGTTCGTTTAATCTGAATTTGACCTTCATTCTATTTATCTAGTTCAGTTATAGCCTAAGTGCATGTCTTGTGATGGTTTATTGGTAAGGGTTTAAATACGATGTACGCGTAATTTCTCAACAACATTGTACTTAGAACATGTATATGTTGGTAAGGATTGAAATACGATAAACCTGACCAATATTAGTAAGGGTTGAAATACAATGTACAAATGTGCAAGTTTATAACCAATAAAAAGTCGCCAAGTGTCTTCACCACACCGCTTAAACTCACTTTTATATATAGACTAGAAAGTATCTCGTGCTTCGCACGATAAGGTTCTATATTTAAGTCTTAAAATTTTGGGTAATTTAGAAATTTTTTTGCACCCTTTATAACAATAATGGCATCAATAATGTTAAATCAACCATAAGAATGATTGTATTAAGTGGAAACTTTGATAAGTAAAAACTTTGATTGAATAATATAATGCATGCATTCATGTTTAAGTAGAAATTAAACCACAACTAATCATTTTAAACAACAAATAGAAAACGATAACTAACACAAATACCTCTCTTTCAAACACTAACCTAATATCAACTACTCGTCACAAAAGTGCATTACTTTCATGCTAGAATAAGTAAATTGATATGATACATATATTTTATGAGAGTGTACAAAAGTTTGTTTGTTATGCAATTGCAAAAGACACGAAATACAAAATGTAAGTTTGACAGGGTAAAACTAATGTATTTATACTTGTATTGTATGTACACTTTAATTCATATACTTTGAATATCTCAAACTACATACATTCATGCAATTAAAAAAGTTCTTTGAATATCACAAACGACATACATTCATGCAATTAAAAAGATATACTTTGAATATCACAAACTGCATACATTCATGCAATTAAAAAGGTACTTTGAATATCTCAAACTACATAAATTCATGTATAAAGTTATTCATGTACTATGTACTGCGTACTCCATATAATGTGGATAACTGAAAATTAAATTTAAAGTAGATATATTCAAACTTAGAAAATTCATCGCACTATATGCTAACTTTATGTTTCTAATATTAATATCATAATATGATTTATATCTTCATAGTTTATATATATGTTCGTTTAATCTGAATTTGACCTTCATTCTATTTATCTAGTTCAGTTATAGCCTAAGTGCATGTCTTGTGATGGTTTATTGGTAAGGGTTTAAATACGATGTACGTGTAATTTCTCAACAACATTGTACTTAGAACATGTATATGTTGGTAAGGATTGAAATTGGTAAGGGTTTAAATACGATGTACGCGTAATTTCTCAACAACATTGTACTTAGAACATGTATATGTTGGTAAGGATTGAAATACGATGAACCTGACCAATATTAGTAAGGGTTGAAATACAATGTACAAATGTGCAAGTTTATAACCAATAAAAAGTCGCCAAGTGTCTTCACCACACCGCTTAAACTCACTTTTATATATAGATATAAGATATTAGATTGTCCGGTGATAAAAAGATTACTATTACTCCTTTCGGTAACAAGTACCGAATAACTAAATAGGGCTGCCTCAAAATATTATTCTAAATAGGTCATTAGGCTTACATAATTCTTAATGTGGTAATCAACCGATCAATAATAAATCGATTTTTCTACAATGGTGTGCCCACAAGGCACACATTCAAATAGGCCATTATATAACTTATATATAAACGACATTTTAATTTAAGAAAACAAATTATGAGTTCAACTTGATTAATTAGAAAGATTTCACCGTATAATTAAAGTGTAGAAAATACAATATTAGGAACCATAATCATGAAAATTTAAAAAAAAAATCCATTTGGTTGAAAGATGGTGACTTAATATCATTGCAAGGGAATTAATAACCCAGTTGAGGCATCGATTTATGCCGTCGAAAGAGGCAGATTAATCATTTCGCGAGTCTCCTTTTTTGTTGAAAACCGTACCCCCCTTTAGCCAAGACCAAGATTTCAAGCGTGAACCCCTACCACACCCCTAGTCTTCACTATTTGAAGTTTTCGCCTTTATTATTAGTGTAATATTTGTTTATTTGATCTGATTTCTTATTTGTTAGTTTAATCTTTAGAATTGGTTAGTTTCCTAGTTTAGAATCCGTCTAGTTATCATTCTTTTTGCATTAGATTAATTAGACCACCAAGGCACCAAACAATCTTTACTATTAATTCGAAACAGATTAATACACTAACTCGACTTGGTGTTCATTTGACCCATGTTCCCAGTGTTCGACCCGGCCCCTAGAGATACTACAATAGGACTAGTGTATCTTATGTATTATAAATGTATTTTCGATTGTCCGTCCAAGAGCACATCAATTGTGATGTATGGTGGCTCGCGCTGTTACATTTTCTTTAGCTGTAATAGCCCGACCCACAATATGTCGCAACACAACCCTATAAGATGCAAAGCCACCCTTTAGACCCATATATCATCTTCGTGCTCTAAAAGGTGAAGACCTTGTTGGTGTATGATGGTAGAAATTTATTATAAACTACATGAGGTTTAGTTTCCCAATGTGGGGCAAATTAATTTTATAAACAACGTGTAGTGTTACATTAGCCATTGTAACATAGTTTGCACAAAAAGACTTTCTGATTCTACTTGCAATCTTAATGAGTGTTTTACAAGACCAAACATGAGGGCCAACTTCAGGTAGCGGCACCCAACTAGGAAGATTTGAAACCTTTTCAAGCTCGCTCTAGGCCAGGATTTGGATACCATTGCTCTAGGATTAATATCTCCATGTATTTATTCTTCCCTCGTCTACCAGCTCAAATTGAATCTGAAATAGAACCATCCCTTGATAAATTACATGATCCAAACTATCTTGTGCAAATTCTTACAATTGAGAGGTAGTAGGTTTAGCCCTAATACATTACTAACTCAAAGTATTGCTCCAACATACTTGTTGATCAGCAATGTCCTCCACTTATAACTTCATCTTGATTATTCCCCCTTCAAGGAATTCCAAAACCATATCCTGATTAGTTTTAACTACTGTGTCTTCCTGAAAACAACCTCCATTACCTCCCCCTCCCCCTCCCCCTCACCAATTTCCACTACCAATTGACCCTTCTCTTGAGTAAGACAGAAAACTTATATAAAATGGGGCCTCGTCTAAGTCAAACAATTGAAAAAAAAAAAAACACTAATAGTAATATGGATATAGGAGTCTCGCCCAACAAAGAGAGTTGTAAGTTGGGTAAGATCATGGTAAGAGTCCTATTTTCTTGAATTTATTATATTAGATTTTACTTTTTTGAGGGTGCGTGGGAAATTAGAACATTTATTGTCACGTTAGTATTGATCGATGTGATCAACATGTCTATTTACTACTCCATTTCCAGTTGATTGCAACATTAAAATTATCGTTACCAATGTTATTTAATTATTTGTTGATTGATACGAGTACGTATTTAGTTTTAATTAGACTAGTTCTTAGTTGTTGAATTTGGTTCGTGTGGGGATTCATTTTTCTACTTATGAATTGAAACTTCAACTTGAGTATTAAGGAATTATGAAAAAAAGTACTTATAAAGATGAATTAACAAGCGCATAAAACAAAACGGAAGTGTTGAAAAAAGAAAAAAAAATAGATGGTGCTTGTAGATTGTCGAACCTGGACAATAACATAATTTAATCTACGCGAAAAAATTGTATGATATTTTTAAGCACTTTGTATAAGTTTGACTGAACAAGTTTTTAGGCATATGGGCGACGGCCCAGCTCGCCTGGCCTAGACACACAACTGAAGAAATAAATGGTTAATTATTGTTGAATATCATTGAATAACTCTTTTCTTATTGCGAATTGAGATTTTTGTGTAGATTCATATTTTAGTTAGGTGAGAACGTAATGTTGTTGATGATATCAATAAACTTCTTGGTGGATAAATTTTATTTCCTATCTGTTTTCTTGTAGTCATTTTATTATCAATATTGAACATCATCATTTCTACTCTATTACTTGTGTTTCATCCTATTTTCAAGGGTTTTATCAGTCATATATTATTCACCACTTTAATCTTGTTCACAAAATCTTGTTTTATCAATTCAAATTCGATACATTGCAATCTCATGAGTAAGACCACATAACAATTTAAAATGAGGCATATGTACAAAAAGTCTTCTCGTAGAATGTATCACTCTACACACTTTAATCTTTAATGGACAATGGATTACGAGTTGTGACCTGCAAACTATAACCCAAATCCACCCGAGACCTCAATCTTTGACACTTTAAGTCACAACTTCATGAGAATGTTTTTTATATTTATTTACGTCATCTTGGCATTGCAGACGGGATTTCAATTTATGGCACTGCTTCTTCTTCGCTTTTAATTAGAAAAAAAAAATCATAAAGTTTGGTCTTCAATCTTGGTAGAATAATATGGTAGAAAAGGTTAATAGGCATTTCATTTAAAGTTAATGTTGTCTAGTAACATTTGATTTACAAAATTAGTTATGGTTACATTACACACTATTCTTGAGCCAGATGTTTGTTTAAATTGTCCTTTGATTTACCTATTTTTGTTCTACCACTTTTTTTTCGTTTTATTTTTCTACCAAATTTAAAGAATGAACAACAAGATTTGATTATATTAGTTAAATAATAAGTAACATTACTAACAATAGAATCTTAGCTTTATTAGATGCATATGTTTATTGCTTTACTACTGTGACAATTTAAGTCTTTTGGCACTTTTTTACCCATTTTTATTACAGTATTGTTATTCTTGTTTGCAATTGCTAGCAATTTTAATAGCCAGATCATATATTATGATTATATGTTTGAGTGGCACGGAAGCCACTTTGTCCGGTGTTATGGTCATATTTTTTAGATGCAGTTCAAAGTGGAAGAGCACGTGCATTTGCACAAAATCGTGAGTTTAAATCCCATATAGCGTATGAAAAAATGATATTATGTGATATTTGTATATAGTGAAAGATATTGTTATACTAATATGACGTAGAATAATTACAAGAAAAAATGGCTACTATGTAAAATTTTTAGGTTTTAGTTTGAGATTGGAACAGTTGATCAATTGAAATGAAGTTAGAGATCAAATTTGAAACTCATCTTTGATATATTTGAGACAAATATTACGATTCCTCTCAAATTAATATGTTTCATATCTGAGACAAGTTGTTTATAGATGTCTCGTATTGATCTCACACCCGTTTCTAATTGCAGTTTTAGCCAAGTTATCTTCACAAAATACCATCTCATTTAGCTCATTTCCTGTAGCGATTGTAATGGTTTAAGCGGCGTCTTAAAGACCATAAAAAGTCAAACAAGGGCTTAAGAATGGGATGAAAAGAATATTTGCCAAACAGAATATTCAACCTAAAATTTGATTTCATACATAATACAACATTTGCATAAGATGCAAGAAAAATTAACGTAGAATAAGTTTTATTTTCGAAAAAACTTAAAGAAATTTTTTCAAAAAAGAACAGAATATATTAATGAGTGAAAACGGCAGAACAAGTGCCAATCAAGGGCCATCCGCGGTGGTTATTGTATCACCCTATGATTATAGAAAATGGTTTAAGATAATTGGTTTGCCCCACATTGAAAAAATTAAGTATCTTATGATATTTATATTATATATAATAAATAGTTGAAAGCCCGTGCGTTGGACGGTTACATTAAAAATATTATATATTATATACGCACCATCTATTACTGAAATCATTATGGTATAGCAAAACAAAGTTAAATTTACGGTCATAACTATATTTCACATTTTATATTCTCATTTTCAATATGATGACTATAGTTGTATCCATTTGTCAATAGATATACTATACTTATACTTCGAATATTATATATTTTAGGGCTATGCATAAACTTTTTCAAAACTTTAGGAGAATTTCATTTGCTTTATGGGATTTTACCCCATTTCCAGACGCATTCAATACAAAAAAGTAGTTACATGTTCTAAAAAGATTACATTAAGGTGGCTGACCTAATAGTTTTAGTGCAAAGAGATCTACTCATACAGATTAATTTCTTCCATTAAGGCATTAACTCATCAAATTAAATTCAGTTATTTTCTAATTAAATTAAATTATCTAACATTTGATGTGTGCAAATCAGATCAAATAACTACTTTTTTAATCAACTATCTTCACCAGATCATACAGAACGTAAATAACCAAGACATTATTATCAGTTTTCATGCAAATAACCTCAAGGTAAGGTGGATTGATGTTCTCTTGATTTTACTATTTTTACAACAAAATATTTTTAACTGTAGTATATCAAGATGCATTGTTGTAAAATGCAAATGATGGCAATTATAGAAAAATTTCAAAAATAATAATAATATATAAATAAAATATGACAATAATGATGACAATATATTTTATATATATTACATTCTTGATTAAAAAATATGTTTCAATATCATTTTTGGAGGTGAGACATTAAAATGAAAATATATTTAAAAATATAAAGCCAAAAATTACAAAACTATAATATTATCAAAGTAGATACCAACCTAGTGAGTATAATTTTAAGTATATAAATCTAATAGTTTTTTTTTTGTTTTTTTTTTTTGCGAAATCAATAGCCAATACCTTATCTCTCAAAATGAAATCGTCATACATTTTGGAATTCAGGGAATATCTATTTTTATGGATACAATAAATTCAATTTGGAAATTAATTTTTCCATAACCAATAAGAAAATTATTTTGAATTATCTTACCATCTCATGATTACCATATACTTGCAAGTATAGAACTACTATCTTGCTCTACTTATAAATTAATTTTTTATTCACAAATGGAATTTTTATTCACCAGACACAATAATAAAATTTCATTAACTCTAGACGATTAAGGCCCTGTGCGATTCAACTTATTCAACAGTGTTTTCAAATCAGATTAGATTTATTCAAATCAAATCAAATCAGATCAGCTTTATTCAAATCAAATCAAATCAAATCAGAATTATCCAAATAACAATCAATGAATGAAGTCTATTTGTAGTTATTAATTCGTCTAGTTGCAGTTAATTTATCAGTTATTCAGTTCAGATCAAATCAAATCAAATTTATTGAAAGCAAATCAAATTAGATCAGTTCAAATCAAATCAAATCAAATCAAATCAGAAAAATGCAGTCCAATCGCACATGGCCTAAATAACTAATAGTTAGACGCAGATAAGATCAGATTCATTCATAAATATAAAAACTGCCTTTATTCGTTTATAAATGTATTGAGATTAAGATTAAGATCAAGATTCTTACCATCATATTACTAACAAAGTATTCACCTTTTAAGCCCATGAGACGATATACGGGTTTAATGTTGACTTTCCATCTGATTGGGTTGTGTTACGACGTATGGTGAATCGGGTTGTTACCGTTATTGCCTCCCATAGAGATGCCAAGTTGGGGGAGTAAATTAGGAGATTTGGAGTTATGGGTCGCGTGGGCTTTGTCATCACTAAATAGTTTAGGGTTTATAAATACACCTATCATCCACATTTAAAAAAAATATTGTAGTATGATCCTAAAAGTAGTACTTTATAATTAATGAAAAGTAAAATAAGTTATTCAGTCTCATATATCTAAAGAAACCGCCCCCAACTTTGACCATTTTTTCGAGAACCACCTTAGCTTATTAAACTTTTTTTGGCAGGGAACCACCAAATATTAGCAAAACAAAGGGGTAGAATCACCTTCTTACCCAAACCACCCTCCCAACACCTTTAACCACCATGCACCACCACGAGCCACCTCTAACCACCACCATTCACGCCGCGACTACCACTACTCACGCCGACAAGGCCACGCCGACCACCACCTTCCTCCTGCCTCCTTATCCCCCAAAAAAATAAAAGGAAAATAAAAATCTTCATTTAAGGGGTGAATGTTACTAGAGGAAATAGACATGTTTTACTATTATTTTGTGCGCCATCATCATATTTCCTGCCCTCTTTATGCATAAGATGGACAACATGATTTTCTATTAGGATTTTCTACACATATTGAGTAACTATAACATGCCGATCCATCATATGTTGCAACACAATTCGATTAGATGGGAAGCAACTCCTTAAACAAATATATCCTCACTTGAGCTTTAAAGGTCAAGGTTTTATTGGTAACACGACGGTAGGAACCTCTTATAAACACATCGTAAAAGCCTTATTTTTTCTGATATGGGACAAACCAATTTCACAAACCAATTTTCATAATTCTGTAGTGTTACAAACGGCGCGTGGCCCGTGATTAAAAGACCGATCCGGATGGTCGAGCATAGATTTGATTCAAAGAGCATCGGTCTATATCAGAACAAGCTGGTATCTGTGGAAAATAATAATTAGGAAGCATTCTCGATTGGCGAGCTATTCAGCCATGGCTGGAGACTTAACACCCCGACTCATCACCTGAGCCGAAAGTAGTCACTTATGGCAGTTTGCCACACTGTGTACTGACCCCACAAACCAATACGGATCATTCTGCCACATTTTTAGCTCACTCATGCGCACCTTGGGAAACTTCCCAGGAGGTTACCCATCATGAAATTGCTCCCCAATAATCACGCTTAACTGTGAAGTTCTTATCACATGGGAGTCCTAAAAGGAAAGTCGACTTTGTTGGTATGAGAAGCACTAGCTATCAATCCCTTTATGAGCTCTTAGTCTCTTATGATCTTCATTTGCAATCTGTGGTATTACACTGGATATCATAATAAGCGCAGTGTTAATAAACTCAATATACGCCTAAAGAGGAAGGGCATGAGTTCTGTAGGGACCCATAAGTTTTACAAAAATAATTGCTTATTAACATCCAATTGTGGCAAAGAGACATAAAGAAATGTTTTCAACCGGTCGCAATCTTTCCCAAATTTAATACACTACTCCAATTTTTCTTTAGCAGACCGGAAAGAATTATGTGCATCCTTTTCCTTATCAATAGTGTTGTCGAACCTGAATATTGCTAAGTTAGGGTAGTCTCTAAAAAGATGCCTGTGAAACTCAGCCTTAGTGAGACGCCTAGACCAAGCAGGGTCAGAGAGGGGAATGAAACCAAGAAGGCGTTATGTGATGGGAATTCCTGGTGACCATTTCATAGGAGATATCGCATTTTAATGGGGCACTTGATACTATACTGAAACATTAAATAAGTCATTTCCTGAATAATCCAACCAATCGTCATAACTAGAGTTATAAGTGGAATTTATGCGTAGTTAGCATCGCTAAATTTTTTTTTAATTAATAAGTGTTTAGAATGGGAACGGAACACCCCAGATTAAAAGGAGATGTATAAGATATTTATGTGGTTGCCCAAGGTTAGGACGTTACATGGAAACTTTTGAACGTCGGGTACACTTAACTCGTTGAATAATGTGATCAAGATGGAAGTAAGCGATTAAGAAGTTTTCCATTTTCTGTGTATGTTAATAACATGAGAGACTCTTAAGTGTTGCGTGGTCGGGGGGATTTGGCTAGAAAAAGGTGAAGATGCCATTCGTTAACCCAAAAATGGAATCAAAGGGAGGTGGAATCACCATGAAGTCAATGCGGGTGACCATTGCTTTAGAGAGAATTTCTCGTCCTTTCAAAAGAGAGGTGGAAGCACCAAGAAGTCGTTGCGGGTGATCATGAAGGAATAACGAGAGGGAGAAGGGACATCCTCCTTGAAGTTGGCATGCTTAAGGTACGCGGAGGAAATAATGCAAATTCTCGTTTTAAGTATTCACCAACCATGCAAGACGCACCATAAATTAGATGTGCATTATGCTGAACACACGGGCCCGGCCACAAATTTCTTAGGTTTGCAGATTGTCGTACCCAACCCTAGGAAAGTAATGTGGTGTGTCAATGTTGCTCTAAAGGAAACGACGATTTGATTTCTCAATGAAATTGGTCGTGTCCATGGGAGCGATTGTCGTATGCATATATATAGTAAACAGGGGAACGCATCGAGGGGAGAAGTAATAAAGGTTGAACAACCTATCATATTGAGAAGTTTGGCCTGCCACCCTTGAAATCTGCCTTTAAATTTGTCCAGGATCTCACTTAGATTCTTGTCACAGAATCCGATTTGAAAAATGGGCGCCCCTAGATATTTTTGGAAAGAGATCGACCCCAAGTTATGATAGTAGGATGCCAACAAGCCCTGAAGAAGGTAGAGAGTGTAGGCTGGAAGATTAGTCTAGATTTTTGCTTATTAATATACAACCTAATATCCTCTTAAATCATCTAAGGTTTCAAAGATAGAGTCTAGGTTCTCAATAGTAGCTCTACAAATGAGAAAAATATCGTCCGCATAAAAGAGAAGTGAAATGTTCGAGTATTTGTCGAGTCTCATGAGGTCCAAACCTTGGAAGAAACTTTGAGGTCAATCAAGCGAGAAATGAACTCATAAATAGAACAAAAATGTAGGAAGAAAGAGGATCACCTTGCGAATCTCCCTCAAGTGATGAAATTCAAAAGTAATCTCCCGATTCCACATTATTACGAGAGTAGAAATAGTCTCCAATTCTGCAGTTCATAATCAAGTTTGTGAGGCCAAAGGGAAAAGGAAGCCCCATAGGTTTATCTTTTAAATCCCCATTCCAAAGAGTCAAAGGGTATAAGAAGATCAACTTTAATGCCATTAATTTTCTAGTTTTTAGGTTTTTTTGGAAATAGTGTGCCATTCTTAACTCAGTTGATCACATTTTCCTCAACAATTCTATTTGGGATGAAATTGATCTGCAAGAGTTAGTGAGTGTGAAAAGTTTGATCATGTTTTTGATGATTAGTTTGTACTAGAAGTTGTAGATCCTAATAGAATAGAAGTCCCGATAGGAAGCACGAGCCTCAACTTTTGGAATAAAATAGATGAGAGTGCTATAAAATCTCCCCAAGAACCGACCGTTTTTAAAAACATTTTTTGACAAAAGATGAAAAGAGGTAAGAGAAGGCCTTGTGATCCCTGTCGTAGCTTTGATTATTATCATTATGTTCCTTTGCTCAACCTCAATAAACTTGATACACGAGATTAAATCAAAACGCTCCTAAAGTCAGATGGTACAAATTACAAAGGGCACTCTTCTATCCAGAAGTTACCCCTGAATATAAACCGATTCTCACCATAAGAGGAACTAAGACGTGCAAGTGTGCAACTCGAACATCTCCCCGAATGTTCTCTTATCGCGTCACTCGTCTAATCGTCTTACACGAACCCGTTACCAAAAAAATAAAATTAAAAAATGACACATGGAACAATACGTAGCTTCAACCTCCAACACACAATTACTCCACTCGACCAAATCCTCGCACACACATACACTCGACTTCATACTCCCTCCCTACTCCATCGGAAATGGAAACCCAATTCCCCAAAACTTCAAGCTCAAGATTCCAATAAAAAAAAGAAAAGAGTCAAATTCAGTAATCACTTCTTCTTCAATGGCGATCATGCGACTGTCAACGTCAACCCCACATGCAAACCCATTTATTGTGGTAAATGCAAATGCAGGTTCACACAGAACAACTCGATTGAAGCTCAATTCCAAGAGAAAATCAACTTCTGCTGTCGGTAATTTCGGGGACTTGTTTGGTGTGGTAAAAAATGATTGGGATTTCTTGAAGAAGGGTGTTAGTAAAGGGTTGAATTGGGCAAACGAGGCCTTACATATTCCTAAGATTGTTAAAGTTGTTGATGATGTTGTTTGGCTCCGGAATTTGGAGGATCCGAACCCGGATTCTTCTTTCGAATCCCCCTCCTGGCCCCACCCGCATTACCCAGGTAGCTTCCTTATAGTATGTTGTTTTGTTTCGGGTTCTTATTTCGCGCAATTTTCATCATGAGGGTTACGATATAGCCATATAGGGGTAAGGTTTGCGTACATTTGACCCTGAGCCTTGGTGGCCCCGGGGTAATGTTGTTGTTGTTTGCAATTTCTGCGTGTTGTTCGATACTATAGGGGTAAGGCTTGCGTACATTTGACCCGGACCCTTGGTGGGCCTGGGGTAATTTTATTGTTGTTGTTGTTGTTGTTGTTCTATTTGGCGTGATTTTGTGTGTGTTGTTCAATATAGGGGTATAGCTTGCGTACATTTGACCCCGTTTTACCTCGCCATTGGCGGGAACTTTTGAGGTGCTGGGGTAATGCCGTAATGTTGTCGTATTTGGAGGACAGATATGTATTATTAGGGGAGAGAGGGGAATGTTGAACCGGGCAACTAATGTGCCCAATATATTGGTTGTAAATTTGTAATCATTAGGCTATGATGACTTCATTGGTATGTGAGTGTGTTTGTTATTGATCATTTGATTTGGGAGTTGGGTCTAAGGAAAATGTGTTTTGTGAATTATTTAAGATAATTGGTCGAATTGGGTATTGTTTAGGTTAGAATTAGGAGATATGATATGACCATGAGTGAGCTGAAGTAGTATAGCTATGACAGCTTGCCAGGCGAGGGGCGGAGTTGGAGAGGTGGGGTGGGGGGGGGGGGGGAGAGATGAATGCACACGCGTTTTATGAGTGCAAAGGGTGTAAAGTTACTTTGGAGCGTTTTAATTAATGACAGAATTTGACTAAAAATGTAATATGCATCTTCCCAATTTATGGAAAGCAGTGAAGTATGAGTGTGCAGACAGCGCTCCTGTAGTGAAGCTAAGGTTTATTGTGTCCATGGTTTGGTGAGTTGCTCGCTTTAGTTACTTCTTGTTAATGGATCATGCACAATATCAGCTGCGCGTTGTGTGGTACATAATTGCCTAGATGGATGGCCTAATATGTTTGTTCTTCTTTGTGATTGTATTTCTTCTATTTTAATCCGCTTTTATATGTTTACTACTCGCTATGTTGCTGTGTCGGCATTGTTCACTGAATCACTGAACCAATTTTATCTAAATATGTTTGGTTAAAATATGTGCAATCTCTTTGTCCTATCTCAGCAAACTCTTTGTACCGTGAGTCCTTACTCATTCTGGCTTTCAGATTCACTTATTATATAGGAATGTAAAATTAACACGGGATGCATCTTTTCTGGCAGCACTCTCTGGAGTGGATTTGTTGCTTGCGGATTTGGAAGCATTGGCAACTTATGGCCAGTACTTTTACTCTATGTCAAAGCTTTGGTCAAGGCCGCTTCCTGAGGTCTATGATGCACAAGCAATCTGTGATTACTTCAATTGCAGGCCTCATATTGTCGGCCTAAGAATGCTTGAGGTATCTCCAGAGTACATCTCTATCAATGACCTTTTTTTTGGTTTCCCGAATTTTGATCTATTTATTCAAATAGCAATGGTGTCGACTGTTGATATGCGATTAGGGAGGAAGTCCTTGGTTGCTATCAATTATAAGTTGATATGTGAGTAAGAAGGAACTCGTTGGCTGCCGTGTCTCCTGGCCAATCTATAGGCCTTGGGCCAAAGAATCTGGGAGAGGGACAGAGCATAGGTGATGTAGTAGAAAGCCCCAAAATGTTATCTGTTGATCAAGAATTCGACTCAATTTGCACAACATTTAGTAAAAAAACACTTTTGTAGAGTAAACACTAAATAGGCACACATATTAAGAGAGTCATATTTAAGAGGAGGTAATCAAGGAACATAAACAATGTGCGCCGACAGGACCAGGAATTTCATAATGTAACAACAGAGATTGCTATAGTGGTGAATGGTTTTACGAAAACTTAAAACTATTTTAAATTGCGAACTTTCAATTTACAAAACTGCTTGCAAAACCAAAACCAAGTCTGTATCTCAAACATCCCAATTGTTTTAGACTTTAGTTTTCTCGGTTGGAAGATGACATTTTTATTTCTTGCCAAAATGAATTTGCTTCTAATTGGACTCCATGACCTTATATCTTATTTCTGAAAGAAATTTGATTCTAAGGTGATATTTCTCCATAAGTGGGCCTTTGATATGCATCAGTTAGGATTGTGTGGTGCAGATTACCAAACTTACGAAGTAAATTATATACTAGAGATGTAATTATGACTGGCTGTTACTGATTCTGGTTGAAGGTATTTTTCGCATTTTCTTCTGCTGCTGTGAAAATCCGTGCTTCAAGAATGAAGGGATACATCAACTCAGGGGCTGATGTGGAAATGAATGCAAATGCATTACAGTATGAGTTTGGAAAGGTGCTTAAAGATTCTATGTTAGATTTAGGTCCCACATTCATCAAAGGTTAGAAATCTCCTTCAAGAATGCTCAGTATGTGAAATTTTATTCTACCTCTTGCCAGATGTTGTGTCATATCATATGTATGCTAGTTTTTCTTTTGTTTTAAAAGAAGGGAAACTCTCTATTTAGTTACATAAATATTTTGCTTATGCAGTGGGACAATCTCTATCCACAAGGCCTGATATCATTGGTCCTGAAATCTGCAAGGTTAGATGAATAATGTATGCTTTTCTTAGTACTGATATTTTGTGTGACTTTCTGTTTCTGCCTTTCTGGCCATCGGGTTTTATGCATGTAAATTGTCATCCTTTTGAGTGTAATGGTGCTTACATCATTCTGTCGTTAATTGTTGTAAAAGCTGTATTCTTACTTTATTATTAATTTTTAAGCATTCTAATTAGAG
The DNA here is from genome assembly GCA_963457585.1 of Spergularia bocconei. NCBI lineage: Eukaryota > Viridiplantae > Streptophyta > Magnoliopsida > Caryophyllales > Caryophyllaceae > Spergularia > Spergularia bocconei. Next base: position 5,067,959 of record OY734951.1, on the reverse strand, counting down.
CTGAGCATTATACAAGTAAATTGATGTCTGAGCAAGATAACCTTCGACTTGAGCTCTTTGCTGAGCAATATATCATTTGTACGGCTTGTTGGCTCTTTTGAAGTATGAATTTGTGCGGCAGGAGAAATAGATGGTCATTAGGCTATGCTTGTGGGGAATATAAAAAAATATATCATCTGCTTAGCTTTCTGGTAAATGGGGGTTGACCTTCAAACTGCCTATATATCATCAATCTTCTCAGCTGGGTTATGTTTCAGCGATATCTTGATGTCCTTTGTTTGTAATATCAGCCTCTTTTGTCGGTCTTTCTACCCACCTTAATTCATCATTGTCTCTATCCCTAGTCCCTAGGTAGGAGCTGTAAGTTGTTTTTCTACTTCTTCTGTTACAGGCCCTATCTGAGCTGCATGACCGAATTCCTCCTTTCCCAAGTGATGTTGCTATGAAGATCATCGAGGAAGAGTTGGGCTGCCCTATGTCAAGTTACTTTACTTCTATATCCGCAGAACCTGTTGCTGCAGCTTCTTTTGGTCAGGTATATATACATACCCATTTTATTTTGAAAGCCTACCATGAAAATTAAATATCGACAGTAGATGAGGTCAAAGTGGTTCCCTGTTGGTAAGAACACATGACTATCATAATAGTGGGACAGGTAATGTTGTGCTAGTTCTTTCATATTCTTATTAGTTGAGATATGTAGTGCCGTCGTGCATAAACAATTTGTAATCCTCTTTTACTTTTCAATGATAGACGATTGGATTCTTACAGAAGCATTGCATGATAACGCATGGCTCACACTCTGTTGATCCCAACATCTGCATTATTTCCCCACTACCTGTAAAGAGCCCAATCCCCTGACGGGCTGGTGGGGTGGGAGGGGATCCAGTTGTACACATTTCATAATCCCTGTTATATCAGAGTGGCTATTTGCCAATTGGGTGACTGACCCTCTAGAACTTATTATAGAAGTGTTACTGACCCTTTTGGCGTTTCTGCTTTTGTCCTGATCGTTGAGCTTTCTTATGCACACTAGGTCTTTGGTTTAAATGACAGGTTTACCAAGGAATAACACGTGATGGCTGCGCTGTTGCTATTAAAGTTCAGCGACCAGATCTACATCATCAAGTTGCCCGAGATATATACATCCTTCGTCTTGGGGTTTGTACCAACCTCTTCTTGTACATATGATTGCTCATTTGGATGAGTCTAAGTTTAAAAATTCTAGGTTATTTCAGCTTGGCGTGGTGAAAAAGATTGCCAGGAGAAAAAATGATATTCGCTTGTATGCTGATGAACTTGGGAAGGGCTTAATGGGAGAGTTGGACTACAGATTGGAAGCTGAAAATGCTTTTCAATTCTTGGTATGTTTTTATGTTGTTTTCTTTTAAAATCCCTCTTATTCTCTAGAGTTGTTAGATGTTGGTGGCCATTCTCTGTCTTTATCTTTTACTTTCCTTTAAACCCTGAATAGTAATTTGATAAATTGGTTTCCAAAATTTATGAAATTGGTGTCCATCTTCGTGTGATAATAAAAGTAAACGTGATTCGAATAGAGACGTCATGAACTTGGTTTAGAACATGTACTATTAGTCTATTAGTGGTGCAGCCATAGAGGCTTCCTCCAATGCACAATGATGTTTTCAGATATTGGTGAAAAAGAATCTTCTTCATTAACTGCTTTATAATTCATCAACAGCATCTGTATTTTTCGAACTAACAAATAGTAAATTGATGTGGTTGTGGTTGTGGTTTTGGTATTATCTCTATTCTCTCTAAGGACTTTCTGTCCTTTAACTGTATCCTCTCCTAAAGGACTATATACTTTTTGGCTTATATAGCTAGTGCTGTAAGGGGTTTCTCCCTTCCGATTTTCAGAAGTGACCATAGTGATCTTTCTTAAAATTTTCTGTTTGTACATATTTCTAGCGCACCCTTTTCCTCTTCAAATGTAGCTTTTAACTTCTGGACCATGTGTTTTCTCACATTGAATGATTTTCAGAACTCCTGATTAAAGTATTTTTATGGTTTCAGAATGCTCACTCATCTTTCCCGTCAATCCATGTACCAAAAGTTTTTCCCCACCTCACAAGAAAAAGGGTTCTGACTATGGAGTGGTTGGTTGGTGAAAGTCCAAATGACTTACTTTTGATCTCTACGGGAGCTGCAGATAATCTTCACCCTGAATACTCCGAGAGACAAAAGTTTGAAGCAAAACGCCGTCTTCTTGATTTGGTTGGTGTTCTTTAATCTCAGCACTCCTTATCTTTGAAGTCTTATTTACTGTCAAACCACAATGCCAATATCGTTATCGCTTCTCTCTTTATTATAACTGTTGGATATATGCCGGGGATATATGGGAGGATATTTTTGCGTGGAGTCCGAATTTACTTGCAAATGAGTGGAATTCCCTTCTAGGTGCACAGGATCCTATCTTGGAAGTGGTATGCTTTGTGCAAATATCATGATGATCTAATTTTGTATTTATTCTGTCTTTCTAGGTAAGCAAAGGAGTAGAAGCATCACTTATTCAGCTTATTGAAACAGGCTTACTGCACGCTGATCCTCACCCCGGAAACTTGCGTTACACAACTTCTGGACAGATAGGGTGCTGTTGAATATTTCTATCCCCATATGTTAATAAGTCGGTTTAAGTTTGTTGACTACATATAGTGTCCTTACGTTGGTATGATCTCTTTCTGTCGTTTGTCCTGCCAGGTTTTTAGATTTCGGATTGATGTGTGAAATGGAAAGAAAACATCAGTTGGCAATGCTTGCATCCATAATTCATATTGTAAATGGGGACTGGGCATCTCTAGTACAGGCTCTTTCTGAAATGGATGTTGTCATGCCTGGGACTAATACTCGTCTTGTGACAATGGTAATGGCACTGCACCCCTCCTCTAGCTTTCCTCGATGACAAGTGTTGTTCTATTTTGTAAGATAACAATGCATATGTTCCGTGTGTCTTTGTGGCTATTGTCTCTATTAATATTAACCTCTACGGGTAAAATACCATGTTGAGCGAAATAATGGTTATCCGGAATTTGGCATAGTCGTTGGTGAAACTACAAACCTTTTATCTTGGATTTGGCAATTGTGGTAACTCATAATTTTGTTGTGATCTGTTGTGTTCACTTTGATCTCTAATGTTACTTTTTTTTTTGAGATGAAATATGGTTCCTGTGGTTGTAAATAAAAGTGGGAAAAAGAAATGTAAAATGTCAAGGTGGTGGGCAAAGACACATGTGGGAAGTGGGTGATCAATACTTTGTATGATTGTATTTCACCATTGTCATTCACTGTATATGTATTCCATGATGCTACAATCTTAGAATTAAGTGTTTTAAGTTACTGTCCATTTTACAACCATTTGCTGCTAAGTGTTATTTTAAATCTTGCAGGAACTGGAAAATGCCTTGGGAGAGGTTGAGTTCAGTAATGGAATACCAAATGTCAAGTTCAGTAAGGTAATATTCTCTTTGGTAGGTCATAATAGTTGTATTAGAACGACACGAAGGGAGTGTCGCCATGGCCATATACTAATAGGAGCATATAGCAAAAAAAAGAAAAAAGAAAAAAGAAAAAAAAGAAAAGTAAAACTATCACTGCCCTCCCCCCCACCCCCCCACCCCCTAAATAAGGTGGTTTGATCCCTTCTGTCATTTTATCCTGCAATTTATCACCAAATCTATAGTGTCGATGAGCTTGTTGAAGAGTAATGTTGGAGATCATAAGTTAATTGAACATACTTCTGCACATCCCCGTTTCCCCTGTTTTATTACACATTCTATTTGATTGCATGATTTTGGAGGACCTTTCTCCTATAATGTTCATCTGGTTATCTTCGTGATAGCTCTTTTCCTCTTCTCTAACAGACCATTTGGTTGTGGTGCATATCTAATAGTAAGTGGATGATCAATGTCTTCATCATCACGATTCTCATTAAATAGTCTAGGGATAAATTGTGTCCCTCTGCCAGTTTGTAGGCTTTTAACAAACAGCTGTTCTATTTTTCAACAAAGCTTCACACCAATGAAGTGTTTAACTCAAAAGAATTTGTGGTTGAACAGCTTGAACCTTCATTTGAAGATGTCATAGTGTGAGAGGTGTGTAAACGTGAAAGGGGGGGGGGCAACCAGGATATCAAACAGAATAACAAAATGAGTTTGATGAAATTAAGTGTGAGTGCGTGACTGTAATCAAGGGAAAATTACTAAAACTATTGAGAAATATAACAATGAATAGAGTGAAATAAAAGGGGACAATTTTAAATATCATACAAAGGAAAAAGAATCAAATTTACAAAAATAAAAACAAACCCCATCATTCACATGGATTCTTTCTGTCCACTCTGATCTCAAATGGCAATTCTCACTTCAATCACTAGAACCATATGGACTTCAAGCTTTCAATCACCCTTATCTAAGTCATGTTAGGTCTTCCTCTTCCCCTCTACAATCTCATCACTTCTCCACTCTTCAAGCCTCCTGACTAGCTCATCAGTTGGCTTCTTCCTTAAATAGAAACAACTCCTAATTTTTCCAGATTAATCTCGTTCCTTGATTGATACACTCTCGTATGTGAATAAGGGTTTCTTTGGCTATCTTGTGGTGCATTTTGAAAAGAGGATTTTATTTATATCTGAACATGAAGCGATTACTCCCTAGGAAGTTTAATCATCCTTCTTGAGATTGCTGTATAAACAGAGTATAGAAACCCGTCGTAAGCAACATTTGTTGCTGTTTTCTTTTCGGGATGAAATGCTCTCTTTCAACGCCATGACTTTGTTATTGCTTTTGCCCTTCTTCTGTGTATGCATTCATGGCCTTCTTTTGCATATGACACTTGCCTTTTGTAGATAAGTGTCACCCACTTGGTGCCCATTCTATATACTATATTGATTGCTTATACAAAGATGTCAATCGTATGTTTATATGTATCTGCTTGATTGATAGTGGTGAGTCTCTTGTATTTGATTTGAGTATCATAATTTCTAGTTTCTCACTCCTTTCTCTACGTGGATGAAGGTCCTTGGAAAAATCTGGTCTGTGGCCCTCAAGTATCATTTTCGCATGCCCCCTTATTTCACTCTCCTGCTGAGGTCTCTGGCCTCCCTGGAAGGTACAACAAAATTAACTTGTTGTCCCAACATTATGTTGCAGTTTTTGAATTGACCTAGAGGTGCAAATTTTTCTTGTATTGCAATATTAGTATTATCATCACCAACTTTTGGAAGGGGGGCCCCCTTCCTCCAAATGATCTGTAGATTTTATCAAATTGTTTGCAGAGAAGAGTTCTTGTCCACTCTAGCTTTACTACGTCATTCAATAAAAGTAGGCATCTGCGGAGTACGAGTATAGAACATCATTCTAAACCTTCCTTCCCTTGGTGACTGAATAGAGGCTTTGGACATTTTTGCTCTCACAAATCATTCAGTAGAAGTTTCTTATGCCATAGTGTTTGCTTCGTCAATAATATTATTTCAATTTAGAAACTTCCGAGGTTTACAAGGATTTTAATTGGTGGATTCCCCGTCCCTAGATGTAATTAGCAGAAACCCTTCCTGCACTCAGACTTCTGTGTTGGAAGTGAAGTATGTTATGAATTTGGTACCTTGCTGACTTATATAATCTTTATGGCTGTCTTAGGCTTGGCAATGGCTGCAGATGAAAACTTTAAGACATTCGAAGCTGCTTACCCATATGTTGTGCGCAAACTGCTAACAGATAACTCGGATGCTTCAAAGAGAATTTTGCATTCGGTAAGTGTAATGAAAGAGATCCAGTTATTCGTTCATGTGGATGTGATTTTTCTTTGATGCCTTGGGAGGTGGGAGAGGGGAGTTATTGGTGTGATGAGGAAGTATTTCTGGAAATAGACTTTTGACCTGTTCTTGAAATTTTATTTGAAATTGATGTACCTCAGATGTGCTTACTTAGCAAGGACATCCTATTGCTTGTGCATATGTTCTAGTTACTAGTCTGCTCTCTCTGTCGTTCTCAAGTATTCAATTTTCCAGCGACAAGGGAGTTAGAAGGCCTCAATCTATTAGTATACAACAATGGTTATACTTCGCAACATAATGCATTATTATTGAATCGCATCACAATTTTGTTTGTAGTCATAAATTTGGAGCATGTTTCTTTCCTTTTTATTTTTATTTTTCAAATTCTGCACTCTATTTTTTTTTCAATATTTCTTTTTTGGCAATCATGTCTTTATATTTACCTATGTGGTAAGTTTTAACCATCCCTCACGCTCCTCCTTAAGTCAACCAGCCCACCCACCCAGACACACCACCCGAAACCATCTACCCTCTCGATTCAACCTCTCCGACGCTCCGACCACCCACAGATTCATCTCAGACCTTCCCTGGCCAATGATGAGCCCACTTGAGATCTCCTTGACCGCCGCCATCCCACCTCAGATGTCCCTGACCACCATGATTCTTGCTCCAACCATCTCCACTTAGCTATGCAGCCTCGGTGGGCATGTCTGGCCATGCAAAGTTTTATGGTACATAGATATAGATCGAGTGAAATCTATGGGTCAGAGGGGGAGGGGTGAAGCGCTGGGGAAGTGTTGGGCGAAGATGACAGTTGTGGGTTGTTGCTAGGGAAGGATACGCTTGACCAACCCAGCCCTGTCTTTGGACCCATTTGTAGCTGAATTATCCTGACAATGAATCTCTCCAGGTGTTAGATGGAAAAAATTGTCATAAACTGTCAAGATTGTTTATTATATGTACACCTGATAAGCTGCGCTGTAGTTTGATCAGTCACTTTCAGAAAATTTGTCTTTGGTTAGTAGAAATGTGTGACCTGTATGTTTATGACGTGATTTGTCCTCTATTCATGAAACAACATGTTTTTTTAAGCGAATGCATAGTAGTAGTGGTCACCGACTTCTGTCCCTTCCACCCCCCTCCTCTTTCTTACTATAGGAAGTCCTAGTACGAAATGGTATAAAATGCAATGTTTTTGTCTGCAGGTTATATTCAATAAAAAACGAGAGTTTCAGTGGCAGAGGCTTGCTCTGTTCTTACGAGTAGGTGCTGCAAGGTATGATCCGGTTTGCTATGACGTTGCTTTCTATTATTTTTCAGGTTTTGCTAATTAGGTTTTGTGTTTTTCAGTTTAGATTTCTGTTATTAATAGAAATTGTGCCTTGAGTTGCGGAGTAAAGATATTCTCTGATCAACTAAATTAAGCATATGCTCTTAGAATGTCTTCCCAATGGTGGTCAAATTCCAGTTTTAGAACTATATATCTTCGCATCGTGAGAGCCCAAATGGGTATTTGATGATTCAGGCATTCAGCAGTTTGATTTAGTCCCATGAGGACTTTAAATGAGAATGCTGCTCTGTTGGTAGTATCTTCCTATAAGTTTACGAAATAGTGTCTACTTGACCGTCTCTATCTTTGGGCTCTTTATATATAGTATTCGTCATGGATCTTTAACTGCAATAGTACTCATATCGCCTCTGGGATTACTCTAGACTCCTACGTAAGTCCAAGCATCAGTCTTCCCCTCAGAGGGAAAACACTACACTAGCTAGTATTGCAGCAAGTTTCTAATCCAAAAATACATTAACAGTGTATTGGGTGTAATCATTGAATTTTAAATGAGAAACGTAAATATCATCAAAAACAGGAGGAAAAGGGAAAAAGAAAAACTCGACAAAGAATAGACACTGATGGGACTCGTCCTACCGCAATCCAAGATGGCTCGATATTGATTATTACCATTTGTGCTTGATAGTTGATTTAATGGCTGAAAACCAGAAGGCTAAACTCTTGCACACATTAAACTTAGTCTTCACCCAGCCCTGATGTAGGGTTGAAACTTGAAACTATGGCTGATTGGAGGGTTGTTAAAACTCATTTCTTTTTCATTTTGCCTGTTTCCATGCATGCTTTAGATTATTATTTGGGGGGTTGTTTCAAGATCTGTGATAGATGTGTTTGGACTACAATTTCCTCCAGGAAATCCTTGCCCAGTGTTATGGAGTTCGCTGACGAGCCATTGGAATCTTCAAGTGGCAGTGGGGAAATCTTTGATGTCACAACATTTGTGTTGAGGCTTTTACCTTCTAAAGATGGTAGCGTGGTTAGAAGACTATTGATTACTGCCGTAAGTAACCTTGGATCATAGACGTTTTTTTTTGTTCCTCTCCTCAATAATGATTTAACTACTACCTCAATGAAACAGAGTTTTCTTTGTCTCAGCTCATTCTCTGCTGCACACTTAGCCAATCTCTGAAATTTGTCTATGTTTGTTGTTACAAACAGGATGGTTCGTCTTTGGTGAGAACATTCTTATCAAAAGAGGCCACCCCTGTTCGCCAACAGCTTTGCAGAGCTATTGCTGATGTCTTGAACCAGTGGATGGTTGGGAAGGGTCTCCCAGGCACTGCATCTTCTAGCACGTCCAACTATGAGCAACTCCTTAGAGACCGCCGACTCAAGGTAGTGTTTGGCAAAATACTCAATGATGCAAGGCGAGATTGGTTGTTGACGCTGAGATTCTGCTGGACCTCTGTTGTGATGTTGCTCACTGCTACAGCTATTTCATTGCGTCAATCTATAAAATCTGTTTCGAAAATCCACGTGGGTAGGATGTTTACTCCCATCCGAGTTATGGCAAGCAGCTAAAACATCGGCCAGGATGTTTACATGCGAAACAGTGAAATGGATTGATCTGTTAATGGTCAGTAGTGGTCACCATAACTGTCTTGTACTACATGTAGATACAATTGTAAGAAGATTCGTGTCCGGCTCCAAAATGTTAGATAGAATTAGATGCGGAGATTAACAGTTGCTAGATCAGCATAACAGCGTAGTATATTCTGTTGTACAGTTGCGACTCTTGCAAGTCTGAGTGTTGTAAACTTGTAATACACACCGTTAACATCCATAATCTGAAGAAATTTATGCCCTGGTTATTATTTGTGCGCTTTTACTTTTTTTTTTTTTTTTTTTTTGAGGTCGAAACGGGATAGGACTATTCATTAATATCAAGGTCCGCGAGGGTTGTAACGCCCTCCGGGAAATTGTTTACAAGGAGAAACTCTTGGCCACTCAGGGGAAATTGTGCGCTTTTACTTTGGTTCACACCTATTGCTCAATTCTGGCTCACAAGTGCATGAGTGAACTCGTCGAATGCTAATTAATTAGTTGCGCTGGTGGTGGTGCTCGATCTCTCCTACAAAACATTTGCATATAGGTCATAGGTCGATTTGTGATTAATCTTGAATAAATCTCATCTCGTCGTATACAGTTACCAAATATATATAGTTAGTGACCAGATTTATATAGTCAGTGACCATGTATTGCTTTATTGGACTATAACTTATAATTAGACCACCTCAATTAGCATTTGTAAACGGGTACTTTGTGAATTACTTTGCGAATTAGACCATGTATTGCTAATATCTTTATATTGCGCAATCCTTTATGATCACGCGTAATGTTGCATAATAAATTCAATTAAAACAACTACTTGAAATAATGGTCATTTGATACTTCTCATGTAAAATGAGTCATTTCGGAGTAGAGTGATTTTGCAATCAAGTTACTTTGAGGATGGGTTGTACGAAATTTTGTAGTCTTTACTTACTCCAATTCCTCCAACTGGGAAGAGATATAAGAGATAGCAAGCGGACTATAGAACTAAACAAAACCATGAAAATAAAATTTCAAGTTAGGCTAAAGTGAGTTCCTAATCTCGTGGGGGCGAAGACGCATTTTTCACAACGAAAATTGAGAAGCCTTCCTTTTTTTTGTCTTCCTCGTCTTCGCCCACAGTTTTTTAATTCCCTTGGCATGTCACGTTTAGGATACGCTTCCTCTAATCTTCATCAGCAAATGGTAATGGGCTCACACGCAATCTCGTATTTTGGAGAGTACATGTGTGAACGTTTTACAAACTGAAGAGCAAATTACATGTTTTCCATTGCTCATACACACACGTCCTGCGCCAGTGAGAGCAGCTCAAAGAGGGTGCTTCGCAGTTGAACTAGAATCAAGATACGACATCACAAGATCCGCGGCCTTGTAACCAGAGGCTACTGCCTTCCCCACAGAAAGACCATCTTTGTTGTTACCTAACAGCAGAGAAAGAAAAACATTACATAGCAGTACAACATCTAGATGTCGAATCACACAGCTTAATGGCGCCTTAAATGATAAGACTCATTTTTTTTCCTTTAGGTGAGTGTTGGTCAATCAATCTGGCTCCTAGCTAAAGTTAAAGTCTGTGATTCCTGGGTCCAGAAGAGGATATTGCAACCCAGAGATGATCTATTGGTGATGCGGCCATGCAGGTGGCCTCGCTCAGAGCTGGCATTCAGGTAGTACATAACACATACTCCCAACATATTATTAAGGCATATAACATTTTGTCAGCAGTCAGCACTACAGCCGTAAATGATGCCTAATGTTATGTGGGAAAAACTTGCTATGCCAGGACAATCATCGCCTGGATGACATAGAGCTGAAAGAGACAACACTTAATCAAATGAAGCTGGGAATCTATCTGGCTATAAATGTATCATGTGTCAGAATGTAGCCGAAACACACATCATTTGTTAAAATGCTCCACAACCAAAGCCATTTGTAGACCTATTTCCAACTAGCTAGGCATATCATCACGTACACGGCACCTTAAAAGCGATGTAGATTGGACGCTTAAGTTGCCTAACAAATATTGTGTTCAGGCTATGATATTAAGATTTGCTCTTGTTGCTACAGGGTGTGAGCTTCAGTGAGAATGATACAACAGAATTTTCAAGCGGTTGTTCGCACGGATGAAAAAAAGTGAAATCTATCCAGTTTGTGCTGGCTTGCGCAATGTATAGGTTTTCTGCTAGCCATATAGAATGAAAACTGATGTATAGCTTGGGTCCTTTCATAAGGGAATGTTCTAGGGTTTGTCCCTCGAGCCTGTACTTTCATTCTTTGTCGGTTTATCCCCTTGGTAAAAAGATAAATTCCAAATCTTCAAAAAAAAATGATGTTACCTGCGTAAAAGAAGCCAGGCAGATCTTCTTCCATCTTCTCTATAGCCCTCAAAACAGTGTCATAATTGCGCCCATATAGAGGGAATGCTTTGCTCCAAAAGAAATGACTGCACAATATTTTTTTGGGGGTCAGAGAAAAATAAATCTATATATATAAAAGAGGCATTTTTCAAGAGCATACAAACGTTTCATAAATTCTAAAATCACCACGTAATTTCATAAATTCTAAAGTATATTTGAAGCATAGATATTGTAAAATTGTGATTGGTATACGTACTTCACAAAACTAGGTTCTCCCTCAGTGCCTAACAGCTGATGTAGTTCTGACGAAACTATTTGCTTGAGCTCCTCCCTAGAACCATAAGAAGCATTAGAAATTTAGAATCAATGTGTACAGAGGCACGAAAAAAAGAGCAGAAGACCCCACAAGTCATACGTTGAAGCTTTTGCAAGCTGTTTATTTCTGCTTCCTCCAACAAAGGTGGTATAGAGATACTGGTCCGAGGGAGCACGATCAGGAAACATCATTGAAGAAAATAAAGTACCTGTGCCACAAAAGAACTATTAGTAGGCTGGACTACTAGAAATCTAAATCAGTAAACATGAAACTTACCAAGAGTCTTCAGTCCTGTATGTTGCTCCTTCGAGGGAATTAGAACTCCAAAACCTTCAAGGGGTCTCTTCACGTTGGTCTTCTGAAATGCCGTGATTATAACAGAGAGTGGTAGATAATTCACCTACATGACAGAGAAAACAGCCAATTAACACTTTTGGGTAACAAGGTTGGGGGAAAAGGACCAGAGTATTTGTGATCCATAGTTAGGTGCAATCTGACAGAAGCATAATGAAATGGTCTACACATCATAGCACCACCCAGGTCAAGAAATAAAGATTAGCTCAGCTTCATATTCAAACTAGAAAGAGGATTAAATTTGGCCGAGTGGTTAGCAAGTTCTCTGGATGGCGGTTGTCCTAGGTTCGAAATCTCATATCCTCATCAAAATTTTGGCAATTTGTCATTCCTTCACAGCAATCTAACTCAACAATGCCAAATTTTACCAAAAGGAGAATAACGATGAAACTTATCAACTTTTTCTCGCTCTTTACTACGACAGTGCGACATTAAAAGCAGATACATATCAAAGAATTGACTAGGTGTGGAGATCTACTTACATTACAATATCACAAAAAGATACCATATTTAAATATCTCGTTGGGCTTTACAAACGAAGTGGCTTAGTCGATCATATAATCCACCTAGGCCATAAGAATTTTAAAAATCTATAAATTCAATGAACAGCAAACTGATAAAATTATGGAAAATGTAAGCAAAGATAGAGTCAAATCACCGATAGGACCTTATTATTGATAAGTTGGTCAAGTGATAATAAATTTTCTTATTGTAACTTATGCCTACCAAATACATACCTCCGGGATGAAGTCAAGGGAAACAGGAATCCCTTCCTTAAGAATCTTCATTTCTTTGACATGGTTGAGTGGAGCCTGTTTCAGACATGTCCTTCATCAGGTGATCATACGTTTTCTTAAATGATGAGGTGATTGAATATTCAACACATAGTAGAGCTCGACAAAATCCAAATGGCTAGAGTCAGAACCGTTACACAGGAGGCACTCCAATGATAGTGATCAGAATCCCCCAATTACACAGATTCAGGTGACAGCAACAGCAACTACAAAGAAAAGCTAAGATGTCTGACACCTCCTCAACAAGAAAAAAAAGTAGTTTTAAACTATTTCTTGTTCTCAGGCCATTTTGTAAACTCTTCGTGATTTGAGAAAATCAAGAGCTGAAGCTGCAACACCAATTTCAAAAAGCTCAATCTGTTCCTACCTCCAGAAAGTATCAAAGTAAACATGGAGTGGAACTTTCAGGGTTTATGTTCTTATGATCCGATTAAAGCAAAGGGTGTATGAGAAGTTAACAATTTTTTAAGGAATTGAACTGAGAGAACTTGTCGAGATTCCAATTACATAAACCTCAGGCTAAATAAAGGCATATCCCCCCCCCCCCCTCCAGAAATTTAACTAAAGACATTGAGTTATGACACAGTCTTACAGGAGAATCTTGAAACTTGGTGTCCAAAGGATGTTGCTGACTTGGTGACAACCCTAGAATCCAATTTCTTCATTGTGATAAATATCATAATTTCAATCATTTGTAGAAGAGACATATCCTAAAACCAATCCCCTCATTTTATCAAGCATAAGTTATTCTGTATAACCCTAAATACAGTAAACTTCTTCCAGAATAATGATATCATAATCTACAAGTGCATTAGCATGAGCTCAAGTAAAGAAGCACCTACCGTTACGACCACAGCATCATAAGGATGATCTTCAGTTGTTTTGTTTGATAGACAAGATAGTGACCAGTTGTTTGATTGCCCTTCGCAGCAGTGTGATAAAGACAATACCTTGCTCTGGAGTCTGAGTTCATCTTTACTGAATCTTTTGCAGATTGTATCTACAAGTGTCTATAGGAGATTAAACAATCAACAACCAAAAAATGATCTTAACATGACATCTTAAGCCATTTAAAAAAATATGCAAGCTCCAGCAGAACGACTGAGATAAGAGACTGTATTCGTGTCAAAAGATATGTTAAGATCACAAAATAGCTTGCCAGTATACGAGGTGATTTCAACATGCCTACTATCATTTTCCAAACAACTATCATGTGGGAAGTGCTTCTCTCCTTACCTTCTCTGGAGACAACTCCAAAAGAAATTAACCGAAACAAAAGTTAAAGGGATAAAAATTCTAATAACATGCTTCCAACCAAATAGGTACCACCAAAGGGGGTGATGCCCATTTTTAAAAGAAGAGCTGGAAGGTTAAGCTCTCAACCTAATGAGTATATGTCTCTACGAAAAGAAGAAAAGTCCATTATCTACGAGAGTGGAGCATTGGACTCCAAGTCTACAACTGTACAACAAATTCATAAAGCAGAACTTAGACTCTAGAGGCGTACAAGCAAAATATCATCAAAAAGTTCGATGATTCCTTTCTATCAAAGTACACCACCCAATAGCCAAAGAACCATCTACCATACCTCAATAATCGAACCCTTTTTCATCCTTCTTTTCCAAGCCAAAAGAACATCTTTAGTCTTATGAGGTTAAAACCAACTCAAGTAAAAAAGCAGATGGAGAAGTGCCACAATGACAATACCCAACGGCAAAAACATGACTAATGGTTTCCTGATCTTCACCACACAAAGAACACCAGCACCTTTTTTGATTTAATGTTTTGCGTATCCACTTTTTGTTTGGTTTCATTTCCTTTCTATAGTGATAAACTGACAATTCTTGACAATTATGTTAGTCCACCCCAAATTTTTGGGACTAAGGCTTTGTTGTCGTTATTCACTTACTATCAGTATGATCCATCGCATCCACACATGGCACAAGCCAACACATGAAGAGTAAATAAAGAATGTTTTGGACTTCAAAAAGAATTACAATCCAAAACACCTAGTGACATTTTCTTATAGTAAGTCACTTCATTGGCTATACTCATTGTCTTCCTTTTCCTTACATTTGACAGCTGGTGAAACAAATCTAATCTAAAAGGCATATTGATGCCTTGTCCCAGGTTATAATGAGGGTGTTAATCATTGGAAATATTCACATGAAATAGCACAATTATGCTGCATAAACTAAATTAGCGAACAATGCCACATGATTTTACCTGCATTCCACCATTGAAAGAAAAGGAACTACGTCCACGTGGCTTCTTGTCGGAAGAATTCTTTTCTCCGCCTTGTTCTCTTTTAGAACCCAGTTTAGACTGGATTGCTCCAGTAATTATAGAACCATATCTGGCAAACAAAATGTGGTTAGATATGGGTGCGCATGCATAAGTCACAGATGCAGCACAAAAAAACGAGGACACTATATCCTAAACCGACGAATAGTAGTTCAAAATGAAGTAGGTTCCATTATAGCCAAGGGTGTGGGGGCCCAGATTGTTTCGCGGCTCCCTACCAACTTCTTGTAATCTCTTATTTATCATTAATAATATCCAGTTTTTTTATAGGCATTATAAATGTTTAGAATAAAATAAATTAGTAATGCCTTACTATTCGAAGTAAAGTCTACATGGTAGAGTTATCTTTCAACTCTAGATCTTGGTCTTTGATTCAGTGCAGTCGGAATAAAGATCAGTTAAAAATAACTTTACGATTAGAGTTGAAAAATCACTCGACCATGTGGAGTTTACTCAATTTAGCAAGGCATACGTATCACATTGCAGCTTAGGACTTCATTTATATTTTACCATAACACTATATATAGTAAACCCTACAGAAAAATAACTTGGCTGAATAGCACATAGGGTGTGAACTAATAACCTAACTATTTCTTAAGAAAAAACCTGTTTTAATATATCAAGAACCAAACAAAGAATGAGGACAAGACATTCTCGTAAGAGAGCCAATTACAAACTATGCCAATTTTGTTGTAAAATCATGATAGGGGTTTCCCTAAATGCCCTCTCCCTAAGATAATCTACACTATAAGTCAATACAGAAAACGCACAGGAGTTTCCCTCCAACCACAGAACCCAAAACTTAGCCATAAAAGCACAATGCCACAACAGTTTCTTCTCCTTATTACGCTTAACAAACGCACAAATTTTAATGCTAGCAGATACTACATTAGATAGGAGGATACTGTTTTGAAAAAAGGTACACTAGAACAATACCTATTCTCTATATCCCATAGCTCTGGAAATGAATGACGCATCTGTAAATCCAATAATGTGAAGAATAGAGAACAATTAAGGAATGCCAAGGCAATATAAGAAAACCAGCAAAGTCAACATTGATAAATCATACAGACACTATTATTGCAGAGTTCATGTCTCATGTTCAGGAAGTTCCCAACTTCTGATTTTGGGGGGAGGGGTGGGGATAAAAAAAAAAAACATACAAAATAACAGGATGCAGTCTTAGTCAGTCCAACTGAAGTTGATAGGACATTTACAGCCTTCACAATGGGATCAATGTTGACAAAAAACCTCATTCGCAAAGTACTTTAGGATTGGCTGACTTAGACTGGAATAGGGACACTCAAAGATATGAAAAGGGTGGAAAGAATGGATGAAAGCCAAGGGGAAAGAGAGTAAACCTAATACAGGATCAAGCACAATCATCCACATCAGTTTTATGACTCCACTCGCCCACTCGGTCTTAGGCGAAGGCATACTTTCAATAACCCAAGTAAACTTAAGGCACTATCAATCACTCTAATCCTCATAGGCTTAGGCTTTGCTGTCCCCCTTACAACTCCCTTCATCTCTTCAACCTTAAATCATCCAAATGGGTGCATCATTCAGTGATTTCAGTCTTCCTTTCAGGTGTTCCAAACAAACACAAGAGCGTCCTCCTACCCTAACCCTTGCATTCTTAGCTTCCGTATCCCCCCTCACAACTCCTTCATTTTTTCATCCTTATAATCCAATCGGTGCATCATTATATCTTCTTTTCACATGTTCCAAACATAAGTGTCCCCCCCACATCTGATCTTTCAAATTTAGCCCGTTTATCACCTGATCCCTCCTTCCTTCCTTTCCATTTCCAATGGAACCAAAGAGTCACTATTATTTGGGTATGGAAAAAAGCAAAATGGCTCACAGGCCAGTCTGCGCTTCTTGTATAGTGAAAAAGCTGTCGGTGAGATTTTCGATGCAAGTTTCATCAAGGGTGATCCGTAAGCAGCCTCTCCATGTTTTTAACATAAGGGTAAGGTATATTACATCTGATCCCCACCCCTTACCTCGCCATAGGTGGGAGGCTTTGAGGCACTGGGTAATGTTCTTGTTGTTGTGTATCACTTGATCCCTCCTTGCAAGCCACATATTTAATGCAGCAAACACATCAAGGACGCGTTTAATAATTTGATGGGATAGTTTTGCAACACCAAACACCCTTTAGAAAGAGTAAAACAATATTAAAACATGGAGTAAGATGTATCGTTGTACTTACAGACAGGGACTGTGGATCTCCAGCACTTGTGCCCGCCACAAAAGGGTCAATCAGATAATCAACAAACTGTGGATTCAGATATTATAGAACCATACAGCTTAAAAGAACTTTATTGGACTTGAAATGACTCAAGCAAATTTCTTATACCTCTTGCCCAAAATGTCGACCGAAAAAATCCCCCACACTGCAGATATGAGACCAATGTTAAAATTATCAATTAGTTAATTATTTAAAGCATTATAGAAGTCGTTTTCTTGATCCCATTTTAGACTTGTGTTTAGATTACTAGAAACAAGACTTTCAGTAATTACAACTTCAAGCAAGAGCACATCGTTGGAACTTGCCTCTGGAAATGCAACCTGATAATTATACTACAGCTCCAAATTGGAAAAGCACGTTCTTTTCATGGAAAAAAGGATGCAAAAGGTACAATTCTATGCGGAGTTACCTTTCCTGGGCTTGCTCATCAGAAACTTTGGTATTATGCCGTTTTTTCCATAATATTGGCTCCAACAATATTTGAAGCTGAAGAAGGAGAAATACTCTAAACATCAGACTATCAGAGTAATACTTTGCTATGTTCCTAAAATGACTAACTTCCCTCAAGGCCTCAATACTCGAGCACCCAAACCCTCCTACATCTATACCACAGGTCCACAGCTATAATACAATTGCTAAAAGCTCACAGTTAAAAGCTCAAAATGAAAGTAACCTTGGATTGTGCGGTCAGGATATTGCTCTTGAACAGCGAAACGGGATCAGAAGGTAACTGTACACAATAACAAGCCACCGTCAATATGCATGGCAGAGATATGGAAGATCCTTAATCCACTCCATGAATCCAGAACAAGAAGCAAGCAATAGAAGTGAAGAGCAAGGAAGGAAAATTTACCAGCACGGGAAGACCGTCCCTTGCGATGTATCTTTTGTTTTGTGAAATCGGCTGTGAGGTAACAAGAAAACGTCGAAAATTCATCAACAGTAAGATACGCAACTCAGGATTTCAGGTTATGTTTTCAACATCCAAACCAAGAGTTATAGACTAAAATTGCACATGCTACCACCAATCTAGAAAGTAATTGCAATGCTTTGAACGTTGACATTACGGAAAGAGTTACTGGGGGAAGACTTACATATTGTTGCTTATCACGGAGACCAAGATCGTCAATCAAACTTGAAACCTCCCTCTCACTTTCCGTCTACACAAAATAGCAAACAAAAACATATAATCAACACGATTACAATGTAAAAGAGCCAAAAACTCCAAGACCTCAGGTGACCCACAAAATTATTTCATTGCAATCAACATTTTACCATAGTATTTGCACCCTCATCCCAGATAAACCCATTCTTTGCCACAGTTCTGATTTTCCCCCCAGCTCTTTCATCAGCTTCAAACAACGTCACGCTCAAACCATTCGATTTCAGCTTATAAGCGGCCGCAAGTCCACTACAATTCCACAAAAATAACCACAAAACAATTCAACTTTGCATTTTTTTTTACAGAATTTCGACCCCTCGTCTTCTTCTAGGCAATCAACAAAAATTCAACTTTGCAAATATGACTAACATCCTACTCCATAAATCTTGCAATACCAATCAAAATTGAGCATTTTCCATTAAAATTCAACAGACCCAAGAAATCAGCACTTCTTACTCTTCAGAATTTCAAATAAAC
The DNA here is from genome assembly GCA_963457585.1 of Spergularia bocconei. Lineage (NCBI taxonomy): Eukaryota > Viridiplantae > Streptophyta > Magnoliopsida > Caryophyllales > Caryophyllaceae > Spergularia > Spergularia bocconei. The sequence goes on along the minus strand of OY734951.1, from coordinate 5,049,251 downwards.
AATTCTACTTGAATTAAAGTTCAGAACTTTCCATCAAAATTCACAAGACCCACGAAATATAATCTAAATTACTCAAAATTTTATGAGTAAGAATTTATTTACCTAACACCAGCACCAACTACAGCAACCCTTTTGACGGAACCTGAAAAGTAAATACAAAAAAGAACCCATTAAATCGCCCAAAAAAACAGTAAAAAACAATGATCGAGTAGAATTTAGAGTAAATTTTTGGGAATTAATGGAAAACTTACTGTGGGGTTTATCTCGGTCAGGAGAGTTGCCCATCAGAATGCTCTTGGTGGGAGAAACAAGATGAGTTTGTGAGACCTGGGAAATGTTTAGTGATACCATGGATTAGTGGAAATTTGGGAATTTGACTGAAATTAATTACCAAATGGTCATATAATCTTGGTTTTGAACCAAATTTTATTATCATAAACTCGTCATTACTTCTTGTTAGAAGCACGGACACCTCTCGTAAGTTGGTTGCCCGAGCCTAATCGATTTTGAACGCGGACACCAGGACTCCAAGAGCACAAGTGAGTGTTTGTAAGGCTAATATTGTAAGGTTTATTATTGTACTTTGGTTGGCTTCTTTGTGATGATTTTTTTTACACTTTCGTGAGTTTTGATTCGGATCATTAGTGGTATTTAGTATTTACTACCTCGAATTGTCCATGACGAGCACTATACACATATCGATATTGTTCAATGGATTCAACTTTGAATATTTTCGTTTACATGTATCTCTTGTACCGATGAAAGAAGCATAAACGTAGATGTGTAAGGGGTCAAATTTGATAACAAGATAAGAAGTGTGTGTCATTACAAATTTTGATGTAAGTGTCATTTAGCGATAATGTAAATGCGATTCCGTTTTATTTTACATTTGGCAAATTAAACCATTTCATTTCCTCCCCTAAAAAAAATCATTCATTTCCAAAATTCTTATCATTTCCCTTATTTTCAACAATCACGAGTAGAAGATGATTGGTCTTAGGTTTATAAACCATGAGTAGACCATTATTTCACATTTTTTATTTTCTATGTTCGTTTTGTTGTAAACCACCAAGTTTATAAATTGAGTATTTTTTCCTAATTAGTCAACTTCGATCCAAGATCTAAACGTAGCACAATTCTCCTATCGTACTTTTTGGTCCCACATTTTTTCAAGTTTCCCATCCGACTTTAGACCATTTATAGTTGCACACCTCGACATATAAACCGCCAACAAAAATAGATACGCTAACTTTCGTGAGAGAGAATGATCCCTTTATCTATTCGGAGTATCTTTCTTCTCGAATAAACTCTCAACGATTCAAGTTTCCAAATATTCCGTAGGAGACCCAGTGTGACGGCCCGCACTTAAAAACGAAAAAAAGAACTGGTAGTCTAATCTAATTGGGTGAAGACGCTGTTGACGACTGTGGGAGTTGAAGTAACTTCCCTCTGAAGCCTCTGAAACCCAGAAACTCCCAAACTTGATCATGGCTTTCCAAAAGTTACTGTGGTTTCTCATATGTTTCGTCGCACAATTGACTTTGCCTTCTTCCGGTAAATCTTAATTCTTGCTACTAACTAATAAATTTTCAACCCCAATTACATTTTTATTGGTATGATCTTATGTGTAATTTTAACCAATTTTTTGACCAAGTAAAAAGTTGTAAGCTTGCTATTTGATCCATTTTTGCTTGTTCAAGTTTCAATTGTAGTTGTTTTTGGGTTTGAAATCGGCGTAAAATTGTTATGTGAGCAAACCCCAGAAAATGAATTTATGCCAGGTTTTGAGATGGAATGGTGAGGTTGTATTCAACAGTTTGGTATTGGCATTTTGTCGTAAAGTGGTAAAGACACTATTGATCGTGCTGTGGGATCGTCTTGCCCGTGTTTTTGCCTTTCGATTAAGGACATAGACTCTAGAATTTTGGGTTTGGGTTTAGGGTTTAGGGTAAGCTTTCTGAAAGTGGAAGGGTGAATTGGGTGCTTTTTGACGCGGTGGGGGATAATGGAAGCATCATAACGAGTTTGCAGGTGAGAAGAAATCGGGTAGCTTGAAAAATGATGGTATTTTTTGGTGCTGCTAAGAAGGTTGATTGAGGTTGAAGTGTTTATTATGAATAATGTATAGGTTTATTCTGGTGTTAAGAAGCTTGACGTGGTTAACGTGAATGTTGGGTTCAGAGGTCACTGTGGGGTAAATATGTAACTGCTGAAATTGTCCGAGTGCTAGAAAGCGCGTTGAGGTAATTTGTGATTGGGTATATGAATTGCCTTTTATGGTGAATCGGGTGATGAAGAGGAGTTGTACATTTAGGTTAGTCAACACTTAGCAGCTCTTCTTAAGAGACTGTAACATTTTGGATTTATGAAACGGGGGAAAATGTTGGTGGTGAGTCTAGGCTCTTTGGACTGATTACCTCAACCATACACGTGACAAGTAAGGAATTTGACGTTTACCTAGTTCCCCCTTGGAAACATGGAAACAGACATGGACATGATACAAACTTGTGACGCGGTAGTATGAAGTTAGGGACATACCATGGTTGATCGATCCTGTGATATTTTATACTTCAATAATATATTTAAACTGATTGCCAAGTAAAGGTAAAAATAATAAGAGTGGAGTACCTTGTATTCCAATTGATAAAGAATTAAAGTTATTAAACAATGTTACTTATTAAGAAAGTAATCACTTTTTTTTAACTTAAATCTTCTTTAGTTACACTTTTGTGTTAGCGTTATAGTGCTGAGTTTTTCCTTTTGAAGTATTATGAAGTGCTCATGCCTAAATTGTCCGAAGTAGAATAGAATTTCAATTTAAAAATGCACGCAGATTATCGGGCATGGGACACATATTTCCAAGTGCCGTGTCTTTTCCGGACACGAAGACACTAGTTGAAGAATTGTCTGTGTTCCCAGGACTTTCAAGTCTCACAAGCAATTTGGTACTTGACAAGAAATGATGTAATTAGGCTGCTGAGTTCATCGTGATGTGGCATGTTCCTTAACACTAGAGAGAAGCCATATGTTTGTTTAAGTATCCTTTGGGTTTTCTGCCAATGGGATCTTTTGGCCTGTACTGTATTTTTGTAGCGAGGTCAAGATACTAAAGATTTCTGTTGTACCAACTTCCTATTGGTGTATTTCAATGGAGACCTTTCCCGCTTAATTTTGAGGCGTAGTTCACCTACTATCTATATCTGAGGCCGGGGAATGTTGTCCGGCTTCTTTGTGGGCGTAAGGGCTAAGGCTGCCCGGGTCTTTAAATGAAATCCTATATTGGGCAAAATTGCGAGTGCTTTAAAGTTTCTACTGTCTACAGCTCGCAGAATTTTTTGTTTTAAAACTGTTAATGGACATATTTGCAAGTTGTTTTCAACTGAACAGGAGATGTCAGCAAGTTGGACTCTTGTTCTTGTTCGAGTCTCTGACTTAAGTATATCTTAACTTCTGGGGGAGCAGTACTTAAGTGCTTTTGTGCTGAATTTGGGAGTATTCGACATGGAAACTTGAAAGAAAAACAAGAGCCTGAGTAATATTAGAAGCTAAATGTGCATAAACAAAGTTGTGCTGTCCCTCAGTCACATTAGATGTGAGTTTATTACAAATTTGAAAGGAAATAATTAGAGAAAGCCACAAGAAATGGGGATTTAACACTGCAACTGGTCCGTTTAACTCTTAACATACTGGGTGGTTTGAATCTTTTTATTGTTTCTACTTCTGAGATTACAATACATGGTGCTTTGCTCCTTCCATATGTATTGCTTACTTGTCTGTCCTATAAAGAATTGTGAACTTTTGCTAATATTTAAATGTGGTTACACTATTCCAGGGCAGATCAGCTCACTAGATTCAGTTCCTGATCTTGAGATGTCTATGTACAAAGTTGTAGATGGGTCTCCTTGTGTAAGGCTTCTAAATCTATCTGGAGAAATCGGCTGTGCCAGTAAGTATTCATGTCCTGAATTATTGGTCTACTTGCCAGATTCTTGACTGGTGCAGTATTGTAGCGATATTTTCTTTCTAAACACACTTGCAAATTGTGGAGGAATTTTATTTTCTTTTATTATTATTTTCTTTTTATACGTAGTAGATTATAAATGTAGAATTTTGTGCGAGTACCATTAAACTGTATTGTGTTATCTTTAGATCCTGGACGAGAGAAAGTTATTGCTCCGGTTCTGAAGTATCAGAATGCTCATACATTAAACAAGTTGTCTTCCATCCTCGTATCTTGGGCTGATGTTGGCAGCTTTTTTAACCGGTATGTATTTTTCTAGTGCTATCACATGTGCTTTTGTGCTTGCATCATTTCTATGTCATTTGATCAATTGTGCAGCAACTCAGCAAGTATTATGAGAGCAGCTTGTTCTCTTCTTTCATGATAGAGAATTGAGATAGCCCTTCAACTCTCTTTTTGTTTATCTAGGCATTGTAGTTTTTCATTTTTGAACTTTTCCAAGACGTGGATCGCTTACTCTTCTGACAAGTAATTTACCAATCTAATTTTTATGGCTGACTATAGGGTATGAAACTTTTAATTTCAGTGTTGCAACGGATCCAGATTTTGCAAGGAAAGTAGGTGGGGTTTTAATTGAGGCAGAGACCACGAAGGACAAGTTAAAAGGTATTGTACTCGTGATTTTTTCAAGGTGATTATCTGATATATTTTCACCGCTATATTTTCACCCTTTTTCTATTCACCTTTGATTTTACCTTGTAGGGTTTTCTCCGGACGAGAAGTTTCCTCAGTCCAAGTTTTCACCTTATGAGAATCTCAGTTATGAATGGAATCCTAATGTATTGCTCTTGCCGTCTTTAGATATGTTTTATATCTGTTTCATTCTCTTCTGAGTTTTATTCATCTTGAGATGATGATTTGTGCTCTTAAAACAAGATTGACATAGTACTGCACTTGCACTTTGAGAAAACAAGTGGTTCTGAGTTTCTGATTCTATTTTCTTATGCATGCCATATTTAGGCGAGCAGACTTATTTTACCCATCAACCTTTGTTTCCCTTGAAACTGTCGTGGAGTTGTATGTATCCAGCCATGAAAACATGTATAAAATCGTTGAGAGATTGGGGGATATAACCGTGTTAACTAGAAAATGTGAGATTGGGCCATCCTGCAGATCTGTTTCCATGTGGCTGTGGTAGTTCTTGAATCTTGCTGTTGTTTGAATGTGATGCATATTAAGAGTAATATTTGATGCCTTCAATTGGCATGCTGGAATCGACTTGCTTTCGTGTGTTTACCACTTCCTTTTTAAAAATAGAACACCAACACAGTACTAGATAAAATGATTGCTTTTAGGGCCTAACTTTCTTTGCGAGGTTTAACTTCCAATAACATATGAAAGTATGTGTGACGTCCACAATTTGGTGTTTCTCTTTCTGTTTTATAGAACAACCTCATATTGATGTACACACAATGTCGGCTTTGTATCAGTTTTTCATCAGAAAGTACATTTTGCAGGGTTCAGGGATCATGTTGAAACCTTATAATTTTCCCGTAATTCTACTATCTGAGAACAGTACTTTAGTCTTGAATGAGGTAATTTCGTTTTTGATCATTTTTCTTATTTATCTATTTTTGTTTTCTTTTTCAGAAGTACTTTCGTCTTATATCTACAGTGTATACTCTGTAAAGGATTTACTGTTTTTTCTTTTGATAGGTAGAATATACATATATATGGTAATAGAAAGAGCATTACAAACAAGGGAGGACAAGAAGTCCATACCCTAAGTCAAAACATAACGAGATCATCATCCCCCAGCTAAGAAGCCTGTCTTCAGACCACCATCATTATTTATAGTGGATTTCAGATTTTCAACTTCAAATTTATTTTCCCTCCTCCTAGAATGCACTAGAGTTGGCATGGACTGAGGGGGAGGGGGGGTTTACATATTAGGAGATAGGGGGAGATTACATATTAGGAGCATTTGGTCACCAATATTGCTTTTTACTTTCTCTATCTGTATTTTACGAGTTCTGTTGCTTAGTGTGTGGATCTGTGCTAGTTATATGCCATTTATGTGACTTTAGGCTTGTAAATGACTTATGCAGGTTGTTGCTAAGAATGAGAAGAATAATAGGTCATATAGTGAAGATGTTGCTGAGTTTGACCTGGTTATGCAGGTGATACCTGGTTATTATCCTATGGTCGACTTGTCATATATGAGTTTCATAATTAGTTAGAGGCATGTTGTTGAGAATTTTGGCTAATTTGCGAAACAAATCCCTTTTTTTCCTGGTTTAGACTACAAAGTCGGCTACTCATGATACGGAGTCTTGTTTGAATGCGGGGACTTGTCTTCCGTTAGGTGGATACAGGTGAGGTTCTTGCAATATTTGGCCGTTCTTATGAATAATATGTATATACTTCCTTCAATGAGTCTCCTGTATGTAAACGACCTTGAGATGGACAAAACTTTGTGTTCGTTTCGTGTTTGTGTCGAAGGTAGACATGCCGAAAAAACGCTTCACACTAACTTGATTTGTTTATAAATTGTGTTGATTGCATTGTATCTTGTATTTGACTCAGCTTCTTTAAAAGTCTTGATAGTAACCCACATTTGGTGTCCGGTTTGGTCGTCGTGCTATGTTACTTACGGAGTATTAGGAATTCTAAACCAAATTTGTATTCGATATATCAATTTATTTAGTGTATTTGTTAAACGGGTTAAAGGGTGTCAACTTCGTGTTGGAGATTTTAACAGTAACCCGTCTCATTTGAATCGTGTTAATCTTGTTGATTAATGTTATTGTCTTGTCAATTGTCATATCACTGTTGCCAGCTCTAACAGCGAGGTGTGGTAGATATGTGTTTAATTTGGTGTGGAGATAGAAGTAGAATATTGGCGAAACCACCCAAAAGTTGTTGACATTACTAATGGGAATCCATTGTTTCACCATACCAAAGAAATTGTGAATGTCAGGATCTTTTACTTGTATTGTATTATTTGAAGGGTGTTTTATTGCTTAGTCATAGCTTCTGTTCTTTTGGTCCTGAGCCTATGTTGTCTATCTGAAGAGCAGTGTTTGGTCGTCTATGCCTCCAGTTGATGAATCATCCTCAGATAAGAACAAGCCCGTCATACTAGCTATGGCATCTATGGATTCCGCATCCTTTTTTCGTGACAAAAGCTTTGGTGCTGATTCACCTTTATCTGTAAGCTCAACCCTATAATTAACTGTTGGTCATTGCCTAAAATATTGCTACATGCACAATTTATTTCCTTCAGCTAGTTTATCTGATTAATGTTTAAACCTAGGGACTGGTTGCTCTGTTGGCTGCAGCTGATGCTCTTTCTCGTTCAGAGTATCTGAGGAGCTTTAAAAAGCAGGTGCTTATTTTTTTCCGGATATCTGAGAACCTCTAATTTTCTGACGGCTCTTCCATCTTAGATTACTTAGTGGCTATTCAATTTTCTGTACGACTTTAATCTGGATGAAGGCACGTGATTTTATAACTTTTAGAGTGCACTTTCTGCTGCTTGTATGATAATCATAAACTTATGCAGACTTGTCCAAATCCTTTCTGACCTTGTAAAAAGACAACTCGTGTGAAAATAGGGATGAGCGGAGTGAGCTTTCCGCTTTATGCATTGCTTTCTTAGCATGTGAGCTCCAAACTGATTATGATGCTCGAAAGCTCCATAAATTTCTATGTTCTGTCCATTTGTTGCTTTGCCCTTGGACTACTGTAGTAAGGTGTTAATTCGCAGGTCTAATGGACATGTCGTCGAAACCAAAGATGCCTGGCGTATGCTGTAACTGCTTTTCTATTTTCTTCCTAATTCAACGTTCTTAGTGCAAGATCTGTCTCTATTTGTTTTGCCTGTTTGGGGAAATGGGCTGCTGCAATGTGTGCTTTTGTTTAATCTGTTAGTGCTTATTTCTTTTATTTGTCATACATACCCTTGTCAGTTTTGCAGCTTGTCTTTCTGGTTTTAACTGGCGAGACCTGGGGTTTCCTTGGTAGCCGAAGATTCCTGCATGAACTTGACCTGCAGTCTGATGCTGTCACTGGCCTTCATAATTCCTCGATAGAAACGGTAATATGCTCCATTTTGTACGGTTTTGCTTTGGGATTTATCAACATATGTATACTGTTCAGTTTCGGTTTATGTATTTCTTCCTGATATGCCAACTTTTGGTCGGCTATTTTTGTAGTACAAAACAAATAGGGGGGGGGGATACACCTCGCTTTTCTGTTTATACAGTATATAAGTGGTAAAGAGGCGCTAAATATTATTTATACATATCGAAACTGCTTAGCCAGATGCAGAAAAGTGAGAAGGCAGAGACTCGTAGATGCAGGTCACTAACCAGGCGTTCTCCCATTGGGATTTGTGTATAATTATGCTTCATGATAGCCTGAGCTTATGATTTTCTTTTTCTTTTTTCTTTTTAATGAGTGGCCTTATTATTTACACGTGTGATTCCATAAGTTTTCTCTTTCAATAAAATAACTTTTATCTATGTATGTATGTGGTATGTTGAATGCTTCTCCTTGCGGCTATAAGTTTATATTCTGGTCATGGCTACAGTTCCGTGTACTTGAGATTCTAAGCAGATCTTGCTTTATGTGAGCGAGAATCTCTTTACACTTATTGACGTTATGTGTATTCATCTGCAGGTTCTGGAGATTGGGTCTGTTGGAAAGGGGTTGAAAGATGGAGTGAATAGCTTCTTTGCTCATTCAACAAGAGTACGGACTCTTTTTTCTAGCTACTTATAATGATAGTACTACTTAAGAAATAGCATTCACTGCCTATGGTTCAAATATGACAACATCATAGAGGCTCTCTCTGGTAATCTGATTTTGCACTCCATTGAAAGATTGTGAACATTCATCAAATAATATAAACCTACACCGTGGACATCATAATCATGGAAACTGAGATCTTGGGTATTCAAGACCCTTCTTGGCACTCTTTGCTTACCATGTTTTGGCCTGAAGACCACACATAAAAGTGGAGATTGAAAATAGATTTAACTTAAAATTAGGCATAAAGACACTTACAAGTCATTCATTGGCTAGTTTGTTGAGGCTCCCTTGTTTATTTTTTTTCCTTTTCCATCTTACTCGGAAGATGGTAGTATATGAAAACAATGAATCAACTCATCAAGTATGTCTTGGATCCGACGCTGTTGAAAGAAAACATTAAGAGTATCTTCTTGGTCTAAGGTGGTATCTGTAGAGCCTTTTAGTAAGAACATGCTTATGTACTTTTTGTAGAAGTTATGAAAGCTTTCTTTTCTTAGTTGGGATAGCCTACAATAGATTATAGATCCCAATTGTATATAGTGAATAATCAATTTCTAATCTAACAATACTAATAACTGACTCCTCATTTGATAGATTTTCAAAGTGAGAACTGAGAAGTACTCGGAGGTTTGATAATCTCTTAAGGATGTATGTAAATTGTTATTGTTTTACGTATCATCTATTAGTCTCAACTCTCAAGGTACAATATCAAGCTTTTCCGTGATTTCTGGTTTTGAGGTCCCCCGTTCAGTACAACCGCTCAGTAAAAAGATGCTTATCTACATGTTTAAAGAAGAGAAAAGCTTTGTTCTTTGTTAAGGGTTGTAGACTTGTAGTGATAGTTCTCAATTTACGTGTATAATAATCTATTACTGGTCCAACAATATCTTGAATAACTGCATCTAGTCACCTGTTTTTGCATATCCTGTATTCCTGTTAAAAGGTACTTTCGAGACTACCCGCTATCTTGTCAATTAGGTGGCATAGATGCATTTATTTAACGTCTTAATCACGGCTGCAGGGTACACTAGAGGAGAATGATGCATTTGACGCTTTGCAACATGCTCAAGCTTCTCTAGGATCACATAATGTCCGAATTTCTGCAGCAAACAAATTAAATCCTGGGATTCCTCCTTCCTCTATGATGCCATTTCTGAAAAAGGTTAGTAGTGCAGAGGAAGTAGATCCTAATTTGAAGGCTGTTTCTAGTTTTAAATGGATTGTTTCCTGGCCTGACATATTCTCTCTGTTTGGACTTTGGCCATAACATTATCTTGGCGATGTCTCGGGTTTAAGTCATTCGAAGTAATCAAGCTTCTTGCTTGCTATGTTGTAATGTGGTGCTCATATTCTAAAATAAAGTAGAGATACAGGCTATGTGCACAAGCTTAGTAGCCATTACCATCTAGTCGCAGACATTTTGCGTAAGATTTGGGGCATGTAGTGTGCGTATAGCGTGAGATGTCCCTCCCAGATATTTGCAGAGTTGTTTTGAGCTTTTTTCTTTCAAGGAATATCATCACAAAAAAGGTGATGAACTGCCTGAAGAACGTCAGGTATGGGGATTGCTTGGGTCTTGATACAGAACATCTATGGAGTGTTGCATTGTTTCAACCCTTGAATGTTTATATATTACTTCTTATTGTTTTTGTCTTTATTATGATTGAGGGCTTCTGCACGAAGTGTTTGTAGAGTTCTTTACTCAAGATGAGTTCTGTTGTACGGGAATTCCAGTGAATCTATGAGTTCCTCATTGTCTTTCTTTGAGACATTTGATGTTGTAGATGTATGTTTTCATTTTCTTTTGGTATCTGAAGGTCTCAAGTCTGCTGTAATTGTAAAAATAGAATATATGTCTACCAGTGTTGTTCTTTATATTATTTTGCGCTCTACCAGTTGCATGTGTTGATCATGTTGTTAATGTCTTTGCAGAATCCCCAAATTTCTGGGACAGTTGTAGAAGACTTTGATGCTGCATTTTTGAATGAATTTTATCACAGTCACGTTGATGATATTAGTGAGTTAAACAATTCTTCATATTAGAGAGATATGAGAGTGGTAATCTAAATCTATTCTGAGATACTATTTTCTCTTTCTCAGCAAACATCAACTCAACTTCCATTGTGGCTGCTGCTTCCTTGGTTGCGCGCTCTCTTTACATACTTGCCTCCGACTCTAAGAACCCTACAGCTATGGATCTGGATGCTATTCATGTGAATACCAGTTTGGTGGACGCACTGTTGGACTGCCTACTAAAATGTGATCCTGGTTTGTCTTGTGGACTAGTGAAAAGTTATATTCAACCGAGTAGTTCATGTCCGAGCAGTTACGTTGGAGTTATAGTCACTGACCCTTCATCTCCTCCATATCCTGGCTATTCGAGCGACATATCCAGATTTATTTGGAACTTTTTAGCTGAGAGGACAGCTGTTAAGATGGAGAATGCCAGTTCGAACTGTGTACAAGATTGTGGCAGTAAAGATCAGTTGTGCATCAAATCAGAAACTGGCCCGAAAGGTGTCTGTGTTCGATCCTCTACAAGGTAACACTTTTATTTATTTAATTATTTTTAGTAAAGCATATGCAGGCAAAGGGAATGGTTATTTATGTACCATGCAATTAGACCTGTGCTCACTCACATCCAAGCAAAGTTTAATACCTAGGAGTTAAGGTTGTTCGTAATATAGTTATACATCGACGTGTAACAGAAATTGAAGGGCTTGATTAAAGAGGCATCGCTACCTTCTGCTTTTAATGTTTACCAAATAAAATACCCACTTGGCTCTCAGCTTCTTTTTTCTTTTTTTCTTTTTTTTTTTGACAAATAGTAAAACTTGGCTCTCAGCTTGTTTATATAGTTTTAAAGTTTCTACATTTTGTTCATCAAAACATGAGTTCACTCAGCACAAAGAGCACACCTGCAAAATTGCAAAACTTCAGCTTTTTTCTGCAGTCGTTGGGATGAGCGAAGCTCACTTACAGTTCAAGAGCTCTGGTTATTTTGTAATGTAATCGTTCTTGTGAACACTATTTTCTCTAACTGAGTGATGTGTTGCTCCAATCTCAGGTACGTCCCTGCATATTCAACCCGTCTCCAATATGATACCGGTACATGGAAAGTGCTACCTCCAAATTCTTCCGATCCTATGGGCATGGTAGACCCTGTTTGGACAGAGAGCAACTGGGATACAATTGGACTTCGAGTTTACACTGTGCAAAACGCAACTTATAACCGTCTCATTCTGTTAGCGGGGCTGGGCATTACCGGCTTCTCTTATTTTGCGATTGAAGTCACCAAGGCAATTGTAGCAAAGGCTTTGAAGAGAGATTAGTCTGAAAAGCTAATTTGTATCATTGTACGTCTCTCTCTTACTAATTTCAGGAGTGTACGGGATGTCATAGAAAGGATAATCTAATTAAGTTACGTTAACTGTTGTCCAAAGTACAATCCTAAGATACCCATGTTGATGTTAATTGGTTATTCAATGAGATCCAATGTTTGTCATTTTGAGCAAATATGTACCATCATTTTCGTGTTTCTTTTTTAACAATCGTTTTGGTCATTAACATTAATATATTGTAAAGTAGTGACATGAAAGATAAAATGACGAGGTTTTGCTACTCCCCTTCATTCTTTTCATTTGTTAACGTTTGATTTGAGTATAACTTTCAACGTCATTAGAACCATAAGATGTTGAAGAAAATGGTATTTGTCCAAGATGTTAAAACTCGTGTGTGGATTTTCTTTTTTTGTTGGTTAGATAAATTTATCGTTATGATGGCTCGATTTCCGTTAAGTTGGAGTCTTACAAGGAGATTATAGAGGACATTCGACCTTTTGTGTAAGTTCCATGGTAAATTTGTAGATTCACACTGAGAATCTGTCATGAATGGAGAAATATGTCACATGAATTGGAAAAGCAGGTGAGATAAGGAATCCAAGTAACAGTGAGTGGAAATCTAGTAATAATGTAGCAAAACAATAAAAACCTGCACATCTGATACGAAAATCATGAGCACAAAACTGTCTGTTTCTCTTTTATAGTGGGATTCAGTGATTGCTGATTGGGAGGGATTGTCCAGCACTCCTGCTATAATTTCCAAGAATTGAACTAGGTTGGCCTAAAAGTAGGTTCATCATAATTGGATGATGATAAGGGATAGTAAGAAGGTTTGGTAGGTTTGTGTTTACGCACACTAAAATCTGACGAGAAATTAGACGAAGTTGTAAAATTCAGAGGTAAAAGACGATTTCAAACTTTATTTTCCACATAATTACCTTATAAAATGGTACCTATATTTCCACGGCAGAAAAGTATTGGGGCACGAGTGCACGAGACCCTCAACGAAGATTGGGGGTGACGTGCAACAATACTCTTTTTTTTTTTTTGGAAATCGCAACAATACTTTACTGCCGTGGATTTATCCATGGCCTATAAAAATTACAATTTAGTTCACCGGATTTTTGAGAGATTGCTCAGCGACACTATGATACTACTGTGAGACTGTCTACTTGGAATTGGGAAAAAAGTTAGTTTATCTACAAAAACACGTTGCATATAGTTATTTATCGCTAATATTTCAGAAACCTGTAACGTTCATGTGTACCGATACTAACAAACAAAAACTAAAATAATATTATGTTTCTCCCAAGGTAAAATCAAGAGAGTCGCTAAATAAATAAATAAACTTACGAAAACATAAATGATACTCCACTGCTACATCATTTTTGAAGAGAATCTTTCATACTCCACATCAATTATCAAAACATTGGATAGGAAATAGTATATTCATATTCACATCGACGTACAACTAGCTCATAATTAACTTATTGGTATGACGTTCTGCACTTATATACGACTAACCAACATTATTATAATTTGTTTTGTGGTCGTATCTTCTAGGCTTAGTAGTTAGTGCACACTTTCATAAGTCGAAAAGTCTTGTGTCCCTTTAATCAATCAACCCCTCCTTCTTTCTTTCTCTCTCATCACCTGCGAAGCTGCGTCACTCAACCCCTGCCCTGCGTAAACTATCATGCTACTGCTACAACTAATTTCATGATTCATGACATCATTCCAGTTCATATATTCTCTTATTGATTCTCTTATTGTTAGCATTACGGTTACAATAATGTCGTAAACTCTACTAATCATGGACTCGTTGTTGTTGTTTTGGTAAAGCGTTAATATACTTTGTGCGTTTTAGGCCATTTGCGCAATCTCTTTATGATATGTAAGTGTATGCAATCTATCTAATATATATATGTAATCCTGAACCCGCTCAATTCCCACGCGGACACGTGGCATATAATAATATTATTATATTGAAATTAATGTTTATCCAAAATAGGATATGGTAAGTACATGATAATATTATTCTAATAAAATAACATTATTATTTGATTTATGGAAAATAGTTATGTAATATATTAACTACTTGATTATGGCAATTTGATCAAATATCCCACGGGTGTTTCAAAATGGGACTTTAACTTTTTAAATGTAACTTTTCCTCTAATTAAATTACAAATATCACAGATATCCCGTGACATGACTTAAAGTTTTTAAAGGTGAGTTTCCATCTGACTACATTACAAATATCACATGGGTGTTTAAAATGAGATTTTAGGTTTTAGATAAAAACTTCGTTTACATAATTTTAAAATTTAAACAAGTAGCTCGGGCGTTGCACGGGCCATCAAACTAGTTGTTTATATGATTGTTAGTAGCTCGTAGTGGTTTATTGCGTGGTTGGTAAGTGCGATGACACATAGGAGAATGTGGATTTCGTGAGGCTGAAATTAATTAGGAGTTGCAATGGGTTAAAAAGTTTGTCAAATTAATTACGTTAAGCATTTGAGATTTAACTTACTAGTAAAAAGAAAAAAAAAACAAGATTCTGAATCAATCAATCAATCAATCAATATATATTATTAAAATAGGCTTTTTTTGTGCTCCCACAACGATTGGAACATTCTAGAATGTCCACGTTTCCATAAACTGTATTTAAAAAGGTGTATTTAATTCATATGTATGGTAAGTGACCAAATAATCTAATATGAATTGTACATGATATGGTAAGTAAAAATAATTAAATAAGAATGGAACATTCTAGAAACTCAATTTAATAGGTATTGTACATGATATGGTAATTAAAACTAATTAAATAAGAATTGAACATTCTAGAAACTCTATATTAATATTAATTAATCAATAAATGATGGATTTATCGGGCAAGATTTTTGGTATATTTTCCAAATCCTGATCTATCATATTCCTAATCCTAATCGAAGTTGAACAATCAGCTGGCTATAAATAGTGGAAGTCCTAGATCAACATTCACAATCATAAAGCCTGATCATATATACTCGGCTGGCTATGATAAGCTGCTAAAGTATTGATTGGCAAGTTTAAACATCGTTCTATGTTTTGTTAGAATTTTGGATGCATATTAAACATAATAAATTGTCGTAAAAAAACATATATTGACAAGACCTTTTTTAAAAAAAAAAAAATTTAACACACATTATTATACTTTAGTTTAAGAAAATGTTTTTTTGAATTAATATGTTTTATCAATCCCCTTGATGATGTGTATGACAAATAAGGAGTAAAAGTGGTATATATTGATCATAATATAGTAGGAGAATATAAGAGTATCATATAGTACTCTAATCAATAAGAGAGTATAAGTTCTTAATTTTATAACGAGGTTTATATTGAAAATAATCGTCTACCCGGGTTATATATATAAAATGCAAGTAATATAAAAGTTTAAATACACATTTGTTCATTTATTATCATGATTAGACATCAATATTAAGAGACATCATTTGTTCTTATACACTCCATATCAATCAGTGAAGGAGAGATTTGTTGAATTGGGCTAGATTTATGGTGTATTTTCTTAAGTAATCTATCATATTTCTAATTTTGATTGAAGTTAAACAATCAATTAGCTATAAATAGTTGAATTCCGAAATCAACATTCACAATCATAATGCCTGATCATATATACTCGGTTGGCCAACTTAGAATCAAGTAGATATATAAGTTGTCTCCTATTAAGTTCACTAGAATGAAAAAGCCACTATTGCCCGCCCCCTCTTAATCTACATGTTTCAAAGTTCAACATTTCATTTACCTGTCTATTCTACTGGATGCTAACCTTAATTCGGCATAATACGCTACTATTCTGAATGGTGATTAGCTAATCGGTCAATTAGGCATGTAATACCATTATAATAGTCATAATGATAGCACTTTTACATGCGTCATACTGATGTGGAACAAAATTATAAAAAGAACCTAACCTATATTGTGTCATAATACTATAATATTACTTCTTGAACGATGTGGGACAATCTCTAATCTTGGCAAAAAAAAAGTACAAAAAATTTATCCCACATTATTGAAACATGACGGAGTTGAATATATAATTCTTCTACTAAAAATTCGTACATTAGTTTATTTATTAGAGAAGTCATTAGTACATTATTTATGTTCTTAATATTTATTAAAATATTCAAAAAATATAATATCTCTACTAAAAATCATACATTAGAATATTTATTAGAGAAGTGAATAAATAGGTGAAAAGAGATGCATTTTCCTAATATTATAGGATACGTTCTCAAATTTGTAAAATGAGGATCATAAAATGAGAATACAAATTATAGTTTCTATATAGTAAGGGTCAAATATTAATCGGTTCAACTTTATCATCATAATTGGGTATCATTATTAAGAGACCCGTGCAACGCACGGGCTTACATCTAGTATCTATTATAAGTGGATAACAATCTAAATTTATTTGAATCTTCCTCAAAAAAAAAAAAAACACGAAGGTTCTTCATGTCTTCTATATGTGGGTAAAAATCTAAATTACTTTGAATCTTCCTAAATAAAGATGAAGATTCTATCATATTACAGAATCTTCTAATCATGTAAAGTTAATAATTTTTCAATTTTCATCCTCTAATACCATTTCCACCAATAAAATTGTGGTATAAAGATTCTCAAATCCCTATTTTTGATTCTGATTCCCTTTGGCTAAACCAAAGATTCAAAATACAAAGATTCATTCATTACTATTCCAACATTTTGAACTTTGGTACATTGTATTGAGCAATTAACCTTAGACCAAGCCTACCTAAAAAATGATGCCAAATTCCAATGTACACATTAGGCACATATTCTCCCATTCAATGTTCCATTTCATCACGATAATCCTTCTTAACACACAATACGACATAAAAATTAGGACAACAGACCAAAATCAGATGTACATACACCCTAACCTTCATAAAAATCATATAAAAATCATTTATTGAGCAATTTGATTGGTTGATGTTGCATTGTATATTGTACATTGTATTGTATTCCAAACCAACCCAAATACAAACTCGATAAATATAATAAATTAAAAAATTATAATAATAAGAATTACACTAGGACTACAAATACAATTTATCCAAGTATATAATTACCCCAAAGTCATAATTTGACTAGGTCCCAAAAACTATTAAAATTAATATAAAAACCAATAAATATACTCCACCAAATAATTGTGTCACCTCTTCTCTTTCACCATCCTTCTCCTATAAAACCAGGAGACTTTCACTTCAATATTCTTCATCACGTTTCTTCCGCTCTCAACTCAATTCTCCTTTATCTCTCTCTTCAAACAACACCGAGAAGAAAAAAAAGTTTTCCCTGAAAAAAAAAAAATGGCACTTCTCACCGATCTCCTTAACCTCGACCTCTCTGATTCTTCTGAGAAGATCATTGCTGAATACATATGGTGAGTTTTTTTCTACGTTTTTTTTTCTACTTTTTTGGTCATGTTTTTCTACTACTACTGTATCGTTGACTAGATGACTTTAGATTTTTTTTACACCACTTTTATCGGGTATTTTGTTGAGAGATGATCACCATGTTTAGTGGGGGTTGTTTGACCATTATTGATGTATACGAGTTTCGAACCTGGCCATGAATATTATCTCTGGCCTTGTTACATGTTAAATTTTAGTAAGTTAAGGAGGACCCTACTAGACGAGACTCATCTTGAATGAACCAACCGGTTTTTTTATTTTAAGGGGGTTAAATCCGTATTTTCTAGGACTTGAACTCGTGACCTATCGATGATGATCATATTCATATGACCCATGAATGATATGTGTATTTTTTTTTTTTTGTTAATTCGTAGGTTAAAATTAATTATGGACCGATGAATTGTAATTAGGAAATATAAGATCTTTTTATAAAATTTGAGTAGTAAATGAGTGTATTGTTTTCTATAATTAGATGAGGAGATTCTAGTCAAGTTTAGTATCTTTGTTTGACTTGAGAGTTGAATATTCCAACGGATTTAGTCTGGATTCGAGTCGAGTTTTAACGTTAGTCGAACATAATCGATACGCTGTGAAATTCTGAAACTTTGGTTAAAATGTTTTTTGTTACAGGATTGGTGGATCTGGATTGGACATGAGAAGCAAAGCAAGGGTAAGGAATTAATTAAACTGATTATAAATCCAACAAATTATAGATTTTTTTCCTTAATTTGAACTTGGGAAATTGATAATAAGTGAAAAAAAAGCTAGTGAATTGCATAAAGTTTTGATCTTTTGATGTTTTTGACCTTGTTTAGACGCTAAATGGACCGATTACCGACCCGAAACAGCTACCAAAGTGGAACTATGATGGATCTAGCACTGGCCAGGCCCCTGGTGAAGACAGTGAAGTTATTCTATAGTATGTTTGAAGTTTCTTCAATTATTCTGCTTAAGTCGCTTTCTTTCTATCTGGGTTTGTATCGTGTTTGATAAGTTAGTAGTCTTAGTACGGTTATTTTGGATCATACCGCGGCAAGAAAACAAAATCGATACTTATCCATGGTATATATGGAGTTGTCAAGTTGATTCGTTCGTTTGCAAGTTGTATTCTTTGTCTTAGTATATGTTCATCTTGGTTCAATAATTTATTTTGGATTCTCTTGCTTGTGGTCCAAAAACGAATGAGTCGATTATTGTTTGCGTATTAGAAAAGGATTGTTTTTCTTAATTTGTATTCTGGCCGAAGAAATTTGTATTTTTGTTCCGAATCTTGTTTTTGAAGCTGATCACATGACATGAAGGACAAAACATTTGATTGAGTGTTTTGAATTTGATTAGTATTTGTCCTGGCTAGTGGCGACTAAGAATATCTAATTTGATTCTCGGACAGTCGAAATTTATAAACTGTTTCTGATTTTATTCTGATTTTGAACCAGCCCACAAGCTATCTTCAAGGATCCATTCAGGAGGGGAAACAACATTCTGGTGAGTGTTGATTGTCATAGTTGGGTTTTCGTCTAAGCTTGGGATTTATTGTCTAAAGAATTACAAATTTTGACGATTCTCGGCTGACATTTGTGCAGGTTATTTGCGATGCTTACACTCCACAAGGAGAGCCTATCCCAACAAACAAGAGACATGCTGCTGAGAAGATTTTCAGCCACCCCGATGTTTCCTCCGAGATTCCTTGGTAAAGTTCTAGCCTTTACTACTCGAGGCTAAATGTATATCACAGTTGATGGTTCTGATCTAATTCAATGTTGTGGAATGGACAGGTATGGTATTGAGCAAGAATACACCTTGTTGCAGAAGGAAACTAAATGGCCCTATGGCTGGCCTGTGGGAGCCTACCCTGGTCCTCAGGTTGTTAAATTGCCTTAGAACTTTCGCTTCAATCCTTCTTTAGCATATCGAATTAATTCATGTTGTTTGGGATACTTTGTCCTCTTAAGAATAGGAATTAGATTCCTGTTTGTTCGTTATAGGATGGTGATTTTATAGAGCGCCTTTTCTCATTCATACTTCATAAATCAACAGGGCCCTTACTATTGTGGTATCGGTGCTGACAAAGCTTTCGGAAGAGACATTGTTGATGCTCACTACAAGGCGTGTCTTTATGCCGGAATCAACATCAGTGGAATTAACGGTGAAGTGATGCCTGGACAGGTAGATTAATGTGTCTTTTTGTAACTACTATCCAACCTTCAGAATATGGCATATGTTCTACTACTTTTACGGTGTTTGATTTATCGCGCTGATGATCCGTTTTATTTCTGTTTCCTTAGTGGGAATTTCAAGTTGGTCCTTCAGTTGGAATCTCTGCTGGAGACGAGTTGTGGGCAGCTCGTTACATTTTGGAGGTACTTATCAAAATTACTGTCATTTGCTTTTACACATTTGCCATCAAGGTCCTGTCTTCAAGATGATTGCGTTGTCTAAAATCTAATGTTGGTCATATATTTGACAGAGGATCACTGAGATTGCTGGAGTTGTCGTTACCTTCGACCCAAAGCCAATTCCAGGTGACTGGAATGGCGCTGGCGCTCACACCAACTACAGGTTGGTGCACCTTATCTTTGCCCCGGACCCATTTTATGATAATGTTACGGACTTGTCACTAAATTGGCCTTCTATTGTTGTTGTAGCACAAAGTCAATGAGGGAAGAGGGAGGCTACGAAATTATCAAGAAGGCTATTGAGAAGCTTGGATTGAAGCACAAAGAGCACATTGCCGCTTATGGTGAAGGAAATGAACGCCGTCTCACCGGTAAACACGAAACAGCCAGCATTGAGACTTTCCTATGGGTAAGTACCCGAGCACTCTTCTGAATTTGGTTGTTTTCCCGTTTTATCACTGTCCTCTACTCCCTACATACACGAAAGTGCATACCACTCCCTCCAATCCACACACCACCACATTTGCACACGGTTTAATAAACCGAATAACATATTATTTCATTCCCCGGACTAAAATGACAAGTGTTACATTTAGTATGGATTGCGGGAGTATTAATATTCGCAATTCGTACGCAATACTACTCGGTCGGGTGCCGAATCAAATCATGTCGTTTTCCGGAATATATAATGTCAAGTTGTAAACCTTAATGATAAATACGGACCACACGTACCTCTTTTATTTATATGTCCTTCCTCAGTTCCTCCTACTAAACGACGACTTTCACATGTTTTTATTATTATTCTGCTCCCAAAACAGCTCGATTTTGTTTATTAATTGCTGCAGTACACAGAATTTGATAAGAGTAGGCAGTATGTAACTTGCAACTTGCTAGCTACTATCATTGTTTACGCAAGATTTGTACCTTGCTATTATCTTTTTGAGATAAGCTATCAATTTCTTCCCCTGCTTTTTGACTAATTTTTAGATTAAGTCCAACAAGTGGGGAAGGTGGAGGGTTTTACGACTCGCACTCGAAACTCACCAACCACGGAAATGGGAAGAACCCGTAAAAAAAAAATTAAGAAGATTTTCTAAGCCGGAAGAAAAACGTTTTGTTGATGTTTGACAATACTCCTAACTCCTAAGATTGTTAAAAGGTGTCGTCTTGCAAAATATTACGTAGTGTTTTCTAAACACGAACGTCTAACAGGTATTTTAGTATTTATTGGCGATAATGTGTTTTGGCCTTTTGGGGTTTGTGAGTTTCTTGTTGGGTTATTGTTGAGGTTCATGTGGAGTCTCCATTTGATGTATGATCACTTCTTTCACTACTCACTAGGGTCGAGTCACTAAATTTGGTTCGTCTTTTTGCCTTGTGTAGGGTGTTGCTAACCGTGGTGCATCAATCCGTGTGGGCCGAGACACCGAGAAGGAAGGCAAGGGATACTTTGAGGACAGGAGGCCAGCTTCAAACATGGACCCATATGTTGTGACTTCCATGATTGCTGAGACCACCCTTCTTTAGGAGAACTTCGAAACATACCACAGATTACGCAGTTTCTCGTATGCACGCTACATCGCAGGCGAAACGGAGGAAGCTGCTGGTTGATCTATTTGTACATCTGTTTACTAAGTCATTTGATGTTTTGGTCATTTTTCAGTTTGCATTTAATCATTACCATGGCATTGGTGTATCCATTGCATTGCTTGTGTTTCGTTTATACACGAATTAAAGAGTCTAATAACAACAAGTATTTATGTTTTATCCTTTTCAAGGGATATTTCTATTGCTACATATGATCAATGATGATTGTTGTCACTTCTTTCCTTCTGCCTTTCTTTTCTACCTAATGTCTTGTTATTTTATATTCATGGCGTTGTCCTATCGCCTTTGTAGTCTGCGCGAGACTGTTACATACTTACATTACTTACAAATGACGATTGATGTTATCCGAATCTAAATCAGTTTCGGAAATAAGACTTAGTTGTTGTTGGCCTTGAGTTTCTAAGCGTGAAGTATGTCATGGTCCATGGATCATGATTAGTACGGTTGATATTGGCACGAGTTAGCCAATCGGTCTATCCTACCCCCGGGGTACCATGAGCATGGTACCCCCAGTGCTATATTTGAGTCTGGCCCATTCTAATATATTTGCAATCCTGATAAAAAAAAAAGGCCCATTCTAATATTTGGCCCAATACATTAACATAACTCAAACTCATTCTCTCTTCTCCCCTTCCCCACCCCCTACATACCCGACCACCACCGCAGCCCCCAAGCCGCCGCCGCCGCCTTCACCAACCACCACCCCCGGCTCCGGCAACCCACCACCAGCAGCGCCAGCCTCCGGCGACCACATCCCCCCACCCCCGTGAGCTATTTTCCCTCCTCTCACTCCATTTCTCTTTTATACTACATTTTCTCTCTCCTCAAATTTCTCCCTCCCCGAATGTGGTGGCGGCGCTAAACATCTCGTGGGAAGGTGGTGGCGTGTCCGGGTACTGGGTACATGGGGTGGGGGGAGGGGAACTCGTCGTGCAGTGGTGGTGGGTGGAAGGATAGAGAAAGGGAAATGAGAAAAATGAAAATCATTTATTTTTCAATAAACAATCATTATTAGTCTAAAACCTATCATTATCTTATAAAATTAGGTCATTAATATGTATAATTATGGTCATTACTTTATAAAACATAGTTATTAATATACATAAACATGGTCATTAGCATAGTGAAACATGGTCAAACTATACATAAATATGGTCACTACCTTATATAATTAGGTGATTACCATACGAAAACATAGTCATTACCTTTATAAAATTTCGTCATTACTATACAAAAACATGACCATTACCCTTATACAACCTGTTCATTAGACTCATTACTATACCCAAACATGGTCATTACCTTTATAAAACTTGGTCATTACCTTTATAGAACTTGGTCATTACTATACACAAACATGTTCATTACTCTTATATAACTTGGTCATTATTATACACAAATATGATCATTCCTATACACAAATATGAACTTGGTCATTACTATACACAAATATGGTCATTACTATACACAAATATAGTCATTACCCTTACATAACTTGTTCATTACTATACACAAACACGGTCATTACCCTTATACAACTTGGTCATTACTATAGACAAACACGGTCATTACCCCTATACAACTTAGCCATTACTCCTATACAACTTGGTCATTACTATAGACAAACACGGTCATTACCCCTTGGTCATTACTGTAGACAAACACGGTCATTACCCCTATACAACTTGGTCATTACTCTAGACAAACACGGTCATTACCCTTATATAACTTGGTCATTACTGTAGACAAACACGGTCATTACCCCTATATAAGTTGGTCATTACTATAGACAAACACGGTCATTACCCCTATAGAATTTGGTCATTACTATACATAAACATATTTCATTACCTTATCCAACTTTGTCATTACTATACACAAACATGTTCATTACCCTAATAGAACTTGATCATTATTATACACAAACACGATCATTACTCTTACACAACTTGGTCATTACTATGGACAAACACGGTCATTACACTTATACAACTTGGTCATTAATACAAACAAATACGGTCATTACCCCTATAGAAATTAGTCATTACTATATACAAAAACGGTCATTACCCCTATAGAATTTGCCATCATTATTATACATAATCACGGTCATTACCCTCATAGAACTTAGTCATTACTCTACACGATTATGGTCATTACCTTTATAAAACTTGGTCATTACTATACACAATTATGGTCATTACTATATATAAAAGTGATCATTACCTTAATGAAATTGACCATTACTATAATGAAATTGATCATGACCTTATTATTATTATTATTATTATTATTATTATTATTATTATTATTATTATTATTATTATTAGAACAAACTTTAAGCACACATTTTGTGACAACAATTTACGTTTCCAATTTCTTACCTTCATTTCTCTCTCCACAATTGGTCTAATTAGTTTGGGGATTTGATTTCATATGTATGATGGCCACCGCACCAACCACCACAAACACCGCCCTCAAAATCACAACCTCCGCCTCCCGCCTCCCAAAACCCTACCAAATCGAATTTTTCCCCAAAATCGATTAAATTTCCCCCAAAACCTCGCCTCCTAATCTCTTGCGTCATGACTCGCGAATCATTTCCGATGCCGATAGGTGTGCCGTGACGGTGCGTGGGCTGGGGCAGAATTGGGGGAATGGGGTAAGAGGGAGGAGAGAGAAACATATTTATTTGGTGTTATACCAAAAAAAAGAAAGTTATGGATAACACCAAATAAATATGTCGGGAGAGAGGAGTGGGGAAGGAGAAGGGGAGGAGAGAGAAGGTTATGGATATTTGCAGAATTGGGCCTAACAACCAGAAATTTAAAATGGGCCGCAGAATAAGAAGTAGCCCATGCTGAAATTTGCACGGGGGGTACCATGCTCATGGTACCCCGGGGGTACCATATAATTTGCGCGAGTTATCTATCCTTTAGGTTAGGCAAGGAGAGTTAAGCCACTACATCACCGCATCCCACACGTATGTTGTGTCAAGTCGGACCATCATGCGTACAAATGGCCCATGAAAGTAAAAGATAGGCTAAAAGCAAAAGGTGGACTAAAAGTTCAATGCACTACTACTCTACTAGGTAGTGAGTGGTGGATAATAATACAATAATCTCGCTCATATTTGGGGAACTCTCAACAAACAAGGATAGTAGGACGTATGAGAGTGACGATTTTCGATAAAGGTAACTTGGGATGACTTGTAGGTGGTGGTGGGTGTGTCATGTGTGAGATCGAGAGTTTACGATGAGGATGGAGGGTCAATGGAGAAACTACTAGAAAAGAGGAAAGACGAGATGTGGTTAATTACGGTGTTTGGTTAGGGTAATTATTTATCTAAAATTAGAAAGAAAAGTAGAAAGCTTACAAAAGAAAAAGAAGAAAAAACCTCTAAGGGTCTAATGGTTCAGACTTCAGACCTCTATAACTTTCTCGAGTTGAACACTTTTAGCTCAAGGTAAGACTCTGACACAGAGGCACTAAACTACAGATTGTCATTTTGAACTCCAATATCTCCTATATTTCGTCTTAGAGAATCACTCCAATTCTCTCAAGAAACTCGCGCCCTGGGTTCTAATTCCATACCACTTCAGCATTTCGTCTCATACTTTTTAGAAAACTTACATCCAAGGACACGTGTGTGAGATTCAACATATTTCTTGCCAAGACAACACTTGATAACCGTTACCCTGCCTCTTTTGCGCGCGGGTTATCCTCTGCCAGGAGGCTTACTCTTAACAACACATTTTATATGCTTTCGGACATTGAATTTGATCCAAAATTTGATAATAATAATAGCATTGCACACCGAATCTTCAATTATTTCATCCGTACAGAGTATTCTCTTCAAATGTTTGATCTCATCTTAAAATCACCTTAATCTGATCTATTTCAAATTAATTTGAACGAATCCGATCTGATACAATTTGATTTTGATGATTCTCATATGAATCAATTATAAAAATAGCCGAATAATGCCAAAAAAACAGACTAATTTTGTTCTGAATTATGAATGACTCTGTTCTGATTCAGATCCGATACGATCCGAAATCACTACTCGTATTTCTTAAGTTGAATATTCTCCTATGAATTTACTGTAAAAATAGGTGAATGATACCAGTTTATAGTCTAAATACACGTAATTTGTTATTATGAACTATGACTGACTCTGTTAAGATCGAAATCTAATATGATATGAAATCACTATTTTCAAAGTTGAAGAAGTTAGGTTTGGGTTTTATTATCAAGATCACTTAAGATTTCTTACATTATTATATTAGTATAAAAATGAAAATGGAAGACAAAATGAGATTAGTATGTTAGACACATGAGAAACTAGTTGAACGGTGGTCACTTCTCTCTTACTCTTCTTTTCCCCTCTTTCTTACCCATTTCTCTGTTCTTCCAAAAACCCTAGAAATACCCAGGTACCCTCTTCTTAATTAATCTCAATTTCACATCTAAATTTATGTTCTAGCATATCTTAATTTCAAAGTTTGAATCTTTGGTACAAAAATTTCATTTTTTTTGTTTTTGTAATTTTGTGAAATGAACAAATTTCAGATCTTATTATCTGAGTTATGTGATCTATGTTTAATCTTGATAAATTTCATGACTTTTTAATACTAAGTTGCATGCATTCTGAATTTTGTTTGCCGTTTTTAATTTTTTGCGAATCTGGGTGTTTGTTTTTGGAGATTTTATGGGTTTTATCTGACATGCAATTCATTTGTTTGATTTTGCAGGGTACTTGGAAAGAATCTTCTGCTGTAAGTTTAATTTATCGGTAAATTAGCAAACCCTTTTCTTTGTTTGTGAAGATTGTGCTGGGTTATAGTAGATTTAGGGGTTTATGATATGTTTTTGGGTTGTGCTGAAGTTTTGTGTTGAACCTTGTACTTGAAGGAAGCTTGTATACTTTTGTGGAAGGGTGATTGTTGTTGCTGGCTGTCGAAATCGGTGTAAATTGGTATATGTTGTGATTCTGGGAAATAAGAGGTGATTTTATTAGTAAAAGAGTGATAATTGGGTTTGTGGTGGCTGTAATTATAAGGGGTTTTGTGTAATTAAGTTAAAGAGCTCTGCATGGAAGGGGTTTCGGGTCAGAGCTCTCAGAGCTCGTTCGATAAGTCGAGGGTTTTGGATGTTAAGCCTTTGAGGACATTGGTGCCTGTGTTTCCTAATCCCCCGCAAGCTCCTCCATTTGTTTGTTCGTCCCCTTTTGGTCCCTTCCCGTCTGGGTATACCCCATTTTACCCGTTTAGTATGGCGGGTAATCAGAGAGAGGGTGGGACTGGCGCGTCACAGCGAGGTGCTCAGGATGGTGACTTTAGCACTCCTGCTGCTGCTGCTGTTCCTTTGAGGTCCTATGGGACCCCTCAAATGGGAGGTGGTGTCCATTTTTCGGGAGCATCCAATGGAGACACAGAGTCGTCAATGGATGGAGACATGAATTTTGGGGATGGGTTTGGTGGTAAGAAGCGAGCTTCCCGTCAAGCAAACTCATCTCAGAAGAAGACACGCAAGGGTGGGGTTGCTGGTGAAATCAGGAAACCTGATTTGAAAAACATTGTAGGGTTGCCCCAACCTCAACGAGAAGAGGGTAATAGGGAATTAGTTAATTTCATAATGATACAGTTTGATGCAGTTCGCAGAAGGCTAAGCCAGCTAGAGGACTCCAAGGAGGCATCAACCGGTCTCATTAGGCGTGCAGATCTTAAAGCTGGTAACACATTGATGACTGCAGGCTTTAGGACTAATAGTAGGAAGAGACTAGGAGTAGTCCCTGGTGTTGAAATTGGGGATATTTTCTACTTCCGCATGGAGTTGTGTGTATTAGGCTTGCATGCTCCCTCAATGGGCGGGATTGACTACATGTCTGTCAGAAGTGGGACAGAAGATGAGCCACTTGCTGTGAGCATCGTTTCTTCTGGAGGGTATGATGATAATGCTGATGATCAAGATGTGCTGATCTACACTGGACAGGGTGGTGGAAATTACAATGGGAAGGGGAAACAAGCTGGGCAAGCATCTGATCAGAAGCTCGAGAGAGGTAACTTAGCTTTGGAGAGGAGTGCTCGAAGGCAAAATCATATAAGAGTCATCAGGGGGATTAGAGACATGGTTAATCCAGCAATCAAGATTTATGTCTATGATGGCCTTTACTCTATTCAAGACTCGTGGATCGATAAGGCTAAAACTGGTGTCAGTACTTTCAAATATAAGTTGGTCAGGCTACCTGGACAGCCTTCAGCTTATGCCACCTGGCAGTCTGTCCTAAAATGGAAAGAAGGTCTTTCATCTAGGGCAGGTCTAATTTTACCCGACCTTACTTCTGGTGCCGAAAGTCTTCCTGTCTCCCTTGTTAATGATTTTGATGATGAAAAGGGGCCTCCTTACTTTACTTATTTGCGAGCTGTGAAATATACCAAGTCTTTCAACTTGGGCGAACCTTCCTATGGGTGCAACTGCCATAGTGCATGTGCTGCAGGCGATCTGAACTGCTCTTGCATTCGCAGGAATGGTGGTGATTTTCCATACACTTCAAATGCAGTTTTAGTCAGTCGAAAACCACTGTTGTATGAGTGTGGGCCTTCATGCCCCTGCTTCCCAAATTGCAAGAATAGAGTGTCACAGAGTGGGCTTAAATCAAGGCTGGAAGTATTTAAGACTAGGGATAGAGGTTGGGGCTTGCGCTCATGGGATCCAATTCGATCTGGAACTTTCATATGTGAATATGCTGGTGAATTGATAGACAAAGAGAAATATGATCGAGACGAAAGTGAGAATGATTTTATCTTCGATTCAAGTCGTGCTTATGATAAGTCTTTTAAGTGGAACTGTGATCCTCCATTGGTTGGTGAAGCGGTGTCTGAGAATTTAAATGAAGATTATGACATTCCCATTCCAATAATCATTAACGCTAAGGATTCTGGGAACGTTGCTCGCTTTATTAATCATAGTTGCTCTCCGAACGTCTTCTGGCAGCCTGTTATATATGACCACAATGGTGAATCTTATATACATATTGCATTCTATGCAATCCGGCACATTCCTCCTATGACAGAACTCACATTTGATTATGGCATCTCTCAGTCCGAAAGTAGGAGGAAGCGGTGCTTTTGTGGTTCGCCAAATTGCAAAGGCTACTTCGGTTGACACCTTTGATGATTTCACAACAGGTACACACTTTGTTTATAATTTTTTATATATAGCTGGAAAATCCAGTCATTAAATTTGTTCTACCCTATGTTACATGTGTTTCACTTGTCACCAGTATCGTCTTATCTTTATCTCATACCTTTTCTCCAGTTGTGTTTCGTTGGTCTTCCATATCTGTTCAAAATTCTCATGTTTAAGGTTATATTTTCAACGTTTTTGTTCTAGTTATTGCCAATTAGTAATTTTAACTCACATCTGACCTCTTAAGGTTTAGCCGTTTAGGATTGCTCAGATAGTCCCACTGGATACTAGCTTCAGGGAAGAGTATCTATGAAACCATGAAACAGTTTATAGTACCCATGAAACAGTTTCTGAATGTGCGGTCATTGACCTACCTCTATCTTTTTTTAATTGTTATCTTTTTGTGGACTTCTGTACATGTATGATAGTCTTTTAAATGCTTTTCGAGTGCCATTGTGGGGGAGCCCATCAATAAAATCTGTTGCCTAGTTTTTGTTTGATCATTCCTTCTCTGAACTTCCATTGCACACATGATGATCATTACACAGTCATTTTTATTCAGTCGAAGAATAAAAATCTCTGGCTCCATAAAAGATGCACTGTCGTTTATGTACTATGTCATCCCTGGCCCCTCACTTTTCAACCCCCCCCCCCCCAAAAAAAAAAAAATACAAAAACACATCTTAGATTGGCTTAGATGGCATTGTGCATGTGCGAGCCATGGTGGTTCTGGAGTTGCAGGGTGCGCGATTTCCATCTCTGTCAAGGTGGTAGAAATTCCATGCGAGTTGATGATTGGGCTAACGGGAACAAAAGACTTTGATGGTGGTGCAACAGGGTTCACCAATGAGGATAAGTGTAGTTGCTTCACAGTTTTATTAGGGCTTGGGGGAGAAGAGAAATGGCGAAGGTGCTTTTTTTTGACGTCTGGGTAGATGGACTATAAAAGAGGGGGGAGGGGGGAGGGCCGGAAGGGGGAGGAAGGAGAAGAGGGAGCAAAGAAAGTAGCATGTGGGGGGTGAGGGGGAAGAGAAACATTAGAAGGGAAACTGGAAAATGGGGGCGTATACTGCAGAGATGTGGTTTGGCCAGCATGTGCGGGGTGAGGGGGGAAGAGAGATATTGGAAGGGAAACTGGAATATGGGGGCTTATTTGGCAAAATGTGATTTGGCCAGTATGTGCCGGGTGAAGGGCGAAGAGAAATATTGGAAGGGAAACTGGAAAATGGGGGCTTATTCGGCAAAAAATGTGGTTTGGCCATGTGAAGCAGAGACCAAGTAATGTGCTAGATAGAAGGCGACAAGGCGTGAAGAATGGAGCATTCCTGATTTTATATAGGGTAGGGGGACTGGGGAAGGATAAGTAATAAAGACTTGGATAAGGGTGACTGAAAACTATATGGGCATACTTAAGATTGAAGAAAATGGTATGGTGTTAAAGAGGGCGGTGTGGAGAGAGAATCCATATGGACGTTGGGGCTTGATTTATATTTTGTAAATTTTGTTTCTTCTTGTGTTTGGTTTTCAATTTTATTTATTATCTTCATTTGAACCTTTTGTAAGCTTTTTATGTTGTTACATGTTTTTTTTAAATGTTATTTTATCTCTTTAGCTTTCCATTCAGAAGTTCCTTCTTCTTCTTATTTTTTTTTTAAATGTTATTTTATTTCTTTTGGTTTGTTCTCCCAACACTTTGTTTTCTTGCTTATCCTATTTCGTCTGACCTTTTAGTTTCTCTACTTTCTGCATTCTCAATGTTTTCCCATGTTGATGATTCTATACTAAAATTCATGTTAGCCTATTCCAAATCGTGGGTGTAAGACTTTTCTTTGGGGGGGAGGGGGGGTGCTCAGTTTTGATTTGGATTAAATAATCGAGCTAATTCAGTAAGTAGGCAGGTTTTATGAGAAATGGGCTCAACGACATGTAAATGGCCTTGTCCAAATTCATTTGTTGGGTACCAGTTGCATGCTGCCAACTAGTGTGCTCTCTTGCAATTTCTTTAAATTGGAGATTGCTGCTTGCTCATGGCAGTGGCGGAGCTTAGTGTAGTTGGAGGGGGGCCAGGCCCCTGCTGAATTTCAGGTTTTATACATTTTCCAATAGTAAATTATCAATTGGTCCCCCTTGGCCTAGTGGTAAGTTCTATGGTTTGTGAAGAGGAGGTTGTGGGTTCAAACCTTGGCCCCTGCACAATTTTTTTTCAAGCTCCGCCACTGCTCATGGCCAACAGTTTCTTGAACATTGGACTGGATTGGTCAGTCTAAGTGTGGGCTAACTAGGATCAGGATGCCTATATGTGTGAGTGGGTCCCAGAGTCAAAAAAGGGTCCAATGCTCAAAGCTTTTGAAGGTCATATAAATAGGACCAAGAAGTTGTAGCTCAGAAATGCAAACTTTTGTACTTCGGCGGAGGGCCTGTGGTAATTAGTGAGAGGTGATTAGCGTACGAATAGAGTTTACAATATTTGATTCTTGATCGAAGGAGAGTATTAGAAAACAACTTTGACTGATTATACCGAAAGTAATAACATGGAGATTTGATTAAGCTTAGGGGACTTTATCATCAAATCAGTCGGGCCACTGCTGTGATGTCCAGTCTACCCTTATAAGACATTGCTGGTAGACGGGAAGTTGACACCTTACCCTGTCAGCCTTCTAGTTTACCTCTTGACTCAGGATAGGTGAGTGCAGCTTCTGAGGCGTTTGCTAGAATGTTTTTTAATTCTGATTTTATGTTTGATTGCTGCGCCATCTGGTGAATTTGGCTTTTTCTAGCGTATGCTGTGTGCTGATTTGTATTCTGATTCTAAATGGGTCATCTGGTGAACCTGCATATGACAGATACTGCAAATTTATGTTGTTTACTGTTGTCTTAAATGGTTTTCTGTTATCATTCAAAGTTCTAACTTTCTGCAGCTACTACTTTTCGGCAGGTTTTCGCGTGGAAGCTGGCTATGTTTATGGTTTCAAGTTTTCGGGTTTTACATTCTACGCTGTGTTGTGCTGGAAATACAATAATAAGCAGGATTTGCATCATGGGCTTCCTGACTCCTAACTTCTAGCTCGATGTAGTGAAGTTTGTTCATAGTCCGCCTTTGGCAAGCTTGTGTTAAAAGACCTGTATATTATGTCAACTTCATATGTAGTGTAGGCATGTAGCAGACTAGCAGTAGTTCGCTGGTAGTTCACATATTGGGATAAAGTAGCTTTCGACAATAGCACATTTTCCTGTGTTAAGTTTCATATGTAGTCTAGGCTATGTTAGATGTTTAAAATGAATTTCCTCCTTGGTTATGTCCCGCGGTGAGCTGCCCAATTTTTAGGTCATCGTTCTCGTCTTTCCTGGTTTGCTTTATAAGAGATTGTTGACCTAATGTAGATTGTTGACGCCGAAGCACATTTATGTGTTGGACATAAGTTTCCTTTTGTGAATCGGTCTCTTTCTTTGAGTGGTTTGGCTGGTATAGGCGTAGCTGCATATGCTCTGTTTCTTGGGTTTTGAACGCTCGGATTTTGGGGAGATTAGGAGATTTGAGCTTTAGTAATGTTTCTTGTAGGGGTCACTTTATCATAGGCTATGACTTTCACATGGCTGCTGGCATCATGTAGCCATACAATACGGAAGGAACGGGAGAGAGAAGGTCCGCGAAGCTATATACTCCCTCCGTCTTGCTTTAAACACCCCATACACAATATTGATGAGAGTGTACACACTAATAGGTAAATCAAAGTTGTTCCACAAAAGTTGCATCAGATTTTAGCTTAATATCTATTTTCCTATGTATTTTTTTGGAGCTTTGATTAACCGATTATTTTGTACATCCTCCTCAATATGGGGGTATTTTGTGTATGAGGTGTTTAAAGAAAGACAGAGGTGTACATGATACCAATCCGGCAATCCCTAAACTCATGTTAGTAGTACAATAGCAACAGAAATAAGCACCCAACATTTGAGCACCCAAGCCCCAAGTGTATGTGGTTCAGGCTAATATCAGACGATATTACAACGTTATTACAGTAGAACAACTTTAAAAACAAACGTGAACCAATCCACCAAAAATCCATGTTTTGCTGAAAGATAAAATGTAAAAAGCAAAAAGGAGCAAAAATAAACACATGATGTTTCTTTGAGCTGTGGTTTTTTTAGCTAGATTCTAGAGGTGTTACTTTTGCATGCACGTAGTAATTGGCAATGCACGTCGTATTTTGCAAAGGTTCTTCTCAGTGGTGACTAGGTGTGATGCGAAGAAACTTCCGATTCAGCATGCCTGATTTCTTCTCTCAGCTCTTCCATCTCTACGGTACAAGATTTCTCTGCATTCTTGCTAGTCTCAGCAATCAAGTCCAACAGATTTTTCAAACATGAAACATACTCCTCCTTCGGATCGACAGATGTAGAAGTTGAAGCTGCAGATCCATACTGCACAGCACAATCAACGATATACATATTATCGAGCCCACTTGATTTAGGTAGAACTAGAACACAACCAATTACATATTCCCCCAGAGAACATTCACAGGTAAACTATTCAGAGCATAGTGCTATTTCGCAGTGTAAAACTTCATCAGTGTAACAGAAAACAGGTTGCATACCCTTAAAAAAAGAAAAAAGAAGACAGGTCGCATAGTTTAACCAAAAAAATAAAAATAAAGCAAAAGGAACCCGGGCCAATGATTTAATTGGGATCATAATCTCCCAACATGCTTCTCAAGACTCGCAACAACATTTACCAATTAAAATGAGCTTATCGAAGGGAAAATGTGTTTCTCGGCAAAAGCACTAAAAAACAACAAAATGAGAAGACAAGCCAGATTAATTTCCTAGCCTCCCAAAGAAAGTAGATGCGCAACAGATACATGAATCAGATCCGCAAGTTTCAGAAAGAATAATAGCTATACAGAATCAACAGCAGTACCTCTTTGAAAGCATGTATACATTGTCGAAGAGCTTTTTCAGCTTCGGGTATAGGCGAAGATTTCTGTACATCAAGAGAATTACGAAAAGATAATTAGGAAAACCTGATTGGAAAGAAATCTCCAACAATCAAATCCTCACACGTAACTTTAACAACAAATAGTATCCAAATTCCTCGTGAAACCATTAGCTTTTAAAGGAAAATAATGGGTAAGGCTGCATACACCACGGATTTGCCATATGCCGCCAAGTTTTTGTTACTGAACAAGACCTGGGGACGCTAACTTACAATTTACCAGAGATTGATTGGCATAAAACATAGAATTGTCAATCGCTCATACTGACCTCTGTTGTTTGTAATTCATGCTTCCTCTTCTCCAGATTTGCAAGAGCTTTTAGTGACTGTAACTGCAGGATGACACATATATCCAGTTATGTTGCATAAGCACAATGCAGAGATCATTAGAAAACCACCAAATATAATAATTTCGCCCATACGGTCATCAATGATTTCAACAAGCAAAAGTTGAATGTTGTAAATGAACGCCTACTAGCTAATTTATTTGGGCAAGCTAAATCCAACAACGCACTGTGCAAAGACAAACTTAACACAAAAAGAGGTACAAAAGTTTGCTGAACCATAAACTGACCAATATGGCCAATGCAAAATGGTCATTTCTTCCAACATGGTGTTCATAATCTCTTATCTTCCTTTTAAGTTTAGCTGCAACCAGAACTTTTTCCGCTATCCTGTCATGTACAAATAGGATTAAGGTACAAAGGAACAAGAGAACTCCAGATACATCGTGCTGGATTAGTATGTTCAGTGAACGAAAAAAAAAACATCTCAAATACAAACATTTGTATTCTCCTTGTGTAAAGGAACCAGAGAACTACAGATACATGATGCTCTTCTTACTGTCTTGTTTTCCATAACGGTTGCAAGCTACTGGCATAACTTGGTTGGTGTTCTCTTTCTTAAGGCTTACAAATCCATTTCATGTTCGTTTGATCCAGATCATACATAAAGATCTTCAATATATTGTAGAGTTACAATTATTCGTCGTATAGAAGTGATGTATGTTAATGTTAAGTGTGTTTACTCAACGAATGGAGCTCCATATTCTGTCTTTCTTAACCTTAATTTAAGGATTTATCTTTGTTATCTTTCTCCAGAAACAACACAGAAAAATGTTCACTATTCTTTGACTTTGGAATATGCTGGAATAAGCAAAATGACTCACTAAACTGTCTCCGCCTTTCATATTATGTAGTCGTGGGCCTTTGCAATTCACAAAATGACAGGTTATAATGGAAAGGCCTCATTATGTTTCTAACACATGGGAAAGGTTCCCTACAATCTACATCCTACCACTCCTTACCCCACCATAGACTAAAGGCTATTGTCACATTGGGTAGTATAATTGTTGATTATCTTAGCCTAGAAACAACAAGCATAAAAGACAGGAAGAAACAGAATTACAGGCTGCGCCAATCACAATTTCTACAACTATTGGTTCTTGATGGTCCTAAATTCTCGTTAACGCCAAGGAAACAAACCTGATTGATTCTTCTAGGAGTATCTTTGCTCGAGCAAGCTCCGCAAGTGAATCAGGAGTTGCTGTCTTTTTCAAAATTTCGGAATTCAACAATGCCACAAAAGCAAGGCTGAGCATGTTGGCACCAATCTGGTCAGCAGTATTAGAACACGTGCATTTAGTACGTATCGAAA
Source organism: Spergularia bocconei (assembly GCA_963457585.1). Classification (NCBI taxonomy): domain Eukaryota; kingdom Viridiplantae; phylum Streptophyta; class Magnoliopsida; order Caryophyllales; family Caryophyllaceae; genus Spergularia; species Spergularia bocconei. The sequence continues at coordinate 5,013,795 of OY734951.1, read as the reverse complement.
CATACCCAGCATATCAGCTTAGAAAATAAGTAAAGACGACGAATACATAGAACAAGCTCATTTATTTCACTGATATTTGCGGTTGTTGAATACCAAGAGTATAAAGAACTTCAAGATTGTCCAGATTGTCCCACTCAACGAGAGTAAGTGAATGATGATGAATTTGTATGAAAATACACCAAAAACTTTAGCAACAATGTCATCCCTTGCGCTCATATGTGGTCCATCTCAATAACTCCAAAGAGATGACATAAAACCTTTATCATTGAAGATGGTACAAGTCTTCATCTCTCTTTATGTCAATATCTGTACTCAACATTCATCTATCACTAGCATTATTGAAATCTTCACAGTTCTATCACAAAGATCTGTAGTTAAGGTTCTTCAAGACTCGGATGATTTAAATTGAGGCTGAGCTTTTTTTTTTCTTTTTTTTTTTGGGGGGGGGGGTTATCTTACACATTATCTATGTCCAAATCATAGGAGAATTATACAATCAACACCAACGATACCACAATGCTTGTCGTGGAAAGAAAAGAACACTAATTAAAGAAGCAGCTGAAAAGAAAGTCAAGGTTGAACCTGAAGGTGATCTTTGGGAAGTAATTCCCTCCGAACACTAAGACACCTGCGATTAGAAAGGACTCCTTCAGCTTTGGAATTGATGTACTTAAGAGTTAAGACTGACCCAAGGCAAATACGTACTTCACCTTTCAAAAAGTTCTTGCGCATCTCTTGGTTGCCCTTTCAATTGCAATGTTAGAGCGAGGGTCTCAGCAGCGATTATTGTGTCCTGAAATTTCCATCCCTATTGAGCACACAAATATATTTAGTGAAGAGATCAACTGCAAGTAGAGAAGACTAGGAGGCATAAGATGCTTTTCTATACCAACATGTAGAGCTTATGAACTGAGTATATTACAAGTGTTTTAGATGTCTCTAACGAAACAATGCGGAAAACTGAAGAATTAAAACATCATAAACAGAACTGAAACATCAATCTGATTATGAACCATCTTACCTTGGTGAGCTCCATAATTTGCAAAATCTTTCTCTGTACATTCTCAGCCTCTTCAAGATTCTTAGAGTTTACGTAAATCTACAAACAAAAAATATGCTTGCATAAAGTACTCTTTCATTTTCTTTTTTTATAACAACAACAAGAACGACTATTTCTGCCCCAAAGGCCCGCCAATGGCAAGGTGGAGAGGGGCCATATGCACGCAGCTTTAATCCAAGGTTGAAAAGTCCATAACCATCGGTCCATCGCCTATAGAAAACAAATTTTCAAGGTTTGGGCAAAGGTTACTTCGTTTACAACATTTACCCAATGACAAATCTTTCACACTGCGAGCTGACCAGCCTGAGTGACCAAATATAGATCTTCTCACCTGAGTAATTCCCTCATATTACATATAAGCCAATAACATCACATCTTGGTGTTGCATGTTGTATGTTAATTGCCTATACTATACCAAGTGCAGCTCTAATGTGAAATAGGTTCGCTAGCCTTGACTAACGAAATGCAGACTGCATTAACAATTTGATAGCAATGCAGATGCAGGGTTTGAAACACAACGTAAAAATTCAAAGCTTGTAGCCTTGTACTACTCAACTAGGGAACAAAACATTGAGAACATGAAAGAGAATATTAATTTATTTAAGATATTTATTCAAGTATACTAATATTCTCTAACACAAGTATCTCCATGCATCAGCTAGCCACCCTCTAATAACTCTAAACTGCATTTTATTTTCCAGAACGTGGCAGTGGTTGTGGCCCTGTTAATCTCAACCCCGCAGAATGGCTTCTTAATGCAACTATTTTGTTCAATATCGTAGAGCTATAGGTTCCACTATCTGGTTCGATAGTACTGGGGTAAATATTTAACTTGGATAAAACCTAAAGATTATTTGAGGGCAGTGATCCCCTAATTTAGCAAAATAAGATCCATGAGTCAGAAACAGAATTCAAAATCAATAGAGTAATCTGGACCTCAGACAGCCCAGCACCATCAGATTAAAAATCGATAACGCAAGTTAGTAACAACCACATATTCAACATACACATAGCATCCAAATGGAAGCATGAATCTGGAATCAGATTAAGGAAAACATTTTGATACCTTAGCAAGATATCGCAGCTTCCGAATACAAGAGTGTGACTCCCCTTGCCCACCTTCCTGAACTAGGAAACACATAATCAGTATGCAGTATAAAAGAAGTTGGGCTAAAAAACATCACAATTACCAATGGAGCACCTCTAGTATTCGAATGGAGTCCTTAATAAGGGCCTCTGCATCATTTACATTTCCTTGAAGATACAGCACCTGTAAGTTGCAGATATTAGAGCACACATACATACAGGTCTGTTGATATACATATATTGATAAAGATCACAAAGGCAGCATAACACATAGCGCTAGAAGTAAATGTAATCATATACAAGATTAATGAATTGTATCTCAGAAGAGAGACAAAGAGAACCCCTTTCTCAAATTCTTACTCGCGCATAGTTTAAGTACACACAAATAAGAAAGCATTATATATACCACCGGCATCTATTACATGTGAACGTCACAGCAAAAAGTAAAAATATGTAAAATGATTAAAAAAATATATAAGTAAATGAATCTGCTAACTTGTAACCAAAAAAAATATAAATGAATCTCTATTATCCAACATAAGTAACAAAACAGTCAGCTCATCCATCTCTAACTCGTAAAAAGACCTTTGTATATGCAAATGCAATGAGTAAGTGTATACATCGCAGAAACAGGAGAGTTACGGAAAATAGGCCATCACAAATGCGAGAAAATCACCTTCACAAAATCCATCATCTCGTCGAAAAAAAGCACCATCACACAATATTACTCATTGAGACACTACAACTCCTAGAGAGCCATCACCCCAAAAAAACTTTTTCATGTTATTAAGCACTAAATGACTGAATCCATGCAAGGGGTTGCACACACAGCAAGATTTTCACTACTTCTTTAATTCATGGCCTTTCAACTGGAGGAACATTTGTTCACAGTAATACATAACGCACAAAATTATAATCCTGCCTAAATTCAATAGGATTTGCAGAAAAATCATAAGTTGGAACTGTGCTTGCCTTTTTAAAGCCTTAAATAAGGATCACCAGGTTAGCCAAAAAAAGTCTCATAACAAAATTTGATATCCTACCGTTCCAAGATGAAACATTGTTTCTGCATAATCAGAATGACCGTGCCCCAAAACACGCCCTTTTAACTGGATCATGAGAGGAAAAAAAGTTTAAACTTAGCATCAGCTGTCGGAACTTGAAAGCAATTAAGTGTCACTGGAAGTCTGGAGTCAAGAGTACTAAAAACCAGAAAAAGATGTGTATATATTTGAGCTTACATATCCAAAGGAAAGTCTCAAACCTTGCAAAATGACTTGGAACTAAATTTACAACAAATCTTACCTTTAAAGCCCGCTGCACCAATTTGCATTCATGAGCATCCAAATGTCAGCTTCAAACAGCATGCGAACGATTTGAGATGCAAATCCACATATAGAAACAATGGCGGAATGAGAGGCAATTAAATATCATAACATCCTTAATCATCCAAACTCAAAACATCATGTGGATTGATCAAGAGAAGCAATTCACATGACTATTCCAGACATCTTTCAGTTGAACATCAAAGAATGAATTGAACCACCCCAATAAAGTAAATATTGATCATGCTTAGGCAAGAGAGATCACCATGTTTAAAATCAAATGTAAACCTATCTAGTTTCATTCAAAAACTAGACATTTGAGCAAGGTGGCAAAAAGTTTATTTATTCAAAATTTCGTTATAGGAAATGAGCATAGCACATACAATAGCAATTACGTTTGTGTTCTGGTCTACCATGTCAAATTTGCTTTGGATAAAACTATACAGGTGTTACACAGAACAGATAAACTCGAAGACAGAAAGAAGGGAGTAGAGAACAAACGGTTTCATCATTTGGTGTGTACTTCACTAAAGCAACTGCGTGACAATGGATAGATACATAACGAATGCCAATTAATTTCCAATGAATGAAACCCAGGTCAGTTTGTCCTACCTCATAACAAGATTGAGCTTCCTGAAGTTTTCGTTGCCCTATGTAGAATTGGCCAAGATTGTGAAAAGCAGCACCCACACTAGTATTTATTTGAATTAGATTGTAAGCATCAGTCACATTAGTTCGGAATTTAAAATTACATGGCAATGGCGATGACACACACGCGCGCGCGCGCGCACACACACACACAAAGAAAAAAAGTGGAAAATAAGTGACTGACTGACTGGGAGCAAAACCGATATCAATAGTTGGAGAACTTTCCCACCTCCATTTGTATAATTTAATTAACGACATACCAACACCATTGTCATACAAGGAATGTTGCACAAATAACTCTTTTTGACTAATAACTCTCACAGCTCACACACAATCACACCCAATTGACATGATTACATGTCATGTCACATAAAAACAGCAGAGAGTCCCTCCCGCATCCATACCTGGGGGACCTCCATCGAGGTCCACAAAGATAAAGCACAATTGGTCTCTCCCGATCATGGAACAGAAAACAGACATATAACGGCCAGGTTCATCCTCAATCTCGATCCTAATAATGGAATAATCTGCTACATGTCAATATTTGCAGGACACTACCGCAATATATGTCTCTGACCTAACAATCAAGCAGCTCAAACTCTCTGAAAATTAGTATATTATCTTAGTCTCTTAGATGCATAATTGTCCATGTACAACCAAAAAACGACTAAGTATATAAAGCATTCCCCAGAGAAAATAGACCACAGCTCTCCCAGAAAGGAGATTTTTAAATTCACACAGCAAATAAACTTGAAACCATCTTGAATTATGAGAAACCAAAAAGTAAAGCATCAATTAGAAGACGAACCGGACATCCTCAGAACCAAATGCTTCTTCCAGTATCTTAATGGCATCCAAATACAAGGGCTCAGCTTTATCATATGATTTTGTAACTCTGTAAAGCTCTGCCTGTGAGTCTCATAGAAAAAGTACGATTCAGTAGTGTCATTAAATTAACTCCTAAAATACGGACCATAGAATGCCCATATAAGTACTCAATACATACAAATTAAGATAGGTGTAAGCTACATATAGATAGTACTTTTATGAACAAAAAATTACCAAGCTTATGCTCTGCATAACCTTAAATTAAGCATATCAAGTCCACTAAATCCTTTTCGGCGCAATTCAAAGCTCTATCAAACATTACATGCTAAGAGAAAATAGGTAATTCGAGAAATAACAAACATTTCGCGAGCAACATTAAAATCCCAACCAGTTCATCGCTTCACAAGCAGAGAAAGAATAAGCAATTCAGATCCCAACTTAAACCTTATTGGTAAGAGACTCAAGATACATGGAGTTACTCAAATTCTTTAAGCCAGCCTAAATCCAGATTTGAATACATCCATTGAGAATCACAGAGGCTTAGTTGATATTCAGGAATTAATGAACAGACTCACCAGATTATTGCAGGCAGAAGCAACATGTGGATCCCGCTCTCCGAATCCCTTTTTAGCTTCCTCTAAAGCAGAAGAAAGTAACTTCTCGGCCTCATTCACTTTTCCCTAGAGGACACAAAATGCAAACACATGTGTGAGTATGACGAAACCAATCCAACATTGGTGAGGTATTAAAAGGACAAAGTTCTTACTTGCATAAAGTATTCTCCCCCTTTATCGGTAAAAATTCGCCACTTTGATGTATGCTCGTTTGATATGACCGAGCCATCCTCAACTCGTTGTAAACCGGTATTGCTTGATTCCCTAGAATCATTTTCAGGAGAAATTTCTCTTGAAACTTCTTCGGCAAAGACAAGAGAGCAGCTTCCTCCAATAAGAAGAGCTGACAACACAAAATACAAAATAGAAATGTGAAGAATCTCCAACTTAGCCCATCATTATAAGATGACGCAGTTAGGTCAAGGATCTCAAAAGGTTATATAGAGGACTCGGTGTCTCGGCCTTAAAAGAATCTGGGGTCCACTAACATGAACCACTTAGTTAAATCAGGTAAGTTTCAATCCCAATGTATTCACTACAAGTACATTAAAGGGCCTCAGATTCTGTAAAGCAAACATCTTAGATGTTATAATCACATATTCAACAAGACAAAAAACAATTATAATCATACTAAAATACAGTACAACTTTTTGCAGTGACTTTAAGACATCTTCTAGATTAATTTGGTTATAAAATTTATTTAGGAGAAAATATGGTGGTTAACTCAATCATAGGTTAAGATATTTCTAAGTTTCAAAATAATCCTTTACATTGCATGCATTCGTTACTGCAGAATACGGTGTAAAGGATAATCAAGTACCTGCTTGCCCATGCAGTAGCATCCGCAGGACATTTTCTGATCTCTGATGACTATGTTGGGACCTATATTGATGACCAAAGATATTCCTACCTGAAAGAAGAGAAAAAGGCATCACATTGGCACTATTGCTTTGAGTTTTAGCCATGAGTAACAACTGCCAAGAACAAATTGTCTAACTGGACAGAAAATCCCGGAGAGAAGACAGAGGCTAAAATATGAACACAAGTACGAATGGATATGAAACACGAGTAAGAACTTGGAAAATTAAAAACAACTATTTTAGGAACTCCTATCCAACACAGCATGAGTGCCTACAACAAGAAACTCAGTGGTTGTATGAGCAATTGGTAAGAGGTTTTTTTTTGCGATAATGGTGAACATCGATGCTTCACAGAATAACCTGAAAGCTAATACAGTTACAATTTCCAACCAAACACAATGGCAAAAGCTAAATATGCACGGTAGAAAGTCCCTCGGCTTCTTCCCCTCCAAAAATATTAATGCCTCTATTCCACTTAGGCTATATTGAGTAGCCTTAAAGGCTTGTTATCGAGTATAACCCACCTATAATACATCAAACGCAGAGCCACTTAGAACAACCACAACCTTTTCTTGAGTATAGGCACGCAGCCTTTCCCTTGTGTTAAATAAAACACAACAATGTTGTTCCGTATGACGCGTAACACAAATTGTGTCGACCTACTGTTAATCTTTAATATAGAAAGCACATACACTTTCATGAGTCACTTCATTTCATTCCAACCTATTCCAAAGCCAGTGAATAATGAAATCTTCGGCTTCACTGGAAAATACAAATTGCATAGGGACATACCACAACAAAAGTATAAATCTTTCCCAATTCTTGCTCACACCTATCATTAGTACATATCCTCATTGTATTTTTCCGTGACTTACAAGTCTTACAATCCATAAACATTCCGTCCACTTAACTTCCTTAAATCCATCCACTCAATTTCGATTCGACAACTTCGCCAATACGATACCAAAATCAGATTAAAGGGTTCCAACCAATTCCGATAATAACAAAGAGAAAAACTTCACATTGACTCATCCCCAATATGCATAATGTGTCACTAACCAAGCAATTAAAAGAAAGCGCAACAAAATTCCAGCAATTAATCAAGCAATCAAAATTACGCAAACGAAATGTTTTAAAATCGATCAATTCTCTCACCTCCACTGCCAGATGATCCATTTTCACATGCCCCACGAGACGCCGCCGGCACAAGTCGGCTCCCCCGCCGAAGCTTCTTCAACAAGCAACCAGTTACTTGACGAACCCACATCTCCAAACTTTGAAAAAATGTCTAAACTTTCTGGGTTCTTTTTTTTTCTGTTGTTGTCTAAATATTTCTGGGGTTCCGCAAAATCAAAGAAATTGGGGGTTTTGTTGGGGTTTTAGTCAAAGTGTTTTTTTTTAAAGAGGGTTTAGTAAGTTGTGTCATGTGTGTGTCTTCAGATGCAAACATTTGTAAACATAGACACCAGTTGTAAGTTGTAACATGTTCGAGTTTCGAAAAAGGTTTGCGTACATCCGACCGCTCGAGAAAACACGAAACAATGTTGTTGTTCCAGAGAAGAGTTCTCTCAACACTTCCATGGTACAAACCACAACCCCAAAAACCTACAATTTCAAACCCAATCATTCTAAAGATTTCCCAAGCAATTCAATCTTGTAGTACAAGTTCCCTGAAAAACCTAATTGTTTCTTCAATTAAACCCCAGCATATCAATGAACTCATCAACATCAACCCTCTCAATTTACCTCCACTTTCTCTCCTTAGTTTCTTCAAATGGGTCAGTTCTCAACCTGGGTTTAGACTTCCCCTTCACTCTTACGCTACCTTGGCACATTTTCTATGTGCCAAGAAGCTTAACTTTGAAGCTGGGTGTGTTTTCGGGTTTGTCGTGTCGAAAAAGGGTAAGGATTCTGCTTCCCTGGTGTTTAATTCTGTTATTAAGTCAAATGGTGATGTTGTTAGTTATGATAGTAATAGTAGGAGTAGTGTTGTTTACGGTTTGTTAATGAATGCTTATTTAGATAAAGGGTTGGTGTCAGATTGTGTGCAGTGTTTTAGGTTGATCAGAAAACATGGGATTGATTTGCCTGTTAAACCTTGTGCACGTTTGTTTGATCATTTGTTGAGGAATAAGTCGGCAGACTCGGCTTTCGGGTTTTATAAGGAGATTATGGACTATGGGTTTTCACCCAATGTGTATGATTTCAACATTTTGATGAATAGGTTTTGTAAGGATGGTAGAATGAGGGATGCTTATTTGGTGTTTTGTGAGATTGGGAGGCGGAATTTGCGGCCTACTGTTGTTAGTTTTAATACTTTGATTAATGGTTATTGTAAGGTTGGTGAGTTGGGGGAGGGTTTTCGGGTGAAGGAGGTTATGGAAGAGGCGAATGTTGCTCCGGATGTGTTCACTTATAGTGTTTTGATTAGTAGGGTTTGTAAGGATGGAAGGTTGGAGGATGCTAATCGATTGTTTGATGAGATGTGTGAGAGAGGATTAGAGTTGAATGATGTTGTGTATACGACTTTGATCAATGGGCATTGTAGGCATGGTCGGGTTGCTGTAGGATTGGAATTGTATGGGCAGATGTTGAAGAAAGGTTTCCAGCCTGACTTGTTCACGTACAACACGTTGGTGTATGGCCTTTGCAAAGATGGTGACTTGAGACAAGCGAGAAAGCTTGTCCGTGATATGTCTTGTCGGGGTTTAAAACCTGATAAGGTCACTTACACTACACTTATTGATGGTTGCTGCAAAGAAGGTGATATAGAACTGGCATTGGAATTTAAACGTGAAATGGTTGCTGAAGGAATTGACCTCGATGATGTGGCTTTTACTGCTCTGATTTCTGGTCTGTGCAGGCAGATGCGCATTGTAGATGCTGAGAGAACTCTCAGAGAGATGTTGGCAGCAGGCTGGAAACCGGATAATATCACATATACTATGGTCATTGATGGGTTTTGTAAGTTGGGAGATGTTAAGATGGGTTTTAAATTACTCAAAGAGATGCAATATAGTGGCCGTAATCCTGGAGTTGTGACGTACAATGTGCTAATGAATGGATTGTGCAAGCTAGGGCAGATGAAGAATGCTAATGTGCTCCTCAATGCCATGCTTAACATAGGAGTAACTCCTGATGACATTACGTATAACATCCTTTTGGATGGCCACAGCAAGCAAAGAAATCCAAACCAACAGTCAGAACTATCCAGTGAAAAGGGATTCGTTCATGATTATGCTTCGTATATGTCACTAGTTGAAAAAATAACGAAAAGTTCTTTTGAGCATAATGGGAGTTGACGGTAAGCATTTTGAAGATGTTGTTCTATATATGAACTTGGCTGATGTTCCCATCTTGTTTTTGATGTATGGGAATCAGAGGTTCCCTCGTTTGCCTGCTGCATGAATCTTAAATTACAACACTTTGTCAGGTCCTGAATGGGAAATCTTAAGTGACAACAAACGAGTATAGTCTTATGAGGGATAATGCACCCTGACGTTTTTAAAGGCAAGACCTTGGTGCAAACACTTGTAAGGACGGTTAGCAACAGGGAAAGAAGAAGCTGGAATGCTGCATTTCTAAGACCTAATTTCTGAGAGGTGTGTCAAAGTAGCAAGAGCATAACTGGAGCAATTAGTAAGTGACGAAGAATCAAAGTCTGTACATTTGAGTTTTGAACGTAATGGGAGTTGACAGTAAGCATTTCGAAGATACTGTTCTTTGAATTTGCTGGTGTTGCTATCTTGTTTTTTTTATGTATGGGAAATAGAGGTTCCCGTGTTTGCCTGCTGCATGAATCTTAAGTTACGACACTTTGTCAGGTCAATGACAAGAAACAGCAAACATGTATAGTCTGATAAGGAATAATGGACCCTGACTTTGTTGTTTTAAAGACGGAACCTTGATGCAAACACTGGTAAGGACAGTAAGCAACAGGGAAAGAAGAAGCTGGAGTGCTGCATTTCTAGGACCTGCTTTCTGAGAGGCGTGTCAAATCAGCAATAGCATAACTGCAGCATTTAGTAAGTGACAAAGAATCAAACTCTGTACAGAGCATTAACAGTTGTGGAACCACAACTAGATGCAGCAAAAACACGTAACAGAAACGAGATAACAATGGGTAGCAGCAGCACATTTTTTTGGTGTTTTGAGGTTTAAAACACTGGATAGTCATGATGCTATGGAATGGTGAGATGATGTTCTAAATACCACCTCGACTGGGCTAGGAAATGGCGCAACGGGAAGTAAACACAAGAACCTATCAAACATAGTTTGGGGGCTGAGGCGCCTCGGATACCTGGGCTGTAATCGACTGTACCCAAGGAGACTAGGAGCAGCTGCAGCTGAGCACTGGACGTGATATATGCTGCACTAGGATGGTTTTTTTTTTTTTTTTTTTTTTTTTTGTGAGGACTCAAACAATTTCTTCTTGCAATTAAGCTTACCGATTATTTGGTTCATTAGACACTTAAACTTGTATTCATCTTAGTGCAAAAAAATATTTCTAGTAAAGATCCATTTTTATTTTAGCTTCGTGTTCATCTATTGATGATTCTAGACGATGATTTATGTTGTGCAACCCCAAATCATTTTGGTAATGACGCTTGGAACTTTTTGGTATTGATATATGGACTTGTTAGTTGAATTTGAGGGGTTCATGCATGTACACCCACAAAAGCGAGCGGTGCTTTCTCTACATGAGTCACATACTCACATTTAGGAGCTCCAAGGATTGTAAATAGTATTTGGGGATTTTGTTACTCGGCCTTTGCATTTGGCAAGATAGGAGCAGTGGGGGTAGATATATTGGATTCCAATTCGAGACAACCCTCAAACAAGTTAATAAGTTAACCATTAAGTCAATTTTATAATCCTTTGGCCTTTTGTTAGAATGTGATTTGGTGATTACTTTTTAAATACATACTCCACTCCTTATGCTTGACCATTCGAATAATTCACGTGTTCCCCTTGACATTACTTTAGGACAAAAACTCTACAAGATAGTCTAGGATTACAACGAATACAAGTGGCTATCGGGTCAATTATTTGTAAGCTACGCAACATTGGTTCAAAGTGGGTTTGTATCTCTCAAGTCAACATGAGTTACATGACACAATCTCATGTCATTTTGTTTTGGTTCTTCACATCCCATAATTCTCTCAATCAGGTTTCGGCGGTAGCTCTTGTCAACTCTAACCCTTGCAAATCCCAAAGCAACATCTTTTCAAATACTTCGATCATCAAAATAACAACATCCAACATAACCATAAAAGATCCAACACAACTAAAGAGAATCCCGCTGCATACAGAACAATCACGTCGTTTCTTTTTCTTTCACGGTTCCCAAATAGGGTGACCTCAAACCAAACTCAATCATATTAGCGCGACTTCTCGGGCTTGAGTCGGCCATGCCCGTTGTAGCTCTTATCATCTTTAACCCTAGTAAAAACACAAAGTCAAAGCACTATCTTATCAAACAAAATTAGATCCTTATTAAACGAACATCCAACATAACCACAAACAGACCTTCCAACATAATTGAGAACAGTCCCACTATACATACAGTATACCTACATACAATACATAATAGTCCCGTCATTTTTTCTTACCAGTCCACCTTCTATCAATTAGACCGACTTTAAACCAAACTCAACCATACTAGCGCGATTACTACTTCATTACCATTTCCCACATCACCGGAACCCAAACCCACCCAACAAAATCGTACTAGTCTCTTGAGCCTTCCACACGCACACACCTCCACATCCACTCAACTCAACTCAACTCCCCACATATAAACAACCAACACAACCAAAAACTTCACCTTCACTCTCACCTGAAACAAGGAGGAATCGCATACGAAATCTCAAAAATCAAAACTTCACAAAATAAAAAAAGAAAAATGGGGTTTGGGTCATTGACATGCCGTGCGATCCACCGCGCAACCACCAACCTCCACCACAGATCCCCAAAACCCGCCACCACTTTCTCCTTCATCAGACCCATCACCACCACCCCTGAGCTCAACCACCCTGACCCCGCCACCGCCGCCGCCGAATCCACCCCAGATCCTCCACCTCCCCCGCCACGTGGACCTCTCGCCGGCGCTAGGGTCCACTTCCCTAACCCCGAGGACGCCATCGAGGTGTTTGTTGATGGGTACTCGGTCAAAGTTCCAAAGGGGTTCACCGTTCTTCAGGCGTGTGAGGTTGCCGGCATTGATATTCCGAGGTTTTGTTATCATAGCCGTCTTTCGATTGCCGGAAACTGCCGTATGTGTCTTGTTGAGGTTGAGAAGTCGCCGAAGCCGGTCGCTTCTTGTGCCATGCCTGCTCTCCCAGGTAATCGAATCATGTTTATTGTTGTTACTGGAAATGTCGAATATTGAATTGATTGTGTGATGGGGAAGATTTTCGTGTTTGTGTATTGAATTGAATATTTTTATGTGATTGGAGTGTCATTTTGAGTGTTGGTTTTGGTCGGGTTTGAATGTGATGTGTGATAATAGATAGGTAAGGAAGGGGTTTCATTCGGAAATGACGAAAATGAAATACGTCTTTAAGGTGAAGATTGTGAATAATTGGATTGCTGACTCTTATTGTTTTGATCATGGAATTGAGGTTTTGTGGGATTTTGAGTGGTTTTGTTACGGTGTCAGAGTTTTCGGGGATTTTTAAGTCGAATTGGGGTTTAAGAGGTTGATTAGTGTCCTTAGAAAGGGATTATTGGAGAAGATTTGGAGAGGTTATTCTTTTGGCTAGAGAAATGTGATGGAAGTTCTGTTCTTTTGAGCAATACCATGATTATCATCCAGGCTCTAAGCATTTTAGAGAGTTAGTTTAGAGTTCTATCTTTCTGCGGAAAGAAACGTTGGAAGCAGCTATCTGGAGAATGGATATAGAGGATGTGTTTAAGGTTACGGATGTTTTCTTTTAGCAGTTTGCAACTTAACATAGTATACAACTTGTGATACTCGTACATGGGTGTAATGTTTTGTATCTTAGTGATTGCAATCTCGTTTGTTGATGATGACCTCTATCGTTGATAGAATGTAATAGGAGGATGCTTTGCATGTTCATCATCCTTAGGTTGTTAAAGTTGTGGAATTCGGCTAGAGCTTCAAGCTGACAAGCTCAATGACCGTCTTGGCATTAGCGTTTTTCTAGTGATGCTTGCATTTTTCATATCGTTTTGAAGTTATTTATATACTCTTGTGTTTCTCTGTGCAGGAATGAAGATAAAAACGGACACACCATTGGCAAAGAAGGCGCGCGAAGGAGTGATGGAGTTCTTGCTTATGAACCATCCTTTGGATTGTCCAATTTGTGATCAGGGTGGAGAATGTGACCTCCAAGATCAGTCTATGGCATTTGGTTCAGATCGGGGCCGCTTCACTGAAATGAAAAGATCTGTAGTCGACAAGAACTTGGGACCACTCGTCAAAACTGTGATGACTCGATGTATCCAGTGTACTAGGTATGTTGACATTCCTTACGATCTGCTTTTTGCTTGGCAAAGATAGAAAATCAGGACGAATTGTGTCCCCTAATCAAGAGTATTTGAGGCTTTGCTCCTGAATATTGAGTCTTTAGACATGAATTATGGGTTACCCTGAATTATACTATTTATGTTGGAAAGTTGCCTATATCCGACCCTCTATCTACCGTAGACTAGAGTCTTTGAGGCCCCAAGGTAATGTTGTGGTTTAGACATGACTTAGATCTTCTACTGCAATGGGTGAGTGATGGCCGTATCTAGTCCGAGTCCGCTACACCATTTCTGAAACTGCAACTGTGACTGTACCGCGGCTTTGAACCATGGTTAGAAGTTCAAAAATTTTGTTCGAGTAGATCAAATATCAAACGTGGTTTCAGTTGTTTTAAATTTCTAGCTGTTGTTTTACCTAATGTGGATCCCTACTCCTGTTTCCTTTTGTACTTGGGATATGAAACTAGCACTGTGTATCCTAGAAGTTTAGCTCTAAACTTAAACCCAGTTATTGGCTGCTTTAGCTTCATTTTGACATAACATGCACTATTTGACCTGTGTTGAGATTGGTAGTTTCTATAGCATATTTTTTATTCTCTTGTGGATATGTTTGGCCAATAGGTGTGTCAGATTTGCAAGTGAGGTAGCTGGAGTTCAGGATCTTGGCATGCTAGGCCGTGGTAGTGGTGAGGAAATCGGTACCTATGTTGAAAAGCTGATGACAAGTGAACTTTCGGGGAATGTAATTGATATTTGCCCAGTTGGTGCACTTACATCTAAGCCATATGCATTCAAGGCCAGAAATTGGGAGTTGAAGGGAACAGAGAGCATCGATGTTACTGATGCAGTTGGCTCTAACATAAGGATTGATAGTAGAGGGCCAGAGGTTATGCGTATTCTTCCACGACTCAATGAGGTATTTCCACGTAATGCTTTATCATTCATTATACTCGCAAATGCAAGTATTTACACTTTAAGTTGCTGCACTTTCATCATGTTAACGTCATGGTTATATTTTGGGTTTATTGATCTTGTATGTAGATTTTCTGATTGGTTTTCCAACTTAAAAAATAATGTCATAACATGTTTTGTGATTTGAGTGTAGCCTGACTTAATAGCATGCATCTCTAGTACATAACTGATAATCGTCATTTCTGCCAACTATATTTCCGCTCTTTTACAGTAGGAGTCTATTATGTGGTATTGGGTCCCTGATGTTTATGTTTTAACGATGGTTCTATTGGCAAGTTGGCGGTTCCCATTTATGTTGTAGACAGTATTAGTGGGCAAAGAGTCAGTTGACATGTCAACTGAATGTTTGTAGGCAAAGAGTCCTCTAGTTTAGAGTCTTTAGACGATGTCGAATCAACAATTGGATTCTTCTGCCTTTTCTTGAGGAATTGTTCTCTTCGCTTTCTTTTATGACACAAACTAAGCATGAGTTCATCATCTGGATGGGTACTCTTTTACCAAACGCAGAACCTGGTGGATTTTTATTTTTTAATTTTCTTAGTGCTCAGATTTTTATTTACTAGGTTCCCGAATTAAAAAATATGATAATTCTTCATTTCTTGGTAGATACATCTATTGCCTTCTTGTATTTTGTTATTTGTGGCCAAACCTTAAACTAATTCATGTGAAGTATAGGAGTTTCCTTTGACCTGTAAATGTAATTATGCTTGTATGTCTTTTGGGGCGCATAATCAATGCAAACTCCATAAATTGGTATTATTTCAAAAAAAAAAAAAACTCCATAAATTGGTATTGTTAATGTAGCAGTTAGATAAGGATGGATGACTTCGTAGTCTTGTTCTAGTTCTTTGTATCTATTTCTCTTGCATTTTAGATTATGGAGGCTCTCACACTGTGTACGCCTTTGCGGCTTGATAGCTTTCTTTGCATCAAGAACTCCTTTTTGTCTTTTTGTTTATTATTATGGCTATAATTTTGGCTGTATGCTAAGTCAACTGCACCTTCTTTTTGGTAGGATGTAAATGAAGAATGGATTTCAGATAAGACAAGATTTTGCTATGATGGTCTGAAGAGGCAAAGGTTGAATGACCCCATGCTTCGTGGACCAGATGGACGTTTCCAGACTTGTAGCTGGAGCAACGCCCTTGAAGTGGTTGCCGAGGTTATGCATCAAGTTAAGCCAGAAGAAATGGTGGGTGTTGCTGGTAAGTTGTGCGATGCAGAATCTATGATGGCGTTGAAGGATTTATTGAACAGGATGGGGTCAAATAATGTGTGGTGTGAGGGGAATGGCTCCCAACCACAAGCTGATCTGCGTTCTGGATATCAATTGAACACTAGTATTGCTGATCTTGAGAAAGCCGATCTAGTCCTTCTTGTTGGTACTCAGGTACATATGTTACTGCATTTTCCTAAAAAAGCAATTTCTCTTGTTTTTAATCTGAAAGAAATAGAAATTCAACCACTTGAGCTAACAAGTTACTCCCTCCATCCAAATTCATACACCCCGACGGCCATTTCACGGGGAATAAGAAAAACAAATAAAAATGGTAGAGTAGTGGTAGTGGAAGAATATTAGATAAAAGTGGGAGAGAGATCGTGAGGATTAACGAAAAGTGGTTGAGAGAATGTGAGACAAATGTAAAGATTAGCAAAAAGTTGGAGCGAGAGATGTCCCAAAATACATGGGGTGATTAAATTGGGACGTTCAAATAAAGAAAGCGGGATGTTTAAATCAGGACGGAGGGAGTATAGTATAAGGAACGGTCAATTGTCTTAACTTACGAGAATTTGGGACCTTCAGTGCCTTTCGTCTGTGGCTCTGTTGGCTCCACTGATATATAATGGTAGTGGCGTTATTGTCGTAATCTATGATACTCCGACACTTTAATTACCTGCCGTGTCGCGTGTGGGACACGACACGTCCGACACCTAGACACTCCATTTTAGGCAGAAAAAATCAAGTTTTTTCGTAAAATAGCCGTGTCAGACACCCCGACACGTATCCACCTCCGACACGTATCCACCTCCGACACTTCCAGCCGTGTCTGAGTAACATGGACTCGTAATCTATTTTCTGTTTGGGTAACTTGAATACTGTTGCCTAGACCTGGCAAAACTGACCCAGACCCGAACATCCGACCCGAAATACTTGACCCGAACATCCGAATTTGACCCGAATTTGTAATCTAAATTCAACCCGAAACCCGAATTGACCCGACCCGAACCCGAAATTGACTCGAATACCGTTTGACCCGATATTGACCCGACCCGAAATAGACCCGAACTGAAATAACTCAGACCCGAATAATCAAACATTTAAATGAATCAATTGAACAAAAGGGACTTGGATAGCTATATCATATCTTCAAACACTCAAATTAGCAATTAAATTCTAAGTTATGATAATATGAGACAAAAATTTAGTATTAATAAGTTTAAAATTGAACATTTTAGATTGATTTGACCCGAGTCTGACCCGACCCGATTACGACCCGAACCGAAATTGACCCGTAATTGATACACCCGAACTAGACCCGACCTGACCCGAACCCGACCCGAACCGAAATAGACCCGAAATGTATGACCCGAACTGTGACCCGACCCGAACAGACCCGACCCGGACCCGACCCGATTGACCCGTTTGCCAGGTTTACTGTTGCCCCTTCAACTGAACCCAATGCTATATAAAAGGGTTGATACTCCCTTTCTTTATATCATATTTGATAGGTCCTGTTCATCTTTGAAAGGCTTGATTCTCTAGTGTTGTATGTGCTTCCATGCGTTAACAACTCAGTCAAAAAGAGCCACTTTCAATGCCCATCTTTCCTTTGAATTTGAATCGTATGATTTTGGTTGTAACACCTAAATGCAGCATTTTCATAATGTTCACTTGCTTCATGTTCAACTAGCTTGTAGTTGGAGATAATGAGAAAATCTCATGAGTTTCCAAATTAAACCCTGTACGAATGACAAATTTAGCTCTTGTTTGAGAGTATGAGAATAGAAAACAGCTATGATCATAAAACTAGTTATAGTTCATGTGTGTGATCCTGAATGAGCCTTCACTGAAATACATAGCTCTGAAAGTGAAACTTTCCATCAGTTTATGAAAACAGTATTGGGCTTGATAAATCTGGATCAATTGTCCCTTAAATGAAAATATGTAAGAGTCACTGTAATCATGTTAATGATAGTTTTCTGCTTGAATTGTCAATTGAGCCACCTTCCATCTTTAACCGGAGATTCCCTTGCAAGTAGTGCTCTTCTTTGGCATTTGAATGTTTTTGTGACTACTCGTTTTTATACTTCCATGCTCGCCGTTGTGATCTTTGACTTTCTTTTTTGCTTTCCCAGCCAAGAGTTGAAGCAGCCATGGTAAATGCCAGAATTCGGAAAGCAGTACGGTCAAATCTTGCTAAGGTTGGGTACATTGGACCAGCAGGTGCAGAATTCAACTATGACCACCAACATCTTGGGACAGGTCCAGAGACACTGCTAGAAATTGCCGAAGGTCGTCATCCATTTAGCTCAGCTATAAAGGATGCTAAAAACCCTGTTATTGTTGTTGGTGCTGGGGTCTTTGAGAGGGAAGACAAGGATGCTATTCTGTCTGTTGTTGAAGCTGTAGCAAAGTCAGGAAACGTCATTAGGCCAGATTGGAATGGTCTCAATGTGTTACTGTTGAATGCTTCCCAAGCTGCTGCTCTAGATCTTGGTCTTGTTCCGGAATCTGATAACATTGAGTCTGCGAAGTTTGTGTATCTGATGGGTGCTGATGATGTGGACATGGAAAAGATCCCTCGTGATGCATTTGTTGTATACCAGGGTCATCATGGTGATAAAGGTGTATATCGTGCTAATGTTATCTTACCTGCATCAGCTTTCTCTGAGAAGGAAGGCACCTACGTGAATACAGAAGGACGCACTCAACAAACTGTTCCCGCAGTCCCTACTGTTGGTGATGCCAGGGATGATTGGAAAATAATTAGGGCCTTGTCTGAGTTGGCTGGAGTGAGGCTACCTTATGATTCACTTGCTGATGTCCGAGCTCGGATGTACACTGTCGCGCCAAATTTGTTGAGCGTTGATGAAAGAGAACCTGCCACATTCTCTCCTTTGATTAAACCTGAGGGTAAGAAAGAGATCACTCCTGCGCCATTTAAGTCTGCCATTGAAAATTTCTATATGACCGATCCAATTACCCGGGCATCAAAGATCATGGCTCAGTGTTCTTCTCAGCTGTTGAAGAAGTGACGTTGTTTTGATCCTTCGCAATAATGTCAGCAGGGTCAATTTTCTGTGAACCCTGTGTATTGCAGTAGAACGTTTCGTTTTTGGGAGCTGTTTCTATAGATTTGGACGCCAGAAGGATAATTGGCTTTAAGTTCCAATGTTGAGTATTTACTGTTTAGCTGTAATTTTTGTGTAACTTACTCATGTACGCATTAAGCAGGCTATTCTCAGCTGCTTACTGTTCACCCTTCTTGTTCCTCTATGATAAGTTGATAATGTAATTCGCGACATGGCTGAATAAAGTCCATTCTTTTGTTGCTTCACCAACTTAGCCATCATTCACATGTTTCTGCAACTTATAACCAAATGAAGTCCATTATGTGAGACTCAGGAGTCAGGACACAGATGACCGAACATCAGAAAACTGCACCCATAGCGGAACATGCAGTGGAGACAAACTTACTAATCCCTAATCCGACAATATAACAGCCTAACAGGACACAATCTGGCCAGTTCTCAGTTATCATACACCATACATAAACTAAATCTGTGACAAAGATGTTTACAGTAGGAGAACTACCAAAAATTTCGATAAATACAGGCGTACAAGTCGACTAAGAAAAATTCAGGCTTTATCTAGTACTTGATTTGGTAATAAATTGAACTTCCTAGGATCTTTGATATCAGTCTTCCAATGTGTATCAGTAAAACTAACATTCGCCTCGTTGACGTGTCTCCATCCCTGAAGCTGGTCGTCCATATAATGTGTAAGTCCGCAGTATGGTTTGATATGGGGATTAAGAGTATAGAATAGCAAATTGAGAAGCATTCGAAGATAAGAAGTAACAGTAGGATTAACTGGAAAAGTGGTAAAAAAGTTGTTAGGAGTTGGTTAGAAAACAGTTACAAAGCTGAAAAGCCTGATGTCACAGCGGAATCCTGAGTTACCTGATTCCTACTTTCTTGACAGTTTTGTTGGTGGCCTGAAACCTGTAATCAAGCCATTTGTCAGGGCATTCACACCTGTCACGATTCTTGCAGCAATTAAGTACGCAAGATGCCAAGAAGAGTCAATAAATGCCACTGCAAAGATGGTACCAAGACAGACATTCTCAGGGCATTACTCAAAACCTGCAACAAACAACTATCAGGGTTTATTACCAACACCTCCAGCTTCAACAGCTCTAAAAAACCCTGTGGTAAACTATCCACCTCGATCGGGCCAAAGGAACTTTATTTCTGCAGAGGTCAAGGCTGCAAAGGAAGCTAAGGGTGAATGTTACTACTGCAATGAGCCTTACAGCAGGGGCCATAGGTGTAAATTAAGGGAAAAACAGGTTTTCATGGTGGAAATTGACTGTGATCAGGAAGAATTGGATGGTTATGATGATTGTCAAGAAGAGGGTATAAGTGAAACTATGGAAGGGGAACCCTGCATATCAGTGAATGCCCTTTCAGGAAATCAGGGTTTTCAAAGTATGAGAGTCATGGGTTTTGTGAACAAGAAACCCTTACACATTCTCATTGATTCTGGCAGTACTCATAATTTCATGGACATTCAGATGGCCAAGAAATTGGGTTGTAAAATGGAGAGTATAACTCCACAGGCAGTGACAGTTGCAGATGGCAATCATTTGCCCTGTCAAAGCATCACAAGGGGATTTTGTTGGGAGATGCAGCATAAGAAGTTCACATCTGATGCACTTCTGATTAATTTGGGTGGCTGCGATATGGTATTAGGGGTTCAATGGCTGAGTACTTTAGGGCCTGTGCAGTGGGATTTCAAGCAATTGATCATGCAGTTTCAGTATGGTAATGATTCTATAGTGTTGAAGGGAATTCCTGCTCAAAGAATCAAGATGATACAGGGAAAAACAGCATATCAGTGCTTGACAAATGCTACTCAGTTGTGTTTCTTGCAGCTGGTTGGAGAAGGTTCAACAGATTGTATTACTTGCAATGTCACCAGTTCTGATTCAGATAAGTATCCATATCCATTACAACAATTGTTGTTAGAATTTAGCTGTTTATTTGAAGAACCTAAGTCTTTACCTTCGTCAAGAGGAGTATTCGACCATAGGATTCCACTTGAGAATAATGCTGAACATGTGAGTATCAGACCATACAGATACCCTGTCAACAAAAGAGACATTACAGAGAAGCTTATTCAGGAGATGTTAGACAGTGGTATCATTCAAAACAGTTCCATCCCTTTTGCTTCTCCTGTGGTATTAGTTGGGAAAAAGGATGGAACATGGCGCCTCTGTGTGGATTATAGAGACTTGATCGAATAAGAACACAGTCAAGGATAAATTCCCTATACCAGTTATAGATGAATTGATAGATGAATTGGCTGGAGCTACTATATTCACTAAGCTAGATTTGAGGGCAGGGTACCATCAACTGAGAATGCAAGCTGAGGATGTGTATAAGACTACATTCAAAACCCACAGTGGGCATTATGAGTTTTTAGTCATGCCCTTTGGCCTGACAAATGCTCCAGCATCATTTCAGGGGTGGATGAATGCAGTATTCAAGCCTCTGCTTAGGAAGTGTGTCTTGGTATTTTTTGATGACATCTTGGTCTACAGTAGAACTGAGGAGGAGCACTGGGATCATCTGAGAGCAGTATTTGATCTAATGAAGACTAGAAGAATGTTTGCCAAACTGTCAAAGTGTAGTTTTGCTATTGAAAGGGTGGAATATCTTGGACATTACATATCGAGGAAAGGGGTTGAAACAGATGACAAGAAAGTACTTGCTGTGGCTAATTGGCCTACACCTAAATCTGCCAAAGATGTTAGGAGTTTTCTAGGCTTGGCTGGGTATTATAGAAAGTTTGTGAGAAACTATGCTTTAATCAGCAAACCTCTGACAAATCTGCTGAGAAAAGAAGCATACAAGTGGGATAAGGAAGCAGAACAGGCTTTTCAGAGATTGAAACTGGCATTAACTTTTCTCTCAAAATCTCTCTGAATTCTCTCTCAACTTTCTCTCCTTCTTCTAAGTCTTCTTTTTCTGACTTCTTGGTTACTCTTCTTCCTTTATCTTCCTATTTTTTCTACAATCTTCTTCTTGAAGATTCTTCCACAAAATCATCGTTCTGGTTCAATATCTGAGCTACATTACAGTTACAATATCTGTACTGTAACATGGTTTCAACTTACTCGGCATTTTATCATATGGTTGCGATTTTTTGGAAATGTTAGCCCCTTAACTAACATATAATTTGTTATTCTGTTATTATTTGTTATCTATCATATCATATAATGTTGACTAATGTTTTTTTTGAAAGGAAATGTTGACAGGTACTCTCTTCTTTCTTGCTCGTCAATTTGGTGCTTTTTTTCGCTTTGTCTTCAATTGAATAATGTTTATTGTTGTTACGGGAAATGTCGAATATTGAATGGCTTGTGATGGGGAAGATTTTCGTGTTTGTATAGCTTTGGGGGTTGTTGTATCTTGAATTGATTAAACAATTTATGTGATTAGAGTGTGTTTTTCAGTGTTGATTGGTCGGGTTTGAATATACTGTATTGCGAGTGGATAGGTTCTCTCATTAACTGGATTTTGATGCATAAGAATTACTACAGGCAGAGTTAGAGTTTGTATCTTTCTCTCCTAGAGAACATTAGAAACATGGATGAGTCCTGTGCAAATGATCTCAATTTGCCGTTATTAATTATGATAGAGAAGTAGTTAGAGTTTTGTCCTTCTGCAGAAAGAAGCGGGTGCATGATTCCTGTGCAATTTGGCGTCATGATAGAGAGTTGTAACATGAAGGCAGCCATGGTCTTCTTCCTCGCGAAGCAGTTGAGGAGAATGTAGAAGTATGGCAAATTCGGGTTCACATAATGCTAATTTTAGCCTGAACTCTGCATGGAATTCATTATGGCAAAGACACAAGAGGAAAGCCAAGTTTGGCATGTGACTGGTTCGTACTAGGTGAGCTGTAGTAGTTAGGTGAAGCTTTTGAGCTGTAAATCAAGGTTGTAATTAGCTTTGTCTGTTTGTACAAATCATAGCTAGGTTTTTGTAGTTTCCCTCCATATATAAGGGACCATAAGTGTACATGTTAGCACTGAGAATTCTGAAATGAGAGAGCAGCCGCATTAGGTCTGCAATTCACACAAACTCTTTGCACTTGCAATTTTATTGTTCATTCAAAATTGTTTCTGACAATCTGGTAAAGGATGGCACAAGTCTGCAAAACTCAACATGGTATCAGAGCCTTGTGCTCCTGATTACCAGAGTCCTTTCTAACCTGAAAACGTGTAAGTTCCTGTTACCTTAGAACTCTGCAAATTAGAAATTAGTTTACGTTGTTTCCGCTGAAATTCGTAGTATAAGATAAGTTGTTGAGAGAAAGCATTGAACTTTCTCATAAGCCTGCTATAAGAAGATAGATCTGTTAGTTTTTCGCATCAAAACATAGATTTTTGTTGCCCTTGTTTCGAAAGTTCGAAACTTTAATCTGCTGATACAACAAAACATAGACTTTTGTTGTTTTCTGTTCGAAAGATTTAAACTTTGGTCTGTTCTAGCAACAAAGCAGAGACCTTTGTTGCTGGTGTTTGTAAACCTATCTATTTGGGATAAAGATTGTTTCTTTGGAGTAGTGTTGTGCTTGAAGAAGGGTGTTTTTGGTCAAAGTTGACGACTTTACTCTGTTTACTGGATTATTGTTGTGAAAATGAATGTTGGAAATGAGGAAGTTGTGGGAAATGAGTTGAATGTGAATGTGAATGGAGGAAATCAACAACAGGGTAATCATGATGGGATGATGATGATTAGGGTTGACCCAATCCTGTCCGGCTCAGAGACCTATGGGCCCTGGAAAAGGCAGATGGAGTTGGCCTTATCAGCCAGGAGAAAATTTGGGTTTGTGACAGGTGCAACAGCAAAACCTGTAACCAATGAGGCTCATATTGAGGCCTGGAATGCCAACAACAACTTGGTAATATCCTGGTTATTGAACAATGTGACCAGACCTATCAAAATGGCAAATCTGTACACACAGACAGCCAAGGAAATCTGGGACACACTCAAGAGAAGGTACTCAGTTGCAAATGGAGCCAAGAAATACAAACTGAGCAAAGAGACATATGAAGTGGTGCAGGGAAACAAAAGTGTGGATGAATACTACACTGAACTCACCATCTTATGGGACAAGTATGAACAGATGAGTGACTTCCCCGTGATTGCGAATGTGACAGAAGACATCTCCAGAATCCTCGAAGCCATACAAAAGCAGAAGAATGAAACCAGACTGTTTCAATTTCTGAATGGGTTGGACACCAAACTGTATGGAAACTTGAGAAGCAATGTGCTTATGATGAGTCAATTGCCCACAGTGGATGAAGTTGTTGGTTTAATACTCCAAGAAGAAACCCAGATGGTTAACTTAGGCCACAACAAGAGTAAGGAGAGTGAAATGTCTGCTATGATGATGAGAAGGGAGAATGGAGAGCAATTTTGCACCCACTGTCCTCAAATGAGAAATCATAAGACTGAAGAATGCTGGAAGATTGTTGGGTTCCCTCAAAACCACCCTAAAATGAGGAGAATGAACCAAAATGGAACAGGAAGAGGAAATGGTGGTCAATGGAACCAGAAAAATACTCAAGGGAATTACCAGCAAGGGGGAGCTAAATGGGGGAACAACAACAACAACAACAACAGTTACAATAAGCCAAAGACATATGGAAATCAGCAGAAGACAGCATCTAATGCACAAATGGAAACAGAACAGCCTGACTTTGCTGCAACCCTGGCAGCTATGAACCAGCAAATTCAGCAGCTCATGAAGTATGCCCCCAGCACCAGCAACTCAGAAAGTGCAGGAGGAGACACTGATGAAGAGATTGACTGCAACTTTGCAGGTATGATCATTAGTTGTAGTGCTCATTCATCTAAACTTGAGTGGATCATTGACTCAGGTGCCTCTGACCACATGACTGCAAATCCCACCATGTTAGAAAACCTGATTGAGATTCAAAACAAACCTAAGGTGAATTTACCCAATGGGAAAACTGCCTTTGTCACCCACAAGGGTCAACTCACTCTTGTAGATGGGTTGAAACTGAAAGATGTGCTGTACATACCTGAGTTCAAACAAAACTTGTTGTCTGTGCAAAAACTTGCAAGAGATAACAACTGTATTGTGACTTTTTGTGACACTAAATGTAATGTGCAGGACTGTATAAGCCATGAAGTCAAGGAACTAGGAAGAGCATACAGTGGTCTCTACTACCTAAATCCAAGCTACAAAAAGGCCAACCACACCACAAAACCAGAAGCTATCAAGTCAAGAAATGAGCCTCTCTTTTGTCCTAGCTTATCAAACTTTGTTAGAAAGTGTAATTTTGAGGCTGACATTTGTGGTCATAAGCCAGAAAACAATTCCAAATGTAACAACATTTGTGGTTTGAATGCAAAACAATCTGTTTCAATTTACAATCTGTGGCACAACAGGCTAGGACATGCTCCTATGAGCAAACTCAAATATATATCTGATTTGAATTTGAACACTAAAAGCCAGAATGACCACATATGCTTGTCCTGTCCAATGGCCAAACACACAAAATCACCCTATCCCACCAGTGTGACCACTGTTGCTCAACCTTTTGACTTGATACACATAGATATATGGGGTGCTTATAGGGTTGCATACAAGGGCAAATATAGATATTTTCTGACTATTGTTGATGATTTATCTAGAGGAACATGGGTGTACCTTCTAGAATACAAGTCAGAAGCCTTTGAAACTCTCAAAGCCTTTTGTGAGTTTGCTGAAAATCAGTTTGGGAACAGAGTCAAGGTGATAAGATCTGACAATGCTCTAGAATTTCATGACAGCAGCTGTTTAAAATACTTTGAAAGTAAGGGAATTGTGCACCACACTTCTATTGCTGACAGACAGCAGCAAAACGGGGTAGTGGAGAGGAAACACAGGCATGTACTCGAAATAAGTAGAGCCCTGAGATTTCAAGCTGGCTTGTCACTTGGATATTGGGGTGACTGTGTGTTGACAGCAGCATACATCATAAACAGACTACCCTCTCCAGTAATCAAAAACAAGACTCCATATGAAATCATACATGGAAGGAAGCCAAGCTATGAAAACCTGAAGGTCTTTGGCTGTCTGGTGATGGCATACAATCCTGACAGAAATAAGGATAAATTTCAACCCAGGGGAATACCTTGTGTGTTCCTTGGCTACCCTACTGTGCAAAAAGGGTATAAGGTACAGGATCTGATGACTAAGAGGAGATTTGTCACCAGGGATGTAACATTCCATGAGAGTGTGTTTCCATTTCAAAAATCAGGCAAGCAAGTGTTTATGCATCCTGTGCCCCCTGTGCTGAGTCAAGAACTTGCAGATGTACCTATCTTTGACACTGAAAATCAGGAAAAGAGTACGAATGAAGATGAAGTAAATGCTTCTGAAGAAAGTGAGAGCACAGGTGAAGCTGAAATGGACCATGACACCACTGAAGTGGAGTGTGTAAGTGAGGGGGAGAACAGTGAGAATCTCCCAAGGAGATCAGAAAGAGAAAGAAGACCACCAGCTTGGATGAATGATTTCATCACAGGTTACAAAGGGAAAAGTAATAATGACAATGCAGCCAAGGTTGTGCCAGTGGCTGAAGCAGAGATTGATGATGTATTTGCCAATATGGTGAAACAAATCTCCAACGCCCATGAACCGTACTTCTTTAAAGAAGCAGTGAGAGACTTAAACTGGGTTGAAGCTATGAACAAAGAACTTGATGCTCTGGAACTCAACAATACATGGGAGGTGACCAATTTGCCACCTGGGAGAAAGGCCATAGGCTGTAGATGGTTATACAAGTTGAAATACAAGCCTGATGGTTCATTGGAGAGGTATAAAGCACGGCTAGTAATACAAGGGTGCAGACAACAGGAAGGGATTGACTACACTGAAACATTTGCACCAGTGGCCAAAATGACAACTGTGAGAGCCCTTCTTGCAATTGCATCCATGTTAGGCTGGGAAACATGTCAAATGGATGTTACTAATGCATTTTTACATGGAGAATTGAAGGAGGAGGTGTATATGCAGCTCCCAAAAGGCTATACAGGTAAGGGCTGTAGAATCAGTACAGAAACAAACTCAAATGTACCAAGCTCAAACCAAAGGGTCTGCAGACTCATAAAATCCTTGTATGGGTTAAAGCAAGCTCCAAGGCAGTGGTTTGCAAGGCTCTCTACATCACTGATTACTTTTGGATATAAGCAATCCACTGCTGACCATTCATTGTTCATTAAGACTCAGGGAGAGAATGTCACCACTATTCTTGTGTATGTGGACGACATGGTGATTGCTGGCAACAGTCCCACTGAAATTCAGCTTGTCAAGAGAATGCTTAGTGGTGAATTTCACATGAAAGACCTTGGAAAGCTGTCCTACTTCTTAGGTCTGGAGATTGCACACACACCTCAAGGCATTTTTGTTTCTCAAAGGAAGTATACTACAGACATGCTGAAAGAATTTGGTATTGAAAAGGAGAGACCTTTAAAAATCCCATTGGATGCTAATGAAAAACTGGAACCAGGAAAGGGTACTCTTCTCTCAAGTCCTGACACATACAGGAGGCTCATTGGTAAGCTGATCTACTTAACCATATCCAGGCCAGATATCTCATTCTCTGTGCAATTGCTGAGTCAGTTCATGCAACAACCTACATCTGATCACTGGCAAGCAGCAAGACGGGTTCTGAGATACTTGAAAGGGTCTCCTAGTCAGGGCATCCTCCTTGCAAATTCCTCTGCAGCCAAGCTTACCGCATACTGTGACTCTGACTGGGCTTCCTGCCCTTTCTCTCGCAGGTCAACAACTGGTTTTTGCATTCTCCTTGGCAACTCACCTATCTCATGGAAGTCTAAAAAGCAAGGGGTGGTTGCTAGATCGTCAGCTGAGGCTGAATACAGGGCTATGGCCCTCACTACATGTGAAATTACGTGGATCTTGTCTCTGCTCAAGGAATTGGGTCTCAAACAGGTCAAATCAGCTGTGTTGAAATGTGATAATCAAGCTGCCCTGTCGATTGCAGCAAACCCTGTGCTGCATGAGAGAACGAAACACATAGAGATAGATTGTCATTTCATTCGAGACAAGGTATCCCAAGGTACTGTTCTTCCCTCCTATGTTCCTTCAAAACATCAAATTGCTGATGTTTTGACAAAAACCCTGCCTGTAGCGCAACACAGACATTTGCTCAGCAAGATGGGAGTTCAAGAAGTCTCTCACTCTCATCTTGAGGGGGAGTGTAGAAGTATGGCAAATTCGGGTTCACATAATGCTAATTTTAGCCTGAACTCTGCATGGAATTCATTATGGCAAAGACACAAGAGGAAAGCCAAGTTTGGCATGTGACTGGTTCGTACTAGGTGAGCTGTAGTAGTTAGGTGAAGCTTTTGAGCTGTAAATCAAGGTTGTAATTAGCTTTGTCTGTTTGTACAAATCATAGCTAGGTTTTTGTAGTTTCCCTCCATATATAAGGGACCATAAGTGTACATGTTAGCACTGAGAATTCTGAAATGAGAGAGCAGCCGCATTAGGTCTGCAATTCACACAAACTCTTTGCACTTGCAATTTTATTGTTCATTCAAAATTGTTTCTGACAATCTGGTAAAGGATGGCACAAGTCTGCAAAACTCAACAGAGAAATTATTGACATTGGTTTCTCAAGTTTTTAAGCTTGTCTCCTTGGGTTTATTAGAGCAGCTATGTGGAGAATAGAATAGATATGAAAATGTTGTTAAGGTTACGGACGTCTTCTTTAGCAGTTATCTACTTAACAATTAAATAGTATACAACTTGTGATACTTGTACATGGATGTTATGTTTTGTTTTTCAGTGATTGCAATCTCGTTTGTTGATTAATCTGGATCAATTGCCCCTTTAATGAAAAGATGTAAGAGTCACTGTAATCATGTTAGTGATAATTTTCTGCTTGAATGGCCACTTGAGCCACCTTCCATCTTTTACAGGATAGTTCTCTTCTTAGGCATTTGAATTTTCTTGTGAATACTCGCCTATGAGAGCTTGCAGTTTCTGCACTTCCATGCTCGCCGTTGTGATCTTTTACTTTCTTTTTTGCTTTCCCAGCCAAGAGTTGAAGCAGCCATGGTAAAAATGCCAGAATTCGGAAAGCAGTACAGTCAAATCTTGCTAAGGTTGGGTACATTGGACCAGCAGGTGCAGAATTCAACTACGACCACCAACATCTTGGTACAAGTCCAGAGACACTGCTAGAAATTGCCGAAGGTCGTCATTCATTTAGCTCAGCTTTAAAGGATGCTAAAAACCATGTTATTATTGTTGTTGGTGCTGGGGTCTTTGAGAGGGAAGACAAGGATGCTATTCTCTCTGTCGTTGAGTCCGTAGCAAAATCAGGAAACGTCATTAGGCTAGATTGGAATGGTCTTAGTGTGTTACTATTGAATGCTTCCCAAGCTGCTGCTGTAGATCTTGGTCTTGTTCCGGAATCTGATAACATTGAGTCTCCGAAGTTTGTGTATCTGATGGGTGATGATGATGTGGACATGGAAAAGATCCCTCGTGATCCATTTGTTGTATACCAGGGTCATCATGGTGATAAAGGTGTATATCGTGCTACTGTTATCTTGCTTGCACCGGAAGGCACCTACGTGAATACAGAAGGACGTACTCAACAAACTATTTCAGCAGTCCTGACACGGGCATTTACCTCGTTTTGAACCTGGCTTTGGCCCCCCGATCCTGATTCTAATTCTTCTGCCCCCCGGATCCTGTTTCTAGTTCTTCTGCCCCCCGGATCCTGTTTCTAGTTCTTCAGCCCCCCTTCTTGCTCACCTGAAAAACCAATGCGTTTGGAGCCTTTGTGGCTTACTAAGCCCTCACCCAAAAAATCGGATCCGTCTACCTCATGTGGACCACGAAACGATAAACTGCCTACACTAGAGGATTTGTTGGCAGGATTGCTGATTGATATAGCATCACCCACCGCTGATTCTGATGAAGCGATTGCTAATATACACTTAGGGCTTCCTAGTGCAAGAGAAATAATTGATAAGGATAGTAAACTCATAAACTGCCGAATATATTGTTGGGGAAGCGTGCTACAAACAACGGTGTGGGAGACGGTAAACGACTCACGACAATTAGGAGAGGAGTAACACAACGATTAAAGTGCAAATAATAGCTAGTTCAAACACAACAATTTTTAGGTGGAAAACCCTTATGAACCAAGGGAAAAACCACCGCCACTCTTGGCTCAATTAATCCACTAGTAAGAGAATCGATAGTTCAATTGTACAACCAACAATACCACCAATCAACAACACAAGTATACTATCTCTAAGTTTAGGTACTAATTGCAATTATCCTAATTCAATTAGAAACCCCTCTTACTCAAAGACCTACAAATACCTTGTTGATGAATACCGGTACACCGAGACCGAAGATCGTTGTTGTAGCTTGAACCTCCCACACGAGCTCACCGTAGAGTAGATCGGACCAACCACCTCTAGTGTTTGTCACTCTCTCACTCTCCCTCTAGCTCTCTCTCTTACTCTTATGATCTCACAATGGTGGATGTTGAACACCCTTTCACTCTACAAATGTGCTCTCACCTTATCTCAAGTTTTCTTGCTAAAACTTGATCCACAAAGTTACACACCTCACAAAACCCTCTGTTTTCTCTGTTTTTGTTTCGTGTGTTCTGCTTGTCCAAGGAGCTACTGCCTCCTTTTTCTTCTTATTTGCGTGAGACAAGACTTCTCCAAAAAGCATGCCTTAGCCAATTTCTGCCTCTCAATAAAGTCTATTGGATTTCCAGTCCAATAACACTTTACTTACACCATGGGCTGAAATATGCAACATGGCCCAACTTCTTCTCCAAACCCATTTCCACCCAAATACAACACTAAATACTAATTACTACTAACTAGTATTTACAACATCGGTAATGGTATATATTTAGATATTAAGGGGTGATTTCCCAACATATATCAAGGACAATCGGCCATCTTCGGATAATGTTAAATTCAAAAAGTTGTTTCAAGTAGATGATGATGTGCGATGATGTGCTTGCCTTTATAGAGCGAAGCTGTTTTAATCCTTCATCCGATGACGCTAAAGAGGATATGGTTCATCACGTAAAATACTCATTTAAAACACATGGTGTTCCAAGCCCCTTTACTTTTAAGGGTTATTGTAGGATACACGTTGCGGTCTATGATTATATCAAAGCTCATTTACTTATAAAACACCTACAATCTGAGTGTTTGAAACCTCAATATGCAGATGAACTAAAAGTTAGTTCTTTTGACGATGAATTTGTGGGATTGAAAGGGACGACTATATTATCCATTTTTTCAAAGTTTCTCAAGGACCAAAAAACCCCTTTCTCTCATATCCTTAAGCCTTGCAACAAACGGGGGCATATGAGGAAGAAACTCTCTTAGAAGGATTACTCATTAAGTATAATTATGTGACTAGAGAGTTAGTCAACGGCGGAAGAGAATATGTAAAGAACGGGGATAAGACTAAATACTTATTCTTTCACCGTGGTAGACAGGCAAGACAGGAGAGAGAATTTGAAAAGAAAAGGCATAGGCTTGGTTGGGACGAGGACAAGGATGTGCAAGGTGGTAACAAACCTTGGAGTGCAAGCGGAACTGGTGGCGGCAGACTTTGTGGATGTGGAAGCAAACCAGGTGGTGGAGGTGGTCTTGGCCGCATTGCTCATTCTGACACCTTCTCTCAAGGCTGGCGAATTTCCCAATTTCTTTCAGTTTCTGTTTTAAGCTCCTCAGCGTACCAGCAAACTGCCTGTAACCATATTTTCACACAGTTCATGAATTCAGCAATACAGGAGAGTTTGCCGGTAAACAGAGTAAGTAGTTATATCTTCGCTATTTTATTAATTTACGTTTGTATTTTTGATCTAAAGATATGTGCGTATCGATTGCTACTCTGGCTGGAGAGTTACGACCTGCTGTTAAAATGTTTCGAAGGTAATGTGTGCCATGATTAGCTGTTAAAGTAATTATTTATGTTGTCTCCCTAATTTTTCTCTCGACAAAAACCGTAATATTTTGGGAATGAGAAGAACAAAGTCGAAACCCTGAGAAGGGGAGAAGGTAGTTTAAATAGGACCAGAGGAGTACATTTTAAAAATAAAAGGAATGACCAATTTATATACAACTCATTTATAATGTAGGCGTTGACTCATTTGTATACTACTCATTTGTAGGCAATAACTCATTAATGGATGCACAACAAATTCGCTTTTCAAGAATCGTAACCTGCTATTTTTTCAGTCACGAAAACGATATGTTGAAGTCATGATTTAAAAGGTCGCAAAACTCGGTCGAAATTTAAACGGTGGCACAATTGCACCTGAAGGACCAAAACACCCCTCTAGCCCCTATCCTCAAAGCCTTGCAACAAACGGGGGAAAAAAGAGGGAGACGCTCTCCTTGAGGAGTTACTCATTACATTCAACTTTGTAAGGGGAGAATGATACAAAATCGTGATCTGATAGTACAGTACTGAAATCTGTTCTGTCAATTAGTAGAACAGTCTACAGAGGAGACAGAATGGCGTTCTGTACCATGCTGCTGAAAGATGATGTTTGAACGTTTATGGTAGTTTTAGGAGGACTTGACTATCAAATTAGGACCATCTTCAGTAGGAAATTAGCTATAATGTTATTGTTCGGAATAAGTTTAAGGCAAAGTGTTACTTTCCTTAACATCTTAAGAGTCTAGTTTTTCCATATCGTATTAGGAGGAGTTTAGGGAGTTTTCTACAGTTCTTATTAGTATTTAAACAATGTTTTGTAATGGATTAGAGTACATAGAGATTTGAGTTAAAATTAATGAAAGAGTTGAGGGGAGTTTCCTTCATATTTTTTTGTCTGAGAGTTTTGAGAATCGACCTCTGCGTTTATTTATAATGAATGTTTCTTTGTTTCAATAGGTGACAACATTTTTGGAGCTGATTCAATTGACCCTGAAAAATCAATGGATATGGCCTTTGCTCCGGCAGTGGAGGCCAACATAGCTTGGGCTGCAGTGCTTGGCAACCATGACCAGGAGTCAGCTAAACTTCCGAGGAAAGGAGTCATGAAATATATAGTCGGTATGAAGAACACCTTATCTACAATAAAACCTTCTGGCGTAGACAAAATTGATGGATTTGGAAACTACAATCTGGAGGTAGCTGGAGTTGATGGTTCGCCTTATCAAACCAAGTCAGTCCTTAATCTTTACTTCCTTGATAGTGGCGACTACTCGAAGGATCCCTCCATCTTTGGATATGACTGGATCAAGGCTTCCCAAAAATCATGGTTTCTTCGTACTTCTAAGGCATTGAAGGTATATATCTCTTCTTATATGCTACTAATCCGCGATTGCATTGTCTATGAATAGGACATAGTTTGAATTTTAGCTTCAATTAATTGATTGAGACAGTCTTTAATTTCCAAATTTCCTTTGTAGGATACGTACAATTCTCTTGAAGAAACTCAACCCGATTCAGCTCCAGGCCTTGCCTACTTCCACATTCCTTTGCCTGAATTTGCACTGTTGTCCACACCCAAACTTACTGGAGTCAAGCAGGAGAATATCTCTTCGCCTGAGAAAAATTCAGGCTTCTTCAATGCGCTTGTTAAGGCAGGGGATGTCAAGGGTGTATTCGTAGGTCATGATCACTTGAATGACTTCTGTGGTGAACTAAAGAATATAAATCTTTGTTACGCTGGTGGTTTTGGATACCACGCCTATGGACAAGCTGGCTGGTCAAGGAGGGCAAGGGTTGTCAGTGCGAAAATGGAAAAGACGGGGAAAGGAGTATGGGGTCCCGTCAAGAGTATCAAAACATGGAAGCGTCTTGATGACGAACACCTCACCACCATTGATGCTCAGGTCCTTTGGAGCAAGAGCAAAGTTGGTAAGCTAGTTCAAACTGCTTGACATTATGATTCATATATAACATATATGTACAAATTTCGCTATCAATCCAGGATGAAACTAAATTTGTTGAGAACTCCCTGAATTTCTTAATAATACTTGAAATAAAACAGGGAGATGTTTGTATATTATTTAAGACGTGAAAAATGCTAGCTGCAGTTGCCTTAAGAGACTTATGTTAGGAACGTGCATGTAGGTTGATGTTTGTATATATCGTGATCTGCATGCAATAGGTAGTACATGTATGTTAGGAGATGATTACGAAGGACATATATGCATGTAGAGAGGATGTACGATATATATATATGTAGGATTTGCATCTCTGGATTATGTTCGAGTAACGGAGTAAGTACATTGTAGTGCATTCCCAAGTGTTGTAGTCAAGGGACGTAGCTAAAACCTAGAGGGTGTCGTGTGAGCTCTTTCCTCTTGAGATCCCTCGAGTGAGAGGCCGGTGTACTCGGGTTATATGGACATATCTTGTTACGTGAGGGTTGTGAAGTTCGTCCTAAAATGTACATGTGAGTCTATATTCGTATCTTGTGGAGTGCGCTAATGCCGAATCTTTCTTTTGTTTTTTCCCTCCTAATTTAATACAGGGGCTGATTTGAAATAATTTTGAAGAGAAGCTGCATCCAACTGGTACAACTTACAGCAAAATCTTCAGGAAATGTTTCCATAATTTATCCAGCCATGTGAATATTGAACTTCATCGTCACCTTTTTTTTTTTTTTTTTTTTTTTTTTACCTTTTTACCTCGAAATCAAAATTAGTAGGTTGGAAATAAGAGAATGGCATCCTCTTGAAGAGTTAAATTATACTATAGTCTCGGGAGACTAGAGCACAAGGACCATGGTGCTCCCACTTATTTTTAATTAATCATGCTCCTTGTGCTCTTGGGAGTATGATATAAGCATTGCTTTTGCATTGTTACATTAACAAATGTAGTTTTTGCCTCGATTTTCAATGCTGTTCTTCATAGTGTCCCAACGATAAATAAACTACTACTCCGTATTCGTTTTTAGTGGTAGTACTTCTTTACTTACCCGAATCCTATCCTAACAAATTTCAACTTTGTTATCGGTTTGTAAGGAAGTGTCTACTTAGATACGTCGTAAATCTACGGGACCAAAAGACGATCCTTTCCAAGATAAAGTATTCTGGAACATCCAGAAGCTACCAATTAAGGCCACACTAGAACAATCTAGGCCATGTTACGTTGCGTATACATGACACTACTTACTAATAGTAAAGAAAACTTAAGAAACAAGCTCACCAAATAGACAGAGAAAGAGAGAGATCAACACCAAGAAAATGGCAGGGGGATTTCTGGGTGATCCGTTCAGGCGGTTTTTTTGGAACCCGCCCATTTTCCGGGAATGGTCCGGTTCGACCGCTCTTATGGACTGGTTCGAGTCTCCAAATGCCCATTTCTTCAAAATTAATGTTCCAGGTTCTTTTTTTTCTTTTTTTTAAATCTTTTAATTTTCTTTTATTTCTTATGGGATTTGTGGCTTTTTTTTTTTTGTTACTAGGAATTATCCAACTTTGTTAAACTTGATTGATTGTTTTAGCCAGAAATTCAAGGTTTTTGTATAGAATCGTAAATATTACGTTTAAAGAAATTGTGAATTGGTGACTCGATGATTAATTCGTGATAGTAAAATTAATCGTATTAATGGTATAATTGGACTAGTAAAATTCATGTCAACTACGTTACTACATATTGCTATTGGAATCTAATCACAAGAATTAGCATGTCTAGCAAAATGATAACTTGAGCCATTTCATTGAGTTGATAATTTTAAACGCTCGAATAATCATTAGACCTTTAGCGTTTGGCTTCACATAGACTGGTGTCGTACTTGTTAAAAAATCGACAGCCGTTTCAATGCTTCTTTTGGTTAAGAATTAGTGAGTAGTACCCTCTTGTAAATCATAATTGAAGAGAATGTTGTCAGTTGTCACGAGCTCAATTATCAATTATGTGCTTTTCTACCGAAAGCATCAGAATTTAATTGACTTAGGTTGACTAGAATATGAGACAATTTGTGCAATTGTATTGTAATGTATAATTTAGGGTACAGCAAGGAGAAGATCAAGTTAGAGATAGATGAAGACAATGTCCTGCACATTAAAGGGGAAGGCGAACCCGACAAAGACGAAAGTTCGGGCAAAGACAGCATTGTTTGGCATGCTGTCGAGAGAGGACGAAAAGGTGACTTCTACAGGCAAATTGAGCTACCTGAGAAGGTGAAATTGGATCAGATTAAGGCTCAAGTCGAAAACGGTGTTCTGACAATTGTGGTTCCGAAAGATAAGTCTCAGAAGGCTTCTAAAGCACGCACCATTAACATCTCCAGCAAGCTCTGATGACTGATGACCATATATATATATGGTGCCTAATGCCTATATATGGACATACTTACAGCGTAAACAATAAGTACTCCTTGTGTTGTTTTCATTTGTTCACTTGTTTAACAAAATGAAAACAAAGGCTGTGTTAAGTATGAAACTATGAACGTCTATCAAGTAAAGTTAAACCCTACATCAGATAAAAAATTTGAAACTTTTACTTCAATTATTTACTGTGATTTGATAAGCTAGAGCTACTCAGTAACTCGACCAATTGGCATTTGTGGATTATGAAAATCTACGTCGGTCAATACTCTATGACGTAAAAAGTTATAATATGCACAACTCCACCAAATCCTTCTATACTATTAAAGGAGGCTTTTTTTGTACCTCTCACATCGACCGGAGATTTTTAGAGAGTTTTGAGAATTTTATAATATTAAAAGTATTTGATGTCCATCTAAACACAAACACTCGCATACTAAATTTAATAATATTATTAAAGTATTTGATATCCATTTAAACACAATAACGAACTCTATTTTTAACCATACGAACGTACATACTAATGTCTTTATGATTCATCTAACAACATCCAAACTGATCTAAATTGGAGTTGTATAGGAGTATATGCTCCATAAAGACAAGATTCATTGCTTCCGAACTAAATTAACTACTCCGTATTTTTTAAGTTGTATCATAAATGGCCTAATTCTCATATCCTATTTGATTGGACACTAATCCCTAATTATATTCAAAACATATATTAAGTGTTAACCGTACATTATCTCCCCCGGTGAAAATTATAGTTTTAACTTTATATATCATTTTTAATAGAAAACATTATCATGTGACCCGTGCAATGCACGGGCCTTCATCCTAGTAAACATAATTTGAAGGAGGAGTATAATACTCCTGCGTCCCAACTTAAATCACACGAGTAATTACTCCCTCCATTTCATTCATTTCTTTACGTCGGGCCGGGTTTTGTGAGGGGAACCCAAGCCCAACGTAAAGAAATGAATGAAATGGAGGGAGTAGTAATCATGGTACAAGTAGCATTGTGATAACAATAATGCAATAATACAAAATGGCTAATCATGAGAGCTTTGGTAATGAAATTAAGAATACAGGTTGAAGATCTGCTGGAGTTGGAGAAGAATCAATTGTCAATCAAAGTTGGATTAAAACCTAAAATATTAACAACCCAGAGAAATAAGTGTATATTAGAAGTTACAATCAGGGGCGAAGCCAGGGGTGGGCTGGTGGGTGCCTGGCACCTGCAGCCCACGGTGGCGGCCCATGAATTTCATGGGTCTGGCCCCTACAGATAAATAGAATTCGTGTCTACTATCATCAATAATATCCATATTAGCTCAGTGGCAAAATCAGATGAATGTCACTTTCAACCCCAACTCCCAGGTTCAAATCCTGGCCGACGCTTAACTTTCTTTTTGTATTTTTTTTTTCTCCTCTTTTCTCTTTTCTGTCATCCTGTTTCCTTCAACCTTTTACTTTCTTTTATCACTCTGTTTCCTCTACCCCTTACTTTCCCTTTCCATATTTTTTTTCTTGTTTAATTTTCTTACTTTCCTTCACTTTATGTTTGTCGCAAATGTCAAAACATCAGCTTACATTCCTCATTATTCCAGAATCTTGATTTCGCTCTTCTCATTTAATTACATAATTGCAAAGTATTTTATATGCCCTTATTTGTGTGTGTTTTATTTTTGTACTTGATTTATCAAATTATTTGATATTGTTTTGTTAATTCTTTAGTATTACGTCTATGTTTTTGGTTACAAGTGTGACATATATGTGATGTTATAAATTTTGCTTCTGCCATTAATTTGATGGCGTACTTATTAGAACACTTGTTAGACTTCTTACATAATCATCAATAGTGTCAATTGAAGAAAATTAATCGCGATAATAACTTCGAAAAACGATAAATACGAATGTTCATTCCAAGACACCTTTAAACAATTAACCACCTATATTTGGAGAAATTAGTCTAAAATACATACTAATAAATTCCAAAACTCGACCAAATGGTTGTTCGAAACACCTGCTGTTGGGGATAATATAGGGGATATACTCCGTATGAGTTTTGTTCGGCCCCCGTAGTATAAAAATTCTGGCTTCGCCCCTGGTTACAATATTACTCCTCAGTCCTCACAGAAACAAAGAACGAAAGACCCAGTTCCACACACTTCACACTTGACTATTTTTTTATGTTTCCAGTTGCTGTGTCGCCTGCCTCCCTGTCCGTCCTACCAAGTGGACCCCACTTACGAAACTACAAAACATTAAAGGAAGCCTTCTCCCTATTCGAAGTTATTTAACAGATAATTTTTTTTTGAGGTCATATTTAACAGATAATTTAGTGTTAAATTAATTTTGTTTTTTGATGTGGGCTTTAATGGTGCATATTTTAGTTTTTGAAGGTCCGATATACTCCGTAATGAGTTTACCACCAACAAACCAGTTAGTTACACTGGACCATCGATTGGACTGAAAAGGCTAATAAGCTTTGAATTAGCCTGTTTAACTATTGCATACACACGTGCTAAAACTAGAGTTATTAATAGGTCGTGTTCGTGTCAGTATCTTCACACTAAAAACGGGTCACAAAACCATTGACACTAACCCGATAAAAATATTCATTGCCCAATAACCATGACAGTTTATAATGCTGACCCAATACACGAGACTCCGTAATGTGCTAAAAAATAAAATGAGATCAAAATTGATTACCCTAAGTTACCAAAATCTTTGGTAAATAAAGCATACGAGCACACAACATAGTTTAGACTTTAAACAGATAAATGGAATAATTCCTAAATAAATGAATTTAGAACGGAAAAAAAGTACAAAAAGGGAAAGTAAATGGAAAAAGACCAGCTCCCAAACAGCTAATCCAGCCGTTTATTTCCTTTCCATTCCTCTCGGATTCCATAATTTCATTTCCTTTCCCCCAATTCCTTTCCTTTCATTTCCTTCTCCTTATAATATAATCGCCGCCCTTCTCTCTTTTCTCTCTCCTCCTCTTTTCTTTCTCACTGACTCTCTCACTCCTCTTTTCCGCGTGGAATTATGCAACGGCTTACCACTTCAACCACCTTTTAAAATTACAAAATTACCCCCACAACTCCCCCCAAAAAAACAACCACATTCCGCCGCCGCACAATGAAGTCAACTACCACCACCACCACCACCGCAACAACCACCACCGTACTCCTCCTCCTCCTCTCAATCTCCCTCTCTCTCCTCCCAACCGCATTCCCGGCCGACACCACCGTCGCGACTCCATCCGACACCGCCGCGCTAACCTCCCTCTCAACCTCCCTCCGCGGCGGACGGTGGAACACCACCGGAAACAACCCTTGTAGATGGCAAGGTGTGACGTGTAACTCAACCGGACACGTCATCGAGCTTCATTTACCTGGTGTTGGATTCGTCGGACCTATTCCGAGTAACGTGTTCGGGAATCTAACTTCCTTAAACTTCCTAAGTCTTCGTTACAATGCTTTTACTGGTTCTGTTCCGGCCGACTTCGGTTCGCTTTCGCAGCTTCGTTATCTTTATCTACAGCATAACCGATTGTCCGGCAACATTCCTACGAGTTTATTCAAGCTGAAAAACCTGTTTCGGCTCGATTTGGCTGGGAACCGGTTCTCCGGCGGCATTCCGACCGGGTTCAATAATTTGACCGGTCTCGGCGCGTTGTTTTTGCAGAGTAATCAGTTGACCGGTGACGTTCCTGATTTGAAACTGCCGAATTTAAAAGCGTTTAACGTAAGTTACAATCTTTTGACTGGTACTGTCCCGGAAGATCTCTGCTCCGGATTTCCCGCCTCTGCTTTCGAAGGGAATTCTCTCACTGTTTGCCCTTACAAGCCGCCGCCAAGCGACGGCGGCGGTAGCGGAAACGGTGGTGGAAAAAGTGGTGAAAAGAAGAAGTTATCCGCCGGTGCGATTGCCGGTATTGTGATTGGTTCTGTGCTAGTGTTGTTAGTATTGTTGTTGTTGATTTTCTTCTGCTGTTGCCGGAAAAAGAGTAAGAATCAAGATCAGACCACCACGAGGTCGGTGGAAGCCGGGGCGGCTGTCGGTGGTGCTGCTGCTGCTGGTGCTGGTTCTGCGGCCGAGAGTGCGAAGCAATCTGATGTTGAAGCAGGAACGCAACGGAACGGGCAGAGCTCGAGCGCGGTGCCTGCGGCGGCGAAGGGGAAGGGTGGAATTGATAAGACATTGGTGTTTTTCGGCAATGCGCCGAAGAAATTCGATCTGGATGATTTGTTGAAGGCGTCGGCGGAGGTTTTAGGGAAGGGGAACTACGGGACGACGTACAAGGCGGCGTTAGATAGCGGGGTGGCGGTTGCGGTGAAGAGGTTGAAGGATGTGACGGCGACTGAGCAGGAGTTTAAGGATAAGATGGAGGAGATTGCGAAATTGGAGCATGAGAATTTGGTTGCTCTTAGGGCGTACCATTGTAGTCCCAATGAGAAGCTTCTTGTTTACGATTACCTTCCTATGGGCAGCTTGTCTGCCCTCTTACATGGTCAGTTCCTACTAATCTTGCTGCTAAAGCTTTTTCATTTTTCTTTTGCTGGATTGTACTTTGTGTTTGTTTATGATTCATTATTATGTCTGTTCTACTGCTTTGAGAATTCTGATGTTGTTGCTTCTTGATTTTGATTATGTTTTATTGATTGAAGTGCATTGGATCTGTATGTTTTACGACATTACAATGTTGTTGATGACGGTTTCATATGAGGATTCATGTTGGTCGACCCCAAATCATGTCGTTGTTTGCTGTCTTTTTTGTGAATAATACATTCGTCCGACAGAAGAGTATGTGGTTAGTGTGAGATTAGGAAGTTTGTTTTAGAAGTTAACGAAAGGTGTGCTTTCGTGTTCTGGTTAGAGATCAATTGTCTTGATGACATGGGAATTTTGTTTGTATTAGTTGCAAATTGGTGCATTGCGTCATATGAAAGTGAGGTTTGTCCTTGCAAATCTGTTGAGGATGTCTTCTCTGAACTACAGTCCATTGATTTGAGATATTGGGGTTTGTTAAGGATGGTGCTAGTGATTTGAAATGTTGATTGCGAAAATTAGCTTCTCCCTAACTATAATGTCTCATGTTTACCAAATCCTTTGCCATGCTGTTTGAGACTTTTAACTGTGGTCGTAAACTCGTAAGTTATATTGACAGCGGGTGAATCAGAGCATTTTCCGATATGACAGTCTATGCGATATATTATATATGCAATGATGTACTTTTAATATCACCATTTATATTTTTGGGATAGGATGCAAATTATGAGCTGTAAGCACATTGGTAGATGCCATTTCATTGTCTGCTGTCACATAATTTCTAGCCAGTGCAAAAAGATTTGTTTTTGTCTCCACCCCACTGTGTCCTCAAGTTCAATCATTGTCGTAGGGTTTGTTAATTGTAAGTTGTGTTCCGGATTATGATGTTGATGATACAGATTGTATGGCGGACTTTTCATGCAATCTAATAGGCCAAAATTGCTCGAACTAAAAGCTAAATATCGGAATATCTGGTCGCTCTGGAAAGGAAGTTTTGTTATAAGCACAATGAAAAGCTGTCTGAGTCTCTGATTGTGTTTTTCTTGCTCAGGTAATAAAGGAAGCGGGAGAACACCATTGAACTGGGAAACGAGGTCACTTATTGCCCTTGGAGCTGCCCGTGGCATAGGTTACATCCACTCTCAGAACCCTGCATCCACCCACGGCAACATCAAGTCATCAAACATTCTTCTCTCCAATTCCTTTGAAGCTCGGGTATCAGACAATGGTCTTGCTCAACTAGCAACTCCTAGTGCTACCCCAAACCGTATTGCAGGATACCGTGCTCCAGAGGTAACAGATCCTCGGAGGGTGTCTCAGAAGGGAGATGTCTACAGTTT
Organism: Spergularia bocconei; assembly: GCA_963457585.1. Classification (NCBI taxonomy): domain Eukaryota; kingdom Viridiplantae; phylum Streptophyta; class Magnoliopsida; order Caryophyllales; family Caryophyllaceae; genus Spergularia; species Spergularia bocconei. Next base: position 4,971,393 of record OY734951.1, on the reverse strand, counting down.
TGGTGTGCTCCTCTTAGAATTGCTGACAGGAAAGGCTCCCACCCACGCCTTATTAAACGAGGAAGGGGTAGATCTACCACGATGGGTACAATCAGTGGTCCGTGAAGAATGGGCTGCTGAGGTATTTGATATGGAACTTCTTCGGTATCAGAATGTCGAGGAGGAGATGGTTCAGCTATTACAGCTAGCTATCGACTGCTGTGCACAGTACCCAGACAGCCGGCCTTCAATAACAGAAGTAACCAGCCGCATTGAGGAACTTTGCAGCTCCGCCTCAAGGCCGAGCCAAGACCCGCTTTCAGACATCACCAGTGACGCGGAAACCACCCCGAGAACGAGCTAGGCAAACCCTATTGTGTCAGGTGCAGATTCAGCAGCATCAAATTGATGATTTTTAAAAGAGTATTAATTCATACATCATTGTTTCTCTCCCATTCATAGGAATACATGAAATTGTTTGTTTATTCTTGAAACCCTTCTGGCTTTGATTGAGATCCATTCCCACCTGTACTTATTAATTCCATTTTTTTATATAATTTTTTTTGTTTTAGATTTTTCATTTTTTTTGTTATAATTTTCAATATTATTTTTTTTCCCTCTCAAAAGAGAGCATTTATTTTTCTTCCACCTGTAATTTTTTTTTTTTTTTTTTTTTTTGTAAGGAGATCTTCCAGCCATCCCATCCTATCCTATTGATTGTTCCATTGTGTGAACTGTAATATGAATAATGCCGATTTTGTTGTCCCCCCTTCTTTTCTGGCGTTATCGTCTAATTATAGTTCGTTCATTATGAGGCGCAAAAGTCGGTATTTCAATAAACATCAAAGAGATCTGAACTCGAAACCTCCATCTTAATTAATGTGGCTAGACTTCCTTGGTGTTCTACTATTGGGTCTTGAATGTTTGCTTCTGCTGCACATCTAATTTGGTGAAATATCAATCTTAACCAAATTCCATGAAGAACAAAAGATAGGGACTTGATTAGTAATCTGAACAACCCCCAACCCTAAAGTTGGGATTCGAAATTGTCCAATGCTATTAGCGCAAAATGTTCTCACTCGCCCCCATCTCTTAATCGATAATTTGAGGGTTTACTCTCGGCAGAATGAATCATTTTCACTTTCATACACTACTCTCCTCGTTTTTCATTTGTTAACATTTGGTCTGAATATGTGTGATACCTTGAAAACCAAACGTTAACAAATGAAAAGAACGAAAGTTATATGTCTCTATCTGTATCCGGTATCTGGGATTGACAAGGGAGGATTAAAAGATGTTAAATCAGACTTGATTGCACGTTAAGACAACGTGGTTAGTGCCTTTATTTCCTCAAAGCTTTTGACAAAGCAGTGATTAGTGTAATTAATGACTTAGTATTCGATAAGTGTGACCGTTTTTACTGGGTCCTAAATCTTCGTCGGTCATATCGACTCAACAATAAAGTATGTGCCTTTGTCGGCTGTCGTAGTCCAATTCAATATCTAGCCGTTTTATTCTAGAGTCGCTTTTCTTTCGGGGGCTCATAATGCCACGACACTTTTCAACTGATAAACGGCCCCCTAAGTCGCATTCAGGCGTGTATGATACACGCGTCATGGATCAGTTAAAACATGCTGTGGCGATATCACTTGCCTTTCTTTCAAGAGAAAAGATTATAAAAGTAGATCTAATAACCTTTTATTTAGAATACAACGCGATTTATAATGTTCCTGCTAGCAACGTAGTTAGCTGCTTGATTCGCCAGCCTTCCCACAAATGATAGAATCTTGATACGAGGAACCCTGTACCAGGTCAAAAAATTGATTCCTTAAAGCAACATGTTAACACAATGAGTGCTTCCGAACACCCCGATGAAAACCGGCTAGGGCTTGTGATCGGAATGACATTAGTGGGGTTATATCATGTTGCTAATGTCAATTACTAGCATCATAAGTACTGCCATGCCAAGCAAGTCCGAATGCCTAACAGGAAAATCGAAGATGCATATGTCGAAAGTTCAGTCTTTCTCACCATTCCTTCACCTAATTGCGACCAAATACCAAAAAGGTATTGAACAGTTATCGCTCTCGTCTATTTGCATGCATATCAAAGCACAAGTAATTTGCACACAGAGAATGACAGAACAGCGTGCTCAAAAAGGTGCACATTACAACAAATACATTATAATCAACTATTTCAGTTTATAAAAGCACTGTACAAGACTCCACAAAACCAGCAAAGCAAAAGCAAAATAGTCTGTAATCTGTACTAGATGAGTGCCAAATTATCACCCCCAAAATACCTTGTTGGCCTGCACTTGCTTGCCACATGCTGTCATCATGATTAGATTACCTTGAAAAAACTCTTAGGGAGAGAGCTTTGACACAATGACACAAGGGATCTTTGTCCCTGTCGTTCAACATGCTATAAAGTATGATCTTTGCGTCTTCACTTTGCTACCTTAGAATGCTTTATAAGCCAATCAATGACGATGTCTATATTGACCGAATCCTTGCACGAGATCATGTAACAGCACACTTCTCTATCAGTGATTGATTGTAAATCCCTGAGATAAACCAAGAGATGATTACTAAGTGCTATGGAGAAAAATGTATGGTTGATCAAAACCGCTTACTGCGTGTAAGAACCCACTCCAGCCATCATTCGTCCCCACAAAAAAAAAAACAAAAAAAAAACAAAAACAGGAGAAGGCAAGGAAAAACGACTTCTTACAGCTGGTCCATTAATGCTTGTTGTACAAGAGCTTCAGATTTGTCTATTTTGTTGCCGAGCACGAGTAAAGGGATCCCAGTTAAGGAGGGCTTTTCCAAAAGTTCATGTAGCTCACTTCTAGATATGGGAATGCTATCTCTATCGGCAGCATCTACAACATACCTAAAATTCAGGCATTATCAAACAGATTGTTATCATAGTGTAAAGTATGGACCTTGAAGCTGATTTAACAGATTAAAGTAAGGGAATGCACCGTTTAATAATGCAGATTTACTTACTTATGTTGTTTCTAATTAGACCCAGTACCAAGAACATTACACGACATATTGATAATTCTGAGGCTGATACTTTCACTACACTAAATGGAATATCATTCACGGCATCATGTACTGCACTTGCACACGTTCGAAGTAAGATAACAATAAGACATGTAAGATGACACAAGACAAAGGCTTCAGGCAGTATGCAACTCACTAATGGATTTCTAGAAAGACATTTCATTTCCTTCTTTCCTCTGAACCCCGAAATTTCGAATTGAGAGACAAAGTTTATAACTTTTAAGTCATCAAAAGATCTTGGACGCAAATCGCAATACAACACGCTGATTTCCAGAGCCGGCTAACCGCCTGGGCAGTGCGCCCGCACAGGGCCCCCATCCGAAAAGGGCCTGATATATGATTGCTGCTTAATGAATCATGAAAGTTCTTCTGGTCATGCATTGGCAACAAATATTGAAAGAACCCAAAGGTCTTGAGTTGGAATATGATCAGAGCTTCTTTTTTACTTACCTTTTTTCTTTTCTATTGGGCCCACAATAGTGATAACTTATTGGATGATCCTAGGATTATTCCTAAATTTGCATCTTTAAGCCTCACAATTTCATCAAAATTTGAAGGTTTTATTAATTTCCCAATTCAACCCCCTAAAAAAAGTTAATAATTATGGGACATGCCTCTTAATGTTACTCTCTTATTAAATTTAGGGGCCTCATTTTACAGTCTCACACAGGGCCTCTTAATCTTCCAAGACGGCCCTGCTGATTTCTAATTTTCTACAGCTGCACGGAAGCTAAGGCATGTCATTTCAATACGTCTTTCGGGAAAGTATTTGAGCCATTGCAAGAAATAAAAGCTCCTCTAAAATCACTCAACTATAAGATGTTGCTTATGACAAGATACAGACTTCAAGGCAAGAAACAATATTAACTAGAACAAAGCATGGAGTGCAACAATATTAGTGTAGACGCATGAAGGCAAGAGAAGTTAGTGTACAAAGAGCCTAACTAAGAGGACTTACACGATCGCAGTTACACCGCGACAGTAACGCTCCCACATTGTGCGGAACCTCTTTTGGCCTCCCAGGTCCCAAAGCTTTATAGTAACATTACCTTTGGTAACTTTACGCATGTTAAACCCCACCTGAATTCAGAAATTTAGCAGTGGTTACGAAGATGACATAACTAAACCACCTTCTTAAGGAATTATCAATTGTGAACTCTGTAGGTACCAACCGTTGGTATCATATCTTCAGTGTAGCCTCCAGTCTGATGATATCCAAATAAAAAGAACGTCAGAAAACGCTTAAAAAGAAAAATCTAACAAAACTGCTGAATGTATAAAATTGTATGGAATAACTCACAGCTATTGAATTGAGAAGTGAGGTTTTCCCAGCATTCTGAAGTCCAACCAGGGAAAGCTCCATTTCCTGCTTAAAAAACAAGCTGACAAGCAAACAGAAAGAATATCTATTAGCAATCTCCAACAGTCATTACCCCTATACAACAATTTTGATTTGACCAAGAACGGTTTTGCCAGGAATACATATTTGAGCCCATATTCAAAGTGGACACCAAGGGCAAGGACGGAGATAAGGAAGAATATCACATCAACAGAACAAAATACACGCCATTGACAACTAAAGAAGGAATCAGGACAAATAGTTACAGTGGAGGCTGCACACTAATACTGTACTCCATAAGGAGAGCTAGTATCCTTGCACAATGCTCAATAAACCAAGCCACTCCCATGATTGCAAAAGGTCTTGATAAAAATAAGAAAGGATGTAAAAGAGAAGATTACAGGAGAAACGGAAGTGCAACTAAGACAAAGCTATGCCACAAGGCTGGAAATATAAAGAACCTACCTATGGTAGCTGGGTAATACAGTCACATTTGACAAAACCAAAGGCGTTCCATGCCCTAAACATAAGGGACTTTCCTTCACATTATAACCCGAAGGTTGTTCCACTAAATGAAATGTGACGATTTATCCATTTATGAGTTGACAAATAAGCAGCTTAATTGGATAATACGTCGAAATGAGCCCCTTCAGTATGCGGGAGTAAACTAAGGCATCGTTGGACGAAGGCGAGGTAACTTTATTACACTTGAGTAAAAAATACCCTCCCTTCCTCCTTCCTTACTCCACAAGACAGGGTAATTTAGAAAATCTTAGACCTTGAAATCATTTGGAATCCTTTTCTAACGATGAAATATTGAGGGCTTGTTTGGTTAAAGCCTTGGAGGGGTGTAATAACCATTACCACCCATTAAGCCCAAAAATAGAGGAGAGTGAGGGGGTTGGGTGTAATCCACATTACAATGTAATGAGAACACCATTGAACTAAGCCAATTATCATGGTTCAATTTAAACCCATCTGATTGTCATTACATTATGTAATCAACTACTTTCTCCCCCTTGTGAGTCCTATTTGTCCCTCTCAATTCTCACATGTTTGTACTAATTTCATTCCATGACATTAGAAGGAGGATTACACTCTTACCAAACATAACCTAAGAGGCAGTGATAGAGTATCAGCCATTCGGACTATCATACAACGCCAATACAGTAGTACTTTTGCATACGGCAAAATAGGGTCTAACTAATCCATGTATTCGAAAAGGCATGAAAGATGCTATGTCCCATAGTTCTTTAAAAAGTAGGTCAGTTGAAGATGGATTTTCTTTGTATTCGATCAACCAAATACATTTTCCTATGAAGACAGATGTTAAGCAATGATCAAATTTCATTCATTATACTACAAGCGCTGCATCCATAATACCATCCATTCTATAACTAAATTAGTCTTAAAGCTTTGCAATATCGAAAACTCAAATCAATCCCATTCTCGTAATCACAATCCACTAAATTCAACATGGTATCCCCTACTGATAGACAGAAATTCAAACAACAAGGATCTAAACCTCCAAATTCAACAATCTTCCAGCTCACACTACACAATCTAATCCAAATTAATGTGGCCATCTATACTTTCAATTGTTCCAAATCTCAAAATCGCAATTTCGAACATTTACATCTCGCTGATGTACCTATCAAATTAACAGTACTAACTCACTAAAACAAACCTAAATTCCATCAGCATACACCTGCCTCATCAATAAAACATCAATCTCCGTAAATTCTAAGCTTTTCCCAACTCAATTCCAGGCAATCGTAAAGCATACACTTCTTAGTTCATCCATCCATTTTCAAAGTTCATTCACACACATTTTGGGCAATTCTTAGCTACAAATGGGTTAATCAAAGTTCGAAAAAAATTGCATACCGGATTAGCTAAACTACTAAACAAGATAACCCACCAAAGTTAATACAAGCTTTGCACATTGCAACAACAAAAATACAAAATTAAATAAACAAACAACATTTAAACCAAACAAAAAAACATCAATTTATGATAAAATTAATAATAAGAAGAAATTGAGGTGAGGAATTTTATACCTTCGGAGCCAGTTAAGGATAGAATCCCAAAGACCCATTTCGCCCAAAAAAAAGAAAGAAGAATTATCAGTGTGTTTTCGAAATTTAGGGTTTTTATTAATTGAAGAAAATTGAGTTGGGTGTTCTTTTAATTGATGATAAAGTAAAGTGGAGACAGAATGCGGAGTGAGCAAGACAACAACAACAACCAAGTACGGAGTAAATGTTTGTGGAAACAAAAAACGTTGTTGCTAAGTTTCTAACAACAACGACAACAACAGAGCTGGAAACTTCGCCTTTTTGTTGTTTCTTTGACGTTACTTTTTTTACCGTTATACCCCCCTCTCTTTATAGTCACTTACGAGCTCACTCTTGCTCTCTCCGGTCTCCACCCATCGTGTCGTAAGCGCAACAACCGTCCCCCGGTGTTGGTCGAAGGGGTGATTTTGTACAACAAATGGGTTATTAAGGACTCATAGAGTCATAGGGGCAAGTTTGATGTTGGTGGGTTAAGTGAGATATAGAGCAAGTTATGAGTGTTATGTTTTTTTTACTAGTGACTATCGATTAAGCTAGCTGACATTTGCGATTAGATGCGAATGAGGAAAAAACGAGCGATATGATGGTGTGATCTTGACATTTTAATATCGATGTTTTACCAATGATGACTGAAGAGTGGAGTCACTAAAATGAATTTTAATTAAAAAGTAGACAAAGTATGTAGTCAAATGATCCTTTTAAATGTCAAATTGAGTCACCTGATTGTACGATAGAAACTCGTTTATCCTCAATATGAACATGAACACACCATGACATAACATGAGACAATGCAAATGAAGGGTTTCCATCTCAATCAATGAATCTTGGCTCTTTTCTTGCCAAGTTAAAACCTTGAAAATATTTATTTTGACAAAGGTCAAGAACAAAACACCCAGCTCCCTTGAATAAATAAACGGAGCTTCAACAGAAACTGAAGCTTGTAAAGAAAGTATAAGATTACAAGTATTAATTACAGACGGAGACGTTAACATGAAGTTATCCCTATTTTTGGACACTAAGTTATGCACAACTACTCATACATGGTATCACTGGTATGGTAAATAAAAGACTAAAGAACCCACTCTTCTTCTAGCTTCACTTGCACATCGGCATCCTCCTCAAAACTTTGGTATTCAGTCAGCTTCTTTGGTAGAGATTTACAAACAATATTGCCACCATTGTACCCATTCATAAGCTGCTTTACGATTTTCGACCTCCACTCCTTGCTGTGCATCTCTTGCCTTCGATCGTGGATGACTCTGTCGCAGTAGTTCAGCATAGTACCTAAGCCAGTGTTTGGAGTCCAGCCATATTCGGCCAACACCCGTGCTTCTCCTTCACTCAAGTCATCACCAACCTTTACGATACCATAGATAAGGAAATAAGAAACCAACCCATTTAAATATGAACAAGGGACTAAATACTGAAGGAATTCTATGATCATGAACTACCAAAATTGTTGCAATGTCTAAAATGTGTCAATATGCCAGCTGTAGGAGCTAGACTCCGTCAATTCAACATGGCTTTATGATTTCATACAAGTGGAGGACTTCGGACCCAAGGCAAGAGAATGGCCGAGTGGATGGAAGAGAAAAGCAAGACTAGAGAACACACAACAGAGATAATGAAAAACTTTTAAATCCTGAACTGTTTTGAAGCTACTACTAGTTGTTCTTCTTAAAGCTCCGCTAAGGGGATCCGCACACCCTAAATAATTCAACTAGTGACACCCATCACTCATTGTATCTACAAAGTAAACAAACTATGTATAATTCATGCAATCACGAATCCTATACCTCGCCCATTTAAATTTCATCATTGATCACTCAACAGTCAACAATCAGCGCACACACACACACACACATGCTTATTATTTCAGGAAGATGAACCAGCACCCAGAATCATTAGAAAGGAGATGTAGTATTTGATCATTGAGGTTTTGGTCATACTAATTCGTTGACAAAATACAGTACAAAAGGCAACATAAACAGTCCAAAGGTATATTACCATTAGGGGTTTGTTCTCTATTAGGGTAATTCTGCCACAGTTTGTAAGCTTCATAGCAGTCACTAAACGTTTGATCTGCCAGGCTGCAGGAATAGAATCTAACAGCTCAAAGAAGTACGTAGCATACCCATATTCAGGACGCTCCAGTACAATTCTGCATATTCAAGAATTTGATCAAATCTTGTCAAACGTATAATTTGGAAATGGTTAATATAGTTGTAAGCAAGTGATACCTGTTATGTCTCTGGAAGACAAATATGAAAGACTGAAGGTCTCGACACCAGCCCCATTCAACAGGCCAATTTCTATTCCGCAAATATCTGGTCTGTTCACAACAGTCAAGAAAAAACAGTTACAGCTGAATTGTAAGGAAAAGATTCAGATATTAGAATCATGATATCAATGAACAAGTTCAATTATGCATATGGCAAAAAACTGCTATTACTTACCTGCTCCACAAGCGAAAGGAGACAAGCCAAGCAGTAGCTAATTTTAGCACCCTTTGTTCGTAAAAGAGGAAATTTGATAAATGTTTGCCGTTGAGAACACAGCTGCACAAAAAACAAACTCTTAAATATTATCTGTCAATGTGCTAACTATTACCTAGGCACACTCCCAATTTTAAATGTGGATTTGAACTGTGATTTGACAAGCAAGATAAAAGATCTCCAAATAGTAGCAACTACTTGGAGGTCGTTCTCTTGAACCAAAAGCATATGCTATAAAGAAGTATTTCTTAGGAATTAACTTGGAGCCAAGATCAGGTCTACAAAGCAAAGCACTTATTTCCTATTTATACATACAAGAATCAATATTATGATATCACATAGGTTGGCCAGACACAGATACCTAAGTAAATACGTATATCTATCTAATTCCTGTGTGCAACCAGATTAGCAAATTGAAGGACTCAATATACCCAGTTACATCAACACAATTCACAACAAAACTAGTATGTTTATACTACACCGACGAGAATCTGATGGCCATACTAGTAGATCGTAACTGGAATATTCTTAACAGACTTCACAACATTAGATTCTTCAAAGTACAGAGTTTAAAGACCATAATAATCTTTGGACACAAAAGGAATGCCAGTCTTATCCTTATACAACTGAGGTGTGAGTTTGTGGTAATGTGGATCAACGTAATTAACCATACAACTTAGATGGTGTGATCACATAACTATAAAAGATTAGAAAAACTGAGAACAATTTTCAGTGACCAAAACCACCGACTTGAAGATAAAATTAAGGCAAAAGAGATTAATAAGAAACCTTCTCTCTGCTGACATTTTTTTTTAAAAAAAAAAGGTCGCTTCAATTTGTAAACCAAATACGAGTAAGAATTAGCCCACATGAAAACTAAGAATCAACCCTTCCCCAAATGCACCAAAACACACTGTCACTTTCGTCACAATTTTCTTTCATTGGTATTACCCTATCCCATACGTTTGATGCTGAGCCAGGATACACAATGCTCTTGACAAAATCCAAGTAACCTCATCCACAAATAACGAGCAACATAACAACAGAGAATTCACCCCTATCTCACCAAGTCTCACGATTGTTCTAGCACATAACACACACATTTGGACCAAGATAAGCACCAAGGTTACGCCTTTAAAGATTATTGTAGATGTTATGAGTACCAAAATCATAGTCCAACGTAAATTGTTACTTCCACCAACCACCAGAACTTTGGGACTGCCAACTAACTTTCATGACTACTGTCAGGTGCTACTACTCCCATTGAAGTGATTACACCCAGAAATGGAGGTGAGGATGATGACTCATGAGTACGATTAAAAAGCTCTGGAAAAACATGAGCATCTTCCATGGACAAGTATTTCTATTACTTGTTTAACTTTAGTAGGTATTGAGACTCTAGGCACAGAAAATTGTCAAACAGTCGTAACCCCATGTGGAATAAGCGACCTTCAAATAAAACATAAAAGCAGAATGAAACTTAAAATAGAGTAATTTAGCATATACTTCAGTCATATCAGAATTTCCTTAACATGTTTGTATGCATGGCGAATACCTCATCATCTTTCTAATAAAGCAACCTGGCAAATGGACAGACTCTAGCTCCGTAGCCAGTGTGGTTACATATAGAACAGCCTATTAGCATGGGACCGTTGCAAAGCTTAATAAATTAATAAAAACACTTGTAGTACTATGATAAGCTTTAAATCACAGAACTCTCAAAAAAATTAATGTTATCTGGAACCAGATGACAATTCATGTCAGCCAACCGTAAATCATTTTGGGAATAACGCTTGGTTTAGGAGTGAAAGAAATGAGTTGACAGAAAATGTATACAACCTGTGATAACACAGCTTCAAGCTCTCCAAAACCATCTTCACTGGGTGTATCATCCAAGTCGCCATCACAACCCTCTTCCCCGTAAAGCTTCATTTGGTCAACTGGTACACCTCTTTCAATCAAAACCTGCAAAATTAGACGGGAAGTTGAATTTAGTTCTGGAACTTGAGCAAATGTTGATTTTGCACCTGTATGATCCCACGACATTTAACATTTAAAAACTTCATGAGCTACCTTTAAAAGTCCAGGAACATCTTCCTCCAACGCAGTTTCCACAGAATCACTGCAAAGAATTAAGGATGTTAGAAGCCTGCTGTCTTAAAGACTACCAAACATATTCCATAATAAATGCAGATATAGTACGTTGCAGTTCTTTTTCTTTTCAAAGGTCGGCTGATGCTAACTGGTTGAAAATCAAAATCAGAGCTAGAATCAAAGCTGTCCTTAGAAAACTCATGGCTATCAAGCGTATCCATGCTAGGCTTAGATGTTCCAGATGACAACAACTTGACACGATCGGTAAGTGGCAAGTGATCTAACTCATCTCCCAAAGAATCAAAAGAAGCAGGCTCAGATTTCATAGCTAGTATCCCTGAACCAGAGACAAAGGCCTGCATGCCACTCTTTCCTTCACTGCAAACGTCGATGGTGTCAACAGGCTCATCTTTGACTTTAGCAATTGCATTAGCATTAGTAATATTTTTTTCCTGTGTACTAAATGATTTACATCTTTCAAGTGTAGATGAAGCTCTCAATTCAGCCGAAAGTGGCAAACTTTTCCCATTTGATGTTACATCACACCCACTTTTATAATCATGGACACTTGATAACGTATTCATATTGTCTGCAATTAGTGTAGATTGAATGGAATCAAGTTCTTGCTTCTCAGTCTCAGCAGTTTGTATTGCAGCTTTCAATGAATTGGACATTTCTTCTAGCTGAACTTGCTCCTGAAACACAAAAGGATTTAAATTGAAAAACCATGTCAACCAAACTTATTTCTTATCTCTAACACACATAAGATAACTCTACAGCTAGTCAGATGGCCAAAACTATGCAGAAAAAAGTTCAATTTCACAAAAAATCTAAGACCAGAGTAAATGCTAATTCAAACACGGGCACAACTCATAGTCAAATGTTAGATATAGTTAAGAAAGAATACTTGAGACACACCCATCAAGTCAAGTAAAGCATAGGAGTCAGAAGTCAGCACACAAGCAATCAACTATAATGTTTTTACAGCTTACAAAAAGAGGTTGACGGATTTCCATTCTTCCTTAACAGAAACACTGTGTACGAAGAAACAGATGAGAACAATAGTTCCGGGCCCCACCAATAATGTAGTCTCTCTCCAGGTCCACCCTTTGTTCTCACAGTTTCTGAACCAGGTACTAAAACCTGGTAGAAACCGATACCAAGTTTAACATTTCTCTCTTCTTTTTTTCTCTTACCTCAATATTTTATTGTTACTCTCTCCCCCAGCCCGATAGAAGTTTTGCCATAAAACACTTATACGTCTCTAAGATAAATTTGCCTCCATAGTCGATCTTCCTGATGTAAATCCAAATTGATTCTCCAGCATTTTCATACTTGTCGAAGCCTACCTCATTAATTTTGTCCCTAATAATTGGCACAATATTGGACATCACCTTTCATCTTGCACAAAGGGATCAGAGTACGTTTACATCACTCAAATGGCATCGTCTTAGTTTACCAAATCTTGTTGAAAGATGTTATTAACCATTCAATTTCTCTTTTCTCCAAAAACCTCCCAACCTGAAACTACAACCCCCTTCAGTCTTATCCTTTCCAATGTAGTTCGAGCCCTTTGTTCTTCTACAAAGGGATAGGAGTACTCTTCATCATTCCCAATGGTATCTTGTAATTTCCCGATAACTTTTTGAAGGATGTTAGCCATTCACTTTTTTTTATGCCCAATTGCCTTCGCCCTTCAGTATGCCAACAACAGCTAATGCGTCTTTAATGTCATCCTTCCAATGTGATTTCAGCTTCTCCCTTTTGAATTCCCTCAATAAACTCTCGACTATTCTCAAGTTTAAGAAATGTCATTTACCCTTAAACACCCACGAAAACTTGACAATCGAGCCCTTCAAGCCCAGACCCAACTCATACTAACCCCGTGTTATGATGTATTGAAAACTGTGTTAAGACTTAAGAATGTTCTTGAAAGTCCGCAAGCAACTTAAGAAAGCATTTCACATATAAGGTGAATATCACTATCAAATCGAAGTGCTGTGGATATTGGAACAATGATAACATTCTTACAGCCTTAAAAATGATACAGCATACAAGTATCTACTAAACAATTACCAACATATATGATCCACAAGGTTGTGTCAATTGCCTGTTACAAGAAAAAAAAAAAATGCAAGTTGAGTCAGCTCAAGCTCCACCATTCAGTACACAAGCTAAGTAGCTACAAAGAACAACTTTATGTTTTAGCATGCAGAGAAATTTGAAAGACGCACTGAATTTAAGACACTTGAATGATTACCAACTTAGAGTAAGAAACTAGAGAGTATAAATTCTAAAAATCCTACGAGTTTGAAGTTTCCCTTTTATTTTGTTACAGTAGAATGTCAGAAAGGAATTCCTAAATGAGTTCCTGCCATACCAAATTCCATCTAAAACTGCTGAATTCTAGACTTTGATGCCAAAAAAGTCATGCAGTTCTAGCTTTACTACAACCAGACACTCAAGGGCATGGACTCATCGAGCCACATCATCCTCCATTTTCTTGAAAAAAAATAGTCCAAAAAATCAAATCATATCCACTAGGAACAGATAGAAGTAATACAAATTAAATCAACATGAAAGCTGAAATTACGATTTTATAGCCCAAATTAGTGTTAAACTTCATAACATATCTCATTTAGTTTATCAACTTCAATGTATTTGACAAAATTTCCAGCATCAATATATTCAGATCCCCTTTCTCTTCCACTCAAACAAACTACATAAACAACCACAAGCTCCCGCTCATAGAACGGTTTAATTCAATTTCAAATTTTAAGAAAGCACTACCAACCAAGTCTTTCAAGCTAGATTCCTCATACTTGTACTTCACAAGTGATGATGAAGAAGAAGTTCTAGCCCATAAAGAGCCGACTAAATGACTTCCCCTAGTGAAAGAAGATTGTAAACAATTCAGAAAAATTAAAAGGAATGAGATTAGGCATCCTTAAACAGAACTGATAACAAATTCATCCAACTCTGTCCACTTTCTTCCCTTCTCCCAACTCCAACCAAACTAAGGAAAATGATCCCTCCCTCACACTCCCCTTCGTTTCTCTTCAAACTCCAACACCCAATCGACTTGTAAAGGATACCAAAATTGTTTAATCCAATAACTAAGATCACAATGATCGCCATTAGATAATATCATAAGAAATTAAGCATTCTCTTCTAGTTAAACAAGTACTCAAATGTACAACCGAGAGCAAAACAAATTGACAAGTAGAAAGACAGTAGCACCTTGATAATAGCATTCTTCGTCTTTCTCCCAGAACAATATCCTCTAAACCATCATCAAAACAGTAACCGGTCTCATGCTTGATCTATACAGAAATACAGGACAATTGACACAAATTAAAAACGGCGAAAAACAAAAACCCTAAAAACAACTTCAAATTCAAATCAGTGTGAGCTCAAACTACCTCATCCGCCTTCCGATCCCCAAAATCCTCCTCGCACCTACACAAAAAAACGCGAAAACAGATCACCTCAGTGCCTCGCCTCGCTTTTTACATTGAAAAAACCAATGCAACAATGCTTACATCAATTCATTATCAGCATTAGTACCAACAACACCAGCAGTTGCCTCCACATGATCATCTTGTTTCGAAACGTTGGCACGCAACATTTGCAATCGTAATCTTAACGGAACACAATCAAATTCCTCAGACCAACCGCTACTATCACAAAATCTCGGCTCTAATTCGATCGACATCCTTAAAAACCCTTGATAATCAATTAACAACAACACACAACATCTCGCACAATCTGATCCGTACAACAAAAACAAATACCGATTAAGAGATAATACATGGATAATTTGCGAGATTAAAAACAATAATTTGAATTTGCAGAAACAAAATTCCCAAAAGTTCATTAATTAGATAAATCGATCAAAAATTGGGAGTTAGGGTTTTAGCAATTGAAATAATTAATAATAATAGCGGAGAAGATGAATGAGAAATAGAAGTGAAGTGAAGCGAACCTTGTGGTGTTGTAGTAATGGTTACGCAACAATGGCGGTTCTCCTGAAGACGAGATAATTTGGCGCCAATTGAAAGAATTCAAGGGATTAACATTTTTTGACGGTGTCAGTATTTCAATGGCGTTTTTTTTCTCACTGTGTTCCCACTCTGTTTAATCCCGGTAATCTAATCCCTACCGACCCTACATCTATCGATAATTACTTGATTAGTGGGTTTTTAATTTATTTTTTTTTTAACTTTGACCCGACCCGTTAGGTCCCGAAATTGTAAGCAACAAAACCCAATAATGACTCGTGATTTGAACAACGCGATAAAGTAAAACCCGTAATTACCCGACCCAACAATGACACGATTCGTTTGATGACCTGACAACAATTTGAACCTAAGACGAGTAGACGACCCTCTGGCAGATTGACTTGCTAAGCCAACCTTAATCATAGTTCATCCTGGATGGAACTAATCTTATGTGCATCAACATTCTTGCGTCTTTCAGTGGCATGCCTAACTTAACGTGAAAAAGACAAGAAACTAACAAATGATATTTGAAACCAAGTTCATTCATGAAGACCAATATGCATGCCAACTATGTCCGTCCTAAAAAGAAAGCTAGTGTATCCACCAAGCGATCAAGAGATCAGACCTCACGAGAGAGTTGAGTTAAACTCACAATGAAGCAATGATGAGCATTCATTGGGTGAATTTTTAAAAAGTAACAATTTCTTTTGATCAACCTTAAATTATCACTTGATTATATATTACTCAAGAGCAGTACGGAGTGATTCTAGAATAACCGCCGATTAGCGCCGATTACAATAAAATTAACCATGGTTAACATTAAATTTTAATACAAATAAATTTACTACTAATTATCTATCAACAAATTAACTTGGCTTAATTGGTTTGGAATTGTAATTCCTACCAACCGACCAAGGTTCAAGCCTTCATCATGACATTTCATTCCTATTATTTTTTTAATTTTTTTTTCTGTTTTTTTCCTTCCATATTTAGACTCAAGTGGAAACAACCAAATAACCAATGGATTCCAAATTACTCGTGGTAAGTTTTACATTCGGGCCAACATTTTAACCCGAATTTTTGAAAACTACTTAAATTTTTAGTTTTTGTGCGAAAATTTTGATTTTTTTTTATTTTTTGAAATTTCCAACTTTCTTAACTTTTTTCAACTATAAAAGGACTTCAATAATCAAATGTCTTTATTATTATCTGCGTAACAACATAATAGTCAAGTTTTTACTCTTATTAGTCCGACTTTTATTATTTGTATTTTAAGTTCTACAATAACAAACTATAAAAATGTATTAGCGATTTATATACTAGTTTGTCATCCGTTATAGTTTAAGTTTCAAATTATTGTAGGTTGTTTTTTGTCGCTGAAAACAAATTCACGGGTCCACTCTCAATAATCTAACTAATTATACGTGTATTATATAATATAAGAGGGTATTCACGATTTCAATTTTACAATTTTCGTTTCTTATATTCAAAGAATCAATAGTACGTGTCGAATCTCCCTCATCTACAACTTATCAATTTTACCCAAAATTTGTATAACTAGGTCCACATATTAATTATTAGCCCTTTTCAAACTCAATCGAAAGGGTAATGGTCTTTAGAATTACAATAATCGTAGAGTAAGGATGTATATGAGTTTTATTATGTTCATAGTACAAATATATAGCATAAAGTTAAAAGCATGTTTGAACAATATAAGCTTACGTGTGGAAAGTTTAAAGCAACACTATTGACCACCTATGTGCCTATATGTATAACAGTTTCGTTTGTATCGCTCTTTTTCTAAAGTTAACAAATGCTTCCGAAATCTCTATAGCCCGACAATTATTATGTCCAAAATGGCCTAACAATGAACAATACTCAATTGATCAAGTACAATACACATAGGCATAAGTACATGCGTTAATCTCTTCGATGTTTTATTGAAATTAACTAAATGATACAATCACTTAGACCAACAAAACAAATATTGAATAACATAATACGAAAAATTAACTTAGAGATGATTAATTAGGCAAAAATGAACGAAAACTTGGATAACATAATTATTAACGAAAGATTAACTTAGAGATGATTAATTAGGCAAAAATGAACAAAAGCTCTCCAAGGATTCAAACCATCAGCCTCTCATACATGAGATAGCCTTTCAACCACTTGCTCTAACTCTTTGTTTGTGTAATTTTCAAGATAAGAAATTATAAATACACACAACAAAAACACAATTAAAAAAATTGAAACCACAGTCTTCTTCATTTTTCTCCGATTTCCAACAATCCTTGCCGGCAAATCTTCACTTACAACCCCGGCCGGTACGAATCCGCCCTTTAACCTCAGTATGTCGATATTACGCAAACGCCTATCATCGACGTGATCTTGGATGTCGGTAGTCACCGTCGCTGTCAACGCGGTGGCCGGATACTATATATGACGGTGGGTTTATAAGGTTGCCCTTCCTAACCCTCCCCTCGACCAACTCCACCAGGCCATCGTGTATAGACCACCTTGCCGGCGGCAAGGTCTATCCTGGGAAGGACCGATTCAAAGTAATTTAACAACAATGGTGTATGTCGATGGTGGAAAGGACATTAATAAAAAAGATAATAATAAAAATTTGGTTTGATTCAATGTGGAAGAGTGTACCATAAAATTTTGACTTAACCATGGTTAATTTTTATTTAAGGGTTAAGATTTTTTTATCCATAATAAAAGGCTACGATTTAGTTTCGTTTGGTAACCGGCGATAACCGTCGGTTATTCTAGAATTTTTGGAGCAGTACGAGAACATCTCGGATCGAGTCCAAGGAGCGAATGTTATAATATATCAAACAATGTTCTTTTAGACACTGCTTTAATTGAAATGTTACATTATATCCGCACTAGTATCAATACATTTGGCATAACTCTATGAATAAGATAGACTTTCAAATCCAAACGAACATGTCTATCTATCTATTTTTAATTGTGTCTTAATTAAAGTCGAAAAATACTCATGTATCAACGGTGTAATGTCATCAATGTCGAAGTGTTTTCCGAGATGGTATCTTTGTGACTTTGACGGCCTTGCCAATAGAAGATTTAGTAGCATTTTGGCGAGTAAATGCGAAGAGGTTTGAGAACAACTTATTCGCTAGCACTTGGTTAGCAGCATCGGACGGGTGAAAGGCATCCCAAAACACATAGTCTTTTCGATTACTACACATCTTCGAATTGGGCAAGCAGAGTCCACCTATTGATGTGTCCACATTGCAACATGATGTATTTGATATCTTGAAACCTGAATGTATGAGCGGAATTCAAATTTAATTTGTTGGCTTGAATACATGAGCGGAATTCAAATCATACTTAACAAATGAAAAAAAAAACTTGAAATAATACGTAATATTATGTTTACGTACCATATGCTTGTGGGTTTTGGATGAGATCAAGCACATCTTGGTAAGTGTCAGCAAATTGGAATTGTGCACCAGGAAGGTGTTTATTTAGCTTGAGACCTAAACTTTGGACTTGAGCATTGAACTGCTGGACCCATTTGTTCACTTGGTTCAAGCACATCCCTCGCCTTGATTTCACCCTTTGTGATGGGATGCACCCTAGAGGCCCGAGCCCATGGAAGATGACTTTCCGCGCACCTAGCTCATAGAGTCTCTGGTCGAAAAAACAATTTTATTGTAAGATTAAATTCGGTTTACCACGATCGATCACGCCTCATGCCACGAATGTCACACCTTAATATAGTTTTAAATTTAAAAACCATGTGACGACATTTCCCAACTTATGTTAGTAGTTTAGTACTATGTAATTACCACAGATTGTTGCTCCAAAGTTGCATATAGGAGGTCAATAAACTCATCATGGGAGTACTCTTGACCTGATGCCATAAACGGTTGCAAAAAATTGTTGACATAGTCATTGCTTCCTGTGAAGTTAATAGAGTAACTTTCGTTAATTTAGAGGTATGCCAAACACGACACTATGCTATTTGCTAAATGTATACATCGCTAAGTCAATACATACCGATGCCAATAAAATAAACCGCTCCATTCAAGAGCTTGGTAGCAGCAGCTTCTCCAATTTTCCCTTTGATACTTAGCGTTGTGTTACCAAAGCTATTGATTTGATCATCAAGTGACAATCTTTGAATCTATTTCACAAACAAACAAATAAATAAATGAATGTCTAATGTGCTCGAACGTTGTCGAGTATAATAATTCAGTCGTGTTCAAATGTCAGATAGTAAAAACTTGTTACATTAAGAAGGAAAGACACTTACAAAGTAGAGACCAGTGTCATTGAGAATTCCGGCTCCACCGGATGCATAATTTACGCCTTTAAGCAACTTGTCCTCATTAGGTGCCATTGAAAGATAAGGTGGTGGTGATTGAATTCCAAGTTTTGCAGCTGTACATGACATAAATTCACTATATAATTCTGCCGCCTACAATCAAGGACGATAAAAGTTCAATAAGAGAAAATTCGAAAAATGTACATATTATATCTCCGATAGTTCTTCCATTGGTGAACCTTCCAGTAGCTTGACCACCTTCATAATCGACGCCATACCACGGAAAATTGGACTTAGCTAGAGAATATTGCAAGTAATTATTATTGCCAACCTCAGTCAATGAATCTCCAAATATAAATGTAACAAGATCCTCTGATGCATTTGCATCCAAAATTACCCCCTCTACAACTATAGCAAGCCCTAATGTTATCATTAAGACGACTAATTTCAACCCTGTCATCGCGACCATAACTTAATCGACTCAAATTTAGAATCAATCGAATTGTACGTATCGGCTTTTATTTAGGTTGATTTGAGCTAGAGGTTTTGCCACTAAGTTACAAGAGAATGAAGAGGATTTATAGCACCCCCTATATTTTTTCTGATTGGAGATTGTACAACAAGTTTGTTGGGCTCTTTCTAACCAAGCTTAGAATCATGCCTACTTGTTCAAGTTTTCACTTTTTTATTAGGTGAATATTTTCGTAACTAGAAAAAGTGTGTATATTATTTCAAGCATATGCGCCATCTTTCCTCGTTTTAGCATTGAGTGTTGCATGGTAAAATCTTTTGTAATAGAGTTGTTGGATCTTTCTTGTATAGCAGTTGGCCTACTTTGTGTTTGTCTTTCCATAGTCTCGGCTGTTAGGTTCTTGCCCTCCCCCGTAATTTGTTGCTGGTGTTAAAGAGCAAAG
This sequence comes from Spergularia bocconei, assembly GCA_963457585.1. Lineage (NCBI taxonomy): Eukaryota > Viridiplantae > Streptophyta > Magnoliopsida > Caryophyllales > Caryophyllaceae > Spergularia > Spergularia bocconei. Next base: position 4,951,122 of record OY734951.1, on the reverse strand, counting down.
AATCTAGAACCCGATTAGGACCGAGGAAATCTTACAAGTAAAATGGAGGTATCCTTCTTTATAACAACGATACATGTCTCCGGAAATTCCGGGTTAATTCACCCCCAAATGCAAGTATGTAATGTTTCTGGAATTGCTCATACTATGTAACGCGTAATATGGCCCATTGATGGAATGTTATGATCGAAATCCGCCTTCAGTAGAACAGAGTTTCTCATCAAAATTAGCCTTCACAAACATTAGATGAATGAATATGTTTAATTCATACTGGTTTGGAATTACAACCTAGGATCTTGTTGGACCAACCTTTACACAGGTTTCATGGTAAAAGACAACAAAATGTGGCCCAACAGAATGAATTTAGACAGTGAACAAAAGAATTCCTACCTGAAATCATTACCTACAACTCTAGGGTTGGCACTAATCGAGGAAACGAGCTCCGTGGGAGTCCAAGTCTGTGTCGAAACTTATTGGCACCCCTGGGAACGAGCAGTCTTACGCAAGTCTTGCAGCTTGTAAGAACATTATGCTCCAAATGAGAATTCCAATTGTCAATGTAAAGGAACTGTTGAAGAAGATGCTGTTAGGAGAACTCGAGGTCATGGAGCCCATCGGTGCAGAAGCATTTGCAAAGGTGCCATTTAGAAGACCGCCAGTAGCTTGATATGTGCAATTACCATGACCTGCAGCACAGAACATAAGACATGTCAGTTAGCGACAAGAATAGGCAAGTTATTATCATCAACAACGACAAAGCATTTGGTTCAACAAAAGAATGTTAAAAAAACGGCTAGTTTTAATCATACTTGGATCTGTAGTAGTGATCTCTGCCACACCATTGAAATCACAAGACCCTGGAGCTTTGTTCATCTGTTGATAATACATGTTGAAAGCAAAAGTAGCATGATCTATTACATTATCTGGCTCATAACACGGCTGGCCCTGCAACAACAATGAGCAGTCGACCTTCCCTGGACCACAGGCCCAATCTAAGGCAGCTTGCACCATCCTCTCGTCTGCTCCATCCCTTGCAGAGCAGTAAGTCTGATTTGTTGTGTCATTAGCCAAAACTGAGCCTGCCTCTGAGAGATGCAGGATGTAAATCGGCTTACCATTCTCATCAAACAACCCCCAGTTCTTCTCTGATACGGAGCCTGGCTTCAAATCCTCATTGTAGAGCTCATACATGTAAGTACTGACCGCAGTTCCAGGGTGCTTGGGGGTCCCTGATTTAGCTAGCACATGCTTTATCAGATTGCTGTTGTAAGTATTGGCGTTCTCTAGGGTTGCATCCGGCTCCTTATCATCTCCCTTGGATGGCCAACCTGACTCAGTTACCATTAGGGGGATATTAGTGAAGTTGAGATCAGCCATGGCAAAGTATGCAGCATCCAACATAGCGTCAAAGACATTAGTATAGTGGAGGAGAGTATTGGCATCAACTGCCTCTTTGTTTGTAGAAAGAGGCTGGAAAAGTGCGTAATCTAAGGGAATGACACCATTCGAATTCATGTAATCATAGTAAGGATATATATTGAGCATCAGATATGAATTGGTAGACTGCAAAAATTTGAGCATAGGTACGATTACTGAATTTAAGGAGTGATTAAAGAAGGCTTGGGAAGGAGGGAAAGAATCAAGGATAAGTGAGGTCGAGAGGGGTGTGGAAACTTTGATCTGACTGTCAAGATTCGATGCCACGAGGGCGGAGTGGATAAATTTCAGAGCATTCACAAGGATAGGGGCTGCATTTGGAAGGGTGCTCAAAACTTCAGAGCCAACACATATTGTGGTGATGTTCGTTAAGGGATAATGAGCAACGACATTTTGAGAAACCCAGTTAGCTGCAGTTGAGTTTGATTGCCCAATCCCAAGGAGTTGGTCATTTGGTACAGAAACTGCAACTTGAATTCCAGTATTTGCAAGGGCAAGAAGCATTCCTCTGTCGGCATCATAGAGTCGAACATGCTTGATATGCTGAGATTTGAGAAGTGCAACTACTTGAGTTGGATGTGGCATGTCTGAAAGGGCCGTCCCTATGTTCACACCAACAAAAGCATCTGCAGTAAAAAGGGGAAAAAAAGAGCGTTAAAAGGTGAAACACACACAAATGAACTACTACCCTGATGACTCTAATCCTACGAGATCAATATACATAAGAAACAATGTGACCCTCCTACGATGTGAATATATGAAGTGGTTGTCTTGAGTATGTAAACCGTGCAAACCTATTAGCCTGATGATTATATGCACAGAAATATTTGATCGAAACATGCTACTTTGGACTCTATAAAACACTTGCTGGAATGCATATTTTGCGCCTACAAATGCAAACAAAATGCAAGGAACATATTAAGCAACCAGGTGGGCAGGCAACTTAACTGAAAAAAGTTCAGTCATAGGACTCATAGCCTATCAATTAATGTGACTAAGCACACTCGATCCCCAGAAATACAAAAAGGGATGTGTCTAAGCACACAGCAACAAGGAGTCAGGACAACATACACTGCTGCTTCCAATCTTCGAAAGCTCAGAAATATAGGGACTGTGCAACTTAAGTATGTCAGGAGAATGATATTGTTATATTTCGAGTACATGGGGCATACATAATCCTTAAAATTGCTAGTAAACCACACTCAAAAGTTACAAAAAGACGCCAACGAACACTCAATTGCACAGAACAGTGCCATGAGTATTGAGTAGTCAGCTGGTTTCACAAACTGTGAAGAAAGGTCCAGGAAATAAGCAGATAAATGCCACTTAAACGATTACTATAATGGTCCCGACTCCTGAGCAATATGAAAAATACAGATAGCCATGCGTTGCAGTATACACGTATCAATACCCCTTAGATCCCCCAAACAGCCAAACTCAGACGCGAATTACCTCCATATCAGTCCGAAAATGCAATCAGATGTTAGAGTACTATAAATCTATAGCACATAATCAAAACACAGCCAATCGACATTCCCTATGTATCTCAAAGGCTCCCGACTAGGGCGATGTAAGGCTATCTTTATCCATTGCACCCAATATCTTGGCACCCCATATATAAAACAATATATTTCTCTATTTGTGGCCCACTTGTTTTCATGGCATCAAACTTGATTTTTTTGTTGTTTATCAATGACACCCAAATTTCTCTAATTTTCATACCCCACTCAACTTTCTCTCTCCTCTTTTAACATTTTACATTTTTTATCGATATTTGTACATATCATATATTTACCAAAAAACTAAATTTGATAACATTGTTTTTTTTGTGTGACTTTAAAAAAATTATTTTACAAAAATAATTATATAAATTTGAGTTTTGAGATGCCTAGAATGCCAAAATATATGAAATATGAAATATTAATAAGAGGTATTAGTTTAAATGAGTGGAAACAATAAAATTAAATTGAATGCCAAAATATATCAAATTTGGTCTCTATTTGTAGAGAATTGAAAATTATAGACGTTGGTGTAATTTTTTTTTTTTAAAGAATTGATAAAATCATATTATGGCCGTTGCAAATTACCAAAAAAAGGGCAGCCCGGCGCACATTGGCGTCCCCGACAAGCGAGGGTCCGGGGAAGGGTCCCACCACAAGGGTGTAATGAGGGCAAGCCTTCCCTTGTCAATTTATTTGACAAGAGGCTGCTCCCAGGACTTGAACCCGTGACCTATCGATCACACGGCAACACCTTTACCGGTGTGCCAAGGCTCCCCTTCTCGTTGCAAATTACCAATGGTAATAAAAATGTGACCAATCCCTCTTTGACACTTGGCAAAAGAAGTGGGTAGAAATGAAAAAAGAGAACTTTGCATGCTGCAGCACGCCATTAATTTTTGCAGATGTTTTTGACAGTTTCTCTCTCCTCAAGCAAATCACAGCACGCCACATGTCCAATTTTTTCAGATAAATTTTCATTGCATCGGTGCCAAATGCAGACACAGTGCCAAAGAAGTGCAAACTGATTTCCTTATTAAATTATTTTTTCGCACGTATGGGGCGTCCTTTGGAGTGCCACCAAAGCTCATTACACTACCGATAAACATAGCCTAAGGGTTATAACCATAAACCCTATACAACAAAATGGCATAACACAAACTCTCCAACACCAATAATCATCCATGGTTTATTCTCTCTAATACTAGATTAAGAGATGTGCCCAAAAAAAAGAGATGTGCCCATTTCAACTCCGAAAATTAAGTAAACATCGGTACTCGGAACATAAAGCCACAAATTATGTTTGCCAATGTTAACCAAAACCCAACACAAAGAATATTTTAAAACAAAATCATTCCTTCAAAAAATTTAATCTTTTTGACTCTTTGAGATTAACGAGGAACACAGTCTTCTAATAAACCGTTGCTTTATCATATAATGGCCTCATTATTAAACAATTAACCATTTTAATAATTAAATCCAACAAGAAAATACAATTATAATAAGATTAACCAATTAACCCATTCATCATTTCCCCTGCCATAAGATCAAGCAACTTTCATTTGTGTTTTAAACAAAAATGTATTTCTATTGTCTACCCAATTAGCAATATCGAACAAAAAACGTACTCTAGATACGTATAGGTGAAACTTTTGTATGCAACCGTTGTGCATTTATCGCCGCACAAAAACAAGGTCATTAATGGTATTAGATGACAAGTTTTGACTCATTAGTGACGGATTTTGAAAACATTCATCTATTCTTGACTGTCCCATTTTACCCTTAAATAGAAAATTAAACAGCTAGTGTGTACTGTCACATCAAGTTCAAAGTATTTCAGACTCTTACACTAGTGACATTCAGCAGGTGAATATGCATTTAATGACATTATTACCCTCCTAACTCCCTCTACTAATTTTTTGTTCATGCATTTCAATCAAAATGGTATACATTTAGTAATTTTCGAAACCCGATTTCTTAAGGGCAATTTTGATACAGACGGGTATGTTTTAAAAAATTTATCGGTCACATACTAGCTACCACAATGGACAATGTTACCAACTGAGCTAGCTAACATCGAAAGACGTAATTAAACACAAACAACATAAGTGAAAAGGACTAGTGCAAACTAGAACAGTGCTAAATGAAGTGAAGTAGAGCAAAATTAAACTAACCTTGAGCAGAAACAACAGAAAAAGCTAGGAATAGAGCAAGAAAAAGAGCAGCCATGGTTGCTTGAGCTTAGAGAGAAAGAGGAGAGAGAGTGAGAGAGAGAGAGGAAGCGTGTGTGAGAAGGAGAAAAGTGAGAGGGGGTTTATAAGGAGAAGAAGAGAAGGGTAGAATTGTGAAGATTTTGGTGTCAGAGGATTGAAGGGTGAGGATATAATGGGAAGTTTACACAAAGAGATGAGTAATAAGACTGTACAACTGCTAAAATTCGCGAGAAAACAAACGCATCTTTTTTGTTGTGTACTTGTTGGTAGCCGTTACAAGCCTTTTTACGAGTCTGTGGCTCTGTGCTTTTAACACTGGCTTTTATTGCTATTTGCTAATAGTCGATACGTAGATTACTCCTTCCGTCTGAGTTTAAATACCCTCTGAGTTTTCTTGAAAGGATATAATGAAAAATAGTAAATAAATTAGAGTGGTGGTAGAAGAAGAAAACTATAAAAAAAAAAAAAAAAAATTGGAGGGTAATGTGGGATTAACAAAGAGTGGGAATGAAAATGTGAGAGAAGGTGTGACCATAAGCACAAATAAGGAAAGATAATGATATCTCAAAATAATTGGGGGTGTTTGAAATAGGACTGAACTCAAGGAGATATTACCAGTGTTTTAAAAATTGGACCGGACATCGAACCGGTAGTCTCGGGGGTTCGACCGGTTCAATTGGATCAAAAAACTGCATGACGTCATAATAATAAAAATATAAAAATAATTAAATCTTTAGAGTCAAATCTTTAGCAGCTCCACATCGATTAGCCTTGCTCTGTTGGAGTGACAACGACCCACATGTGAGCTGTGGGATAATATCACACATTGGAGAAATAGAAGATTGGGGACTAGTTTATAAGGTGGTGGGTTACTCCTTCTATTGCCAATTGGTTTTAAGATGGAACCCCACCAGCTTGTGAGCTAGTCTTCCACGAGGGGGCCGACATTGGCCCATGACGATTCTGACATGGTATCAGAGCCCAATGTTGGTCTTGGGTCCGACGATCTGGTCCATGAGTTTATCCAGTTTGGGAGCCGGCGGATTTGATTGAGGTTTGATCCCAGATAGGGGCTTTGCGAGTTAACCTGACCCGGGCAAGGGCGTTTGAAGAATTTGAAAGTGGCGAATTTAATGGGCTTACATGTGAGGGGGGGGGGTGTTGGAGTGACAACGACCCACATGTGAGCTGTGGGATAATATCCCACATTGGAGAAATAGAAGATTGGGGACTAGTTTATAAGGTGGTGGGTTACTCCTTCTATTGCCAATTGGTTTTAGGATGGAACCCCACCAGTTTGTGAGCTAGTCTTCCGCGAGGGGGCCGACGTTGGCCCATGACGACTCTGACATGCTCCTTCTAAGATCTCGACTTTCTCATTCTCGCCCCATTGTTTTTCGATCCCCCCCCCCCCCCCCGCGTCCCTCATTTTCTCTCTGGCATCTCACTTGGAATCACGGAAAGTGACGTTACAGGCAAACCGGTATTGGACCATGTCTCTTGAATAATGAGTACATATGGTGCAAGACGATTCCACATATTGAGGTTTGAATGGGATCGGATGTTTTCACGTCTCTTCGTAGTATCCGACTTGTCTTGATTTCCAATTGATGAACAAGAAGGAAACTAGAACTTCTGTATTTTTAAGCCAGCTGTTACTAGTTTTCTTTTAACACTATTTGAAGTTATAGTAACTAAAAGACTTAATTCTCCCCCTAAAACAATTGTGTAAGGAATTATCAACATTCAGATAGGGGTATATATGTGAAGCATATTGTTAGAGGTCTATATTATAGACACAATTAATTTGTCTACAATGTAAAATTGAGTTATTAGTAGTAAAATTGAGATCGGTGTAGTAAATTTGACTGTAATAAAAAATTCAGGTAGTATAATTAATTGTGTGAGTAGTAAAATATTGATGGTGTAGTAAAATTATTAATTGATTGTAAACACTTTTTGGTGTCTACACTATAGACCTCTATACCTCATCCCAACAATAAGTTAATCCAAACAAGCAATTATACTATGTATCTCACTAAGTTCCATACATTAATATCCACCTCTTATCCCACATCCCCAATTCCCATCGTACAATCCACACGAGTTACTAGACATAAGAAATGACTTAGCTTCATCTAATCTTCTTTGTTAAGTGAGATTTCACTTTCTACTTCGTGCTGTAAGAGATATGATATCCACTACATTGCGTAATGGATCTGCACACACATGAACAAGAAGAGATCACCAGGTTTCCAGCCAGGCCAACCCAACTCTCATTTCTACTCATAATCGCCCGCATTGAATCCACACAGTGCAATTGATAGCAAAACTACTTTTAAGCGACGATTGAATCTTCGCCCTACACGATAGGAGATACTCATGTGTTATCCACTACATTGTGTAATGCATCTGCACATATAAGAACAAGAAAACATCGCGAGGTCTCTAACCAATCACCCCTCTCATTCCTAGTTATAATCGTCCGCATTGAATCCACACAGTACAATTGATAGCAAACCTTTGACGTTGACGACGTTAGTGGAATGGGTGGCAAAGGAAGGGCCACCAAGTGAAATTGTGGTAGGAAACACACATCTATGATTCTGTGAATGAGTCTACTATATATCCATCCATCCATGCAAATATATCTCTTTGATTCTCTTCTCTCAAACCCCACTGACTCATTAGTCTGTCAACCACTCTTTCGATTTATCTGAGGTCAGCTTTTTGTATTCTATCCCCATTTTCCTTTGTATCATATCCTCCCTTTTTTTCTATTTTTGTTGCTTGAATTTCTTACTATTTGCAAGAATTTTTATGCTAGTGCTATTTTTAGTAGTGGGTTAATGTCAAATTAATGTTCAAGTTTTTTTTTCATGTAAATAATTATACTAAGTAGCCAGTTTAGTCATACTTGTGTTATGTTGATGGAAAATCATTGCATGTGTGAGAAATTCAGCTTCTGAAATGGTGATTTTTGATGGTGGGGAGCCTTATAGAGAAATTGACATTGGACCCTCGTTTTGTTTTGGGTTCTTTAGGTTTTGTGTGTATGAGTACGAGAGAGATATTCAAACCGAATGTAAAGAACCTAAAAAACGAGGAGGGGTGTGATTGGAAGGTGACAATTCTACTTGAAATTCTGCTGAAATGATTTCAAATGTGGAAACTTTAGTCATCTTGTTGTTTTAATGAATGATTGAATGGTGCTGATAACTTATTGAGTGTTGAAAAAACTAGCTTTGATCTGATCGAAAAGGCGAAAATTTTGGTAAGATGGTATGACAGTGAACTTGCTTGGTGGTTGCTACAAATTGGTGTGAACTTACCAACTGGACATGCTTTCGTTGATGGTTGACCTAAGATATCGTTAATTTTTCGAAAAGAAGTTGGTGGATTGTGGTATTTACTCTGGTTTTGTAATTTGTTCCAGCACTGAGCACTCATGAACGTATTGCCTGATCATTGCTTCTTCTGATGCTCCAATGGCTTTGAATTCGAGCAATGTGCTAAGATATTTGGCTGTTTCGGAACAAACAACTACCAGCAGTAGACAAGATATTTCGTGTTCTGCCAATAACTCGTCACAAACTAGTATTCGTAGTGGAGGTCAGGGGGCTAGCCGAAGGAGAAGGTGCTGTGATCTTTACAAGGAAGCCAAAGTTAGTCCTCTCTCAGAAAGTCTATGGCGCATGAGCAGAAGTCCGATTATTGGTACTAGCCCGCGGAAATCTTCCATTCAATGCCATTTGACAGGACCTCCTGAGACTGAATCAAGAGAAGGCATTAGGTAAAGTATAGCACCTTGTATAGGTTTTGCTGTATCATGAGTATCCCGGGTGACCGGGTGTGTTTCTGTTGCTTTTAAGGATCAATGTTCTTTCTTGTTCTCTTTTTTGCTGCGGTTTGATAGTTTTTGTATATCCTATCTATCTCATCAAAGTTCAGGTAATTGACTATTGACTTACCATTATTGTGTTAGCCTTCATCATTCATGCTCTAATGTGGTTCTATTGTTGTTGTTATGCTTTTCTGATGTCTTTCCATGATTCTATACTAAAACTATATCCCATCTCAATTGGCATGCAAGGTGGCTTTTATCATATCATATATTCATATGCAATGCCACTTACAGATAGTGCTATTGTGGAAAAAGCTACTATGACTAATATAGTGGAATTAACAGATCTGAAGTTTTGTATGTTATATCTTTGAAATGAACTGGTATCAGATTTCCTTGGTGAATGTTTTTCGACATAAAGCTTACATATTGCAAATTTGCAACGAGTGCTTGAAGTCATCTTTCTGTCTTTCCAAGGAAAAAGATTAGATCTTTACAGATTATTTTCCCTAGCTTGGTTTTGGAAAAGGTGGCTTAGAGATGTATTTCATAAATGTCTCTTCTTTTCTATGCATCAGGGAAGCGATCAAAGAGGAGATTGAGAAGTCATCAAGAAAAAAGGAGTTGGTCTCATCCACTCAAGGACTAGCAGAAGCGTATAAATTTGCATATAATGATGCCAAGTTTGTCAATGAAAGAGCACGTAAAGACATGGTCTTGCTCTCTCGGTAATGTTGACTATCTGTTATCTTTTCCATTTTCATCTTCTATGTATTAGCGTTTTGATTATCCTTATGTAAAATCCATCAATGTCGCATTTGCATGCCTATGAGAAACTATCTTCCCTTGTGATCAGATTTAGGAACATATTTCCGTGCCTGAAGAAAAAATGAAAGAAATGGCTGGAATATACTTGATCTGGAATATACTTGATCTCAGAGCTATGGATAAAATGAGATAAAGGTCTTGCATTTGAATTTATAGCTTTTATAAACATCTGGATGGAAAAGAAACAGATCATGCACTAAAGAAGGACTTGTTTGCTTTTTTAATGGGAAAAAGGTGAAAGCCCTTGTATTCGTATGACTTTCGAGGCGTGTTGGTACTTAACTTTCTTCCTCACTCGGCCAACTTATACTCCTGCCTCCTTAGGACCGTGTTTTTTCATTGTGACCATGTTTTTCAGGCAGAGCAGATCTTTCAGCCTAGAGAGCTTTTTTTTTTTTTGTTATTTTTAAGATAAAGCTAACTTCTGTTCTATTGACCATCAAGCTTTTAGTTTTTTTGGACACTCTGGTAACATATCCCACCCAGAAATCTGAATCAAATACAAAGCCCTTGTAGGGCTTGTACCCTAAAGTAACTTTACATGTTAGTTAACATATCGGAAAGCACTACCATCCCTGTCATTATGTCACTTTGCTAACTGACAAAGTGACAAGGCATAATCAGACCGTCACTGTATTAGTAAAATACTGTATTTTCCACGAGGTTCAGACCTGCAAAACAGCCTTACACTTTGCCTTATCTGCTGATGCATCACATTCTGTATCCCTCTTTCCGCTTGATATGCATGAAAAGATCAGTGATATGGCTAATGAAGTTATGAATGCTCTCTTTTGACCATTCACTTACTATTTCTACTCTTTCTCGACTTGAACTAGGACTAAATAAAAGTTCTGAGAAAGCATTATAGTGAACACCATAACCTTGTGGTCTCACTTTTCATTTTTCTTATGTCATTTTGCAGGAGCATACGCCGACTTGATGCTCGTGCACGTCAGGATGTCGCTATTCTTGGTTCGGAGTTCCTGAAGCTAGATGGTACACTCTCTAGCATTCTGTCCAGAGTTAACTTGAGTATATTATATGTATTTTTTTACAGGACAAATTTTTTTTCAACTTTTGGAGAAATAGACTTGGCAGGGAACCCTATAAATTAATCTCCTTTCAACTAATTTTACCTCTCTATATTCTCGGGTCCTGTGTGGCTTATGTTCAACTTGTCATTTACTTGTGTACTGCTTTACAGCTCGTGCAAGAGAAGATACTGTGAAAATCGACCATGATGTCAAAAGAAAGGCTGAACTCCTCCATGACATTGCAACAGTATGAGAGCGGATTTGAAATTATTCTCAAAATTAAGTCTTTTAGACCTTTGTTTTTGTGGCTGTACACTTATACATGTCGAAATATGCCAGATACTCAAAGATAAAGCAAAATCAAGACTAAAAACTGTCGCAGATCAACACTGGAGTGATGGAGCCTTAGAGGTGTGTCTTGTGTTACAGTTTTGGCTCCTGCAGATTAGTTTCTGTCTGCATCATCCTTCTACCCTCTTGCTGCGTTGTTTGTCAAATAGTATATTACTCACTACGCATTTATCTGGTGTCTTCCAAGGTTCTACATAGATGAAATAGTGCTAGATATAGAGTTTTGGGAAGAAATTCTTGTGATAATGTTACCTTTCTCCGCTTTAGGCTGATCTCATATCATCAAAATTTAAGCAAATATCGCAGCTACCGAGATTGTCAAATTATGATATGGTTCTTTGAGAAGTGGGCAAAAGTTCATAAAAATAATCTGGTCTTATTAGTTACTTGCCATATAATGTTTGTTTGTCTGAGTACTGAGAAGTTTACTTCTGATTTTCAGGCTGACTTGCGGAGGGCTGATTCACGTGCCAAGAAACGTGCTATAGAGGATACCTTGATGGCACTAAAGGTGCGGACTTTGCTACCTCATGAGTCAACCTTCCTATCTGTTCAAAAGAACTTGTTAACATAATGACAGTGATAATCTATGTTTATTCTCTATGCGGTTTCAGTTAGCATCAAATAAAACTTGCTGTCCTAGAACTTTTCATGCCTTATGCAGTTGTGAACTTATTGTGCTACTTGAGTCTAGCTCTCAAAAGAGCAGACAAGTTAGTGATGTTTTGAAGTTATAGATTAGTTCAAAATTATGGTACTCGATAGTTAGAACTTAGAAGCAATATGTCCACGTATTTTTATCAAATATCAATGAGAATGCTCGCAAACATAAGCAAGCATATAATCTTCCTTGCAAGAGCTTTGTCACAGTTTCAAGACTTCACCATGGCTCCGATCCCAAACCTGTTAAAATCAGTTTCCTCTTCGTTACTCACTTTGAAATCTAAATAGTTTATATGCCCTCATTTGTATATTGGTTGACTCAAAGTTTTCCTTGTTGCTTTTGCAGTTTGTTACAAACATCCATGACATCATGGTTAGCAAAATGTACCATTTGTAAGCCCTTGAGTATTGGTCTGTAGTTTCTTGTATCCGACTGCTATAAAAATTGTTGTCTTTTTGACATTCAGCCCTCTTCCCAAGATAAAGGGTTCGCTGTCGAGAAATATTACACTGGAAAAGAATGGTATAGCTCTTGATGTCTTTCCCGGAGAAGTATCCAATGATCGTATAACAGTTATTCAGGTATTCCTCCTTGTGCTGGCCTTTCATACTCGTAGTACATGTATAGATAAATAGAGTCCATCTTGAAAACCTGAGTTGTTATTATTTGCGTTACAGGAGGCTTATTGGCGGATGGCATCTGCACTCTCTGAGGCTGATGGTATTGATTACACGGATCCCGAAGAGGTTTGCATCGTATGATGACAATTTGAGAAACTGAAATTACAATCCTTATTGTCTATGTACTTACTTTTGCATATGACCCTTGGATCCAGCTTGAGCTATTGATTACCACTCTCATAGACCTTGATGCAATGGATGGTAAATCGAGTGTATCACTGTTGGCAGAGTGTTGTAAGTCTCCAGATGTCCAAACAAGGTATCACTCCTTTCTAACCTGCTGAACTCTGAATGTTTTACGGTGCTTATGAAGAGTTAATCTTCCTTAGTGGTCACTGCCTACTCATTTGAAAATCTTTGCTACTTTCATTTGCTCTAATTCGTTTCCCGTTGTAGGCAAGCATTAGCGAATGCGTTGGCAGCTGCTCCGTCAATGTGGACACTAGGGAACGCAGGCATGGGGGCATTGCAGGTTGGCCACGCCACTGTTTGTAATATTTGACGCTATGAACTATCACCATATCCTTTGCCCATCCCTAGTTGTTAACTATAAACCTCTGTTTTCGCAGAGGCTGGCTGAAGATAGCGACCCTGCTGTCGCTGCAGCAGCATCGATAGCTATCAACGAGCTCAAGCAACAATGGGAAATCGAGGAGGGTGATAGCTTGAGATTTCTGCTGAATCAGCAGCTTACGGAAGATGAAGATGGGACTGGGAAATGAAGCTAATTTACTGTACAATGAGAGCTTATTAAAGTGTAGTGTAACTGTAACATAATCAAACTTGATGATGGGAAATGTAATTATAATTTGCAAGTAGAACACACGAGTCTATATCCGTCATCAAGAAAAGCGTAAGAAGAAAGTATCCAAGCTTACTATGAAGGACAATGTTATACTCAGAAATTTGGACTCAGAAATTTGTAAGTATATTGTGTAATACTTTTTTTTTTTTGGTTACATATTGTGTAATACTTTGGACTCAGAAATTTGTAAGTATATTGTTGCCTTTAACAGTACTAAATTATTTGTCATTATGATTCTTAAAAGGATACGTATTATTGAAGCTGTAATTAAACACGCCATGCCCGTCTGGCAGCCAGGTTTGGATACAACACTGGTTGGGCATACTGTTTAGAGGAATATTGTTTCATGGTTAACTTCGAAGTGTGATGAGACGTACTTCGTAATATTTTTGCCACTCAATTTTAGAGCAGGGTATCGTGATCGATGATCCATGCTTCATACCCCGCTACATCATTTCCAAAATGAAGTAGAACTCAACCAAAGTTGGGATATAAAGCCATTGATCTTCATAATGTTCTTAGATGAGCTGAAAGAGACCTAATGATCGTGCAAGGGCTTTTTATTCTAGATAACTGGCCATATCCATTCGTGAAATCTGTCGTACCAACTCGAGAAAGATCACGCCTTTAAGCCAGTTAACCTCTAGTAGAGTTTCAACAATACGAAGTCGGGATTGATTAAGAAGAATAAACAACGAATGATTTATTACCCGATGAAATCATGTTACAAAAATTGTGGAATGAAAAATGTTACATGTAGATGGCGGCTGCGACTTTCTGAAGCATCCCCTGCCATAAGTAAATGTTGCATGTAAAGGCAACAAAACATTTATACGAAGGATCACCTGGAAGGACAAAACGGAAAACAGTAAGGTGATCTAGTAACGGTTGAAGTAGGTTCTACGCCTGAACCAGTTGTAGTCGGGCAAGTTCTTGATAGGTCCCATGGCAGAAATGGCAACATCCTGCAGTGGAAAATTCATCTTTAAGGAATCTCTATAACATAATCATCAAACAGCATAATTCACATAAAGGGGTGCCTCAATCGGTCTCAAGTCTCAACAGATCTAACCACTCAAGCTTCTTGGTAACACTTACCCTGTCATGAATGAAACGGTTTGCAACACGTTTCACAGTGCTAGCATCTACAGCATCAATTCTAGCGAACAATTCCGCATACGGTATCCTCCGCCCATACGTAAGCAACTGAAAAAGCAGAAAGGATTGAATTGTTTGGCATAAGATCATATGTGACACGAGCCAGAACAGGCATTGAAAGAAAATTAAAGAACCGAAAACTGAACTATCAGTCTCTAACTCTCTACAAGTATCCAACAAAACCACATTGACAAGATAATGTAGCTTGAACCTCTGTCCCACTTGTACGGTCGAGGTGTTGAGGACACATAGCTTTCCCCATAAAAGTCATGATTATTAACTTGTCCATGTAAATATTTTCTAGACAAAATGAACATGGAGCTCAAACATTACAATAGTAGTGAGCCATGTTTATTTTTTTTGTAAAAGATTCAAATCTTTCTTTATCTTGGAACCAATCCTGTTGTATGAGTAAACACCGTGTGCAGTATGAACCAGGAACCATGATACAACCAATGGTTTTCGAAATACCTATCTATAGGTTAAAATAATTCGCACTAGTATTGGTAAATTCTTAATATTTTTTCCCCGTGATCAGAAAATACAAGCAAGGACAGAGCCACACAGGCAACTCTGCTTGAAGATAGCAGGAGAAAAGACGCAATAACAATGTTAAATAATGAGCAATACTGCTTCCATTCTACTAATTTGATACAGCTTAATGATGCACTCTGCATCTTACTTCAGTAATTGACACAGCACAGGTTTACGATAATATAATCCCTCAAGATTTGCATTTTCCAAATTCAGACAGCGCCGTATAGGGCAACACAGAATAAATATTCAGACTCAAGACTCCCCTCTTCAAGATTCCTGATTATCTTCACCACCTTATACAATTCTAGTTTTTTTTCACAAAATGTCTGTCGAGTGAGATTCCAGTGACTCAGTGAGCATCTTCTTTTATAACATCATGCACAAGACACAGACCTATGGAATAAGTTAGGAGCCGTTTGGTAGGAGGTTTTCAGGAGAGGGAAAAGGAATTATGTCCCCTCATTCCCTTTATAGATGTTTGGTTGACAATTTAAGTCATTCCCTTACCCCCATTTCCCCAAATCCATTCCCTAGTCTCCCCAGATTTTTACCCACTTCTGGGGTTTCACTCCAAACTACCATGACCACCTACACCACCAACGACTACCACAACGACCACCAATCTCTTGTACCAACCACCATCACTACCATTAGCCACCGTCACCTATCACCACCCACCGTCACTAGGTCGGCAACCGCCAATTCTGGCCATTGTACCAACCGCCATTATCACAAGCTCAGAAAGCCTCTACCATTACAACCCACCTAACACCACCGTAAAAATAAAAAAAAATAAAAAAATAAATAAAAATAAAAAATATTGTGGGCTAACCTTCTAATTAGGCTGTTTTGGCTGAATTTCGGACTCCCTTAATGCTCAAATTAGACCACTTTGTGGTTGATTTTGACCACTAAAGCTCTAGATCTATGAGCTTAGTGGTCGCACTAAGTAGTCGAATATGAACGGCGGCGGCGGTAATGACCAAGGTAGAAGGCGGCGACAGCGGTGGTCGAAGAAAAGATGCGCAAAAGACCAAAAATGACCTGGAAAAGATGGGGGAGGTGGCCCGTGGCTTGAGCCTTGAAGAAGAGGAAAAAGAGTGTTGTTTGATTCCTTTGTATCAACCAAACACATGGGGGTAATATGGGGGTTTTGTTTCCTTTCCCCTCAATTCCCTTTCTCATTCCCTTTCCCTTTCCCCTCTTCTAACTTAACAGCCCCTTGTATAGCAATGGTGTTCGCTAATTTTTCACTTACCTTCTCATCAAACAGAGGAACCTTTTTTCGATATAATTTACAATCACTACATATTGTTCCCAACTTTCTAAAGTTTCACTGCTCTTACACTATGCCCGCTTCCTATGACGATGCATGCAGGCAAACTCCAAATCATATGGGGTACACGGCTTGGATGTTCATGAGATCTCTCCATTGAACATTTAGATCACGGCCAGGGAGATGTATCGACCCATACCAACCGATACGCATCACAAATTTATCAGGTTGATATAAGGTTAACCATGTCCAAACATCAGAGCTAACGAGTAAGCTAAGCACTTTAACATCAAATTCAACAACTGGGGTATCAATTCATGCTCATCCTATTCTCTCTTGGGGTTTGCAATCATACATTCAGCTCACCGCTCGACGTTCTGTCCTCACCACTCTCATGAGGGTACAGTCATATACCACCACATTGTGACAGAAAAGTTGAACTCGGGGTCTAAAAACACATTTTGAATTTTAAGTTGTATAAAAAACAGGTGGAAGGATTAGACGCATACCTGACGGCCAATATCTTCAGCAATGGGGCTTGTTCCATCAATATGGAGAAGCAAAGATGATTTCAACTGCAAATTCAACGAAAGAAACAATTGTTAAAATTTTAAATAAGCTTCTAAGCAAGAAAAATCACCCTAACTAGAATCTCACATGAATATGCAAGACAAAAGGTGATTTCAATAAATCACTACAAATTCAACGAAAGAAACAATTGTTAAAAGTTTAACCATCTAAACAAGAGATATCACCCTAACTAGAATCTCACATGAACATGCAAAACAAAGATGATTTCAACGAAGAAGCAATCGTTAAATCTTAAATTTAAGTATATCTATACAAGAGATATCACCATTACTACAATCTCATGTGAGAATAACCCCAAGCAATTTCTACCAATCAATAAATAGAACCAGGCAAATGTCGCATTCAAGGAAAGTAGCAATTTCAAAGTGAAATCCAAGGACATGAAAGTCACATTTATATAACACTCTAGAATATCGTAGTTGGCTTGTATTTTTGGAAAGTGGTTCTAATCTGTGCTTTAAAAGTGACAGATAACACTTGTGTGATCATGGAAGTCACACACCACAGAACTTAATATCTTGTCTATTAAAGTCGTTAGGTTCACTATATGAATTTTCTATGCAATAGGTAGTAGTATTACACTTAATATTCAACTTCCTAGGAGTTGCCCAAATTGTACAGTTGAGCACAGAAAATGAAAAGACTCGAATGAATTCTGACTTGCCTAGTAGGGTCTAGGTAAGCAACTTTCTACAATTTTGAAGGATTGGGAATTCTCGAGAAGTTTCGAAGCATGTATATTGTGTCCAACAAAGAACCTACCCCTTATTTAGGCTAAAGGAATTTGAATTTCTGTAATTTCGTGAGCAAAGTAAAATAAAAATATAACCACCAAAATCCGAGGCATACCTGGTTACGAGCGCGTGTCACATCAGCTTCGTCAACATTATAGCTCATCTTGCTCATTTCATTCATGATAGCCCACGCCAAATCATCCAAGCAATCAGGCTGAAAGGCAAATGTAACTTCAAGAGTTAGGTTCCATAAAAAGCAGTACAGAAAATTGAAGTGGTCTACAATTAAGTTGACAATTTTGTTCTCATAGATTTTTCTTTTCCCCAGTGGTATGTACACATCAACAGAAACCTTGTATGCGCCAAAACAACATAAATTGCATTCGTGACTCAACAGTACTAAGGGTCACGAAACATGGCCTAAATTGTAACTTCCACCCAATATGAACTACAAGTCTATGACATGAGACGATTTAAAAAGAGGAGACATATTAAGCAACTTCCCTCGGAATTTCACTTCCTCTCCCTTCCATTGAAATTAATAGACACTTGAATCTAGAAAGGTTCAATATTTGGAAGGTGAAGTGCTCTTTTATTCCTTCAACAAGCAATGAAGGCAATACAAATTATACAATGAGACCACTTACTAATTCACAAGGGTAACTTCTTTATTTTCAAAAGTAATATCATCTTCAAAAGTATCATACACGTATCCAACAACTACTTAATAATTTTCAAAAATAACTTAATTTTTTAAAACTATTTTAATTTTCAAAAGCAATGTAATTAAAAAATAATCTACTACTTCACAAAACACAGTCAATTCAAAAGTAACATACTTCTCTTTCAAAAGTAACATGCTTCTCTTTCAAAAGTACCTTATTACGCATCACCAGAGAGGATTTAAGTGTTTCCCCAAAAAAAAAGCAATTAAGTGATCAAATACAATGAGACGGTCTCGCACTAGAAGTACTCTGGATGAAATCACAAATGGGATTCTTTCATTAATGAACTGAGAGTTAACTTTCAGGGAGTGAAAAGATTACACCTTGATGCAACATTATTATTCGTATTCTTAAAATACAAAAAACTTAGAAATCAACAGCAACAAGCACATGACCAAGTGAAAGAGACGCAATAACAGAAAGCATTCAGCCGCAAAGCCTCGGCAATATACCAATGTGCAAAGAGGACCAGCATGTAGGATAAACCTGTTGTTTGCTGGCTAAATTTGGATCCCTCAGTATTCAAATATTCCAGATTTCCAGGTCTCAAGCAACTCAATCAGACACAAAAACAAACATTTGCCTTGGCCAAGATCTAAAGGTTAAATCCTACAGAACTCTTCTTTGGCTCTAAAGAACTAAAAAGTTTGGCGAACATCCAGCATATAACTTTGCCTGCCCTCGCAGAAGAGAAGAAAAAAACTCAAGAGTAGGATCCAGATCTGACCTTAGCTACAGCATAGACGCCAAATAATCCTGTGTCTCTGTAGTTAGTGTTGAATCCCATGATGCTTTCAGCGATTTCATTGATGCCAACCCTTTGCACAAGCTGGGACCTGGTCAAAATTAACAAATGTAACGATGAGTAAAAAGAGTCACAGCTCCAATAATGCTATAAAATGAGGAATGCTGTCAACTACAACTCACCCCATATGTTTTCCACCTCCAGCATTTTTGTTCCAAGAACCCAGCATTGACTGCATGACCATCAGCGCAATGGCGTCGGGATCTGTGAACGATGCTCCACTAAATGCAATAGCAAATTGCGCTAGCTCAACATCGTCATCAATCATCCTGACCTAGTATCAGCAATACAGAAACATAAATGCACTGCAAATGATAAAATTCACTCTGATAGGTCAAATAACATGTGCCAAGGTTATAACACACCTCAGAACCCGTGAATGAAGCAGGTTCCTTCGCAACCAATTGTGCAGCGGTGGTTGGATCGGTTGACAACTTGTTAAAATATTTTTTCACTTGTTCTACAATATCTTCATGTTTAACAGCGCCAGAAGCAACGATTACCTTGAAATTCAACAGTGCGTCAGCCACAAAAACATAAGATATTGGTTGTTCAACAAAAAAGATTCAGTTAGCAGAATACCATTCTTGGAGCAGTATAATGTTTTGATATATAGCTCTGAAGATCAGATTTCGTTAATGTTTTAATGTTCTCAGCTGGTCCAAGAATGGTTCTGCCCAATGGGGTATACTGAAAAGCTGTTGCATGCAAATGATCAAAAATCACTTCCTCAGTCTGCCCTTCCACCTGTAAAAGAAGCCGAAGACTGGAATCAGACAAAATACTGACTGACTTTGTATATGCACACAAACTACAGACATAAATGGTGTCTTGCCCTAATTCTCAACCGTGGACCTAATGTGACAATTATGAACAGAGCCACAGAGGTTCCAGGTGGGTGACCATGTGTAACCTTGCCAGCCTTTTCTCTACACCAGTGTAGCTTGACTCCAAATTATAAGGTATCAAAACAGAAAGCATCCACACTATTACATAGGTCCTCGAAAAAAGGAGGCCTTGCACTCTCTAGTCATTGTTTCTCTAAGATGAATTTGCAACCAAGCACCCATAAAAACTCAAGAACAAACAACAATCAATCTAGAAGAGAGGACAATATCTTAATACGCCTTTAGACGAGGTAAAAGGAGGCCTATTATAACTACAACGATCCCCTGAAAATATTAGTTCTTTCCAAAGGCAACTATACAAACCCAAATAAAAAAGATCAGCCAAAGATACTATAATCATGTGCATTGAAAGATGGCTCAAGTTACTGTCTGAGAAAAAGAAGCTGGAAGGCAAGGCACACGATCAAAAGTTAAAATGAAGACAACAGTAATTACACCAACAGCCACAATTCAGGCATCTGATAAACTGGGTATAGGCGAAATGGTCATCGTACAACCAAAACAAGAAATGAGCATTCCGAAATCCCAACCACTGATGCAAAAATCCACAGAATACGTGCATCACAAAACCACAACTGCCAAGTTTTGCGCTTACTCGAAAGTTCCTAAAACAAATCATGCATAACCATTCCACCAGACTTAAAACAATCTACATTAAATTGTACATCACATCAAAGTACCACAATGCCACTCAGCCGATACCCAGAATACAAACTGAACCCCAAACCCCCCCCCCCCTCCCCCCACCCACTCACACATAGTGCAATCCCAATGTGATCACTTGCTGCTAATATCATTGAGGGGTTGCACAATGCACCCATGACCAAAGTTCATACCTTTACCCTAAAAAATCACTACAAACCGATCCACAAAGTTTACACAGTACAATGCCAACCACATTTCACAGTACAATGCAAACATAAGCCAGCTAAGCTGCTAATATCACTATCCTTGTCGTACCCATAACCAAAATCCATCCCTTTACCCAAAAAATCGCCACTCATCGATCCACAAACATTTCCCAGTACAATGCAAACATAAGCTGCGCTGTTAATAGAAACTCTCCATCCTATTACCCAAAAATCGCCACTAATCGATCCACAACATTTTCGCAGTACAAAACCAACCAAATTCCAATCCCAAACAAACAACATTACACTACACTACACAAACACAACAAAAACCGAAACAAACAATAGATCATCATCAAATTAAATAAAAAAACCGAGCCAAAAATCGAAACAACAAAACAAAGACCAAATACAAATACCTCCTCCATTTCACGCAAGATAACATCACGCTCCCTAGCGATCCTGGCTTCTTCAAAAGTAGAGTTCTGCAAAATATCAGACAAAATATCCAACGCCTTACCAACATCCTTCTCCAAGACCTTAGCAAAATAAGTAGTCTGTTCGCGTGAAGTATACGCATTCAAATGACCACCCATATTCTCAATCTCCTCCTCAAGCTCCCTAACACCACGCCTCTCAGTCCCCTTAAACAAAATATGCTCCAAGAAATGCGCAGTCCCATTAGTCTCCTCGCTCTCGAAGCGAGAGCCGGCGTCGATCCAGACACCGACGGTGGCGGTGGAGGCGGCGAGGTTGGACTCGGTGGCGACGCGGAGGCCGTTGGGGAGGGTGGTGATGCGGGTGAGAGGGGCGGTGAGGATGGGAGTGTGGTCGGCGAGGGTTGGGTGTGGGGAGTTGTGTTTGAGGAAGCGTGAGTCTGGGGTTTCCAGACGTTTTAGTTTGGATTTGACGGATTCGGCGGCGCGGTCGTAGATCATGGTGGTTGGTGGTGGTGGGGACGGTGTGTGGTGGGTTACGGCGGCGGTTGCGGTGGAGAATGGGTTGGATCGCGGCGCTAAGCGCCGCCCGAGTTTGAGTATGCGGCTGAGAGCCATGGTTGAGGAGAGAGGAGAGAGGGATGATTTTTTTTGTTCTCTCTCTTGTTTTGTGTTTTGGTGAGGGAACAGGGAAGTGAGTTTGGGTTTGTTAGGGTTCTGAGGTATTAAGGTTGAAGGAAGAGGAGGGTGTGTTTGGGGAGGATAATGTTTGTTGAGGACTAGGATGTAAAAGGGAACACGGTGAAACTCAGTTTGACTTGAGAGCAATCCCAATGGTGGTTCTTACCTTGAGTTTTTCAAATAAGAACCCAAAAATGCAAGTTCTTCCATTGTGTGATGCCAAAAATAAGAACTGAGTTCTTATTTAAGAACCTAGTTCTTGCGGAAACCAAGGAGAGAGAAAGACATGAAAATTTTAAGTGAAATAATTTAAGAAAAAGAAATATATAGTTCTTCCATTGTGGGTTAAGTTCTTATACTAGTTACAAAGTTCTTCCATTGTAAATGCTAGTTCTTATTTCTTGAAATTGTCAAAAAATGAGGTGTCATATGAAGAACTCTAATTTAAGTTCTTCCATTGTGATTGCTCTGACTAGTGTGTCGAGTTTTGATGGAACTGATTTTTATGGAT
Organism: Spergularia bocconei; assembly: GCA_963457585.1. NCBI lineage: Eukaryota > Viridiplantae > Streptophyta > Magnoliopsida > Caryophyllales > Caryophyllaceae > Spergularia > Spergularia bocconei. The sequence goes on along the minus strand of OY734951.1, from coordinate 4,928,556 downwards.
TTGATGAGTGTGGATCGGATTGCTTGCCTAATTGATTTTTATGGATTTAATGAGTGTGGATCGGATTGCTCGCCTAATTGGGTTAATTTTTTTTTTGAGGTGAAAGTACGAGCTGATATATTACGACTGCGCTGCTACGAAATCCGCAGCAGCGATATCAAGTACATCACTAAGACTGGTATCCACCCACACACGGGCCGAGTACTCCACTGGGCTTATATGTGCTGCAAGATGTGCAGCCTTATTTCCTAACCTACGAACATGGCTAAATTTACAAGAACTAAACCTACGCGATAAGCTAAAAATATCTGCAACAATTATCGAGATAAGCTAATTGGGTTAATCTAATACTATATATTAAAACCTGAAACCAAGTCTTTCCTACGACGACACTTGGCATACATTAATTGGATAGAACATAAAAATAGTATTAAAATACAATTATCGGTTAAGATATGGTAATAAATAATCATACATTAATTGGATAGAACATAAAAATAGCATTAAATATAATTATCGGTTAGAATATGGTATATTATTAGGTAATTTATGGAAATTAATCATGGTAATTTATTAGAGCAAAGATAAGGCAACATTTTTTTATAAAACATGTATACATAATATAAATATATAGCCCGGGCGTGGCACGGGCATGCAAACTAGTTTAGTGTGTTTGATTATTTTCAGTGTTATCCCGCGTTTAAATAGAATGTGAATAGTGAGTTTATTTTATCATGTTTGTAGGCATGGAAATATAACAATTGTCGAGTTCAAAATTAGTTAAACTTGATGAAAAAACAGTGAAACAAACATTTGAGCCCAAACTCGGTTAAACTCGTGTCGAATTTTGATGGGACCGATTTTAAGGATTTGATGAGTGTGGATTGGATTGTTTGCGGTTCTAGTTGAGCTCGTGGTTGAATTGTAAAGTCCCATTAGATCAATACCAACCAAATTCCAACCCCAAAGTAACAACATTAAACTACACAATAGAAGTTCAAACAAAAGTATATATCATCTATTTATGTATATTCGAACACAAAAGATCGTACCTTTTTTGTCAATTGAACAAGGAATACGTATAGATTGGTGAGGATTATCTTCCTATGATCTCAAGCCCATCATAATCCTTCATGTATGGTCCTACATTACAGAGATGTAGGAGGAATGGCTAAGGCGTGTTGACATTTTTCTCTGGATGGAATGTGGACTCAATATTTGCTTGATGAAGATTTAACGGAAAATAAATATGATGATATGGTCTGAGGATGCCGATATGATGGAGGACCCTGGCTGGTGATCAACTTGTATCATTTTGATAGTTTGACGCAACAAACATTGGAGTTCGAACTCTGTTTGATTGAACTCTATGTCGAGTATTGACCAATCCGGTTTCAGAGACTAAGACTGAGATTATCAACCCCTTTTCGTGAGTCTTGAAGGAGTCTCATGTCCAAGACTACTACTTTTTCATTGTTAAAGCTGTCTTGGATGCAAGACGTCTTGCACATGGTCTTGGATATCCAAGACTCATCTAATGAGTCATAAGCTGCTTTTTTTCATTATTTACCTGTTTTATTTTTTGTTTTTTTTTTTAATTGTTGTATTATAAATGAGTTTGAAGAGAGTCTGAAATGAGTCTTAGGGATAAAGTAGTCGATTTGAATGAGTTTTGGGATTTTAGAGTCTGAGAAAATATAAGTGGAAAGCTGACGTGTTAAGATTTGAAGTCTAAAATGAGTCTTATTGATAAAGTCAGTCTAAGGAGACAAAAGTCAAAATGTTAAGGGCCCGTTCGTTATCACTGCCGTTTTCATTTTTTGTTTTTTTTTTGTGTAAAAAATTTAGTTAAATAAGTTGCAAAGATAAATTGTAATTGTATGTTGCTATAATAGACATACTGAAAATGAAAACTGACAACTGAAAACTGAAAACCACTTTTTCTGGTTTTCAAAAACGGGACTTTGGTTTAAAAAAAAAAACAGAAAATAGAAACGATACCAAAGAGGCCCTAAACTTTTCTATTGGTTGATAGATTGAAAATGATTAATTCGGGCGGTTTTAATCTAGACAATCTTAATTTTTTGTGGTTTCGTTTTATGACATTATATAGAAGGGTAAAGCACACTAAATGGGTCGGTTTTATTTAGATGGACTTTAGGGTTATATAAGGCCCATATATTTGCAAGTTTGTGGCCCAACAAGGATGATACATTCAGAGTTGCTTTACTCGTTTGCAAGGCAGACAGTGGAGATAAGTTCACTGAGAGAGTATTAGCAATGGAAGGTCCAAAAATTGGGTTGTTAACATGCCACCCCATTAAATGCGGAACTCGATAGTACCCTAAAAGATGGACGAAATAAGAATCCGATTTTTAACAACAATAAAAAAACTCTAGCATTTTGAGTTCTAATTTAAGAACTCTAGGCATAAGAACCATCACTACTAATGCTCTAACGTCCTTTTTACACACACAAAAAAAAAAAAGAATTGGCAAAACGCTACTACATGAATCAACTGATCCATGCTCTTTTGTGACTGACAAGTAATAGATCTGCGCGAGTTATGACTTGCTAGACACAAATAAGCGTTAATTAGTTGATTCATGTCATTGCATTATCTTTACTGTCAAAATGTCAAGTAATCAAAGACCATTCTGGAACAAATAGAGATTGCAATCGAAAATTAGTAAATAGTTCTCATATTTTTTTTTTATTTGTTTTACATTTTTTTTTTTAAGTTTAGCATATAGTACTCCGTAGTATGTATTTTCTATGTTTTTGGTAGGCTCCTCCTTATACAACTTTATTTATCTCTTCTCTTTTTTGGGTTAGATGGTGTGTGACCTAGTACCCAATTAACACCAATATGCACCAAATCATGTTAGAATACAACGAATTGATATAATGATAAGAATAGTATCATCTATTCTTGAGATAACATATACGCAGTCTGGATTTTCTGTGTGTGTCTCCATTTTGGGCATTAGATGGTGTGTGACATGGTATCCAATTAACACAATATATAACACCAATATCATGTACGAGTAGAACCCATTGATAAATTACCCAACCGGAAAATGTTAGGTCTGGTGCTCATGAAGTTCCAAAATTTATTTCCCATAATGCTCCACCATGTTTGGACTAGTGGCGCTACATTCAGAACTTATGGCTTAAACTACTTAAAAAGAAGTTGCAAAAAGTGTATGGCTTCAACAACCTAATTCGCCATAAATGGAAAAATGACAACATAGTTTTGGAGAGCCATCACTGCCTTTTGTGCTTTAATTTTGTCAACCCCTTGGCCCTTGCATATACATGTGAGTTCTTAGCTTCTCGGCCCTCTTAAAATAAAACAATAATTCAATCTTCTTCGATTAAGTCATTACCGAAAGTATACCATAGGTCCGAGAATAGGTACACATCGTTACACTTTTATTAAAGACAAACATGAAAATAACTTGTTAAGCAGACATTTTTACTTATATGATCGTTATTTAGATAATGCGACGGTCCAAAATTTGAAACCTGGAGCAAGAAATTCCAAGTTTTGAAATCCACACATCTTTAAATTTTCGACCACACTTCGTCCAGTGGGAACCAACTTAAAAAGTTTGAACTATAGATGAATTTATGCTGATATAAGGACCAAATAAAATGAATTTGAATTGACTATATTCTTTTATAAGCTCAATCATACGCCGTATAAAGTATTGAATTTTGTCTTATTTCTAACCTGACCGTATATATGTTCATTGTCCGCTACCGAAAGGCGATGAGATCATCATGTATGTTTTGTTCATAGCATGCAATGGGGTGGCAACCGTGGTATCAGCAACTTGATTTAGAAATTTAAGACATGATAATGGTCTATTTCATATAAACTTCGAATTTGTTTAATTAACACGTCAAAAGTAGCTGTCACACAGCACAAAGTTTTGTAAATGAAACAAACTAGTGAAGGGACAACCAATACCAATGAAAACGGACGTTGATATACTACGGAGTATGCAATTTGACGGTCCATATAATCTCCTATGATCTAAAATTATCATTATCATTGACAAGTACACTAAACATTGCGCTATACGTATTACTGATGAGCCCGTTCATATATTGTTTTCCGATGTCAGAATGTCAGATCATTTAGTTTACGTTGTAGAGTTGATAATAGGGACATATTTTTGACAAATTCAAAATACGTTTATATTAAAACGCTAATGCATTTCTTAATGGTTCGGTTAATATGGAGACAATTAATTATTCAACTGATTTAAAAAAAAAAGGTTCGGCTTTCTAATTAGCATATTGATAAAGGTCTACAGTGTAGACACAATTAATTTGTCTACAATGTAAAATTAAGTCAATAGTAGTAAAATTGAGATTGGAGTAGTAAAATTAATTTGTGTGAAAAAATCATGCAGTAGCATTATTTGTGTGAGTAGTAAAATTTTGCTAGTGTAGTAAAATTAATACTAATAGTAGACACTTTCAAGTGTCTACATTGTAGACCTGTAGCATTGTCCTTCTGTTAAGATGTAATTAGTGTATTAAATTGATAGTAGTTGTCGTGTTATTATTGATGAAGGGTGAACCCCTATTTATAACGTTACAATAGCTTGTACCGTAAGGCGGAGATCTACTCCTTATTCCATAATACTATTCCTACCATAGTCTAGGTATTCCCTTCCTAATACAATTTAGAAATACTTCCTAATCCTTTAACACCCCCCCTCAAACTCATGGTAACTTTGCAAAAGTTTCCATGGGTTTGAAAATTACAATAATTGTGTAAAAGAAAAAAAAATAATATCCGTAGTAGCTTGATCAACCCGCAATCACTCGTTCATCCTTGTTCAGCATCATTCGGTTTGATGGTACCGAAAAACCAATTTGTTTGTGTGTACGGTTTACTGGACACCGAAAAACCACGTAGTTTGTTTGTCACGGTTTAATGGACACCGAAAAACCAAATCGCACGGTTTGATGGACACCGAAAAACCAAATTCGTACGGTTTAGTGGACACCGAAAAACCAAATTTGTAATTCAGTTTTGATGGAACTGAAGAAACCAACCATTAATTCGGTTTGATGGTACCGAAAAACCAAATTTGTTTGTAGTTGTTTGTTTATTAAGGGTCGAAAAATCGTACGACCGAATCGTAGTAGTAAAGGGTGAACGTAGGAGAACAGAGGAATTTGGGTCAGTTGACTGAATAAGGGGGTAATCGTAGAGAAACTAGCATCATGGTTTTGTTTGATTTGTCATAGGAATTTGGGTAGACTTGTAGGGTAAGAATTTGAGTACGTATTTTATTTTTATTTGGTTAATTTTGTAGCTAAGAAATCAAGAGTATGATAAAGATGATCACTATCAAATCCCGCCGGTGGGCGCCTTAGATTATCAGCCCACCGGCAGGGCAGCGGAAGCAATTTGCAGAGTCCTCTAGGAAAGAGGCTCTGATACCATGTTAAGATGTAATTAGTGTATTAAATTGATAGTAGTTGTCGTGTTATTATTGATGAAGGGTGAACCCCTATTTATAACGTTACAATAGCTTGTACCGTAAGGCGGAGATCTACTCCTTATTCCATAATACTATTCCTACCATAGTCTAGGTATTCCCTTCCTAATACAATTTAGAAATACTTCCTAATCCTCTAACACCTTCTAATTAAAGAGAGAGATAGTCAAAGGATCAAAAGATAATATACCACTTAACTATACAAGGTTTTTTTTGTCCTTTTATGATACTCCTCCCGTTTCTTTAAAATTTGTACATTTGCTATTAAATAATTTTATACTGAGAGATGAGGGAGACGGTTAAACTTCACATGTAAGCACTCATCTCGGGGAAGAATTTGGCGATGACGACTATGGTAAATGCAATAAAGTTTTCCACCACGAAAAACAATAACAAATTAAAAAGTTATACAAATAGAAGAAACGTACGAATACTTGTATCTAAATGATCATGACTTCATACTATGTCCTATGAATACTCGTCTACTCCTTGAGTTCAAGTCTTGTAGCTAGATTGATAAAACACAGTATTGCGTTGGTTAACTTAGCCTAATTGATTAATCAACAGATTTGGAGGAGATGACATTATTAATTTGTGTACCTTTTTTTCTTGCTTGAAGTGTAGTTGCACTAAACATATCACAAGACACACAAATGCAACAATAACTAATTATATATATAAATAAAAATCGATTATCATATCGGTAAACTACCCTTTTTATGTTTCTTTTACCAACTAATTTAAGATCATCAGTATGCATGTAAAATGTACTCCGTATGTACTATCTAGAAACGATCACATAACATTATTATACCACCGTATCATCTCAAACATATTCGTTTAATTTTCACTTTTCTAATATCGATCGAGTCAGCGATTAAGTGACAACAATGACATGCACAACTATATATGTTTCGTTTTTCTTAAGAGCATGTCATGGTCAGAGTTGTTACTAATTAAACTCTCTACGGTTGATTATGCTTCTCAACATGTCCATTTCATAGGTGCCAGTTGTGGTTGATTGCCTATTCCCTTTTTGGATGGCCGTCCCTCGCTCTAGATCGGTATTTGATTGATTAAGGTAGAAAAGTAACACCACGGTACTTAATTAATCTGGAATTGAGGTAATCAATCGATCCTTTAAGATCAAAATTAAATTCACAAGAAATTTTCCAACATAATTGTTTTCCGTAGGACTGTAAAGTGTAATTATCGACCTGAATATATACACTTTCGATTTGTTTCTCACATATTATATTAACCAGTTGTTAACGATTCAAAAGAGCGAAATTCAATAAATGGGTGGCATGGATAATACGCCAGCAAAAGGCACCAATGACAAGAGTTGAGTGGTGAAAACACTACTCTTTTAAAAAAATAATAACAAACGATAAGCACAGCTACGTATTGCAGTTTCCAATTGGCCTGTAAATTGTTGCATTTTCCCACATTTGCAGCCTCATATAAATACCCCTTCGCCCGCCCTTTCTTTCTCCCAAATTTAATCGACTCTCATTTCTTTTTTCTAATTTAGATCCCCCCAAAAAAAAAAAAAAACAACAAAGAAATCTCACTCCTCTTTCTGGAACAACTTCTGTTAGAAGCTTCGTTCAATTCAAAATTCTATCCATCATCCGTGAACTTCACATAAAGAAAGAAGACGAGGAGGGAGAAATTAAGATAAAATCAAAACGAACAATTTTAACCGATTTCCACTCTTGCAACGTAAGATTTCCGTGATCTGATATTTTTATCGCCCCCACATTTTTAATCAGCTTCCTTTTTCGTCATAATTTGAGGTCAGATTTTGTTTCGCTTTTATAATTTACCGTAATTTCGAATCGATTACGTCCTGATTATAAAAAACGATACCAAACAAGCTCTTAGTTCGAAATTGTTGATGATTTTGATTTCGGTATATGTATCTATAGGATAGGATGACGCCGAAGAAGTTTGTGCGGTTTTTATCGGGGAAGGCGTTCTCAATGCAGCGGTCGAGGAGGGAGGACGGCGGCGGCGGTGGTGGCGGTGGTGAGGTGGGGGAGGGAGGAGAAGGTTCGACGTCGTCGTCATCGTCATCGTCATCATCATCGGCGAATCATTTGGATGATTTTATGGTGGAGAAGCCGAACGAACGGCTGAAATCGTCACGAGGAAGCCGGTTTAACTTACTCGCGAACCAGTTAGGGCTCGAGTCGACTCGGCGGAAATATAGCAGTGAGAGTCTCTTTCATGGTGTTAGAGATCTTTCTAATGGTCTCGTTATTCATCCTGATAACAGGTACATACTTTTCATTTTCGTCTTCTCGTATCTCGATATCGTTTGCATCATTCGGTTTAGTCTAGCTTCTCGTATTTCGATATATATCGTTTATATCATTCGGTTTAGTCTAGCTTCTCGTATTTCGATATATATTGTTTGCATCATTCGGTTTAGTCTAACTTGTACGTTTTTTTAAGTCGTATCTCAATCGGGAAGTAGAGGTTGAGTTCGAGTGGGGTCCATGGAGTAGGGACTAATAAACAAAAATGATTGTGTAGTCATGGTTTAACTCCCGGTTTAAGGGAGATGAAGAGGAGTGTTTAATATGGCTTTCTTCTTTTCCGCAATTTGCGGCTACGATGATTTGCAAAGGAGGATAAACTGATTTGTTATAGGGTGGAATAATTTGTGTTGTCTCAAGTAAGGAAGAAGCTATCGTAGGATATCGTCTCGCATTGGTTATAATATAATATACGAGTAAAAGTTAATTAATGTTATTTAAAATTAAATGATCGATATAATTGAGTTAGAGTTTGATAAGGAAGATGAGTCAAATTTAAATCGGAACGTAGATAACTAACAATGGAATTGGTCCGATTCGATTCTTCTAACATACTGTATTTGTTTGGTTTCTGAAGGCTTTTAACTTTGAAGCCTTTAGAGTGCATAATTGCTTAAAAAGTTTGTATGTATGACATGAAAAGTGGATTGTAATATAAACAAGATGGAAAAGGGGAAGGTTATTTTACTCAACAATTATAGATAGATTAAACCTAGTCATACATGATAATATTTAGATTATATATAGTGATAATGATAGCTGATTCATTTTATCACCCAAGAATTAAGAGGTCAAGAATGACAGACAACTTAGTGACTCCTCAGCCTCGATATAGGTGGTCTAATTGTTATTACTAACAATAGTGTTACATAATCCGTACGTGTTTTAGTTTTCTCCTATGTAGCAACTTTGGTTTAAATGGTAAAATATCGAACGACATGATGTAATACGAACCGGAATAGAAAATTAGTGGATTAGGATATATAGTAGCCATGATGAGATCGAGTATCACACGGTACATGTCATGAGGAGTGTAAAACTCGATATAAGATTGTAAAATTACTATCCGCATATATACGCTCTCTTAAATGTCTTTCTTTGGAGTTGCATGTAATCTGAGAGCAGAGCATGTGCCCTGTTGTGAAAATGTTATGGGTACTGGCCTACTGGGTAGTGTTCCAGTGTTCCTTAATAGTTGTCTTCTTTGTTTGACGGAAAAAGATCACCGTCCACTCCGACAGACTCATTCCATCTCCAATTCGGTCTTATAATTATTAAGAGTCGTCTAATTATGTATTCTGTCTTTTCCTTAACTGGAAACTACAATTATAAAAGGGGTCACCAATAATGATTAGTGAGGTGTTTAGATAGAGAAACGCTAAAAAGGAAAGCTGGGTGTTTAAAGGGGGACGGAGGGAGTATTCATGTGTCTAGGTTGTGTACTACACGCACCATGTAAAATGAGTATATGTAACTCGGAATGGTTCGTATTGACCATTTGATATGTTAATGTCTTTCAAGCGTAGAATAGTAAAATGTCAACTAGTATTCCTGGGTTACTTGTAATTGTATGTGTTTAGTTTGAAATTTAATGATCCAAATGAAAACGTAAACAATTGAAGGAAACGGAAACACCAAAAGTTAAACAGAAGAAATCTTTAGGATTGGGTATGTGTAAATCCCGACCTCACCTATCACGGTATCACCTGCCCCCCTAGGAATGTGTGTCACCACCCTGACCTTAAAATTTGCGGCTGCCAGGTGGCAGTAGCCGTCTAGCTCGAGGGGCCCACCAACAAGGGTACTGTATATAATAACGTTAACTAGTCCAACCAAATACTATCTGCTGTAATCTACTCGTATTATTCTTCAGAACCATGATGATGGTGTTACATTAAGGTAATAGTAAACGAATTAATTAGTGTGTACCTATCGAAATGGCCGGGTTGCTTTCAATGATGGGTTGTCGTAGTGAAACGTGTCGTTGAAGCCCGACGCCGCTCAAATGGTATCATGTTGCTTGACGTGACTTTGGACTTGGACTTGGTGTCTATATCCCACAGCTCATCAAATTAGTAGAGCTCTCTATCTCTCTCTAGTCTATAAGGTTGACTTCTCTTCGTCTTGTTTATTAGCTGGGGTATGTTTGACGTCGGCTTGCCTGCTTGCCTACTAATGTACTACTCCTAGTTAATCAGGTGGATATCTGATGCTGGACACATTGTTTTAATGTAATTATTCCGTTTTTTTGGATTGTTCATAGCGTTTAGTTTTGTTATGTGAAGAAAACATAATAAGAGCGAGGTCGATGAAGCAAGGGGATGGAAAGAGCAGTAACTATCTAGATGTTGCCTCTTACGGAGTACTCCGTATTAACCTAGGTCCTAGGATGGTAGGAATTATTTTTTTTCACATGTTTGGACATTGAACTAAAATAAATGGAACGGTCGAACGAGTAAAAAAAGATTAGCATGACTCTTACGCAAGGATGACAGTCATGTCTCTAATGTACCAGATACCCATTGACATTAACCTTTATGATATGATAAGATCCTCTAAGCTTTTAAAAAATCTGGGTAAATGTCCTTTTGTAAGATATTCACATGGAAAAAAACTTAGTAAAGGAGATTCAGTTCATACTTCATAATCAATCCTCGAGAAAAGGAGTACGAACATATACTTAATTTAAGCAGTGGTCATCAAATAATGTAAGAGTAGGACATGTAGCGGTTGTAGGATCTAAATCCAAGTTTAGTACGTCGTTGATTCTTGTCTTGTTGTTCTATTAAGAATTTTCATTTTTGAGTACAAAGTGCTTTACTTGAAATGGGTGATAAAAGTTAAAACAATGAATAATGGCTCATGTACTAGTATTTTCATGGTATCAGATGATTCTCGTATGCTTCGAATTTGCCATGAATAGTGCAATCATAAAGAGCGTGAGAATAGCCGCTCCAAAATCGAAATCTAAACTAAACATGCTAATTGTTTTATTAGCCACACACTAGCATGATAACACATGAGATGTACTAGACCAACTGGAAATGACAAGAGACTGAGAATCATGAATGTAAGATATGGCAGACTGGCAGACATCTGAGTTCAGTATGCCATGTGAGACATGACATGGGGATGCTAAGCTAGGTAGAACAGGACAGACATTACCTGCGTGCATTTGTGCATTTAGACAGTCGACAGTTAAGGGGTCAAATTTTCATGTACAAAAGATAAATTTCAATAAGAACCAATCTAAATGTTTTGGTGGTCAAAATTCATAAGTATATACAGTAGATTCTTAGAGAAAACTACGAAAATTTCTGTATTATCCGGTAGACCCCCCAAACTTATCAATAGATACGCGTCTTCTTATATGAGAAGTGGATCATTTGTTCATTTACTCTGTCATCGACTTTAGTTATGATGATGAATGATGATGATGATGATGATGATTGTTCGTCTTGGTTCTTGCTATATGTTCACTGCTGCTTTTCTCGTCTCAAATTTACTAGCTTCAAACATACTCTTCTCTAGTTTTTTTCTGGAGATAATAGTACTATTGATGACTGTCAAATTTGACTAGAGCTTTAATCAGCATTATATCTCAATATCTCATTTGGTGCATTTTGCAAGCATTAAAATTGAGACAAGAACAACATTATTGCTGTCATTATGCTAATTATCTGCTGGTAGTAGCCGAGCTGTTAAATTGCTGTAGTTTTGAATAATGAAAATCATATTTCCATGCAATCTGGAACATAATATTACGAATATACTTTACTTGAATTCTCATTGATGCCATTATCTCGAATTTAACCAGCAGTGTGCATAATGTGGGGTGCCCAATCACACACAGAGTACTATAGTGGTGTTCTCTGCCTAATGTTAAGCAACGATGAATTGAAACTCGGGAGGATCATGACAAATGCAGGTGGTTAAAGGCATGGGAAAAGTTCATACTACTATGGGCTATTTACTCGTCATTTTTTACTCCAATGGAGTTTGGATTCTTCCGAGGACTTCCCGAGAACCTGTTTCTATTAGACATTGCCGGACAGGTTGCTTTCCTCATCGACATTGTGCTTCATTTTTTTATGGCTTACAGAGATAAGCATACTTACCGTATGGTCACTCATCGTCCTTCCATTGCCCTTAGGTAATAATAATTCCTTTTCTTTGGCGAAAATAGAAAATCTTTTCATTTTCAATTCCTACTTTTAAGTGCATCTTATGTTAACCTATGCTTTTGTACAAAACATAACCTTCTTTTACCAGGGAATTTGATCACGTTCTGCTCTTTATTTACGCGCAGGTACATAAAATCTACCTTCTTCATAGAACTTCTTGCATGTATGCCGTGGGATCTTATTTACAAGGTATTTCTCAACCCTTCCTCGATGTATTTCGTTCTTCACATTTTAATGCTGTATGTTACCCTCTGGGCCTGTTTATTTTTTTTCTTCCACATCTATTCTTAGATGCTCATGACTTGAGAGCTTTTTGAAAGGGCTATCCTCCTGGTAGAATTGGTTAGGCAAACGATGAGTAATGTACCTTTGCCAGTAAAACGTTTTTATTCATGAAATCTGTTACCTAATCAATCGTAGGTTGTCGTGTCGTACTGAGCAGTAACAATTTTTTCTGAAAAGCTATTGATGTTATTATTAACACTGTGACTTGTCTACGAGGCATGTAATTATGAAGCAGCAAACTTCAAATTTATTAATATCATTCTGTAGTTCATTGGCTTGTAATCATCACGAATTCACGATCATAGACTGACTTACATGGACTCAGGTCTTATAAGGCTAAAAGAGCAATGTGTTAGTCTGCTCTTTAAAACTGAAGTTGGCATAGAGTGGAGCTCCTAAGTTTCATTGCTCTGATAGAAATATGGGATACATTACATACATGTATTTCGGAATCAACCCTATATTTAGCTGGTAACTCTGGTCAGGTAGTATCACATGGCAGTGATCTTAAGGGCCTCCTTAACAAAGCTGGTAGGGCTTGTGAGGGAGTTCTGGCCTGAGTTATCGCTTGGTTTAATTCAACTTCGTTTAGAGGGTGCCATGTTGGAGCCTTAATATTCGTTGTTCGCTTACCTTGGATATTGTGCCTTATATTGCAATTCAAACAGAGTACCTGAGATAAGGGCTACTTGAACACTTTGTCATAGTCAAATGTATTAACCAAGTGTCTAACTATCATGCAGGCATCTCATCATAAAGAAGCTGTTAGATATCTGATTTGGATCAGATTATGTCGAGTACGAAAGTGTGTTGCTTTCTTCTACAGATTGGAGAAGGATATTAGGATAAAGTATCTTTTCACAAGGATTATCAAACTACTAGCTGTTGAATTATATTGTACACACACTGCAGCATGCATCTTTTATTATCTAGCCACTACACTGCCCGAGAGTCAAGAAGGCTATACATGGATTGGGAGTTTAAAGTTGGGAGACTACAGTTACTCACACTTCAGGGAAATTGATATTTGGAAGACATATACAACTTCTCTGTACTTCGCCATAGTGACTATGGCTACCGTGGGTGAGTTTTCTTTTATTCATTCAAACTTTAAAGAGTAGTGCAACTGATGCCGATATTATAAGTTCTTACTGTCTTTTACTCTAGTGCCTTTCGAATTTCCTCCATTGACTGGTTGTCGTCATCTTCTGCAGTTGTTAATCTTCCCGGTTTTGCTTTATGACTAATTTATGAGTTGAGATTTACTCTGATACATGCACTTGTCTAGAAGTCTTTAGGAAAGGTTCTGTACTGCTAGCAAGACTTTTGCTTGTAAGTTTGGAACAAATAAATTGCAAAGAAGGTCGAAGAAGCATGATGCTTTCTAGTTGTCGTAATTTTTACTTCCTTCATTCCTAATCTGAATGTCCTGTATGATGGATTGATGATGAAAATAGTAAGCTAATCATCTTTAGGTTAGCTATATGGTACAAAGGGGATGAAATGGCATACATCTAATATACTGGGTTACTAGTCCTAAAGTGAGAAGACACCTTCTCTACCAATTCTGCCGTATGTGTAATGCATTTTGGTACATCATAATGCTTCAATCTGAGCCCGACAATGGCAGATTATATGCCCTTAGCTATGTTTTTCTCATGACTGTTTTTAGAATAATTCATCAACATTTCTTACAATTAATTATAGTATGTCTGAAATTTGGCAGGTTACGGGGACATACATGCTGTGAATTTGAGGGAAATGATATTCATAATGGTCTATGTCTCTTTTGACATGGTTTTGGGTGCTTATTTGATTGGTAACATGACAGCACTGATTGTGAAAGGCTCCAAGACAGAACGATTCAGGGACAAAATGACTGAAGTTATGAAGTATATGAACAGAAATAGGCTGGATAGGGACCTTCGTGATCGGATAAAAGGACATTTACGTTTACAATTTGAAAGTAGCTACACCGAGGATTCTGTTCTCCAGGACATTCCAATTTCTCTTCGAGCTAAGGTAATATAGAAAGGGATGTTCCTTTTTGCTACTGCCAAGTTTTCTGAATGTCTCTTCTCACTTAGCCTCCTTCAATTTGGAAACATTGATATCTCACAGTAAATGACAATCCTTAGCATTTCTTATGTGTTCGAAACTGTAAGCATGTACAACCAAGGATTTTTAATTTGGCTGTGCTTATTGTGCAGGCAACAAGGGATCAATTAACTAACATGTGTGTACTCTTTCTAATCAATTGTTTGTTCTGTGCAGATATCCCAACGCTTGTACATGTCATTTTTCGAAGCTGTTCCTCTTTTTAAAGGCTGCTCTTCAGAGTTTATCAACCAGATTGTAAGTACCATTTTCTGGTGAATTTACATATCCGAGAAATTAAACAGAAACTCCTCTCCAGCCTTAGGCACCAACAGCAAACACTGCATATCTTCATAATAGCTTATTCTCGTCCTTAGTACCCAAGCCTCAAAACCGTTTAACCAGGAACCCAGTGTTCTCGACAAAGGCCTGGCAATCTCAGCTATAATGTGTGAGCAACACCATATTGAAGAATATGAAGTAGACGCACCACTGTCTCACTATTTTTCCATCACATAAAACACATTGTGGACCAAGGGAAGAACTAGGCCTCAGTGGTCATGCCCCAAACTATTGTAATCCAATCTAGCACCATGATTTAGCAGCAAAAAATAGTTAATTTCCTGGTTTCTCCAGGTTATTTTGGAGTATAGTTCTGAGAAAATTAAAACAAACCTGATTCAATATTATCCGTTCTATTAAAATTTGCTTACCTTCTTTCATAGTATACTTTTGCTTTGATTGAAGTTGAAGTTCCCATGCATTTTGCTTAGTGTTGACAATAAGATTTAACATTCTGTGCTGATCTTTGCCAACTATTAAAATCAATGGTCTCAGTGCGTACCTCTCTGAGGACATCTAGAATCTCATATAATGAAGTGAACTTGGGCTCTCATATTTTAAAACTCCAGTGGATTATATAGGGTGTTGATCATATGCAGGTGATTAAAGTTCATGAAGAATTTTTTCTCCCTGGTGAAGTGATATTGGAGCAGGGAAATGCGGTTGATCAACTTTATTTCGTGTGCCATGGAGTTCTGGTAAGTGTGGTTACTTTACTTCCTCTAATCCTTCAGATATACTGCCATTACATGAACTTATTTCATTGTGACTTAGATACTATTTGCACTGTCGATACTTACTCTAGAGTCAGTTTACAAGGTCCTTTGTTGGCTTGTTGCAACGATGTAGGATTCACGGTATTCCATCATTTTATCTGCACTCATGCTACAGCATCATTGACCCTAGACCATTGAAAACATTAACACTGATACTAGTTTCAGGGGACAAAGTTACTTGTTTAAACAAGAGTCTGGGGAAGGGGAAATGGGGTTTACAGGTATTTATCTCAAGCAATCTTTCTCTTTTTGCAGGAAGAAGTAGGCATTGGGGAGGATGGGATGGAAGAAACAATGGATGTTCTTGAGCCTAACAGTACTTTTGGGCAAATTTCAATTTTCTGCAACATTCCTCAGCCTTATACAGTTCGAGTTTGTGAACTGTGTCGGCTTTTGCGAATTGACAAACAGTCACTGAGTAATATTCTTGACATATACTTCTACGATGGGAGAAAGATTTATGACAATCTCCTTGAGGTAATTGAGATGTTAACTCCTTATAAAACATGCTTCTCCAATACCAAATGTTTTATTGCTTGTAGACTAGAACAAGTCCTTGAAAGAAAATTCATTTATGTGGTGCTGATTTCACAGGGAAAAGATTCAAATAGTTTGAAGCAAGTTGAATCAGATATTAATTCTCATTTAGCAAAACAAGAAGCCGAACTTGCTCTTAAAGTAAACAATGCTGCATATTGTGGTGATCTTTCTCAACTGAAAAGTTTCATCAGAGCTGGAGCTGATCCAAAGAAGACGGATTATGATGGAAGAGCTCCTTTGGTAGGCATGCTTCAACTGTGTAACATTTCAATCATGTGATGCTCAGATGATATTAGAATTACCTTATATATCAATGAGTTACATTGGTAACTATGCAAATGTTGTGCCTGATTATCAAATTTTATTTGGCCATAGCATCTTGCTGCATCCAGAGGACACGAAGATATTGCTCAATTCCTTATCCAAGAAGGAGTTGATATCAACATCTTAGGTCATATTCTTTTCCAAAAACTGGTCTTGTTTAACTAATTGCTGCGGAGGGCAAACCATTAAATCTACTGTTCTCTCTGCAGATAATATGGGGACCACGCCCTTGCTGGAAGCCGTAAAAAATGGACACGACAAGGTCGCAGCCTTGTTGCACAAAGAAGGAGCAACAATGGATTTTAAGGATGTTGGCCCTGTTTTGTGCACCGCTGTTGCAAGTGGAGATTCATTGTATCTGAAAAGACTTTTGAATAATGGAATCGATCCAAACTCCAAAGATTATGATCACAGAACTCCACTGCATGTTGCTGCTTCCCAAGGTCTATATCTGATGGCAAAGCTGCTGGTAGAAGCTGGGGCAGATGTTTTCGCAAAGGACAGGTAATAGCTCATAGTTCGTGGTGTCAAAATTTCTGCTTAGTTATCATGTTACGAATGGTCTTATGTTATTTTGTGTACTGTGTAGTACTAAATCCTCTCCTTTCTTCGAAACTGTGATATGCAGATGGGGAAACACTCCACTAGATGAAGCTCGCGTGTGTGGGAACAAGAATTTGATAAATTTGCTGGAAGATACTAAGTATGATGCACTGTCTGAATCCCCCAATGACAAAGATGAGATAATTACAGGTAATTATATTGCTTCATCCCATATTTCTATCTTTCAAACCATCACCGCCTTGCTGTTAGAAACTGAGATCACTTGTGAGCGTCATATTTTCTCCATTGGCATTTTTTCATGATAGCTAAGACTGCGAACATCATCCTTATCATTTCATCTGAGTTCTGGTTGCAAATATTATTGTCCTAACTTTTTGCGTCTAAATATCAACACAGAGTTATGTGAATAAAAGTTCTGTGTAAAAAAATGTGTCACCTAGTAACTATTCATTATTCATTAATGTACATTTTGGAAGGTACTTAAAGTTCAAAAAGAAGTCAATTATGCTCATGTATTTGCGCTGAATGCAGCTGCTCTTTTACAGATTCACCATGTTCCGTAAATTCTTGATATTTTACATGGCAGTTTCATGCACAGAACATAGCTGTCTTTTGTAAATCAGAAGATGAACTAATATTTTCTGGCTTGGACAATTGCAAAATCAGTACCTCAGCCTTCTGAATTATTTTTTTAAAATCTTTGCAGTAAAAAGACATCCTAAGAAATGTTCAGTTTTTCCGTTCCATCCTTGGGGTCCTGAGAATGACAGAAGACCAGGAGTTGTTTTATGGATGCCACACACAATTGAAGAGCTTGTTACAACAGCATCAGAACAGTTACAAATAAGTAGCGCGTCCTGTATTTTAACAGAAGATGGAGGTAAAATTCTCGATGTAGACATGATCGACAATGGTCAGAAGCTGTATTTGACTAGTGAAACACAATAAGCACGCAGTAGTTACTTTCACACTGCTTCATGTATAATAGCTACTTTTGATCGGTTTATAGTGAAAGTGCAATTTTGCTGCTTTCTAATTTCTATGTTATTCGGTAATTTCAATCGGTCTGAGCCTTATTCTTAAGCCTATAAGGCTATAAGTGAGTTTTCTTTTTGCTCTGCTAGTATATTGTGTGCTGGTGTCGCAATGACCTGAGTATTTTGTTCACATTTCATGTATAATCCCTCATTTCCCTTCCACACGCCCTATTCGCTCCCCTCCACTGCTATAATATGTCGAATGTCTTGGTGAGTATATCTCTGACTAGGGAGTATAAATAAACTAGGTTAAGTAACTCGAACACAGTGACTGGATCAGCTCTCACCTGTTCCGGAAATGATCAGAAACGAGGAAGTTTATAGGCTTGTTAAGGCGTAGTTATACTAATTTAGTGATCTTCTGGAATTGAGTGTGAAAAGTTATTCGGAAGAGGGTTGCTGTTCAGTGTATAAGAAGCCACAAACAGCTTTTTCTAAAAGATTCGACAAACAGTAGTTGGAGTGTCGCAAAGGCTCTACCAATGGCGAGGTAAGCAGGCGTCAGATGCACGCAGTCTTACACGGGCAACAAACAGTGGTACATTGTATCAGTAA
Organism: Spergularia bocconei; assembly: GCA_963457585.1. NCBI lineage: Eukaryota > Viridiplantae > Streptophyta > Magnoliopsida > Caryophyllales > Caryophyllaceae > Spergularia > Spergularia bocconei. The sequence goes on along the minus strand of OY734951.1, from coordinate 4,910,003 downwards.
AATAAACGTTGTTCATGGAGCAACAAAATTGTAAAGCTTGTGATGTTATAACTATCTTGTTATATGATATATCTACAGGGGAAAGAACTTCTGTCCTGTTAAAGTACAGGCTAGATATATACATAGATAGTCTGATCAGCACAAAAAAAGGTCATAAAATGCTGATAAGACCTTTAGTGACTGTTAGTTCACAGGACTTGGTTGGGTACGAGCCTGCGAATGACTATAATTCGGTACTGGTGCTGGTGGGGCGACATATCTACTTGGTCTAAGTTTCCTCTCTGGTTTTGAGAGTGCTACTCTTCTTCTGTCAATTATGTCCGAATCTTCGAGGACAAACGTCTTATGATCATTTGTCTGTCCGGCAATGATTATTAGCATCTTCCAAATGGTTATCACCACCTTCTGATTGCTGTAAGGGCCTGCTGAAGAAGCCGCGGTGAGTGGTGGCACGAAGCTGAGCAGCTGCAGGAAGAGCATTACGCAGACTGTTGGTCGGAGACTTTGCATCTGTCTGTCCTTTTGAGTGACCTGAGTTTAACTGTCTGTCTGACTGTTTTAAGAATGACAGATGAATAGAAACCTTAAAATGAAACAAATGTTTGGATTATATTTTTCAGTTCAGACCTCTTTACCCAAGACTGTAACTTATATATACATGTCAACTATGTTTATTTTATAAAACAAAGTAGTAATTCGATCCTAGTATATCCTGACCTGTTAATTATTGGACATTGTCCATTTCAGAAAACAGCCCCTGGTTTCCAAAATCCCTTTAGAACTAACTCCTTTCGGTTTAGTTAACTGGTTCTATCATCCTTGTATGTATTGATAATTTACGATTAGTACATGAGAACTGTTTGGTGATGCACAATATAGATAGAGCTAAAGGGGTATTATTGTTCCAACATCATGAGGTTTGGGGGCGAAAAACTCATTTTCTACATGTGTAACGGTAATGTATAGTGCATCACCTAACATTCCGCGATGTATATCATACGTTCATTGGTCTATCACTTGAGGGATGACAGCTGTTAGTAAACTTTGGTAAACAGTCAGTGCCACTTTAGATAAGAGCAGAAGTAATATAGTTAGAAATATGGGATTAAGGAAGTAAAGAATTCCAGCAAACCTAATTAGTTTTTCAAAACCATGTGATAGTATGAAGTTTTGGGTTAAGACATTAAGTAATGCAGGTTAGGAGGCCACTTGGTAGAGATTAAGAGTAAAATAAATTTAAAATGCCACTTACAAGGTAAAATGTAGATGTGTAGGTTGTTAGTTATCTACCTTAATCAACCATGATTAGGATAAAATATAGGAATTTCGAAGTCTTCGGTTGCATTGCAAATGGAACTTGCAAATTGAGAATTGTTGGGTCCAAGGCAACGGGCTCGTAGGAGTAGATTAACCAACCGGCTCAACTTATTAATGTGGGACAATACTTTGTGAACACACTTCCTCAACAAAAATGTTGTTTGGTTGACAAAAAGTTGTAGAATGGAGGAATTTGCACTTTTCGAAAACTCGTTATTCCTACGAATCGAAGAAAACTAATTACAGAACTTATGTAAGGAAACTTGCATTGCAAATAGAATCGTCATTTCGACTTTTCCCTTAGTTGTAACTTGGCAAGTCACTGATATATGTCTAGTAAATTAGCAAAATCAATATGACTAAAAAAAAAAAAAGAGTAGTTTTTAGCATATGTGAATTTCGAAGAGAAACTTTTATTTAACCGTTCGATGTTAATGTTCAAAATCCGAAGAAAACAATACCAAAACCCTAAACGGTTCTAACTTCTAACCCAAATGTGACCTGAATTTATGAGAAGAAAAAGTAACCAACCCACAACTATATCTTCGTTCCGAAACTTACAATACAAGTAATATTAATCTAATTTCATTCACCTAAATTAATAAAGACTGAAACATGTATTAGGATCCTCTAGAGTTGAAAATCAACTCTACCATATAGAGTTTGCCTAAAAAGGCAAGAATAAATTTTTTAACAATTCATTTGTGACCCTTAAAATTCTGTTTGTTTTGTCTTATTACTTGTTTTGGTAAACTCCACCAACTTTACATAAAAGAAACTCTAGAGGATCCTTTTAACTTTGAAGTAATCATAGTTATAAAAACTCAAATATTAAGTTGAACCGACATTTCACAATTCCAATTTTGACCTAGAAATTCGATTAGACCCCATCCAATACTAACTCGACCCGTAACGCCCAAAACCGTAGACTCTAGCTTAAACCCGATCGTATCACGAACTATAACCCGATTCCGATCCGAATAACCCGATTACCAGATCTAAACTAAACCTTAGACTCCACATAAAGGCGTGGCACTCAGCAAAGAAAAGAGAGGTCAGAGTCGTTACAGTTGAGTCGACCACACATAACATAACATAACAACATCAGCATATCAATCATACAAATCTCAGATGTTGATTTCTTCGTCTTAGTACTACTCACCCACTTCTTTCTTTCATTCATAATATTCACAAATCATATTATATAAATATCTAAACTTTATATTATATCATCATCATAGTCAACATTCATCAAAATCAGAAGAAAAAGAAGAAGCGTGATCAACAATGGGGGACGACACTTACAGCAGCACAACAACCACTAACAATAATGTCGAACGAGAAGATGGTGAAGAAGAAGAAGAGAAGAAGCGTGAGTATGAAGTTGAAGTAGAAGAAGAGAGTTTATACGCTGCTATTTCGGGTCTTATTATCCCGATCTTCTTCCCTGATCATAACAACAACACTTCTTCTTCTTCTTCTTCTTCAATCTTTAAGAGAACTAGAGTTTCTGTTCGAGACAACTTTCCGCGTATTCGTGACGCTTCTAGAAATTCTGGGCTTAAGTTACTTCGGTGGGCCCGTCAAGGGAGCCCGCTTCGCTTGCTCCTCCTCATCTCTGTATGTGTTCACTCTTTTAAACCTTTCTATCTTAATTTTTTTATTAGTGCGTTGTGGGAATTTCTACATTTCTAGGTGCGTATGCGTTACGTCTTGTATTGTGATTTGTGAAGTAGCAGTGAGTTGGTGCGATTTTTGTCGAAATTTACATTATTTGTTATTTTAAGTAGCTAAGGCTTGCGTATATCTGACCCCTTACCTCGCCATTGGCGGGTAGCTTGAGATACTGGGGTAATGTTGTTAGCTTTGAGATACTGGGGGTAATGTTGTTTCTGTTGTTCTATTGATTTATTGATCGTGGTTGCGTACATTCGACCCCCCTTAAGTCTTAACTTGTGAAAGACGGGAGCTTTTGAGACGCTGGGGTAATGTTGTTGTTGTTGTATTGATTGGTTCATTGATTGATTGGTCAAGGTTGGAGCGATGTGTGTACATAAAGTTAGTTGTGCTTGAGTAGAATTCAGGTATGTTATGTTGCATGCTAGTGATTTGGCATGATTTAGGGATTACTCAACTATTTATTCCTTTTTGTTTGTTTTGGAATGAATGGATTGCTTAAGACTAGACAGTCAGGGTGTTCATCCTATGTCATTTTTATGGGTTGTGAGTTAGTTCATTTGAGGGGTGTGAGGATTGGGGTAGAAGCGAGCAAGGACCGAGAAAATATATGTACAAACAAACAATGAAGGACTGGGAATGGTGAGAATGACCTCGTTTTCTAGACCATGAAAAATAATGAACCAAACAACCCCGTAATGCGTTGACTATAGCTTGGTGTAGTCCTTGTACATAAGGATGAGCATAAGATCACTTAAAGTTAGCCTTGAGTTTCACCGACCTCATGCAAGAACCAGTAGTGTAATTTAGCAGCAGAAAATTGGGGTAGCATTTTTGTGATACCAGTTTGTGATTTTGTTTTCGACAAAGTTTGTAATTGATTGTAATTGATCAAGCTGGTTGCTAATTTGAACCAGACTTTTGGTTGCCATCTTTGGACGAAGTGAACACAATATAATCAAACATAATTGTGGTAGGGGCTACCAAAATGTGTAGTTTTTCTTTCATAGCATGAGGATTGTGATTCAATCAAAGCCATTTGGAATAATCAGTGCATAAATGTCAATTGGTGCTTTATGATAGCTTCCCACGCTGGTGGCATAAGCCTGAAGCACAAACTAACACTGTCCACTGGCTGCTTCCTGCACTGCGCACAGTCCCCACAATCTTTTTCACGTTCTTAGATTCGAGAAAGATCTTTTTTTTTTTTTGATTTATCTATCTCCTGAAAAATGGATTTAGTGAGGTTCGTTCTGCCCACGTATGACACTGGTATAGCAGTCCTCCCTTGTACATGTGAAGGAACTTATCTGAGATTGCTTGTATTATATGGATGAATTTTTTTTATCCAAGAAAGGACCGAAAAGTACTTTGGATAGTTCCTGTCTAAATCCATAAGACTGTACCAAAATTTCAAATTTACATCCTCTGATCCTCCCACCTTTGAAGAATATACTGTAGAAGTAGCATTCCTTTTTCAAGGGGAGAAAAAAACTCTAAAATCCAAATTCTTAATATGCTACTCCTTGCAGAGTTAAGAAAAAACTATCCAAATTCTGTAGAAGCTCAGAGATACAAATGATATCCAAGTAAATCAAGAGGACAACATTGTCCGAACCCAAATTTGTGTTAGATATACTGTAAGGCAATCGGAGATTCAGTATCTCTACTTGTCTCCAGACCTGCTTAGCAATCAACAGTGATTAAAAGTCCTATTATTTCTAAAGTCTTTTTCTGCACATTTGTAGAATTGTGACCTTTTGCATAGACAAAGAGAGGGGAGCTGTGGTCCTTACATAATAAGTCTTTTAATTTCCATTGTACTAACCTACCGTTTTTCAAGCTTCCTGTCTTGGACTATGAGCTAGAAAGTCAAGTTATTCATGTGTGACAATTACATGAATAAGACACCATTTTACTATGGGTGTGGAGGTCGGTAGCGCCAGCAGCATACCAATTACCTAATCCTCGTAACATTTATAATGCTTTGAGAGTTTAAGTACTTTCATTCATTTTTAAAAAGAACAAAACTTCTCTTTTGCCCTCCTGCTGTCAACAATCTTTCTTCCTATGTCCACTAATGGAAATTTATTATTGGAGGTGGTCTACTTGTAGAAAAGTTTAATGCAGCCTTAGTGGAAACTGTCCATGAATTGGCTGTGTAGTTGTTTGGTGTGACTGTAGTTGTACTATGTCTCCTCCCCTTGCATACGGCTAACCGCTAACACACACTGTGAATTGGATTACTACCAGGTCGTGCCGTCAAGGTCACTATATTATTGTTGTAACTGTGTCCATTTTATAAAATATAGCTTTGCTTTGCTTATCATGATTTCCCCTTCTTCTCCACTTGCAGGTTGGCACAATTACCCTTCTGACCTTAACTGGAATTCTAGTCTTTCTGCTGTTCTTGGCAGCAGCGACTACCAATGCTGTCATCCTATCCCTTTTCATGTCTTTGGCAGCTGCTGGTGGCTTCTTGGCTATATTCTTTGCTTGTGTAGCGGCAATATACATTGGGGCATTATCAGTTGCGGTTTTCGTAATTTCATCTGCCACAGTATCAGGAATCATTGCCGTTGCGATTGTTACAGGTAATGTTCTTGATTATCCCCTCATTAGTCTTTAGAATTGGTGATGTATCTGTTAAGCTACTTCATATTGTTTGGTCATTGTATGCTTGTCTAGTATCTTCCAGCTTTTACGTCACAGTGAACAGCTTTAAGGCTTCGTGCCTGAAATTTTAATGAATGTAACAAACTTGTCTTTCACCTTGATAACCTTAAACCTCAAATATCTATGCTGAAGCCTTTTTATCCCCTCATCCCTCCTCCCTTCACAAGTGTAGGCGTGTAGCTAGGCCTAGCTACATAGCTTGTAGACAAATTCTAGAGAAACTGCATGCACATACTCTTCAAGTCTTCAGTTAAACGCAATAAATTAGGTGATGGTAGTAGCGTACTATTACCCGCTCTGTGAAGTGAATTTTTAATGTTATTTTTCAAATGTATTTTATTGCACGTGTGTTTAATGTTTTGTTACTGCTGATACTCGTAAGATGTAATATCTCCGTTGGAACTTTGCCTCTGATCAGGATTTTGAGTTTATTGAATTAGAATCAGTGACCTGCATTGTTTTTTTTTTCTTTTAGAGGCACTGGGTAATTTTCTTTGTTTGTTTGTTTTTCTAGCCTTCGATTTCACTATTGAATGAGAATCAGTGACCTGCTTCTGTGTTTCCTTTCTTCTTGCCCCTCTTCTTTCCGTCTTACTTTGTTTAGCTCAGTCTCATCACACGCCTATGTTTCCTCTCCCCTGTTTCGACCTCTTTGTTTTTATGTCTAAATTTATTTAACCTTCTTTGTTTTGCTGTGCAGCATATTTGTCTCTCCTCCCAACCCCCCCCCCCCTTCTATGGAGCGAAGGCTTTTTCATTGTAGTAGTGCTTTGCATATATTGACCTTTCATGATTTAGTTACTGACCTTTTGCTTTTGGGACTATGTCTCTAGGTTGGATTGGATTCTTCTGGATTCTATGGGCTACAGTTAGGAAAAGTGTTGGTATTGCTAAGCACTCAGCCACTGTCACAGGGTCAGCGCTTTCAGCATATACATCAGCTTGGCATTCACATCGGCAACACCACGACTGAAGTATAATCAAATATAAGGAAACCTACGTGTGTTGTTTGTGCATAATGTTGAAATAATGTTGTATGTATCTCTCTGTTCCGTAGGCGATCTGGTTCACAACTACCACTTCATGGGAAATATCAGCAACAATGGCACTATTATAGGTTCTGATGTTTGTATATTTCTAAACAGCTGTTGTTGAAGATTTTGAGTTATGCATAAGCTATATGTGAATGCGATTGTAAAAAACGGTGTAGACCCGTTTCTACGACTGGATCATTATAGATGAGAATTTCTTTTTTCTTACTTCAGCTGTGATACATCGTAGTTGTATGAGCAGCACATCTCCGAGTAGGAATGGTAAACGCTGCATAATGCAAGGTTTTGCACATATAGAACAAGTTACTATAAGTGCAACTCCCTCCGCTGTTTTGGGTATTATCATCTCTCATCTCTGAGCTGCTATTTGAACTATTTTATAAGATGATCTTTTGAAAATATTTACATGTGCAGAACTTCTATCTACTTTATCTGCAATTCTACATATAATTTCACAACGGTAAAGGGAGTTTTACTACATATGGATTGCTCGGCAGGTGTAGCTGCTGCGTAGTGTTTTCTTGCTGTCCTAGATGTTAGTTACCGTGTTCTTGTTCTCCTGTTCGGCTTCTCTGTACTTCCAAACATCTCCATGAACCACCTATCATGCTTGTCAGTGATGAAATATTTCCCAATAACAAAGCCGATAGCAAAGCCGCTTGCACATCCCAATGATCTGATGATCCAGTCAATCACATCAGAATCCTGATCACTATCGTCATCTGTCAGTGGCACTGATGGCGGTGGACTGTCCTCAATATCACAAGGTTTTGACAGCGGAACTCCGCACATTTCTAAGTTGCCAGCAAAAGAGCTGTTGTCGAAAGTGTTGAACTGTCTTCCTGTGGGTATTAGACCCCTAAGACGATTTTGGGATACGTTGAAGACTTCAAGAGAAGTCAGCTGCGTCAGTTGCTGTGGAATCTCTCCTGAAAGCCTGTTACAAGACAAATCCAGCGACTGAAGATCGTTTATATTGGACAATGATGCTGGCATTCTGCCCTGAAGATTGTTGTAGGATAAGTTAAGGGCTTGGAGGCCAGTGAGGTCTCCTACTGAATCAGGGATCGTTCCTGTCAGACTGTTGCTTGAGAAATCAACAAGTCTGAACACGTCCAATATTTTCGGATACAGCATGGTGCTACCTTTGATGGTTATGGTGACACTGTAATTGTACTCCAGAGGAGGATACAGATAGTTGTCCGTAATATTGAACCTTACAGTGTATCTGAGCTTCGCCTGAGCAGGGTGGTCATCATTTTCGGCTTTCATGCCATCCCAATCTCGGAAGTAACCAGATGGCAGGTTGCCTGTGTAGAAGTTGCTAGAGAGGTCAATGATACGCAAGCGAGGGAAACCAGTACCTGGATCTGATATCGTGCCACTGAAGTTATTCTGCCGTAAAATGAGAACCTGCAATCTTGGGAGACTTCCTAACCATGAAGGAAATGTGTCAGATACGCGATTGGCTCCAATGTCAAGCACCTCAAGCCTCTGACAGTTAGCCAATGATCTCGGAATGCTACCCTCCAGCTTGTTCTGGCTCAAGTTGATCATCTTCAGTTTGCAGGATTTCCTGTAAGTTTGAGGAATTTCGCCTTCAAAATTATTGCCTTCCAGATTCAGAATTGCCATAGCATCACTAAGCTGGTGCCCAATACAGCTAGGGATCTTGCCAGTCATGTTGTTGAATGACAAATCAAGAATATAGAGTGACCTGGCATTACAGATTCGCTCAGGAATTGTTCCAGACAATTGATTACCGCTTGCATAGTAAGCAAACATGGTATCAGTAGGATTGGGAAGTTGCCCTGTAAGCTTATTAGTGGCAAGGTTTAACAGCTTCATATGCGGCCATGGGAGGACATGTAGTGGAATCTCAAAGTCCGTCTGAATGTTCCCTTCAAGTTTATTTGCTCTGAGGGATAGAACGTTGAGCTCAGTCAGATTCCACAGAATTTTCGGGATATTTGTCAGGTTGCAAGCACTAAGATCCAAGGATTCAAGCTTAGTAGATGAGTTTAGGCCTATGCTAGAAGGAAATGTCAAGTTCAAGCTATGTAATGTTAAGACTTTCAGCTGTTTGAACGTGAGAAACATGCTGAAGTTGCCAAACAAGCCGCTGTTGCCTGTCAAATACAATGCACGAAGATTGTGAAGACGAGAAATCCCTCGTGATATTGGACCTTGCAATTGATTTACCCCTAGATGCAGGTACTTCAGTTCACTGAAGTTACCAAACCAGTGAGGAATCAGACCTGTGAGCTGATTTTCCGACAGATCAAGGGTTGTCAGTTGGGTCAGGTTAGCAAGAAACGAAGGCAAATTGCCCGCAGTGGAGCATGTTCTACGTAGGCGGAGATCAGTCAGGAGGTTGAGCCTGAAAAACCAAGGGATCAGGCTTTGGTAATTCAGGTTGATATTTGACAGGTCTAAGCTCTGAAGAAGGGTCAGATTTGTGACTGTATCAGGAAGGCCTGTAAAATCATTACGGCCAAGCTGCAGACTGGTAAGGCGTGTCAGGTTACCGAGTGTTAAAGGAATCGGACCTGAGAAATGACAATTGGATAAAGCTAACACCTCCAATGACCCTAGTTTTCCTATAGAGTATGGCAACATACCGGAAAATGCTGTGTAGTATAAGTCTAGCACTCTAAGTGGACTGTTGTGCTGAAACTCCGGAAACTGTCCCTCCAAATCCTCATTGCTACGTAAATTAACCACCTCGAGTCTTGGTAATAGGAAAAAACTTGCTGGGAATTCACCATACAGATCACTCAGTTCAAATGACACCCTTTCTAGAGAAGTCAGGTTGCTCAAGGACTCGGGCACAGTGGAAGATATATCGACAAAGCTAAGATGAAGTTGCCTCAAATGAGCTAAGTTGCGAACCAACTTATCTAGGCCAGGGTCATAAAGTTTCAGAGAATGATACTCATCTTCAACAGTTTGGGAAAGGTCAAGGACAGAGAGCTTGGACAATGTTGAAATTTCGACAGGAATCTGTCCGGAAAATGCAGAATAAGAGAGGTTAAGAGTTGTCAGCTCAGAAAGACGGCCAATGGAAGAAGGGATTTCGGAAAAATTGAAGTGATTGTTTCCAAGGCTAAGCTTCTGTAAGCGTTTAAGGCTGAAAAGGGTGCTGTTTGAAGGGAAGAACCCGTATAAACAGCTGTTAGACAGGTTGAGTTCAACGACATGGCCTTTCGAGTTATTACAGACAACACCTTCCCATGTGCAGTGATTCAGACCTTCAGCTTCTCCAGCAAGCCTCCATGATTTCATCTTTGGATAAGATACAGCAGGATCTGCTGCCTGAGAGCAGTCTTCTTGGAAACTTTGCTTGAAATGTAACAATGCTAATCTCTCTCGAATATTGTGGTTTTTCCTGTCAAATTCTATGGATACAACAGTCTGACTGATTAAAATGAGGGATGTTATCAGAAGAAACAAGCCCTTATATGACATCAACAAAAACCCCATTTTACAAAACACTGTATACAAATGGTTTAGTGATTCTGAATGAGAATGAAACGTAACAAAAATCGATTTATAGTGACGGAGAACGATTTCATGCAGTCTAATGATTGATCTTCTACTGTCACAGATGTTTCAGAGGTGTCTTTTTCCATTGGATCCTCTTTTTACTTAGTCAAAAACATGCTTAGAAGAAATGCAATGAGCTAGAACTGCTCCATGGACTTAATCGTCGAGCGAATCTCTGTCGTCCACGACGATGAACGTGAAGCCTAGGTCATGGACTTGGTCATAGACTTTATCAGAGGGCATCAGATGAGCAACCTGTGGCTGTATATATATTCTCAGGATTCTTATAAGAGCTACGTATATTAATTGTACGAGGTGACATGTATAAGAGAATAATGAACATATTGTAATTGTAGTAGGGAATAATATTGTTAGGAATAAATATTCAATTTATGTAAACGATATTATTCCTATACTATTTTAGCTTAGGGTTTATATTAGAGTTCACACTATTGTAACCTATATAAACACCTACTATTCATCAATAATAATAAGTTAGTTTACTGTGTGAAATTTTATTATTTTACAACATGTTTCGAACGCTTATTTGATAACTGCTTTTGTGCTTGTTTGGTTGGCACATGGATTGAAACATAGTTACAATAAAGTGTTTGATTTGATAGCCACATATTTCAGGTGTGATTTCATTAGTGTAGGAGTCTTTCTCGTGGGAATGTAACGAGATCCCGTCTAAATGGTTTTTTGAGCCACTTTGAGATATAATGGAATAAAACAAAAGGACTGTTTGTGCTTCTTGTGCTGTGTAATACAAAGTAGTAGTCAGTTGTTGCGATTATCCAAGCAATTTTCATTTTGTGTACAGTTTTTGGAGTGATTTTGGATGTAATGAAATAAAGCAAAATGACTCAAAAAAGTGTTTGTGCTTCTTATATTGTGAAGTAGCAGTCAATCGCTACGACTATCCAATCAATTTTTGAAATATTATATTTTTTTGGAAAGATTTATGGAATGCTAACACGTGATTGGTGGGTACATGAAATGGGATATAAAAGTAGGACGTGTGATCCGCACTGACGCACTGTTATGTTTCAGTAGGGGTAAGACCTGAGTATAACCGACCCCGCTTACCCCACCTTATGCCGGTAGCCTTTAAGGCGTTGAGTTAAAAACGTTGTTGAAATTTCTGAAGACAAACCATACTATTATCTAGGAGTCTAGGACTAATGTAATACATGCATTCTCTCTTGCTATTGAAATTATAACACGTGGGAAGTTTTTAAACCTATGTTTCATTAATGATCTAGAGTCTAGACTAACAAATTCATATATTCTCTGTTTTTTTCGTGTCAACTAATCGACCACTTAGTGAACTTCTTCGCAAATACCGAACTGTCCTTGTCAGCTAGTCCTCCCAATATACCACGAAATGCAGTACCATTCAAGAAAACTACAGTTGTGATATGATGAAAGTTTGAAAGCAACCTGCAGATTTTTCAGCACTGCAGTTTCTTATGTGCTGATTTTTAAGGACATTTGTTCGGTTATAATTTGTCCCCCAAATTCCCTGGAAATGGACAACCTCATTACCTACTCATTGTACCAACTTCTTCCTCCGCTCGATTTCGCAATTGCAGCTGACATTTCTCAATTCACTATTAACACATTTCATTATATTTTGTTCGAACTGAACATAAATCATATATTGCGCCGAGGTGAAATCGAGAAATACTCCGTAAAAAAACAATTTAGTTTTCAAAAAACTTTAATTACACTAGATATGGTTTATTCCGGCCTCTCTATTTCCAGCCCCTCTCCTGTTCAGAACTTGGGCTATATGTTTGGTACAACAAGAGGCGACAAATGAACCCTAGAGTTTATATTATTGGAACAAATCGTACATCAGAATCCAGTAACCCTTCAATACATTCAGTCAAAAGCCGATTGAACATAAGGATTATGCATTTAATCAACAAGGTATGCAACCAACATTAGACACGAAGATAGCCGCACAACCTGGCCTACTCCTTGGACTTTGAATCACCAGCAGTAACCGCAGGCTCATCTTTCTTGGGGTCTGAAGTAGCAGTAATCGCAGGCTCATCTTTCTCGGGGTTTGAAGTAGCAGCCTTCATCGTGTTGTAGAACTCCTCTGGTAGTGGACCTGGCCGATGCAGTGGGATATGCTTTGGGACTGGGGCATCATTTTCAATGACTTCACACTCATAGTCCTCTGGGACATCCCATGGCTGCCATTCTGCAAAATAAACCAGTGATGACAGTGCTTAGTATGAGCATTATCATATTGTGCACAACAAAGAAACTGGATGTGGAAGACCAATGTAGACCAGCACCAAACTGTACTAGACAAGAGTCAACAGACGTAGATACAGCATGATGCATAAACGAGTACTTGAAACATGTTGAGTGTTGACACAGCCAAAACTTTAATTAAATCTGTAAATGACCTGCAATGACATACCACTCCCATCACTTCAACAACATATTTTTTTTTGGGGCAGACCTTAAACTAAACAATAACGCATACGTACATATCCCATCACTACTCAGATGTCAAAAACAGAAACTCACAGCTTCCTGGAAAGAGAGATGAGAACTACAAGTCTTCCCATTATGCACTCTACACATCCCTTTTTCTATAGACTGTAACCCCACATGGTATACAAGAATACAGTAATGGAACTTGTCTTTCTACTTCCTTCTCCTTTCCCCTAAGTCAGTAATACCAAATATGTTGTTTCTACGTGACTTCCAGGCAGAGTAATGGCAGAGTAACGTTTAGAATGACTAGTGCCTACGGGTGCAAATGGCAAAGTACAACCATTTAACTGGGACATGGCCATAGGGGCCCCTTAGATGTCTTTACTATTGACAGGATTGCTAATAGGAAGCGTGAAATTATGATAACACATGATTTGATGAACTGAGAGGGCCTCTACTCCAGCAAGGTGAATCACCAGCCTATTTAGCCAGCCTAGTAATGGAGAGGACTCTATCCAGCATTTCATCCTTGATTTCAACGCTAGCTGGTGACTTAAATGTTACCTTAGATGTGCAATTGTTTAGGTATAATTACCAAGAAAAATCACTCCACTCAGTGGCGGATCTTAGGTGTCGTGGGCCGGGGCCTGGCCCCCCTCGATTTTGAAATATTAGTTTTTGATTGCATATAAGTATCAAAGAAATTGCTTTGGCTTAGTGGTTTGGCCCCCATTGAATTTCTTGTTCATGACCAAGAGGTCTTAGGTTCAAAACCTGGCCCCCTTCTTTTTTGACCCAAGTTCCGCCACTGACGTCTCCACTGATGACTTTGAATCATTTTCAGTCAAAGATATGATAAGGCACACTTATAAAAGCGTGTACAACAATTAAACGATTAATCATCCTCTTTATTAATTTTTGTTTGAACTTCTGCCCGCTCTTTCTGTTTCCTAGAGCACATGTGACAGGCAAGTACAGAAGGGAACACTTTTGGAAGATTACAGACCTGAAAAGACAATGGTAGCTCCTAAATAATAGGTATATATCACAAGTCATAAGGTGAAGCCTCATTTCTGCCCATTTGACTTCTCAACATCAATGTCTATTCTCAACAACTATGATTTCACCGTGGTACTTTCGACTCTTGGCGTGCTAAGCTAATTTATTGACACTCATCTTGAAATCATTTCTTTCTGCTCAGGATCACTAAAAAGCGTCAGTAACTAAACCCACTCCAAACCACAGGATTAGAATTACATCCTTCAGATTTCAGACACCCATTTGGGGTATGACATCATTTAAAGTAAGTTCCTTGATATTCCACGTAAAGTTTTCTTCTTTGAAATTGGAGGTCTTCTGTCAAAACTACCAGAAGCAATATACTAATGTTACTTAAAACCCCAGTTCCAGTGTGCTTAAGTCTAAAAAGTTTCCTACTTGCCTGACTTACAAAGAAATTGTTACTGTAATTATGTGCAGTTATAGCGCTCACGGAACATATACGCATTTAATGGATATACAACTTGGAGAGAAAGAGAGGGGACGAAGAAATAGAGTGAAGGGAGGGGAGCAGGGGAAGAGCTCCTCATTATAATAGTCATGAAGAAGAAGAGAAAAAGAGGAATAAAAAGCGAAAATTCACCGAGGTAAGACTTGTTTCAGATCTCTGCAGGTCTAGGAGGATTTAGTAAATGAAGGATGAACGGAAATGGATATTCGAGGTTTTTTTTCTAACGTTTCCTACTCCAAACAAATTGTTACCCAAATAAAGGTTATAACCTCCCCTCCCCTTCCTTCTGTTTCAGGATCAAATTAAGGCAATTCCATGAAGCATGCAATGCAAAAGATGATATAGCATTGTACTAGACTGAGCTGGCACCCAAAAAGTTACGTCTTCTACAAGTTAAGATCATATTTCCTTAGTTTTCAAAATGGTAAATCTCACAATCTCACTTCGCCAAGAAGTTACAATAGAATAAATCAAATATTTTAAGAACAAACACCACTCCGATAGATGATACAATAGGACCAATAAGCCTTTGGATCATAAAGCTAGTTAAGACTTTCAGAGAATAAAAGCTTCCACTAGGAATTAGATCGCATCAAAAATTTGATATCCAAAAAGGGGTTCTAATGATCTAATCCACTTCACCAACTGCGCCCTTGAGAGTTTACTCAAGAAAGAAAATTTGGTAGGTTAAGATAGCTTAAACCTAAGAACCTAACGAGGAGAAACTCAGAAGCTGCCAACTTCTCACAATTACGCCATTGATGAGAGTTTGGTGATTAAAGAGGCTATATTTCACCCAAGGAGAGGCGAAGTGGGGTACCCACGTGATAGAGACTTTAGGGATCAAGAGGCGGACAAATATACTCGTGACAATCGAGCAGCCATTGGCTGTAATCTGAAAACTACAGAATGCTCATGCCATTCCAGCAGCCATGGGTTCATTCCCTACCATGTTCTCCCCAGATCTAACTTCTCATTGCTTTTGTATGGCAGTTCTAGATGACTATTCATGCTAGCCGACCCCAAATCATTTTAAGACTAAAGCTTTACTTTTGTTGTTGGTTGGCTGGAGTGTGTAAAAAGCACTGAACTTCAGTGCCAAAATTGCAATTTTTCTAAAAGGTAGCTAGGACAGGCCCTCCTTTAACAATGCCCAGTTTTACACAAGGGCTTATTAATCATTTCCAACCCTGTACAGCTAAACCTAATAGACCCCAGAAGCCATTGCCTAAGACAAACTTTTGATTTGCAAAAAAACTCTAGTAGGGTTGGCTGGAGTGTATATATATCACTGAACGTATGTGCAAAAACTGCCAAGGTTTCCAAAAGGTAGCTAAGAGAGGGCCTCCCTCCACAAATGCCCAGTCTCACTAGGCACCATTAGTCATAATCAAACCTATAAAGCTAAACCTAATAGATCCCACCAAGTGGAACTCCAACTACCACCAGAAATTGCATTAGAGAGGCGTCGGAGTTGCACACATATGAATCGCCTCTTGCTATTCCTGACCAAATGCATAATATGCATCAAACACCACTTCTCCCACTCTAAATTCATAAACCCATTTCGAGAGTGACAACAGGTAAACCTTTGATACCACTCAGGTCAAAACACGAATATGCCCAAATGCAAGCAACCTTACACCTAATTATACACAATCAACATTACCCTATCCACTCCTCCCCAGTCCCCCCACCTGCCACCTTATGTTGGGCATTTCCAAGGTAGGGTACGATGCAGTCTGTTAGACACATAATGTGAAATGTAGTGCCACTCCACTTCACAAAACTCGCAAGTAAGAAGCGACTACAATGTCAGCGCAAACCCTAAATTCCAAATGTAGTTGCCAATCCTTAACGACACCTTAACACGACACAAACCCGATTACCTATCCCAACACAATTCACCCTAATTCTTTCAAATTTAACCTTCCAAGTCAATACAATCTCATAACATTTCGACAACAAACACGAACACACACAACCCACCAATCAAAATCCCCACCTCCTACACACAATCAGACAAAAACCCAATTCCCCTAATTTCCCAAAACACCCAAACATCCCCACCCACATTACCAATTCCAAAAATTAAATCAAAATCAATAAAAATAAACAAAAGGGGCAATCAACATCAGATAAATGGAGATTAATTAAGATTGAAAAACAAACCATTCAAGTGACCAATGAGTTTGAGCTCATCTTGAGCTTCTTCAATAAGCTCTTCAACCTGGCCGCAACCGAGGCGCTTCTCAATAGTCTCCCAATCAGGCTCCTCTTGGCAGACATTGAGGCGGTGTCGGGTGAAGCTTTCGACAGCTTTACGATAACCCTCGTCTTCTGGTACAGATTGGATCTCTTTGAGGGTTTTGGAGTAAAGTGAGATCAGGACTTCCCTTGCATTTGGTACCACTTCTAATCCCACGATCCCTGTTGTTTCCTTCACTTTCGCCATTAATGGCCGCGCCAACCTCCTTAAAAACATCTTCTTTTGATTGATTTGTGTGATGGGTTTTTCAGTGGTGGCAGATTTCAACGGCTGAGGAAGGGAGGAGAGAGAGAGGTGTGTTGAGTAAGTCACAGTATCTGGTGGATGGTCTTGTTATATAAGAGGGGGGTGGGTTCGGGTTTTTGTCGAGTAAGGCTATTTGGATATGTTATACGAGTGCGCGGAATACGTGCAATATTAGAGAACGATTATTGTCATTCCACGAAAATTTTCTAGCACTCCTATTGGCTAGGACTAGGCTACTCACATTTATTTATGTCAAGCGGGAAATGGTTTTAGGGTTTTAGCGTGCAAGGGAGCTTTGGACTTGGTGGAGTGCTAACAGCATTGGAGTACTAAACAAGTATGAGTGATATTTTGGTTAATTTGGTAGTTGTTGAGTACGGACAACGGAGTACTTTGGCAAAAACGAGAAATGTTGATCGGCATGCCTTACCAATAGCGCTAATGTAATATTGGATGGAAATCGAATGCAGGTCTAGATATGGGGAAAAAAAACCTCATTGTAACTTATTGGGTTTGTTGACATGAGTGCGGTAACTATTGTTCGTGGATCTTGCCCATATTATAGTTTGAGAGGTGAAGTATGGTATGATTGGTATCCTAGTAAAGGTGTAACCTTGGTTTCTCGAGGGCATTTCAAATGTAAGTCATGCGAGGTCTTATTTGATCTTCTGAGGAAGTCCTTAACATGTGGAGTAGTAACTCCATGACGTACATATCAACTTTCTCGTATTTTTTCAATATGGGACACTATTCGTGCATCAAGTAAAAACTACAAACACATATTACTTAATACTTCCTAGCCAAATATTCTTTCTAATTTTTGAGACGAATATATTCTTCACATATTGATAACAAGAACACTTTTTTCATTGACACCGAATATATATTTTACCAAGTTATCAAACTATGGTGATACGAAAAAATCGAAAACACATTAGAATTATCGGTGACACAGTTTGACGACCGTCTTCGCAATCGCACACGAAAAATTATGTACAGTACTACAATTGAACCCAAAGAGTACCCATAGACTGAATCACAGAACCATTAGTCATTTACCAAATCTTCTTTTTTAATTATTATTTACAGAGTCAACCGCCGCTACCACCACCACCGCCGTCACAACCACCATTACCGGCGGCGATTGTACTTTCCTCTCCAAACCATAGAAAAATTACCCCCAAAATGCAGACAATTAAAACCCTAGACACTACCGAGAATTCAATTCATATTCCGAAAAAACGCCATTGTCATTCCGAAGAAGAAGTCGATTGAGCTCACTCCCAAATTCCGCCGTTGGCTTCACCACTGGACCGCCCACACCCGTCTCTCCTTCCACTGTTCTAATCCCGCCGAACCGCAAAGTTTCCTCTCCACTGCCGAACACATAGCTTCTTCTCGACGCTACTCGCGGTTTGGGACGATAAGGTGATCCGACTTTGCTCACATTTCTTTTTTTTTTTTGAATGCGACTTTTCTCACATTTCTTGTATAACTTGATACCAATAATTTGCGTAACATTCAGTTTATTGTTCCTATTTCCCCTCTGTTTTGTTAGTTTGTATGTTCTAAGATCTCAACCACGAGGTCTCCCCGCATTAATTTTGGTTAATGATAACGCCACGCCACGATATAAATCAACTGATCCACGCTCTTTTGTGCCTTACAAATCATACACCCGCGTTGGTCTATATATGACTTGCCAGGCACAAAAGTGCGTGGATTAGTTAACTCATGCATGTTATGGATTTATGCCTACCCTTACTCTTACTGCTTTGTTCCTTTGATGCAAGAAACTTATAAGCAAGAGTAAACGTATCTTACAAGCTTTAGGGTTATATATTACTTATGTTATTATAACATAACATGATTGTTATGAATCCTGCAACTTTTGATTTGATTACATTTATAATACACTGTTTATAATGCATACTGAACTTCAAAATTGCTGCGTTAACTTGAATCGTATAGACGATGTGTGAACTTACATAGTTGAATTTTGTCTCTGCATGAAACTGATGCCTGACAGTCAGAAATCCTGAAATGCCCTGAAAATCTTGGAATTTCCAATTTTCAGGCAAAGACAAAGATGATAAAAGTTCAGCTGAAAAACATCCGTAAAAACAATTGACAGTTTGCTATTAATAAGATGCTGCTGCAGAAGGAGCATGGTCTTGAGTTAGGGAGTCATCTCATCCCTGATTCTTCGTCCTCCCGATGTCTGAGACCCTGGCTCGCCCTTACCTAAACAAAGATTTCCACAAGACAGCTTTTCACTTACACCTGATTTTTCGTCCTCTTGATGTCTTGGGCCCTGGCTCGGCCTTACCTAAATAAAGATTTCCACAAGAAAGCTTTTCAATGTGGCCACCCTTGCTAGATATCTTCACGTACTTCCCTGAGAACACAATTCGACAGTCAGCAGAACCTGTCGGAAACTTCAGCATCTGTTCACAGAACTCAGTTTCCTTGCACATTTGCAACGCTTTTTGATGTTCTCCTTTCGCAAAAACTTCAATATGAAGCAACTCGAGACTTTTAGCATTAGTTAACATGTACTTGCTCAACACCAACGGTTCATCATCTTCATCATTCAACTCCAGTTGAAGTATCGCAATGGTCTTGACCTTGGTCAGCAAACAATCAGCAGGTCTTATAACATCTGTGTTTCCAGTAAACTTACTCCCGGGTGCCTTCCAGTAAGTAAGTGTGACAGATTCGACATTAGGACAGCACTGGAGAAATCTCATTAAGTTCTGGCAGGAAGATAGTGACAACAAGAGAGCCCTGATATTCCTCAATTTTTGCAACACTGGTAGACCAACCTCCTCTAAATGCGTAAGATCATGGTTCGAAAAGTGAAGTACATCAAGTTCATTTACGCTTGAGATGCTCTGAAGAACATGATGCAGGGTTTGATGTCGAGTTTTGAAGCTCGATGTATTGATCCATCCGAATTGCAGCATTGCTCTAGATAATTTTTTCGGGATCGTAGCAAAAGTATAGGCTGCATAGCTGCCGTCACTTATTTCAATGCTTTTAAGATTTGGTGCATCAATCGTGACGGTGTTGAGCACATAGGGTGTCAAAATCAATATATATAATCGATTTAACTTTGTCGAAACTATAGAAACACTACGTTCTGTGTCACTGACATGTTTTTCCGTGATCCCGTCCTCTGTCACACGAAGTTCCGATAACAAAGGGCAAGACTTCAACAACTTGGGCAATAACTCTAGTTGTTGATCATCCTTGAGGATTAAGCAGATGAAAAGATTCGTCAAATTAGGAAGACAAGTATCCTCGGGAAGTCGATACTTGAACCCGGGTCCAAGATGCAGCTCAACAAGTGATCGACAGAGGAATGTACTAGGCGGTAATGCCAATGGTAATGGAGAAGGCGGCCTTGGGGAGTTGATTATATATATTGGTGGTAGTGCTTTAGCTTGTCCGCCACTCAACACGAGTCTTCTCACACTTCGACTACGAAAAAGAGAGATCCATACATCTAAGAAATAACCACAACTTGTAATACATGAGCCCGGGATATTTTGAAGCGATACCAGGTCGAGGGCGGGTGAGGCTAGTTTGAAGATGATGTTGTTTACGACTGCAAAGAAGTCATCACCGTAGTTCTGGGATAATCTTAAGGACGGCAACTGAGTCCAAAGGGTCCGCCATCTCTTCGACAGAGCACTTGTGGAAACCGCGGTGTTGATTGGGAGTAGCGAAAGAATAATTGCTAGAATCGCTTCTGGAAGAGAGCTTAATCTGTCGTCGTTGGCATCGATTCTCCTCCTCTTTTCGATTCTCCTCCTCCTCGCAACATTGCCTTGTTTGTCGTGATGATCCATCGACTCTACACGGAATTCCTTGTTAATATGATCTGTATCAAAGATCTACCTGCTACAATTTGTACTAGTTGTACGTTCTATCGATCGATATATATAAGCAATACAATGAAACTTTCTAATTCCTAATTAATCATGGAACAATATAAGGCCAATGCACAATACTTTCCTAATAACTAACAACTAGCTAGAAGTACGACGTGGCCACTATACTTCCCTTATCACATCAGATCAGTTCGTTGAAATAATGGTTGGTCCATTATTGATACTAATTCGTTGAAATTTAATCAACTTTCAACTAATTCAGATCAGATCAGTTCAGTTCAGAGTCATTCAAATCAGATCAGGAGCAATCAAATCAGTTTAATCCTATCGAAAAAAGCCTAAGCCAGTAAGTCCAGTAAATAAAATTTGACTTTTATTTACCCAAGTCAACAAAAACCAGCCAAAATGTACGTTCCTTGTATTCCCGCCAAATATGCTGTTTGCCTATTATTCCCGCCAAATGGCCCTCTAATCTTCTTTTAATTCATTCTTCATTGTATATTTGTATTCGGATATTCAAGTGAAAGAAACCCAATCAAAATCTCAAAAATCTTCTTCTTCACGCTAACACGATGAACAATTCCACAGGCAAACGTGACCGATTGAGCTCACTCCCGGACGTTCTCCTGGCCGACATCCTCTCTAGACTCTAGAATCGACCTCGAAACAGCGGCCGCAACCTCCGTCTTATCCCGCCGCTGGCGCCACCTCTGGACCCAAGTCGACCACCTTGACTTCGTCTCTCCACACTGGCCCACCGTGGTCAAATATCACAACTTCGTCAAATTCTCCACCACCGTTGACCACATCCTATCCCAGCTCACCTCGCCCAAGATCCGAACTTTCCGGGTTGACCCGCTTCGCCCTTCACCCGGCCAAGAATCAAACAGTTGTTCCTCTTATTTGGAGTCTTGGGTTTCACAGCTTTGCGGCCGAAAGGCTGAGGAGATCAAGGTAAGCGTTGATAACATAGACAATAGTTCAATTCAATTACCGGTATCGGTTTTCGAGTGTCAATCTCTGGTTACCCTTGAATTAAGAGGATACTTTTGTTGTAACGTACTCGACACACCAACAATCTGTCTTCCCTTTTTAAAGAGATTAGTTTTGTGTCGAGTCGATATCGATCCTAAATTAATTGGGGTCCTAACTAAGTCTTGCCCGTCATTGGAAACTTTATCTTTGGGAATGAATTTGTACAAAAAGGGTGAAAATGTGAGTATACACATAACATCTCAAAATTTGGAGCAATTGTAATTAAATATTTTGGGATTGTCGTGGTATGGCAAAGTTGTGATCGATGCTCCTAACCTTAACGACATTGTTATCGCTGGTGGTTATGCGAGGTATTGCTTTGTTCGGAAGCCAGTTGGGTTAGTGTCAGCGACTCTGAAATCGAGCTTATTGTGGAGTATTCATCGAGCTTATTTGCGCGGTGAGATACTAGAGCTGCTTCAAGCAATCTCTAATGTTAGCTTCATTCATTTGGAAAATACTTTCGGTATCTTTGGTACAAGTATGCTGATGCATTGCAAGCCTTCGGAAATTTGAGAGGACTAAGGGTACAGAGGATTTTCGCAGATTTGGTGGATTTGGATGCGACTATGTTTGTTTGTTTGTTACGTAGGCTTGAGTGGATAGAGTTGGGTGAATTGAGTGGGAATGGGGATGGTCTCAAGTTGGTCGAGCACATTTTGAGTAATGCAGCTGTGTTGGAGAAGCTTTCGATTGATGCTCCTCTCCGCGAGGAGGAGGGTCGTGAAGGCGAAGAACTTGTGAGGGATAATGTGTGGAGGGAATACAAGTTCTGTAGAGAAGTGTTTGAGTTTCCGAGGAAGTCTTTATCATGTGAGATTATGTTTTGTGGTGTGTTTCTTACTGCATCAAGTCGAGGGTATATTAAAGGCGGATCATTTCCTTGTGAAATTCATGCACAAGTTTTAAGAGGAAGATGATACAACTAATTGGAAGCTCCGATCCTGGTTAAAGTAGGTGAATCTAGTGAATCGATTGTTGTTTACGTGTTAGAAGTTTAAGAGGAAGATGATACGACTAATTGGAAGCTCCGATCATGGTGAAAGTAGTGTTGTTATTGTTACCTTGTTAGCATAGACTTATATATGGTGTAACGCTGCACACAAGTTTACTGTAATGTGTGTCTAAGGTATTTGTTACTGTCATCGCGTCCATCTTTTGTGGTTTGGTACTCATTTGCCATTTCTTGTGGACTGTAATTTCCGTAGTACGAGCATTACATGTAAATAGTGTGTCAATTTTCTGCTGATAGCTGAACATCTCTTAGAAAAGCATTCACATTCTCTGTTTGCAAATGCATGTATATATAACTTGGATTAGCTCGTAGTAGCAAAATCGTTAATGTATGTTACAAGGTAAAAACGGGCTTGAAAAGGTAAATCTTGCGTGGGTAGGTAGATATTATAAGACGCTTCTGATTTCATAGCAATTTAGAACCCTACTGTTGATTCCTTAAGGACTCGATCAGAAGCACGAAAACATTGTCAAACTGCAGTTGACAGGAGCCAGAACTGATCTGTGATCGCCCTGGCGAAATTGATCACTTCACAGCAGAGATTTACGCTTCAATGAAGCCTTTGTTCTCGAAGAAAAGTTGTCAATCTTCTACAGGATGAGTAAATCGAAGATTTATACCGACTTTATATACACTGCCATCATCATTTCCGGGACTGTACAGCAGAAATCTCTAGTCATTTTGGTGAACCACCAGAAACCAATTGCTGACCATCTGTATGTAGGAAACAGGAAAAGAATGCCACTATCTGCGTCAATGGTTACACGTACGTAATTATTGACAATACTTGACACAGTACAAGTTAAACATGACAATACATATATAGATAAATGGTATTTTTTTTTTTTTTTTTTTGTGACGTGAAGATTAGTGGTATTTCACTGAAACATGTTTGAGCCAAAAACTGTGGCAAAATAGTTGCGCCTCCAAGTCCTTGGGCTGTTGGTAGGTTTCAAAAATTGACCAAAAGCGGACGCTAGCGGCTAGCCTCTACGGGTGACTTGTGATGTCGGGGGCTCAAAGAACTTTCATGACTTGAGAACCTGGCCTCGAACAAAGCAGCTTCAAGGTTGTCCATGGTAATGTGTTGTGAACATCTAAATACTTTGAGAAAGTTGATCAAAATTAGCCACAACCGAAGTATATAGTTCATAATGTTTGGTCAAAATGTCCCCTCTACAAGAAACGGCTCAGTTTTTTTTGTGAGAGCCATTGGGGCTCATACCATGGAGATTAGCCCTCGTGTCGGAAAAAGCTACCATAGTAATCTTTTGACAACATTTGAAAAATTCCAAAAAATTGGTCGCAAGTTTTGGGCCAAAACGGCCGGATCCTCCCCAGTTCGACCCAGATTTTGTGGAAGCTTATGGACCTCATATTATTGAGATTGACATAATATTAGACAGAAAATTTTTGGTAAGTCCCAAATTAACAAAATTTGTTCACTAGCCAAGAGGTGACCGTAAAAAAAACATTTAAATAACTTTCCTAGTGGAGGAACTTACACTAACATTGAACAAAGACACTTTAAAATTTAAATCGCCTATGTTGGCTTAATAAAATTGTGTCGCATTAACATTGTGTTGTAGTAGAACTCCAACATTTGGGTATGATTATACATGTCATTCATATATCAAGATGGACCGTTCAAATTCAGCCCTTAGTTGGGAAAAAAGAATCTTTCAATGTTGAGTCTAATACAATGGACCGAACCAAGCGACTTAGTCCAACAATCGAATAAACATCAGTCCAATCCAAAACTTTGAAACATCAAAACTTGTCAACTACTATTGACACTCCACATGTGTCTTTCGTCACTCCCACTAACTTATTTTATCTCAGAGAAAAAAAATAAGTTGGTGTAGGCTATGTTTGGTATGCCAAAATAGCTTATTTGACTAGATTTTTAAGTTCTTTGACCAAATAAGTGTGTTTGGTGACACCACTGGCTTAAATAATATGTTAACTTATTTAAGATGTTACCCGGGGTAACATATTAAAAAATAAGCTAGCTTATCATAATTTTATTCCTAATTTACCCTAATTTATTTACTAAAATAAAATGACATTAAAAATATTTAATACATTTTTATGTAATTTTATATATATCAGCTTCTGTATCAGCTAATTTTGCCAAACACTCCTATTACTATCAGCTAAAAACTTTCAGCTAATATTGCAGCTATTAATTCAGTTTTCAGGTACTATTTCAGTATTCAGCTACTATTTCAGTATTCAGCTACTATTTCAGTTAGTTTTACCAAACATAGCCGTAGTGCTAGAGAAGTATCATGGAGTGCTACTTTTGCTCTTTAATTCATTCGAGCCTGGTTTGGAACCAAATCTCAACGACTTAACCTTTAGTCGACGTAACTGAAGATAGCCAGCATTGGCTTTTGGAGATTTGGGTAATTGCCGACAACGTTAGCTCAAACTCGTAACTAATTAAAATAACTCTTTCTTTCCTTTGACGTGCTAATCATAATAACTCGACCACCAAACTTCTATTTCATGCATAAACCCGCCTCATAGGTGAGCCGTCTCATCGTACGTCGTATTTAACAAGGTTCGTCTAGGTGTTAAGTCTTTATAAGAGAAAAACCTCGGTAGCGTCTTCTACACACAAATTGCGAAAACACACTCAAGACTCGAGAGCAGCAGGCAGCAGCCATGGATTTTTCTCCGATCACCGACGCCATAACTTCCGGCGAATACAGCAAGATTGCCGACATCTGCGACAACTTCATGCTTCAGGTATACGCTTCCTTTCCTATTCTCTCTTTCTCTCTCCTAATTTCAACTCAAATTTCTCTCTCTCTCTCTCTCTATAATCTGATGGTAATTTTCTCTCTCTCCTAGGCTTCTGCTGAAGGCGTCTCCTTCCAGAACGATTGGCCTTATGCGCTTCATCTTCTAGGGCATCTTTACTCCGGCGACATGTAGGTTTTCCTAATTTTGAGTAATGAATCTTTAGGTTTACGCTTCAAAGTTTGTAACTTTTTCGTCACCTGTGTTGCGAAATTCGTATCGTTGTTGTTGTTGGTTTTGTTTGGCTGCTTTTGTCGTTGTCGTTGTGTAATCGCGAAGTTCTAAAGTCTGCAACTTTTAATCGACAATGTTGCGAATTTGGTTTAATTAGTTGATTGATTGATTGATTGATTGATGTTGTTGTTGGTGGTGGTGGTAGTATTGTTGTCGCTGTCGTCGTGCCATTATCGCGCGAGGTTTTAAGTTTTCAACTATTTAGTCGATAATGTTGCGAATTTGGTTTTGTTTGGTTGATGTTGTTGGTGGTAGTATCATTGTGTTGTGCAGCAAAGGGGTTTTAAAGTTTGCAGCTTTTTGATCAGTAATGTTGCGAATTTGGTGGTATTGATTGGTTGTTGTTGATGTATGCAGTAACAGCGCGAGGTTTCTGTGGAAATTGATTCCGGGGGCTGTGAAAGAGAGCCAGCCAGAAGTGGTTGCTGTATGGAGGATTGGGCAAAAGCTGTGGACAAAGGATTATGCTGCTGTTTATGAAGCTGTTCGCTCCTTTAATTGGAGCCCCCAAATTCAGCCATTTGTTGCTGCTTTTTCAGGCTAGTTGCTGCCTTGCAACTATTACAACTATTACGTTTGATTGATTGTTCATTGATGTTTGTGTGATGCTCATCCTCGATTGCTGTCCTTTAGGATTCGAAAATCTGCTAGGTTACGAAAATTTCTGTTTAAAACATTGACCTTATTACTCTTTACTCCGTGGTGGTTGGTGGTTATATTTTTATTATGTGTGTGAATCTGGCAAGGATAACTTGGTTAATTTGGCATATCGCAGTTCATTTGTGATGATGCCTAGGTCAATAAGTGACGGTTTATCATGATGGACACAGGGAGCATATTTTTGGATTCGTCGTGTTGAATAAACTAGTTTGGTAACTTTGGTTTCCTGTTCCAGTTTCGTAAAAGGTTTAAGGCCTAATTATGTCGAGTAGACCTTGTTGCTTTGTTGTACAAATTTTTAATTAAAGTTGTAGGGAGGGACTTATGTCACCACAAACAGGCTATATCCCCCCGAGCCAAGTGGAGCATGCATGATAATTATCGGGGCAGATTTGTGATTGACTGATCATTTCACTCATTAGAGACTCTCCAATGTCTTACATTGCACTCGAACATGGTTGCTTTTGTGTGACAGTGAAAGTAGACTTTGCATTGAAAGTTGACTCTCTCTTTCAGTGAGGGGATTGAAGGGATATCTAGGAATCTAGGATGTTGTATCAAGTGAAAAATGTTTGGTATTAATGGTTTTCGCGTAAAGTTATAGCAAAGTACAGGACTATGTCTGATTGTCTGAATTATTGGAAGAATGCATCTCCTCATCATTGATAGTCTTCTCCAGTGTCTTCCAAATTTTATTGTTTTGTACTTCTGTTTGTGTAGACCAAACTTGTTGCTTAGAGAACTAGTCATTCTTTTCTCCAATTGTGGATTCTACATATAATTTTAACACGTCTGGTATATTTGCCATTTCCCCAACCCATCTTTGGATTGTAGGGTTCCTGATCTAAGTGCTTAGTCCCTCCATGCACATGTATGTGTCATTTTAGTATCTTGCACATATATTAGGAAAGTGTTAAATGAAGGCTATGTATAAAACATAGGCAATAATCACCCCCTTGAAAGTAGGGAGATATTTGGGAGATGAATAGTTTGGAAGAAATAAGGTGTCGGAAAATGAATCTGGGAGTTGAATTGCATTAATGGGGGAGTTAGGCAGCATTTGAAAAAGAGGAAGAGAGTGCATTGAAAGGAGTAAGCTTCAGATAATTCTTTCTCAAGACAAGTAAAATGACATGCGTAATTAATTGGAGGGAGTACTATTTATATCTGTTGCTTCTGGATGCTTCGAGTGCACAACCTGACCTGGCGACGCTATTGATTTATACTGTTTTAACGTATAGAGAGTGGCCACATGAATAAGATGGCTATCGGAACCTGGTAATATTGCCCTGGAAGATTAGGGGAGATTAGAAGCACAGACAGTTTTATGAGCCATTTTGCTTTATTCCAGTATATCCCAAAAACCAAAGAATAATTAGTCTTTGGCTCCATTGTAAATTAAATGGAATTTCAAATCTGTGAGATTTTTTATTGGTAATTCAATGGTAGCTGTTGAGTGAGAGTGAAGGGCATCAAGTGTGAGAAACAGTTAAGAGGTGAGAAGTGGTGGAAAGAGCATAAGTTATCTGGAAAAAGGCTGATGAAGTGATGAAGAATGGTTGTCCTGACTTACTGGAAATAGCCTGTCCTGGAAAATTGTCCAGGCTTGGGGAACGAAAAAGTTAAGAATTTTGGAGCGAGTAACTTGAGAGGAATGCAATTTAGGGGGGGGGGGGGGCTTTAGTAGCGAAGTTGAAATCATTTAGAAGTACGTACAAGTTCTCTCTACTTGAGATCCACAATGACTGAGTTCTGTTCTGACTATTGTCATTCTGTTGGGGAAAAGGAGAAAGCTTACAGATTACCTAGTTAGTCCAACAAAAGTGGGTCCCACACCGTAGTCCAGGCAGGAGAAACAAGTGTTGAGTGCATGTGAGATATGAAATTGAATGGCTACTGCAGATCTTATGGTTTCCTCCACTTCTTCCTAAGTTCATCTTTCTTAGGGTCATTATAAGACAGATTCTAGATAGTTCTTGCAGCAAGAAATCAAGACTTGGAGCAGTTTGGGTATTACTTAACTTGTAGGATATCCTTTGTGCTTGAATCGATACTGTATAGTCATGAGGGGAAACAACTTTTCTAGGTTTTAGTTCAAGGTTTTAGGTGAATACTTCTTTTGACCACCGTATGTTTTATAATGTAACTTTCTGTTAGATTTTTCACTGTTGGACTTGGGGGCATTTGTCTTTTCATCGTGGTCCTGGCTGTCAAATTAATCATTACACTGGATTATGCCGTTGATGCTCTTTTTGCTCATCTCTTGACATTCCTCTCATTTGTTTGCGTTTATGCCTTTCCTTTCTCTTTGTTTCTTTCAATTGCCAACTTTCTTCTAGTGCAGTTGTGTAATTTAGGTTTCTTTATTTACATATTCAAGATTAGAACAAAGGTAAAGAGTCCATTCGCTCTCTGGGTTTTTTTTTTGTTTTCCTTCCAGTAGCAAGCACTTAGAGAGTCCGTGAGACTGTGACTGAGATCCTTGCCGGATTGAGACCCAGTCGTTGATCTCTGTTCTGTCTTATTCTGTTTGTGGAACTGATGACAGAACCCTTGATATGTGAAGAGATGAGTGGAGTACGCTTCTATCTGTATATCAATGTAACCGACAATCATATACTCCACAGTCCACAACCTTGATGTGTGAAAACGAGATGAGAAAAGGGAAATTTTTGTACTGAGTATATATTGTCTTCTGATCTTGACTCATCTCCGTTTATGTGTATGTAATACAGAGGCATGGTTTAATGGGATCTCAGGGCTTAGATTCACATCATTTGCTCAGTGTCTTATGTGAGGCTTTTTGCTAGCTGTACATGTTAGCATCTTCGTTAATCATTAGAGCTTTGTTCTTGCAGAAAGCTATACTAAGAAGATGTTTCAGCTGCTTCTTGCTGCTTACTCGACCATAAGTATTCAGGATACTTCACTGTTTCTGGGAATGAGTGAGGAGGATGCTCTTAAATGTAAGTTCTTTGTATCTTTTGAGTTTGCAAATGGCTTTACAGCTTCAAAGTTCTGGTTTGTTTTTAGTTTATGAATAAGTGATTTTGTCCAAATCTTTACAAGATACAATCCTTTTTTACGTAGAACTCCAAAAGCTTCAATTTTTTTTAGGATTCATACGTGGCCTGTGAAAAATGTTAAGTACGCATAAATCAGAATTAAACGCAAAAATGTAAGAGGGCCTATGTTTGCTTATACTGGTCAATCATAAAGTGCATTTTTTTTTTTGATTTTGTACAAAGGAGCACCTAATGGCAGGTTGGGGATATGAGGATTTGAACCCGTGGCAGGTTAAGTTCCTAACCACTGGGCTAACCTTGATCCTCAACTTGAAGTGCATAGTAATTAGTAAAGCCTATCCATGGTACTTCATACTTATTTGTAGTTTTGGGCAATATCTACTATGTAAATCTCTCATCCAAGGAGTTATTCTGGTGTATGAAAGCTGGCCCCTTATTAATTGTTGTCACTACATCAGCTTTGTAATCAGAATCCCTTCGACTCATCTTTCACGGGGGGTTCTTTCGTTTTGGTCTAATAATTGCTTGTGCTTGGAGGAATGTCTTTCTGACTTCCACACGAATTAGTCTATCCCCCACAAATCTTCATTTTTCAGCTCTAACAATTCTACCCAAGAAGTTTGAAGGATGAAATAGAATGCTGAGTTTTTTTATGTGCATCAATGACTTTAAAGAATGTAAATTTATGGATCCCCCATATATGTCTGGGAAGTACTTTGTTAAACATCTTTATTTCTACGCTAATCTGTGTAGTATATGATTGCATGCTGTCATCTGACTGGTAGCATTTTTGTAACTTAAGGTGGCATTATCTCGATTCTCAATTGTTTCCTGACGGTTTTTACTGATATGTAGATGTTATGCTGGAGGGTTGGATTTTTGACAACACTACAAGGATGTTTACTGTGAGGAAGGAATCGACTGTGGCAGAGAAGAAATTAGACCCTAGCAAACTGCAGCGCTTGACAGAATATGTCTTCCACCTTGAGCATTAGTAGAAGCTCACTGAACAAAACTTATTTTTGACTCGGGACATCCTTGCTCCTAAGGAATGTCACAGCTTTGTCTATATGGGGAAAGATTTGAAACTTCTCATCTCATCAGCTAGAGTGAGCTCTTAACGACAGTAGGAATTTATGCGTTCTGCTCTTTTATCGATCATCTGTAGATCTATGCTGATGCATTAGGGGTAATCTCAGCGTCCTATTTGTGTGGATTATCGGCACTTGTTAGTGGATTATTGTTACTTCTTACTTGCTAGTGCATGGTTGTTGAAGCCACATGAAACGGTGATGTGAGTTCGTGCTAGATTCGCAAAGAGGTCTGAACTTTCTATTTATTCAGCGCTCTCAAATGTCATTGAAAAATATCCGTTTATGCTTCACCTTTGCCACACACAATCTCACTTTCAAACGACTCAGGAAAGCAGATAACTTTGCACGATTCAATTACATTTCATAAATCGTGCCAGAGCTCAACGCCTCAACCCCTAAACCCATGAGGAAAGTGTAGGAGCTCAGTTGGTTAAGCTCTGTCAGAATCCAAGCAAAGCTTGCTCACTGTTTGCGGGATAATTTAGTCGTGGTGTTTTGGAAAGAACTGAGATGATAGCATATTAGCATGCATAAATACCTTTATGAATGTGCAAATTCATTTCACATACAGTAACCAAAACTTTCCAAGCATCTATTCCAAATTCATCACGGAGAATTGTGAGAAAATGCAAACGACCCAACAAAATAGAGCATCGTGATATAGTGCCCTCACTACACTACTCTTTAGATCTGGAAAGTTTAAGAAAACAAGCAATGGCAAACAAATGACCCGTTGTATGTGTTGTTCATTCTTCAGCTTGGACGTGCTAACTTCGGTGGACAGATGATGTCGATATCCTGAATATTCTCACTGCAACCCGACAATGCATTCCGCCATTCTTATTTGACAGTCCTCTAACAAGATAATATGCCTTGGGAAGTGATACCAAACAGATGCAGTACCTGAACAATGTAAGCAAAGTGAATCTTAAGTGTGGCAAACTAGGGAAGCTCACATAGGCAAACAGACCCAAATCCATCAACAGTACAATATATGCGTTAAACCAATTCTAATCCACCCAGAAATACTGCATGATACAACACCATTACAGCAAGTTCTTACCAATTTCATGAAAACGGTTGGTTTCAAAATCTAATCTAAAGTAGCTAAACATTCAAAAGCCTAGCTTATTGTCACTCTCTAGTAAGCTTCAAGACTTCTACTACAGTCTACAGATGTAGTAAAGGTGTTCAAGGTTTCATAGTCGAAACTCCAGCATCAAAGACAAGTATTAAGCATCTCCAGAAATAACCATGCAGTAAGCATCAACCAAACCACTCGTTTTATCTAATTTTGGAATAAGAACAGTCTACAAGGTGAGAGATAATGCAGAACACACAAGAATTTGGAACTGAATCTGGTGTTTCCCTCCTTGTATTGGAAAATTTATGTTATCTTCTTAACCCTACTATTTTCAAACAATTGAGCTCTCAGCTGCAAAGCCTAAACCAACCAGTACATTCAAGATTGCCTCAAGAGAGACTAGGTAGGGTAAGTGGTGAAATGAGGTAAGCCAGTTTGCGCCCAACTCAAGATTGGCGAATTCAAAGCTCTGGCTTGTGCGAGCTCGAGCGCTCAAGCCAAGCCTATAAAACATTCGGCTCTGTCCAAGAAGCTCGTAGGTGGCTCAAATTCCACATATTAATGGAAAAGAGTTCACAACAGATCTTATTTAATATTTATAGTCATCGCAAAATTTAGTTTAAAGTTTACGAGTATACGCATACAACTCCATGAATTACCTTTCACACGTTAGCTAGAACAACGTACGGAGAAATCAAACAAGTATAAGCAAGCCAGACTTGGGCTTGAGCAGGACTCACTTAAAGGCAATTAGCCAATTCGCAATATCCCCATTTGCCTTTTCAAGCTCGAACACGAGCCTAGAGTTAAGCACAGTTGAGCTCTCATTGGTTGTTATCCCACATACACAACTAGTGGAATAGAGAAATAAGATAGATTTAAAAAAAAAAAAAAAAAAAAAAAAAAAAAGATGAAGTATTTGACAGTTCAGATATTCATGGGTCAGAAATTTAGCAACTTTAAATCATTTTAATCTGGATTTTTTTTGTCACTGAAGACCAGGTTCAAGAGCCCAGATTAAACAGCAGAACAAAGCTTTCATAACACATGGCTGTAGTTGCTCTGTTTCATTGTAAGTTCATTGAGGTTGATTCGCACATCATGAAACCCCAAGGCCCAAGCCTGAATGGAAAGTCTACTTAGGATCGAAACTTTAGTTACATCCAACTAACATGCAGGGTGATACTTAAACAGGTCATACACCAAAGTTGTCAGCACATAAGAGCAATCAGGAGACTGTGAACGGAATCAAGGATGTCAACCAGAACACGCCCAAAATTTAGTTTTACACTACTAAAATAAAGCATCAGTACACGAGGATATGCTAGGATCAGCATTTACGTACCTGGCGACCTGTTCTACTGATACAAATAAACAGCACTTAAGATCAAAGTGCTTGTCGCATCGATCTTCTAGACTTCTTCACATAACTCAAACGAATCTTCCTGAGCTTTGTCCTCTTCATAGCCGTTTTCTCTGGCAAAGTCAAACGCTTCTTTCCCTTCTTCACAACCTTTGGCTTCTCCATAAACCTTGGGTCCACTTGGTAATCCTTACGCTCAACTGGAACTCCATTACGAACAGCTTCATTAAAAAGATTGTTGGCTTTCTCAGCACGGCCATGAGCGTGAAACTTCCGTATCAAAAGATCATAAGTCTTGACCCCAGGTGTACAGCCATCCTTCTTCATCTTTCTAAATACACTGAAAGCATGATCGATCCTCTCAATTCCACAAAGGATCTTCAAAAACCCATAATACTCCTTTTTATTAAGAGCATCACCGAACCCGGCTGATTTCATTCGATCAATCATCTCATCCCCTTCTCCAACCCTAGCAGCCTGATATAAACTCCTTGTAACAACAAGAAAAGTCTCCGCATCAGGATAACAGCCCCACTCACTCATCCTAGAAAACAACTTCACAGCCTCCTCAGTCTTCCTAATCTTACACAAATTCGAAATCAACACATTAAAAGTCTCGGTATTCCTCGGCACACCAGCAGCATCCATATCAACCAACAAATTCTGAGCCTCAGACTCAAGCCTAAAGGGGTCCTTAACACGACAAAGCTTACAAACACAATCAAGAATCGCGTTATATGCCGTCGTACCAATCTCAAACCCACCTCTATACATCTCCCTTGCCAACCTCTTAGCATCCTCCAGCTTACCATCAACACACCACCCTTTAATCAACATATCACAAACATACTCATCCGGGAAGAATTCATTAGCTAAACCCTTAACCATCTTCTCAGCTTGACTAGCATACCCATGCTCACAAAGCCTGTTAACAACAAAATTCAACTTCTCCCTATCCCTAACAATGCCATATTCCTTCTCCATTTTATCAAAGAAAGCCACCGCCTCCTTCGCCCTACCAGCCCTAACAAGCCGGTCAACCAAACAAGCAAAGGTTTTAAACCCAATAACACTCTTCCCCTCAACAAGCACATCATGAATTATCTTAAAGTCCTTCCTACGACCGAAATCATCCACAAAATGAGAGAAAGCCTCATCAGTAGGACGAAAATCCGGGGATTTCGAAGCAACCCATGTGAAAAAATCCGACCTTGTCCGACCAGTGTCTGCAGAATTACTCGAGGTTTGCAGGGTCGTCTCGTAAATTTGAGGGGCCGTGTGCAAAGCCCTAATAATCGGCCCCTGCGAAAATTACATTTCTTGGTTCAATCAATAAAAATGCAAATTTCCAATCTTTACTCATCAATTGTTTCCCAATACAAAAATTACACAAATCCAACTTCCAAATTCTCAGAAATTTGCACTTCAACTAACATTTCTGGGTGAAAATTCATCAATCAGATTAAAAGTTTTAATCTTTATCAGTTTTTCTACAAATTAAGCATTTCTAAAATTTACCCACATTTCTAAAGTCTAAAATTAAGCATTTAAAATAAACAGAACCCAGAAATTTAATCAAACTGAAGAACGAAAAAAAAAATCGAATAATGGGGAATAGGGTTTTAGCATTTACCTGTGCACGTGTTAGATTGAATTGGGCGTAAATTGCACGCTTGATTTGGCGTGAAATTGCTGAATTCATTTGAAGATTTCGATTGCAAACCGTGTATTTCTACTAGTGATTAATCAATTTCTTCCCCCAATTTCTGAAATCTTCACCTTGGAGGAGTGGAGTTCGATAGTGTCGTATTTGAGAAGCTTTAAGCGGCTGTGTTTGCCTGTTTAGGTTACACTCACTTCACTTTGTTTGCTTCATTCCCAAACAAGTGCAGACTTAATTTGTGGTTCGATCCCATAGTACCCCGAGGTTAATCGTTGTGACCATTATGGAACCGTGTCCAGTGGAAGTGTTCTTTGTAACGAGACTCGAGACTCTACGAGTCACTACATTGTTCTAGTGGGTTAATATAACCAGAGAAGGCATTTTTGAAATTAAATCATATTCAATTTTCAACCTGAATATTAAACTTATTTCGCGGATTGAGTCTCTCTCAGAGAATCTCATTTTAAGAATCATGTAGGACATAAAGTGGCAATCAAGTATCTGATAACCGTTACTTGTGAAAAGAAAGCCCTTAGATTAGTGATACATCTTGTAACAATGCACACATAATGTCGTTGCTTTGTCAAAATATTTCATCAGGAGCAATTTTATTTCACGGTTGTAACTTGTAACTCATACTACATGAGGTTAGTCATTCAGACAATTAATTATATAACCATGTTTTGTAAAAACGTTCTGCTTTGTAACAAGACTACAAGAACCACTAGATTCTTCTCTTAGGTAGATAGCAAAAAAGAGGATATTTTTATTGTTAGATTATATTCACTTTTAACCTGACCAATAAACTTGTTTCGCGGATTAGGTCGCTTTTTTATCACATTGGTTTAAGGACCCATCTTGGACATGAGGTGGCAATTAGGCAACTAAGCATCTGGCAATCGTTACTTGTGAAAACAAAGCCCTTAGGTTAATGATTAATTTATGATAGGTACATCTTGTAACAATACACCCATAATGTCATTGTTTTGTCAAAATATTTCCAATCAAGACAACGATTGTTTGTGACTAACAAAATTGTCATATATAATAGGTGGCATGAAATTGATATCGATCTAGCCATATGCCTTTACCTTCATGCAAATGCATCTAAATGAATAGGTGATGCAGAAAAGTAATGCCGCCCTATACACTACAAAAACAAACTTTTAGAACAAAACATCAAAATCATACTCATACTTCTTATATCTTTTGAGTCAGATTAAAATGATCTTCAACTTGCCTTATTTGCGTGCTTTTTGTGATTGATGACACTCTCATCGTTCACCTTAACTTACCACCTACGGACAAAAATACGTGTCATTCATTGTGGAACATCAAATAGTATTGGTGATATATTCGACATATGCAATGACCAATGTAAAATAAATAGAGGTGAAAACGACTCAAAACACAAAATTGAGAACCGATTGATGCAAAAATTAACAGAAACAGACCCATCAAAACTCAACTCAAAACCGACCCAACCCAACCCAACCCACTCAATTGACCACTTTAGGCGCTTTCTTATACACTGCACATGACATCATGGACTCACCATTTCCGTCACCCACCAAAATCACGGAAGTGGAGTGCAGAAATCCTCCACGTCACGTCTCACCATGTGTCCTATCAAAAGACGAAACTACCCTTTAACACACAGTTCAACTGTCGAAAGTGTCAATGATACGCCATTAAACTAAAAGTCGGCTACCAGCCTTTCACCTGCTTGTTTCACAGGGTCACAGCTCACCATCCCCTGCCCCCTTCCCCTTCACGGAATATCGAACCACTAACCTCCACCATCCCACCCATATTTTCCTCTCTCCTCTAAAAAATCAAAATCCCCTCAAATTCTTATCCCCTCAATCCCACCCCCCCCCCACCCCACCCTAGTCAACTCTCACTCCCCAAACCCCCCCCTCTCCCCACCTATAGTTAGTTGCTAGGTGTCGCAACCGCAACCCAACTTAAATAAACTATTGTTTCCACAATTCCCGCATTATTATTACAAGGTCAAATCCTATCTTCGCCCCTAATTCCTAAACACAACAGTTTTTTTATTTATTGCAACCACCGTGTCGGACACGTGAACAGCACTCTACCACCACCCCGTGTCCGTGTCCGTGCCGTGTCCATACCCGTGTCCGGTTTCCAGGTGTTATTGGTATGTGTGAGCTGTTGTTATAGCATATAGTAGGTGGAATTAGCAAGAATTAGTGTAGAATGGGGTGTTTTGTATCGACGCCGAAAGATGCCGGTGGCGGGAATAGAAAACGGCCGAGTAGTATCGGTGAAGTTTCAGTGTTTGTACCGGGGTTACGGGTGCCGAAACCGGTGGACTTTTCTGAATGTTTAGGGGAACAGGTTTCTAGGTCTGCGGTTGAGCGTCTCTCTGCACTTCGGACTCAAATTGTGGTTATGGTTGGGCATGAGGCTCTTACCGTTACACGGTCGAGGCGGAAATCTATCTCGCAGCACGGTTAGTTTGTTAAGCAGTTAGTTAGTTTGTTTGTTTTCGAGACGAGGTTGAATGTGGTTGTTGATTGTATCTTGTAGGAGGTTCTACATTGACTGATCTTCAACAGGCTCTTGAAGATTACTTGCAAGTTTTAGTCGGATTAGTTAAAGATGGTACTAAAACTCTTAGAATCGTATTGTTGAAGTTTTGATTTTGTTGTTGTTTGATTGAGGAATTGTGAATTTAGGTTTTTGGTGTTTGTTTGTTTTTTGGTCGCAGGAAGTCCATTGCAGCACAAAGTACAATTTTCGTGGGTTAATCAGGAAGATGCCGAAGAGGTTAGGGTCGGGTTTTGATTAGTGATGCGTTTTATTTTCGCGATGTGTGTGGTTTAGGGTGAAGGGACCTGATTAGAATGGTTTAGTTTAGGAGGAATGAGGTAATATTAGTCAAATTGGAAATGTTGAATTGGTCTAGTTTGATTTCGCGCGAGTAATAATTTGGTATTAGTGTTTGATCAAGGTTGTAGCTGGTGTGTAATGTGAGAAACATAGGTCGAATTTTGATGTAACCACACCCCTTTGTGTCAACCAAAGTCAGCAAAAGCGAAATTAAAGATTGAGATTTGATGTGGCAGCGAAATATTGTGATATGTTGATCACCTAATTTGCCAATTGAAAAGTCTCTTTTTTTGGTTTGTTTTTGTTTTAAGGCTGGCAATTGATTCCGGTATTTTCCATCGATCTTTCAGGAAACTGTAATGTCGAATGCATGGTATGAGGTTTTGTCTGTCCTACATCTGATGGCAATGTTGTCGTTATCACAAGCCAATCTGTTACTTCTTCCCAGAATATCTACTGATGGTTATCAGCCGAAAGTTACAGATGGTAGGCATATTTCTTGTACTCTAGTGTAAGACGAGCTATTGATATGTTTAAACTGTCTTAAAATTCTTGCCTGCTCATGACTGTGAAGTTTATGATACGTCAACGGAATTAAGTTTACTAGCTATGGGACTGAACTTTAGAAGCTTAAATGAAAACTGTCCGAAGAATTATATGTGGTTCTCGATACGAAGAATGGATTTCATTGAGATAGAAAGAGAAAGAATGTCAGGCTAGCGTTTATTAGCCTAAGACATGAAGCCTAGCGGTCAGACACAAATCTGTGGACCATGTTGACAAGAATGTTTCTCCAATTTCAGGGAGAAACCTCTTTAACCTCGCAGCAGATGCCTGTGTCATATGAATCTCACAAATCAAAATATACTCTGTGCGTATTCCTTGTTCTAGCCAACCACAATCATAGTTATAGACTGAGGAAAACCTGCCTTACGAAAGCTTCTGTGAGATTGTAGCTATGTGAATGATGCTTTTGTGGCAGATAAGCTCCAGAAATTTTTTGAGACCACCAGATAAGCCCATATTGAATAAGCTTGCCTTCAAACAAAGTAGGAAGGCGACCTGAATACTACCAACAGTCTTGTCTGTCAAAGGCTGACCTGTGGAATAGACAACCTTGTAGGTACTTAAGGGAGTGCCAGTAGGCAGGAAAGTACTCTCATCATTTGCTGTAATCTGAATGATACTAAGCAAAATACTGTTAGTCTTGTTGACATTAGCAGTCAATCAAGACTGCATTTTTTTTAGTAGTCTTCGTGACACATCATTGTGAAGACAAACCCTCGTGTGGAGTGCAAGACATCTTATTCTCAAAATCAGAAAATGCCTTTAGTCTATAAATCCATATCGAGATTGCAACTGAAATCAGCCAGGCCTTGAACCTCCTTGCTATGGACCTTTATAGTCCATAGTTCACTTACTGGATATACTGTACTCAATTCTTATTTTTCTCATTGACATAGTTTCTCTTGATGTTACTTGACGTTTTTGTTTAGTTTGATTTTATTGTGTTTTTGTTCTCAACTTGAAACATTTTTTGAGTCATGATTTCTTACCTGTCCTTTTAATTTACACAGAGAGCAGACGAGCTTCTGTTGATGTTTTTTTGAAGGCAGCCGGTTATCTTGATTGTGCTGTTCGTCATGTGTTTCCACAGCTTTCAGTTGAAATAAGGTTAGTAGTTGTAAGTTTCGGAATGTTGATCCATGCTCTCCAATATGAAATAGCTGTTGTCTACTCTGATGTTGCTCATGGAATCTTTCACTTGTTTATTGTAGGAGAAACTTGCCTGTAGATCTAGCTGAAGGAGTAATACGAGCTCTGTCGCTGCAGGCACTTGGGCAGGTAGTAGAAGTTTTAATCTTTCTTGTTTCATGTGTGAGGCCATGCATCTTTCACCAATAGTCCTTGTCACTAGAAGTTCCAACCTAGTTTTTTCGTTTAGAAAATTGTTATCTCTGAAGACAGACTTGGTTTGTAGTGTATTATATTGTATGTTTGACCTGCACTTGACCTTGACCCATAGTATGGTATCAATTGTCTTTATTTTTTCCTACTATCTTCTATAGCATTTATAGACGAGAGAATTGTGCCATGACAGTTTTATATTTACCTATATAAAAAAAAGCATTTAGCCTTGCCACTTCCTGAACTGTGATGGAAGGAGGGGGAGCCTTTGGTTTCAAGAAATTCCTTGAAGTAGCATCTTTTGAAAACATATTTCAAGTTTACAAACAATAACTCTATCGTACAAGGGGTCTGGGGAAGGCTTACAAACACATATGGGAGACAGTAGGACCCTATTTTGTTATTGAAGAAGTTAAAAACAGCAACATTGCCTAATGCCTCAAAGGTTCCTACCTTGCTGGCAAGTTAAGGGGCGTCTGTTACACATAACCTTACCCTTGTATTGAAAACATAACGACTGATCGGATGACCCATAATGGAACTTGCATCAAGCAATGCATCCACGGACTCCTACTAAACTGTCTAAACAGCATAAGAAGTGCAGGCAATCTAGTGAAGCATTTTGTTTTTCTCAAAAACATTGCGAGTCTTTGGCTGCAATGGAAACAGAAACAAAGGAGATGAATGAAATGTTGATTGAACTATAATAGTTCTACATTTGACACTTGGGCTTGTTCTTTTTCTTGTAGTAATGCTTCCTTGTGTTTTTTTTTTTTGGGTATGTATGTGTGTTTCTGGGACGTGGGCTTTGATACTGTTATTATAGATATGAAGCAATTTATGTGGTCCCATAATCCAATACGGTTGTGATGTAGGGTGTAGATATACAACTTGGCTTGGCGATTGACAGTGCCAAAGCTACACTTGCTGTAAAACGTAGACTGGCATGTGAAATGGTGAAATACTGGCAACAGGTGAGAGTGTTGCCTATTGCTTTATAATTTGACCTTCTTTCGCTAGTATTTTTCTGTATGTCGTTACCTTAGCTACTTTCTCCACACTGCATTGCAGTGAAGTTAAAACTTTTTTGGCAGCTGCTTGAACAATTTGAATTTATTTGTATTGGTATACTCCCTTGAGTGCTTTGTTTGAAAGTTTATTCCTTCCATTAGTTGCTTGAACTATACACATTGCTCTACGCCTAATTCTAGATCTGTGTTTCACAATTCTATTGGTGGCTATTTAGTGCCTGCTGCTTCACGCTGTACTGTGCGCCTTTAATCAACAGAAATCACGAACGACATATTTTCCATGAAGTTCTATATAAGCTGAAGAAGCATTATCGTTGTGTAAATATATTTGTCACCTTATAGAACTTTTGTTCACTCTATCATAGTTAATTCCACACCTTAAAGTCCGTGACGAGAGGGTACATGAAGCTTAGAATTGAATGGGGGTCGTAATAATCTAATAAGCAGCCATGTTTCCCTATATTGCCAGGGTCCTAGTCATTACTCATCCTTGTGATTTAGTTTAATAATATCTGTACATCTGTAGTCGTAGGTGACTTTGAAATGAACCATTATCCTATGCTAGTTCTGATACCATCTTTTTGCAGGCACAAGATAATATAATGAATCTACCGCTAGCTAATGGTTGGGGTGAAAAGCACCAGTTTTTCATCAAGTGGAAGTATATGGAAGCAAAGGTATGTCATAATCTTTTCATTTCGTGTAGCTGACTGATGCTGTCTTTCTTCTTTTTCCAATGTCTGGTGTTGTGTGTTTCTTTGTTTGACTAGGTGTAGTAATTTGACCAATGCTTACGTTTTAAGTTGTAATCTCAGTTGTTTTATATCATGTTCACCATACTTCCACACTTTCAGTACTCTCACTCCGGTTCCATATGATGATTCATGTTAGCCAACCTCAAATGATTTTGGGATCAACTCTTCGAGTTGGCTGCTGTTGCTTACATATTGAGTGAAAAAGCGCTACTCTAGTGAATGAACTAGAATTTAGCATCGTGTTCTGTGTGGACTCTTCTGCAATTGTGCAATTCAACTTAAATTTGTTACTCTCATTGAGCTGTCCTAAGATTCCACATTGTCACTTAATGCTGATTGAAAGCTCCGCTTTAAAAGTCAATAAATCAACACCCGAGCCTAAAATAGCTTGCAGTAGTTGCAGAGATATGAGATTGCACTTACCGTATTATGAAAGATGTTGCCTTTGCATAATACCCTTTGCTATAGACCGTCACTGATGGAAAAAGCAAGGAAACCCTTATTGCAGGCTGCTGCTTACTATTATCATGGACTCATTTTGGACGAGGGCAACACAGAGAAATCTCATGGGATGGCGATTGCGGCTTTACAAGCAGCTGATGAGTATCTTAAAGAGTGTAAAAAGGCTTCTGAAGCATTTAACGTAACCCCACCTCAGTCAAGGTAACTACCTCTTACAAGTATAGTCGTATTCGATTATTTCTCTTAATGCGCTCCAACTAGTGTCACTTGCTTCCCTCACCCTTCTCTCGAATTCTGAACTCGGTCCATAAAACTGAACAAGAGTCTCAAACTGCTTCTCCTGAACTGGTCAACGGAAGTCGCAATGGTAGAAACCTTTGATCTGTTGCCTCACAAGTCTTACATAGCTGAATTGATATGACATGAATCAAACTCATGACCTAATAACTATCGGAGTTCTTGTAAATCCAGAAGCAAGTCAACTAATCCATATTAGGGCATGTGTACTTCTATTGTGTGAGTGTCAGTGTGTGTGTCTGCCCTCTACTGCTCTCTCTCTCTCTCTCTTTTTTTAGGGGGGGGTGGGGCTTATGTTGTTTAGAGAATGCAAAATGTTAGAATGTAGCTCTGCTGCTGGAGACTTCATGATACATACCTACATTTGACTATTACCACATAGGAGTTAGACCATTCATGGCCCATTGGGTTTGGTTTGATTTCCTTCATTGAGTTTGTGTGTTCTCTGGTACTTCTGAGATCTTATGGGTGATGTCTTGGCCCACCTAACAAAGTCACACCTTTATGTATCTCCTGATAGCTACTTCTGAGATGTCAGCAGTAGTCCTAATTTGTTTTTCATTATGCAGAAATCCACCTTTATGGGGAACCATGAAGTATCTTTCCGAGAAAATCCCCAAGGACACGTCGAGCAAGGTGCGGATCAATCGGGATTTGTATACATATGAAAAGTAAGTGATCTCTCTCTTGTTTTAATAGTTATAGATTGTTAATCAGGAGTGTAATTGATTTAGGAAAAAGGACTCCATGGAGGATGGTTCTCCTTGTTTCCGCGTTTGGTTTGTATGAGGGGGTATTAGGAAGAGAATGGAAACTAAATTCCTCCCAACTTTTCTCCATTTGAAGACATGGATGCGATCTTCCCTTCTTCCCTATTTCATCCTTGTCGAACAAAATAAGTATTAGTTTCGAACTCTGCATGAAAATAATTCTAACTGAAATTAGTGCTCTCCTGAATTTCCCTGAAACCAAATGGAGCCTAAATTAACTGAAGAGAAAGTTAAAGCTTATACTTAAGAAGTCGTATTCGTTTGAGCAATTTCATTATAAGAGAGAAAATTTTCTAAGATCCATGTGGACTGTGTGGTGTATTATCTAGTACTGGGACTGTGTTCTATCATTTTGAGAAGCACTAGTTTAAGCATCTGAGGTACAACCATATAGGTCACTACATTCTCAAGATCATGGAATTAATGTGCGCTTTGCTTGCAGGATCATGGAGACTGCACCAACGTTGCCTGATTTTAACTTAGCCCTTAAGCCGGATGAATATCAGCTACCTGCTGCGCACCCGTGTTGGAGTGGAGAGAGCGCAAAGAGTGATCATCAAGTCATTAACTAGTTCTAAAATTGAAGACGAAGCAGTATTTGCCACTTACAAAGCAGATTTGTTGGTATCTCAGGACATGGAATGCGAAACCTTGGTCCACAAGTCCACAACAACATCATTTGTTGTAAGAACGACAGTGTAACACCTACTGTTCTTCCTATTTGAACCAGTACCATTGCCTGGTTAAAAGGCTCCAGTTTCTAGCTCAAAGCTTTCCGCTTTCAAGGCAATGTTCTTGTATAATTGTATAAAAACGATTGCTGGA
This sequence comes from Spergularia bocconei, assembly GCA_963457585.1. Classification (NCBI taxonomy): domain Eukaryota; kingdom Viridiplantae; phylum Streptophyta; class Magnoliopsida; order Caryophyllales; family Caryophyllaceae; genus Spergularia; species Spergularia bocconei. The sequence goes on along the minus strand of OY734951.1, from coordinate 4,866,465 downwards.
AGGCGTTCCCTCCTTTTATGCGCAAAATGTCCAGTTCTTTTTGTTAATATTCAGTTAAAGTTATTGCAAATTTTTCTTAATTTTTACCGTTGTATACTTGTATGCAGCACTATGTGGCGTTTTAAAGCTTTGTCGATCAATGAGTTTGTGTCCGAGAGAGGTGCTCACTGGTCAGAGAGTATCGGATCATGTCTATATGCCCTGAAACAGGAATGATGTTTTTAGATAATGCTCTAATTTAAAATAATTCAAGATTTGGGTGTGAAACGAAAATATTTACATAGAATGGGTCCACGTAGGATCGGATACTCTCGAACCAAATATGTACCAAAACCGCTATGGCACGTGACGGTTATGACCATAACCGCTCAATTTTCAGACGGTTTTGGTGGGTTCTTTTTTCAGTCAAAATTGCGATTAACCAAAACCGCCCTGAAAAAAGACGGTTTTGGTCCATAACCGCCCCAATTCGCAGCGGTTTTGGTCCATAACCGTCCCAATTCACAGCGATTTTGGTCCATAACCGCCTCAATTCTCAGCGGTTATGGGTAAAACCGTCACGCGCCGTGACGGTTTTGGTTTGTTTCGCCAAAAAAAAAAAAAAACTGAAGCTAGGTTGAAGAATGCCAATCCTACGTGGACCCATTCTACGTAAATACTTTCATTCCACACCCAAAACTTGAATTATTTTAATTAAGAGCATTATTTAAAAAAAACTTTCCTGAAACAGAGTGCGTGTAATTCTAAAGATTAGATTGTTTCCTTGTGGCGTTTTTTCCCCTGAAACAGAGTGCGTTTCACTCAACTCGGGGTTCTTTTGGCGTTTTATGGAGGCAAGATTATGGAGACGTACTCTAGAAATAATGTCATATTTACAAGCGATAATGTCTCGAGTATTCATATCATGATTGTCGTAATGAATAATATGAGATGGATATAAGTATGTAACAATGCATATGGAGCAACCTTTCAAAGAGATATGGATGAAGGAGTTAAAAAGTTAAAAAAATAGCCTTGAACTTAATCTTGTCATAATAACACCGTTTTAAACAGGGACAATGTTAGAGGTGTTGGAGATAATCTCCTAAGCAAAGTAAAATTAGAGGAGAATCGGGTAAGAAAAGGAAAGAGCGGCAGAAGCTTTTGGCGCGGACCGCGCGAGTCCCTCCGCGGACCGCGGTTTGTCCTTCGCGCACCGCGGGCCGATGTCGGCTGTAGCTACGCGTTTCCTTTACTAAACCTAATTCGTATTTGGCAAATCCTTTAATATAAATACCACGCTGTATCCTACCCTATAGATATAGAAATCATAATATCTAGTCCACAAAAAGTCCGAAGGTTACCGTCCCTAAAAGATTGAGCATAGTTTTGGCATTCGGGGTCTGTTATACCAACCGGAGTTCTTCAGTGCAGAGGAGGTCCGGAGTTGTGTAACCTGGAGGGCGACCGTCAGGAGGAGCTTGCACCGTGGCTCGGCGGAATCGTCTTTAAGTACAGAGACCTAAAAAACCTCGGCACAACAATTCCGTAATTCGATTCGATCGTCAGATAAGTCAGATTAACTCCTTTATTTTCAACAATCTTAAAGACAAATTTATTGTTGTTAATCTAGACTGTGTTGAATTAAACTCTAAACCTTTTGTGTCGCATTTAATAGCTTAATTGTTACTTGCTGTAAATTAGTATTGTGCGATAAATAGGTTGTTCGTGGTTGTGATCAAGTCGGTTTGATATCTCGATAGTTGTTGATTGCGCGTGAAGCTTAATCATAAGCTGTTGTTAAATTTTGTTGCCAATCACATGTTTTTATAGAATATGCTTTGATGAGGTGTAACAAGGAGTTAATCCTGTGTTAATTAAGTTAGTATGTGCTTAATCACATGCTTGATCAGTGCGTGCGCGTTGTGATACTAACTGCATAATCCATGTGTAACGAAATCTAATAATTAAGATCATGTAAATCAGTTTGTAAGGTTTGTGCATGATCTGGGTGTATGTTGTGTTATTAGTTTTTGACATGCATGGCTTGTCTCCTTGGGAGGAGACATGTTTTTACGGAACTCTCGTAGCAATATTTTTCGTATCACGTATGTATTTGTTGGGGGTCAAACAGGACCTACCCTGGTTCTTCCCCCTGCCTAGTCCTAGCTAAGAAGACTAGACCAAATGGAGCTAGGAAAGCCACCTGCCAAAGAGGGTTAGGCCATATCTCCTAGAAAGCTGGTACGGACCCTGCCAGCTCGACCCTGCCAGCTCGACCCTGCCAGCCGCTGGTACGGACCCGGCCAGCTGACCAGGTCCAGACCCCGTAGGGTCAACATTCCAGAACACCTCCCTGAGGTGGGCCCCATTTCTGTAAACTGATGACGTGGCCAAATGACGCCACACACGTGCATCATTTACAACCACAAACTAAGGCAAGTTAGTATAAATACCACATACTCAAAGGTATGAAACAACAAGTTTCTCTCTCCACTCCTTACACAAATACTATCTAAAAGCTGACTTAGGCATCGGAGGGGGCTTCCTCGGTGACCCCCCCGAGGCTAGTAACGTTTCTCTATGCAGGAGCAGGTCCGGAGGCTGGTCTGCACCTCCTCTAGGGCGTCCCAAAGGCGTTTTCCCAACTTCATTACAAATCTTGATTGTCCAGTAAAAGAGGGGCAGCTTTGTCCATTTTTACCCGGAACAATTTGGCGCCGTCTGTGGGGAAGACATACAGCCATACATACATTTTCAAACTCCCATAGAGATTCAAAATGCTTCGAAAAGTTAGTATTTGGAGAGACTTAAGAAACACATCTTTCTTTCACTTCAATCATCATCTTTTTTCACAAGTTGTCAGTCTACTCGCACATGTCCGATTGTAGACTCCGAAACTTTCACAAATCGGAACTGCCCAGCACGCACGACGGAGTACGACAACATGCAAGCTTTTCACCAACCGTGGTAGGAGCAAGACGCGAGGATGAAGCTAGAGCCGACATCCTTTGCTGATACACCTTCCCCCCATGGCATGGGAACGGTACAGTAAGGGGCACGCCCTACGCTCATCAAGTCGTCAACACCTCACAAGTAGGAGAAGATCCACAAAGCAAGCTGTCGAGATGCTATAGAGAACACGAATATCTATCTCTTGCAAAGCTAAGTGTTCCTACTTATTTGTTTAAACTCAATCAGTCCACTGTTTTCGAATAAGTGTTGCTCAAACTTCAAACAGTCATAACTTTTGATTGGAGTGTCCGATTGAGACATGCTTTTTTTTCAAATCGCTTATCTCGACGAGATCTACGCGACGGCAAATTCCCGAAGGGGATTTGCGAAATTCTTGAGCTGCCAAAACCTCTCTAAAGCAGAGTTTGGGGAGCTTAAAGATTTAACGGCCCTAAGAACGGATTCAGAATCTGTTAACATGGTACGGCCAGCTCAAGCTAAACACCTGAGACCCTTGCCAGAAGGCTAAGACCAGCCTTAGCTGGCACCTTCTACAAGCAAGGTACGGTGAGCAAGAGTCGCGCACCTACGCAGTTAACGGATTTTGTGTCCGTCCTTTCTCTTATCTGCTAGATAAATAAATCTAAACAAAAGATTAAAATGTTGCACAACATCTCCTTTATATTGTGCTTAGATGTCACACTTAAATGAATGATTATGTGCTCACCTCGATTCACATGATGTTTTCCTACAAGGTACAAACCCGGATTAAGGGGCAGCTTCACAGTGACAAAAATCACTTCTCTGCCCCGAGAAGTCGTGAGGGATCAAGCGTAGGGGGCAGACAGACCTGTCCCCCGAGCGCTCGCATACGTGCCCTGAGAGCTGCCAGACCTACTTCAAAGGAGCTGGTAGATGAGTTTCCTCCAAGGAGCTGGCAGATGAGCCTCGAAAGAGCCGATGAATCTGCCAAGCCCCAGAGAGCTTGCAAACCTGCCTCCAAGGATCTGGCAGACCCACCTCCAAGGATCTGGAAGACCTACCTCACAGGGGCTGGCAGACCTACCTCCAAGGAGCTGGCAGATGAGCCTCAAAAGAGCTGATGAATCTGCCAAGCCCAGGGAGCTTACTGCTGGGGACAATTCCAGCTCATTGTGGACTCTCCCCTCAGTAGACTCACGCCAGCCAGGGCTGTACAGGTCCAACCCAGCCGCCTGGTAGAGAAGCTGATGGATCTGCCTCCAAGAAGCCGTCCCGTTAAAGAAGGCGCGGAGCTCGTAAAACAGCCGACGAAGAGAATCGTAGCCTCCTGCAACCTCCTCCAATTAATCGGAGAGGTCACGAGGGGTGTCGAAAAGATTTCCCAAGTCTCCCAGCAACCGAATGAAGAACCATAAAGGGCGACACAGCTTCCTTCGACAAACATCCGGAACCGCGCTAAGCTTCCGGATAAGTCAGGACAAGTCCTACATGGAAGGTACCCTGAATCTTATACTCCTTTATCATCGCACACGATAACAAAGGAGTAAGGGGCAGGAGATACCGGGAAGATCACGGCAAATCATGAAGAGTTAGCTCCCAAGAGCTGCAGCTAGGACGCAAGGAGCTGGAGCGGAAGTTCTACACTAGAACAAAATCAATACACTTGTTCCTAAATAAGCATACCCACAAATTACCCACAAAAAACCTTGCTACCGTCCTACCTACCATACTTCTCACTCCGAGTTATGCTTGAAATCACATAAGGCATTACGACGGAAATGGAAGAAGTTACCGGGTAGCATACTACAGTTAGCCCACCAAAATAAGTTCACCGCGATATGATCCAAAGAGTGAATACATCAAGTTGATGGTGTCTGGCAACTAGGCAGGCCAGGTCGACCCTTACCAGCAAGAAAATCAGATCAGCCTGCCTCCAATGGGAAGATCAGGTCAGCCCCTACTGCAACAAGACCAAGTCAGACCGAGCCTGCACCTTCACCAGTATCAAGACCAAGGCAGCCCATGTTGTCACATAGTCTCATGGCAAGCTGCCAAGTGACAAGAGAAGTCACTGGACAAGCCAGCAGACCCATGGCAAGCTGCCAGGTGACAACAAAAGTCACCCGGCAAGCCAACAAACTCATGGTAAGCCGGCAAGTGGTAAAAACAAGCCACTCGGCAGACCAGCAAACTCATGACAAGCAGCCAGATGGTATGAACAAGCTACCTGGCTAAGTCAACCCCGCCATAAGGCCAAAGCTGCCAGGCAACAAACCAGCACACCCGTATGCATCAATACGGGCACACGACTGGTGCTCAACAATCTTTGCATAGCTCGCTAACACACATGCAGCTATCACAAGAAAGAGCGTACCCTACCTAAGCCGTCTGCGCAGCACACATAGCTACACCCTCACCAAGGGCAAATAGCTATCCACCCTGCCGGACCTTAGCGGGACCCAAAAGAGAACAGAAAACTCAGAAAAACATGCCTAGTCTGGCTTGAAGGTCCGTTGTAATTAACGATACCCGACAACAGGCGACTAACGGCAAAAGGGACAGATGACTAACTCTCTCCCTAAAGGAACTAGGTGTATAGGTTAGGCATGGGAAGGCCGATGAGCCAACACACACCTAGCCCGGGCTGCTATCCGAAGCTGCTCCATACATGGGTCGTTTTACACACCATAAGAGCCCACGCAGATGGTAGACGCGAGGGGGAAAGGAATACAGTTAGACAGGTTCCTGCTGATAAGAAAACCCCGAAACGGCCAAGGGCCAGCTGCCATCGCTTGTGATCAGGGAGACCTGGTAGCAGACAAACCCTAGAAAATGCTACCTGTGTCGATCAAGCTGGTAGGAGAAAATGGCTAGGCCAGGTGTAGTTCCTTGCTCCCTGGTCACTTAATCCTGGACCACTTAGGACAGCTGAAAAGCATACTCCTAAAAAGCCACCAGTAGCAAGATGGAAAGCATGAAGAGCATTCAAATACTTGCAAAGGCAGACAGGAGAAGAATGCGGAAAAGCGGAAGAGCTGAATACACTAACCAGGCAACAAGGGCAGCTCAAGGCGACCCTCTTAATACAAAAGGGGAAGCCACTTCCGATAAGCTAGTAACCGACAGCCGCTGAACAACTCCAAGTGATAGCTGCTCTTGGAGATGGTTGACAGATAAAGAAGGACCTCCTCTCAAACCTAAGACAAGAAGCCAACTGTACGAAGCAAACGCTAAAGGGAAAGCAAGACTTCACAAGAGGAGGGCGATCTGCCAGAAGGCTAAGACCAGCTCTAAGCTGGCCCCTTCCACAGTTAGGGTACGGTAAGCAAGAGCTGTACACCTACACCATCAACATGGTACGGACAGTTCCAGCTACACACCTGCCCCTGCCGGAAGGTTAAGACCAGCTCCAACCTGGCACCTTCTACAATCAAGGTACGGTAAGCAAGAGCTGTACACCTACACCATTAACATGGTAAGGACAGCTCAAGCTACACACCTGCCCCTGCCAGAAGGCTAAGTCCACCTCTAAACTGGCACCTTCTACAAATAAGGTACGGCCAGCTCCGGCTACACGCCTACACCTGCCAAGAGGCTAAGACCAGCTCCTAGATGGCACCTCCTACAATCAAGGTATGGTAAGCAAGGGCTGCTCACCTACTCCATTAACATGCTACGGACATCTCAAGCTATACACCTGCCCCTGCCAGAAGGCTAAGACCAACTCCAACCTGGCACCTTCTACAATCAAGGTACGGTACGTAAGAGCTGTACACCTACACCATTAACATGGTAAGGACAGCTCAAACTATACACCTACACCTGTCAGAAGGCTAAGTCCGGCTCTAGCTGGCACCTTCTACTATCAAGGCACGGTGAGCAAGAGCTGTACACCTACACCATTAACATGGTAAGGACAGCTCAAGCTACACCTGCCCCTGCCAGAAGGCTAAGACCAGCTCCAACCTGGCACCTTCTACAATCAAGGTACGGTACGCAAGAGCTGTACACCTACACCATTAACATGGTAAGGACAGCTCAAGCTACACCTGCCCCTGCCAGAAGGCTAAGACCAGCTCCAACCTGGCACCTTCTACAATCAAGGTACGGTAAGCAAGAGCTATACACCTACACCATTAACATGGTACAGACAGCTCAAGCTATACACCTGCCCCTGCCAGAAGGCTAAGACCAGCTCCAACCTGGCGCCTTCCACAGTCAAGGTACGGTGAGCAAGAGCTGTACACCTACACCATTAACATGGTACGGATAGCTCAAGCTATACACCTACACCTGTCAGAAGGCTAAGTCCGGCTCTAGCTGGCACCTTCTACTATCAAGGCACGGTGAGCAAGAGCTGTACACCTACACCATTAACATGGTAAGGACAGCTCAAGCTACACCTGCCCCTGCCAGAAGGCTAAGACCAGCTCCAACCTGGCACCTTCTACAATCAAGGTACGGTAAGCAAGAGCTGTACACCTACACCATTAACATGGTACGGACAGCTCAAGCTACACACCTGCCCCTGCCAAAAGGCTAAGACCAGCTCCTAGCTGGCACCTTCTACTATCAAGGCACGGTGAGCAAGAGCCGTACACCTACACCATTAACATGGTACGGACAGCTCAAGCTTTACACCTGCCTCCGTCCGAAGGCTAAGACCAGCTCCAACCTGGCACCTTCCACAGTCAAGATACGGTGAGCAAGAGCTTTACACCTACACCATTAACATGGTACGGACAACTCAAGCTGCACACCAGCGCCTGTAGGAAGGCTAAAGACCAGCTCTAGCTGGCACCTTCTATAAAAAGGAAGGCAGAGCTCTACAACCTCGCCATCAGAATGGTCCAGGCAGCTCAAGATATACGCGAGCAACTATAAAAAGACTGGACTAGCTCAATCTAGCACCATTTTCGTTGATCAAAAACTCGACCGGCAAGCTGGTGTCACCCACATTAACAAGGTAGATCCTTGATGTCAAGTCTACACGAAAGAATCTGTAGAGAAGATGCGGAAAGATAAGCAGCAAACACTCTCAAACGGCTCATGCGGCTTTCACCCGAGCTAGTAGAGGTTTCCTTTAATAATCCGGTCTACCACAAGAGCTCGTTAGCAACAGTGGCCTCAAAGCGGCAAGCTCGGGGCTTATACATCCCTTAAAAGCAACACAACTTTAAAAGGATAATCTCGAGTCTCCAGACAGCTTCCAAAGGATACGCGCAATCCAAGCAAGAAGATTCGTCTAAGGAACACCTATCGACGAGGGCAGGATGAATGGACAGCTGGATAAGTCTGAGTAGCTCCCTTTGACGGAAATCTGAAGCCATATTTAGAGCTTCCGGATAAGTCCGGGCAGCACCTTTCGACCACATCCCGGATCCTCATCCACCATCCAAGTAAATCAAGACAGCTTCCTGAAAAGTCAATACAACATACTTCAACAAATACCGAGATTCACACCGAACATCTGGATAAGTCAAGATAGCTTCCCTCGACTAGCATCAGAAGTCACGAGGAGCTTTCGGAAAAATCTGGACAGCTACATACAAGGAACAAAGCGTACATATACCTCCGTAAAAGTTGAACGGAGTCGTATACAAGTACACAACTCCGCTCGGGGCTATTGTTGGGGGTCAAACATGACCTACCCTGGTTCTTCCCCCTGCCTAGTCCTAGCTAAGAAGACTAGACCAAATGGAGCTAGGAAAGCCACCTGCCAAAGAGGGTTAGGCCATATCTCCTAGAAAGCTGGTACGGACCCTGCCAGCTCGACCCTGCCAGCAGCTGGTACGGACCCGGCCAGCTGACCAGGTCCAGACCCCGTAGGGTCAACATTCCAGGACACCTCCCTGAGGTGGGCCCCATTTCTGTAAACTGATGACGTGGCCAAATGACGTCCACACACGTGCATCATTTACAACCACAAACTAAGGCAAGTTAGTATAAATACCACATACTCAAAGGTATGAAACAACAAGTTTCTCTCTCCACTCCTTACACAAATACTATCTAAAAGCTGACTTAGGCATCGGAGGGGGCTTCCTCGGTGACCCCCCCCCCCCCCCCCCCCGAGGCTAGTAACGTTTCTCTATGCAGGAGCAGGTCCGAAGGCTGGTCTGCACCTCCTCTAGGGCGTCCCAAAGGCGTTTTCCCAACTTTATTACAAATCTTGATTGTCCAGTAAAAGAGGGGCAGCTTTGTCCATTTTTACCCGGAACAATATTGAAAGAGTATGCTTTGCTTTCGGAAGTTTGCTTTTGTGAGTTTCTTGCTTTGTAGGGGTGTTTTGTTAACTCCGATTTTGTCTATCAATTGGCAAACTTATAAGTTGAGCTAATGGGTTTAGAAACTGTTTTTTGCATTATAAGAGTAGCTGGTGTGCTAACTTGCGTCAATTGTCATGCATTAGTTACAATAAGCTAAGCAAGTGGATGGTCTAATGATTTGTATAACTTATTGTTGATCGAGGTAAATCTTTCTTAAATTGGAGCTTCGTGCGATGTTGGAAAGTGCGAGGAAAAAGCTCGATTGTGAGAAAGAAACTCCTGGTCATTAGACGTATGAAAGGAACCAAAATCGCTCGATTAACAGATAAGTCTACTCATATCTTGCTTTGCCGATTAATCCATGATTAGCGTTAGTGACATAATGGATGTTAATAAGTTGCATGGTGCGTACAACTGGCATGTTTTCTGGTGTTGTATATTTACATATAATTCCATGTTAGAGTAAGAATAAAAACTTGTTGCCCGGTTACTTAATTACCTATTTTTGCTTGTTCAAAGCATGTTTATTGTGGTATAAACCTAAGGTTGTTAACCTGTAATGGTTGAGGCAATGTGAGTGACAAGTCTAAAGTTGTCCTGTATTGTGACGAACTTGTAGTGACTGAACCGGATAACATGTTTTGATGTTCTGATTACTCTTATTGTTTGTTGTGTTCAGTGTGAATCTCGTGAATGTTGTATGCTAAAAGTACATGTGAATGTGATTAGAGAGCTGAACACAAAGTTGTAAACTCTTGTGTGTTGTTGTTTGATTACTATGATTGTTTTAAATTCTAGTTAAAACGGTATTCAATTCACATGTGTCTCTAAAGTGATTAAATTCACTCTTTGCGTGCTCTAATTGAGATGGTTTGAACACAAGATAATATAGTTCTAATCTATTGATGTAAAGAGTCTATGTGCTTGTTTGATTTTTTTTACGAGTTCGAATGTGGGGGTAATACTTGTAACCTCGTGAGTGGTTAGAGTGTCCCGAGTACGGTTGGTCAGTAAAACCTGTATAGTCTTAAGGTTTGTTATTACATGTTTGGTGAACTTGGTGACTATAGGGGTTATTGAGTTGTATAAGTTGATTTATGTTGACTGTGTATTTAACTGATCAGTTAATTGTTGGGTTACTTGTTCAATTGAGTCAAGTGAAACCCTGAAATGTGTTATACATGTGTGCTGTTATAAGCATAAATTGATTCAGTGTAGACCTCTTGTTTGGTATGTCCAAGTGAACTTTTTGACCAATCGTAGATACTAGTGGAACTAGTTGAGAACTCCTGAGTCTGAATGTTAAGATAAACATAAATGTAAGGTTGAAATGTTTAATTAGTTCAGCTAGTGATTTAATTCAATCTGAAGGAATAGGTCAGCTCTGTGGCTTGTTTTATCCTAAGATGTATACTTGCTGAACTTGTTGTGTGAAATCCATATCAATATAAGATCCTTTTATCTGAATAAGCTTTGTAAGTTGTTGAGTCAATTATATTGATTAGCTTGTTTGTTCTTAATGCAATAGATTCTATGAGAGTTGTAATTGTTTGAACAAACTAAACTAGAAGCTGTACATCGTTGAGATTGTGATGGATCTTATCTAAGATATGTGTTTGAATGATTCGCATGTTGTTTGATAAGGGTGGTAAAATAAGTTTTGCCTTTACTCTATGAATGCGTTTGAAATCTTATATGCTTATATAAGCTGTTTAGCTGTTCTGTGTGGGTCATACATTGATAGTATGTTGAAACCTGTTTGAGCCTAGTGCAAGCCTTGGTGTGCAAACTTTAAGAGACCCTGTATTTCGAACAAACAATGATTTGAATATAACTTATACCGTTGTAACTGAGTTCGATCTGGAGTATTGGAGTGTTAAGTATACACATATACTAAGATTGATAAGTTATGTTTTTGGTGGTGAGTGTACTTTCGTGTAAATCATTGTTGAAACTGTGGTTGATAAGTTGGTTGTATGATCTAACTGTAATCTATAATCTATCCTACGATGACTATGTGGGGGTATGGATCTGAGGCCGTGGGCTAAGATCGAGTAGTCATCGATTTTGTGTTGAGAGTTGATCTCTCTTAAGGGGTAGATGGGTAGAAGACTTAAATTCATCAAATATATGTTCTCTTGTAAATACATTTTATATGGATCTTTGTGAGAATTGAGTAATTATTTCTTAGAGAATTTTACACATGCTATCTTGGTATGTCCTATGTAGACTAAGAAGTACACATGTTACCTAAAGCATTGTTCTGAAATAATGCTTGAATGGTTTGTTTAGATTTTGGATACTGAAACTTGAGGTTTATTTGGAGTAGGTTCTCCTAGTTAGGGAGATATACTCTAATGGAGAACTAAAGTGGTAGCTATAGTATTTAAAGGATTATTCTTATCATTGGGTGATTCCTTGGTAAAGATGAAATCTTTGTGTTAATCTAAATTATGTGTACTAAATAGTCTAATATAGAGTATATGTGTAATAGATCTGCATTCTCAATAAAAGTGACCTAAAGTCTGAAAGGGCTCATTTGTGGGTTCTAGACATGACATAAGTATGTTAGCGATGAGTGAAATCTCTTAATGAATCTATTTCCTTTCTTGTTGGGAGGTCCAAATTCATGGGCTTGATAGATTCACCGTGATACTGTTATGTGTATGAAGCAAATGCTGGTTATTACAAGAGATAGATTGTAAGTCTAAACGACTGAGCAATATGAAATATAGTTTGTAAGTCAAGTTGACTGGACATTCTATGCGTAAGATTGTAAGTTTGAATAACTGTGCAATCTGATTGGTAGTTACCCATTGTGGGGGTACATACACTACTAAATTTGCAATTCTTAGGCAGCTAACAGCTGAAGCTAGCCAAGAATGAGCATAAGTGTCGTGACAGGTTTGGTCACCACTGTTATAATTCTTTAGACTGAGTGAAGTTGTAAAAGAATGAAATACATTAAAGTTAGAATAAACAAGAAAGACCTGATTCTAACGAGCAGAGGAACTGCTGTAAAATGGGGCTTGGATCACTGTAATGAGAGTTTTGTTGGAATCCTACTCTACTGTGTACAGTTCAAAGGATACAATAAAATACTTCTCATGGCACTAATTTAAAGATAAAGTTATCTCCATTCCTTTATCTGCTTTGATATATTTAGTGTATCGAGTTTATGATGTGCAGAAATCTACTGCAGTTAAGGGTGAGCCTTTGGCTCTTAATGGACTCTTATCCAGAGTGGTAGAAGAGGATTTCTTCTTCACTTGATTGGAGAGTGTGAGGTAGCACACTTATAGAGATCCACCTAGTTGAATGTGGAACATATGTAGTGCGTGGATGAATTCCTCTTACATATGGCAAATTAGACAGAGTCTGTTTGCATGGTCGATCCCATGGGAGTCATAGTGATAACTCCCTAGAGCGTTAGGCCTCATCAAAAAATACGTCAGAACACACTCGTGAGATAGTCACGAAGCCAGCGGTATAACAAATCCTATATAGGATGGATAGCAGTGGGTTGAGCGATTCTTTCATATCACCTCATCTAGGTTCAAAACAGTAGTTACCATTTGAGGCATGACTGTGAGCTCTTAACTCCACAGTGTGTTGATTCAAGTTGTCATACATCTTCACATAAGCTTGATGTCCTTCGAATGTCTTACCTATGCTCAATTCAGTTTGGTTGCTTGTCGATTAGTGGGGGATTGTTGGAGATAATCTCCTAAGCAAAGTAAAATTAGAGGAGAATCGGGTAAGAAAAGGAAAGAGCGGCAGAAGCTTTTGGCGCGCCCCGCGATGAACTTGGCGCGGACCGCGCGAGTCCCTCCGCGGACCGCGGTTTGTCCTTCGCGCACCGCGGGCCGATGTCGGCTGTAGCTACGCGTTTCCTTTACTAAACCTAATTCGTATTTGGCAAATCCTTTAATATAAATACCACGCTATATCCTACCCTATAGATATAGAAATCATAATATCTAGTCCACAAAAAGTCCGAAGGTTACCGTCCCTAAAAGATTGAGCATAGCTTTGGCATTCGGAGTCTGTTATACCAACCGGAGTTCTTCAGTGCAGAGGAGGTCCGGAGTTGTGTAACCTGGAGAGCGACCGTCAGGAGGAGCTTGCACCGTGGCTCGGCGGAATCGTCTTTAAGTACAGAGGCCTAAAAAACCTCGGCACAACAATTCCGTAATTCGATTCGATCGTCAGATAAGTCAGATTAACTCCTTTATTTCCAACAAGAGGTCTACAGTGTAGACACTTGAAAGTGTTATACTTAGCAGTAAAAACGTCACAAGTGTAAGTTTTCACCAATATGCGACTTATTTATATTGGTGATGTGAGTTTTAAGTGCCTGAGATTGAGCTTATAGTATACGATATACTCCGTAGTAGTATACCTTATTCTTAGTGCGTGGCTCTGTCATTTCTGTTACTGGCTTCACATGTAAGCAAGTTTTTTAGTTGCTTGGTCTCATATGGTTCCACATGTGCTGAATATACTAGTAAATAGACCAAAAAGAATGCACTGTATAGCGACATGGTGATAGACAAACAATTTGGTTAGATAACGGACTTCCAAAGGAATGCATGGATTACATCTTCTAACAAACTTTCACTGTTACAACTCACAAGGGTCCATCTTGAATTAGACTGTCTTGTTGACAAGTTATATTCCGGTCACAATTTCACTTGGTATCATCGGAGAGTTTTGGGCGCAACGATTTGTATGAAATGTTTTTAATATGTGAGATGTGTCGTCACTAGTAAGTTATATGATCGTCGCTAGCACATTTGTTCTTGTTTTTCTAGAAATTTCCCCAAACATATGGTTAGGGCCTAGACAACGGTTTGTGAATGTCGTTTGGGTTTGAAGCGTGGTGCAATTTGTACTAAGACCCACTTAAGATCAGGGGAGGGAGAGTCAAAGATTTGAACTCGAGACTACCTCTTGAACAATGAGGACTAAGGTTTTGATAAAACTCATAAAAGATTCATTTCAGCCAAAAGTTTATAAATGGATTCGGATTCCCTAGCTAGAGTTATTTTTCCCTGGAGTTGGTAGAGTTCTTTATAAATTATAGGGCCAAGACAATGGTTTCGTATGCCTTCAACAATATTGGCGAGATGAATTAATTATGGATGAAATTAAAATAAACTAGTTCTGGGACATGGCTTTGTATGTGTGACAAATACTAGTGAGAGTGTGAGGTTTAAGCAGAAGTTTGGTACTATGAAGTGATCTTTGCAAATGCACTAAGATGGAGCAACAGAATTAAGGCCATATGCATGGGAGATATGAAAACTACAAGTCTCCAAACTTGATAGTAAGCCTGAAACTTTGAGCTATATATAAACCAGCCCTACCTATTGAACTATGCACTTAATTAACCAGTAACAAAATCCACAAATAAATCTAATAACATTAATTAATTTATTAAGAGATGGAGATTAAACCACCAGCCAAGGCTGCTCAAAAGGTTGATATGATATGTTATATTGATCTTACGCGTGTTTAATTCTACATTATCGGTGATTTATTCCGATTTATTAATTAGCAGCGAGCGATGAGTTTCTCGCTTCTGTACTGTTTCATTAGAGTGTGTTTATGTTATACGAAATCCAAACATTGTTGTTTCTGTTGTGTGGTTTTGAAGGTTTATTATTAATGTATATGTTGTGACATATAGGCTCCTAATAAGACTTATCACAAGGAAAATACTAAGCCTATGGAAATTAAACTTCATACTCAACGACGAGCGGCTAAACGTGCAATATTCAATCACTATGTAAGCATTTTTAACACTTCATTAAGTTGCTGATTAATATGATTATGTAACATATATATCAAAATTTCACTAATCGAATTCATAATTTTCAATAGAAAAGTGTAATAAACGTCGATACATGAATACATTTAAGCTTGTTTGATTTTTATTTTTTATTTTTATGCAAAGGTATCTACGAAGTTGTATCTAATTGAACAACAAAAAAAACAAGACGAAAAGCTGCAAAAGGTACGTAAGTAGTGTTTTATCTTGCGGGGTATAAACATGATACATTACTACTATAAGTTACTCATAATCTAATGATAAGTAGTATCATTTTCAGTTTTAATTGCATACTCCATCCATGTAGAAGGATCACGTGTCAAAAACTATAATCAACATTTATTATAAGTGACATTATACTTCATATAATTTCAATAACTAAAATGTGATTCAGATAATTTTTATTATGGAGTATCAATAATCTAGTTCTCATATAAAATCGAACATGAGATAACTTTTGAGTTATATTTCGAACTCCGTAATAGATGTTAGAAGAAGAAAAAGTCAAGCTCATGAGAAAAGAGATGGTTCCAAAGGCTCAATTGATGCCCTTTTTCGATCGACCTTTCTTTCCTCAAAGGTAAAGCTATTGCGTTATTTATTTGTCTTTTCTACTTATTTTCATTTTTTGAATAATTCTGATCTCTCTGTCCAAATATTAAGAGAAAAAAATTGTAAATATGACCTATTTCTATCATCAACAGGTCTGATATGCCCTTGACTATTCCAAGAACACCAAGTTTGCATATTCTAAGTAACAAAAGCTGGAGATGTCTTTCTTGTAACGAGCTATATTTTCAGCATGACCATGCTATGAACGCCATATAATGCCTCAAAATAAGGATCCACCAAAAATGTCAAATCACTGAAACTGATTTTTGTATAGATCATACAAAGTAATAGTTAAAATTACTTTTTCTCCTTGTCCTTGGAATGATTTAATTAGTTTCCTGTTGTTCCCTTTCGCTTTCTAATTAACCGTGTGAATATAAACATCTGCATATGAGGCTATGTAGAAATTCAAGATGTTAATACACTCTGAATTATATGCATGTGTTGTCTCCATCAAGTAAAGTTTACGGAGTATATAAAACTTGTGTTAGTTTTTTGCCTTCATATTTGTCCCCAAATTATGTGTACATTTCGTTAAGGTGATCAATTTAATTTGTCACTTGTAAGTTGTAACGAAACGCTGTACACTAATTTCGCATTACGAATTTCTTCTCTCTGAATGATAGTAGTTGTTGTCGTGTTATTATTGATGAGGGGTGAACCCCCTATTTATAACGTTACAATAGCTTGTACCGTAAGACAGAGATCTACTCCTATTATTCCATAATATTATTCCTACCATAAGTCTAATATTCCCTTCCTAATACAATTTAGGAATACTTCCTAATCCTCTAACACCCCCCCTCAAACGCATGGTAACTTTGCAAAAGTTTCCATGGGTTTGAAAATTACAATAATTGTGTAACAAAAAAAATCATAGTATTCGTAGTAGCTTGACCGATCCGCAATCCCTCGTTCATCCTTGTTCAGCATCATTCGGTTTGATGGTACCGAAAAACCAAAATTGTCTGTTTGTACGGTTTACTGGACACCGAAAAACCACGTAGTTTGTTTGTCACGGTTTGATGGACACCGTAAAACCAAATTCGTACGGTTTAGTGGACACCGAAAAACCAAATTTGTAATTCAGTTTTGATGGAACTGAAGAAACCAACCATTAATTCGGTTTGATGGTACC
The DNA here is from genome assembly GCA_963457585.1 of Spergularia bocconei. NCBI lineage: Eukaryota > Viridiplantae > Streptophyta > Magnoliopsida > Caryophyllales > Caryophyllaceae > Spergularia > Spergularia bocconei. The sequence continues at coordinate 4,849,697 of OY734951.1, read as the reverse complement.
GAAAAACCAAATTTGTTTGTAGTTGTATGTTTGTTAAGGGTCGAAAAATCGTACGACCAAATCGTAGTAGTAAAGGGTTGGACGTAGAAGAACAAAGGAATTGGGGTCAGCTTGCTTTAGGTTTTGAACGAACAAGGGGGTGTACGTAGAACATCATGGTTTTGTTTGATTTGCCATAGGAATTTGGGTAGACTTGTAGGGTAAGAAATTGGGTACGTATTTTATTTTTATTTGGTTTGTTTTGTAGCTAATAAGAAATCAAGAGTATGATAAAGATTATCACGATCAAATCCCGCCGGTGGGCGCCTTAGATTATCAGCCCACCGGCAGGGCAGCGGAAGCGATTTGCAGAGTCCTCTAGAAAAGAGGCTCTGATACCATGATAAGATGTAATTAGGGTATAATGAATGATAGTAGTTGTTGTCGTGTTATTATTGATGAGGGGTGAACCCCCTATTTATAACGTTACAATAGCTTGTACCGTAAGATTATTCCATAATATTATTCCTACCATAAGTCTAATATTCCCTTCCTAATACAATTTAGGAATACTTCCTAATCCTCTAACATATTGATCTACAGGACACTTCAACGTGTCTAGTAACAGTAAGAGTGTGCACATTAGTGAGAACATTAGATGTATTAGCATTTCTTTTCAAGAAGTATCAATGTTGTACAATGTAAGCCGGATAGTGACTAACGATTACAGCTCTAACATTACCGTAGTGTACACTGCTTAACGCGCAAATTATACCATGCTCCCGGGAGCACAAGGAGCATGGTGGTCCTCCTCACAATAAAGGAGTGGGGACCACACTTAAAATAATTTTTCATTTTTTAATATGTGGTCTCCACTCATCTATTGTGAGGAGGACCATCATGCTCCTTGTGCTCCCGGGAGCATGGTATAAGCACTGCACTTAACGACTAAATACGATGGCGGATATACAAGATGTCGATCCTACATAACACAGAAAGCGGGCCTCAAGTATCGACTATCGACCACGGTCCTCGGTAAGGTGTATCAGACTTGTATCATTCTTGAAACACAACGGCAAATACTTAATATTCTCATGTAACCACATCGGACACCTCGGATAGCAGTCCGAATATCAGCTACTAGTGTCTCGAAAATGTCATGGTCTCGAGCTGTGAATCCTCGCACCTGATAAGGCAGGACTAATGAAGGATAGACTCCCCTGCTCAAGAGAACAAATGAGGTCATCAGTGTTAACATAATCCAGCTTCTTCGCCCAAAAAAAAAAACACAACAATCCAGCTTAAATGATTTGTCCATTGATCATGAAATCAACTCTGCCGGATTAGAATTCATTAACATCAATTTAGTTGTATGCCTATGTAGTCCAACGCTATAATCAGATATCACTATACATGTATAGATCGAGCAACGATCCAAGAGGGAATATTGCAAGTCCAAGGATTTACACTATTGTGCCCAGGGGGTAACAAACAACAACAGCAAACCTTTAGTCCAAATTTGATTTGGGGTCATCTAACTGTCATACGGAATTGTCACCATAGGAAGATAACTAGGTAAATGTTTCAAGAACTTTACCGATTTAAACAGGTTATGTCAAGACTCAAAGTCACTCTTGCGCCGTTGTTGAAGTCAGTGAATTCCAGTTGCAGATCAAGTTTTCCAGCTGAAAAATAAGAAATGAGACCCTTACGAAAATTAGAACTGTTCAGAACACAAGACACTTGGGGAAGTTAAAAAGCAGAAAATAATTACGAAAACTTTTTACTTCCGCCCACTTTTGTAAGAAACTATTCCTAAGCAATTTACCCTAGTCACTCAATTTTTATTACTCTGACCACTTCATTAACCCTTACTCCACCCAACCCTCATTCTCTGTAGTCTGTCCTCACCCACTCTCCACTCAGTGATACGGTCTCTTCCACCAACCACCTCCTCAGCCACAACAAAGGCCACCAACCTCGACCACCTCCCCACCTGGACCCACTACCCCAACCTAGCCCACCATCAATCAGCTCTAGCCACCCCAGACCCAACGTCGACCAACTCTAGCCACCTTCACCTACCCCAATCCTTGACTAACTCCTTGGTGTTAAACTGTTAACCATAGACAATGTCAGGTCAGTCAAGATCATAGCGCTCTTGTTGAAGTTTATGCTCCTTGGTAATCATTCGTTGATTTATACCTCTCAAATGAATGTCTCCTCCATCACGCTTTTCCCTGTTAGATACCAGCATATCGCTTCTGCCTCCACCTCTATGCGGTGTGGATGTGGCTGTTGGCCGTGGAAGGCCAGGTGGGGAATAGGATGGTGGGTGGAGGAGAGGGAGTGGGGAGGGAGATTACGATTAATAGTTAAAACCATGTCAGTGTTATGTTACCCGACAGCCCCACAAATCCGACGTTCAATTTCCTTGAATTTACTCGCTTTCTGGTTTTTTTATTGCTAATCATTGGCGGAATCCACAAGTTATACAAACACTTGTGAAAGTTCTGTCAGCAAAATAACTTAGGCCTAAAGAGAAACTACCTGAAGGCTGACAAAATCTTGACCTTGTCAAGCTTTTAAGCTCTAGCAGCGCCAGCTCAACTTCTTCAATAACATCAAGAAGTGAATGCAACAGTGAACCGGATTTCTGCATAAAGAAGGAAAGCATAACCACAGCATCTAGCATATAGTAATTCTACAAATTGGACAACCCTGTATAAATAAAATAATAAAACAGGGGTAGAATATTGCTTCAGAAATGTTTTTAACTATTGTATCTTGAATTACATATTACTAATACTAGCCTTAAACCATTTTGTACCCTGTATGGCATATGAGATACTCCCTCTAAATCCTGACCAGATAAAACACCATTGTTTTCGCACACAGCTTAGTGTGACAAATTAACCAATGATAGATTGGAGAAAAAAAAATTACGATTTCAAGCAAACTATTATTGTTTAGTAAACACAATGTATTACAAGTTATAGAACTTTTGCTCATTTACGTCAATTAAAATATCTGGTGAGCAGATCAGCAGTTTTTTTTTTTTATTGACTCACTTCACTTCCTCTAATCTTAAGCCTAGAGCAGCAAGATGGTGAAAAGGGGATCCTTAACATATACGGAGTAATTGAGAATTTGCTAATGGTAATTTATGTCTAGTAAAGCATTTGTGATGGGAAAATAATCATCAAGTAAAACTTTGTGATACTTCTACAGTTAGGTAGGCTCTATGTGAAACTGGCCAGACGGGTTGAGGAATTTCAACGTCATGAATAATCCAATGTGAAGGACAGGCAACCGGTGTTCGCAAAGAAATTTCCCAATTTCAGCACATTCCACCCTTTTGTAATCTAATAACTAGGACTTGTTTTCCTCCGGAGCAACTTGGCATTTTCTGTTTTTACTTTTCAATAACAATGCTATTCAAAAAGGTATATACTATTCTTTTATGAAGAAAATATGCACTATTACATATCATTATACTACTCCTAACCAAAATAATCTCCCCTTTTCTTGAAAGTGTTTGGACAGGTAATGTTTGCGGCTATTTATAGACCAACTGAATCGTTCACTTCAAATAAAAATCAATAGATATTTCATTTTGCATTGCATTCTACCAAATCCAATTGTTTCTAAGGCACAGGGTTTCTACCAATCATTATGAAAGCTAAATCTACAAACTTACTTGTGTTTGTTCTGCAATAGTCCTCAAACCTTCATACGTGAGTTGCAAATCACCACTTAAAACAAACGAAAAGGCAGTGTACGCATCTGTATTCTTCATGAACATCTGGCCAAAAAAAGGAAAAGAAAAAACATGCTAATGCAATCTCTCAAAAAGCAGCACGAAAGCGATGGCGATGTGGATGGGAAAATGGCAGTCAGAAGACATTCACCTTGGATATTTTGTCATTGTTCAATCTATTAGAAACTAATAGACCAAAGGCAGTGGCGGACTTCGTGATGAAACTGTAAATATTCAAAGTGAAAAGCTCACTTGATAAATTGCTACTACAATAAAATTAATTAACAAGCTCCAGATATTAGATAATGATAATATTGAGCAAACCTTTGCAACACGAAGCCACCATGATCAAACAGAATATTTGGTTGACCCAGCATAGCCTCTAACCTCTCAACTTTGCACAACTAGGAATGTCACACAAGCACACTTTTAGTAACCTTCTATACAGATTATTGATCTTTGTCACAGAGAAAGAAATATGAAAATAGATACCTGCAATTCTGACTGCAATGATTGACAGGCAACCATCTTCTTGACGACACCTTTCACATATGCAGCTGTTTCAGTGATGGTTAACTCTTTCATGTCTTTGACATAAGAAAAGAAAGATTTGTTCAATTTCCTTATCTCACTATCAGAATCTTCAATCTCCTTTCTCAGTGAAGATATTTCAGAAGAAACCTAAACGACAAGAAAAGAAGAAGAAAAATCCAGTTACAGAAATGGGTATGTATATTGATAGCAGAATTTAACAGTACAAGAAAGGGGAAGGTCTGCTTCACAGGATTTTATAAACATGAAAGAACAATCGAGCAAAGACGACCAAAATGCAACAAAGGCTACTTTTGTCAAATGCAGCACTTTCTTCAATTTGCAGTTATGTTCTAGAAGATCCAATCACTCCTATAAAACCTCAAAGCCAGAAAGAACACAATTATGCAGATCTTACTCCTAAACATATTTCTGCCCAGAAAGTACAAAATTATGGCTGCACAGATCTGCCTTTGTCTTTTCACCACAGAAGAACTACACTCACTGGACCAATAAATCCTCATGCAGCTGTATGCATGAGCCAAAATCTCAACATGCCAAAAACCAGAAGTCAAAGACCAGATAAACCAATTAGCTTTTTGTAAACAATTAAAAAGTTTAAAAAAAAAACTCTCATTGAGAAGAAGGCTACTGTACAGCAAAAAATCAAGAGTTCGAACACCAGTTAAGAGCTGGATACAGCAACGAAAGTTCCAACTAATAGACTCCCAGTCTCACCCATGAGGCCATGATTATGAAGGATAATAGAGAGGATGTTTCAACTGCCCCTTAACACTGATAAAGAGTGAGATATAACAACACTATAATCCCTGCCTCAAAGATTCCTGCCTATGGCAAGGTAGGGGGGGAGGGGTGATAAGATGCACGCTACCCCATGCTGTCAACACAGAGAGACTATTTTCAACTAACCATATTGAAAGCTGTGTTGACATGTGCGTCGACCAACTGCTACTTTACACTTTGAAAAGTCAAAAACAATTTAGTGAGCCATTATACTCTATTCCATTATACTTCAGAGCCAAAAGATCATGAATCTTTGGCTCCGATGGAAATGGAAACAACAACTTAAGAGTTACATATTGCTGTAGATTGACCAGCTTACTATCTTCAAATGTGGGAGAGGATCAAGGCTGGCCAGGAAATTTAACTTTGCTTGGGGGCTGGTTAGAATCCCCATATCCCAACCCCGGCAGCATTGGCTCCTATGCACCCCCCCCCCCCCCCCCCACACACACACACAAAGAGAGAAGAATGAATCAAATGTGGAAATCTTGGCAATGTAGACAAACCAAGATAAACGCTGTTATGCTGTTTTATGTATGCAATACCATCTATCTCCAAATGAGCCAAAAGGATTCAACTATTCTTGGGCTTCGGGAGTATAACGGAACCGAAATAAATAAATTACACCGCACGCACTTTTCTTTTACACTGGGACAGTTGTTGAAAATTTGCAATTCTTTGCAAAGAACCCATTGTAACACAAAAAAATCACCCGAAATCTTTAGAGTAAGCTAAGATAACAGTATAGAAGATATACCAAACTTCGGTTGTCACAATCAGTACGTCTTTCCCGTTGTATGCAATTAATTTGGTCTATATCACCTCGTTTCCTTATATAGGGACAGCTTGACATCAAATTTTCTGATTCATCAACTCTAGACTTCATACTACAAGCTTGTTCCTGTGTACCACAAACTCATGTGATGGAACAAAATCCATCAGATCAAATGAAAAGGATGAAGTCAAGTGTGATTAAAGGAAACAGTAGATAACAATTTGTACCGATAATTTGTCCCGCTTGAGACGCAGTAGCTGCAATTTGGCTTTTTGATACACAGTTCTATACAGTAGTAACTTTGTGTCGGCCACTCTACAAACAATATCAAACAAGTTCATGTAAACATCTGATGACCAGAAATCTGATACTTTACCTCTAGGGGCCCTAAACATACCTTTTTCTGTTGAGGAAGCAAGTGGAGTCGAGTGCTTTCTGCATAAGACAATAGAGTCAAGTGTTGTTCGATAGACAATAAGTATTCAATGCATTGTACCAAGATAGCTAGCTCAGTGAACAATAAAGAAATTCCAACGAATAAACAGACATGAGACCCTACTTCGTGATGAAGAAGCTCATAACTCTTCAGCTTGTCTAAATGGACCAAAACATCATCCAGCTTTGCAATCTGAAAGGAACGAGATGAAAGCTTTATTAATTGATGATGCATTATTCAAACAAGCATTAGATGGCAGCACCCTCGACAACTGGATAAAATTGACAGTAGCGCATTAAATGATAGATTCTTAATTGTTTCAGAAGAGTACATGCCAGTGTCATATCAAACTTGTCACTCATTGGAGTTAGTAGCTGATTTGTCATGCCGCGGAAGTTATTGAATACCTACAATGTAAACAGTGGGTTCAAGAGTTAGATCAGTATATCATTCTATAGATTTTCTGTTCAGGTGGCTACTTAAGGTGAAACAATGAAAACCATTGCATTACATCAGCCCAATCTCTTAATGCTGTATCATTTTCAATGCACTGAGACACCTTCCCCTGTTCTTCATGATTCTGATCTTTGCTTAACTTTGCTTTACGCTGTAACAGCACTGCATGATCATTATTATCCCGAGTCTTATCAAATAATTTCCTTTTGAGGCTGGAAGGGCCATCACAACCCCGGATGTTAGATGGATTTCCTAAAATTTGAGCATCTTCATTATACTTGCTTATAAGCTCATGGGGATTTGCATCACCATCACTTTCAGACAAATTTTCTTTATCATCTTCAGGAATCTCATGTACCTGTTCAACAATCATCAGAAGGAGTACAAGGCAGTGAAATCTATAAGAGTAAAATAATCAACATACTTTACTTGGATTGGGGAAAACAAGATTTTACCCAGCAACTATATCATGGTCGCTCTTGCCCAATACCAACATCTAACATTCAGAAATGCCAGAGACTCTTAAAAAAATAGTCATACTCAACAACAAAGTTTGGTCTCAAAAAACAATGACCAGCTAAAGACCCCTATAGGGAAACCATTGCCACAAAGGCTTCTCCAATGGCGGGGTAAGGGAGGGTTGGAAGTACACAATCGTGCTCAAATGTTGAAACATCATATTGTTTCCGAATGACCCATAATGAAAACTGCATCGGCCAGCTGATGCAAGGAGGTAGAATAAACAAAAAGGTACAAAGAAAGACAGAAAAAAGGTAAGACAAACAGACAACATAAGAAAAAGGGGAAAAGTAGGAGCAGACAATAGCAGAGTGTTAGAGAGACAGTGAGAGTGAGAATTAAGAAGAAAGAAAATACAAAGAAAGAGGAAAAGAGCAACTATGACCTGGACGAGCCTAACAAATCAGAAATTTTTATCAGCATACAATCTCAAAAACGATTCCAGACACAGTTACTAAAATATTACCTGGACCAGCAACTCATTTGGTCTAGCATCTGAGCTTAGAGTTGATTCAGGAGTAGATTGCATCCTCTGAACTGGAAGGGCCCTTGGGGAGGAAGTTGATGGCCTCCCAGAAATATGATCACTCGAGCTTATCATTTTGCAAGATTGGGAAAACTTATCCTTAATACCATTTTCAAAACAAGAAGAGTTTACAGGAAGGCCAGATTGATTCTTAAGCAACAACTTCTCATGTGCGGCATCGTCTTCGAGATTGATGTCATACGAAAACAACTTAGATTCAGCTTTCTTCTCTGAAAGCAAAGTACTGCATTTTTCAACAGTGGATGTTAATTCAGCAGCCTCTTTCAGGCCCTGATGCACCAGATTCAACATAGGACTTCCGTTAAAAAGTGGAGAAGCTGACACTTTGCTTACCCCTCCACTTCCAGGAGAACAAGCAAAATCACCAGGAATCCCAGAGTCTAAATCATCTTTCAAATCATTAGGTGTGATCCCTTGCGGAGAAAAACTAAATTTCATACGTTGTAGAGTTTCAATGGCATGCAATTCTTTTTCAGATTCATGGTTGCCTTCTGACCTACAATTTACTAAGCCTGTTTCTGGAGAAGCTGTTAAATAAGACACTCTGAGATGCTTTGCTGAAGTTTTCTGTGAGGACAAACTTTTATCTAGTTTCTCATCAACTTCTACATGACTTGCATTCTTCTTTATCACTGTGTTTCTCAACCCGTGGTTATCTTCACTTGCACTTCTAGATTGTCCATCATACTCAGCGAAACGTAAATCCAAGCGAGCAACAGGGGCAGCTACTCGAGTATGTGAGATATTCTTATTACCATCTTCCAAATGATTTTCTTTTTGCATCAGAGAAAACCTTGGCACTTGTAACCTGGAAGCATTTCCCTCGGCTTTTGAGGCAGAAAGAAAAGAATTTTCAAGTCTTTTGAGTCTGGATACACTTTTCGCGAAAAACGAGGTACTCCAGACTCGGTTAATAGTTCCTTTGTTAGGAAATGCCTCATCAAACTGAGCTGAATTCAAATGAGAATTCTGTAAGACATCTGGATCCTTGAATATTTGCCTGCGTTTAGAAAGCAATGAGGATATCGAGCCAGCAATTGGCTGCTCATGATGTATGATTGACCTAGTACTTGATGGAGGAGACTTGAACTTATCCTTGTCAAACGGAGAGTCCTGCAATTAAAAAGGATATGCCAGTTCTAGATGGTAAGTCACCAGATTACAGTAGGCATACAGATTACAGTAGGCATATAGAGAAGCATGCTCAACATTGGCCCAGAAGAAACAAAACAAAGAAGAAAGTGGCAGTAGCAATGAACTAAAACTATTCCGCATCATCAAATTTGCCTTTAGAGAGATGTTTGTCATGCGGATAAGAGGAACATACAGGACAAAACTGTCAAATTTGAATTTTAAATGATGTTCACCAGACAACCCGCCCCCCTTCTCGCTTAGTATGTCATATAGGGGAACACATATTTTTCGAAAAAAAAAATTACTCCACTAAAATGTATTTTATAAGGTGGAGAACATTGCACAATTTTTACCCAAATGACACAATTTGTAAAACCAAGTCACACTTGCATGGAGTGCTATCAGACTAGATAACAAGCAATGGAGAATCAGGAAGACAACAAAAAAAAGGAAGAAAAGAAAAATCAGACTAGGCAATTAACTTCTTGTGACATGGACTAAACAATTCCCCCAAAAACGGGCTGAGATTTAAACCCCTTCAGAAAACAGTAAACCACCGACACAACACTGCCATCTCAGTAATCCTTGGGTTTGCTCCTAACTTATGTGGCCCTAAAACTGACAGGAAAGAATTTGATGGAAGTCGCCTTCAATTCTTGAACCAATAAGGGAACGCAAGTGAGCGCTTCTCGAGACATGTGATTCAGACCAAGGGACATTATCACTATCTCGGAACTCTAAAGTGATAGCATCTCATAAGTGGACGGGATTATATGGGATGTAAGAGGATTTGCTTGTTTACTTAATTACAGTTACTCACCTACAACTGGGTAGCATAAAATAATACATCAAAGAAATCCCCAACCAAAATATGAGATGATCAGAATGTGAACTGAAAGCACGTGACATCAAACAACTGCACTAAAGTTCAATAAAAATTTCAGCAAACAAACAAGTTCAAAACCAGGCACAGGCATGAAAAGCCTGAGCATTAGCGAGTTTAAAAAAATTGGATAGCAGATATAATATTATGCACTAGATATCCTCCCAAAAACCTTTTTATTGAGTATCGACAAGCCAAATGTTGCTTTTGGCATCAGGCGGCGCTTCACTAAATCTTAAAAGTTCATCAGCATTAAGTCAGCTATAATCACAGTTCAAAATCAGCCTCGTACAAACAATCCTCACATACATAAGATATCCCAGTGGCATACTTGTCCTTTTCAGCATTAATTCATAATTTCGAGGATTGCTTGCATGCGCACACACGCACCCACAAATATATACTATGTAAAAGCACATCAAGCCTGACAGCCCTACAGATAGGTTAAAGAAACTGAGCAAAGAAAACTTGAAGCACCAAAGGTGCTCAAATTGAACTCTATGTGATGTTCTTTTTCTTCACATTCATGATTGTGACGAAGAGTCAATGTTTTTTTTTTCGGTTACTCTAAAAGAGTCAATGTGCATATGCCTCAAGTTCATTTCTTTATACTTTAATCATCCCTCCCTTAGTTTAAGGAGGCGCAACAAGGCAATAGGGGGCCAGTGCGATGAGGCGCGAGGCGAAGGTGCACGCCTCATGCACACAAGGTCCACTCATTTAGCGAACAAACTCTATTTTTCAAAACCATTATTTTGCGGAAAAAAAATACCCCTTTTTTGGTGTTCAAAGAGGGCCAATGGGTAAAGAAGTACAAACTAGGGATTGAGGGGCAAAGGAAAGGGTAGAAGTAAGGATACCAGAAAAAGAAATTGGAAACTGCACGTGCGCATCGCTTGTCAGGTGTGCCTCATGGCGCCTTTTTGCCTAGACGTGCCTCAAGCGCGATTGTTTAAACTAAGATCCTTCCAAGTCATTTTCCTCGGAAATAATAACAACAATGCCTCAAAGGCTCCCCGCATAAGGTGGGTCCTATGAACGCAAGCCTTAGCCCTACTTTGGAAACATAGAGAGGCTGCTTAAGTGACCTATAAAGAAGATGCTTCAAAAATCACACCAACTAAATGCTACTTAACAATACAAGAAGGCGCAGCCAGTTTTGTGAGCCATGTTGTAGCTTTATTCCATTATATCCCAAAGCCAAAGAATAGTTAGACTTTAGAAATGGAAAGAAGTAATTATAAACCAATATGGGTAATAAATTCTACTATTCCTCCGTCCAACCTATGCCCATCACTTTTTCTCTTTGCAAAAAAAACAACTACATTAATTTCACTGTAAATATTATCTAATCATGTTTTTTTATTTGAAGTAGTAATAAAAGTCCAGACCATAAACACTCATGAGCACATATATGTTAGGACTGTTACTAATATTGTTCAAGTCAAGAACTCAGCTTCACGAGTTAAAACAATTTTCAATATACTTCATAGACAAACATCTCTAAAATTTGCCATACTCATGTTATTAGGTGAAAATAAATAAAATCTTACATGTGTCTGAAGAACTGTAGCTTGATTTTGATTACTGGAGGGTGTTTTAGGACCTGCCTCATCGCCTACATCATTTGAGCGATTTTGAGTTGTCTCACCAGGAGTAGCATCAGCACGATCATCAATTCCTCCGAGAAAATTCGAAAAAGCCATAGCAATTGCCTCACCAGATGTCTTTGATAAATCACCAATATGGCAGGAAATTGCATCTCTATCGTCAGTTACGTCGAAAAACTGGCCTCCACTGAAGGCACCATTCTCTTTTTCCATGGCAATCATAGAGTTTGAACGTTCAATATCAAGAGAGAAATCCTCGACATTCTTGTTGCCTTCACCCAGTAATACATCCAACTCTGGAGGCAGCTTTCCATAATCATAACTGTGTACTTTTTCTCCTACTAGACTCATATCATCGGAATTGCCACTGTCATTAACTTTATCAACAGCCAAAGAAGAATAGAAGACTTGTTTCCTGGCTCCAGTCAATACCATCAAATCCTCAAAACTAGTGCCAGTGGAAGTTTGACCAGGAGTTCTCTCGCCAAATGATGCACGAACTCCAGTGGGCGTTTTAAACTCTCCTCCAGACTCTGATTTTGCTAGACTGCGAAAGTTCATAGAAAAGGCAGTTGAATCCATTGTAACTTCGTGATTGTCATCAGATAAAGCAGAATCTGATAACCGTCCAGGTCTAATAAATTCCGCTGATACAGGCCCAAAGAAATTATCCTCTGCAAGGATAGAACAACTCAAAGATAAAGTTTTGGATACCCACATTAACCAATACAAAATGGAAAATAGGATGAGTGGAAAAACGAGTTAAAATTCACACACGGTAACAGATCGAAAACTTCAACTCCAACAAGTACATCCTAGCTTGAGTTTCATTAAGACTACACTCTACACTTGACAGCTTGCTTATTAGTTTCACCCTCTAGACATCACTTGGCAACACACTCATCAAGCGAAATGGGACAGCACAAGACACATCATCAAGTCATATAGCACTGTCTGCCCGTAAGTATTTGGAAACAACCCGAGCCCAACATTATGTGGCAATCAGTATACGCACTCTGCTACTTCAAATGACAAGAAAGAACCCGCCCCCACTTCTTTCAAACGAACGAGAATCAAATGGCCATCAATTAACGTCGCTGCTACCTATGCAAATTTATCAGGCATTTATAGGAACAATCGAGCGAAGTTCATCACCTAAACCCTAAAATTACAATTCCAGAATCCCTAACAAGTTACAAAACGAGGGGAAACCAAAAGATTACTCCACAAGCTGAATTTTTTTCATCATAGTCACTACATTTCACTTTCAATTAACCAAACTACCAACATTTCGGATGGTTCAAAACATCGCCTTTCTTGTGCTGCTTTAAATGACAAGAAAGAACCCCCCACCACGTATTTCAAACGAAAGAGAATCAAATGGCCATCAATTAACGTCGCTGCTACCTATGCATATTTATCAGGCTTTTCGAGGAACAATCGAGTAAAATTCATCACCTAAACCCTAAAATTACTATTCCGGAATCCCTAAGTTATAAAATGAGGGGAAATCAAAAAGATGACTCCACAGGCTGAATTGCAGTCACTATTGTCACTACATTTCACATTTCGGATGGCTCTAAACATCGAAAATGAAACAAATACCACATTACAAACACGATAAATCGACACACCAACCCGTAAAACCACTCAATTAACCATAAAATCAATCAATAATTAAAAGAGGGGGAGGGGGTAAAAAGGTGGATATACCATCATTAGAAGTAGCAGAACCGAAACAACTCCCAGACGACGGCGATTCGAGAGGCCGTAAAAAATGTTTCTTGATAACAACATCGACATCATCATCAACATCATCACCACCACCAACACCACCATTATCAGAATCGGTATCACTGTTAAGCAATTCCATGATTTCATCACTCTCAGCCCTACTGAGCTCCCCAATTTTGGAATTGTGGTCCGATTTTGCATCATCCGGCGTCGTTTCGCAGTCCTCATCCTTGTTGAAGAAGTGAACGGCGGTTGTCTCTGCGAAACTCACTCTCCGAGCACGTTTCTTGTGCTGCGTTTCGTCATCTATTTCGCCGTTTTCGTCGCCGAACCTTGACGTCATTTTTTTGGGGGGGTTGATTTGGGCGGAAAGTTGAAATGTTAGGGTTTGGTAAGGGATTCAATTTGGGGAATTTGGGGAAATTAGGGTTTGTGATTTTGGGGGTAAATGGGGTTTTGATGAAGAGAGTGGAGTGTATGAGTGAAGTATACGAATTATACAACGACGTTTTGTGCGGGAAGATTTGTGTCGTTTGAACTTTGAAACTTGTGAAGTTGTGAGTATCGAGTCGTTCAACATTTTTGAAAAATTACGGTCACACTCGCACCACATGAAGCTAGGTTGCAATATCGTTTTCGAGATTTTGAGTTTTGATTGAGTTTTGTAAAACATAGAAACGTCGACGATTAATATGTCTCGGCAAGTGCAATCGTGTAAAATTGTATGCGGAAAAGCAATAAACTTTGTTAAGATAAAGGCAATATCAAACTCACTACTCCGTACAATGTATCTAAGGAGGATGATGTGACTTAATTCTAAGAATTACACTATAGAAGGATGCTAGTGTATATATAGGATTAGTTACTAAGAGTCAACTACTCGTCATTAGTTGTAAACGTGATAAGCAAGACCTTTATATAAGAGCATATTTAGTGGAGACCTAGTACTTGGTTGGTTTTACCTTATTTCACCGCTTCCTCTCACATTCACTTGTCCATATAGACCTGCTTTCCTCTTGCATTTTGGAGACATATTGAGTTTGAATTGTAGGAATTTTAGTAACATGAATAGAGTAAATGATTTTAGTAGGATTTAATGGTTTTCTTAAATGAATTTTTTATTTTATGAAAATATATCCAATGGGTCTCCATCGATTGAGGAAATTTTTTTGTACCTCTTAGTGTGTTTAGTTTATATTATTTTTTAGGAAAATTTGCGAGACCGCACCTTATATGTTAAATTTTGAAAAACTGCACCTTTTAAATCTAAATCTTTGCGAAACTACACATTTTCTCATTTTCGGCCAATTTTGACCACTCTCCGGCATTGACCTGGCGTTACCTTACTCTTCCCCTTCAATTCTTTCTCTCGTCCCTAACTTTCATTGATTCAAGAGTAAGGTCAAGTCACGCCGGAGAGTGGTCAAAATTGGCTGAAAAAAACAGAAAAGATGCAGCTTCTCAAAATTTAACATATAAGGTGTGGTCTCGCAAAAATTTGGTTTTATAAGGTGCGACCTCGCAAATTTCCCTATTTTTTTTTATAGTAATTGAAATTTTTAATAAATACAACTGTTTAAAGTTAAGACAAATAACAATTTTTGAAACAAATTTGTATTGCACAAGTGGTGAGTGGACACATGACAGCTATTCATTGGCTTCCATACACATCCGACAATTTGAGCCAATACCTTAACCTACATCTTCAACAATCATATAGATTCGGCTCATTTCAACCAAAACTCAAGCTCAAATCTTTTTACTTACACAAACTCGAATTTTCTAGACTTGCCGAGCTCCAACCCAATCCCAAGCCCAACCAAACTCGGTTCCGATCAACTTCGTTTACACCCCCTCCATATCCGAGAGACAAAATGGTCCAAAATCAATACACCATAAAACTTTCGCATAAAACGAATTATTCTACTCACTCTGTTACACAAATCTCCCCCAAAAACGGCTAAAACCCCAGCTTAAACCCCACCCATCATTTCCCCCAAAATACCTCACCACCAATGGCGCAAACCGCCCTCCGTCTCCGCCGCGCTCTTTCTCTCTCCACCGCAATCCTCTCCCACACCCGCCTCACCACCACCCCAACCGTCACATCCCTCTTCAAAACCATCCCTCCCTCACTCGCCGCCACCTCCGCCGTGACCCACCACCGTCACTTCCACTCAACTCCCCCCCTTTCTCTCTCCTCCGGGTTGCGATCCTTCAACGATGCCGATAAGATCGACCCTGATTCCATTCTTTTCGAAGGTTGTGATTATAATCACTGGCTTATTGTTATGGATTTCGGTAAGAACCCTAGTGAACGCCCACCTCCTGATCAGATGGTTGAGACTTATGTTCAGACTGCTGCCCAAGTTCTTGGCAGGTATCTTCAAGATTACGCTTTTCAACTATTAATTTAATTTTTATTGTCATATGATTATTAGGGCATGTTTGCTTAAGTCTGAAACCCTAGAATTTTTGTTACTTGATTGATGATTGTTTATTGTGGGTGATTGTTGCATTTTGTTATTCTGTTTAGTGAAGTCGATCGCTTCGAATTAAGCTCGGTTTTCGTGTGAATTGTGATGCATACTTCATTTTAGGTGATGTTGTAAGCCTATTTGATCCCCTTGTAATTTGTTTTCGAGATTTCATGGCGTACACAAGACAGGTTACGAGATGACGAGAGTAAATACTCTGATGCACATTTCAATTAAGATGGTTTAATACTCCAATTTGCGCTTCTTGGAACTTGGTCTTGTACTACATTGGCACTTGACAATTATCTTTGTAGGTTTGGTTGTATTACTTTGTTTGTCCCAAAAGTTGTTTGCTTTATACTAGGTTCGGATAAGTGTGTAGATGAGTATAAATACTTTGATGCACATCTCATTTCATCCAAGATAAAAGTTGTACGCCCATCATGCCCCTTGTATGCGTCTGTAGTAAAGGTAAGGTTATATAGGAAGATTATAACTCAAAAGTTACGAGAATTAGAACTGCGATTGTCTAGTGATGTAAGGGGTATTATTTTTAAAGAGGCATTTGTAGGGCTTTTCTTTTTATGTTGGTTGAACATTTGAGAAAGCATAAGCTAGTTCGTTGCCGCATCCTTTTATAGATACGCGGTAGGAGTTTCCATTGTGGACACATGATATGGAGTTTTTCTAATATCTATGCTCCTGAAGCTTTTGCTTTTGGCGAGTGACGATTAAACGTACCGCTACTGCCCTACATAGGGGGTGGGTGTATGTTTCTTCCAGACATGTTTTTTTGGGATAATGGCTTAGATTTAAGAAGTGGGCCTCGGGAACGCCTGAGATGCGCCTCCCATGAGGTTTCAAGTATGAGGCGCAGCGCCTCGCTAACATGGCGTACCAGAGGCGTTCAACTAGGCAATTCCCATTTTTTCCTTCTAGTTCTTTACTTAGACCTTTCTCTTTCTTCCTTAATCCATAATTTTTGCTTATTTACATATTTGCCCTCTTTAGAAACCAAAAAGGGATAATCTTGTGCAGTTATGCATATAATTTCTGGAACATAGAAATTGTTTGAGAAAAGGGAGCGCCTTGCTTCCATGAAGCGCACGCCTTGCGCCTTGTCGACACGGGCCCTCATCGCCTCTGTGCGCCCCACGCCTTTTTAAACTAAGTATAATGGCATAAAAGTAGGGTTTCCACTGGAGCTATTGCTCTTATTTATTTATTTATTTATTTATTTGTTAGTATTATGATTAAATGACTCATTGACGCCTATTTGCTGCTCGTGAATGGCTTTGGAGTTGGGCTAATAGCAAGGCATCTGCCTTTGTTTAGTACTCTAGTTATATTCCTAGTAAATTGGTTCTCTTGTTTGCTTCTATTTACTCGGAATTGGTAAACTAACTATGCTTGTGGTTTTCACCATTTTTTTTAACAGTCCTATTGTTGATAGTTGTTGTGGAATTTGAGTTGTGTGCTTCAATCAGTTACCACGTCAATGGTTTAAATACTCTTCTTGTTCTGTGAAATAATTTGAATATTGCGGAAGTAATACTCAAGTTAGTGTTTTTGGAGATCATATTTGTTTCATGCCATATGCCGGCTTACCATTGATGCCTTCAATGTTATCAGTGTCGAAGTGGCGAAGAAAAAGATATATGCATGCAGCACTACTATCTACACTGGTTTTCAAGTTGAGGTGGATGAAGATACGTCAAAGAAGTTTGAGGGTAATTTGCGCCTCTATGAGTTACCAGAAGTTCAACTATTAAACAAGATAATTGCTAAAATAATATTGAATGAAATTGGTTCACTTGTTCTCTTTTGCAGCTCTCCCTGGCGTGATATTTGTATTACCAGATTCGTACATAGATCCTGTCAACAAGGAGTATGGAGGTATGAGCTGTGTAAATCCTTATGATCACTTATCTGCAAGCTGATCTTTATTATTTATTTTTTTTTTTCGGTAGTCATGTTATATTTCTTCATAAATGCCGGACGCATGTGTTTGCTTGAATGATTCATGTACGGCTCACTATTATGTTTACCTTCAAATGCATAATTATCATTCTCTGTAAGCAGGAGACAAGTACATAAATGGAGAAATTATACCTAGACCCCCTCCTGTGCAATTCGGAAGAACAAGGAGAGGTGTTAGACCGGATGATACAAGGCCTAGGGTACCTATGCACAATCAGCAAGGGAACCCTGGTTATAATCAGCAAGGGAACCCTGGTTATAATCAGCAAGGTAACCCTGCTTATAACCAGCAAGGGGGCCCTGCTTATAATCAGCATGGATCTATGCCTGGTGATGGAAGAGGCTATAGACCACAGGGGCCACAACATGGTTTCTCTCAGCAGCAAACTTTTCCCTCACAGCATACTGGCAATTCTATGCCTAGCGGCAGACCTCATCCGGGTGTAGGAATGGATGGGTATCAGGGTGGTGGTCAAAGTAACTTTGTGCCTTCACAGCAGGGGAATTACAGACAGGACTATAACCGTCCTCAAAGTCCGATGAGCAATCGTGCCGAAGGCCATGGTGGTTATGCACAACCAGGACCATTTCGCAGTGATTCAGGTGAATATGGGTACAACCATCCCCAAGGACAGAGGGGTAATTTCCCTGGACACCATGGTGGTTATCCAGCCCCTGGGCAGATGGGGGTTTCTGGTGATAATAGGAATCATTCTCCATCCACAGGAACAGGGGACTATGGTCAAAGAGGGGCTGGATCCTTTGAACAAGGTGGAGCTACTCAATATAGACAAGGACCTACTGGGAGTTATAACCAGGGTGCAGGTACTGTCTATGCACCTCACGGAGAAAATCAAAGGTTTCCACAGACATCAAACGAGCAGAGCAGTCCTATGGAGCACAGGAATTATCCCCCTGGCTCACAAACAGGATTTAATCAAGTAAGACATGTTTTCTTCTATTTCACGATCCCTTTGGAACCAGGGTAGTACATTTTGCAAGAAGCAAGAAAAATGAGTCTTTTCTTTCTCCAATTTGACTTTGGTTTCCAAAGGTAGCGTGGGATTACACTTTTGTTAACGTCATAGTTGACATTTGATTAGGATCCTAATGGTTTTTCTTTCCCCAACTCGAATGTGGTTTTGTGTCCATAGACCTAGAAACAGGAATTTACTTCTCGTTGCACTGGTGATCAGTTGTTACCGGGGAGTAATTAGTTTATAGAACATACAGTCGCATAGCTGGGAAGAGCTATGATATGGGATCTGGCAGTGGGAGTGGCTTAAATTATCCGGTGTCAGTTTACAATGTAGGTAAATATTTGTGTGCCCTTGGTTGATGCCATGTCATCTGATTGTTTTATTGCTTGATTTCGCTTGCAGGGAAGATATTAACGGCATTGCACCTCCACGTCCTTTTGCACTTTAGAATGGAAAGTTTGCACAAGAGTATCTGCAAGGCGATGCTGGGTAAGATGGGAGAGCGTTGTGTGCAGAGGGATCTTCCTGAATATGCTGTTTCGTGGCAGTGATAACACACTTGGCTGTCTAGCCTTCAAAATTTTATTCCATTTCAAGATCGTAGTAAAAGGTCTTGTAGTAGTATTAGTTAATACTATCAAATCTTTCTCCTTGTAATTATTATGGTAATCTGCTGAATTTGTGACCGTCGAGTTCTTTCTCAGAATTACATTACTCGTTCGACATATCTACTGGTCCTTCTTGTTCAACCGGACTCGAAATCCAGATAATATCAGGTTGCATTACAATTTTGAAAACCACTCCTATAGCAGACATCAGTATTGCTGAACTATAATTGAAATGTGCCTACATTGACCAAGTCATTCCCTGCGTTTATCATATTTACCGACTTCACTTGAAATCATCCATAGTTCCTAAATCATTTCCGCGTTCATCCCACACAAATGTTTACCGAGTAACTTTAAAGACCACGATATATAGTTATACACACATTTTAAGTTGAACAAACTCGCACTCATTTCCTAAACACGAGATCCAATCTCGTCTACCTTAGTCGTGTTTTGTCAACTACTACAATTTGACATAACCAAAATTTTCAACTTAAGTTGCTTCAAGCTGACACTTCCTGAATGAATAATTCCAACTCCAAGAATCTTCTGCATCAAGTCATTAAGATCCTCTTCGTTTCTGACTGTTCTGAGAGTTCCCAAATTCACAAAAATGATGAGGTTAGCTGCTTTCAAGTCTCCCGCCAAATTATCTCTCCTCCTCCTCACCGCCACCGGCGCCTCCGCCATCACTTGCTCCGCCGTACTCCCCGCCCACCTCTCCGACCACATTACGGCGCCCTTCTCAGCCGCCGCCCGCTCCTCTTACACTATTTTCACGGTCCAACTCTCTCTCTCTCTCTCTCTCAATTTGATTTATAATCTGATGAAACTTCTTTCTGAAGATTCTTTTGTTTGAAATTTCTTCTCTGTTGCAGATTGCTTCAACTGTTGTTGATTACAAATACTCGTTGCACGGTTTAGTAAAGGATTCCGACGTTTATCGCCGAACAATTTCTGAGGTAATCACCGGTTTTTCCCGCTAATTTTGGAACTATTTTGTACAGACTGCTTATGTTTTGTTTAGCGTCAATTACAAGCTGTGCAAGTAGGAAGCTAGTGATTACTTTATTTTTCGCGTTGCTTGAAATAGAAGTAATTGTTACTAGGGTAATTAGACGCTAAAAATTAGGCGAGATTGGGGAAATGGTGGTGGTGGAGGGAGTAGCAAAGGGGTGGAGGAGGAACGATTACCGCGATATATGGGGGTAATGCATTACCATAGGGGGGAGGTGGACGATTATTATCCTCTTTTCGTCACCCTCCTCAATTGATCATCACCATCTCTCCTATTTTTCGGACTATTACTCCGGTATAGTTACCCCCGTTCCAAGCGAGCCCTTAAGATGGGGAACTTCTTATTGGGAA
The DNA here is from genome assembly GCA_963457585.1 of Spergularia bocconei. Taxonomy (NCBI): domain Eukaryota; kingdom Viridiplantae; phylum Streptophyta; class Magnoliopsida; order Caryophyllales; family Caryophyllaceae; genus Spergularia; species Spergularia bocconei. The sequence continues at coordinate 4,829,116 of OY734951.1, read as the reverse complement.
AAGGAGCGAGCAATTTACTTGTTTTACGATAGAGCAACTACTTGCTTACTTTAATCTCTAAAATATCGCAATTGCTTAAACCTTGATAACATTAATGATGAACTTGAAGTGTATATTAGAAGCTTAAATTGGAGTGATTGTAGTTTTACTTGACTGCTGGGTCCTAGTTGCAGTTGTTTTCAGTTTCCGACTCTTCTTCCTTGATTACTTTTGCGACTAATGTATGGACTGTCTTTAGTTCTTGGTCTGCTTTTTATGCTTCAATCTGTGGTTCAGTCTGCATTCCTGCTTCTGCTGAATTTTTTTTTTCCTTTTTCTTTTTTGGACATATGTGGCATTTTCAACTTGAGTTTTCTGACATGAGACGTTTTCAGGGATTTCTGTAGCTTCACTTTTTTAATTTGCACGTACATACAATTGTGGTCTATTATTAGAAGATTTCAGTTTAGATTATGTATGCTGGTGGTATGCTATCCAGGTTCATCTGCGTTCTGCAAAGAAGGTTTTGAAACTATGCGAAGTCAACAAAGGTTTTTATGTGAAGGCTGGTCAGTTTGCGGCTTCTTTGAGGCAGATCCCAAAGGAATATATGACGACGCTTTCTGTTCTACAAGATCAGGTAATTTTTTTTGAAGATATGCTTTGTTTTCTGTTGTATGATTTGATCTTTTGAGATGCTAAATGTCTGTTTGTTGAACCGTAGGCAGTTCCTTGTGATTTCAAATTAATAAAGGAAGTGATCTGTAGGAACCTTGGTTCAGAATTTGCTGATATGTGAGTATTTACTATTGCTAAAAACTTATCTACTTTTTTTTTTTTTTTTACCTTACTGCCGGGGGCGTGCCTTATAATTGTTTTTATATCTGATAAACTACGTCCTCTTTGACTTATCTTGGTTTTGTGTAAAAAAATTGTTTCACTTAGAAAAGCTAGTGCATCTCTTAGCATCAGTGATCAGCCAAGTGACGATCATTATGTAGAATTATAGTTCTTGTACTTGGAGGTAGCGAAATTTTGATCCCTTGTGTTGTTACCTTCTGTTTTGCTTTGAGCGATAAACCTCTCCTTTTTCAGAGATGCATCATTTCTTAGATTATACCTGAGGTTGGGTAGCTTTCTTAGCTTCCCTATGAGAAAAAAGCTGCCTGTGCTTTCAAGGGGTCTCAATATCTTTGGTTCAATGGAATTGGAGTTAATTGTAATGCTTTGACATGGAGGACTTTTGTCTTCTCTTGTTTATCTCATTTTAACATTATTGTATTCTCTTACAAAAAAACCCATTATTTTAGATCAAAACCAAGGGGTGACTGAAAATTTAGGTATGACCGTTTGAGGGTTCATTTTGAAACTAGAAGGCACTTGATGTTTCCTTTTGTCTATCTCCTTTTTCGTAGTATTCTTCTAACAAGTTCATTTTGGTAATAGTACCCTTTCAAATGCTGATTGCTGAATAAATTTTCCTTTCATAGATGAAGTAGTTTTTCCACGATTGTGCTCCATGTCTCTCACAAAATCTCATGTGCTGGTTGTCCTGCGAAACACATGATTTTGTTACAGAATTGAGCAAATTGCAATCAATTCCAAACTGAAGTACACCTTGGGTTTGTAAGGAACATTAGGAATCTTGAAGGTACAATATGGGGGGGGGGGGTGATGAACCATGGGCATAATCCCATTGTCATGGTTCTTCTGTTTTTATCGCAATCTTTAAGGGTGTAGTAAACTATTATAATATCTTCAATTCTGATGGACGAATTTTGCTTCAAAGGAGGTGAATAAACTACTATGATTTGAATAGAGCAGTTTCTACAATTTGGAAGTCCATGGAGGTGTTGTGTTCTAGCTAGAAACAATTTTAAATACTTTGTAGATTTCTATCTTATAGTTGAAAAGCTATTGATGTGCTCACGTAATATTCAGATTTCTGAGTTTTGATGAGAAACCGATTGCGGCAGCCTCGATTGCTCAAGTTCACCGTGCTATCTTGAAAAGCAACGAAGAAGTTGCTGTGAAGGTCAGTTTCATGTTGCATGACAGAAAGTGTCTAGTGATATCACAAATTACTATCCATTTCAACAATTGAATACTCTATACTCCTTTGTTTTATATTAAGCTTCATGTTCTGGAGAAACAATATAGCTCTATGATATTTATTTATTAAACCCTTTAAATCTAATGTATCCGTAATATACTACTACAGTACTACATCTGCTCTTTGAAATTGATTATATTACTGCCACATAGTGAGTTTTACTTGTGTATATGAAGGACAATATATGAGGCCATTTACTGCTAAACTGAAATCTAGCTAATGACACTTTGTCTATATATCAGTAACACAAAAAAATTCTATTGGTGTTGCTTTATCAAGATCTGGGTAACATGTTCAATTCATATATTATTAGTATATGGTGTCACAACTCACAAGTCTTTGGTGAAAGTTTACTATTAAAAGCAGGCTATGTTGGTATATAAGATGTCCATGCATGACTTTGTTTCTCTACTAGGTTCTTATCTACTTGAACTAAATGGAACAAATCAATCACGTTTTGTATGTTTACATGAGATATTTTTAGAACTTGATTGGTTACTGTTAGCACCTTTCATTCATACCCAAATACAATTGGTCATAAAGTTCTATTAAATAGTATACTTCTCTGATTTAATTAGTAAATGTGGAAAGGAAAGGCAACGCACTTCAAATCAATGTAGGAATATTAATGACTGCAAACCCTCATAGCTGCATATCACCTGCACTCTCAAGTTGTGAGGGAGTAAAGCTGTAGGCTTGTAGCAGGCTGGCACCTAAGTCAGCAGAATTTCCCCCACCCCCTCCCCTATTTCCTGGGTGCTAGTGCTGACATCTATTTAAGACTTCTATTTGATGTGCTTGCTGTGTCATTCTTATCTTCTTCCCTGCACTCTCAAGTTGTAACAGAGCGTTTGAGCATTGTTTTGTACTTGTTTAAGCAGGTTCAATACCCTGGTTTGGAGAACTTGATGGAGATAGACATTACAACAATGTCTTTAGTCTCGGAATTTGTTTCTTGGGTATGTATCTGTTGTATATTACAATGTCTTTATAAATAGATGATAAAGTTTTTTTTTTAAATTGGTTTGGTCAGATTATTTATAAATCGATAATTTTTGTAAATCAGAAATTTATCATTATCATACTTTTCTCCTAGTGCTCTTGCTCACCCCACATTGGCTTCTAGCTCGTAAATGGATTGGTCTGAATTTCAGAACATGTTGGAAACTATTGTTTGTGTACAAATTGGACTAACCTGTCAAAAAGGCATTTTGCTTACATTTCTATCGCGCGCGCGTGTGTGTGTGTGTGGCTTTGGCTGTCTGTGGTTGTGGAGGATTTCTGATTGCATTTTCTCATAGGACTAAAAGTATCTTCTTTAAACATTAAAAATATCCTAGTAAGTATTACTAGTTGACTTACTCTGAGGATTAATGTTGGCTAGTGATTAGGAACTTAACCTGCCTAGGGGTTGTCCCGAGTTCGAATCCTCATCACCACCCCCCGTAGCATTAGCTGCTGCCTGCTCCTATGTACCAAATAAACAAACACTAGTTAAGTTACTCTTGATGTTTAGCGGGGTTAATCCAAAACTTTTTAAGGGTTATTGCATTGTCTTTCACAGTAAGATTCACCATATGGTCCATATCAGGCAATGTGTGATGCATACAAAAACAGTTTAGCAATGACATCTCCAAAAAGTACCTTTCCTGTGTTTGTTTTTCTTTTTATCCTTGGATTGTGGCCTCCTTATTCTGTCATTGTTTACACTTGTCATCTTGTGCGTCTAATTTTGTCAATCACCCAATCTGTGTAACTTATCTAATTCTCCCTTTTCAGCTCTTTCCAGAGTATAGATTTGGATGGGTTCTTTCGGGGTTTAAAGAAAACATTTCTGCGGAACTTGGTTAGTATAATACATTCGTGTATTTTTAACATATATCATTTGCACTAGTTGAATGTATACCCGGTTGCCTATCTTCTTATATATGTCACTGAGACGTCTCTTCTAGTTCACATAATATATCAACATGTCTTTCTTCCTTTGGTTAATTGTACATCACTAAATCCATACTTGGTATTGATTTAATGTATATGTCAAGTTGGGAGCTCGATAAGACTATATATTTAGTTAATGGTATCCCAAATGAGATCCAACATGGTGTGCCTTGCAAGTTGCAACATTCAGGCTGCACTAGATTATGAGACTGTACTGTATATTTGGTCTTGAAACACTGAATGTTGCGAAGATGTGTATGATGCGGTTAAATTTGGGGCCATACTAGAAAGGATGATTGGAGAATGAAGTGATTAGGTTGGAACTGAGTTGCAGCTGTTAAGTATTAGATGAGAGAGATTAGCTTGAGGTTGTTTAGCCACGTAAGACATAGACCAAAAGCGATGTGCAGGTTAGGATACTTGAGAAATTGACGAGTGACTGGATTATAAAGGCTAGGAAACGACCTAAAAAGACTTGCTAAGGGTCATTGAAGGTGACATGACTTCACATAGGATTGAAGAAAATATAAAGTTGGAGAGGGTAAGCGGAGGGGGAGAACTCGTGTGAATGATGCGGGTGGATTCTTTGTTTCTTGTATGCTTCTATCTATTTTTCTCTTCTTTGCGTAAACGAAATCCCCTTCATATGAACCAAACTTATTAATGTTTTTTCCCCTTGATTTGGGGAATCTATTTCACTCATTTGAATTTTTTCGGAGCTTCATTCTAAAGATTCCGCGCTTTTTAGTCTTTATGCTATGGCTTGTCTTTTTGAATTGTTCTCTCCACGCTTTACTTTATTGGTCATAAAAGAAAGGGCAGCCCGGTGCACATTGGTGTCTCCACAAGGCGAGGGTCCAAAGAGATTATTATGCAATAATTCTGTATCGTCCTTGCATCATCTTGTTTTAACTAGCTCTTACATTTAAAGAATGCCTTGCCTAGTTGCCTTTTCATTTGTCTCTTCGCCTGCCTGGGGGAGGGTGTGCTGAGTCTGAGAGAATAGATTCAAGATACATGTATCAGAATTTGTCCTATAAAATTGAAAATCCCTAAATATTAGTTCCGCTTTTAATCATGTCTGTTTTCAGTACCCTCTTTGTTTAAACTAATAGTTTATCGGACATGGGCACCCCACAATCGGGATTCAGGTCTTCTAGCTATAGCCTCTGTCATGGATCAACTTGTGCATGAGATTTTTGTTTGCGCAATATTTTACCACCGATTTCTGTGATTTTTAATCTTCATTTGTCTTTGGACTTCTGAAGATTTCATACAGGAAGCTAAAAATTCCGAGAGAAGTGCCAACAATTTACTGAGAAACAAGAATGTGAAGATCCCTGAAGTTTTTTGGGCAAGAACCTGACTTTTTCATGTCATTGTGATTCAACTCTTTACTTAATAAAATTTGATCTTTACAGAACATCTCTGAATATCTGTTATCGGTAAGTTTTTATCTGCATATTGAAATGTGAGCTAACCTAGCGATTGCTATATGTTTTCAGGATTTGACAACAAAGCAGGTTTTGACTATGCAATTCTGTTCTGGTCACAAGGTATGTATGTACTTATTTAGCCCTTTTGTTGTTATTCCGTGCTGTTGGCTTGAGTGGCACTTGCCGATAGTGTGTTTTCTCTTAACATTTCTGCTAGTAAGGATATCTACTTAAAATTTAGAGAATGCCATGGGGTTTTGCCTGGGATATGCATTGTAAAACAGCTTATTTACTATCCCACTTAGTCCATAGAAGTTTATATACAGTTGTTGGGTGTCACTCCTGTTAAGGGAAAACAAAGAAAGAAGGCATGGACAATTAACAGAAAATTGAATACAGAAGAAGAGACAATTTATGTTCACTATAGATTTGCTGCTTCAGGATTTCCCTTTATTATGTCCTTATTTTTCGTTTTGTTATCAGACACTTACAATTTTAATTAGACTAAGGTCCATATGTTCTTCATTTATTATGTCCTTATTATCGTTGTGATATCGGATATCTACAATTTTAATAAGCCTGAGGTCTATAGTTTCCAAACATAGTAGCTTAAAAGAGAAAGCTTGAAATGGAAGCATGAAGCAATTCAGTCGAAAGGCTGCTAACAAGTAACAAATGCCGCTATGATCTGGAATTGCTAGAGAACCTGAACAATCACTTTTACTTTCTCATCTGGTCCAGTGCTTCATTCCAGATGGAAAACCGTCGAAGAACTTAGTTTTTGGCTAAGCAAACTTAAGGCTTAGGTAGTTAAGTTGCTGAAATCCTGAAATCTCAATGGGAATTTCATCTCCTTCAATCTCACAATCTTGTTCACTTGTAGAATTAATGTTGTTGCTTGTTTTGGACTTGCTGTCTTTCCATAATTGTATTAGGCCAAGAACCTTACTAAAAGGGCAGCCCGATGCACATTGCCAAGAACCTTACTATAGCCTCATAAATCTCAAAAAAGTTTGATATCGCCCTCAAACTGGATATGATTACAAACATATGCTTTGTGCTTTATATGATTTTGTTGCTATCAGTATATACTTTTAGTTGGAATTTATTGTAGTAAGCAATATCTTTTTAGATTTCAGGTTGACGACTTGGAATCATTGGAGAAAGCTGGAATTGATGCAAGTGAGGTGTACTATAATGTCTTTCCCCAGTTACCATTCTTTTTTATAATTTGTTCAAGCATTTCATAGAAACCTTAAGCCAACTCTAACAGCCAAGAATCAAATGTTTATCCAAGTCTAAGCGAACTCTAACAGCCAAGAATCAAAAGTTCTTCCAAGTCTAATGGAAAAATATCAATAATTCTTTTCTGGTGTCAACTCAGATATTACCTTGATATAGGTACGCATTTTCTCTAAATTTGCTCTTTGATATGGTTATAGGTTGCAAAAGCATTGGTTGACGTTTTTGCACAAATGATATTTGTCAATGGCTTCGTGCATGGTGATCCACATCCTGGAAATATTTTAGTTTCTCCGAACGGGCAGAAAGGCTTTAAATTGGGTATGTTGTCGCTACTGATCGCTGTAACTCTTTTTTAGTAATGAAGTTTAACTCATTTCGTGATATATTATACAGTGCTTTTGGATCATGGAGTTTACAAAGAATTAGACGAAGACTTCAGAAATAAGTTCTGCCTCTTGTGGAAGGCAATGATTCTCCAGGATGTTGCTGTAATACGGCATGTTGGGGAATCATTTGGCATTGGTACGTACGCGAGGTATTTACCTCTTATATTCACTGGGCGACCGATCAACAGGTAACCTGTTTTCTGGTAGTTTTATCCCTTTCTATTTGAAGACGTGTGATTGTGAATTCTGTGAGCTGATTTATTAGTACGTAAAATGTTGGTGTGTAGCAACAAAAGGTCCAGGTTGGATACTTGTAAGTGAGTGAACATGGTTTGGATACTAGACACTGTGAACAACAGGCTGTTTTGGTAGTTGGTACTCTATGATATTCCATCTCTCGATCAAAGAAGAGCATATGAAAATCCTTCTTTCAGTCCGGAACCTTGTAGATTCCACCACAGACTTCTAGCAATATAATGCTGTTCAGAATTCTCCAGATATGAGATTGTAACCTTCCCAAAGATTTAAGCTATAAGCGTCCCTTGAGCACCTCGCAGCAGAAAGGTTCATTGGCTGATTTTGAACACCTTGGTGCTTCAAAAATTACTCCTGGACATAGCCCAATGACCTTGGGTGATTATCCTGTTCTATTAGCCCCAATGTTTTCTGAAACGCTTGTATTCCTGTCTTTTTAGAGCGGAATGCCAATGCCTGCTAGGTCATAATATGTGCAGAGGAGTCACCCACGGGGCACAACATAATGCTCCTTGTTTCATATATCTTGCAGTTTGGTTTGGTTCTCTAATGTTAACACTATAACAGCAACAAACGTCACATGCAATTTTTAATAACTTTTGTGATTTTACATTTTGAATGATTCAGTAAAACAACTCTGGGAAAAGAAATGACTCTTGAAGAGAAGAAAAATGTGAGGCAAGAACTTAAGGCTCTTACAATGGGAGACATATCTTCGTTCATGGAATCTCTGCCACCTGATCTTCTAACTATCCTGCGCACTGAGTAAGTTTTAATCAGTGCTTCTGCTTGCTCATTGAATGATATTACAAATGGCATGCTCATATCCTTTTACCATTACAGTGGAATACTCAGATCTGTAGCCAACAAATTAGGTGCATCCCAAAGTGTTCGGCTTCTGACGTACGCCAATTATGCTATACATGGTCTTTCTGTGAGACAAGAGACAACATCTGGTGAGACCTAGAGCTATGTTAGTTCATATTTTGGCATTCTGCTGTGCTGGTTACAGTTTCATTTGGTTTAATTACTTGCAGACAACATGGAATGCGTTCTTTTGTGCTTAATTGCCTTGGTTGTTTTTCATCAGACCTCTAACCGAGGTTGCTCAATTGCTCATCGAGTTTCTGTTCCATTTAGGTTCTGCAATGGATATTTTCATCTCAAGAATCAGGAGTAAGCTTAGTTCTCTTCAACTTAAATGCCTTCTTGGTAAGTCCTCGTACTACTTAACCTTTCACGTGAACTGAGAAAAGAAACACTAACACTGGTATCTGATGGATAGTCTTGATAATCCTTGAAGGTTTGCTGGGACTGCTTTCTTGGATAGACTACGTCAAACAATTATATACGAAAAGTTTGAGGAGTTGGGTTCCTACTGCCACATATCTGAAGTTTCTCGCGCCAAGCGCACAATGGGCAGGGACTGAAACATGACTTCACCCTGTAACCAACACTTAGGGATGACGACCCAGAGTTGTGTTACAAAAGGCGAGTCAATTGCAGGAAATCTGGGAATGAAAGAACAGACGTCGGACAACGATATGTTTGATTAACTGGTGCAGTTTGAGAGAGGGAAATGTTTTCCAACTTTCAAGATGATTTGTACAGATGATAACCAACAATATCAACCTCAATTTATAAGAATTTAGATCACAAGTCACAATGAAAATGTACTAGCAAACTACTCTTTCTGTTCGGTTATAAATTATTGGCACTCTATATTGAAGATACTTATTAGGGAGTGCCAATATTTTTGGTCTAAAAAAAATTGCAAGTTTTTTCTCCTCTTTCCGTCCCTTGTTCTAGTGTTTTGCATGGTTGCTTTAAATGTCGATATGATTTTAATTATAGATTGATTAAATTAAAACTTAGAGCATCAATATATCTCATTCCAAGCTAAGCCAGTCCTACATAAGTACATAACAATATGTTTACTGATCGATGCTTAATCACAAGCATGCATTCATCATCACCATGTTCAATTGTTTAATTTGTTCACTTGCTCGATCAATCTACCCATTATTAGTATAGAGACTGATATCATATACTCCGTATGAGGCCAAACTACCAAATCGGTAAAAAAAGTTGGGGGCAAATGACAGATTGGTAAAAAAAAACTCCGGCGACAGATTGGTAAAAAAAAAAAAATGACACTAACTACCAAATAAGCCAAAAAACACTACTTTTGGTCGGAATTTTTTTTATCCTAGATATTCCCATGAATATCATGATTTAATTATATTTCTAAATTAAGTAATACAATTAGAAATAAATAAACAAAAATAAGAAGACATTTTTTTTCAAAGTAATACGCCAAAAAAAGTTTGAAGAAATTTGGTTTCTAGAAAAAAACTTTCAACAAAAAAAATACTATATAAATTAATCATATCGTCTAGTGTTCAATATCATATCCGAGTTGTCATTAGGCGTCTCGGTTCAATACTATGTAAATTAATCATATAGCCAAATGTTCGAAAGGTAGGTTATTTTTGGTTTCGTAGATGGGTACTAGTCATTATACGATCATGAAAAATTGTCACACGAGATAACACTTATTATAGTAACCTAAAAACCTTCATTTCATAACCTATTTTGCTTTGTTTTTTTCTTTGTGGCATTATTAAGAAAATAAAATTACCTTTAATGTACTAGCATCGTAAATGATTTTTTGTTTTGTTTTATAGGAGTAATGGTTGTTATTTTTTATTTTTTATTTTGAAATAAATAGTTGTTACTAGTATTTACTTTGCTTCAATAAATACTATTAATTGTTTCTTCCATTTTTATTTTTTGCTATTGAAATAGTTTTTTTTCTTAGTATTTTTAATATAAGGGAGCTAAAAAATTGTATTAAAGGAGGTATATACTAAATTAAGTGAATCCCGGCCAAAGGTAGTGTTTTTTGGCTAATTTGGTAGTTAGTGGCATTATTTTTTACCAATCTGTCGTCAGAGTTTTTTTTTTTTTTTTTTTTTTTTTTTTTTTTTTTTTTTTTTTACCAATCGGTCATTTGTCCCCTATTTTTTTTTACCAATTTGGTAGTTTGGCCCTCCGTATGAAACAATCATTAATTAGTTTAGATATTATTTACTAGCTTATGATCGAGTTTGTCACCCAAAGCCGATTACATAGAAGGACATAATATGCATAAATGCAAATATGAGGAAAGTTGCTTATAAGTATTAAGTAATGTAAACGTATAGTATACTACTCCTTATTAATTATAAAGCACAAAATCTAGGGGAATTACCAAATAATTACAAAAGTTGGAAATCTTCATTATATATTTTTACTATGCTAACGAGCACGCTGCACGTATACTAATGGAAAAAACAAAAGATATGAACTCCAAAATGAAAATCATTACATTCCTTCAGAAAAAAAAATGAAAAATTACATTACATAATTAAGAACATATAAATAGAAATGATGTACAAGGAAAATATATATTTACCAATCTACATAAGTATATATAAAATTTACGAGCATGCATGCATTACATCAAATCAAACATACGTACAACACACATTATTTTTCCTAGTAATTAGTTTTAAGTTTTCATATATCAAATTGAATCAAACATGAAAAAAAAATTATTATTCATTATAATCGCAGTCGCTATTGCGATTATTGTCGTTGTTGGTTTACTTGTCTGGTACGTTTGTTGGAAGATTGAGAATGGAAGGCCAAAGAATCCAATAGCCACCGGTGCGCACCTTGAACGCCCGTCTCGTAATAATAATGCGCCACCAGCTCCGCCGAGAACCACCAGTTCATCCCCACCATCGCAAACTTCTTATCCGACAACGTCGTCGGTGCCACAAGGTCCGCAACCCCCTGAAGTTCAGAATTTCCATTCCGCTATGCGATATTTTGGTTATGAAGATTGAAGATAGACACTACTATATGAGCTTCTGATCTTCATTATTATTTTTATGCGTCACGTTTACGCTTTTTTTATATAGGGTTTGGCTTTTAATTTGACGAAAGTTTGGTTTCATAAAAGTTTATGAAACTTATTATTATATCGAAATGTGAGGATGATATATACTAAGAATTATTCATTTAAGCATATTGTTCACGTACGGTATGGTCCTCTTATTAGACACTACATGATTTAAGTTTCTAAAATATAATAAGAACGGGTGGAGTGTTATACCACGTTATTTATCTAATGTTAATTAGCTAGGCTATCTATGGCCATAAAAAATGTCTTTTTTATTTTTTTTTATCATATTTTATGTCGAGGACATATATCATCATCATATATATTGTCGAAGTTGATAGAAAGTTTTACTTTCTTAATTAGACGTTATTAGATCGTTCTCATTCGAGATACTCCATATATAATTTTGCCGTCTAATTCAACACATATACATGTATTATCTTTCATCATTTTCACTCCAACAACCATCCATCCCCACATCGAGCATAATATGTGTTGTATATTTTAATAAAAAAATATATTATTTAAGTTTCTTGATTTTTCAAACAAGCCTTAACTCACGTATTAAGATATTACTAGTTTTTATACCCGTGCAATGTACGAGAATTACAAATGCTTATATGAAATAGTTTTGTGTCATACTCCGTATTACTTTATAGATATTAAATAAAAGTATCGTAATATTAACAAATATAAAGGAATTTCAAACATAACATTAGCAAACATAAATTTGAAATTTGTAAAGAGAATTTATAGATGTTGATAGAAAAGAACACCAAAATTTATAAATATAGGAATTTAAGACCAATCATAATGATTTCGTGTTTTCCGTGTGATCAAATATGTTTAAAAATACACGCAATCATATAAGATATCCTCCCTACCAACTTATTTCGTTTTGAATCTCCTATTGAACGTATAAACCAACAATCGACTTTTAAGCTTGACAATAATTATCATCCTGAAACTTTCTTAGTTGATCCCTTCTGCCCCTTAAATTCCCTAGTCGTCCCCACAATTCGTTTTAACTCTTATACAAAGATCCTCGACTGACAATTTGCATCCCCAACCATCAATTTCTATTGCCCACATACACCTCCATGCTAGTATCCCACTCACTTTCCTTACCAACACCCAATCACCCGTCAACATGCCACCTGACACTGTAATAGTCTGATACATCATACGTCGTAACACAACCCAATAAGATTAAATGTCACCCCTTAAGTTCGTAAATCCTGGCTTGAGTTTTAACAGGTGAAAGGCTTGTTGGTAATGTATAGTAGAAACCTATTATAAACATATGATAATAAAAACCTTAGGGTCTGTTTGGTATCGTTTTCTGTTTTCAGTTTTCACTTTTTTTGAAAACCAAAGTCCCATTTTTTAAAACCAGAAAAAGTCGTTTTCAGTTTTTAGTTGTCAGTTTTCATTTTCAGTATAACTATTATAGAAACATGCAATTAAAATTTATTTTTTCAACTTATTTAACAAAAAAAATTCCAAAAAAAAAACAAAAACAGAAAGCGGCAGTGATACCGAACGGACCAGTGTCGTCTCAACTTAGGACAAACCAATTCTATAAACCACTTTATGTCACATGTTCTAGCCGACCCTCAACCCCAGTCGATACTTACTTGCTGTAACAGCCCGATCCATCATACGTCGCAACACAACCCAATAAGATGGGAAGTCACCCCTTAGGCCCGTAAATCCTCTCGTGAGCTCTAAAAGGTAAAGGCCTTGTTGGTAGTATTATCGTAAGAATCTATTATAAACTGATCATATGAGTTTTAGTTTCCCAATGTGGGACAAACCAACTCCATAAACCACTTTCCAAATTCCGTAGTGTTACAAACTCCCCCCACTTAGAGAACGTGACGTCCCCGGCGCGCTTCGGCCAAACCATACCAACATCAACACAGGTCCAAGATCTCCCCCGCTAGACGGCTGACCTGGGCCTAACCCCAGCACTCAGCACGCGGTCGCAGGGTTGCTCTGATACCATCTGTAACAGCCCGATCCATCATACGTCGCAACACAACCCAATAAGATGGGAAGTCACCCCTTAGGCCCGTAAATCCTCTCGTGGGCTCTAAAAGGTAAAGGCCTTGTTGGTAGTATTATGGTAGGAATGTATTATAAACTGATCATATGAGCTTTAGTTTCCCAATGTGGGACAAACCAACTCCATAAACTACTTTCCAAATTCCGTAGTGTTACACTTTCCCCCTTAACCAACACTTCTTCACTTGTCAGATTTTTAAACGGCACTGCCACACATGAACTCAATTAAGGCCCCACTCCAAATGAATTCCTGTACTAGAGCCCCACCCGGTCAAAACCTATGCACCCGTCCTCTTTACCCGTGTCAATTCGTAGACTCGACCATCTATAACACACATATTATCGACTCCTCCACTTGCCCTAATATGCCTAAGCGACATATGAGGCTATGCCCCACATGAACTTCTATACTCGACTTTCAACTCGGTCATTTCTTTTACTCCCTGTCCCCTTTACCTATGTCGGTTCTTATACTCGACCCCTTATACACATATGTTATCGATTCCTCCAATTGGCACCCCTCATCTCTATGCAACATATGAGGCTCACATGAGCTCCTCTACTCGACCTCCGACTCCATTCTTGTACTATATTCTCTTCACCCGTGTCGATTCTTATGCTCGACCCTTTTTCACACACATATTCTCGACTCCTCTAATTACCACCTGATTTTCCTGCGCGATGACCCCACCATTCTCCGAAAAAATTATATTTTACTTTCAGAGTATGTTGAATATTTTAAACTCTTCTAATAATATAATCGGTGAGCAATCAATTTACTTTTATAACCAATGACATCTATTGTTGTGCATCAACTTATAAGTCAATAAGCATATATTTTCTAATCCACTTGTTTTCTCTGATTTTCACTTTAGTCACTTGCATACTCCGTCGTTTGATCTAGTACTAACGTCTCTCCTCGAAAGGCCCAGGTTACCATGCAAAAGTGATAGAGCGATCTAACTGTACATGTAGACCTGTAAAACGGGTCGGGCGGGCGGGTTTCGGGTTCGGGTGTATTTCGGGTTAGGGTCAAAACGGGTTCGGGTCGGGTTACGGGTTGACCAGCGGGTCGAAAATACATATTCGCGCCTTTTTTATCGGCAAATTTTAACAGGTAAAATATTATTTTATTCTTATTTTCCAAAAAATTTATATATAATATTATATAATAATAATGATTGCTTTATATGTCTTAGGCTATGTTTGGTAAAACTAGCTGAAATAGTAGCTGAACGCTGAAATAGTAGCTGAATGCTGAAATAGTAGATGAAAGCTGAATTAATAGTTGCAATATTAGCTGAAAGTTTTTAGCTGATAGTAATATGAGTGTTTGGCAAAATTAGCTGATATAGGAGCTTATATATATAAAATTACATAAAAATGTATTAAATATTTTTAATTTCATTTTATTTTAGTAAATAAATAAGGGTAAATTAGGAATAAAATTATGATAAGCTAGCTTATTTTTTAATATGTTACCCAGGGTAACATCTTAAATAAGCTAGCTTATTATTTAAGCTAGTGGTGTCACCAAACACACTTATTTGGTCAAAGAGCTTAAAAATCTAGTCAAATAAGCTACTTTGGCCAATTAAGCTAGCTTATTTGGCATACCAAACATAGCCTTAAAAGAAAATTTTAATTAAAATTTTATTAATATTAATTGTTTTATATATTTTTTTATTATTATAATATTTTTTTACTAAATATGTTTGACCCAACGGGTTAACCCACTCGGGTCGGGTCTTGACCCTGACATTTTGGGTCATTTCGGGTTTCGGGTGCTTTTCGGGTTCGGGTTGAAAAAGTCCGGGTTTTTCGGGTCATTTTCGGGTCGGATCTCGGGCGGTTTTTCTGGTCGGGTCAGAAACATACAGGTCTATGTACATGTAGTCATGTACCGAATCATTGTTTAAAATTGCTGAAATACCTAGGGTTTTAAATATGTGGTTCTTTTCTCTTTTAATATTTAGTATGTAGAAAAATCTTATCAACATATATTCTTGTTCATATCTTCAATTTGAATTGATAAATTGATTTATGTAAATGTAAATAAAAATTAGTTTATAAATTCTTTCGCTTTTTAAGATTTCTAAAAAAATCAGGGTTTGATCTTAAAAAAAATCACTACACACGCATAATGTAATGGGTCACATGAATTTCTTGTATTTTTTTTTATTTAGACTGGTTCTTTTCTTTATATAGTATTAGTTGTAAAAATATGCACGAAGTAACAGGTAGCACACTGGTAATGTAATTAATATGTAAGTGAAAGGTCAATGGTTCAAATCCTATCTCACACATTTTTGGTTGATTTAGCAGAGCAGATTGGTTCGACCCTTTTTATAGAATGAGTTGTAAAAATATGCATGACCTAATAGGTAGCGCACTGGTAATGTAATGAATATGTAAGTGAGAGGTCAATGGTTCAAATCCTACCTCACACATTTTTGGTTGATTTACCAGAGAGTGTTAAATGAGTGATGACGTGTTGTTGACGTGTCAGTTGTTCGTTGAAACTCGCCACGTCAGCTTATCATGCACGCAATTATTAAAAGCAATAGATAGATAGATGGAGGCATTTGTTTTGCAATATTATATGTATGTTTTGAAAGTTACTTAGCATCTAATTAGACTCCTCTAATCTATATAATAATATTAATAGGCTAACATTTTCAAATTCGCTAATCCTACGTGTCATCCCTATGTGCATTTGAGTATGTTTTCAGGGGTAAAAACCAAGCAATGAATATATTAAATCAACTTATTTATTAGAATTAATTATAAAGAATTTTTCATCTTCCACAATACATCTAAAAAGTTTTAATTGAATTTTATGAGTAGTTTGAAAGTTTTTTTTATTGATGATAATCAATGTAGTGACTTTTGGCCGTTGGTTTTCCAAGTTTTTTGTAACATGTTAATTTGACTAACTATATATAATTTGGTCTTTGCTTGATTTAGCATACAAAAAATATGTGTTTCACCGTTTGTTTTTTTAAAAGTTGTCAAAATAATGAAAACTTTGGTGGAGAAGAAAAGTGTTGCGGAAAAGGGATTCTCATATGCTACAATATAGGAGGGTGTTAGTTTATATCAATTTTATGTACTCATTATCATTATTTGTAGTCCCATATTATAAGGTTCCAAATCATAGTTATATCTTATTACAGTATAACTATTATAATGGATCGGAATTGATCGATTTGGTCATTTATTTTTACGATTTGCAAGTGTAAGTAATAAAATTTAAATATAGGAAGATTGTTCCATGCATCAACTATGAGATTATCGAAGGGTAAAAGTGACAATTTACCCCATACGCTTATGATCAATGGTGCAACCTAACTTCTAAATGTGCAATCTAACACCATATGTTTTTATCATGAGCAATTTACCTCCTATGTTATTTTAAGGTTATTTTTTGTGATATAAGAATTTTCTTAATACCTCAAAATTTGAAAATGCAATAATAATACACTCAATACTTTGTACTCAACTTTTGATGTAAATTTAGGTGTACATGAGTAAAAAAATGTCGCCAAAGGAGAGATTGTTGAAACGAGTTCAAAAGAGATCAAAAGTATCTTTATCCACATGCTGGATTAGTAAACTAGTAGCGATAGAGTGTTGGGAATACTTATCGGCAGTACTATTGTCCTTAATATGTAAATCATACATTAACTAATGAGAATAACAATTTGAATTTGGTTAGGTTCGCTAAGGGGTACTCCAAATGATATGACTATATGATGATTGAAAGTTTTTTATAAAAATTGACAGTGGTAATGGCCATTAGGCTAAACCCTAAAAGAAATCCGAAACGCAAACCTCTGAAGCATTTTTGAAATGCGGAAACCTTGGCGGTATATCAGTAAAAGTTGGAAACTACATGGGTATTCTGAAAATATCACTTTAAGATTTAGAATTGTTATATAATTGTTGTGGTTGATCTAGGGATCGATTATTTGGTCTGTTCAACAATGATTGGATCAAGTTCAGTTAGAGTTTGTATTCTAACAGGTTAACTTCAGTCATTAATAGGAAAAAAATTGTAATACACGAATTAGTTTTGTCCAAATAAACTTACCGGGAAAAAAGTGGTAATAAACATTGACGATCAAATGAAATTGAGGTATCTCATATATATCCTTTAAATTCAACCAAGGAAAAGAGGTATACAAGATATGTATAACAGTCCCGTGATTGTCACGGGCGCAAAAACTAGTTAGTACTTAATTACCCTTAATTAAGTTTAGTTAAGGATCTTTAGTCGTTGCATGTAAGATTAAAGCATGAATAAGTGTATAAAACAAGTTTTTATATCTTAATAAAAAGGAAGTTTGACCACACCTTCAAAGAAGGCTCTTGAGCTGCTATTAAATGGGGATCCTCCTCCTTAAATTTGAGTTTCCAAGTTAGGAAACCTCCTCCCTTGATCCACCAAAGTAGTTCTCCAAAATTTACCCAAAATAAGCTAGTATAAATAGGTGAATTAAACCTTAAAACCAAAATAAAATTAGCTAACACTTTAGCTAATGTTATTCTAGGTTAGGAGAAGTGTTTTGATCAAATTTTTATTGACATGCAATGAAGAAAACTTGATCTTAATGGTGTTGGAAGTGGGCTGATTTTTAGAGAGGAGAAATGGAATAATTCTCTTTTTCTCTCTCTAAAAACAATATGTATTTGTGTAAAAATGATGTCTCTTCCTTGTTTGACCATCAAACTCTAGTATATATACTAGTGGTAATCCAAATTATCAAAGTACCCTTACTAATTATACCCCTTAACATCTCATGTTACATTTGGTATAATTTGTACACTTACTTCTTTAAGTGTTAGTTAATTATTATATCACTATATAATAATTACTAATTACATCATTTTAGCTAAAATTACAACTCTTTGTAATTTAGTTAGCCAATTGTCAATGTCGACAATTTACACAAATAACCGTAATATTGTACGACTTGAGTTCCAAACTCATAAAACACCATATGATATAATCAGTTAACTCTTTAACTGAAACATTAAGGTTTATATTATATTGTATCAAGTACAAATATAATATCCTTTGGAGAAACTATCTTTACCGGTGTGACCGAGAGGGATCAGTTGATTACTGCCGTCAAACGATAATAACGTCAAACTCTAGCCAGCCAACCGTTACCGATTTACGTTAATCAACTGACTTAGTATATAAGATATATTCCGGATTTATTACTAATTAGATTTAATTAGTCAACGCATTATTGTCGGAGGACACCTTCTCCAACATGTTTTATAATAATGAGGGGATAAATCATAACTTTACTCCTTAATGGAATTTGCCGTTTATCTTCAAAGCTCTTAGTTGACCGTTATATGCCATTGAATTTTAACTTGCTGTAGTGAGAGAAAAAGCTAGAGAGAGGAAAAGAAAACCCAAACACTAAGAAATCCCACCGCCTCTCATCCAAAGGCTCGCCGGCTAAAAATGGATTGATTTCCGTTAATAATCGGAGCCGGCGAGCCTGTTCTCACTTCGAATCTACTCCAGCGTAGTTTTGGTAACAGTACAGTTGGGTCTTGCTCCTTGATCTGATCGGTGAAACTGATCTTTGAAATCGGTGCCGCTTCGGATCGTGTCTACGAGCTTCGCCGCTGACTTCTTCTTCGCCGATTGCTTTACTGGCTTTCGCAGGTTCTTCTGCTTCTTTGCTAGTACTCGGTGTTGATTAGTCGGCTTTACTTGTTCATACAATAATTGGGCTCGTTTGAAGCTACTTGTTGGGTTTAGTTGCTTGTTTTAATTTTAGTCCTGGGTGTTTTGTCTTCTGTTTTCGTCTTCTACCTGGTGGTTGTTTAGATTCGAATATGACGATTGAATCAATTCAATCATCTCTACTCACTTATCATCTTGCTGATGTTGATTGTGAGGATGGGGATTTATGTGCGTTGTTTACCCAATTGAAGGGTCCTGAAGAGGTTGTTGGTTATGCCTCTTCTTTGAAATCAGATGGGACTTTGTTGTTCAAACAGGGCCTTTTTAGAGAAGATTTTTCCATTTATCTTAAACCTGTTAAGGCCATCTGTTTTGTGGTTTGTTTGGACGAGGACGGTCAAGTTTTGTTCAGGGATCTTGCCGTGTCTCTGAACCTCAATTTAGCAATTTGTGCACTCAAATTTGACAACTTTACCAAAGCCAAAAACCTATGTTCTTTGGTGTTAGGTTTTGATTCTTGTAATATTAAGGCTCTTTTTCGTAGAGCTATAGCTTGTGTTCAGTTGGGTCATCTCGATAGTGCGTATCGAGATTTAATTCAAGCTAAGGATATTGAGGCTAATAATAAGGAAGTGTTGACGGAGATTGTAAAAGTGGAAAGCCTGCTGCAGTCTTCGGGTAGTGATAGCATCTCGCGTAATAGCTTCGTGGTTTGTTCCGACAACAAAGGTAAGAATGTTGTTGGAATGTGTGAGGACTTTGTTCAGTCCGTTACTCCAATTTATGGTCCCAGTGCCAGCTCCACCCTCCAGGAGCAAGGGGAACCTGTTTTTGAGATGCCTTCTGATGTTTTCGGCCGCCATAAGGTAGCCCCTGCTGAAGATAGGAGTTTGAGCTCAGACTCCACTTTGATTAACCATAAGCAAGGGGAAACAATTGATCCGATGAGTGTTGATGTTTTAGGCTTAACCACGATAGCCCCTTATGAAGTAAGTAGTTCCAGCTCCAATCTTATCTTTCCTGAGACAGAGGAACTTGTTGTTGAGCAGCCTCATGATTACCTTAGTGACTCAATTGATGTTAGTATGCCATGTTCGGACGACATATTTCCTTCTGCCGGCGACACCACCAGCAAAATCTCTGGGGTGAAAACAACAAAACAACATCCTTTCATCAACCGCCGAAAGTCGTCCTCTGTGCTGCACATGTCTGGACTCGGTTTGGAACAATTGGCTGAGGGTAAAGAATTAGTTTTCTATAACTCCCGTTCGTGTTCGGTTATGTACGTTCGTGCTGTCACCCCTACAAATCAAATCATGACGGAAGCCCCCCACGACTTCGCCTCGAGGGAAGCAGTGGCTTCCAAAATTCTTCCATGCTTGGAGGAAGACCCTTGTGCTCCAGTTGTGCCAGAACTTGTTCTACCAGACCTCGACGTTGTGTTCATTGAAGACTCTACTATGTTTGATGTACCGTCCTCCCCAACCTCAGAGTCACAGGTAGTATTCCCTTACTCTCCAATGTTTGCTTTCTGTGCAGTGCCAAGGAAATTTGCACGAGCATCTTTGTTTAGCCGTAAGTTTGGTCCTCATCTCCGTAAAAGGGTGAAGCACTCAGCCAAGGCCGCTATGCCTAGCCTTAGTGGAGTGAAAAGGAAGTGGAAGTGCCAGCAGCAAATCCCCATGGTTTCGTATAAGAAGATGAAGTTTGTTTCGTTTTTTTATAGTCCTTTTAGTGTGTTTAGTGTAGGAGGTTTAGGCCCTAGTCCCGGCCTCTCGTGTTTTGGCCAAGGGTAGCCTCCTGTAATTGTAGTTCACCTGTTCTGTAATTTCCTTTCCTTAGTTATAAAATTTCAACCATTGTCTAAAAAAAAAAAAAAAAAAAAAAGTTGACCGTTTTTCAAACTTGATTAGCCCAGCTTTTGTTTTGCCATTTATTTGATAATTATCACTTTTACATCAAGGCTTTTATTATGGCTTTTACTCCATAGTTTTTGAACGTTGGGCATTATTAGCGGAAGATTCTAGCAACGCAAGTTGGAGCTCCACATATATATATATAGGAAATCTATCAAATGAGAAGTATTAATTTCGTGAGAAATGAGAAGTGATCTCAGTCATCCATTAAACTTAATCTAATGGACCACATTAAAAACAGAAATAAAAGAAAACTAAAACTAAAAATACTCCAAAACCCCCAAATCTCACATTTTCTCTCTCCTCCCTCTCCCTCTCTCCACGCCTCTACCCCAAGCCGCCCAGCACCGCTGCCGGCGTCCACCAGCAACATCCATCTCCGGGCAAAACACCACCGGCCGACTCATAAGACCACCGCGAATCTTCGACGGCCATTATCATCCTCCGTCGAGCATTGTTTGACCGCGAAAAACGCCTTCTCCTTCCCGCGTTTCGCGCTCGTTTCTCTCAGATTCCGTCGCCGCCTCTTACCATCGCCGTCTATCGTCGCCTTGTATGGCCTCCGTCGACGACGCCGCTTCTATTGGCGGCACCACCTTTCGATTTTGAGGCGCTAGAGCAAATGAAAGAAGTGAGCGGTGAGGAGAGAGAGGAAATGCGTGGGCGGAGATGGTGGATGCGATGGTTAGAGTACGCGATTTGGTTCGCGGCCGGTGGGCGGTGATTTGGCCGGCGACAGAGGTGAGGCTAGGGTTAGATAGTGCGGTGGCCGTGGTGGAGGGGGTGGCCGGGATTGGGTGGTCTGAAGGAGAGAGAAATTGGGGGGAAGGTAATGTGTTTTTCTATTATTATTTTTTTTAATTTTCTTTGGTGTAACGACTTTTAATTGTGGAGTTATGAGAGTTTAATTGTGGAGTTATGAGAGTTATTACGTGTTTTAATTCTTGGAGTTATTTCGAGTTACGTGTTTTAATTCTTGGAATTATTTATTTTAGTTGATGGAGTTAAATTGTAGTTATGTATTTTAGTTAGTGTAATTAAGCTGGAGTTACGTGCTTCAGTTATTGGAGTTAAGTTGGAGTTACGTGTTTTAGTAAGTGGAGTTAAGCTGGAGTTAGATGTTTTAGTTGGTGGAGTTAAGTTAGAGTTACGTGTTTTAGTTGGTGGAGTTAAATTGGAGTTACGTGTTTTAGTTGGTGGAGTTAAGTTGGAGTTACGTGTTTTAGTTGGTGGAGTTAAGTTAGAGTTACGTGTTTTAGTTAATGGAGTTATGTTAGAGTTAATTAATTTTCATTGAATTTAGTGGAGTTACTAATAATATTGGAGTTAGACAATTTACTTTAGGGCGCTGATTTTGCCAAGGCAACAATTACCGTTGCCAAGGCAAAATTAAGTAACTTCCCCATTTGCCCTCAGATTATTATGATATTTTCTTTACGTCATTTAATTGTAATCAATTATTCTTTAAGTAAATAAATAATTAAATTATCAACCACATCATCATACGTCGCCGCCCACAAGCTCATCCCCCCCGGTTGCTTGTGCCTCACCGCAACACCTCTCTTTGTTGTTCTAATCGTTTTCCACCCGTCGCCGGCAACTACATACCCCTGATACCACCACCCAATCAGCACTCCTAGGACCCGCGCGTATCCCTCATCTCTCATAAACATCGCCCCACATAGTTGTCTATGGTGGAAAGCAGGAAAAGACGATCGTTTTCTCCCTTCGTCCTTGCAAGTAAGGTGGAAATTGTTGCCGCGCTCGATCATGCATCGTCCTCTCCAAGGTTGGAAATGAGGGGGACTGTTAGGGTGCGTGGTGTCGCAGGTGTGTTGTGGTATTGGGACCGCCGACGTCGGCGATTGGAGGTGGTGTCTGAGGTGTTGGTGGTGGCGGAAATGGACTGGGTGGAGGTGTTGGCGTAGGAAAAGGGGGGAAAGAGGAAATAGGAAATTATGTTTTATTATTATTATTATTTATAAAACTAAGGGCAAATGGGGAAGTTACTTAATTTTGCCTTGGCAACGGTAATTGTTGCCTTGGCAAAATCAGCGCCCTTTACTTTATAGAGTTAACTCACTAGAGTTAGACAATTTAATTATTACAGTTAAAATGACTGGAGTTAAGAGTTATAGTTAGTGGAGTTACAACTGATTGGAGTTATGCAGTTTAGTTACTATAGTTATTACTTCTCATTTCTCACCAAATTATCTCTTCTCACTGGATAGGCCCCCTATATATATATTTCTAATATTTGTACATACTATATGACTTGAAGAAATACATATACATAGTTTCCGAGAGTACTCGTCTTCCGATGATAATATAATATTGGTTTTTCCCTTATCCCCTTAAGTACTTGGACTCTCTAATCAAGGTGTTTCGGTGTGTGTAGAGCTTCTCCTCTCTGATACGCATGTAACACCCCGTATTTTTTGAGATATTTATTTATGGAAGTTTATAGAGAATAATCATTTTTGAGGGTGTTTAATTCTATTTTGGGAAATTAGAGTTTACTTTCCTAATTTAGCTAATCTCCTAATTGGGTAGCCCAATTACTTATTTACCGTAAACCGTCTTACCTAAACCCGTCTTTTAAGCTCTCACCATAAACTATAAATACAAACAAACCCAAACCCTTTTCCCTCACATCACCCGTCGCCCAAGAGAAAAGAAAGAGAGAAGAGAAGGAGAAAGAGCCGCGGGAAGAGAAGGAGAAGAAGAAGACGCGCGCGACCCGAGACCGCCGCCGCGCGCCCTTCGCCGCCGCCTAGCGCCGCCGTCCGCCACCCTAGCCCGATTTCCGAGCCCTTTTGTCCTTTTCTCTTAGTTTTGCAATCAAGAATCGTAAGTTTCTAAGCCTTAGTATGATTTTCAGATTAGGGTATTAATTATTATTCATGTTAATTGGAGTTTAAGCATGAATTAGATGATGATTAGTTGTTATTGGATTTATGAGTGTGTTTAATTGTGTTTTGAAGCATGGAATAATGATATTATGAATTAGGGTTTACATAATTAAAGTTATGATGATTTTATGATGATCCTATGATTAGAATTGTGTAGTATTTGAGGGGATTGATCGTTATACTCTAGGTAATTGATGATTTAAGTTTGAAGTTGTTTTGTGGTGATTTAATGATGGAAAATACATGATGTCCAGATCTGGTCTTACCTTAATTTGAGCGTTATCATGATGGTTTTGATGAGATTGTAATGGAATTATGTTGTTGGTATGTTTAGTAAGGTGTTGTGCGAATTTGGTTGTGTTTGGAGATCGTTTGAGTGTTGGAATATAAGTCTAGAGGTGTCTTAACGGTGTTGGTAGAATCATGGTTGATATTAAGTAATTTACTATTGATTTCTAGGTTGTGTGTTCGAGGAAGTACCTTTCTGAGAAGTGTTGTGTTGATTTGTGATTGCAAGGAAGGTAAGAACGTTGGTTACAATCCCAACCATATTAACCAACCCTCTGATCTATACTTCCTTGGCCCTAATCTTATCTTGATGATCATTGTTCATATTTATCTTACCATTGCTTTTGTTCCTACATCTATCGTTTGAAATTAACCGTGCAGCATAAGCCTTTCGGCTAACTTGACCACGGCCCTTCGGCCTCCGCCTTCGGCCGGCTCGGCCCTTCGGTCGGCTCGGTTTCCACGGCCGCTCGGCGGTTCGGCCGAGTGTGCCTTCCTTTGTTCTCTTTCTTGTTTCGATATTGTTGTTCTTGAAGCTTATGATTATGATATTGATAATATAACATGATAATGAATGATGTCGTAAAAGTGTACACTAATGTTGATAATTATGATTGATAATAATGTTTCGACGATTACCACCTAGAGTAGATGTCTCGGCGCTGACCGGTCATCTTGTACCTTCTTATTGAGGGGAGTATGTGGTCGGTTCGCTACCGGCTTCCTATTTGGCTTCCTCCTAGAGGCTTCGCATCCTACTGGCCCTCTAGAGAGGGGTGTGCACACTCTGAGTCATTAGGGGTTGTTTTGAGTGCTCTAGCTCGCATTGGTTCGAGATTGTGGTGGCTGTGGGGTAGGAACCCGGCCTTAATGAATGCTATTATGATATGACTTCTTAATTCTATATCACTGTGATGACTAAGTTGATGATTGTAACCGTAGCTCATTATTTGTTAGCTACGCGCCTTCAGGCGCGTATCTTTTGTCTTCTTATTCTTTTGTTGTTCTTACTCAGCCTGTATGCTGACGTTCTTATTCTGGTTCGTTCCCTACCTTATTTCTGGGGCCTACGTCATTCTCGATGGCGTAGTTGACAGGTTCTGTTGATGATGTGAATGCTTGTGGAAGAGTCGTCTGCATGATGGGGATTTTTATGAACGATATTTATTTTATAATTCATTTTGATTATGTAACTTAAGACTAGTTTGAGAATAGTAGTTCGACAATTGTTTAAGACTTCCGCTGTTTCCGTTTTAATTAATAATGTAATCGAATAAATAGCCTTGCAATTGACTTGGTAGTCAATTGCGGCGTGACAATTCTAAATTTACTGCAATTATATTTGAGTCAAAATTTAGGGTTGTTACAACGCAGGTTGGGGAGTGTCAGTATAGCTGGGGTTTTATCCCGCGGACGACGCGCCACTAACTCTCTGCATTGTTACTGGAGGGCGTGAATCTTGAGGAGACCTGATTATTTCGCGACTCTCCCAGCTAGATTTTCAGCGACAATATTGTGTTATATTTCTATTTCTTATTATTATTATTATAATTATTCTTATTATTTTATTTCTATTATCAGTTTATTTTTCAACAATATGTTTAATTTCAAACACACGTAACAAACTAACAATAATAATTTTGATCATGCTAACATGCAAAAATTCTATTATAATTGTCAGTATTTGACAATTAGGATAAGAAATGAAATCGTGGCCTTTCAATTAGGATAAGATAAATTTCAACCATTTGATCTTTCTTAACCATGGTTAACAAAAGTTCCTATAGTGCACCCTACCACACCGGATTACAAAATATAATAATTTTTAATGTACTTAAAATATTTTTTCCTTAATTAATTTGATTTTGTCCAACAATTATTATCTGATATACATATTTTTTAAGGAAAGATAACAGATTAATTCTCAAATTCACGAAGAAATACCTTTCAAAAAAAAATGAAAATTCACGAAGGAATAAAAAAAGAGACATTGCTCTACGCACTATTGAGTGCACCAAATTAATGATGTTTCGATCCATTGTTGAATTTCCTCCTCACCCTAGTAGTTTTTTTTCCCCTCTCTCTCCTCTCTTGTTCTCTGGCTCTCTGCACATTTTGGCACTTTCTCTCATCTTCTCCCATGGCTTCTCCCTTCTCCTCTTTCATTGGCCATTATTTTTTTACCGTCTTTAACCCAGTATTTCTCCATTTTTCAGTTGAATTTTAGATTTCAATAGATTTTGGAGAAATAATAATTGGAGACTGGACAACTTCAATGGAATTTTTTATTTCGATAGATTTTGCCGAAAAAAAGACATTCCCAAAGACGACGAACGATGGTGAACCACGGGCTGGCGGTGGGGGCAGAAATGGTCGGAGACTCGGAGTTGTGGTGGTGGTAGGATGAATGGGTTTAGAAAAAAAAATTAGATGCAATTGTTTGGTCAAATGGTAATACAAAAATAAGTTTCGATCAAAAATGAGTTTAATTTGGTTGAGTATTTGAGATGGGTCTGCAATTGTGCCCTTTGAAATGAAAGAAATGAGTTTAATTTGGTTGTTGACCTCTGAATTTTGATCGGGTGATCTTAGACTTAGTAAATGCTTTTTTTTTTTTTTTTTTTTTTAAGGGGAGGTTATTTGTAATTGTTGATATATATTTTAATAAATCTAAATTAATATTTTCAAAAGATTATGTAATATTTATATTATTATTTAATTATTAATCATGATTAAATTTTATCCTAATTGTCAAAAACTGACAATCACCATAGAATCATCGTTCTAACATGACTAGTAACAATTGTTAGATAATCTCGTGAGTTTTCGACGCAAATATGTTTATTGATGCTTAACCATATATTCATATTTAAGCATGCATGGTGAAAAAAAGTCCATGCATGGGAAGAAATATATAATATGTCCTTTGAAGTTCAAATGTACTCTTCTCTCCGAAACAAAGGCGTAATCGATCGCGACAGTAGTAATACTTATAACCCTCGACAAGCAGAATAATTTGACAAATGATGAACCAAAGTCCACATATTCGAAACCATACCAATGGAAACTGAATGAAATCTACCATCGCGTAAAATATATCATGAAAATGTATTCCCAAGGCTCAAGTCTCACAGAAAGATAATATGTTTAATTAACCTCTGTAAAAAAAAATAGCCGGCCCTAATTTTTGAAAATGGGCTACCCGACTATAGTAGTTGGGTAATCGTCGGCCCTAGTGAACAGTGCACATCAACTTAATCTATTTATAGAAACTAAAATAAAATCTATTCATATATAGTTTTAGTAAAGAACATATTTCATCACATCAATAAATCTATTCACACAAGACTTACTCTTAGTTTAGATATTATTTACTATCTAGCTTATGAGTTTGTGACCCAAAGCCGATCACATAGAACTATAGAAGGCCATACTATATATTTCTTATGAAGAAAAATAGGTCTCTAAGATTACACAATATATGCATAAATTACAAGTATGAGGAAAGTTGCTTATGTAAAGTAAACGTATAGTATACTACTCATTATAAAGCACAATATCTAGGGAAATTACCAAAGAAATAAAAATGTTGGAAATGTTCATTCTATATTTTTACTAATGAGCACGCTGCACGTACAATAATGGAAAAACAAAAGATATGGACTCCAAAATGAAAATTATTACATCCCTTCGGTAAAAAAAATTGATAATTACATCACATAATTAAGAACATATAAATAGAAATGATGTACAAGGAAAATATTTACCAATCTACATAAGTATATATAAGTACATGTATGTATGAAATTTACGAGCATTACATCAAATTAAACATTACACACGACCTACGTACAACACATTATTTTTCCAAATAATTAGTTTTCATATATCAAATTAAATCAAATATGAAAAAGAAATTATTAATAATTTTAATCTCAGTCGCTATTGGGATTATTGTCTTTGTTGGTTTACTTGTGTGGTACATATGTTGGAAGTGTAAGAATGCAATAGCCACCGGTGCGCCACCAGCTCCGCCGATAACCAACAGTTCATCGCCACCAGCTCCGCCGAGTACCAACATTTCATCGCCACCATCGCAAAATTATTATCCGACATCATCGTCGATGCCGCAAGGTCCGCAACCACCTGAAGTTGAGACATTTCATGCCATTATGCGATATTTTGGTTATGAAGATTGAAGATAGAAGACACTATATGAGCTTCTCCATTATTTAGTACGATATGTTTTATGTGTGACATTTTCGTTTTTTTTTTTAATATAGGGTTTGGCTTTTAATTTGACGAAAGTCTGATTTCATAAAAATTTATGAACTTTATTATATCGAAATGTGTGAGGAAGACATATATTAAGAATTATTCATTTAAGCACATTATTCACGTAATCACGTACGGCATGGTCCTCCTATTAGACACTACTCCCTCCGCTCCAGATTATACTTCACATCGTATTTTTTTAGGGTTTCGACTTTGTCTTCCCCATTCCCAAACTATTAAGTTTTTTGTCGAATGAATAATTAAAGAGATGTGTTTAGGCAAGATGAAGATGTTGGTGATAATTAACTTTTAAATTTATTTTCTAAATTAATCATTAAGAATTATTTATTAATTTTCCTTTTGAAATGAGCAAAAGGGAGCGGGGGAAGTTTAATCTAATGTTAATTAGCTAGGATATCTAAGGCCATAAAAATTCTCTTTAATTTTTATTTTTTGAGGGGAATGTCTCTTTATTTTTTATCATATGTAATGTCGAGGACATATATATTAAACTGTTGAAGTTGAAAGTTTTACTTATCTTTCTCATTCGATATACTCCGATCTGTATATAGTTTTGCCGTCTAATAATCAACATGTACATGTATTATCACTCTTACATCCCCAGATCGACATCAATGGGTTTAATTTCAAACACACGTAACAATAATAATTATTTTGATCATACTAGTAATAATTGTTAGATTTCGTGAGTTTTCGATGCAAATATGTTTACTGATGCTTAACCATATATTCATATATAAGCATGCATGGTGAAAGAAGGGCCATGCATGGGAAGAAATTTTTATGTCCGTCAAAGTTCAAATGTACTCTTTTCTTCAAAAATAAATGCGTAATCGATCGCGCGACAGAATATTTATAACCCTCGACAAGCAGAAATTTTTGATAAATATAATCGTCATGAGATGATAAGTTATTGACAAATATAATCGTCAGAAAATTTTGACAATGAACTGAAGTCCACATATTCGAAACCACACCATCGGGTAAATTAAAGGAAAATTTGTAAGAAACCACCTATTAAGTTTCCAACTTTTATAATAACCACCTTATAAAACAAACTTTGTTCGGAACCACCTTATAAATCTTTTTTACCCAAGTATGACCACCTTACTTACTACCCCCACCACGGAACCACCTATACCACCACAAGCCGCCTTCAAACCACCATTGACCACCCTAGACCACCACAAACAACCTCAAAACACCTACTATCACCGTACCCTAAAAAATTAATTTCACTTCTTTTTATTTTCCATAATTCTAAAACTTAATATTTTTTCATTAATGTTTTTGATGTGATAACTCGTTGTACATTTGTCTATTTCTGTCGAAACCATGAAACTTTGATGACGTCTGTAGTACATTCAACTTGTTATGGTGAATATGAGAATTTGCCCAATTATTTTTGCGGGTTTGTAACAAGTGCTCGAATTTCGTTGTTGTTGTAACAACACGATCATATACAAATCACAACAACAAAACTCAAATTAAAAAAAAAATATCAAAAGGAATCACAAATAGCTAATTTATCTGGACACAGGAAGGGTGAAGGACCTGGAAAATAAAAAGAAGAAAGGGATAAAAGAGGGTTTGGTGGAATGTCAGGGAAAGGTAGGGATTTGGGGGGAGGGGGGGGGGGGTTGTATTAGTTTGGGT
Organism: Spergularia bocconei; assembly: GCA_963457585.1. Classification (NCBI taxonomy): domain Eukaryota; kingdom Viridiplantae; phylum Streptophyta; class Magnoliopsida; order Caryophyllales; family Caryophyllaceae; genus Spergularia; species Spergularia bocconei. Next base: position 4,798,970 of record OY734951.1, on the reverse strand, counting down.
AATTAATTATTTAGTGGGTGTTTTTATTTTCCAAGAAAATCAAAGTGGGTGGTTAATTAATGGAAAAATATTAAGTTTTAGAATTCTGGAAAATAGAAAGAAGTGAAAATAATTTTTTAGGGTGGTAGTAGGTGTTTTGAGGTTATTTGGGGTGGTTTGGGGTGGTCAATGGTGGTTTGGAGGCGGCTTGTGGTGGTAATGGGTGGTTCAAAGGTTGGGGGTAATAAGTAAGGTGGTCATATTTGGGTAAAAAAGATTTATAAGGTGGTTTTGAACAAAGTTTGTTTTATAAGGTGATTATTATCAAAGTTGGAAACTTACTAGGTGGTTTCTTGCAAATTTTCCTAAATTAAATATATGAAAATGTATTCGGTATTCCGAAGGTTCTAGTCTCACAGGAAGATAAAAAAGATATGTTTAATTAACCTCTGTAAAAAATAAAATAAAAAAATCGTCGGCCCTAGTGAACAATGCACATCAACTTATTTATAGAAACTAAAATAAAATCTATTCATATAGTTTTTTTTTTTTTTTGAGGGCAATATATAGTTTTAGTAAAGAACATATTTCATCACATCCAATCTAGAAAAAATTAATTAAGTTAGATTCTATTCATGGTTTTTACTAGGAAAATATTTTATGAAATTTTCAGTAAGGCAAATTAAAGTAGAAACATCTGCATATCTAATAAAGACAGAAGTGTATTCTTGAGGAAATAAAAACACAAATCTTTGCTTATACAGTTATACTGTATACTTCTTCGTTATGGTATACTACATTATACTAGTAACATAATTAAGATTAATTAACCATTTTTGGTCACTAGGGTTCGTAATAAACAACGCACATGATGAGTATAGTATGTAGTATATATATAGATCGAGGAGTTGACCACATTTGGCCTCATCATTTTCCAATCAATTTAACTCAGGTTATATTTTAATTATTCCACAAAACAATGAAGGTGAAAATATTAGTAATAATCCTTGTGGTTATGGGGTTTTTAGCGGTGTCCATTCTTGGTGCTATTTTCTATTTTTGCCGCGTATATAAAAAGAAAGTTGCAAGGTCAACACAAGTACAACCTACGATGTAAGTGTAGCGAATTGCGATAATTAGTCGGATGCATACATGTTAGAGAACCCGATTTATTGCAAGTTTCTCCTTCGTATGTATGAAAAGGTTTCTTGTTCTACCTTTTTGCGTGGTAGATTAATATACTATATCTCGATATGATTTTTATTGTTGATTGATACTTACGAGCATCAACAATTATGGATAAAAACTTATTCTTTCATGGAGCGATTTATGTTATTATGACTATAAGTCTAATGCAAGAAATTAACAAACTCAATATTCTTATCAAGACCACTAAAGAAAGAGGCAGGTAGGCAACTTAGCACACATTGACGTCCCTGAAAAACCGTCTTTCGAATAAGGTTCCTACTACAGGGTGTATAGAGTCTAGGTTGTGAGCCTTCTCTTGTCAATATTTTGACCACCAATAAGACCACCAATACAGTCCATCCATAGAAACCAAAGTACCCTACGGTAATTTAACGTAGTGCACGGCATGCATGACGCGGTAATTTAACGTAGTGCACGGCATGTCTTTTCGTCATGCCTGAAGAAGGCTACTTATTTTGCGAAGTTCCAACACGCACTTTTGTTTATCGCACAAAAGCTGAGGAAATGTGTAAATGACCACACAAATAATAACGGTTTTTCGAACATGTGCATATAATAGAAGTTCATTTTATTCCTAGTAAGATTACATAACATAGTAACGTCGTGTTATCAACACTATTAGTTACTTTTTCGCTCTTTCAATCCGATAAATTAAAGACTCCTTCAATTTTCTTAAATTGTTTACTCGAAGATGGTATAAAAAGAGCCTATCTACTTAGTCATACGACTCATACCACTCAGGCCCTACAAAAGCACACTGTTAGCCTGAGCTGTTTCTAAGCTGTTTTCCGGCGAGTCCAATTCATAAAGTCCCAAAAACAAGCGAATAGCGCCCAATTTAATCAAACTAATTAAACTTGTGGAATGTTAATTAGTTTATTTATCTAACTAATGTCGAGGTCTGAGGACATACATCAATACATCATTATCATCATGTGTATGTATTGTTGAAGTTTATTATCGAAAGTTTTATTTTCTTAATTAGATGTTAGATCTTTCTCATTCGACATACTCCGATATCTATCATTATATATTATCACTCTTACGTCCCAATTCAAGATCGACCGCCAATACGTTTAATTTGAAACACGTAACAATAAGAATTTTGATCATACGTACTAATTACATGACTAGTAATAACAATTGTTAGATTTCCTGAGTTTTAATTTCGACGCAAATATGTTTACTGATGCGATTCTATGGTGATTGTCAGTTTTTGACAATTAGGATAAGATTTAACCATGGTTAACAGTTAAATAATAATATAAATATTACATAATCTTTTGCAATATTAATTTAGATTTGTTAGAATGTATGTCATCAACAATTACAAATATATACCTTAAAAATAAACAATTACTAATGCACGGGTCAAGGGAGTGCAATACTTCTAATGCATTGTTTCCAAACGAGTTGTGTTATCGATCATGATCAAAGCATGGTCATATATGCCTAGCTTCTTGTTTACTCTTCTTCCTCTGTTCCCTCTTAGCTAAAAAACCATCATTCGACTTAATCACATTCTAATTCTTAGGCAACCCAAGCAACTCATCCTCCTTGTCGAAATCCGGCTTATCCAAATCTTCACCCTCACAGTTCTCCTTCCCAAACTCAACGCCAGCATCCTCAGCTTCATAATACTCCTCCCCAAATGTACTCGTCATCTTCATAACAAACTCATTAGGGTCGAAATCCTTGTGAAAAAACAAATATTTCATTTTTTTTAATTTTTTCATTCACCATCTAGCCTCCACCGCCCGCTGGCCCATACGCACCATTGTGAAAAAACAAATATTTCATTTATATTTTTTCTTGCAATTAGAACTAATCAAATTCCTTTCTTTAAAAAGACAAATATTTGAAGGTAATAATATATAAACAAAATCAAATCAGTTAAGGAAAAAAATATTTGGAGTAAATAAAAACGTATTATATTTGTGATCCGGTGTGGTTAGGTGTATAATAGGAACTTTTTTAACCATGGTTAAGAGAAATCAAATGGCTGTAATTTATCTTATCCTAATTTAACGGTCTTGATTTTAATCCTTATCCTAATTGTCAAATATTGACAACTATAATAGAATTTTTGTAACCATATACTCAAATATAAGCATGCATGCATGGTGAAAAAAGGTCCATTCGTGCTGGGCATGGGAAGAAATATTAAGTCCTTTAAAGTTCAAATGTACTCTTCAATTATCTTCGAAACAAATCAAAGTCGTAAATCAATTATCCCGACAGTAATATTTAATTATAACCCTCGACAAGCAGAAAGATTTGACAAATGATGAACTGAAGTCCACATATTCGAAACCTTACCATTGCAAAAATTCAAACTGAATGAAATCCTTGGGTAAAATATATGAAAATGTATTCCGAAAGGTGATTCTACGGTGATTGTCAGTTTTTGACAATTAGGATAAGATTTAACTATGGTTAACAATTAAATAATAATATAAAATATTACAAAATCTTTTAAAAATATGATTTTAGATTTATTAAAATATATATCAACGATTACAAATATCTCTTCCCTGAAAAAAAAAAAATATCTCACATTCACGTATTCAGGGGTTCACTATTAATCATTTGGGGAAAAATCAGTATAGAAAAATACTCCGTAGAAGGTGTTAAAAATGGGTGTAACAAGCCCATGGTCGGGCGCTTCCCTCAGATCTTGTCGGAGCAACAGCTCGCCGCCTCGGAACTCGATTAAGTTTGCCATAACTGGCGCCATGCTCCACTCCACTCCCTCTCCTCCACCGCACAACCACTCTTCATTCGCTCCTCCCCGTCACCATCCCGGCGGTGTGAACCTCAATTAAGACCTCACCCGTCTAAGCTACCCAGACCCTCGCCGGATCACTTTTTCGCCGTCGTCGGGAATGAACCCACCACTAGCTAGGCATGCGCCATCGCCATGCAATAATGTGCACTAATCCTTCGTATGAAACGATAAGGCTGATCATAGAATTAAAATAACAAAATCCCACTAAGACCATTAATCAGTATATTTTTAACCAACTTAAATTATTATTCTTTCCTGAAATTGGGAATTATCAAATTCTATTTCCTTAAAAAGTCAAATATCTTGGATTAGAATTGATAGACAAAATCAAAGTAGATAAGGAATATATATTTTGATTACATTAAAAAATATTATATGTTGTAATCCTGTGTGGTAAGGTGTATTATAGGAACATTTTTTAACCATGGTTAAGAAAAATCAACGGCTGAAATTTATCTTATCCGAATTTAATGGGGCGGATTTCATTCCTTATCCTAATTGTCAAATATTGACAACTATAATAGAATTAATCTCTGTTAAAAAAAAAAAAAAAAAAAGCCGGCCCTAGTGAACAAATGATCACAATGCGTCAATGCACATCAGATCAAATATATTAATTTATAGAAACTAAAAAATATATAAAATCTATTCATAGTTAGTAAAGATTACTAAAGAACATATTTTACCACATAAAATCTAGACAAAAAAAAACTAAAATAAATTATCTTCATGGTTTTTACTAAGAAAATATTTTATGATATTCTAATTAAGGCAAGTAGCTATAGAAACATATATACATATCTAAAGACACAAGATTGTTCCTGAGAAAATAGAAAAGCAAATCTTTGCTTATACTTCTTTGTTACGGTATACTAGTACTAGTAATATAATTAAGATTAATTAACCATTTTTGGTCACTAGGGTTAATAAACAATGCACATGAGTCTAGTAGTATATATAGAGGAGTTGACCACATTATTTGGCCTCATTTTCCAATCAATTTAACTTCGGTCGTCATATTTTTAATTTGCAAGCATTTCAATTCCACAAAACAATAATGGAGAGTCAAGTGAAATTAGTAATAGCCCTTTTGGTTATTGGGGTTTTAATGGTGCCCACTCTTGGATTTATTTTCCATTATTGCCGCGTATATAAAAAGAAAGTTGCTAGGTCAACAAAAGTACAACCTACAATACAAATGGAGTGATAATTAGTCGGATACATGATAGAATTACCGATTAATTATTACTTTTCTTTTTAAGTTATTACTATAATTGTTTCTTTTAGGTGATTACTATAATTGTTACTACTACTACTACTACTCTCGAGTATGTTTAGAGTATTAAGGAGTTTTTATTAACAAAGGTTATGAAATACTAGTATATGACATCTTATTAAGTCTAATATCAAATTACCGTATACATTTAGTTTTTCGCTACGTATACGAAATTGCAAGTTTTCCTCCGTCTATCCGAAAAGGTTCCTTGTTCTAGCTTTTTGCATGGTAGCTTAAAAATCTCGATATGATTTTTGTTATTGATCGATACTTAAGAGCATTAGCCACTATCATGAATAAAAACTTGTTCCGTTTTTCGTTCATGGAGCGATTGATTCATGTTATGAGTATGACTATAAGTCTAATATGCAACAATTAATGAACAAACTCAATATTCGTAACATGACCTGTAAAAAAAGGGACATATTGACGTCCTTGTAAAGCAAAAGTCCGATTAATTTAGACGACGTGCGCGCGGCCATGTCTTCTCGTCATGCCCGAAGAAGGCTACCTTTCGTTTTGCCAAAGTTTCAACAATTCAACACACATTTATTTATCCACCTCAAGTTTAAGGTTCAATATTGCCTGCATGCAGGGGCGGAGCTGGGGGGAGGCCTACCTAGGTCAAGGCCCATGCCAGCTTTGGAGAGAAATCTAAAGCCCATATACATTTAGCTGAAAATTGATAGACTTTACACTAATTGGCCCAGCCCAGAAAAGTAAAAAGAAATGAAAGTGAACCATGAATGTCAGTGGATCCATTAATCCAGAATTCGTGTGGCCCCCATGTCCAAAGCTTGTCTATATAAAGAAAACAAAAACAAAAAAATGAGCCCAATTTATTTCGATTCCAAATCGAATTTGTAGAGCGTAGCCCACAAATTGACTTTGACCTCTTCTTACTTGTGTGATTTCCATAGTTCCATTTCTTTTGCAAGGGGATATGTCAAATTCCTCAACATAATTTTGTTTTTCTTCAAATAATGAAATTACACACACTTTGACACTTACGTTTTACGTCAAATAAAAATGATTAATGAAGAATTTTTGGCTATTTTGTTCATACAAATCTTTTTTGATAGAGAACAGCATGATAAAAATAAAACCATGTTGTAACTTTTTCCGACAAATATCTGGATCCAATATTTGGGTTTTTCCCGAAAAAAAGACACTTGATAGACAATGATTAACACCGTTTTCGGTACATTTTTTGGTTGGTAATCACATAAATGTCATTTGAAACTTGAAAAACACACTCAGTATATGGAAGGATAACATCGATAGCTTTATCAAATCTTACTTCAGGTAACTCATGTGCTAATGTGATTATGAAATTTTTGTGCTTTTACAACATACAAGGAAGAAAAAAAAATCTTCGATCAATTATTCGCCGGAAAATGTCTTTAACAAGTTTTTTTTTTTCATTATTGTAGCAAGATTATTCGTTTGGCGTAAATTATATCATGGTCCCTAGACTTTGACCATGGTATACGCAACTCGTCTTTTAATTTAGCCCACCTCAGTTTTCATTCCTGGCTCCGCCCATGCCTGCATGTTAAGCTTAAACATAAAAGTATTCTAATCCTTAGGACACAATGTTAAAAGCGCTAAGGAAACTAGTAAATGCCTATACAAATAACGGTTTTTCTATCATGTATCCATAGGATTAAAAAAACATAGTCTTGTCGTGTTATCAACATTATTAATTAGTGCTTTCCCGCTATTCCAGTTTGATTAGACACCTTTGATTTTCTTAAAACGGTCTACTCGAAGGTGGTATAAAAAGACACTATTTACTTCCTCCCACTCAGGTCCAACAGAAGCACATTGTAGCCTAAGGCGTGTCTAAGCTGTTTTCCGGTGAGACATCGTTTGTATTTCGGATCTGACAGAAACCAGTCAGTCACAAAAGGCAAGGGCTGGATGCATAATAAAAAAAAAAAAAAAAAAAAGACGAGGTCGGGGCAGCATACAACTCAGATTGTAACATAGATCTTGCTATTGCGGAAGCAATTGCTTTGAAGAAGGGGCTGAATTTGGCCTGAGGATCACTACATTATCTCGAAACAAAGCATTATGAATCAATATTTCTGACCCTCAACAAGCAGAAAATTTTGACAGGCATCCATTATCAAATGATGGAACGGAAGTCCACATTCGAAACCACTTTAGAAACTTGAATCCTCCGGTAAAAATGTATTCCGAAGGCTCAAGTCTCCCAGGAAGTTAAAATGTTCCATGCCAATATATAAAGCTTTGACAATATAATGTTTAAAGTGCATTGATTTTGAACCAATAATGTAAAATCTAATGAACTCGGCCTCTTATAATCAACTGAAAAGAAATTTGAAGTCAGGATCCAATTCAGAGCATCAAACTGCGACCTCAGCCTGATTGGAGCACGCGGCTACTCTTTGCTTTTCCAGTGACGTGACGCAAAGACCACAGGGCTGAGGAAGATAAACGAACCCTGCATTTGTTAACAATGATTTAAATCAATAAGACAACTCATTCAGATTTTCATCACCACAAGTTCCCTAGGGCAGCCTGGTGCACATTGGCGTCCCCACAAGGAAAACAAGCTCCCCCCCAAAAAAATTAAAAAAAATTCACCGCAAGTTTGTTTAACTCACAATGAGCTCAAAGCCTTGATTTAAGATCAGCAGCCACAGCGTCTATGAACTCTTCCGTGTTCAGGTATTGGTCTCTTGCAACCCTGCAGCATTTACAGGACATTAAGGTCATTCATATATGTTAATAATGGTAACACTGCAATATTTTGAAGGGAAGTACACATACTTGGATCCATGGATAATAATAGCAAGATCCTTGGTCATCTTCCCGGATTCAACAACTCCAATACAAGCTGCTTCTAGTTTCTGTGTGAACTCCAAGAGTTTTGCATCGTTGTCCAACTTAGCCCTGTCCATCAAGAGCAGATTGACTTTTGTAAGAAAGCTAACTAAGCAAAAAGGATGCCCACGTAATCAAACTAGCTGTCATACCTGTGAGCAAGGCCCCGGGTCCAAGCAAAGATTGAGGCAATGCTGTTGGTGCTAGTTTCACCACCCTTCTGGTGAACTCTGAAATGGCGGGTCACTGTGCCATGAGCAGCTTCAGCTTCGATAGTCTTGCCATCAGGACACACCTGAACAAGTAACAATATTTAAGTACATGCGAAATGTGTAATAGAAAAAATAATAGACATGTAGGTCACTCGAAACACACAACATTCGCATAGGCTAGCTATCACTGACTTCATCCCAACCCCCCTATAACCCCAGGCAAGCAAGACAGGGATGCATACTAACCAATTACCATTGATCTCATATACACAGTTATTTGACTTAATTTCTCTTGAATGGGGAAACTCATCTATATATCATACTTCAGGAGTTACATTACGCTTCCTAATATTATCTGTCTCCTGATTCCAATGTCTTTTCATTTCCAAATTCTAGCATTATCAACTAATTTGAATGTACAAGACCTATATATTCATCTATAGCAAAGCTGAACTACTTTATAGGCTTGTAGTCCCGAGGACCATTGCAGAACAACCAAAGCCATATAAGACTGACAGATAAACCGAAAACTTTAACCTCTGATGCCCTAACAATAAATATCCCTTTAACTACAACCCATAAACCATAAACCTCCTACACCAACTGTCCAACTCCCCCTTCTATTTCTGACATTTGTATTTCGTCTTTCAAGAATAAGCCTGTCAAGATATATCACTTGGCATCACGCCATCACCTGACCCTGTGCGGAAGGTTGTTTCACTCAATATCAACTAAAACTAAACGTAAATGGTCAAAATATTTCACTGCATGGCCATCACAAGAACACAACTCCCTCGTAAGTCCGAATTTTGGTATGAATGAAAGGAGCAACTTACCAGTACTGAAGTCATCAGTCCCAGAGAGCCAAATCCTACAATAATGCGAAAAGAAACATTAGCTAACAGGCCATCAACCAATTCATAAAGTCCCAGAAACAAGCGAATAGCGCCCATTTTAATCAAACTAAACTAAAAAAAACACTTCAATGGCTTCACAACTGACAACATCGTCAAGTAAATGCTACATTTTAGACAAACCTTGGGCTAGAAAATCACTCTGCACATCACCATCATAGTTCTTGCAAGCCCAAACATAACCTCCTTCGCTCTTGAGAGCATAAGCAACCATGTCATCGATGAGACGGTGCTCATACCTATATTCAAAGAAAGCACATCAGGACAAAGAACAGAAGTAGACAGCACGAAGTATAAAATATAAGTCTCAGCACACACCATATTCCAGCTGCCTCGAATTTAGTCTGCCACTTGCTTTCATAAACTTCTTGAAAGATGTCCTTGAATCTTTACAAACAAGCAGGGGAACTATTAGACATTTAGTAGTAAGTATGAATAACCAAAAGAAAAGAAAAGAAATAACTGTATACCTTCCATCATATTTCTTAAGAATAGTGTTCTTTGTGCTAAGATAAAGTGGCCACTTCTTCTCCAACGCCATGTTCATTGAAGCTTCCGCAAATGAAGTAATTGACTGAAATTTGCAACAAACAGAGCAAAATAAGAAAAAGAACAAAACTGAAGATAGGAAGATGATCAAATACTCGGCATACAGAGATATAAATCAATGAAGCCAAAAGCATGCAAAAAGCACAATTGAGGGTTGAACCTCATCAGTGTTGTACATGGCCAAAGCAACACCTCCATCTCCAGTGAAGTTGTAAACCTCCAAATCTGTTTGCTCGTCTTTTCCTTCTGGGACTGTAAAAAGACCAGGGTTCTAATTCAACGAATTGCAACAATAAAACTGTGAAGGATCAAATAGCAAGGTAATGCTGCATGAGGCTTTCCACAGAGATTTTTGCGTACACCAGTCTATATCCAACTAAACATGTTTTCGGGTATTCAGAAGTTGCAAAATTCAAAGGAAAGAGAAGGAGAGGGCAACGGAGGTCCACCAAAACAATCGAGAGAGAGACACAGACAAAAAAAAGCATGCAGTCAGGTGCTACTTCTAATGGCATGTAATAGAAAAGCTCCAGAAGCCCAAGTGTGTGCATGCGTTAGGGTGCGTGTGTGTGTGTGTCAGGGGGGTAGGGGTATACCACTCACGGAGAAAGCTGACAGGACAAAACACTCAGCAAGTAATTAAAAAAGACTAACCAAATACTAATTTGAGTTTCCCGGCTCCCTTAACAACAAGGTCAGTTGCTCTGTATTGATCACCAAATGCATGTCTTCCAATACATATGGGCTTTGTCCAGCCAGGAACAAGCCTGGGGACATTCGTGCACATAATGGGTTCTCTGAAGACAGTACCTGCAATTAAAGGTTGATCAGATGAAAACCATCAAAACAATCCATCTGAAAAAGCACAGAAAGAATACCAAAATAAACTAGGTCTCCTAGGGTATGCTCACTAGTCACTAACCATTTAGAATGTTTCTGATTGTCCCATTTGGACTTCTCCACATCTGCTTCAACTTAAATTCATCCATACGTGCTTCATCTGTCAAAAATACGCAATTTTGTATTACGAACAATGAACACAACAAGAGCAATTTGACTTGATAAAAAAAACTAATGCAAGTCCACCAACCTGGTGTGATAGTTGCACACTTGATAGCCACATTGTACCTGCAAGATGCAATATTGTGATACTTAGTCCTCAATTTCAGAAAGATAAAAGGTGTGCATAAAAATATGTGCTTTTCTTTTATTAGTTCGCCTTTCTTTTATCTACAAATGTTACTAGGAAGAATAGCATCGAAATAACCATTCAGTGATATAACTATAAGTCTAGAAAGCCAGTTGCTTTAAGATCCAATACAAACTTACTTGAGAGTTGCCTCAGCACTTTCAACAGTAACTTTGTCATCGGTGGCATCACGATGGGGAAGGCCAAGATCAAAATACTTGATGTCCAAATCCAGAAATGGGAAGATTAGCTGCATGAGTTATCAACAACAGTGTTTGAGCATAAAATATCGCTTTAGAAAAACAAACTTACTGCATAAACATTTAAAGAATAGCGTAAGATTAGAAGACCTTGTCCTTAATCATCTGCCAGATCACACGAGTCATTTCATCACCTGAGAAACAGAAATTTCAGAACCTTTCACGTTATAAATTAAATCAACCCAATTCTCCCAGTATAAAGAAACTCCAAACCATGTATAATGGAGCATACGAGAAACACATAATTTAACAAATTATAGTACTTGTAAGTTCTTACCATGGCACAAAAAAAAAAAAAAAAAAAAAAAAAAAAAACCTATAGGGTTCCAACCAGATCAATCAGCCTCCTCAAAGCCAAGCCAAATATGTCTAAACCCAAGCAATGCAGACTCAGGATTCCCTTTCAAATTGGCAAAAAAAACCATCTTGCCTACCATCTTTAACATGTAGGCTAGCGCTTATTTGGATTGTATCTTATCTGAGACTGGCTTATGGTCTTTAGAATTCCATCGTCCTCTAAGCTAATGATTGATCATTCATAAACATGGAATCGACTAGTAATCATCATCAGTCATCCAATAACAAAGGTGGCCTCTTTCCACTAGACAGGCAGACGGGTAAGGCCGTGTACATTCGATAGTTGAATTATAGTACTACATTCGACTAGTTCAGAGATCCAATAGTTATAAACCACAGTTAATCTGCTAACCGGATTGATCATTCAAAAACATGAGATTCACTAGAAACCATCTTCCCCTAGTCATGAAACAATAAAGATTGCCTCTTTCCACTAGCCACGCAGACGGGTAAAAGCTGCATACGCAATCAGTTCATTATGGAATCATACTAGTACACTTCGATCTACTCAGTGATCCAATAACATTATAAACCACTATGCTTCAAAAGCATGACATGCCACTAGTAAATCCTCTTTCTCTACTAATCAAAGTATCAAACAATAAAGATGGCATCTTTCCACTAATCAGCCCGAGGGGTAAGGTTGCGTACATTTGATCCATCAAAACATGACATTCCACTCGTAAATCCTCTTCCTCTCCTAATCAAACAATAAAGATGGCATCTTTCCACTAATCACCCCGAGGGGTAAGGCTGCGTACATTCGATCCATCACTAAAACATACTAATGATCCAATAATTATAAACCACTATGTTTCAAACCCATGACATTTCACTAGTTAATCCTCTTCCTCTGGTAATCACTCATCAAACACTAGATAAAGATGTCATCTTTCCACTAATCAGTCCGAGGGGTAAAGTTTGCGTACATCCGATTCAACCTTGATTACAAAATACACGAAATCCGCCACCCATAACCGCAGATTTCATAGTAGTACACTTCTACTTGCTCAATGATCCCATAATCATACTCAACACGAAATCGGCCACCGTAGAAACAGAAGCGGATAGTGATTACGCAGCCTTAATCCTAACAAATCCGATCAAACCCATGATCTTCAAACCTACATTGATCCACACAAAAACACTAGAAAAACCCAAATCCCAAAAAAAACATCCGATCAGATGACACACAAGAACACGATCAAAATGAAGTGAAGAAAACCCATTTCAGAAATCATAATCAGAGATCTAAACAATACACATAAAAACATTATATTATAAATATAAAGAGATTAGAGAGAAGAGTATATATACCGTCCATCTCAACGATGGGATTGGCGACCTTGATCTTAGCGGAAGCCATAGCTGATCAAATCAAGGAGGAGAGAGAAAACGAGCAAAGAGATGAGTGAGTTGTAGTAGGTGAAGGATACTCCGCCGCCTGAAGGATGATAGTGTGTGAAAAGTGTGTTCTTTGGAGAGATAGAAAGGGTGTTTTTATAATATTGCAGAGCACTTGAATGACAAAGAGTCAAGAGTAGTTGGATCGATGGGAGTTACGTGTGCCTGACGACTTCTCGGAAAATTTTGGATAAAGGAGGATTGTACTTGTACCCAAAAATTTCGATATTTTTTGTGTCATTTTGTTGTAGGATATTCCTATTCAGTTTTGGGACTGGATAGTAGTGGATACTATGGTTTTGGAAGTGTCAAAAAAAGGACTCGTAAGATCTTAGGTCCCTATCGGGTAGTTGGGGCCAGTGGCGGAGCCGCTTAGCGACGAGGAGTGGTGGCCACCACCCCAAAACTTGGTTGCACCCGTTTGATGGCTCATGGTTGCTAGGGTCGTATATACATACTCTTTGATAACGGGATTCGGACTCAATTATACTAGACGCTTATTAGGTGACATCTTCGATTAGTGGAATTGTCGGATGTTGAGATGTAACCATGACGGTAATATGCATTGTGAGATACATTGGTGGGTTAGTGTCCTTAGTGCAATTGCCGGATTTTGAGATGTAACCATGACGAGGAGTGGTGGCCGCCACTCCAAAGCTTGGTTAGACCCGGTTTTATTTGTACTTTTTTTTTTTTTGAGAGCGTTTTATTTGTACTTTAGTTGTCTATATATACTCTTGTCTAGTTCTCAACTTTCACTTATTTATCCACAGGAGATGAACAAGGTATATTAAGAGATGACATGCATGTGGACACACATGGAAAAAAAAACCAATAATGGAAATGAAAATGAATATTAAGCTAATTTGATATTACCAAAGGAGATAAACATGACACATAGAGAGATTAAATGACGTGAATGTGTCATTCCCCTCCAAATCCTCAACGTTCATGTATGCAAACCCAATTACCCAATGCGCATGAACATTAGGCTACTTTGATAATATAAAAACCATACTCTTTGATTATTCATTATTCTATATGACTATGACAAATTATATAAAAGAAAATGTGCATAAAAAATAGTGAAAATTCAAACATGCGTTGAAAATTTACAGTTAAAAATGCATGTCACATACACATTGTGGTCATGTACACTTTAAGATTGCATTTGAAATTGTGCTCTTTTTTAAATTATATAAAGATGATACATACTCCGTATACAAGTTGTAATAAACCATCATCACTATTATAATATTAAATAAGTATTCACTCCATAGGTGAACAAAAATGAATTTGATTGCGGCACTGACATTGTGTCAATCCACTTTTAGCGTGGAACTAGCCGACCCAGGTTCGGGTCCATAAGCAGTGACAATTGCTGATATGTCTATGTGATTTTGCATGAACAAGACCTAATAATAATAAAATGTTAAAATATTAAGATCAGATCAAATTGATGGACACTTGGCACAATTCATGGATGAGAAGAAATAAATATTATTAAAATATTAGGATATGGAAATTTTATGTAAAATATTAAATAATATGGTAGTTATCAACTAATATATGGAAAATATGATATGGTAATGATAAGTTAGCTAATTCACGGTAATAAATTGAAATATTATGTGATATACATGGTGATGGGATACTGAAAAAAAAATGACGCGTGACGGAATATGGAATTAATGGAATAATAAAACGAGTGACGTACAAGTAGAAAGGAAATAAAATTACGATGAATTAGTAGAAATAAATAATAATATAATATGACGGGTGACCAAAGTTGAAAGAAAAAAAAAATCATGTAAAGCACCGTTTCAAATAGTATTATTATAAAAATAAACCTACATTTTTATGAAACGTATATAAACAATATAAATAGATAGCCCGGGCGCAGGCCGGGCACGCAATCTAATACAATAATAAGGTAAAGTGAATCAATTGATATCACGTACTTGTTTTATTTTTTTTAATATTTTGAATTTTAACAATTAAAGATATGGAAAAGTCACTACCATATCATCATGGACAGAATGTCTCTTTACAATAAAAGACATTTTAAATGATTTTTTGAGTGAAATTCAAAGGGACAACCACGTAGTATGGTAGATGGCTTAACTGAAACCGTTGAACGTAGTCGTTGCCTGTAACACAACTTTTAATATATAGTATAGTATAAGATATCTAATATTATATTATTATTATCTTATCTTATACTATATATTAAAAGTTGTGTTAGAGGCAACGACCACGTTCACCGGCTTCAATTAGGCCATCTCTCATGCCACGTGGCATGTCTATTTAATTTTCAAATAAAAAAATTCATGTAAAATGTCTTTTAAGGTAAATAGTGTAGATGAACATTCCATCCATTGTGATATACATATAAGTGGCTTTCTATTTAAAAAATGCACAATATTTCTTTATTATAAAAATATCAATTTTTATCATTAATTGATTTCATCTTTACCTTATCATTTTTTACATACCTTCCATATTACTTATTTGAACTGGAAACACATCATCTATATTGAAAGTGATTGTTTTATAAACGATAAAATTTATTGATAAAAATATTTGTTCAAAAAGAAATAAAATGGTATTATAAAATTTATTTCGGGCGTAGCCCGGGTAGTATACTAGTGGATTATAATACATACAATCCACCTTAAATGTTAATTCAAAAGGTCAAAAAATAAATTGAAATAAAAAGGAACTCCCCTCGTATAGAAGTGTGGCACAACTTGCAACGATTATGTTGCACTCACCCGCTCCATCTCCGTGGGTTGTTCAGACATATACGAACAAAAGACTATTAGATTGCATTTGGATACAAGAATTTTGATTCCGAATCTAAATTTAAACTACAAGTAATCTAATTTCAAAAATAAAAACTGAATCTACCCGCATCGAACCCCACCGATATTATAATCATTTGGGGGCAAAAGTCTTCAAGAACGGGAAACAAAATTTCTTGCCAAAAAATATCAAAGTAATCCCCCTATTATGATGCAAAAAAAAAAAAACATAAATAGCCCGAAGCTCTCACATCGTAGCAATAAAACTAATTTTTTATAGTTTTTGTGAAAGTTATGGCGAAACTATTTACCGCTACGCTGCGTGTATATGTGTGGTGCTATGCTACGTAACAAGACTCCACGTATATGAACTTGATTCATAAATAATCAAGGAACTCAGCAACCGCCCGTCTCATGCAGGTTAAAGACACTTTTGAGATTATAGCCCTTGTTCGATCGGAATCGAAAAAATGATTTTGCGGGAAAATTGTGGTGTTAGGACCGATCGAATTTAATACAGCGGAAAGAGGTTAGAGTTAGTTATAATCTGTTAAGAGGGTTTATTTTCTGTTATTGTTAGTTAGTGTTATAAATTCTATAAATACATAGTTCTTGTAACGAGGACTTATAATTTCATTTTGCGATTTATGCAATTGCTATTCGAAAGTTGTTCGTGGTTTGAAAAAAAAGGGGAATCGTTTATGTTTCAATTATAAATCGGAACATTATCAATTAAAATTTCACATTGGATTATTTGTTAAAACTTTGAGTTTGCTCTTCATACAAATTGTAGCTAAGGTTGTGAACTACCAGCTAGGGGAGAGCAAAATTTCGGTCCAGACCGAAAACCGGACCGGACCGAGCGGTTCGGTCCGGTCTCGGTCCGGACCGAATTTATTTCGGTCCGGTCCTCGGTCCAATTATTTTGATGAAATTCGGTTCGGTCCACTATTTCTAAGGGACCGGACCGGACCGAACCGGACCGACACCGGACCGAGGGCCATTCGGTTCGGTCCTCGGTCCACCTTTTTCCAAAGTTCGGTCCTCGGTCCGATTCGGTTCGGTCCGGTCCCGGACCGATGCTCACCCCTACTACCAGCCGCCCAGTATCCAAAAAATCAGAAAAACATAAAATAAATAGGAAATTGGGATTTTCACATACAGTTACTATGTCTTGTGGGAGACCGTCTCTCAATTGTTTATTGAGAGACCAACCATGTTATTTAAACCGTGAGCCCGTTTATATAATTAGTGATCGTTATACAAGTTTAGGTAATTGTTTTAGTTAAAGACCTTGACACTTAATCAAGACTTGCAAATGGGTTGATTTGTAAATTTTAGCTAATTTTGTATGATAGGATGCTCCAAAATCATAAACAATGTGATTTAGAAGAGTAAATTAATAGGATCACTAAAAAAGTATTATTATGGTTACAAACAATGTGAAAAGAGTCACTTTATAACACAATATATTGGTCTCTCAATAAATTATTGAGAGACCGTCTTTTATGTGAATAGGTCATAATACTCATAACATTATTAGTTGCACCTACTCCAGACCACAACCAAAAGAAAAGTTACATGATAAAATCTACTCCTATTAATATTTACAACACACCAGGAATACAGAATGAATAGTCGCCAAAAGCTCGAAACAACGCTTCTTCCACAACAGAAATGACGGAATAGGCATCTCTCGAGAGTTTTCGGTCTTTTTCTAAACAAATGAAATCAATCCCTATATATTAAAATCTGAAACCAAATCTTTCCTAGGAGGACACTTATTAACATACATTAATTCATTTCAAAAAAAAAAAAAAAAACATACATTAATTGGATAGATTATAAAATAGCATTATATACAATTATCGGTTAGGATATGATAATAAATTATCATACATTAATTGGATAGAACATAAAAATAGCATTAAATACAATTATCGGTTAGGATATGGTAATAAATTATTATAGAGTAGTATAGTATTAGCTAATTTATGAAAAATAATCATTATGATAATTTATTAGAACAAAGATAAGACAACATTTTTTTAATAAAACGAGTATAAACAATAAAAGTATATAGCACGGGCATGGCACGGACATGCAAACTAGTTATGATTATGATTACATAGCACCTTGTATACACTATCAAAAGCAATGTTTTAAGAACCGGACCGGACCGGCCGGTTTAACCGGGAACCGGCCAGTGGTCCGGGCCGATTAGGTCAGAAAACCGGGGGTGGTCAAAACCGGTCAAACCCGGATTGACCGGACCAAAACCCCGGTTAATTGACCAAACCCGGTCAAGAACCGGCCGGTTCAACCCGGTTTTGACCGGGTTTGACCGGTTTGGTTATTTTTGTATGTATTTTAATATTTTCGGCATAAATTTAATTATTTTATATTTTTAATATTATGACATCATCCGTTTTTTTGATCCGGTTGAACCGGTCGAACCCCCGAGGCTACCGGTTCGACGTCCGGTTCGGTTTTTTAAAACATTGATCCAAAGCTCTAGAATATTTCTAAGACTCCTATAATACTATGGAAAATTAGTCATCCATAAGCCAACGAACATAATTAATGAGGAAACTAATAGATAGTAAGACTCATATGTTGCTGAAAATTATTTTTCTTGCTGCCCAAGTCGTACTCAAACTGCCTTAAACGTGACAAAACGTATATACAGCTGGCAAAAGGTCGTGTTCGTGTCCGTGTCAAAGATAAACGGGTTCTAAGACCTTTGACACTAACCCGACCCAAATATTAAACGTGTCGATAACCCAACCCATTTATTAAACGTGTAACACGTTCACAACCCGTCTAAAAGAAAAGTTCATAAAAATTACATTTTATTAAAGAAACAATGTAGAATTAAGGTTTTTGTGTCTATGTAACTCATCATTAATAATAAAACTAGTTTGAAATGAGTAATTTCAACAGTTACGTTGTTTGAGTATTGATTTGGGCTCTATACAGCTTCAAAAGTCAAGGAGGTCATACGAGTTGACAAGATTAACATATCAAATATAAATAAATGGGTAAGTTCGTGTTTGTTTCGTGTTGAAATTTTCAACACTAACCCAACCCATTTAGTTAATCGCGTTAGGCATATTAGACATATTTGTTGGGTTCGGGTCCCTTCCTATGTGGTAAAATCCCGTGTTCGGTTGTTTATGGAAATAACCGAGTTTAATTATTTAAGGTTAGTTATCGGGGTCATATGGACTATAACTTATACCGTGAATAAGGGTTTTATGTTAAGTTTCAATTGCACAAGAAAATTAGCCACAAAGTCTTAAGAACCGTAGAGAGAAACGTGTGCAGTCTTCCCGCGGATTCCAGTGCGCAGTTGTGATCGACTTGACGATCGGAAGGTCAAACGTGGTCCGATTTAGACGTAATTTGGTCTGGTTGTTCAGGACACTTAGGAATTCAATCTGAACGGTGGAGATCTGTTTTTGACGGCTGGATTGGGAGAAATTGCTGATTTACGACACTCTGTTTTCTGGGTGACGTTTTCTCTCCTCTTTGTTGTTCTACTTTGTTGTTTGGCTTGGTTCTTGTTGTGGGTTGCGTACCCATTGTTGTTGGTGGTGGAATCTGGTTTGTGTAACGTTCCTTTTACCATAGTGAAGCTTTTGGGTGGACTCCCGTTGTCCCGTGGTTTTTACTCTTCACATTGAAGGGGTTTTCCACGTATAAATTTGTGTATCTTGTGTCGTTGTTTTTGCTTTGTTATCGCTGCCCAATTTACTCTGTTGTCGTTTAAATCTACTTGATTGATTGGCTAGTTGCTCACAACAAGTGGTATCAGAGTCACGGTGTAATGGACCTGTGGCAAGTGGACTGCGATTTGTGGGCATCCCCCCTCAGTAGCACCTCCTGATTGCGTGTTTCCGTATAATGGACGGAGTATCGCTTGAGAGGTCTGTGGCCATGAATTGGGCCTTGGTTTGAGGGGAGGATTGTTGGGGTGTCAACCCAAGTCCCACATTGTTTGGAAGTCCACAACAACTGGCATCAGAGATAGGTTCAGTGGTTCTTGGTTAGTTTCTTTGAATTATGGAGACTAATGTAAATTCAAGTATAATGGTTAGTTTGAATGGCTCTATTATCACTTGTGGAAACGAAAGATGAAAGATTTGTTGTTTGTCAAAAGTTGGCATCTTCTTGTGTTTAGTGATGAGAAGCCTCAAGGTAAATCTGATGAACAATGGAGTTTTAAACATGAGCAAGTCTTTGGGTTTATTCGTCAGTGGGTTGATGATAATGTGTTGAATCATATAACTGATGATGTTCATGCAAAAACAATGTGGAAGAAACTTGAGACTCTTTATGCTAGTAAATCTGGTAACAATAAGTTGTTTTTGATCAAACAATTGATGGGATTGAAGTATAAAGAGGGTATTGCCATGTCAGATCATTTGAATGATTTTCATGGTGTTATACAACAATTGTGTGCTATGGAAATTAAGTTTGATGATGAAATTCAGGGACTTTTGTTGCTTGGTACTCTACCTGAAACGTGGGACACTTTTAGAATGACTCTTTGTAATTCTGCTCCTAATGGTAAAGTCACTGTAGAATCTGCTAAAATTGGTGTCTTGAATGAAGAGATGAGAAATAAGTCTACAAGTACTTCATCCCAGCCAGAAGAAGCATATGTTGCTGAAAGAGGGAGGAGTAAAAGTAAGGGCCCTGGTGGTAGAGATAAAAGCAGGAGCAAGTCCAGGGGAAAGTATAACCACTACTGTGGCAAGGTGGGTCATATTGCGAAAAACTGTTACAAGAAGAAGAATGAAAACAATAGTGATGGCAACAAGAATAACCAGGGCAAAAAGCAAGATGATAGTGATGATCGTGCTGCTGCTGTTACTTCTGGTGATCTCATCATTGTTTATGATGATAATGTGGTTAATCTTGCTAGCTAGGGTACGAGTTGGGTTGTTGACAACGGTGCTTCTCTTCATGTTACATTAAAAAAGGAGCTTTTCACATCTTATATATACACTTGGTGATTTTGGTGTTTTGAAGATGGGAAATGATGGCTTGACTAATGTTGTAGGTATGGGAGATATTTGCTTGGTGACTGACACTGGAGCATGATTGGTTCTCAAAGATGTCAGGCATGTACCAGACATTTGCTAAATTTGATATCTACTAGTAAACTTGATGATGAAGGTTTTTGCAGCACCTTTAGAGATGGTCAGTGGAAGCTGACTAAAGGCAACCTTGTGATAGCTCGTGGAAAGAAACATTCAAGTCTTTATTTGTTACAAGCTTCCGTTGCAGATGGCAGTGTTAATGTTGCAGATGGTGACCTAGTTGATTTATGGCATCGACGACTTAGTCACATGATTGAGAAAGGGCTTAATTGCCTGATTAAGAAGAACTTGCTACCCGGGGTGAAGACTACAAAATTGGAGAGATGTTCTCATTGTATGGCCGGAAAGCAGACTAGAGTGTCTTTCAAGACTCGCCCTCCTTCGAGAAAGTCAGGTTTGTTGGAGTTAGTTCATTATGATGTTTGTGGTCCATTGAAGGTAAAATCACATGGTGGAGCACTTTACTTTGTTACGTTTATTGATGATTGTTCGCGTAAATTGTGGATTTATGCTTTGAAAACCAAAGATCAGGTGCTTGATGTTTTTAAACAGTTTCACACTTTGGTTGAAAGACAATCTGGAAAGAAGTGGAAGTGTCTTCGTTCTGATAATGGTGGTGAGTACATAGGACCACTTCGTGAGTATTGCAAGTCACATGGTATTCAACATCAGAGAACCCCTCCTAAGACTCCACAGTTGAATGGCATTGCAGAGAGGATGAATGGAACCCTGATTGAGAGGGTTGTGTGTTTGCTTTCGGAAGCAAACTTGCCGAAGACTTTTTGGGGTGAGGCGTTATTTGCAGCAGCTCATGTGATTAATCTTTCTCCTTGTTATTCCTTGTAGGGTGATGTGCCAAATAGAGTTTGGTTTGATAAAGAAGTTTCATATGATCATTTGCGTGTTTTTGGATGCAAGGCTTATGTGCATATACCAAGAGACGAGCGATCCAAGTTGGATCCTAGGACACGACAACGTGTGTTTGTAGGCTATGGTGATGATGATTTTGGTTACAGGTTTTATGATCCTATTACCAAGAAATTGGTTCGTAGTAGGGATGCTGTGTTTGTTGAAGATCAAAACATTTTTGATATTCAGAAGAATTCACCAAACAATGATTATGACCTGTTTGATATGAATTTGCCTCCTTTGTCACCTTTGCCTGCTGCGGTACGTGATAATGCACAAGATGATGATTCCGACGACAATCAGGTTCCTGAGAATAATCATGAAGATGAACCTGATTCGGATGCTTCTAATGATGTCACTCAGAATTCTCCTGCTGTTCAACAAGCTCATGTGAGAAGGAGTACCAGAGATAGGCAACCTAGTTCTCGATACTCACCTGTGAATATGAACTTGGTTTTGTTTTGTTGACTGATGCAGGAGAACCAGAATGCTTTGAGGAGGCTATTGAGAGTGATGACAAGCATATGTGGATGGATGCAATGAAAGATGAAATGAAGTCCTAACATGACAATGAGACATTTGAGTAAGCAGAGTTACCTAAGGGTAAGAAGGCTTTGAAGAATAGTTGGGTCTACAGGTTGATGCAAGATGAGAATGCCAAGCGACCACGATACAAAGCAAGGCTCGTTGTGAAAGGCTTTGGCCAAAAGAAGGGAATTGACTTTGATGAGATTTTTGCGCCGGTTGTCAAGATGTCTTCGATTCGAGTTATTATGGGCCTAGCTGCTAGTTTAGATTTGGAGGTTGAGCAAATGGACGTGAAGACCGCCTTTCTTCACGGTGACTTGGAGGAAGACATTTATATGGAGCAACCCGAGGGCTTCAAAGTCAAAGGTAAAGAAGACCATGTATGCAAATTGAAGAAGAGCTTGTATGGTTTGAAACAAGCTCCAAGGCAGTGGTACCGTAAGTTTGACTCTTTTATGGGGGAGCAAGGGTACACTAAAAGTTCTTGTGATCATTGTGTCTTCTTGAAAAAGGTTTTCTGACAATGATTTTATCATTCTGTTTCTTTATGTTGATGACATGCTTATTGTTGGTCCTAATATGCCTAGAATTGTGAAGCTGAAAAAGGAGCTTTCATCTAAGGCATTTGCCATGAAAGATTTAGGACCTACAAAGCTGATTTTGGGTATGAGAATCATTCGTCAGTTGGAAGCTGGAAAGCTGTGGCTCTCACAGGATTCATATATTCAGAAGGTACTTGAGAAGTTTAGCATGGACAAAACTTCAACTGTAAGTACCCCTCTTGCTCCGCATTTCAAGTTAAGTGCTAAACATTGTCCATCTACTCCCAAAGAGAAAGAAGATATGTGCAATGTTCCCTATGCATCTGTTGTGGGTAGTTTGATGTATGCTATGGTTTGCACGAGACCAGATTTAGCTCATGCTGTTGGAGTGGTCAGTAGGTTTCTTTCTAATCCGGGGAGACAACATTGGAATGCAGTGAAGTGGATTATGAAGTATCTTCGTGGTACAGCTGATTTGAAGTTAGGTTTTGGTAGTGAGAAGCATGTTTTTATTGGCTATTCGGATTCCGATATGGCTGGTGATATTGACTCTAGGAAGTCTACTTCAGGCTACTTGGTTACTTTTGCAGGGGGGCAGTTTCATGGCAATCTCGTTTGCAAAAGTGTGTTGCGTTGTCAACAACTGAGTCCGAGTTTATTGCAGCTACAGAGACATGTAAGGAATTGATTTGGATGAAGCGGTTTGTTATTCAACTTGGATTTACACAAGAGAAGTATGTGTTGTATTGTGATAGTCAAAGCGCGATTCATCTAGCTAAGAATTCGACTTTTCATGCCAACTCGTAACACATTGATGTGAGGTATCATTGGATTCGTGATGTTCTTAATGATAAGCTCGTTGAGCTTGAGAAAATTCACACTGATGATAATGGTTCGGACATGATGACGAAGTCACTACCTAAGGGCAAGTTCAATACTTGTCGTAGCATTGCCGGAATGGCAATGACCTCCACATAGTTGGGAGGGGGAGAATTGTTGGGTTCGGGCCCCTTCTTATGTGGTAAAATCCCGTGTTCGGTTGTTTATGGAAATAACCGAGTTTAATTATTTAAGGTAAGTTATCGGGGTCATATGGACTACAACTTATACCGTGAATAAGGGTTTTATGTTAAGCTTCAATTGCACACAAAAATTAGCCACAAAGTCTTGAGAACCGTAGAGTGAAACGTGTGCAGTCTTCCCGCGGATTCCAGTGTGCAGTTGTGATCGACTTGACGATTGGAAGGTCAAACGTCGTTCGATTTAGACGAAATTTGGTCTGGTTGTTCAGGACACTTAGGACTTCGACCTGAACGGTGGAGATCTGTTTTTGACGGCTGGATTGGGATAAATTGCTGATTTGCGACACTCTGTTTTCTGGGTGACGTTTTCTCTCCTCTTTGTTGTTCTACTTTGTTGTTTGGCTTGGTTCTTGTTGTGGGTTGCATACCCATTGTTGTTGTTGGTGGAATCTGGTTTGTGTAACGTTCCTTTTACCATAGTGAAGCTTTTGGGTGGACTCCCGTTGTCCCGTGGTTTTTACTCTTCACATTGAAGGGGTTTTCCACGTATAAATTTGCGTGTCTTATTTCGTTGTTTTTGCTTTGTTATCGCTGCCCAATTTACCCCGTTGTCGTTTAAATCTACTTGATTAATTGGCTAGTTGCTCAACTATATTGGCGCGTTTAATTAAACGGGTTGGAAACTTTCAACACTAACACGTTATTTACGTGTGCAATTCATGTCGTGTCAAATTTTGCCAACTCTAAACGTATATTTCCAAAAACAGACGCATGAGACATATCCTCATTCTGCCTCCTATGCAGACTGTCTCTAACTAGTCGATAAAATATCTCAGTATCGTCTTATAGGTACTCGATTTCGTATCAAGAGGTGCCGGCGTGCAACTTCAAAAAGAAACGAGTACAAACTTATAAGGTACACTTTCACTAAATGTAACATGAAAAATGCAGACCTACTTAAAAAAAGGTACACTTTCGCAAAAAAATCCGATAACTCTAGACCTCTAGAGTCTAGTCGTATACTCGTGGCCTCATGGGGTACATATTGGTGATGTAGTGCGATCCACATTCTCACAAGTCACAACTCTGTTCCCGAGTCTCGTTGACTGTTACAGACAGACAAAGACCAGTGTCCGACTCTCACAATTTGTTGTCTGTCACTCTTCAACAACACACTTTCTCTTCACTCTCACACTAATATTCACCTTTTCAACCCACACACTCTCTCTCTCTCTCACATTTTGGTGAGTAAACTAAATTCTTCTTTTTTCTCTTGAAATTCTTCATTTAATGGGTTTGTTGCAATGTCTACCTCATCTTTGTCTGTTACCCTTTTCATTTCCTAACATTTTACAGCATTTTTATCTTCTGATTAATGTTATTTATAAGCTGAAGATTTAGTAATTGTGACTTAAATTTAATTGTGTTGTGTGTAGATCTGTTGGGTATGCTTGTTGTTGTAACTACAGTTGTTGCTTGTAATGTACGCTCTATGTTTTGCCTTTAAAGCACTCTTTCATTGCTCAGATTTTACTAAATTCTTTCCCATTTTTAGCTGATTACTTTGTTTGAGATTGTTTGCTACATCTTTTTGGGGTGTTTTAGTTAAAAATTTTCTGGGTTCAGCTAAGTCTTTCTGTTCAAGTTTTTATAGGAATCTTGCTTGTTTGCTGCATTTTTGTTTTGGGTATTTTTATCTAGTTCTTCTGGGTTTAACAGAAGTGTTCTTAATCATTAAGTTTTGCAGTATACTGAGTAATTCTTCTTTGCTTGTTTGCTGCATTGCTGTTTTTTTTTTCGGTTTTTTTCGCTATTCATCTTCCGGGTTTGATAGAAGTGTAGTAGGAGTATTAAGCTTTGCAGCAATATTGGGTAATTCTTGTTGATTGTTAGTGCCACACTTACCTTTTGAGCACTCAGTTGAAATGACATGAAAAGAATAAGCTTTTTGGCCTCTTTATGGTTTCATAATGTGTCGGTCTAACGAGTAAAATCGAGGTATTGGGTATAATAGAGTCCTGGTTTGTGACATTTGTGCATTTCTCCCTCTTGTTTGTAATAATTGTACAATGATGGTTATTTTTTTCTTTTGTTGCAGTTGGAATTAGGTTGTAGTGCTTAGAAATTCTAATCTGTGGTGTTTAAATCAGATCGATGATAGTGGCCGAAAAATGGTATTAGGTGCCAGAAACAAGAGGAGAGGGCCAAGTACCCAGGTTGAGTATTTGATCCATGTTCAAGATATTAAGCCTTGGCCGCCAACGCAATCTTTGACAAGTGTACGTTCTGTATTGGTTCAATGGGAAAATGGGGAGCGTAATTCTGGGGCAACCAGCGCTGTGGCGCCTAATCTAGATGATGGGAAGATTGAGTTCAATGAGTCTTTCAGACTTCCTGTCACGTTGTCGAGGGACTTGTCTGTCAAAAACGGGGATACACATGTATTTTACAAGAACTTGTTGGAGTTCAACTTATATGAGCCCCGGAGAGATAAGACTGTGAAAGGACAATTGCTAGGGACAGCCATTGTAGACTTAGCTGATTATGGTATTGTTAAGGAGGTAACCAGTGTAAGTGCTCCGTTAAACTGCACCAGGAGCTTCAGGAACTCGGCTCAACCAATTTTGCATCTTCGGATTCAAGCCTATGACAAGGCTCGCTCAAACTCGTCTTTGAGAGGCAAATTGGCCAAAGAAGGATCCCTGAATAAGAATGATGGGGATTCTATTTCAGCCATAATGAATGAGGAGTATGCCGATGAAGCTGAAAGTGGCTCCTTGACAGATGATGATACTTCATCACTCTCTTCAGTGGCTGCATCATCAGTAGCCGAGTCCAATGGTGCCTCACCTTCACAACATAAGGAGGTAATCTGATTTCTTCCTTTGATAACTGCTTATATAGAACTAACCACTTTTGAATACAATAAGATATTCTACATATATACCATTGAAGTCTGCTTGGCAGGGTCTTTGGCTTGATATGTGTAAAAGCCAATTTCTTTTTAATGTACGAGACTAGATGCTCTGGTAAGGTTGGTTTATGGCTTTATGCTGTCGTTCATTTCTATTTTATCGATTTGCAGAATGGCTCAGGGAGTATAAAGATTCCGGAAGTAAAGGATTACTCACATAATTCTGATCAAAGTACCCCAAAAAATGGTCCTACATCTTTGTCTGGAACGTCTAAAGCGGTCATGGAATCAACATCAGTAGACACACTTGCTTCCAGAGTAGATTCTTCCTCTTTGTACGAGCGCAATGGAAGCTGTCAAGGAACTAAGGAAAAAATTGATCTGAACCCGCGGTTAGATGAAGGCCAGACAGAGATAAAAAAAGGAGATGAGCAGCAGGAGAATGACCAGGGGGACCAAATCGTGGATGAGGAAAGACATTTAGTTGGAGACGGTTCACCAGTTAAATTTGCAAATGATGCTGTCCAAAATCAAGTCCTATCTGGAAATGATGCTTCATTGATTAGGGAGAGATCTCGACCTGTAAAATCTGTTCGATCATCAGCAGAGCATTCTAAAACCAATGGCTCAACCGTAGGTTTCTCTGCATATGAAGTGAAGCAGGAAGCTAAGGTGTATTCAGCAGATAAACGAAGTGCCTCCTCTGATAGCAAATCTCAGGAACTTGAACGAAAAATAAAGGTTTTGGAGACGGAGTTGAGAGAAGCAGCGGCTATGGAAGTTGCTTTGTATTCGATTGCTGCAGAACATGGAAGTTCCATTAATAAAGTTCATGCTCCAGCGAGGCGCCTGTCTAGGCTGTATCTGCAAGCTAGCAATGGAATGAAAAGAGCTAGTGCTGCCAAAAGTGCAGTTTCTGGGCTAGTTGTGGTGGCAAAAGCTTGCGGAAATGATGTTCCGAGGTATGCAAGCTTTACTTCATGTAGGAAAATATCCTGGCATCCAAGTAACAACTGAATAGACTATGCTAGGCCCATTAGCTTCTAGTTTTCGTTCCCGAAGTTCAGTCAAGTCAATCCTCAATACAATGATATTTCCTTTACGATAAGATAAAGTTCAGCAAGACTCCCAAGGATTACTATAGAGGTCATGAAAGTGGTTAAGATCACTAGAACTTGTATGGGTTTACAACAACAACAATAACAACCAAGCCTTATTCCCAAAATGATTTGGGGTCGGCTAACATGAATCGTCATCCAGTAACCGTCTTGTGTACGCCAAGAAATTTCGAAAACGTTGTAAACATTTTAGAAGTATTTAAACACTTTCAAAGAAAATTTAGGAAGTCGTCAAAATAAATAAAAAAGTTTAAAACATATTGCAAAAAATATATGAACTTTGAACACAAGTTAAAAAGTTTTGGAAAAATAGTTGGAAAAACCAAACAAATAAATCAAAAGGGGTCAGAGAAAGTCCTCCACATGGATAGAGTCTCGCCACACTGTCCTATCCAACACCATACTCTCTTCAAGCCCTAGGAAGCTCATATCACTTCTAATCACCCTCGTCCAAGTCATCTTGGGTCTTCCCCGACCCTACTAATATTACCACTTCTCCACCCTTCTACTCTTCTAACCGGCGCCTCACTAGGCCTCCTCCTCACGTGGCCATACCACCTCAGTCGGTTCTCCATCATCTTATCCCCTATGGGTGCAACCCCTACTTTCTCCCTAATAACTTCATTTCTCAACCGATCACGTCTTGTATGTCCACACATCCACCGTAACATGCGCATCTCCGTCACACTCATCTTATGAACGTGACACTGTTTCACGGCCTAACATTCCGTGCCATATAACCGTGCTGGCCTAATTGTCGTTCGATAAAACTTACCCTTCAACTTATTGGGCATTTCTCGATCACACAGAAGTCCTGTGGCATTCTTCCACTTCAACCAACCTGATTTGATCCTATGAGCCACATCTCCATCCAATTCTCCATCCTTTTGAAGAATCGATCCTAAATATCGAAAAAAATCTGATCCCTGAACAATCTTTCCATCCAACCTGATCGTCCCCGTCTCCGTTTGCCTAATGCCGCTGAACTTACACTCCAAATACTCGGTCTTGCTCCGACTCAACCGAAACCCTCGAGACTCCAAAGTGTGCCTCCATAGCTCCAACCTCCTCTCCAAATCCTCTTTCGTTTCTGAGATCAACACTATATCATCTGCAAACATCATGCACCATGGTATATCATCCTGGATTGACCTCGTCAATTCGTCCATGACTATAGCAAAGAGAACTTGTATGGGTTTGTGAAATAAAAATTAAAAATTAACCAGACTGAGCAGATTTGTTACATAATCTTATAAGGAGAAACCACACCGGTTGCGAGTGTATAAAAGTTCACATTGTATGCTTTTAGGAGAGGACTCTTAGTGCTCTTACTTTAGATTTACTTGGTTTTATTACTTGGAATGTTTTTCACAATCTATCATCGTTCATTTTCAAGCAAAATCAAAAGAGGTGGTTGTCCAATCACTGATTTGATGGCAGTCGGTTTTCACTTGGTCCTTATTCCTTGATATGTTATTACTTGCCTATTCTTGATTTCACTGTACCTTTTCCCTGAAGAATCTCTGCATTGTGATGGTTACAGGCTGACCTTCTGGTTGTCGAACTGTGTTATGCTCCGAGCTATTGTTACAGAGGCCTTTGAGGAGGGACAGTTGCCTGTATCTGCTAGTCCTTCTCCAGGAAGGAATGGGATTGGAAAAGGAATGCATAAGGCAACACTTAAGTGGAGTGCCTCTTCTTTTGAGAAGCAAAATAACAGAAGCTCTATACATGGAAGTTCTCCAGATTGGGGAAATCCAAATAAGTTCATGTCTGCTCTAGAAAAAGTAGAATCTTGGATCTTCTCACGCATTGTTGAATCTGTTTGGTGGCAGGTATACTCACTCTCTGTCCGTCCTCATCCCCTCTTTATCTTTCTTCCTTCCATATTTTCATAATTATGTGGTTATAGAGAGATGACGAATTTGAACTCTGACCATGCAACAGACATTGACCCCACACATGCAGTCCACTGCGGCTAAGATGATTGATAAAGAGGTCGATTCTAGCTGTAGGATAAACTATAGAAGGACATCTTCATCAGCTGACCAAGAGCAGGTGAACTTCTCAATAGAAATTTGGAAGAGAGCATTCAAGGATGCCTGTGAGCGATTATGCCCTGTACGATCCGGGGGTCATGAGTGCGGCTGTTTGCCGGTGCTTGCTAAATTGGTTAGTCTATTTACATTAGTCTTGGTTTAAGGATGTTAACCTGAAAGTTGAAACTGCGTAAATTGCCCCCCCCCCCTTTAATTTTTTGAACATTGACTTAGTTATGGGGTCTTGCCTGACTTTTATATGCTCTTTTGTAGAAATAGTAGCTTGAAGCATAGTCAATACAACAAAGTCTCAAGTCACATACCCATGGAGGTCCACAGTTTGAAACACACAAATGGAAATGTGTGGCTGGAAACACCTCTAAACACAGCTAGTAAAAACTCCAGAGAATATATTTAAACTGTAGCTCATTACACATTCCAATTTCCAAGAGTTGAAACTCATTTAACCTCTAGAGAGTCTCAGCCTATAGAGAACATCTATAAGACTATAAGGACCGAACATCGTCACCTGAATCTCGATTTTTTTGCCTGCAACCACAGCATTATAAAAAACTGTAGTGACAATGTCACAATGAGTGAACCCGGAGAGAAACAAAAACTTAATGTTTGTCTTAAGGTTTGGCTAACTTCTACCAGCTAAACAATATAGAGTGTATAAGAGTGATATTGCAAGGCTAGTTTGAAGTAAATGATACGGAGTATATTTTAAGGTAAATGTCGAGGAATCTGGACTACGATGTACATGGTTGTGTTTATAGTCCAGTGAGTTTGTGTTATATATAGTCTATTATTTGTGGCTTGCAAAGATCAGCACTAGGGTTTACACCTTTCTTTCAGTATAGAAATAAAGCTTTCATTATTATGAACAGAATCTAGGCTAATCGCCAAAGGAGACACAATCTTATGTCCACCTATTTATACCACCTGACAAATTTGAACATTCTACATCCAATAGGTGTCAATATCACTGGTTATGGTATTACGACTTTTCTGACAGTTAGCTGTTGCTCACTTTTCCTCATTTCATACAAAAACATTGCAGTAGCTATTTCACATCATTCTTGAACAATTTCGTACTTACATAGTGACATTCACATAGTCACATGCATAGCACTGGTGAACTATACGGTGAACTATACAGACACCAAGCTATCTATTGGCCATTTACTGCGTCCTTTAATAGATCGCTACTAACTCAATTTACAATGATCAATGCTCTTGTTTTCACTAAGCATTTACACAAAGCTCTTTGAATTGTAATGGAGGTTTGCTACGTTGTTAAGATATACCGCCTAAAGGTCACATAGTTTGTATCTATTTCTAGCAGATCACAAATAGCAGTGGCTAATAACAAATGTCGGAAAAAAAAAAAACGAAAAGCTGAGTGGTAGTCTAGTAAGTCTGAAAAGATCAACACTAACACCGTGATAGAAACAGCTCAGTGAATCTAAATGACTGTTCACATATTCCCCAACTCTGACATGACTGGCAAATGCAGATAATGGAGCAATGCGTGGCCAGACTGGATGTAGCCATGTTTAATGCTACCTTACGAGAATCTTCTGAAGATATCCCTACTGATCCTGTTTCAGATCCAATCAGTGATGCCAGGGTTCTGCCGATTCCAGCTGGAAAATCAAGCTTTGGTGCTGGTGCACAGCTTAAAAACACAGTATGTGAATCTCTGCTTTACACTGTTGATGTTTCAGATAGTTGTAGTTACGTCTACTTTGATGAAGGATTTTGAGAACCTATGTTTCATCTGTTCCAGCTTGCCCAATTTGCCAGTTCTCTATTGCTATAATTATTGCTCTACGTTTCTACGTGATAGATAATACTCGTTAAGACCAACTTTTTTGTAGCAGATTATGATATTGAATTATTGACATATCCTAAAACCGTATTCCTAGAATATGTCTCCTAGATTATTCTCTATCACTACCACCCCTGGTGAAATATCTGAATCTTTTCTCAATTATATGGATAACAGATAGGAAGCTGGTCTAGATGGTTGGCTGATCTGTTTGGGATAGATGATGATGATGCACCTGAAGATGGAGTTGTTGACGATGCTGAGTTATGTAAAAATGGATCATCCTTCAAATCTTTCAGTCTCCTTAAATCATTGAGTGACCTCATGATGCTTCCCAAGGACATGCTGCTGAGCCCGTCAGTCAGACATGAGGTTTGACCTCTAAAACCTTGGTTCACTGTCATATTCTGCAGTTCTCCATCATCTTACAATATATCCTTTTTGCAGATATGTCCTACATTTGGTGCCCCCCTTATCAAAATGGTCCTTGAGAATTTTGTTCCTGATGAGTTCTGTCCCGACCCAATTCCAGATGCTGTTTTTGAAACCTTGGATTCTGAGGTAGTGGAACTAAAACACCCATTTCATGGCTGACAACATAGCTTTCTTCTGCTGCTATATTTTTGAACTAGTTGGTCTAGTTAGAGTTGTATGATGTCATCTTGACGCGGAAATCTAGAGTATCATGGCGTGGCTACCAAGCTGCCAGATTTTTCATTTTTGAAGCTTCAACAAATAGATCCTAGAACATTTCATGTTCAGCATTCCGGTCTCATATAACATACTACTGTAGTAATATTTAAGACCCCCCTAGTCCCTTGACCAAGGAAAGAGCGAAAGGATTTTGAGATTAAGAGTTGCTTTAGAACGCGAGTCTTAAAATTGCTGTGAGGCATGACTTATTTTTTTCCTTCTTTCTGGCAGCCAATCCATGCTGAAGGGGAAGCCACAATTGCGACTTTTCCATGCGTGGCACCAGCAGTATTTTATTCTCCTCCTTCAGCATCTTCCCTGGTCAGTGCAATGGGAGGAAGCATGGGAACAGGAAGTCCAGCTCAGCTACGAAGAAGCACGTCAGTACTCAGAAGGTCAAACACTAGTGATGATGAGCTAGATGAACTGGATTCACCTTTGAACTCCATTCTTGGTGACAAACAGACAGACAGTCTTCATCGGTCACCTACTCGTTTTACTCCAGTCTCGAAAGTGGTGCAGAATCACCAAAATAATGTTGTCAGATATCAGCTCCTCCGCGAAGTGTGGAATGATGAGGTAGGTCTGAATGTGTAAAGGGAATTGTGCAGATAAGAGTGTAGATATGTAAATTCTGATGTAGTAACTCTGTCTAGCCAATTTGTAGTTAGAACTCAGAGACCGGGAACATGCTGTAACATATATGCTGTACGCCTGTACCTAGCCCTATTTGTTGGACCTCTTTTGAGAATAAGAGCTGCCTCCATTGCCACACGAACCACATTGTATTCCCGCTTGCACTTGTATAGAGTTGTCCTCAGGTAATGGCGAAGGAGAGGAACAAGTGCCTGCATTCCTTATCGACTAGGATGAGGACTGTTTCCCCAATAACTCAGGACTCGAAATCAGGGAGTGATAGTACCACAGGAATTCTAAACAGTTTGTAGTAAAATTGTACCACAGCAGCTCACACCGTCACGCTAATTGAAGTTCATTTTTCCTTTGTAGAGATTGACAGATGCAGAAATTAAGCAGCAACACGCATTATCTCGCAACATTTATCGCCATTCGAAGGCTTACTTAACCAATTCTACTTGGTCCAAAGAGGCCTGTGCTAGAATGTAAATAAATTTGAATCTCCGATGATACATTTAAAAAAAGAAAAAAAAGAAAAAAAAGAAGGATGATTCGCACTTCACAGTGCTTGACTGCTTTCAAGAAACAATCGATTTGCTGATATCCAACTGATGCAAAACATCAGGTGACAAAGTTTACACAGTTGACATGAACCCAGATGGTCCGAAAATGAAACAAAATTGAGGAGTTGTTCATGATTTTCTCACACCTCACGAACACAAACATATCTATCACAATTGAATGTTTTTCATCTCTCATACATAGGTTAACAATTCAAAAATGCTTTTAGAAATGGCCCTACTGTTCCGAAGTAGGAACCATTCTAAGTATAGGAGCTGCACCAGCGCTCCAACTCTCTCTAAATTTGTATATACCACAAAGCCGCAAAAATGATATGTTGTACCACCAAAGCCATCCATATCAGGCAGTTAATTTCTGGAAAGAAGATTTCATGTGCTGTAGCTGCAAAACAGACAAGAGGTCGTGCCAGGTTTCTCCAGGCCCTTCAGCTACCTGAAAGTCGAGGAGCTTCTTCTGTTTTGTATAGAAATCTTCCAATAGCTTACTCTGAACAAGTAAAATGTGGAAAAGTGTCAGTTTTGAACCAGTAATTTCCCTAGATACATCAAAACCAGAATACAGGAGCTGGTTTGTGATGCAGAATAGCATCATCTAGTGTAAGTGCGCATGAAAGTTCTTCGGATACCAAGAGTTGTAGCTAATCCATCCACTTTATAAATTAACTACACACATATCATGCTGTATTTGACGACATTATAATAGTAAGGAAAGAGGCCAGAAGGTAGGTACCTGCTCTGCATATTTGTAAAGCTTCTCTTTCTGGGCGGCTTCTGAAAATGATTTTATTTGACTGCCTTGTGGTTGAAGATTAAATCCATTTACCAGTTTCCTTTCCACTCGACCATTACATTTGAAATTTAACACCAGATCAATGTCGACAATTTGGTCAAGAATCTCCTGTCATATGAGAAGCCCACAGTAAGTGCTTAAGTGGTGAGTAGAAATCATAATTGATAAAGCTATTAGAGCTAGCGAATTGTGAACTAAGCTGCTCCCTCCATTTCTTACTAAATAAAGGCAAGCTAAAATATACAACTGACAAAAATATAGTCAAACAATCTGAACTAGTCTACCAAAAGGTTGAGTCCCTACACATGGATGAACTCAATAGGCTGGGTTTCAGACAATCATTCTGAACTAGTCTGCCAAACATGAATGAACTAAATACTGGCTGAAGAGAATAATAGAAAATGGTACTTCAAATGTTTACAATTTTCCATCAAACTATTCTATCGCACTTGCAATGAAACTTTTGTATTATTGAGC
Organism: Spergularia bocconei; assembly: GCA_963457585.1. Classification (NCBI taxonomy): domain Eukaryota; kingdom Viridiplantae; phylum Streptophyta; class Magnoliopsida; order Caryophyllales; family Caryophyllaceae; genus Spergularia; species Spergularia bocconei. The sequence continues at coordinate 4,763,985 of OY734951.1, read as the reverse complement.
CACAAGATTTTGCCTATACCAGACATTTAAAGATGACTACTATGGCCCACAAAAAAAAGAGATGACTAGGATGGGAGGAAAAAAAGGTGCTTCTCAATTGTCAAGCCAACAACTTTATGGAGCCTTCTATAATTAAAGTACATTCTGAAAGGTCAGAGGACGACAATGTCCAAAACTCAACACAAATATTTAAAAATGTTCTTTCCATGTTATGCTCTTGACCCAAAAAACACTTGTTTGCACCCAAAGAAGAGGGGGGTGGGGGTTGGGATGTTAGCACAGACACAATTGATGCGAGGAATTCCCAACTCCAAGTGAAGACTAGTACAACTAGATGATCAATGTACCACACATGAACAAAGTAGAATCAGCAAATATAGACATTTTCTAGTGAAGTAAAAGAAAAATGCAAAAGGTATAAACTCACAGCTTGCATCCTTGTTCTAGGGATGCCTTCCAGAATAAATCCAGATTCCCCTCTGATGTACCCTTCTTCTAGTCTCTTTGATAGCAACCCAAATATAACATCCTCGGGAACAAGCTTCCCTTCGCTAACAGCATTCTTAATCTGCAAATAGTCACATATAGTAAGAACTAAGAACAACAGAAATTTTAGGCCAAGATATTTAACTGAAAAACCAAATTTTAGGCCAAGATGAGAATGTCACATAGAGAACACAAACAACAAGAGAAGGTGAGCATAAAGGGAATGGAATGGGACATAGATAGTAGACCAAGGTTCTTCCATGATGCCACCACCAACCCATGGCACTAATTGTTATGTAAAGCAGTATAAACAGGCACCTAGGGTAGTGCAGGTACAATACACATTAAATAAGAGGCAAATTTAATTAGAGGAAATTATCAGCAGAATGAGAAAAACTCATAGCCAGCCTGACTATGATACAGTATCCCATAAATATTCATCCAGGAGGTTAAAATATTGCATTACCAGTTTAGCAGGATTGAAAAAAGGTAGTAAATAGCCCTCATAACTTAACACTAGTGTAAGTACATCCCCCCCCCACCCCCACCCCTCCTTTCTGTATCTCAGAAGATATTACGTTGCTGATCGTGGAAAGTGCCAGTCAAAGAGGAGAAAGAATCCAAGGAGTGAAACTGACAACAACAGACTTGATTTTTGTTGTACTAAATTAATGGAAAAAACCACTGAAAAAATCCTGCAGTCCAGACCTTAGCCTATTAAGAAGTTAAGACAAAGCTATTTATGAAGGAAAGAGGTTCTTTGAGAGCAAGTGACTGCCAACGACAACAGAAAGTGGAAGCACAATTGCCCATAGCCTACTCCTCATGATGTCCACCACCCATGTAAATTGTAACCTCCCCGCAACAGAAGATCCTCCCATGCACATATCCAGTGCTCTGACGAGTGACAACGATTGGTCAACTCACAATGTAATCTCAAGCACGACATATCTAAACCTAACTAGTAGTATGTCATCAACAACACATGTCTCAGACTCTGAGTCTGTCGTTACAAGAGAAAGAAAGTGTCACGCTCTCCAGAGCCTCTGCCCTTACTCAGAGGCATCAAAAGAAAGTTGCCATATGCCCAACTCTTTGTGATTCCATTGAAGAAGACAAAGACTTTGACCTTCTCTTTTCATAGTCCTCATATTACATTCAGTCTAGGAGACTAATAGTTTGGGTCAGATCGTGTCTCCTATCGTGTAAACTTTGTTTTGTGTACTTTTCCCTTTCTTAGTTATGAAAGTTTAAACTTCTGTCTACAAAAAAAAAAAAAAAAAAAAAAAAAAAAAAAAAAAAAAAAACTGGCGGTACAGGGAAGCAGTCTTTGTTGAAGCATATCATAGTGTTATTCTCATCAAATACCATCGCCAAAACAAGAGCACAAACCTCTACAGGAGCCAAACTTTTTCAAAACAAATATGGCAGCGGGTAGTGAGTATTAAAAAAAAAAAAAGAAGAATAGTGGCACACATTGGCAAAGTGATGCACCAAGACCAGATTAGCAGGAAACAGAACCATTTCCTCCCTCTATTGTGTTTCACTACTATTTCTCTTGATTTTCATAAGACCTATTTATTCAAAACACATCCGCTGCAATATCGAATTGACCTTCTAACTGTTTATTGGTCACATATGGCGACTAAGATGACGTATCATATTAGCTGACCCCAAATGATTTTCAGGCCAAGGTTTTCTCGCTGTTGGTAGTGGTGGTGATGGTGTCAAAAATTGATGGATTGCACTTAATAATATCACCACATACAATGACTAACGTGTTTTTACTACAATATCAGTTGTGTCTGTAGAAGGGGAGCCTTGGCACACCGGTAAAGGTGTTGCTGTGTGATCGATAGGTCACGGGTTCAAGTCCTGGGAGCAGCCTCTTGTCAAATAAATTGACAAGGGAAGGCTTGCCCTCATTACACCCTTGTGGTGGGACCCTTCCCCGGACCCTCGCTTGTCGGGGACGCCAATGTGCGCCGGGCTGCCCTTTATCAGTTGTGTCTGTAAGACAATTGCCCTACAATAATCCTCTACGGCTCTACTTGATCTCATCTAAAAGAGAGCGGGGTTTAAAGCCCTAAAAATACCTACTCCCTCCAAGTAATCCAAAATTTCCTAGTTCTTTTCTCGTAATCCTTCTTTGGTCCCATTTCTAATTTCATCCAATCATATTAGTAAAACACTTACACTATGCCACCCTTCCTGCTTGCTTTGGACTTAACTAAAACGTCAATTCAAAAGCAAATGGGAAGGATTGGTTTCGATATCGAGGGAGCATTTATTATCGCAAGTGTCACTCAACTCTAAGGAATGCCGTAAACCTCTCTTCGGTATCAAGAACCAATTTATAGAAGAGGAAAGCTAGCTAGGAGACACAATCAAGACTCAACAAGATCTCGTCAACATAAGAGGAATGTGGTAAACACACTCTATAGTTGTCTTTCGCTTTATATACCACTCCCTTTCACTACTCTCTCACAGCCAATCATAAAAAGTTACCAATATTTGCAATGCCGATGTATTCTCTTCCTCTCTTGCAACTCCCAATTAGAAAACCTCGTCTCCATAATTAACTCGAACACAAACACAAACACGAACACGGAGAACACTTGATTGAATCACACCACAAACCCGAGTGTGCGAATTTGGGGGTGAGATTCTAATATTTTAACTCCAAATTAACTCACCCCCAACACCTCACCAGCTCACACTCTAATTACCGTAGAACGGTCTTACCCAAAACTCGTCAATTAATACAAATTACAAAATGCAAACCAAATACTTGCCACTATACAAAAAAAATAAGGTGAGGGCCAGTGGGCCACACTATAACACCGTAGAACGGTCTTACCCAAAACTCGCAAAACAATTTACAAAATGCGATAAATAAAAAAACAATTCAAGCAAAAGAAAAAGAAAAAGGAAAACCTGGTGGTAGAGAGAAGAGTGAGGGTGAAGCTCCTGAAGAACAAGAGAAGCCATAGAGATATGAGGAACTTGTAAAAGTTTCGAGAGTTTTTCGGCATAATAATGTTTCTTAGCACCTGGATCACCAAGTACGATCCACTGTACTCCTCTCCTCGGCTCTGATCCTTCACCGTCAACCATCGGATTATGATGGAAGTGCCTATTCCTGGCCGTCCGATCATCGTACGCACCGTAGAAATCGTAGTCGTCGTCGTACTGGATTGCGGCCGCGGATGAACCGAACGGCCGGGATTTGATCAGCGTGGTGGTGGCGGCGCATGGTAGCAAGCGTGGTGGTGCACGTAGGAGATTACTGAGCCTCCTTGATGCTGCTGCCATGGCGGCCATTTTTTGGAGGAGAGAGAAAAAAGAGGGTTTGGAAATTTGGGCTTTTTCGGGGTTTTACTCACCTTGCTGACTTGTCCGTTGGTGAAACGGTGTCGTTTGGGACGTGTGGGTGTGGTGAATGGCGTGTTTTTGAAGAGTTGTTTGTGGACCTGGTCAAGAGTTTTGGTTTATTCAAGGGCGTTCTACCGCGCCAAAAGCCGTTGTTTATGGATTTGGCTATTTGTATGCAGTAAAGATCTTCTGTCCCATTTCATGTGCCACTCCCTGTACCCCTCCAATCAGGTTTTAGAAAACCATTAATTTTATAAAGTAAAATGTATTTATTTAGATTTAATTGTGAAATTGCAAGCCTCTAATTGGAGGGGTACATGAAATGGGACACGAAATGGGACATAAGATCCCCATTGATTTGTATGAGTGTATTAGTGTATGTGTATGATCTAAATTGTAAATGAACGGTTTTAGTTCATGGTTTGGAATGGAAACGGAGTACTTCCGTTCTTTATCAATGTTTTAAAAATCGGACTGGATATTAAATCGGTAGTATTGGGGGTTCGATGGATCAAGGGGTTCGACAGGTTTAGCGGGGTTAAAAAAAACGGAACGGATGACGTCAAAGTTATAAAAATAGAAATTAATTACATTATTGCCAAAATCATTTAACTATATACGAAAATGCTTATGGTCCAAATCATTTAACGATATACTAATGTCTTAACCAAGAAGCATTTCCTTCTTCAATGCGTACAAGCCTCGATCTTCTTCAATTCTTATCTCCATTGATGATAGGAATTGTTTCCCATTAACATCTAGATTTGACAACATTGTGGGCGTAGTGCGAAATTTTGTTAAGCACTATACTTGACTATCGTTCTTCCCCATCACTTTTATACTACTATTGTAATAGTCCGAACCACCGTCCGTCGCAACACAACCCAATAAGATGGAAAGTCACCCCTTAGGCCCGTAAATCCTCTCGTGTGCTCTAAAAGGTGAAGGCCTTGTTGGTAGTATAATGATAGGAATCTATTATAAACTGATCATATGAGCTTTATTTTGCCAATGTGGGACAAACCAACTCCATAAACCACTTTCCAAATTCCGTAGTGTTACAACTATACACGGGTATGACGAGCTTAATGTATATGGAGTATACTATTATAGAAGGGCATGGCGAGCTTAATGTATATGGAGTATACTATTATAGAAGGGCATGGCGAGCTTAATGTATATGTATTTGATAATGCACTTGAGCTTGATGATAGCATGTGTATCAATTGTTCAAAGAAACAAAAATTGTTCATCAAAATAGGTCTTGAGAGAAAATATGCATGAACATTCGTTCGGTATATGATGCCATTGGCATATTATTGAGAGAATGTGATAGCCGTCGCATTTGATCAACTAATTGCCTTCAACGTTGTTTAGTAGAACCCCTTTTGGAAGAAATTCTTACTTTGATCAGAATCTAATACATGTAACTCACAAGGTGTTATGGTGACAGGGAGTCTAATGCAAATAAAAGGAGTAGTTAGAATTCTGTTATAAGTTTGTTAGAAGTCTGTTATAAGTTTGTTAGAATTCTATTATAGGCTTAGAAATTCTGTTGCAATCATTAGTATAAATACTCAATGCATATGGGTGAATACAATCAATTCTCATGATTAATGAAAATACAAGTTTTCCTCTCCAGTTCTCTCTGAGTTCTTCCTCTCAATTTCCCCTCTTCTTCATTATTCTTCTTATATCTCCTTGTTATCTTCTGCAATACTCTTCCTCTCTATTAATGTCAGTAGCTCACATTTGTGCTAAGAATTACAATATATCTTTCTTATTATAACACAAAGGCAAGTAAAAAAATCACTATGTCGTCGTTGAATTGCACATCCGAAATATATTTCAATGACCCTAGTATTATTGCAATCGGTAAAACACAAAAATTTTGTGTATCTCTATTTTAGCTCATAACTAAAGTCATTTATCGCTACGCTATGTGCATTTGTATCATGCTATATACTACGTAACAATACGCTACGTATATAAAGCCCTAGCGCCTGTTAGTTACCAACTTTTCGATATAGATTAATTAACTGAAACTTAAGACGTTATTTTTCTCACGCATCACTCGGTTGTAGATTTAATATAGAGTCGCCCGAAAATTAAACTTGTTTTTGAAGTTATTTATCAAAATGACCAATGATGATGGCGATGGCGATGTTCCAATTGTAGCATTCTAGCACGAGCTTATTTGTGGCTATTACTTTATTAGCAGTACTATGTTACAGGACTAATTAGATCAGAGGCTAATTAGTGAATAAGAGCAGTATTAGAAGCTGTTAGAAGTTGTTACTAATAGTTAGAAGTTAGTTAGAAGCGGTTACAAGCTGACAATGACAGCTAACTGCATAGAATTTGTATAAATAAGGTGGAAGATTGTCATTTTACAACTTATGCAAAAATTGAATAAAATCTTCTTTTATTCTCTACAATTCTCTCTGACTCTCTCTTTTTAATCTTAATCTTCAAGCTTCTTCTTTCTTCTTCATTTTTCTGTTACACTTTCTGTTACAACTTCTCCTTCTTCAAGTTGACAGTTATCTTCATCTTCTTTATCTTCCTTCTATAATTTCCGAGCCAGATTACAGTAACAACATCTGTACTATAACATTGGTATCAGATAAACATTCGATCCTGAGAAAAGCTTCCGCAATACAAATAAACTGACGAGAATCCGACATCAAACTTACCAGTTTAATCAGCATCAGTAGCAAGAAATGGCACCATCCGATCAGTTTCTGCAACTCCGAGAAGAATTAGCAGCAAATCAGGCTCGATTCAATTGCAGCAACTGAGAGCTGACAGTGAGGCTAGGTTTCAACAGCAGAGGGCTGAAAGTGATGCCGAATTCGCACAGATGTTGGCAACTATACAGCAAGGGAACTTGAACAACATCAACAATGTCAGGCATGGTGAAAATCCTGAGACTAATGCTGAAACTTCAGGAAACAGCACTGTGAGAAACTTGGGATACAATCTGAAGCTGGAATTTCCGAGTTTTGATGTAGCCATTTGGGTTAGCAAGTGTGAGAAGTACTTTAATCTCTGCAAGATTTCTGACAATCAGATGGTAGATTTGGCATGTTTGAACATGGGTGGAAGAGCAGAAGTATGGGCTACCAGTTATATGACAGCCCACAATAATGCTACCTGGGCTCAATTCACCATGGCATTATCAGCAAGATTTCCAGATGAAGCCAGTTACAATGTGGTTGAAAAATTCAACAAATTGGTGCAAACAGGGTCATTGGATCAATATGTTGATGAATTTGAAAAGATGAAAAGCCTGATGTCACAGAAGAATCCTGAGTTACCTGATTCCTACTTTCTTGACAGTTTTGTTGGTGGCCTGAAACCTGCAATCAAGCCATTTGTCAGGGCATTCACACCTGTCACGATTCCTGCAGCAATTAAGTATGCCAGATGCCAAGAAGAGTCAATAAATGCCACTGCAAAGATAGTACCGAGACAGACTTTCTCCGGAAATTTCTCAAAACCTGCAAATCACAGTTATCAGGGTCTTTTACCAACACCTCCAGCATCAACAACATTGAAAAATCCTGTGGTAAACTATCCCCCAAGATCAGTCCAGAGGAATTTCATTTCTGCAGAAATCAGGGCTGAGAAAGAGGCTAAGGGTGAATGTTACTACTGCAATGAACCCTACAGCAGGGGCCATATATGTAAATTTAGAGAGAAGCAAGTGTTTATGGTAGAAGTGGAGTGTGATCAGGATGAATTGGAGGCTACTGAAGAATATTCTGAAGAATTCAGGGAGCAATCACTGGGAGAAGAACCTTACATTTCAGTTAATGCACTGCCAGGAAACCAGGGTTTTCAGACCATGAGAGTTATGGGTTTTGTTAATAGGAAACCAATACATATTCTCATTGATTTTGGAAGCACACACAATTTTATGGACCTGCAGATGGCGAAGAAACTTGGTTGCAAGATAGATAACATTGCTCCTCAAGCTGTCACAGTAGCAGATGGTAATCACCTACCATGTCAGAGCATCACCAAGGGTTTCAGTTTGGAAATGCAGCACAAGAAATTTGTATCAGATGCATTACTGATAAACTTAGGGGGTTGTGATATGGTATTGGGGGTTCAGTGGTTGAGTACACTTGGACCTGTTCAGTGGGATTTCAAACAACTGATTATGCAGTTTCAGTGGGATCGAGATACTGTGGTACTCAAGGGTGTTCCAGCTCAGAAAATCAAAAGTATACAAGGGAGGGCATCAAATCAACATGTTTCTGAAGCCACTCAACTGTGTTTCTTACAGCTGATGCCAATAGAGGCTGCAGATTCTGAAGTTTGCTGCAAATCTACTGACATTCACACAAATAAGTATACTCCTGACTTACAGCAACTTTTGAGTAGTTTTGCTGATATATTTGAGGAACCTAAGACATTACCACCTTCTAGAGGAGTTTTTGATCACAAAATTCCATTGGAAAGTAGTACAACACCTGTGAGTATTAGGCCCTATAGATATCCATTGAATAAGAGGGACATAATTGAGAAATTGGTGCAAGAAATGCTGTATAATGGGATCATACAGAATAGTTCTAGCCCTTTTGCATCACTTGTAGTGCTGGTTGGCAAGAAAGATGGTACTTGGAGGTTATGTGTCGATTACAGGGAGCTAAATAGGAAGACTGTGAAAGATAAGTTCCCTATACCTGTGATCGATGAGTTGATTGATGAGTTAGCAGGAGCTACAATATTTACTAAACTCGATTTGAGAGCTGGCTACCATCAACTCAGAATGAACTCAGAAGATGTGTTTAAAACAGCATTTAAAACACATAGTGGGCATTATGAGTTCTTAGTAATGCCATTTGGCCTAACTAATGCCCCAGCTTCCTTCCAAGGGTGGATGAATGCAGTTTTCAAACCATTACTGAGGAAATGTGTCTTAGTATTCTTTGATGACATATTAATATACAGTAAGACTCAACAAGAGCATTGGAGGCATTTGGAAGCAGTGTTTCAGTTGATGAAAAATAACAAAATGTATGCCAAACTTTCAAAATGCTGCTTTGCAATGGAGAAGGTGGAGTATCTAGGGCATTTAATCTCAGGAAAAGGAGTTGAAACTGATAGCAGAAAAATTGAGGCTGTAGCAGAGTGGCCAACACCCAAAACTGTCAAAGATGTAAGAAGCTTCCTAGGGTTGGCTCGATATTATCGAAAATTTGTCAGGAACTATGCAGTTATCAGTAAACCTCTCACGAATTTACTGAAGAAAGGGGGTTATGAATGGAATTCAGAGGCAAATCAGGCATTCCTGAAGTTGAAAGCAGCATTAACATCAGCACCAGTGCTTGTTGTACCTGATTTCACTATTCCCTTTATAGTGGAGACAGATGCATCAAATGATGGTATTGGGGCAGTTCTTATGCAGCAAGATCATCCCTTAGCATATATCAGCAGAGCCTTGGGTCCAAAATGGCAGAAGCTGTCAGTATATGAGAAAGAATTGATGGCAATAGTATTTGCTGTGCAGAAATGGGAACAATACTTATCTGGTCAACATTTTATCATAAAGACTGATCAAAAAAGTCTGAAATGGCTTCTGCAGCAGAAAATCTCTAATCATTTCCAACAGTTTTGGCTCTCCAAGCTAATGGGTTTTGATTATGAAATACAATATAGAAGTGGGAAGGAGAACCTAGAAGCAGATGCATTGTCTAGAGTGCAGGGTTCAGAGATTCTTTGTTTGGCATTATCAGTGGTTGATTCTGATCTGGAAACAAGAATCAAAGCCAGTTACATCAATGATCATTATGTTGAGGATATTCTTGGGAAGTTACAGCAAAATTTGACAGTAAATAATTTCAGTTTGCAAGATGGTTTACTGAGAAAGAAAGGAAAGATATACATTGGCAATGATGAGAATCTGAAATTACAGTTCTTAAAGTGGCATCACTCATCAGGGGAAGCAGGTCATAATGGCAGAGATGGGACAATGAGGAGAATTAAGTCCCTTTTTCACTGGAAAGACATGCACAAGGATATAAGCTCATTCATCAGGAATTGCTTGACATGTCAGACAGCCAAGCATGAAAATGTGGCCTACCCTGGCTTCTTACAGCCATTACTTGTACCATAAGAGGTTTGGGTGGATATATCAATGGACTTTATATCTGGTCTACCTAAGTCTCAAGGCAAGGATGTAATAATGGTGGTGGTGGATAGGTTGAGCAAAGCTGCTCACTTTATTGCTATTTCTCATCCTTACACAGCTGTGGAAGTGGCACAGGCATACCTGGATAATGTGTTCAAGTTACATGGTTGGCCCAAGAGTATTGTGAGTGATAGAGATCCAGTATTTCTGAGTCAATTCTGGCAGTCACTGTTCACACTACATGGTACTGAGTTCAGGTTATCCACTGGATATCATCCTCAATCTGATGGCCAGACAGAGGTAGTAATAGGAGCATTGAAATGTACCTGAGATGCATGACTGGTGAAAATCCTAAAGCCTGGAGCATGTGGTTGCCTTTGGCAGAATGGTGGTTTAACACCCACTACCATTCAGCTACTGGGTTGACTCCTTATGAGGTGGTCTATAATCAGAAGCCTCCCTTGCATCTACCTTATCTACCTGGAGAGTCTAAAGTAGACAAAGTAGATAGATCCATGCAGAGAAGGGAAGCTATGATATCTAACCTCAGACAGAATCTGATACAAGCTCAAGAGAGGATGAAAATATTGGCTGATAAACATAGAACAGACAGAGTTTTTCAGATTGGGGATTGGGTATGGTTGAAGCTTCAACCTTACAAGCAACATTCAGTGCAGGAGAGAAGGAATCAGAAGTTAGCCAACAAATTCTATGGACCCTTCCAAGTATCTGCAGCAGTAGGGAAGGTTGCATATCAGCTTAAGCTACCTACATCTGCTAAAATCCACAATATCTTCCATGTATCCCAGTTAAAGGCATTCTATGGGACACTTCCTGCAGCCACCCATGTTCCTCCATGGTTTCAGAATCAGACATCACACCATATCCCTATTTCTGCTGCTATTCTGGACAGAAGGACTGTTAAGGTTCGGAACAAGCTTCAGGATCAGCTTTTGGTCAAATGGGAAGGATTCACTGACCTGGAAGCTACATGGGAAAATGCTGCAGAAATTGAGAGTTAGTTCCCTGGATTGACAGCAGAACAGATACAGAGTTGAGGGCAACTCTTCTTTTAAGGAGGGAGGATTGTTATAGGACTAATTAGATCAGAGGCTAGTTAGTGAATAAGAGCAGTATTAGAAGCTGTTAGAAGTTGTTACTAATAGTTAGAAGTTAGTTAGAAGCGGTTACAAGCTGACAATGATAGCTAACTGCATAGAATTTGTATAAATAAGGTGGAAGATTGTCATTTTACAACTTATACAAAAATTGAATAAAATCTTCTTCTATTCTCTACAATTCTCTCTGACTCTCTCTCTTTAATCTTATTCTTCAAGCTTCTTCTTTCTTCTTCATTTTTCTGTTACACTTTCTGTTACAACTTCTCCTTCTTCAAGTTGACAGTTATCTTCATCTTCTTTATCTTCCTTCTATAATTTCCGAGCCAGATTACACTAACAGCATCTGTACTGTAACATACTACATTAAAACGGTTTCTTAGATTAGCTAATACTTGTGCACTTGTGGTAAAACTCACTGTCTTTTCTCGTGTTTTAGGTGTTCCTCGAAGCACTCCTACACATGTTTGGCCAGCCACCGAGCTAAAGCGACTTCAGATATTTCATGACCTCTTTATTTGATGTAGTTAGGCTTTTGACAAATGCATACGACGCGTTTAGAATGTAGAAATTACCACAATAATGCACTAGAAAAGGAGAAATGCAGAGAGTGTACAATATTTTAATCACAGATAAAACTCTCAGAAAAAAATTTCATTCACAATCGATCGATCACCTTAATCACTAGACCGTCATTCGAAAAAAAAGGAATATAATTATTAAGTACAATATAATATTTTAATCGTGTAACGCACGAGTTTAAAACTAATATACTAATATAAGGGAACTAGTATGTATTCTGTTGACAATTGATTTCAAAATGAAATCTCACGTTTACCTATGTGATGTAATGACTGACTTTCGAAATTTTTTCTCCTCCATCGTCTTCATAGCCTCATAGGTAAATTCGTCGAGGAATTAAGCATGCAATGACATCGTAAACATTAGAAATGACTCATTTGTGCATCACCCACCATTGAAATGAGCAAATATAATCGTATCACAAATCATCATTGACATAATGACATTGTATATTTGTATATAGTTTAGGTAAGTAGTGATTTATTAATTAAGCCGGCCAACAATTTGCGCTACTCGCTATCAAGTGATGACTTTTGGTGATCATCTGATCTCCAATTAAAACGCACACGATGTTATATTTTTAGATGATATTTTGGACCGAAACACCTGGCCAATAACTTACACTCAATGCTGAACTAACGCACACTATACGCATATCACACACGTACGTTTACTTTTTGTGCGAGGGGGAGTAAAATTAAACACACCACACACGTTTAAAGGTGTCAATTATTCACATCATTATATTGCAAAGGGGAATGATTGCAATGTAATAGAGGATGAGAAAAAAAAATGACAACAATGTTTTTGACTTATTCCGATCAACAATATGATAGTGGTCTGGGTGCGTGAGTGCGAGTCTCCTTATAAAATTTTGGATACAATAAGGGTTCAAACTCGATATTTTTTTTTTAGAGGTGAAATTGAATAGTTTTACTGTTGATTTAACCATTTATTGCCGAATTGCATTGTCATGAAAAAAATAATTGAAGAGAGAAAATTTTGTAGTTATAAAAGTCATGCCATCTTCAATTTAATGTTGATTTAACTAGACGTCTTTCTCCTAATAATTAAAAAACATTATTGCATGATTGTAACTCTTGCTCTCTAGATATCTCTGCCCCTTTCCAAAACATTCTTAAACATCGAGGTAGAGCCCATCTTTTGCCTTTTAGATTTTTTATTTTATAGACCAAAGCAATAAAAAAAATAATTTAAAGGCTTCAAAATATGATCCATCAAAACATATTTTTTTCATTCACACTTTTTCCCTAGTAAAAAAGGTTTCGAAAATTTTGCCAAGGAGGAGTGAAAAGAATACAAAGTTCACTCATCTCAATATTGACCATATATAGTATAAAATAATCTAAAGTTATAGCATGCTAAAAAAATCTGATATCTTGATCATAATCTCATTCATTTGCACAATTGCACTCTCAATTTCTCAAAGACAATAACATATCTAGTTCTTTTTAAATCATAATAATTAACCTTAAATACATACTACAACATATAATACCATTACTCGTTTATTACCCCGTCTTCCTTCCACCTTCCTTTTTCGTTGATTTGTCAAAAAAGAATGATACGACTTCCATTCTTTAGGTTTTCTAATCAGCGCCCCAAAAAAGTGACAAGAACTCAAACCTACGAGTGTATTATTATCGGAGAGCTGTACTAGTATGAATCAACTGATCCACACCCATGACAAATCATACACCTACGAGGCCGCAGCAGACACAAAAGGACGTGTATCAGTTGATCTATGCCGGAACGTTATTATTAGATTAGAATTGGACCCACATCACAAATCCCATGACCCATGTCTGTAGACTGTAGTTATATGATCACCTCCTTCCAAAAATCCATAAAACTTGATTGAATCAACACAAGTCATCATAATATTATTCTCCACTCTGCTCAAACTCTGTCTCTTCTCTCCCTCTCTCCTCTCTCTTCTCACTCTTTCAACCTTATTCTCTACTATTTTATTCTCTCCTCCTCATAATAATAATCTTCCTCTCTTTGCTGTAAAAACTAAGGAAGATTTTGATATTGATATTGATATTGATTTGATTTGATTTAGTCTAAGTATAAGAGCAAAAAAATAAATGGGATCATGTATATCTTCCTTCCCCAACAAGCATCATCATCATCATCCTTCTTCCTCTGCAAAAGTTCAGATGATGTCTTCTTCTCTTCCACCCACACCCGTTAAAGATAAACCACCCGTCAACGTCCTTGTCGTTGACCCGCCTCTTCTTTCTTCTCTCTCTTATAACTCCAAAGTTTCTCCCTTTAACTCTGCTTCAAGTTATCGCAGCCATGGTATGTAATTAACCCTTTTCTCTCCCTTCTTTTTTACTAATCTTATACTTTACGCTTTGTTCATACTGCCCTTTACGTCGCCATAGGCGGGGGCGTTTGAGACACTAGGGTGATGTTATTGACTTATCGTATCAAACTTTGTTATGTTTTTTTGGTATGTAGTACTTTGTTTAATCTCGGAAAATAAGGGCAATTTTGATGATGACGGGTATTGGTTTGATTTAGTATTGGTGGGTTATTTACTTATTTAGGGGTAGGTGGATTTTTAAGGGTTAGATATTGGTATGATTGTAGAATGATGACTACCTTTTTCACCCCTTTTTTTTGTTGCTTTTGAATGATTCTCTTTTATTTATTTATTTATTTATTTATTTAGTATACTGAAAAATAATGATGCTTTTTGGATTCAACTGTTTGGGCAACAATACTTTTTTTTTTGATGATTTAAAGCACCTTTACTGTAGATATGTGGACATGTTGTTTGCTAGTGTTTTTGATTGGTTTAGCATCATGGTGATGATGATTGTGTTTGAGATATTTTAGTTTGACAAAGTTGAATTTCATAATATCTCGTTGGGAGAACTTTGTCGCCCTAGTGATCATACCCGACTTGAATCCGTGCTAAACTGGGTGGTGCAAATGTGTCATCTCCAATGATGATGTCTGAGGGAGTGCAGCGGGGGCTAAAAACCTGTCGGGGGGAAGTTTGTCCCCCTTATGATCCTACCCGACTTGAATCCGTGCTGAATTGGATGGTGTGAATGTGTCATCTCCAATGATGGCAAAATTCGGTTCGATTAGTAAAATCCCTTTGTGGTACAAGTGAGTTGACTCATTCATCAAGTAAATTTGGGTTGGGATAATAAAATTCATGTAAGCATGACATTTTGGAAGTCATAGACAGCCAGTATATCAGGACCACAGAGGGATATGAATTAAAAATACTTGGAATGTAGTACTATACAATTTGTTTTACATTGTCATTGCATTTTGACTTTTTGTGATCATCAACTTCTAAGGGGTTTATACACCAAGTTTATGTCTTCCAAATCTGTTTTATGCAGCTTATGATGAATCCCTGAACAACATCAGAAGAGTTTCGAGTCCTAGATGGATACCGTCTTTAGTTTAGATTAAATTGCCGGCTTTTGAACCCTAATCATTAGAGAATTAAAAAACATCTTACTGCTTTGACATATGTGGACATGCAGTATGTGTATGATTGGTATAATTATCTGCAGATTGTATGATTAATCAGTCATTCTGAATTCAACGCACGACTTTAAAGCAGTAGGTAAGTAGTAGTACGAGTAGTTGTGCTGATTGTGTTTCATGAATGTCAAATGTTTGGTTAACCTGATCTATGAAAATGAAGGGGTTTATTATGAATTATATCTAGAACAGACTGTTTACAACTGAGAGTGTTTGACGGGCTTTGTTACCTGTAACGGCTGTAAGGCTGTAACGTTAGACCAGTTTGATGAATGTGTTCACTCGTTTGCTGATCTATCGAGTTTTCTTCCTATGCTAAAAGTTGTCGACTTTGTTGTTTCCTGTAATTTTGAGCTTATGATTTGATTCTCTCATTATATTGGTAGGTAGTAGAGAAGAAGCCTTCTATGACACCCAAGGTTGGCTGGAATCTGATTGTGAAGATGATTTTTACAGTGTGAATGGAGGTAAGACTATGATCAGATAATTGCTTGGCAAATTGGTTGATCGTTGATTTTGTTTTCGAGTAATGTAATTCTGAGATGTTCGTTGGCCAATGGACTTGATGTACAATACTTCTGATACGTTTGCGAATTAATATTCACTTTCCTTTCTACTAGACTACCTTGCTGCTGTGTGTATATGGCATAATGGCAATGCTTTACCTATGCATTGCGCTATTGGCCTTTTCACAGACATTTTGATGGCTTCTTATACAAGTCTTTCAAAAGAATACCTGAAAAGTTGGTGCATAATATAGCAAACATTTCAGAATAAATCCTTTGTCCCTCTATGATTTCTGAAGGAGTTAAGTTATGATTAACAAGACCTGAAGTATAGTTGAACTCCACATTGCTGATGTTCAATGATCCTTTCTGCGGTCTAATTATGTTGAAATGCCTGCAGATTTCACTCCTTCTCGTGGCAATACTCCTGTCCATCCGTCTATTGGAACTCCGCGACTTCATAGAACATTTTCCCCTCAAGTGAATAGAGCTCTTTTTGAAGGCAGGATACCTCTTAACAGCGGTAATTATGATACGTTTCATTTACTGATTTCAGTAGTTTCCCCGCATGTCATCTTGTTCACAGTATCACAGTTCATCTTCATTGTCATCATATCTTCCATGATCTGAGAAGTTATCATTCCCTAAGAAAGCTCTGCTTTTCACTGTCATGCTGATTATTACTTCTTTTATGCAGCATCCCTTCGTTCCCGAGGGAATTCATCAGTTCGTCAGAGCTTTTCGTCAATTCCTGAAGTTACCGGAACCTCAGCTGAAGTTACCGGAACCTCAGCTGAAGTTGTCGCTGGTACTAGTCCAAATGTCCCTGTAAAACCCAAAAAGAAGAGACTTGCTGATCTCTTTCGAGAAAGCATGGGAGGGCGTGGTGATTTTAACCTCAGTTTTCCTGGATATGAAAGCGATTCCAGCCAGAGGGTAGGCACATCTCCCAACAGCCCTGCTTTGCCTCCAAAGCCTAGAATGGGAACCTCCCCTTTATCACGCGTTAAAAGTGCTTCTCGCAACAACAAAGGAACCCCTGTCCCCCAAAATAATTATGTGCTCGAGAAAGACAGGTCGTCAAAATTTTCACAGCGCTGCTTCCCTAGACTGGTTTCCATCCGCAGCTTTCATGACAGCAAGAAGGCATCTAGTCCTGTTTCGACTGTGAACGACTCAAAAAAGACGGAAGAACTGTAGATCTTTGGGACAAGTATGACACACATCAATAAATTTTGCTCCTCATTTCTCCGGTATAGCAGGAAAACGTTGCCTAGAGAATGTGACATATTGTAGTGCACTGTACAAAGGGTGTTTTAAGATATCAGTAAACTGGGATACTCAAATACTTTTATTTTACTCATCTTTCCTATGTTCATAGAATCATAGGTACCGTGTAAAAAAGCGATGAGACTGTGGAATGAGATCACCCTATGATGTTACGGGGAATATTGGCTGTTGCTCTGCCTCTGGTCATTGGTAGGCTGGACATCGTAAATTTCAGTTGTAACTGTCAGCCGGTGTCATATCTCATATAACGTTAGTTCCAGCTTCCAATCAGTCGTGATAGTATCCGGGTAGGTGACCCTGAAATTGTGAATAGCAATTTAGCAAATATGGTTTGTTACAGGGCCACATGATATGATGAACTTGAATCGATTCCCTCATTGTTTATCGCAATGCCGGGTCATTGGTGGTTTGGGCCACTGACGTCAAAAGAATCAATCAACAACAAAGGCATTCCAGTTGCCAAATAGAGAACTCGAAACTTGTAGGAGAAAGGGTAAAAATCATCAACAGATCAGAAAATAGGTTCTCTTGGAGTCTTGTTTGAGATTAGCAAAGGTAGGTGTACAATATTACACATTTTCACTGTAAGCCAACAAGAGGGAGGGTACATGAACTACATACTATGAGGAAACGAGAGCTGGAGGGCGATCTTAACACTTCAACTCTCCATCATCAAACATAGTGGTGCAATCATGCCCTCTTGTGAGAGAATCCACATAGAGCTTGTTCTGATAGAGAATAAGGAAAGGGAGCCGAGGGAGAGGATTTGAAGGAATCTGCTCCTCTCCCTCAAAAAGCACAATCACTCCATTGTTGCAAAAGATTCGGAGAGAAAACAGGACATGCTGGACATCACTCTTCCTTCCCTTCCCCTCCAAGCTTTGTATCCAACATTCTGTCAGTGGAGCAGATATACTCCCCAACAGCAACAGACTCGGCCCAATCATGAAATCAGACAGCATACTCTAGACTCCAGAGTGGCTTTTGGATTACACTGACCTGAAAGCGAAGGCTTCCTAGGATTTGGAGTCCTGCACTTTCATCTTACATCTGCCTGAGCCTTCACATACTGCACACTCGTCGACTTTACCTGCCACATGGCTCAAGCAGTAGTCTATTCTGTCCTTCACAACGTCCTGCAAGATAAGATAACAGATGCACCTTCAGTACACTCAACGTCAACTGTCTTACAGTCTAACTGAGCTTCACAAGCATCTAAAGTCATCATGAACGATATCCATTGACCATAATAAGGTTTTAAAAAAGCCCACAGATGTATTAGTTACTTTTTGTCTTGAATATGCATCCTCTACATCACTAAAAATATTGGCAAGCACAGCTGCCTAGAAAAATTTGTTCCCTAGACAAATTCCAGACAATGATGCACAATAGAAGCACCAAATAAATTGGCACATAGGAGTTCGGGGAAGGATGGACATCATACCACAAGTGACTCATGCAGACCCAAAGGTGCAGTAACGAGATAGGGAATTCCTGGATACTCAGAGGCAGCGGCTTCTGCAAGCAACGGAATATCCTGCTCGAAACAATACACACCACATTAGAACTTCTGCTTCAAGTGACTGAAAGGATCAGAAAGACAAGCTGCCACTTAGGTTCAAACTCCAAACCCAATTTCCTTTCCAGGAGCATTTACTTTCACTTCAAACCATTAGTTTGACTGCAACACAAGAGCAAAGGCAAGCTACGATGCCCAGGTAGGAAATTCGATTACAGAAAAGAACTTGAATACTTAGATGTAATTATCATCTACCTTACTTTCTCACTTCAACTGAGTCCACAACATACTAAAGTTCTCAGTCTGTGGGCATTTGGCTAACTGGCTAAGTGTCTTAATATGCATCCTTCCTCTGGTCTAGTAAGGTGTAGGAATTAGCCAAAACATGAGCATATATGTATTCATTGTACGAAAAGTATAAGACTGAATTCCGTAGATTACAAACTACAAATTAACTTGAGGTCATCAACTCATCAGCTAATCTCAGTTCACGGTAAGCAATATCCAATGTTCAATAGGTTTCCGGAAGAACACCCATGAAACAATTTGTTCCATAGACGAGGGGCACGATGCAACACCACTCACATGCCATGCTGCCAGTCATATAATAAACTGACCCTTTCCACAAACCACTCATAAAACACCCTAAAATTTATACAGTGTGCCCCAGAGGGGACAAGAATGGGCTTACCTGATGCCAGTGACGTCCCGGAAAGAGAAAGAATGGGCTTATAATTACACGATCTGCCCCTTGTTGGACACATGAAGCAAAGGCATCTTTTATGGACGGTTCTGCTAATTCCTAGACAACGATGAGAATAACAAGTGATGAACATTTGAATTAAAAATAACAAGTACAAAATAACACAACAAAGTCTTAAAATTGAATTGAGGATGCGTTGCTTTGAGCAAAAGCACAAAGCAACATCATCACTCAGAAAAAAGAGCCAATTACTGACGATTCTACAGATATAATCATTATATTGAATATTGCCCATATGCTAGTTTTAGTTTATACTCGTGAGTGGTGCCAATAATCCCTACTCTACTCTAGCCTCCAGCCAGAGGCCCCAACCAATACTCCAAATCTCCAATGCAGGAAGTGAAAAACACAGGTAGTAGTTAGTACTCTAAACCATGAAATACAACCTACTTCAAAAACAAACAGTGATAAAAAGATACCAATCTTTATCACATAAATAATTACCATATGAGCAGGCTCAACAATCGGATACCCAGTTTTGTCTTTGAACATCATTACGAATTCATCTGCGACATACAAGTAAACTCAATCAACTCAAACAAAGAGCAAATGAGAAGTAGTTAACAACTAGGGTATTCTGAACCATTGTTGAAGGAAAAGAAATAGGTCTTTCTAAAAACTTACTTAGCAAGAGATTAGACTCTTGACGGCGAGATCCGTGATCGACAATGACCACACCATCTTTACGAGTCACACCAGAGCCACCCTCATGAAGGTTTGTATCATTCATCACACAGTGTAATCTTGTTGACAGGTGACTACGTTGGGTATGTTTTGTTATTTTGACAAATCTAGGTGCAGTTTCTATCGGCCTGCCTCTGACAGCTGTAGATGATACCAAGCTGACCGCCGCTCAAGAGTATTAGAGGAGATAAGTCAAATGAGTCAACCAGGAAAGGCTGACGCTAGAAAGAAAAAGAGGCGAAAGGGTCCCAAGCTCAAGTACCTCTTAGGGTTAGCAAATTGATAACTGGACAATAACTTTATTGACATCTGAAAACCCTTCCACTCATCAGCTGAGAAGTCTAGTAAAATGAATCAACATGAAGGAAACAAGAAACAAATTAATCAAAAGAAATGATAGCAGTGACTGAATCTAAGCATTTAGCTAACAACCAGCAGTAAAGAAGATCAAAGGTTCATACACACCTAAGCCCCACCCAACCCCCTCAAAGAACCCAATAAGATACATTCATTGCAGCTTTGTAACTTGTAAGAGAACATGACCATGTAAACAAATTCGAAACAGAAACACGAATAATACGTAAGTGCGTCTTCAGGAAATCCAAACCAAAAATCTGTTTCAAAGCTTTGTAAAATAATAGCGACCGCCCAACATTTGCAACTAGAGAAAGGGTAATACCCCCCTCCTTATACAAAACACACGCACACACAGGGGCTACCTTCCTTTCAACCTCAACCCTTTCTGATTAACCAACCTGGAAGACCCCACACCTCAGAGGACAGCTTCCTTCCAACCTTTTACAATTCTCAACCAAAACCTTAGGGTAACATAGGAAAGACTGCATTTAGCATCACCGTGACCAACATAATTTCTTATGAAGTGATTGAGATGTAAACCGACCCAATTCAACCCGACTCACATTAAGAAGAACAAAAAAAAAAAAAAAAATCATTAGTTCCTGAAAAATCTCCTATCACCAAATTTGAATTAACTTTGGCGGTATAAAGTGATTGAAACGAATAGTTAATGTAAACCATAATACCATTTCCCAAATTCGAATACCAAAAGAAAATTCATTTCAAGAGCACATACTCCCTCCATTTTTTTTGGTTCTTTACGTTTAGTTTGAATTCCTCTCACACATTCAAACCAAACGTAAAGAACCAAAAAAAGTGGAGGGAGTATTAGTATTATCATTCTTGTTGCCTGGAACAACAAACCCTCAGCATCTCAACTGGTATGGTAAAGTCTGAGCAAACAAGCTTGTCAAGTCTTCTAGAACTGCTCTAAATGATGTACAATGGCATGCTAATTAGTTGATGCGCATGCCATATTTCTTACATGAGACACTCATATGGGTCACTTGACAGACTGTATAACACGTCCCTCTTTCACATAAGTGATCGATCACCAAGACCATTTATCGACTCAAACCTCCACCTACTTATGAACTTCCCTTAAACCAAATCCTCTTTCGCGACCTAAGACTCACTGATAACTTGCAATCAACTTATACAACATACCATCATCACCCAAATACATCCTTACAAACACGAAACCCGTTTTTTCTTCCGTTAATATAATATGCACAGCACCTAAAAATCCCTTTTAATGCCACAATTTCACCTTATTATCCTCCTACAACATCAAATCACTGTCTAACCCAACAACAATCTCTCGTAAATAATCCAAATATCGACTACTTCATCCTCATTTCTTCGATCAACCAACATCTCACCTCAACATGAACTTTCCCATTACACTTATCAACATCATATCAACATTACAAATCATAAGCTCAAACCGCCCCAATCGTAACTTTCCAATTAATAATAACCAAACCCTAATTCAAAGATCA
This sequence comes from Spergularia bocconei, assembly GCA_963457585.1. Taxonomy (NCBI): domain Eukaryota; kingdom Viridiplantae; phylum Streptophyta; class Magnoliopsida; order Caryophyllales; family Caryophyllaceae; genus Spergularia; species Spergularia bocconei. Next base: position 4,742,121 of record OY734951.1, on the reverse strand, counting down.
CTACTTTCACCATCAACACTCCTAAATTAACAACTCCATATACATAATTAACAGGGCCGTCTCGGAAAATTTCCCCGGAAAAGTTCATATAACAGGGCCGTTTCGCAAAATTCAAGATATCATGTGCAAGGTTCATATAAACAGGCCCCTTAAAACCAAGATTAACAATTTCCCCTACTAAAAATGCAAACTTTCTACCTCATTTTCCAGTTACTTCCCAATACAAGAACTAAATAAGAAATCCCAGAACACTAATGATAATTAAAGTTGAAAAAAAGTGTAATATTTCAGGATTCAAATTCATTAATTAAGACTTCAATCCAAATTTTCTAAGCTAAAAAATTTAAAATTTATGATAAACAGAAATTGGGAAGTGATCAATCTAGAAGAAGAAAACAACGAATTATAATTAAATTATATAAAGTTAAAGATATAAGATTTACCTGTACAATTGCAAGATTGATAACGGCGAAATTGAACGGTTGATTTTGCGTGAAATTGCTCAATTGATTTGGGCAAAATTAGTCAGGTGGAAGATGATGTGGCAGTAGATTACTTTTTTAGTCGATGTGTGGACTTCTTTAAATAAAAAAGAAAGGTAATAAGAAGCACCAAAAAAAAAAAAAAAAAAATTACAATCACGATGTCATTAACGTTACTATGATTTTTAATCGCTTACAAAGTTCAACAATCAAATATATGTATGATATCATATTCGAAAATTTATCAAAATGTTAACGGCTCAACCCCTCTACGGAGTAAATGATAAAAATTGAAGTCAAATCGTTCTCCATCATCTGTATTAGTATTAGCTATTTTGAGCAACATTCAGAGAACAACTTTGAGAAAAACATTTGAAGTGGGTTTTATTTTGTTCGAAGTTGTGTTATCCTTACTCCGTAAAGTTTTCTCAAAGTTGCGTGGTCTCAGCTATGGCAAATTCTTACTCGTAGGTACCTCTGGAGTACCTATGGACTAATTGTGTAGCTATTACTTGGACGATTAGATTGACATAATATTAGAGATGATACAAACACGAGGCTTATTAATTTTAGACTTTTATGACTCGTTTGGGAAGTGGGATGAGATTAGGTGGGATGAGATGGTGGGATTAGAGGTGGATTAGGATGCGATAGTTTTAATCCCTTGTTTGGATTGAAATGGATTTCCTTGGGATTAAAGTTGGTATATACGGAGTATCAACTTTACAAATTATACCCCTTTTTAAGTATTAGATGACAAATTACATAAAATAAATTTTTTTTTTGTAAGAAGGTAGTTTGGTCTTTCATTTTTAATAATGTTATCCCATGTCTAATACCTACCCCCCTAGGCATAATTTGGTGGGATAACTTATTCTTATAATTCTCATCCCATCTTTATCCCATTAGCCAATTCCCTATTACCAAACAAGGGATTTGTGGACTATTGAGATTACTAATCTCATCCCACCCTTTTATACCACAAAACTAACAACCCCTTGCGTTTAGCAGCTTGGTCAAGCTCATATATTGCCAAACTAAACAAGTATTGTATCAAAAACACTTATTAAGGTCTTGTTTGATTCAACCAAAGAATGGGAATTGCGATTAGATTAGATTAAATTAGATTAGATTCACTTAAATCAAATCATATCACAATTATGCATAAATGATCAATAAATCTAGTTTATTTTCAGTTATTAATTCGTCTAAATTCAACTAATTTAACAAATCCAAATCAAATCACAAATCAAATCAAATCAGATTTATTCAAATCAAATCTATGTCTTGACTTGAGCAATGTATGAAACTAATCTACGAAATACACATGGTTTATTAAAGCTATGATCCAAACAGAAAAACCCGCTCTAGTGTAGTGGGTAAAACAAAAAAACCGAAGAAGATAATATCGATCGAAGTGAATCGTAAGTAAAACGAATGTTGAAAGGATCGTAAGACAACCAAAACCGAATCTCCTCATTCGTTGACTCCCCAAAGTGAACAACAACAACAATAACAACAAAAAAACACACTTTACCATTCTCATTTTTTCTGCGTACATTTCCCACAAACTCTCGCATTTCCCCCAAATCCCCCAAAAAAATAAATAAAAAAAGACGAGGAAACGATGCCGGAATCAACGACGTCAATTGACTACGTAATGGAGCAAGCGTCAGGACCACACTTCTCCGGCCTCCGTATCGACGGCCTCCTCTCCTCCCCTACGGCGGCGTCTTCCTCCCCCCGCCCTTCTTCTGCTACCGCCACCCCTTTTTCCGCTTCTTCCACTCCCTCTGACTCTAATCTTCCCAGTCAGCCCTTTGTTATTGGTCCAATCTCTCAAAACCCTAATTTGTTTAATTTATGATTGATTTCTGCTAATGTGGTGTCTGATTTAGGGTAATTTGGTAATTTTGTAGGTGTTTCTGGTGGTACGGCGTCTGGGAAGACTACTGTTTGTGATATGATCATTCAGCAGCTTCATGATCACCGTGTTGTGCTTGTTAATCAGGTTTCATATTTTATTTTTGTTTGCTTGTTTGTTACACTGTATTTATTATGGAGTGGTTATTGTGTTTTGTTGGTTGCATGTTAATTCTTGCGTGAGACGGTCTCATGATGTAATTATATATGTCGTTTTCGTTTCTCGAGGTAAGGTTTGACTTTCGATTTCAATCAAATTGTGGCATTGTACCATTAGGAGAAATACTCTTGTAAAATAATTGTACGAGTATATCCATTTTAAAGGTCAAAGGTGTGTCTCGATATGTGCGCAAAAAGTTTCAAAGTGAGTGTCTTGATACGTGAGAGCTCACGTATCAAGAAATGATAAAGGTCAAAGGAGTGTCTCGATAACTATAAAGTAACTTATCTACTACTTTTACTCATTTTTCAAGAAATGATAAAGGTCAAAGGAGTGTCTCGATATGTGAGCAAAAGTCAAATGGAGTGTGTCGATATGTGAGAGCTCACATATACTCCCTCCATGCCAAAATATATGACGTTTACAAGTTACGAGACAAGTTTTGACTTTCAATTTCATGAAAAAATATCTTGTCAAAAATTATAAAAACTATATCATTGGATTCGTTATGAAATATACTTTCACATGATCATAATTTCATAATTTTTACACTTATATTTTGAGAGATATCGAAGGTCAAAGAAGTGTCTCGTAACTCGAAAACGTCATATATTTTGAAATGGAGGGAGTACATTACTTTTACGCATTTTTCGAGAAATGACAAAGGTCAAAGGGAGTGTCTCGATATGTGAGAAAGTAGACATATACGGCGTACTATAGTAAACAGAGGGAGAGTCTAAATAATAAGGGAGTATTTGTTCAATGTTTGAGAAAATTGGTTAATTGTGCATCTACCCGAGTAACTTCGGGGTTCTGATGTTTAAGCTGGCTACTTTTGTAGTTTTCATGAATTCATGATGCAAGAACAATTAGTTGTGTTTTTTTTATGGATTATTATACGATTTATGGATTGTTGTTTATGTAAATTTGTATATGAACTGTTTGTTTGATAGGACTCATTTTATCGTGGGTTAAATGCTGAGGAATTGGAACGTGTTACCGAGTATAATTTTGATCATCCTGGTAAGTACATGTTAGACCTAAATATGGGTTGTATTGGCTCTTGGTTATGTGTGATTGAGTAAGTTTGGTTGTATTGTAGATGCTTTTGACACTGAGCAATTGCTTGAGTGTGCTGAGAAATTGCGTTCTGGGCAATCTGTTCATATTCCGATATATGATTTCAAGACACATCAAAGGCGAACAGATACATTTAGGCAGGTATGTAGGTTCTAGCTACAGTTTTGTGTATACTATTCTACAGGATTCATAGTTTGCAGCACTTGAGTCCAATTCTGCTTTTAAGTAAGGCAGTGTTTGTGTATATATGTTCATAGGTAAATGCATCTGATGTCATAATCCTGGAAGGAATTCTCGTCTTTCACGATTCACGTGTCCGCAACTTGATGAACATGAAGATATTTGTGGATACAGGTGCAGATATTGTGATTGTGTTAGTTAAACTTACTTTTTGTCCTTTCTCTGATATTGGTTAGTTGCATGAATTTGGACACTCTGATAACTGTTCCTTCGTCTTGTTAACTATGATTGCTCTCAGATGCGGATGTGAGGCTTGCACGTAGAATCAGCCGTGACACTGTGGAGAGGGGTAGAGATCTTAACTCCGTTCTTGAGCAGGCAAGGCCTCTTCATACGTCTTGCTTTTGTCAAGCTTCCTAGACCTAATAGGAACTTTAATTCGAGGAAATTTTGTTCGTAGCTGGTCAATTTTCCTTCGGTATATATGTTTTACTCCCGGCTCTGAGGTGTAGATTAGGATCATGTGTCTGATAATAATCAAAGCTTCTACCAAATGGATTTCTGATGTAGCTGACACAGTATATACCTATGTCTCTGTGTTATCATTAATCTATTGTTATTTAAATGCTTGCAGTATGCAAAGTTCGTCAAGCCCGCTTTTGATGACTTTGTTCATCCATCAAAGAAGTATGCCGACGTAATCATACCTAGAGGAGGGGATAATCATGTGGCTGTTGATCTGATAGTTCAACATATACACACGAAGCTGGGTCAGCATGATCTGTGCAAAATATATCCTAATGTATACGTAATTCAATCAACATTCCAGGTTTGTTGATACTTTATCCCTTTTGCTTATTTATTCTTATGATTAATAATTTTATCAAGTCACCATGCCAAATACTGTTCCATGTGTTTGGAAATATCTCATCTTTGATAGCGTCAATGTTTTAAGATTTGCACTTTGTGATATTTAGCCGATCTCCATGAAAGGAACAAACTTTTTTGAACGTTAGGTAGACGTGGAACCCATAGGAAAACTAACTTTTTTTGAAAGTTAGGTAGATGTAGAACACATAGCAAAAACATCAATGATGTGATGATGAGTTGAGGCGACTTGCAAACAACTTGTGATTGACTTGCTCAAAGATCAGTCAAACATTGACTGATTGTCGAGGTTGTACACGTGCTTAGATTAATCAAGCTCAAACTTCAAAGCCAAACTTTACTCTCATTTTATCACCTAGGAACAGGTAACTTAGGGTGTGATACATCATACAAGCGTGATGGATGTTAGTCTAATCGTATTAGTCACTCAGGTTAGATGTGGGAATTTAAATCTTAAAAGAGTAGTTGACGTTCTTATCTCTCAGAAAAGAAACTCAGCTGTCTGGAAAGTTCCTTGTTTAACTTTCGTTTTATTTTTCCTCTTTAAACAAAGTTTTATGGAGCAATTTTACCCCCCTCCAGATCTGGTATGTTATTTAAGTCGGTGATTTTGAAAGGGAATAATGTAATAGGATTTTGTCAAGCTAATGCATACCTGGACGTTTAAGCATGAGTTGTGGCATAAATGAGTGAAAAACTTGGAGCTTTTAATTCTATGATTCACTTAATGCAAAAGAATCGTGCTGTTTAGTACCTGGGCATTTACTTTTGATTACTTCTTGGATTTCATTTCCCCTAAAGTTCGGGCCATCTATTAATCTTTGCATTTGATGAGTGATGATTGGGGCCTTTTCTTATACTGCTCTCTTGTACATTTCTTGCCTCTCTTTCCCTTTCGCTTCATTCTTATTTGGTCGGCCATCTCCTTGTCCTGATTTCTCAGTCACCCTTCTCCTTCTTTGGTTGAGTGCGTCTTAAAGCTGTTCTGTGATCTATGTAAAGCTGTACTGTTGATTATGTTACAGGGAGATAATGAAATGTTAGATGAGTAGTTGATAAGATATTTTAAAAGATTTCCTTCTTAGCTCATACCACTTATGCTGTAACCTGTTTCAGATTAGGGGCATGCACACACTGATTCGAGACCGGGAAATATCAAAACATGATTTTGTTTTTTACTCTGATCGGCTAATTCGTCTGGTAAGTTGATCTGTTTTTTTTTTTTTTTTTTTTTTTTTTTTTTTTTTTTTGCAAATTACTTGAAATAAGTTCCAGTGGCCTAACACCACCATCATGACCTCTCTGAATCTTACTATTAGTGTCATCTGGTTTTCAGGTTGTAGAGCATGGTCTTGGCCATTTGCCATTCACTGAAAAGCAAGTCGTGACTCCGACAGGTATTCCTTCTATCTGATGTACATCACTTTTTTAGTAAGGAGCCTATTGTTGTTTTTGGTGAGCTGCTGAATTTGAAGTGATTCTTTTTCTAGGTATTTACTCTTTTTTTATAAGAAAAAAAAATCGTTATTAGAAATAGCAAACCAAATGAAGACCATTGCTCAAAAATAGTTGCTGATCTATCCTATTCTCTTGCATAAGAATTAAAGGGGTTGCTTGAATTCTAGGTAATTACTAAAGAGCGAGCAATGGGCATAAGATTCTTTACCTGTATAAAGATGTTGTTGGGTTTCAACTTCTAGGTATGCCGGTAGTGGTATTTTCTCCTACATTCAATATGATGTAGTCAAAGACGGAACTAGGACTTGAAATTCAGGGTAGCAAAATTATGAAGAAACTTCTGAAATTAATAATTTACCTTAGTTTAACAATATTTTTGGGATAAATAGGTTTGCAAAAGTTGGAACTCAATCAGGGGGGGGGGGGGGGTGGAGGGTAATCTTCAGTGATGTGGTTAGGGTTGTGACCGCAACCTCATGCAAAGAGCTACCTCCGCCTGCATGTAGTGGCTGACCTTCTTGTGCAATATGACATCTACCTTATTTAAAATGGTTCTCAGTAAATCTCTATCTATAATTTTTTTTATGGAAGGTCTTATTGTATTTTTGTTAATTTGGTGTAAATGACGCGTTAGTCTGGACTTCTTATCTATTTTTATGATAATTTACTGGTTATGTTCTTATGCTTATTTTGCACGCCTTGTTTTGCTTAGCTTCTTAAGCTATGGTGTTGCCCGTTAGCTTCCTGAAACAATTGTTGAGTTTACCCTTGTCTGTTTCTCATATGTATATGCACTCCTCTTCTCCTGATTCCCTAACTTTTTCTTAGTTCACCTCATGCCATTTAGAACACAACGCTTGTGAATTTATGGAATCCTTGTTGCAGTCATGGACACAATGCGAATAAATGACTGCTATGACTGCTGATGAATAATTTGAAAAAAGGTGAATAGTTTACAAAGCGTCAATCATAGAAACACTAGCCAACTAGAAATGAATTTTCCATGAACTATACTCTAAAAATTTGTGAATAGAATGATTTGGTATAATGATTCAAGCATGATTTACGAAATATCATCAACCACGTATATGTCAACTATGCTTTCCTTGGTACCTTCATGAATTTTCTGCAAACATCCAATTTGCTTTTTTAATTTCTCTTACGTGTAATGCTCCCTGTTGTCCTGCAGGATCAGTATACACAGGGGTTGATTTCTGCAAGAAATTATGTGGTGTATCCATTGTTAGAAGGTGAGGTTGCTGGCAGGTATTTGATATGCACATATGTGGATGTCTAGTTAAATGTTCTCATGGCAATCTATGATGTTCGTGTCTTTATCTTGTGTTGGTCTGCTAAGGCTAATATAAATTTGGAGCTAAAAGGAGGGGGGGGGGGGGTTAGAATCCTTAATATTGATTGTAGTGAAGGTGCTCAAAAGTTGAGATCACAAGTTTCTGGGACGCTTTTCTAGGATACTTAAACTTGAAAAGTTGAAAGTTTAAATGTTGAATCTGCAGCTGACATGTCCAATTCTTGCCTACATCAATATTCTGAAACCCAAGCACATATTTGGGGTTATATTAATCCATAATCTATAAGCTTCTGAACTGTATCTATTTCCGATGGAGCCAAAGAGTAGACTAACTACTTAGTCGCTCAGTATATTCTCCTTGCTCTTATACAGTGAAGTAGCAGTCAGCCTTTGCAATTCTTGCAACTTTTTTCATTTTGGGTCATCCAACAGTCTTTATGTTAATATAAGGATAAGGCTACATGCATCCATACCCCCCTACCTTGCCATATTGAGAGCTTTTGAGGCATTGGGGAGTGTTGTTATATAGTAAAATATATCAGCTCAGCTTTTTATAAGCTTGCAAATTGGTATTTAAACCTATATATATGAACATAACTTGAATTCTGATGAAAGATTTCGACGTAGTTGGCCACTAACATTTAACATGTGTGAGTTATTTGGAAGCTTAGTAAATATCTTACTGATCCCTGCAGAGTCTGCATGTTTGTTTAGGTCTTTATGTCTAGCCGAAATCTTGCTAAATTGTAAGTGAAGGATTCTTACAATAACGTTTTCAAATACTACAGTGGGGAAAGTATGGAAAATGCTCTTCGTGCGTGTTGCAAAGGAATAAAGATTGGAAAGATTCTTATCCATCGGGACGGAGACAATGGAAAGCAGGTTTTTGATATACTTCTGTGCTGATTTAGGTTTAAGATTCTGTGTCATTTCTATCTTTGTGGTTCTTACAGCAGGCTTAACATTGGTTAATGCAGCTTATATATGAAAAGCTTCCGAAAGATATTTCAGAACGACATGTATTGCTTCTGGATCCGGTTCTTGCCACAGGTATCTTTACATTATGCTACTACTGTTTTAAGCTTAAGTTTGACTTAATCCATTGTGATTACCTCATGATGCCATTCATCTTGCAACGCAATGGACCCTGTAAAATAGCAAGTGTATTACAGTTGCTTATTCACGTTATATTATTGTGAATAGAAGTGAAAATTTGATGTTACACACGTATGCATGTTAATTGTTACACGACTTAGTAGTAAAGATTCAGTGACATTTCACTACTTGCTTCTACTATGTTTATTAGCGATAAAAACTCATTTACACAGAACAAAACAAAAGGGGCTTAAGTTGAAAACAAAATGTAGATTGAGAATCTTGAACTGCAGGTTAATTCTTGAAAGAGCGTTGGGATATCTAAAGTTGAAAATAACCCATATTACCAACCGAGTATATCAGAGAAAACCTAGACACTGATTGCTGTTCAGAGAGATGCGTACCATATAGAGGACAGACAGAAGTTGTTGCTGACACTGATTGATGATCATGATGAATCTGAAATATGAAGGTTGTGATAGAGGATTCTAGAGTCTAGAGTTAGGGTTACTGGAGTCCTCTCCAAGTGAGTTTGTATTATAAATACCTAACCATCGTATACAAACTGACTTGGAGAGGACTCGATAAGCGTTAAGACAGACTAAAGGGTCTTGGATTAGGAATAAGGGACTTCCATGGTTGGACCTTGGGTGACAACTGACAAGAACAAGAAACAAAAAGGTAGAAGAGTCCCGAGGTGTAAGAGAGCAAAGAAATTTTGGCTACGTTGAGAATTTGCAGGTTCTCCTCTTCCTTGGGCCTTTGCTCATGGAAAAATCTAAAACCACAATTAAAGAGAATAGAGTTTTAGTTTTGTGGATGATTGGTGCATGATGCCATCACTGAGTGGTATATTCCTGTGCTTTCATCCTAGCCAGTTATTAGGCCTTATTCTGTATTGGCTTCTTCTAATTTCCTTCTTAGTTCTAATGAGTGGTGTACAATGCTTCCCCCGATCATAATATGCTGGTGAATTATTTGGCTTATGTTTGTGAACAATTTCTGGTGCCCGTTTGTTCCCCAAAAAGGTTTTCCTTTGCAGTTGTCAACTCTGTCGACCGTCTCTAATCCTAGTGCGCTCAGAAAAGAATAATTAACTGACATAAGGGGAGTTTGCCAATATCCTAAACATGACATGGTTACCCCGATCATAATATGCTTTGGTACTTTGGTTGCAACCTCGGATATTACCAATAAGATGGAAAGTGTAGCGTTTTGGCTTGCCAAAGTAATTTGTAGGTTTCTTCAAAAAAAAAAAAAAAGTAATTTGTAGGTAGTCGAAGTTATCAGATTTCATCGGTTGACCAATATTGATTTTTTGTTGAAGGTAACTCTGCTTGCCAGGCAATTGAATTGCTTATTCAGAAAGGTGTCCCTGAAGCCCACATTATTTTCCTGAACCTAATCTCAGTAAGTTCATTTTCAGTTCTTTAGCCGTGTGTGCACTTAATTTGTACGATGAATCACTGATGGTATCCTATGTGTACTGAATTTCGTTTTTTTTTTTCCCTAGGCACCTGAAGGCGTCCATTGTGTGTGCCAACGGTATCCATCCTTGAAAATTGTCACCTCGGAGATTGACGTTGAATTGAATGAAGAGTACCGTGTGATACCTGGCTTGGGAGAGTTTGGGGACCGTTATTTTGGCACTGATGATTGAAGTTGCTGAGTGATTGATCTGCCACCTTTTGATTGTTTATATTCATTAAAATGTTGAGAGAGCCTTCTTGTGATAAAGAACCACATTATTTCCAAATTGCTTTCTATTGAGTCCAGATACCCAGCGTATGTAACACATTCTGGCTCCTCTCGGGTTTCCACACTATCATTCTTAAATTTAGATTTCATGTAGTAAAAATGCAATACAATGCGTATTGCGTACAATTTGAACATCAAGAACTAGTAATACTTATGGTTTCTCATGTACCAATTAACCAAGTGCAAATACAGCTACAATGTCACTGGTGAAACACACGAATACAACTTATACAGCTCGGTACCTAACACGAAGATTAACAGCCCTCTGTGCCATTGCTCTCAAGTTATCTCTGGCCAAATTAGAACCTCTGTAGATCCTCATGACTTCTTCGCGCTGCAACCTCAATGCCAATGCAGCATCTTCATCCTGGGTCGAGACTACTCCTCTGCCTCTATTTCTTGACCCATCTTCTATTCTGCTCATATCAGTATCATCTGCCCTAGACCTCATACTTATGTCGTTCCTTCTCGTTACTACTGGCCTGAGTCTCCTGGTAAGATGTACATTGTTGTTAGGTTGGCTAGTTTTTTCAGGGCTTCGGCTCTCAGCTTCCCTACTGTTTAGTGCCCCTGCTGCTTTCCTTGCCTCGACTTCTCCAGGGAATAGAAGCTGGATAGTGTTCCACAGAACTGTGTTCACAGTGCAGGATCTTCCATTGCTGAAATCACATCAGAGATGTCATGACTGTCATACTATTATCTGAAAATACTGGAACATTATTCCTTTCAGAGTTTCAGCAGTGATCACAATCAGAAGAATTACCTTATAAACTGCCTACATTTCGGACATCGTTTCCCACACCTATCAGCAGCAGATCTCAAGCATTTCTTGCAAAAGCTACAAACCACAATCAGGGTGAGTTCAAACACAAACACTCAACTTTCAGGTCAGAGATCGAAACAACAGTAACAATCTGAATGAACAGTTGGGAGACTTTACCTGTGTCCACAAGGAGTGGTACTGGGTTCAAAACAGATTTCCAAGCATATCTGAGATCAAAATCACATCCGAAAATTAAGTTAATCAAAGCTCTAATCTTTCGGGTTTGGACAATTGCACAGAAGCAGTCAGAAAATGTTCTTACAGCACATGACAACTCTTCCCTCAGACGATCCATACATGGAAGCGCAGTAGAACTCGAGCTAGCAGCAGAAGTACCCTCATCAGATTTCCCTTGATCTGTTTCGACTTTCTGCTTCGAATCACTCTTAACACACTCCACCTTCTTATCATTCCCTGCCCAACAGACACATCACCAGACCCAACAATATCAACTACTTTGCATAGACTGTCATCACCTGGTTAAGCACTAATAAACCGCCTCAAAATCGATTTTTTTCCTAATCTGTCCCACCAATTTCAACTACACCCCACCAATTTCTGTTGCTATCTTTCTTATTGAGCCAGTCAATTGCGTAATATTAAACACTAATTCGATAAAAACCCGAAAAATCAGCACTCTTACCAAATATTGTACCAAATACCCATTTTTGTTTTGCAATTTGTCCAACTGTTTATATGATACATTTCTAACAAACAATCAAAGCAACACCACAACACGAAAATTCAATTCGACTCGATTCCAAATAATCAGAACAAACAATCAAAGGCACTCAATTTCAATTGAAATATTATCCCAAAAAATCATCAACAACAAGATTTAGAAGAAAAAGGCAAAACCTTTGTCATTATTGTTAACAGAATCTTCATCATCAAGGTTGAAAGCTGAAATCGATATCGAACCAGGGTTTCGACGTTTAGCCCTCCGCTTCCTGATTACTCAACACCAAAAAGGGTACATCAGTATTCAGACACATACACATAAACAATTAAAAACCCATACACAAGAGTAAAAAAGAAGGGGAGGAGAAAGCGTGATGATTACGTTCTTGAACTTGAATGAGGAGAATTGATATTCAAATTATCAGAGCGTTTCATTTTCTTGGCGTCTCGGATTGGCGTATCTTCTACGATTGCAAGCAAAAGAGCTTCTTCGTCCCAACCCGCCATCTCTGCGATTGATTTGAACCCTGGACTCAACAAACTCATTGTGATTGATCTTGATTTTTCGGGTTTTTTTCGTGTCGATTTCGAGGTTTGCTTTGATGGGGTTTGGAAAAAGAGAGAGAGAGATTGGGGGTTGGAATGTTGGATGGAAGAAGTAGTTTGAAATGGAGAAGCGTATAGGGTAAGATTGATTTCCAACGGTCGAATTTTTGGAATGGTATGTCTTATTAGGTAACAAGGGTCCAACGGTCCAAGTTTTATGAACAGGTGGAAAGCGGGAGATGGCTCGTTCGGTATTATCGTCGGTTTAATAACTTTGGGTTAATCATTTCTCGTGTGATTTTGAAGATTAGTTTGTCATCGAGTTACAATTAGGTTTTGGTTAAAATAAAATTATAAGGGTAATATTGATGTAGACGAGTTTTGAATCCTGCTTGTAAGTAGTATGACCATCACTTAACCACCTTTTTATCAATCAATTAACTGACTTATGCTTTGAACGGAGATCCACTTTGACTTTGTGAGTGACTTGGAAGTACTTATAAACCACTTGCGGTACGTATAAACAGTTAAACACTTGTCCGATCCTGGCATAACTTTATTGTTGTTCTATACTAGAGCCACATATTCTACTGTTCGGATCCAAAGCTTAGACGTTTGGGGGACCGACAACCGACCTCTAGAATGGATTCTGCAACGAAAACCAAAGAGTGGAACATTAATTTCACCAAAGGAATATCACTCATGTACTTTTCCCGTCACTCGAATTCAAGCGAAATGTAACGTTACTTTTCGACACATATCGTAAAGTGTCAAAAAACAACACCAATTCGGAGCAAAACATTCTACAATATGTCTATCAACCTTAGCAACAGTTCCGAAAAGTGACGTTACATTAGATACGCACCGAATTCATAATTTCCTTTAGACTCAAGACTTTCAAGTTTCAACCGAAACCCACATGCGACACGGGCACACACGTACTAGTTCATCTCCCAGTTCTTCCCACGTTCTCATCTGAATGTGGAAATAACAAATAATAATACCGAAAACAGCCTAACATTTTCTTCCATTTGTCTTCCATTTACAAACTCTTTTTCAAACGACCCAGAATTATTCAACCCCCCCATTTTTGAAGGAAGAAGCTTCTCCTTCAATCCTTCTTTTTTCTAACCCAATTTTCCTGCCCTTTCTTTCATAAAGTTTGCATCTTTTTCCGATCATTTGCAGGATCATCTGATTTCTTATGAGGTATGTATGTACTAATTTTATCACATGGGCACTTATTTTTTATCATTCCAATTATTTCCCATTATTTAGATTTGATTAGAATTCATTGCATTTGATCTGGGTTCCAAAAATTCAATCTGCAAACATTGGTGATCATTTTTTTCTCCTGTTTTTCTGTTAAAGATATCATTTTTGTTAGAATTATGTATTTGGCTGTTTCTTAGAAGAGATAATGATTAGTATTTGATCATTACCTGTGTTTAATCTGAACTGTGATCATGGGAGATGAAAAGCTGGTATTGTTTACGCAATGTACATGATGTTTTCGCCTACGGCCGTAGGCGAAATTTGTTGGGTACACCTGAGAGTAGCTTGTCTCTCTTATGGAGTATTTGTTAATTGTTTGTAGAGTGATAATGGAGTGCGTCTAATTCTAAGGGATGTATTGTACCTACTCTCGGGTGTATGGTAGAGTGATGGAGACATGGAGTGCATATATGGGATGTATTGTACCTACTTTCGAGTATATGGTGTACAAATCAGGTTGAAAGCGCCCTACTTTCGGGTGTATGGTGTACAAATCAGGTTAAAAGCGCATTGCTGATAAGTTTTGATTCTTGTGGTAACTTTACCAGTGGTGAGCTTATTCTAGACGTCTCGAGTTTGAGACTAATGGGATGCTCATTTGTGGTTGTAAGCTAGAGCTTCTGGCTTTCCTAAACTGGGTAGGGGAAAAAATTAACTGCTATGTGTTAATGTGCCTTTGCATCTTGGCCATCTTCGTCTTTTGGCTCACAGTTTTGGTCCAATCTTTTTCGCTTGAAGGGTTGTCTGCTCAGGAAGCTTATAGATGTTTAGTAAACAATCAACCCTGAACTTCTACTGGTAGCAGTGTAGCACAGAAACATTTACAAAGTTGTCTCTTCCAACTTTTTCTGAATTGTATTCAGTGTTATGTGTTTCTGACACATTTATTCGTTATTTCAGGAAAATTTTGGGGGAGTGAGTTTGAAGGTTTTGAAATGGCAGTGAATTCTGTGAGATATCGAGGTCCACGAGGGAAACCTAATAAATTATCGGTTGGAACAGTGTGCAGAGTTATCTTAAGTCATCTGTTTGTACTGGTTGCGCTATTATATCTGATAGTTCTGCATCGACATTTCCCATTCCTGTTTTCTCTTCTGGTGTCTGCTTCTCCTGTGCTTATTTGTACTGCACTTTTGCTTGGGACCTTATTGATCCATGGGCAGCGGAATGATTACAGAGTTGTAAATCGTGAAGAAAGGAATAATGTGATTGAAATTTCGAATAATGGGGTTGTAGATTATGCGTATACTGCTGATAGAGATGGAATGTTTAGGGAAGATAGACTTGGTGAGGTTAGAAATGGCGTTGTTGAGAAGGAAATGACAGTATCCAGAGGGTTCACCACATCTGATCGAGATTATAACAATGCCAGGCTTAGACGGAGCACTGATCAGGAGGAAGAGAACAAGCAAGGGTTCCAGTTTGCTAAATTTGACTTTCAAGATGTTCAAATGCATAACCTTAATGCTCGAAATTTTGATGAGAAGTATGATAAAACTCTTGATGTGCAACACGATGTTGGTGTGCAGGATCATTCAGATTCTTCCTTCAATAGCCATAAAAATGCTGATAATGCTGCTGATTATGAGTCATCGTATTCAGAGTCTGATGGAGCAGACAAGTCCTGTCTTGACGCGTTGGTTGCTGATGTTATTCCGACTCCCCAGGAGACCCACCCACTTCTTGGGTCTGAAGATCCGCTGCACTCCCAAACACTCCATGATGCTAATCACGAGTCCGCTATGAAGTCAGAAGTGCAATCCCTTGGCTCAAATCATAGCAGTGAGGTATCAGATGAGGAAACTGATTATATGGACGAGGAAGAGGAGGATGAAAAAGATGACGATGTTGAAGAAGATGATTCTCCAAAAGCCAAGGATGGTGATAGTCAGTCACCATTTGCATGGACAGACAATGATCAGAGAATTCTGCAAGAACTGAGGAGTTCTGAAATGGAGAAGAATGAACACTTGGAAAGTCTTATTGCTCGGGCAGAGGATGATGAAAGTGACGAGATGGAGGATGAGGATGATGTCGGGATTAGTGAGGATATTGATGATGATGTTGATGTTGAAGTGGATGTAGATGATGATGAAGAAGAAGATGAGAATGTGGGCGTGGAAAAGGACGGAAGCAAACATGTAACCTTGTGGACCGAAGAAGATGAGAAAAATTTAAGGCATCTCGGATGTTCAGAGCTGGAAAGAAACTTGCGTCTGGAGAATCTTCTTGCAAGGAGAAGGGCAAAGAGGAACTTTTCGATGATCTCTGAGAGAAATTTGATAGATTTAGATCATGCTGATCTTCCCTTCCCAGTTGCCCCTATCACAACTACCCGAGTTAATCCTTTTGATGTTCCTGATAATACAAATCATCACCCCAGTATGCCCCCTATTCCTGGTTCTGCTCCATCTGTTTCTATGCCAAGAAAAAACCCTTTTGATTCTCCATGTACGTCTCCTAGAAGAACACATAATCTCAGTGGAGAGACGGCAAAGGAGAAGTCTGTCGAATTGAATCTAAACAATGCAGTACATCACGAAATTGGAAATTCTAGCAGTGGGTATAATGCCACAGGGCATGTTTCAAAACCTGATTTTGTGGACACAAGTCGAAAGGAAGCTTTATTTAGACGGTATGAAAGTTTCAGCACCGGTTATAATCTGATGGCAGAGGATTCCACAGACGATTACATGGAATTTGATCGAAGGGATTTCGTGTTTCGTAGACATGAAACTTTCAACACAAGAACAACATTTCCCAACTTTTTTAGTTCAGACAGACCTGTATTTGTTCCTGAGCACCATGGAGAAATGAGGCTTCCTTCTTTTAAGAGACAATCAAGTCGAGACAGTGAGTCTGTAGAATCTGAGTCAGGCTCTGATACTGAATCCTCAAATGCGCCTGTAAGTCAAGAGTACGAGGGACGTGATGAAGAAGCAGATGAAGCATTTGAGCATCACCAAGATAGTGAAGCACCCCATGATGGTGATCATACCTCTAGCCATGCAGAAACTGGAAGTGAATCCTCTGAAGCTGCAGATTATGATGATCAACATGAACACTTTTCCGGAAGCATGGAGGTGAATGTGGACCATATATATGATAAACAAGAGGTACTGAATGAAAGCCAAAGTCATGAAAGCCCTGGTACTACAAGCTCCTCTTCATCCTCCCCCTCATCATCACCGAGACATCATGTCGAAAGTGTAATGAATGAGAGCCAAACTGAACATCAACAAGTCCAAGATTCTGGGTTTTCACCAGAGGGCTCATTTAACACGTCTGAAGCTTCCCACATGAGCACAGGCGATGACCATCATCCTGTGGAACATGAACAAGTCCAAGATTCTGTCTTTTCACCAAAAGAGTCCGAAGCTTCCCACAAGAGCACAGGCGACGATCATCATCCTGTGGGACCTCAACATGTCGAAGAGTCTGGGTCTTCACTGAAGGATTCTTTGAACTTGTCTGAAGCTTCCCACTTGAGCACAGACGACGACCATCATCATGTGGAGCCAGTTTATGATACGAGTCCTTCTAGTGTCGAAAAAAGCACTGTTTTCTCCCTTCCCAGTGAAGTGTTAGGGAAATAGTATTTGCATTTGAGATTTTTTGTATCTTAAGATAGAGAAATTAGTAATTACACATGAGTGCTTCTGCAGTGAGAATTTTTCCAGAGATTTGAGGAGTGACTGCAATAACAGATTAGAAGAGAACAGTAGTACACAATTACACGTACAGGTAAAAAATTGTCCGATTTTTAGAGGTGTTTCTAAATACTTGTTGTCCCTTTGTTAAGCACTTTCAGATAGGATTGGGACTGCGGACCTGGATCTTTCCGAACCTATCATACCCATTGATTCGAATCTACGACAGTTCGAACATTGGCAAAATGGCAATGACACTCATAATGTCCTCAGGTTCATACAACTTTGTTGAATAGTTGCTTTAAAGTGTAGGAACAACATTTGGTTTTGGTTATACTGATAGTGTGAATCCTGTCTCAATTCAACCGGGATAAGACCCTCGGAGAAGATTTGTTTCATTCGGCTCCTTTATGGGAAAGAGAACAAATTCCAGATCCAAAACATCTATGTCAGCTTTTTGTATGAATGCATTCAATTCAAAACAACTTGCTTTCTAGATGATCCTTCTGAAAGAGGAGATTCAAACAATCTTTCTAGTTACTTCGTTCTCTATTTCTATTTGAAAAAATCCCAAGGAAAAGTTTTTTGTTTCTACCGAGCTAGAAGAAATATATTGATTGAAGCCTCTATGTGATGAGAAATAAGTGTAATTTGAGAATATATAAACGCATACACAAGATACAGTTCGAGTGTATAGTAACTACTGATGTTATGCACCTCCTACTTCGCCCAAGATGTCGTATCAAACAATTCGAACATCCCAGGCAAGATACAAAACTGCCAGGGAATGGATTGATATCGTAACTTACACACAGGAGTTAGGTGCGCAAGCAAGCAGCTTGATCTATGTACAAATGTACAATGGCTCCATAAAATCATACAGGTATTTCTTGAACTGGACGTAAAATGACTAGGCTGTTCCGATGTTATACCCCGATCAGACTTAGATCCTGCTTTGGGACCTGCAAATACACACTTGATCAATATTAAGGGAACTTGAAGCCCAAAAGAAGCACAAAATCAAGAAAGACACATCAATAAATCGACAAAAAAGGGTCTCATTTCAACAGTAGTAAAATTATATACCTCTTCATCCTACTCAGAAACATCATCATCAACGAGTCTCAAGATTCTAAAAGAACTAGATTGCACTGAAATGATTCGTAGTTGCAAGTGTAGATGCTTGTCAGTGCAGATCATCAAAGTTCCCCACAAGTAAATATGCACTGATCAAACTAGGTCGGTAACTCAACTAGGTTGGTCGTCTAGTCCTTTCAGAATCAAGAGTAGGTGAAGGAAACCCTAGACTTGCTAGTCTATCAAAAGAACTGGATAGACCCCATAAGTTTTGAGGCACTATAAGGAGCTCGGATGCTGCTTGAACTTCAGAGGACTAGAAAAGGGGAGATAGGAGAGGCTTCTAATTTACTATTGATCCAAGGCATTAATTAAGGGCATAACAAAATTACTAAAAGAAAAGACTGGAAGAAATGCAACTACAAATTCATAAACGAAACCTACATTAGAAAGTAAAATGACACTTTCTAAATGCCTACTGAAAGAAAAATCTATAAGATTTCCTCAAAATTCTACCCATTTAGCTTCACTAGAGTTAAAACAATTCTGGATTACCTAAACATGGGTTTCATCCTTTTCAGGAGTGTATGCCAAAATATATTAATAAACCACATGGTTGTAGAAAAAATTAAGGCAGCTACAAAAGCTATAGAACCATTTAATCTTTGAGAATGGCACTTTTTAACGTTGGTCGAAAAACCCGCCTTCTAGGAGTCACTAATCAGCACTACAAATCTACAACTATTTGCAGTCACCCCTTAAGAATACTAGTCCAAACCCTTCGGAAATTTGACAAAGCTTTCATCAGCTCATAATTGCCTATGATGTCTTAAACAATCGTCCACCCAGCTCTTTACCAGAGGGGTTGATCCCTCTGATGTCTTAAATTCATGGCACATCTGATGGTTGATCCCTCTGCAAAGTAGAAGTTCATCTCAAATCTGAATAGAACATTCACTGTAAAATTCTGACCTACTCTATATAAAATTCTCACAAGCCACTAAATTTTACCGCCTTTGTCTCAGAACACATTTAAGGAGATGTCTTATGAAGAGTATCAGAACACTCTTTACAAACTTTTTCGGGCAATCCCACCAAAAAAAATCCCTATTCCTTAACTGCTAAGCTTTTAAAGCACTAAACTAAAATAGCTTTCCTAATGAAGTAACCAGACTTACTACTTCAGTATTAACGTGCCATTCATAAGGCTCTGTAAAACAAAAATAATGAATTTTGATGATATTTCAAATTTCTAATTATGGCACATGTATGTATGCAATTATACATTTATCATCCCAAAGGCATTCCAGAAATGTGGTGGCAGAGTTGTCATCCTCGAGGAAAAGAGAGGTACCAGATGGAAGTACTTGCCTGTCTAACTTGTGGTGATAGCGGACTTCTTCCTCAGGTTTCTCGGTTTTACAGCATCCTTCAGCGTCTTAATCCTGCTAGTCTGAAATCCAACATCAGCATCGGCAGTTGATAATGGTAAAGGGAACTTCTTCTCCTTCATTTCGCCAGGAACAGCCTCTACTGGATGTCTTTCCAAAATTTGTTCATTCTCCTTGCTACACATTAATTTACCTTGAAGCCAAAAACATTGCAACCATCATTATGAGAATGGAGTCTTTTTATTAGAAAAAAGAAAATAACATATCATAAATAGAGATGAGAAGCGAGAACACGGTATTCTGATTGCCCTCCAATATATGTTTAAAAAACGCTCAATTCCTTAGCAAGTGAATTAGGGGGTCCCCTAAAAGTCACCTGCTACCTTAACCCAAAAAGAAGCAAGCATCCCCCCCCCCACCATTTTATAGTCAGAGTCGATAGAGAGAGGTCAAGTAAGAGGAAAACTGAAGTAAAAGAACTGGGTCCGCGAGGCATCTAGCTACACGAAGAAGCCTGAAAGTGGGAAACCATTCATCCACATTAAGACAGAAGAATCCAAATAACAAAAAGTTAAAAAAAATAAATAAAAAATTAAAAAGAAATGCAGGATATATGTAGTAACATCACTGGAGACCTTATGTAGACAGTAGACACTCCACTCTCATTGATAGAGGAAGAAGGTGTAAAAAGAGATATGCCGAAGGGATTGCTTGGGTACTTTGGAATTGGAACAAACTGAATCCTACAAACACTTTACCTTATCTTTTTTTTTTTTTTTTTTGATAAGATATGATATCAATATATTCAAAAGGACACCAAGGGGTTGGTTGGATACTTTGGAATAAACTGAATCCTACAAACAAACACTTTACCCTATCTTTTTATTTTTGGATAAGTAAGATATGATATCAATACATTCAACAGGACACCAAGAAGTTCAAAGAGAAGCACTCTTCAAGGACTACTTCAGTTCTGGGATAGTGGGGTGTACGAATAAAGTACTAATCAAAAAGCTGGAAATCTAATTTAAAAACAGAATCAACTGTTTGTCAAATAGATACTTTGAAGCATGATCCACAGAAGAGAGTGTCGACCAGTTTTACCCTACCCCTACTTAGTAGCAACTGCAACAAAACCAACTACGTCAAAGAGGCAACTAGTTCGTAAGCATTCTACAAAATAATAATATCTTCAGCAACATTAGTTGATGCCATCTCTAGTAATGCACTACACCAATACATGAGGCAACAGCTTGTGAACAATGAATGGTTGACCAAAGCCAGTTCAGAGCACTCGTTTTAGTTATGAATCTGGCACCAGGACATGTACCAGTGCTTGAATGCATTAGTGAACTTGGCTCAAAATCCCAGCTTATCCATAATAAATAAATAAACTTGAGAAGCAACACACATCAAAATGCAGACAACTACTACCTTGTGCTCTTAAGATGCATCATACCAAAGAAGAGGCCATGACTAAGATTTGAGGACTGACAGATCAGAACAAACGGGGGGGGGGGGGGGGGGGGAAGCAGTACAGGACGAGAAAGGAAAAAGCGAAGAAATAATAAAATGCGGCCAAAATAAGAATGTGACTAAAACATAAAATGAGTACCACGAGAAGCGAGAGAAACTTTCAATAATTCTGTATCCACGCCCTCTGAATATGGATCCCTGTAAATACAGTAGTTGTCAGAAAGTATACATCTGGGTAAAGAATAAGAGTACATTTTCACAGAGAAAAATGAATTAACATCCAAAGCTAAATATCTGTTAATTATTGTTCACTTTATTATCCCCACAGAAGTTTATAACAGAGGTTGTCTTACTACTTAAATTAGTAATAATATCTACAAGTAAATAACTTAAAATTAGTTTCATGCATCATATGATGATAATGATGATGGTAACCACATGTTAAAAAAACCGTTCATAATCATCGACATTGCAAATTTGCAATATGCTGTTGGATTTGGTTGGTATCCAAGCCCATTACTATACACCCCCAAAGCCCAACTATAGAACAGCCGGAGCTACTTGTATGAACTTCAATTTGTCTCCTGAAAGCCTAAAGGCTAAAGCTACCAAGAATCTCATCCCACAAAGAGGACAACTTGGAATAGTTAGATGCATGAAACCAATTTCAGTGTCGCTATCCTCTTGGAAAAGTGCCTACCAAGTCACTTCTGGGAGTAAGAGGAGATATGCGGGCACCTACGAAATTAGAAACAATTCTAGCATTCGTAACAGAGCACTATCATAAATACGTACAAAGCACGGTGAAATGCATACCAAGACAAAGGCCCTCCAATAGAACTTGAAATCTTGCTGTAACTTGCATCATTAGATGACGGTTCTTCACTCTCCACATCATTACATTTACTGATAGCAGATCTTTGCAATGCCAAATTTTGCATCTGCTGGCTTAGCTCATTTCTCTTACAAGTAGCCTGACTTTCATGCTCTCTGAAACCTGAATAACAGTGGTCAATTTCCAAGGTCTTCGGAGAAGGCACGTGCTCGGTTTTACGATCAGATCTTTTTTTGTTGTAGGAGTCAACCTAATAATGCCGAAAATTCAATTAACCGAAAGAAGCACAGAATGACTGAATATTAACTAAGAGTAATACACAAGGGTTGGTGAGCTACACAAGAAGACGAATTTTCGGACAAAGCTTTAATTTCTTGTTCTCTACTCTCAGTCACATTTTAGAGAGTCCATAAGCAGTAATCCAAAATGGGTTGCCTGGACAGTAGGCCAATTAGTTCTGCGTTGAAAAGGTGTTTCCTTCTTCTGGACCATCTCAATGCCGATCTCAACTTCTTCTTTTATATAGAAAGAGAGGATCAATGAAGATTCTTTTGATAAGTTATGGAAGATATCAAGGGACGCCGAGAGGGTAACACCCAGATACAAAAGGACTCTTAAAAGTTTAAGCTTTCAGCCTAAGAGTAATCTTATCTACAGAAAGAAGAATAGTCAGATTGTGTGTATAGAGTGAAGCGCATGACTCCAACTACAACAACAACTTCAAAAAGTGGAATTAGAATTCTTGGCGCATACATGCAATATAATTAATATCGTGTTCTTTGAATCCAAGTTCACCACCAAATAGCCAAATTGACCATCTTCCAAACTCCACTAATCCAACATGAGGATCAAGGTTGGCCTAGTGATTACCGGTTCAGACCTCATATTCCCAGCACCGCAGCATAAGCTACTCTTATGTACCCGGAAAAAAAAAATTGAGATCTCCAAAAGAATAATATCAGCCTTACAGGGGTAATCCAACTCATGCTGAAAGGAGACACAAATAAAGATATAAGACCTAAGGTCAAAAGAGGTAGAAAAAAAATGAAGGATTCTTCATAGTCACCGTACAAGGAACACTAAGTAGCCAAACTGATATTTTCTCCTCTTAAACATGTTTCCTGTTATGAGGAAAAATGCTTACATATAGTTTTTGCAAAGTCCATTTTTCCTTGAGAAAAAAATTATGTGATTCGTTCTTGTCTCTTAACTCTCAGGCATCCGGTCAATATTATCTTTCCCTTCTTAGGAATGCTATTGATGTGTCTAACAACTTGTTTTGGTAGAAAGGAATTGGATGGAAAGGAACGAAAAGGAAATAGATTGTATAGCTTTCCAATGCTTGATTTGAAAAAATGCATTGGAAGGGAAGAGAAAGGAAAGAAAATGGAAAGAAAGGATTCTTTATTAAATTACCCCCAGTTTCTTTCTAGCTAGAACAGAAAGTTTCATTAAAAATGTATGAAAAAACCTAAAGGGTACCCCGATTTTTCCAATCCAATGAAGTTGGGACTATTTGCAATACTACTTGCACGTAAATCTTTTCGCGGAAGTTTGCTTGAATTGACCACTAAAATTTTTTGAACCAGCAAGCCGGAAAAAAAAAAAAATTATCACAGGATCTTACAGCATTTTGAATCTTGTATGTTATATCCGCAGCTTTCAGAGCAGCATTTTGCAAACACTTCGATATAACATCTTGAGAGACACCAACTCCTCCAGCCTTCTGAATGGCACAGACATCTTCATTTGCATTAACTGTTACTATCATTCTTCCTTTCATTAAAGCCTCTTCAAAGTAGGTTGGATCTATCACCTGCGTATATTACACCACATACCTGCTCAAATATCATCCAAGGTGAACTATACTAAATTACTAATGCTTTGAAATCTGATCTTACCGCAATGTTGTTATCAGTCATGAACGCAAATGTCACTGCTATTGGAAGATGGTGCACTATCAAAGGAAGAGGTTCATATACCTGCCAGTACCACCGACATATAAGTTCATAAACCAATGCAACAAGAATACAGATATCAAACATATTAGCAACACCAAACAATTGGCAAAATGGTACAAATATTTCCTAATGTAAGGCATCCAAGTAATCAATAACCAAACTGGCGCAAAGCTGCAAATAACTAAAACTTGAAAGAAATACGAGGTGATAATGAAACATTCGATCTCATAACATAATGTTCATTTTCATAATCTCAAATCAAGTTACAACTCGAGCACGATTGAACAATACTCCCATATTGCTCAAGTCTATTACCTCGGGTTGAACACCAATCATCTTGATGCTTTTTAGAGAATTAAAATTACATTTGTGTACTGGCATTGCCTTAGTGTTGGGTTTCTGGAAATACAATTCATAAGCACAAAAATTTTAACACAGAAAATCACCCAAAGTGTGTAGTTACACATTATTGTATCATTGTTTGACAGCACAGATAAAGTTCAAATTAAAACAAATTGAGCACTAATGACAAGGTACAAGCCAACCATAGGACATGCTGCCTGATAACAATAAACAACTCTTCTCAGCCAACACTATGTAATTCCTAAAAACAACAGTTTATTCATTAGTTTAAAACATATTGTTTTTTTTTTTTTCTTCAGATTCACGCATTGAAACATGCTTCTGCATAGAATCTAAGATTTAAAAATAATTTCTGACTTCATTTTATTCGTTTTTTGGTTTCAAACTTCAATTTATTATAACATGATATAGGGTGAGATCTTGGGGATTTGGGATAATGCTTTTAGAAGAAATGTGCGGTTTTCAGCAGTATGTCCCGGCATAAATAGTTTGTCTAATCTTCATAATGTCACAGTATCTGATTTTATTTTGATGAGGCTGCATTGAACTTACATCTGCGGACTCCTTATTAATGCGATCAAGGAAATCCCTCCCTTGATTGCCCTTACAATTACTATGACCTGTAGTTAAGATAGAGCTAGTGGGTACAGTAGGTCCCAGATGGAATCCCGCTCTCCTCTTTGGAAATTGGATGTTGAGCCAACTATATTTCTTCAGCAACGTATGTCTAATATTTTGTTCTCAGGTATGTTACTCATGTGTAGGAAGAGCTGTGAGTCTAAGTGTAATATGTTACAAATATATATATATACTTCAGTTTTAACTTATGAGAAAGTATAGCAAGTTATAACAATGTAATATGATCACTGTAATTGAATGTATTCGGATTGAACATCACACAACTTTTGGGGGACATTTCAGTCTGTAGACGATACTTTAATTGGTAGTCCTTTTATCTTCTTTATGGGCTAAAGAGGGGCTGTTCATAAAGGCGTCTATTTATTTCAGTTCAACAAAATCGGAGGCTTGTTAGGAGAGCTAGTCTTCTTAAGCTTTTACTGATTCCCAAATAATGATAATAATATGCTACCTTACTCTGCAAATTAAAGACATATTCAATCATGCATATAAACAGATTATATGATCAGCTAAACGACGACTTGCAAAAGAAACAATCACAGGAAACATCTACAGTACCTCTACTGAATGAACTGTTACTTCAATTCCATTCTCTCCTCCAAGTGTGCATTCAGGCCTTCGAAATGTCATGAGAGCTGCCAAAGCCGCTGCATTAGCAGCATCAACAAGATTTCTGTATACAGCAGATGTAACGGGATATTAACCATCAAGGTACCAGGCGTACCGCTGCTTGAATCTAATACATGGTGTGAAATTTGAAAGCATCACAGTTCATAACATACCCTCCATTATCTAGAATGTGAAGATCAACCCGGATGGACCATACTAGTTTACCAGCAAGGACACAAAGAGATTCTGTGTCCACCGCCCTACTCTCCCTGAAATAGTACATCCTCATTACATATGCATCAGGTGTCAACACAATCAAACAAGAAGATAGAGAGAACATAAGCTAGAAATCAAGGACTTCATTTCGAGAGGTTGAACAGATACCAACAATCAAACAAAAAACTCATGCTCACTGTTAGAAGTGGCTAAATGCATAACTCACTTCTAACATCAACAGATTATGACTCACCAAGTCTCTCAAAAAGACCTGGTTTCTGAAATGCACAAGTACTATAATTTAAGCCAACACTTAAAAGTGGTCTACTTGTGATGTCGCAAAACTTTTAGGCAAAAAGTTTGCAGCATTTAAGGAAAAAGATGCTTCCACATTACCAAAGTAATACTCTTTCAAACCCAAAGATATTTCATGTTTTCCGTTTTTTGCAAACCCAACCAGATCTCCCTACTTCCTTTCTTTCGATATGCATTTCCCTAACATTTCTTTATTAGTTTCCTAATCAAGAATACGACCCTCACATTACCACCCAAACAATTCTATATTAGTTTTCATTGTCCAATGTGCCAAACACAATTGGGAAAATCTCTTTCGGCCGGAGGGAGTAGATACATAAATACATTGATACACTACAGATTATTTACAACTTTATTTCTTTTACCGTAGTTTATTTACACCTCAACTACACAATGTGGTTTTTTTTTTTTTTTTTTTGTGGGGGTTGGGGGTGATTGAAGAAAATATGGCGTTGGAGAGGACGACATGGAGTGTTTTCACTACTTTCAGCTTTCTATGGCTCACATATAACAGTTTCATAAGATGTTTCATGGTAGTCAATTGTATATCATTTTGGGAGTTTGGGACTAAGGCGTTGTTGCTTTTGGGGGTGGGGGGGGGATTAAGGGGGTTAAAACATGTGAACAGCAAACAAGCGTAGTTCACGAAGCATCTCAAGCCTAATTGCCTTCACTGCGATGGTTCACAAACTGCAGAAAGAAACAATAGCAAGACAAGCAACAGAGCAATACCCAAAGAGTGCTTGTTTATTTCCAAACTGTAAAACTAATAGTATTAGAGTAAATAGACTCTCAAATGGAAACAGAACTTAGTAGCCATGTGATCTTGGACCAAATGTATCGTATCTCAGACCTAACACTTTAGACAAGTTCATATGGGCATTCAGCATTTCAGCAATTGAACTAACAAATTAATAGACCAAGAGAGAAAATTACGAGAGATAACCTCAGACCACGGTCTATTATGCGCCCTAATTCAACAGCAGACTCTCCAGTTTGGCCGGCCTCAAATGCTGGATCAGCCATAGGAGAAAATTCAGTATAGATAGCAAGTGATCCTTCATTTGGCCTGTCTTTATATGGTTTCACTAGCTGTGCAGTGACAAATCCCATAACATGTGTCTGACCAAGCTTCACAGAAGAATACCCATCTTCTCTGCCAATTTATCATCACAATGCAAAACAGTTTCAGCCTCATCTCATTAATCAACAACAACAACAAAAACCCCAACTACGACAACAAAAACCTCAACTACGAAAACAAAGCCTTAGTCCCGAAACAATTTGGGGTCGACTAACATAAATCATCATCGATTTTACCTCCTCACCCGTTACCCCTCTTATCTAACAAAACCAATAGTGGCATTACTGATCATCTCTTCTAAATGTAAAACCAAACAGTCCATCCAATTTCAATTACTATCATTACATTAAAAATCGGAATATACATGATCATTACTAAAAGAAACTTCTCAATTACACCCAATTAAGCCTACCCAATCTCAAATTCAGATGCATTCAGAAACCAATAACAAACTAACAACAATCATTACTAAAAGAAACTTCTTGATTACTAAAACATTGAAAAACAACACTCAAAATCAGGGAAATTACCCATGAAACTCAATGGTTAAATCACGATAGTCCATCAAACCACGGCCACCAAGGCGAAAACCCGAAACCAAAGCAGTCTCAATAAAATTCTTCTCATTGACAGTCATATGCCAAGTATTCGCTAATCTCTGCTCCATCTCTTACTCTGCAACAAACCCAATTACAAAATAAAAATGTTAGAAAGCATGAAGATCATTTATACCCAACTACCAAAAATTTCTTCCAAACTTCAAGGACAAGTTTCCGGAATGCTTACTCTCGCAAATGCAGAATTAGAGTAACCCCTTACCAGTAAATTTTTATATAATAAAACTCGGGTGCAAAAGGAAAAAAGGAAATTTGGTAGTAGGCTAGCAGCGGGAGTTAAGTACTTTTTCGGTCCTGTACTTTGCTAAATTGGCGAAATCAGGACCTCGTAACTTTGTGTGTGTGCCGAAGTTGATACGAGTTAAAGGGCTCGTTTACATCGTTATTGGTTGTCAGTTCTTTTGAAAATCTTAGTCCCGTTTTTAAAAACTATAAACTGTGATTTTCAATTTTTTTTGTTTGTTCCCTGTTATTGAAACAAGTAATTTGATATTCATTTTGTAAGTGATTTCACTAAATTCATGACACGAAAAACCTAAGTTAAAACGACAGTGATACCGAACGAGCCCTTAGCTTCATAATCCAGTGGATTATGTATTTTAACGATTTTAACTTATTAAATAATGTTACTAATTTGGCTAAATTATGCTCAATATCAAAGAAAGTTGAGCATTATAATGAAATGACGCGGCTAAAATAACCATTAGTAACTAAACCAGATTGTGTCCCAACGAAACTTGCCCCAATAGCGCCCCGAACCAAAGCCGACCTGAAAGTCCAGGTTGAGCCTGCAAGACCCGAATATGATATGATGTGACTAGAAATCGATGCGGCCCGCTCAATTGACTATTACAACGACACATATTAGATAAGCTAATTAACGAGAACAAAAAGTTAACAGAGTTCTCAGTATAAAATTCCTTGAAAAGTCTTTTTGGTATAACAAGCCAAGGCCTACACAATAACTTAAAATCGGGGATCACACAACAAAGGGACCTCTATTTTTGAGCATTTATCATACCCAACGTAAGGGTGATGATTTTGCCAAGACAAATCAGCATCTTCCAAGGCAAATATGTCCATTATATGGACCAAATTCAATAAATCTGCCTTGGCGGTAGTAATATCTGCCTTGGCAAAATCATCACCCCAATGTAAAGCCGTCGCATATCCTGAGTATAAGAGACGGGAGGGAGTATAATTACTCATCTTGTAAAAATGGCGAGTTAACTATGGGATATCTTTGATTAATTGAGAAAACTATCACTTAATTAAAAAAAAAATGTGTTCTTATCATGTGTTCATTGGGCACATGTTAGAAAAACTATATTTTGAAATCTCCCTAAGATGTCCAAAGTCTCCAAAGTAAGAGGTTAATGCAAAAAGGAAAACAATTTTTGAAGTATACGACACGTATTTTGTAGGTGTCGTGTGTGTGTCGGAGTCGCTAAATAGTAGAAGTGTTGTGTTTAGTAGGAGGCTCTAACCAAGCCAGGTTCACATACAGATAAACTCATCATATAATTAGTTTTAGGGTTAGCAAAGCCAGCCTTGAAGGGGGGCCAAACTGCCCAAAGTAGAGAATCTCAATCAATCTTCTTGGGGTTTAATATATCCACATATGTCCAACAAAAGACCCAAATTGCATCCAACTTTTGTTATTAACAAATACTTTAGTTAAGTGTCAACTAAGGATAATCAGCCGCGTTTGATCATATCTTTCCTTTTTCTTAATTATGCTAATCATTGATGCAAAACTAGACTCTCTTCATTGTTCATCATAAAGTGGTCGAAAACTTCATATATTATGACCTTTGCTCCCATGCTTTTCTTTCTTTTAATAAGTAACTAGTTCGAGAGGGACCGACCTATGTTAAGGTATATAGTTGCAAAACATTTTTAACTCGCAACAGTTTGAGGAGATTTCTAGTCATTTACAGGTTGTGGTAGTGGTCAAAGAGTCGAACCCCGATAACTCGACCAAGTGACTAAGCTAGAGACTCGGAAATTAGGAGGTCGTCACTTATTAGAGGATCCTAACCCACAATAATTACACACGTATATGTATAATTTAAAGGCGATGAGAATCGAACTAACGAGATAGAGATAGAGCTACTACATCATCCTCTACTCCATGCTTTTTAGAGCAATACATTAATATACATCCTCAAATACTTATCAATCATTTTTCTCCCCCCATAAACTACACCATTGTTTAAAAATGTCTAGTATTACCTGGCAGCATCTTTGCTTGAAACTTAAGTTCCTTTATGGTCTGTCCCTTTAACCTGTTTTCCTGCATTTTCTGAACCCTTTGAGCAATATATAACTTAGCTATTATCATTCGTACTAGCTACAAAAGTGGTGCAAAATTTACGTAGAAGCGAGCTCGATCTAACCAGCAATGGGAAGGCAACCTTGCTGTGACAAGGTTGGGTTGAAGCGAGGGCCATGGACTATTGAGGAAGATCACAAGCTTATGAATTTCATTCTTAACAATGGTATTCAGTGTTGGCGTACTGTTCCAAAACTTGCAGGTTCATTACTCTTACTCCTTACTAAAACATTATTCTTTTATATGCATGTTTGAATATTTATTGTTAGGCTTATGTAAGACACACAAAATGTCAAAATTTCGAAGTAGGATAATCTTACTCAAAACTTTATCGTCTTGAAAAATGACCATATGATATGCTTGATAATGAAGGTTTGCTGAGATGTGGTAAGAGTTGCCGCTTGAGATGGATAAATTACCTGCGGCCAGATCTGAAGAGGGGTGGTTTTACTGAGTGGGAGGAAGATCAACTCATACAACTCCATGCACGTCTAGGCAACAGGTTCGTAATCGCTAGGCTCTACCGTTCATCAGAATAGTCTTGTGCCCCTTATGAGCGGATGTTAGTACAAATGAAGAGAGTTCAAACCACATCCACGAAAACACGTCTTTGTAGCTCCGATTTCACAAAAATAGATTATCGCTAATACAAGGCTGTACTCATTTTTATCATGCTTATTGCACAAGCTTGTTTCACACTGACATGCCTTTATTTATTTATTTTTATTTATTTATTTTTGTAGGTGGTCAAAAATTGCATCACATTTTCCTGGTCGGACAGATAATGAAATCAAGAACCACTGGAATACCAGAATAAAGAAGAAACTTAAGCTCCTTGGCTTGGACCCTCTGACACACAAGCCAATTGAACCAAGAAAGGAAAAGCAGTACATAGAACCGAGTTCGCCCAAAGAACCTGTTTTGTTCAGATATGGAGATTCCCCCGGAAACCATGCACAGGAAGAGCTCCATGAGACACAGCAGGAGGAACTCATCGGACTAACTACTACAAGTCAGTCACATGACACTGTATACGGTTACAATATGTTTGCTGATATGGTTGGTCCTTTGGCTAACAATGAAACCAGTGTGATACATACAACAGGATCAGGTAGCTGTTCAATTTCAGGGGAGCATTCTACAGGGGAAAACTTATCAGTCAAGCAAGAGTGTCTCAACCAGTGGGTTGAGAGTGTGAATTCTATGCTTTCATGGGATGGGTTTAGTGGAGTAGCTGATGACCTTCTATTCTTGACTGATGTTAATTAAAGCTTTCCGTTGTTACTTTTGTAAGTACCTTCAAATACCTGTGGAAAATATTGTGAAAAAAAATCGTACAGATTACTGCAAATATGTCCTAGTTTCTTTCAGCTGTACTTCACTCATAAGGCGAGAGGCAAGGAAATGAGGCATAGTGAAGGAAAAGGGCGCCCGTATAAAGTAGCAAACCATACAAAGACCCAACGAAAACCTTACAAAAACCACGTACGGAGTATGAGTTTTGACTATACCAAGATGCAGTTAGTAGCGGACTGTTGCCAAAAGACCCACAATGTGAATTCTTAGAATCAAATACTAAAACAAGGTCACAAAACTGTGTAACTGCTCATGATGATGACAATTGCAATAAAACTGGACAGAAGCTTCAAAATTTTCATTGATATCATAAAAGTACAAACTGTACACTGTCGGAGATAGTCCTAAAAAAAATTACCAGCTAAGAGGGCTTCTTCTTTCGACTGTTTTGTGAAACTCGCCTGAGATCTTGCGTACTCCTTTTCAATCCCCTACAATGTTTTATACAAAGCACGACTATTATAGAAGATGTAGCTAAGAAATGAAAGTAAAAGGAATTTTCAGAGAATAACCGTACCTCTGGTACATATATACAAAGGCATAGAATACCGGCAACAACATAAGGATCAAAACAGAAATGGCAATATAAAAGATGCTGGTCCGCCTCTGCAAGTAGCAAACCATCGAAATTATGAGTCAAATAGCTGGGAGGGTACTTAAGAAGAAAACAGCTGTGTAGGAAACAGACAGAACAACAGTTTCAGAATCATCTCCATGATTTTGTATCACGGCAAGTACATATACTGATATACTCAATTAGAGTCATTTTTGAAAATTATGCTATAAATTACAATATACGGAGTATTAAAAAATATGGGTTGCCAATTACTGAAAGGAAGTCAACTTAGGATCAGATTTTTGTTGCGTGGGATAAGACTAGAGCCACTACATTGCATGACGATTTTTGGAAAAAACCGCCACCAACAATAGACACTTTATTTTCTTGCCAATGGGATTGATACCCATTGACTCAATGTCTCAATGGATAATGGATGCACTGCTTCATAATGGACAGGAAAAGGAACATCGGCTAGGGGGCAGTGTGCTGGCGGCACGAGGCGCAGAGCTCGGAATGTGACAGCAGAGGGAGGGGGAGGCCGCAGCACAGGGGGAATGGAACAACAACAACAACCAAGCCTTATTCCCAAAATGATTTGGGGTCGGCTAACATGAATCGTCATCTAGTAACCGTCTTGTGTACGCCAAGAAATTTCGAAAACGTTGTAAACCTTTCAGAAGTATTTAAACACTTTCAAAGGAAGTTTTGAAAGTCGTCAAAATAAATAAAAAGGTTTAAAAAATATTGAATGGAGCAAAATTAAAAAGGGAAAAAAAAAGTGTTGGGGCGGTTGTAGTCTTGTAGAGGTGAGAATCACTTTGGGGAATACCGAAATGGCAACTTCGTACAATTTTGTTTTTCAGATTCCTTTTTTCTTTAAGTATAAACTATTTGGCCACAGTCATCAGATATGATGGCAACTGTAGATGTAAACCAGCATGAGTTATGTGTTTAATTGTTTCAGTGAGGGTGGAAAAGAGGGTCACCAGAAAGTAAGTGTTAGGTACGTCATACGTGTGATAAGGATGACCGGCAATTATCCATAATTTGAAAAGAAAGAACTGATAAAGTTACTCATGCCAATGTTTAACCACGCAATTTGACTTTTCTGATGGCGGTGATGAAAAATGAATTAACATGCGAAGAGTTGTCATGTGTTATGCCGAAAGCTAACATCAAAGCTAAATGTAGATAAAGTTAATATTGATCATACCTTGCCACCCCTTGAGAACGGTTTTGGACCTCCGGAGCAACTGTGTGCATCACAAAACTGCCGCAAGAAGAAATCTGGCATTATAAGGAAATAAAAAAAGCATATTAGAGTCTGATAGCTACAAGCCTACAACACAAGGCTCCATCCTCAGATGTGAGGTGAGAGATAGTAAAATACCATGAAGACGACTTGCTGAAGGACCCCCAGAAACTGGGAAACAATCATCGGCCACTTTCTGCATGCAAGTCATTACATTGTTTAAACAAAAGAATGAAAGAACAGCTTCGGGCAATTAAAGGAGGAAACTGCTAAATACCTAATTTTATCGAGTTGCAAACATCAGTGACTTTACCTCACACAAATGGCGATTCCTCACAGCTGCAGCTGGATTACACTTTGTCTTCCTCGGTTGCAAATCCATCACTAGGTCACAATGTAATGCCCCACACAAGTCTGCCAAACAGTTCCTCTGGCTCTGATATAAACACAAATGCATTAGTGCGGGTTGTCATGCCTTACATACTCCAACACGAAACTGGAAAGAGAGAAATACAGTTGGGAATCACTTATAGAGATTATGGTTTGTCATATTACAGCTATTAATTAAACAGACAGAACATAGAACATCTAAGGTTTCATGTTTCATGATAAACCATGCATCAGTAACGATAATCAATTAGCACTGGAAGTCTGAGAGATCAAAATACACAACTCTGTGCTTACCCCGAGCAAATAGACAACTTTATACTTACATCTTTGATGAGCTGATGAATTTCTAAACAATAATTACAACACAACAGAGTCTTCAGATCGAACATGACACACTCATTTTCTTTTATAAATTTTGCGTGCATCTATTTGCATGCATCCAAGGTCATAAACAAAAGGACTATGCTCCTATTGGCTAATCAACTCAAGGCTATGTATAACATTCACATCGAAAGAAACATAAGGCCTACTACTCAGGACTAATGAAGGTCATTTTAAACAAGACTGCACATGTCCTGCTTCATTTTCAAGGACTCAATAACTCATTGTCCATGTTTATATCATTCAAGTTCATAAAGCAATAATAAGATTCTCCTAATAAACTCTCACTTTAAGGAAACAAAAATAAGCATTTTGCAGACCTGCCAAATTGAAAATATTTTACCCAAGTAAAGAGAGCCTAATGGAAAGTAGTGTAACTCTAGGACACCTGCTGTGGCATCAGAGAATAAAACAGACAATATTAAGCTGAAGGGCCTCACATAAGGTTGGAAGTGGAGGAGTAGAGGACTGTGAAACTCAACCAATAAGGATGTTCCAAAACAACCTACTCTAAAACGATTTAGAAAATTGGAAGCACTTCGAAATTAGAAAACCCCCTAAATGTTAAATGGTGGGCACGGCTTAGATTGTTCTTTCTCAAAACAAAACTTTTTATACTAGTCGGCGGGGACAGGCTCGATACAATCTCAGTCCAGTAGAGAGGGAGGCGTTTTGTGATACAGTTCAAGTCTCTTAAGAGACTCCAGAAACTGAACACTTGAAAATGGAACACCACAATCCTTGCCAAGAAACCCCTCAATCCCTCATCCCTTAGACTAAAACTTTGCTACCATAGACTTAGTTTTGAATTAAGTCTATAATCCGTTCTTGTAAGAAAAGAGGATATATAAGCCGCCATGGAAAAGAAACAGCACATGATGAAGGTATCAGACAATGAATTTTAAAGAAGTCACTCTCCTTTACTCCTCATGAGAGCAGAGAACTCACATTATTCACCAAATTATAGTGTCGATTGTCAAAATGGTTATCAAGGTATTTCTCCGCATAGAAGCTCTTTTTACAGTATCCACATTTCCAATCATTCACGTCAATATGGATTTTGTGCAGTTCCTGATCTCTGAACATGTCATTGTCTGGATGAAGCTTGCATTTCCTGGATATTTGATAATTCTCTTTCTCCACAAAAGGCATGAGATACTGCACCAACCATTAACAGATCAAGATTTTAATCTAGACAAAGAATGTAATAGTGTATCAGATTTCATCCCTACCTCGTCAACAACTTTCCATGCAGCCCTGCTCCTTTGTCTTGAGCAATGTATCTCATGAGCATGATTGTCAGATCGCTGAGTTCTAAATATTCAAAAATAGAAAAGTATTTGAGTATTATGATATGGACAAAAACAGGTATCTTACATGATATAACAACATCATTTCTAGCATCACAGAAGACTAATGCAATATTTCACTTCTATAGGTTATTTCAAGGTATGCAAGTATATCTGTATAAATGTGGCCTTGCTATCACTAATATAGGTTATTTCAGGTATGAAAGCATATCTGCATAAATTGGTATTGCTGCCACTAGTATTGAACTTGTAGTTCTCAAGCTTTTGCTGGTTTGGCTACTTATAAGAGACAAGAGTGGCCATGCCATACATGAGTCTCAATAAGGCAGCATCCACTACTCCGTATTCCCTGGCTTCTGGGATGCCAATATGCTGAAATTAATGGTTATACAGAATTAAAGATGAGCCGAAGACGAAAGACAATCATTGCTCTGAAATGGATTTATATTACTCCCAAAGGCTTGTAAATTTATAAGATTGGTAAGGACTTTCGAATGGCATTTAACTTCCCAAGTGTAAATTGCAATTTGCAACTTCCTAATTATGATGTATATTATGATAATGATAAGTTAATTTCTTAGATACTTCCTAATTATAACTCCCAAACTAGAGCATTTCCTATTGAATCCAAAGTTAACTAAATTCCAATGGGAACAATGCCTATTTCCTTCCCCTCGTTCTAGAATAAGTGTGAAGACTTGGTTGCCTTGGGATTAGTCTATTACACAATCGTTCTCTACTTGAGAAAAATCTCAATGGGTACAAGATTACATAGTCTAACCATGTGAAAAAACTCACACTAGAATCACGTCTGTCTGGTCCCTTGTACACTCTGCTTTCAAGACTCCAGCTCTGCTAGCTATGAAGCTGCTCTTTGTGATTTGGAGTGGGAATGAGAAAGAGCGATAACAACAAATCTTAGTGAAAGTGGCTTTGGTGTAGCACTATGACAATGAATTACCCGGTATATGTATGGGCACCAGCGCAATCAGAAGGGAACACTGCGAGGCGGCCCTCATCATCACTAAGTTACAACTCAGAAGGACATTTTACAGGAATAGAAAGGAGTGAGTTAGAAAATGATGCTGTGGCAACATGGTTTTGTAGCTACCTCATGTAGTCTTTCGTTGGAAAGATTGCATTCCTTTGGATAATCATTGGAAACACTGCCGTAATATCTTAACTACACCTCTTTACGAGCCTATTACTCCCAACTTTTCAAAGACAACACTCTAAGGCTCTAAGCCACTAACTATCTTAAAGCGAACTGAGGCAATCTGCAATTCTTTCTTTACCGGGATTTCTTATCCTCCTTGGCATTAAAACATAATACTAGCACTAAACATTTAGAACCACTTCGTAAAAGTATTATTAAAACGTAAAGAATGTGGAAGGCGAAACAACAGAACATTCAGTAAAGTCGACTCGAGAATAAGTCATTACATTGTAGGTATACCATCAAGAAGACCCTCCTGTATCACAAAACCAAAGCAACACAATTGTTAGCAGCATGTCGACTTCATGGTAGTAAAATCGCGTAGCATTCAAACGAAAACATTAGCAAAACCAAAATCATCTCAAAGATAGACAACCCCAACACTTAAAATCTGAAAGTTCCCTACTTTCCCCAAACTTCTAGCTCAAGGAACATAAACTCCACAACTTCATAACAAAATTCAGCATCATATACATACAAAATCAAACCCTAAGAGTTCACAACACAGAATTACACCCAAAAATCACTTCAATTGTATCATACCCATCAAATTTAATCTCATAATTAGGAAAAAAACACAGACCCATGAATCCAAACAGTGAAAAAATCAGCAAAAATATGAATAAACATAATTTCAAAGAGAAATTACGAAGTGGGCACTTCAAATTGAAGTGATAAACGAGCAATTGCAACTGGGAAACTTCAAATTGACGACTAAAATTGGCAAAAGAAAAAAAACAAATAGAGTGAATTAGGTAGTGAGAAAGTACCTGAGATGGTGAATTGGAAGGAGGGGAAGCTTGGGTGCAATGGAGGAGTGATAATGTTAAGCAGAGGAGAAGCTTCACGATGAAGATCCAATTACCCATTAATCAAAATTTTAAAGCCTGGGTTCAAGTTTTCAGCTCGATTCAGACATCAAGTTTTGTTTGTTTGTTTGTTTATCGATCTTTTTTAAGTTTTTCTCCACATCATTTCTTGCAAAAAAAAAAAAAAAAAAATACAATTGTGGTTTCGACTTTTTGCAATGTACTATTCCCTCCATTTTATCAGATTGTTCCGATAAACTATCTATTTAGTCCAAACGTGACCACACTATCATATTGTCGTCAGTAGGTGAGCAGTTAAGTTTGGATTTTTCATTTTAAAAGTTTCAGAAATTTTATACTTGGACAGTTCAGTTGTACACCTGTGGTTTCACTATGATTAAAAGTATATTTTATTTATAAATTCGTTGAGTTTAATTTTATACGTTTATTGTCACTTCGACCTCCGTACTTTAGGGCCACATCATCGTTGTAGCTGAAATACTAACGGGATTAAAAGAGAAAGGGTATGTTGTGCACTATCCTAAAGTACGTGGATACGACTTGCACCACGTTAAGGTGTAGGGATACCACGTACAAAACCCTAAAGTATAGGAGTACCGTGTGCATTTTCCGAAACATCGGAAACTCAATTATCTTAAGGAGGTCAAACGATCCAATTTAGTCCATCATGTTGAACATATAGGATCGAATTGAACAACTTCGTTATTTTAAAGGACTGAACGAATGATTCAGTCTAATCTATATCTAGAGATAAACATCGAATCAACCGAACGATCCAATTAATTTGGTCCATTAGATTGAATCAATGCAATCGAATTGAACAACTTCGTTATTATCTTAGGGAACCGAAAATCCAATCGAATAATTCAGTCCGAATCGAATTTTGCACAGCACGTATCACACCCTCCAACGCGGTGATCCCAATCTTCCATCTCCAGAAAGTCAACCATCCAAAACGGGTAAAACCCGATCCAACGGACAAATACCCACATTCACATTTGCATCATCATCATAATAATCATCATCATTGTTGAATCATATTTAATCCAATTAT
This sequence comes from Spergularia bocconei, assembly GCA_963457585.1. NCBI lineage: Eukaryota > Viridiplantae > Streptophyta > Magnoliopsida > Caryophyllales > Caryophyllaceae > Spergularia > Spergularia bocconei. The sequence goes on along the minus strand of OY734951.1, from coordinate 4,703,544 downwards.
AGAAATAAAATCTAATTATTACATCAAAAAATTGGGTTTAATTTTAGTAACATTCATCACTGTTCTCTTCCACTTCTTTTCCTAAACCCCACATCTACTAACTTGCATGTTCTCGTAGTCGTAGTATAAAATGATGTGGGGTCGACTAACATGAATCGTCATATGAAACCGTCATAAACCCGAGTCACGGAAAATGTGAAAACTCGACACTGGGAAAAGAAAGTTGTCCAAGGAAAAGAAAGTTGACACTGGTGGTGATGGAGAAAATGGGGGTGATCACAAGGGTGGTTCAGGTGGTGGTGGTGGTGGGTTTGTTGTTAATCGGGTCGGGTGCGGCCGAGGTGGTGGTGGGGCAGGCTCCATGGAGGATCCACACTCTATTTTCAACTGAATGTAATAATTACTTTGATTGGCAAACGGTTGGGCTCATGCATAGTTACCGGAAATCGGGTCACCCGGGTCCGATTACCCGGTTGCTGAGCTGCACTGAGGAGGAGAAGAAAGGGTATAAAGGGTTTGATTTGGCTCCTACTATGAATGTGCCTTCTATGAGTAGGCACCCCATTACTGGTGATTGGTAAATCTTTATTTGTATTTCTTGATTAATTGGTTGGTTAATTAGATTTGTTAGTGTTTTGTATATTTGTATGATTGTATCTTTAACTTGAAGTTTGATCATTTGGGATTGTGAGGAAATCTTGTTACATTGTTATGTTGCAGGTTTATTTAAGTTGATTAATTGATAATGTTGTTATGATTAATGATTTAAATCAGTTTGTGATTAGGACCTGGAATGTTCACTGTACTGCATTTGTTGAGAAGAATAAGTTTCGATTTTTGTTACATTGTTGAATGTTATGTATTAGTGGAGAATTGAGTAACAATTGCTGTCAAAAGATGTGCTGAAAAGACCGCGAATTTGGCAAATGATAATGAGTATCTTGCATTTTGCTTCTTTAATTTGAAGTTTGATGACTTGGAATTGTGAGGAAATCTTGTTACATTGTTAATAATTTCCTTCATTTAGTGATCAGGATATGGAAGTCTTACTGTATTGCATTTGTTGGGAAAATAAAGTTTGAATATTTGTTGCATTTTCTCATGTTATGCATTGGTGCATAATGAGGATTCAAAAGATGTGTTGAAAGACTGCGAATTTGGTGAATTACAGCTAGTTTGGACTGGGTTAGTGGGTTGCAAAAATAAAAAATTGCTAACCGTATACTTCAAATTTGGTGTTATATGGTTGGGGAGTGGTGGTGTTTTAGCGAATGATGATGTTATCTTGAATTTGCTACATGTCTGCGACTCCTATATTTTCTACGCCTTATTAACAAGTATAAATTTGTTCTTTGTTACTGCAGGTATCCGGCTATTAACAAGCCTGTTGGGGTTTTGCACTGGCTCCAGCATAGTGAGGAGGCCAACAATGTTGATTGGGTTGTAATTTTAGATGCTGACATGGTCATTCGAGGTCCAGTTCTCCCTTGGAAATTAGGTGCAGAGAAAGGCAGGCCTGTTGCTCAATATTATGGGTATGGATAATCACTTTGGCTTTTCTTGTTTACGATCTTCTTTAATTATTCCGGCGTTCATATCAAAGCTAGTTAGTCATGGAAGTGGTGATAATACTTCTCTTGTTTCGACTTATCGAGTGTGGAAGATGATGTCAAATAATTATATGTTAAGGGGAGGTTTGAAAATAATGTATAAAAATAATTGACTTCAAAGCATCAGTTGATATTGAGGTCAAGTAGTTTATTCCGATATAACCATCTTATCACATCGGAGAGTTTTATTACTCTTGGTCATTCACTAAAAGACTACATTCTAGAGTTCCCCAGGCATGAAAATTTTCAGTTAACACTTGAGAAGAAGTTCAACTTGTCAAGCTATTTTGCTTCTATGTATGACGTAAATGTATCTTTATGGTGGCCCAAATGTCCGTACAGGTATTTAATTGGATGTGACAATGTCCTTGCTGATTTGCATACCAAAAACCCAGGGCTGTGTGACAAGGTTGGGGGCTTACTGATTTTCCATATAGACGATCTCAAAGCAATGGCCCCCTTTTGGCTATCCAAATCTGAAGAAGTGCGACAAGATAAGGCTCACTGGGCCACAAATATTACCGGTGATATTTATGGAACAGGTTGGATTAGTGAAATGTATGGATACTCCTTTGGTGCAGCAGAAGTAAGTCAAAGTCATTGTTTGTTCTCTACTTGGATCCTTGAGCTACGAGTCTACGACTGTACTTGTGTGGTTCATAATTGACATAATGGGGTTATATGCTTTGTCAGGTTGGACTTCGTCATAAAATTACTAATGACTTAATGATCTACCCTGGCTATATTCCAAGAGATGGCGTTGAGCCAATCCTCATGCATTATGGCTTGCCATTCCAGGTTGGGAATTGGTCTTTCACCAAACTAGATCATCATGAAGACGGGATTGTTTATGACTGTGGACGACTTTTTCCTGAACCTCCATATCCGAGAGAGGTACTGACAAGAAGTAACTCAAGTAATTTCTTTATTTTGCTCTTTGAGTGATCATGCAGATCCTTTTCCTGTATTATTCTGAGCCCCTTCTGTCATGACTAACTAATTCAGGTCAAAACGTTGGAGACTGATCCAGGCAAAAGACGGGGTCTAATGCTGAGCATAGAATGCATTAATACGCTTAATGAGGGTTTGCTTATTCACCACTCTGCTAGAGGATGCCCTAAGCTAAAGTGGAACAGATATTTAAGTTTCCTTAAGAGCAGAACATTTGCAGAATTGACCCGACCAAAAAGTCCTGGTAACATCAGATGGTTAGATAGAAATGGTAGGGAGGAAGTTGTCGCTGACATTGACAAACCATATCCAAAAATCCACACTCTTTTTTCTGCTGAATGTACCCCATATTTTGACTGGCAGACTGTAGGACTTGTGCACAGTTTTCACCAAAGTGGTCAGCCTGGAAACATTACTAGACTTCTTAGCTGTACTGATGAAGAGTTGAAGATGTATGAGGGCCATGATTTGGCTCCCACTCATTATGTTCCATCAATGAGCATCGATCCATTGACGGGTGACCGGTAATAATTTTCTTGCTGATACATTTTTTTTTCAATTTAATGTTTTATCTTTTTTTTTTTTAATCACGATTATCATACGTGTGTCTCACTGTCTTTGCTCGCATTTTGCACCCTATGCTAAGTTAGTATGTTTGATGACCTCAGCGTAGTGGTATAAAAAAAAAGCTATATTATGATGTTTTTTCAGCAATGCTTTATTGATGTATTGAGTTCTACAAGTCAACCTAAAAAGTATCTTATGTTGATATAAACTTACACTGAGATTTTCCTCTATGGCTAAACTTACCTCTGTATCTGAACTTACATGGTTATTTATAACACTAAACCAATAGTCGCTTTCATGCACCACATTTTGCATCTTCATTCGCGGTATGCATATTCTTATGCCAACTTTTGCAAAACTAACTGATAAGTCTGCATAGCGAGTGAACCTGATATGTTAGATGGAGACGGATGAGTTAACTTGAAGATGATAAGATACTTAGAAAATGAGAGCTGATCAGGTAGTTAAAATTTCATTGAAAGTGTCTGTAAGAAGTTTCTTTATTTTTTTTTTCCTCTGTATGACTTATATATTTGGTAATTCTTGGGGCCGTACATTGTACGCACCTGCCATAGGTGAAAGCCTTTGAGTCCATGGGTTAATAATGTTACTGTTGTTTTTGAATTTTTATCTTGGAACATATAAGGAATTAAGAAGAATTTTTTTTTTTTTTTTTTTTTTTTTTTGATAAAAGGTAGTTATATTGATGAGCAAAACTTGGTGGCATGCACCATATAAATACGATAAGGGGACATCCCCTCAATACCCCTCATTACAAGAAGAGTAGACTACCAGCTACGTACGTACGACGTACCTAAGTTTGTACACAGATTTTATCTAGCCAAGTTCTATCCCTAGCTTTTACAATAGACATTTTAGCTCTAGATCGATACACAATATCTCTAATCAATGTGCTAACCAGCTTGCTTGGTATTGGCACCACATTCTCGAATCTGCACTCATTCCTTGCCTTCCGGACTAGATACATCAAGCCTCCAATGCATGCCATACATATCATCCTTTTAAATTTTGACCCAAAATTCTTCTTGCTACACCATTCAATGCTGTTTTGGATATATTCTTGATAAGATTCTGTGCATTTATTTCCGCCCTTACCTCTCTATAGATGGGAGTCTTTGAGGTGGTTGTTGTTGTTGACTTTTTGGCCTACGGGAACTGGTGCTCAGATGTGAGATTGTGTCCTTTAACTGTTGGTTCCTTTTGATGCATCTGAACCAGTGGTGATGTCTCTCTTATAATTTTCGAGGCCAATACTTTCTGCCTAAACATTCCTTTAAATATTCATGTACCTCCAGGTATCCAGCAATCAATAAACCAGCTGCAGTACTTCATTGGATTCATCATGCTGAAATAGATGCAGAATACATCATCATTTTGGATGCTGATATGATCATGAGGGGCACAATTACACCATGGGAATTCAAAGCTGGCCGTGGTCATCCAGTTGCAGCTCCATATAGGTATGTGATAGGATCTCCCTGCACTTTCGGTATTACCGATTTTCGATGTTGGGGAGTTCAAAGTGTATAACCTCTTTGATATTTGTACTTTTTCTGTCTGGTTTTAGTTATCTGATTGGCTGTGACAATATACTCGCGAAACTTCATACCCGTAATCCTGAAGCTTGTGACAAGGTCGGAGGCGTAATAATCATGCACATAGATGATCTCCGGAAATTCGCTATGTATTGGTTGCTTAAAAGCCAGGAGGTGCGGGCTGATAAAGAACATTACGCCACCAATATTACTGGAGATGTCTACCAATCTGGATGGATCAGTGAGATGTATGGATACGCTTTTGCAGCAGCTGAGGTATGTTATATATTATGATATATGAATATCTTGATATTTGTGTCCTGTATTTTACACATCAGTACATAACCATTTGCCCATGGAGTGCATATGAAATGTTCAGTCACTTTAGATTGAGGTTATATTTTTTTCCTTGTTTGTTTGTGGCAAAACTTTAGAATTATTATGATGGGATTTCTTCCAGTGAATAACTATCTGCCTGCTCTACCGTCTTTAACTCTACAAGTTCTTTCTGTGGGTTCAATGGTTTCTTGATGCCAAAATGATAATGTCTCAGCATTGCTACCATTGAGGCTTTTACATTGATAGCCTCCTCCATTTTGTTAAGAGTTCTGTACATCTTAGACATTTCTTGACCGAGAACTGGTTAAAAGATGTTAGTAGTAGCCCCCTGCTTGATAGGATGACCGGGAAGCGTGTTAGATTCAGACGGGCGTTGCTGTAGCTTTTGCCAAAATGATTGGCCCTTTTCAGATCTTGACACCTGAAGCTTTGAAATAGCATCGGACCTGTAGGTTAGGTTTACATACGTTGTGACAATGCTCGACCAGGAATAGGTTAGATTATGACTGGTGGTGTAATGGTGTTGTGATAGCTTTTGCTGTAATTGATTGTTTCTTTTTTCCTGATTCTGAAACCGGGAGTTTATGTTCTTCATGCACGTATTATCTCAGTAATTGCTGTTAAAACCTTCTGCCATGTTGCTGTTACTGATGACTCGCATCTGTCCTTTTTTATATTTTTCAGTTTGAAACCTTGTCTCTCAGACATAAAAAGAACTGGGGATTTTCTTGCAAATTGTTAGAGATGCGCTAGGTTTTGCAGTGCTCGTTGTGCCCTTCTATTTGTTTTTGTGTTAGAAATCCAGTTTTCTTGGCAGACCAATTTTAATAGCTTCCAGTAGTATTAAAGTACTGTACAATATCTTCTTCTGCAGTTGAATCTACGGCATCGAATAGATGGTTCAATAATGGTGTATCCAGGATACGCTCCTGACCCTGGCGTGAATTACAGGGTTTTTCATTATGGTCTAGTATTTGGGGTTGGAAACTGGAGTTTTGACAAGGCTAAATGGAGGGACTTTGACATAGTCAATACTTGTTGGGCTAAGTTTCCTGACCCCCCTGACCCATCAACTCTAGTTAGGACGGATGAGGACTCTTATCACCGGGATTTGCTCAGCATAGAATGTATCAGAACACTGAATGAAGCTTTGTATCTGCATCATAAGAGGAGAGATTGCGCTGATGCAAGTTATGAATCCACCGTGAATCAGGTGGCCCTTAAGAAGGAAAACATACATAGAAAATTCCGTAACATGATCAAGGATGATGCCAGTATAGGCACCTCTGATGAAAAGGATGACTCTCAGGAGTCGGTTACTCCTCCTCCACCTGATCAGTCACTAAGCTCCTTCAGGATTTGGGTCGCTTTACTATGGGTGGCTTCTTTCCTTGCCTTTTTGCTATTGATGACAGCGGTATTTTGTGGTGGTAAAAAACGAAGGTCAAAGAGTAAGCACCACAAGGGCAAGAGAAGGTCATCACACTCAAAATTGTTCGATACAAATGGGAGAAATGCTGAAATGTCCGACAGACTGTGAATGTCATTCTTCAAGTAAAGTACTGTTATTTAGGAGGCTTCTTCAGGAGCAGGTACGTTCTGTTTGAATTTCAAGGTGTAGCTTTTCCCTGCCTGAAGTATTTGCTATACAAGGAAAATGCAACCAATTTTGGCACCAAGGGATTCGGTATGCAGTGAGGCTGTGACCAATACTGACCATCTGTAATCGTGGATCGTATTCTAGCTTCTGAGCCTTTAACAGCTACATAAGTGCAGGACCTTATTTATTGTGCAGGTATATAATGTTGTTAAGTTCACACAGAAGTTGTAATCTTTATACTGTAGAATAGTGGTAATAAGTTAACTACTGCTACGAGGCTATAGGTCATAGGTGTATGAAGAATTGAAGAGTAAAATTGTCGTTTCAGTAATTTAAAGCATATCATTTTTTTTTTTTTTGTGTGTGTGTACACTTATTCGGAATAAATGCGTCGGCTATAATGGGTTTGTAGCTGACCTATCCTTCTTTTCTACGGACGTGCCTCTGAACGTGCAAAACTCAATGTTTATTCTTCTCTCCGATTACATCAAAACCCAACTCGCCCAAAATTGAGGCTATAAAGGCTTGAACTTGTGACATCTTGCATTTCTATTTGTGGTGGTAAAAAATGGAGGTCAAAGACTAAGCACCACAAGAGCAAAAGAAGGTCACTACACTCGAAATTATTCGATACAAATGGGAGGAATTCTGAAATGTCCGACAAACTGTGATATAAATGGGAGGAATGCTGGCCATATAGAATAGTGGTAATAAGTTAGTTACTGCTACGAGGCTATAGGTGTATGAAGAATTGAAGAGCTAAATCGTTGTTTGAGTAATTTAAAGCATATCAATGTTTCTTTTGGTGTTTGTTTATTTGGGATTAAGGCGTCGGCTATAATGAGTTTGTAGCTTTTTCTTCTCTTCGAATGTGCCTGTGAATGTGCAAAACTCAATGTTTAGTCTTTACAACACTACTAGTTCACTTCAACTTTTCTCCAATACATTTAAACCCGACTCAGATCACGCACCTAAGACTGGTGTCTTAGTCTCTCATCAAAGGTGTTTGTATACAGTAGAATTTAAACTCGACATTTCTTTTTAACAGGTTGAGCTCACGTATACTTGACCCAAGCCCTCGTTCGTAACTCGAAAATTACAGAAAAAAGGAGCACTTGAGGAGGAGCAAGTACGTAAGGTAGTGAAAGGTTAGTTTCTTAATACATTTTTTTGCTTTTGCTTTAATCTAAGACAATGCCCACATGCGAGTGCAACTGTGCAAAGTGCAACGGTAATGTATGTACTAATCTTTTCACCAAAATTCAAATTAATCACAACTCGTTCCCAATGAAAAGCAATAAAAGTCGTGCTTCTCTATGTCTTAATGACTTTTCCTAGTAGCTATCATTAGGCCCTCTAGTTACTCATTTGTTTACTAATATGAAATTATAAAGTGGGATTAATTGTACAAACTATAAACTACAAAACACTAGACGACTTTCGTTCTTACTTCAATAAAAAAAAATATATTTGTAGGTAAATCCGTTGTCTAATGTCGTTGTAAATAGGAAATTATCCAATATACCCCTGAGTTTCCCGAATTTTTCGGGTATACCCCTCAGGTTACCGAGCTATCCAATATACCCCTGAGGTTTGCAAAATGCGATTTTTTTGTGTTTTTCACTAACGGACACTAACACCGTTAACAATATTTATGAAATTTGATTTTTTTTTTAAAAATTTGACCTATAATAACACAATTAAAAAAAAAACATTTTTCTCTCACCTCCCTCCCCAACCCCAAACCCCATCCACGGAGCCCCCGCCTCACCACCGCCACCTTGCACCGACCACCACCTGGGCCACCGCCACCACCACCACCATATGCGCGCCCCTACCCCGACCACACTCCGGCCACCCATTACCCCGACCACCCACCCCTCCATAGCCCACGGCCCTCAGGGGTATATTGGATAATTTCCCTTGTAAATATAACATATTTTTAACTCTAAAACTAGGTTACGGTTTTGAATACTCTAAATGATCGGAAATTAATTACATATCCTTGGAGAATCCTCACTTCCCTATGACCAGTTGGCCACCTTCTCCATAGTTACAAATCAAATACTCGTGTTAATTTGCATTTCCTAATTTTCTTCTAACAACATCGGGTTCTAGTTGCTTCATTTATGTGAACCCTGGTACATAGTAGGATTGGAATGAATGCTCCGGGCTCCGGCAATCTACTATCGTTGCTTACCACTTACACTCCTATCAACTTATAGAGTGTTGGAAGAGTAAGGTAGTGTGTCAATAGTAGTCTCAATCTGACTTTAGATACTTTACTATTAAGCATTAAACACGAGCTACTCTCGTTCATAAAGGAACTAACCTTTAATTTACGTCAACATGAATACTAGTATATTCAAACAAAATGTTAAATTTCCGAAAAACCGAACAAATAAAGTTTGTTGTAAAATACTACTCCCTCCATGCCAAAATATATGACGTTTTCAAGTTACGAGGCAAGTTTTGACTTTCAATTTCATGAAAAAATATCTTGTCAAAAATTATAAAAGTTATACCATTGGATTCGTTATGAAATATAGTTTCACATGATCATAATTTCATAATTTTTACCCTTATATTTTGAGAGATATCGAAGTTCAAAGAAGTGTCTCATAACTCGAAAACGTCATATATTTTGAAATGGAGGGAGTGAAATAATTTGAACCCTAAGTATAGTAGTGGGTCCGATTAACTAACCCGTAAGTTGGACAAAGAGTGAACCAACTTTTTCATCAGACTTAAACAATGACATCCTTCCCTCCCCCACAATATTTTCCCACTAACTACAAACGACGGTCCCACTTCATTTCTTCCTTTTTATTTCAAATTTCAAATTTAAAATTCCAAAAAACATTAATCAAAAAATTTGGAGCATTGTATTTGCATACTCCCATTCCCATAGAAAAGAGTAAAGCAAAGGAGAAGAGTAACAGTCGCTTCTTCATCACGCTTGAAAAGTGTCGTTTCATTCGTAAATTTTGCGCAGCAAAATTGGCTATGGCTGAACCTACCTGTGTCATGCACCCTTTCTCTTACACTTCCCCTACATTCCCTGATCCAGTAACCCCTCAGGTTAGCTCCTTACTTCGCTTCGTTTCGCTTTTTTTCTTTTACGACTTTAATGATAGAGCGTCATTAGGTGGTTAACTGGTTACTGGTTACTTTCCCGTAATATTATTAAGACGTAGTGTAATTAGTAGTAGACATTTTACGTGATGGTTGGGTTAAACACGGCTTTTAATATATTATGATGATCGACAGGAAAACAGCAACAGCATGATGTGTGGGATAGGAGAGTCTGTTTCATTTGGTAGATTTATGCAAGATAATTTAGAATGGGAAAGATGGTCTTCTTTCAACACTAGTAGTAACAAAAACAAGCATGTTGAAGAGGCTGCTAAGTATTCTAGACCGGGTTCTGTTGCTCAAAAGAAGGCTTATTTTGAAGCTCATTTTAAGAGGATTGCTGCTCTTAAAGCGGCCGCTTTACTTGATCAACAGTCAAATGCTCTTACTGAAAACCACCCATCTACTACCAAAGACAGCGATGAGGAGGTTGTTAATACGCTGCACGAGGTGCAGAACTTAGACGTAGATGTAGTCGAAAAAAATCAGGATGAAAGTGAGGATGAGGATGGAAGTGTATATTCAGCTGTTGCGGAGATTGAACTGAATGAGTGTGTTGGTGAAGATTTCGATTTGATAGAACCAGTGAAATCGTCTTACCAGAAGGATATGAACTCTGTTCCCACAAAGGATAATGAAGAAGCTTCTAGGGGAAGTAATGAGAATCATCAGCAGCCATGTGATGACATTCAGAGGGACAAGCCTCCTTTGCAGGTGACATTCGTTTTCTTGTTTTCGAGTAAAATGTTTGCTTTACGCATTGTTTTGTGAAGAGGTAGATCCAACTGAACCAGTTAAATTATTTTTACCAGAAGGAAATGAACATTGTTCCCCCAAAGGAAGAAGAAACTTCTAGTGGAAGTAATGAGAATCAGTCATGTGGCATCATTCAGAGGGACAAGCCTCCTTTGCAGGTGACATTCTTTTCTTGGTTTTGAGTCAAATGTTGGGCTTACACAATACACATTGTTGTGTTTTTATGTTTTTTCATTGGGGAGCACGTATGTCGAAAATAATTATCGACTGATAGGTAGGACGAAATGAGAATTTAAGGTTTGGAGCTGAGCTCGTATAGTAAAAAACTTGAAATGTGTAAATGTTAGAGAACCATCCCAACCAAAAGTCTAGATTGATGGTTGGGGCTCAATAATTGGTTTTATACCTTAACAGTAATTTACGTCAAAACCTTAAATGCTCACCACGTCTTAGCCGAGTTTGATGACTTTTATTATTGGATTCTTCCAAGTGTAACATTTTTGTACTATCGGATATTGTAGAAGAAAAGTAGTTTGATTGAGGAAGACTCGGTATCAATAGTGAAGAAGAATCCACCACTTTCATCTTACATGTCACCAACAATTGGAGGAAGAGGCAGATCACCTTTGTTTTCGGAATCTGGTACGACATATGCAGGGTCAGTTTATCCTGGAAAGGAAAACTATGCCACCCCGATCAAGAAGAAGACTAATGTCACTGATACAGACAAGAAGAAAACACCACTTCGCTTGTCGATTAATCGAGAAATTAACAGACTTATGTCACCAGTTATCAGGAAAATTGGACATTCTTCTAAAGTTTCCAAAGAATTCTCCACTCCCTTGAAGACTCCTTCCAAGGTCTTGGCTTTCACTGTTAGCATTGCTCGTTTTACACATCTTTTTCGTGTTTTCTATACGATTATTGACTCGGGTATGTTATGAACAAAATGCAGACTGTGAATGGTGCAGTGGAATCTCCTCGGAAGACTCCTTCAAGAGGGTAATGCTTCTCACATTTATCAGGACCAATTCATCAGGATTATGCAAACGATATTTGGCTAAAATTTATGCTTACCAGCTGAAACATAGCTGAATGTTTTCGAGTATTTAGAATAATGTTTCTAGCAAATTACACTTGTTATAGGGTTCGAAGTCTCCTTGACTCGTTTACTGGTGATAACAAAGCTTCAGGATCAAGATGGCACATATTTTCTTCGGAGTAAGTGTACTCGAACATCTTCACTTCCTGCTTTCCTTCTGCTGCACTATCTGTATTTTCTCTTTTGATTGACTGCGTAATTCTCACAATTTCATGGATACTGATGCTTACGAACTTCAGTTTTGGTGTCGAATCACTATTATAAGAACGCAAAATCTTGCATAAGCTGGTCTGACCATAACCTTATGCCTGTATAACTGTATAAGCCGATCTGATCATAACCTTATGCATGCATTGACATATTTTGATAATTTGGCTATTTCAGCGCGTCCATGTCCCCCAGTACTGGTAGACACAGGTTAAGCTCACCTATTATTCCGAATTCATTCTGCTTGAGTGGAGACAGAGCTGGAAGAAGAAAGCAGGCAATGTTCTCAATACTTTGTTACACTTAAGTCGAGTTAATTCAGTAAACACTATGCTTAATCTAACCGTTCTTACTATTATGCAGAAGCTTGAAGAGAAATTCAATGCCACAACTACAGAAAGGCCACCACAGCCATCAAAATTCAAGGTTACTCCTGCACAATATATATTTTTGACTTATTAGCCTGTTAATGCTCTTAACTACTGCATGATTAGACGTTGGTAAGACGGTCTTACAGTCTAGTAGTTGAGACGTCACCCAACTAGGATCGTCTTACCCAAAAATTACTGCAAAACTATCTCTAAAGAAAGGTGCTTTTACAGTTGAGCATTAGGAGTAACAAATCTTGAGTCCTGGTATATTCTATTGCTTCCACGCCGATATCATTTGAGTAGAGAAAAGAACATGGGATGGTAAAAATAATGATACAATAAGTTCGAAGAAAGTAAGTTTATGATGATTGACTCAACAAATGGGTGGGTTATCACTACCTAAGTAACCAAACAAATCATTATGTCCATCTTGCCAGATTCAACTGTAAAGTAAACTTTTTTTTTTTTTTTTGCTACAGATCTGCTTACCAGACCATCTTACTTGATGTTACAGGAAAAAGCAGAAGCGGAACTTAACAAACTGCGCCAAAGCTTTTGCTTCAAAGCTACTATGTCATCACCTGATCATTACAAAGAAACTGAAACACTGAGAAGTCCTGAACAAAAGGTTATCTTAAACTTTCTCTTCATATATGCTATGATTGCTGCTGAATAATTATTGCCTGCACAACTGCACATACACTAGGGAAAAAATGAAAATAACATTAGAAATTTATAAGAAGTCGGTACAAACTACGCAGTTTATAGGACTGCCTGTCCAACACCCTCACATCACTCATCTCGGACCTAGAGTAGCACTCTAAATGAATATGTTACGAGATAGGAGAAGAAACAGGTGCTTGATCCGTTCTCAGTCCCACAAAGGCCAATGCTTATAAGTCATCACGCTCTAAGTCTAGGTGTTCAACAGTAGCTAATATACCATAAGTTTCGAAAGATTGCCAGCCAACTGCTTACAGCATGTCAAGACACTGCCATAAGTTTAGAGAGATTCCTGTTCCATCTGGTTTGCCCACCTTTCTCACAGAGAACTCAGCATTTTCGCTACTTTCTCTACCTGTAGGACACTCGTATTTTAATCATGCTTTCTGTCTTTCTCAGCTTTTTATCCTCCATATAGTTTTGAATGACCACCTTGCTTAACTGGTTAAATACACCTGTTGTTCTATTGTCTAAGCTGTAGAACATCGTTTTAAAACTCTAATTGCATGATATATTTCGGAATTTCAGCTGTTACGACTGCACTGATTCAATACATACAGCAGTTCTGTTTTCGATTTGTTGCCTAAACTATTTAACAGCAAAAGTATACGTTCATAACTTCATATCATCTTTACACAGGATGACTCCACAAAAGGCAAGTCCCCCAAGGTCAGGAAACAGCCTACTAGGAGCACATTACAAAGTAAAGTCTCGTTACCACCACGAAGGCCAGCTACCAACAAACAAAGTACCTCCAAGAATGTACAACAGAACAAGTACTCATCAGCATTGCTGCGGACCAGAAAAACAACTGGCTAACGATTTATAGTGATTTTTCGATATTTTCATATTGATGATGATGATGGGATGCAACAAACAAGCTCCCTTGGCAACTATTACATTGATTCCTTGTAAAATCGACGTGGTTTAGCTGACTCCCACAACCGCGGAAAAGTCTGTACCTAAAGCAATTGAAGTACTTCTTCAATGGCACATTATTTCGATTGATATTCCGGGGTGCATCATCTGGCTTTTACAGTGTAATACAAGGCTACCTGTATGTTACTGTAACGAGTATCTACAAATGTCTAAATGCTAATTGCACATGTATATTGTAGATCAAATTCTAATTTGTAGGATTAAATCATCCTTTTGTTCATTTTTTGTAACTATGTACTGAAATACTCGTATATGTTATCCAACTCGGTTATATATTGAAAGGATTGTCATTGTTGTGAATCATATTGATGTTTAGTGAACATTCGACCTTCTTGGCCACCTTACCTCGCCATAAAGGGGAGCCACCGTGGCATTGATATTGTTGTTTTTTTTTGCGGTCAGGCCTAAATAACGTGTGCTACACACAACACAGATGTGTGCCAGTCGGGTCTTATGGCATGTCTACTCAACACCAGCTACTATCATATGCTAAATGTAGATTCTGAATACTATTGGGATCAGACAATGTGATCCAAAGTTATTTGAACAATTAGTTGTGATTATTATGAGGCAAAAGGCAAAAGCGTAATGTGAGTTCCTACTAGTGCATATGGAAGGTCATCATAGTTGTTTGATAAAAAGATGAACGTAATCATTTAAACAACCATGTATGTTGGATTATTGCATTTACACAGAAAATGAAGCAGGGGAGGATCTAGGATGTGTAATACTCCGTATATCCTAGTCCAGGTTTTTAAGTTTTCATGCTTAAATGTAAATGTCCCGTTAAACGTATAGACACAAGCAGTATTGTTTGACATTTGACAAGAAGAGAAAGTAAGTGACTTGTTTATAGGTGTACATCTTTTCCAATGTGCTAAATACACAAGGAACAGATGGCACAAGGAAATAGATGGCATAGAGTGGTAAGTGGTTATTTCTTTAGTAACTCAAAAGAAACAATTCATTTTTGATTACTAAACACAATATTGTGTGTAAATTATGTTATGTATTGGAAAATTGTTTCACGCTTGTAATTATCTCATGATTAGATTTTGTTTGATTAGACGTATAATTAAAACATGCCAAATGATTATCGCTTGTTAATTAAATTACACACCCCATTATAATACATCTTTTATAATAGTTTAATATACCTTTTATAAAGATTTTAGCCGACACATTACCAACTACTCCACCATGAGTTACAGACTCACAAGTTACGGTTAAATTGTTGCGCCCCTTCTCTTGATTGTCTACTATATTTTCGTACCCTCATAAATTCCTCTACTTTCTTCCAATAAATGCTGAAATACGAAGTCTTAATTCTAATTTTTTGTTTTCTCTAAAACAAAATTAGTTATCCCTCGATTTCATACATTTTTTTGACGCTCGTCAAACATAATTTCGAATAATTCACAAAAAAAAAGTCTTAAAAAACTAATGAAATGAAAGGACTACTTTATACTACTCCCTCCATGCCAAAATATATGACGTTTTCAAGTTACGAGACAAGTTTTGACTTTCAATTTCATGAAAAAATATCTTGTCAAAAATTATAAAAAGTATACCATTGGATTCGTTATGAAATATACTTTCACATGATCATAATTTCATAATTTTTACCCTTATATTTTGAGAGATATCGAAGGTCAAAGAAGTGTCTCGTAACTCGAAAACGTCATATATTTTGAAATGGAGGGAGTACTAATTAGTAAAGTAGTAAACCAATACTCAAGAAACACCACCAATTCCCTTCTCTCTCCACTCACAACGCCACCATCTCCTCCGATCGCTACCCAGATCTCCGGCGAACTCCGCATTTTTCTCACCGGAGCAGTAGTAAAAAGACTACTATACCCCTCTCTCGTGTAAGCTGCTCTATTTCTGTCTCTTCCATTTTTCTTTTTTTTTTTTGCTGATAAATTATTTGCTAATATTGTTAAATTGAGCTGTTGTGATTGCAATTTCTGTGTATTTCTACTGTTTAATTTTGTGTAATTTTTAGTTAGTTTAGTGTTAATTTGATCAATTATTAGACTAATTGAAGTTCTGTAGCTCAGACTTTGTAGATTTTACTGCAGTAGAGGTAAATTCGATGGTAAACTTGAGTATCTACGAAATATCGTTAATCGTGAAGTTTTCGTTGCGATTACGGGATGATGTCGAAATCGTGTTTGGATAAGAGTGCTGAAGTGCATAAGAGAGAGACTAGTGGAAGTTGGAGAAAATGATTGTTGGTTTTAGGGTGTGAATGTGTGATGCTTTCGGGTTTTCTAGCCGTAGATGGACTTGTTAAGCTGTTACTTTTATGATGATTTAGCGGGTTTAAGGATTAGATTTCGCGCTTATTAGGTTAAGATGCGTCATAGCTTAGTCCGAGCATTTTAGTGGAATGGGGGTGGGAGGGGGTGGGAGGGTGGTGGAGGTGATCAAAGAGAGAATTCCGCCATTTAGTGAATCGCTGAGAAGGGAAGAAGACGGAGAAGGGAAGAGAGAATTCAGGGAGGCTAGATTAGGAATGGGTAAGAAAGAGATTTCCTTGGACTTCTTTCGGATTGTGAGGATTTGGTTTACGAAGGAGGGAGGGAAAGAACTTACCCTTCATCCTCGCTCTTCTCTTTCCAGTAGTCAATGGTTGAGTTTTCTCATCGGAAATTAATTTTTGGTAGTGTATTACAAACAACATGTGGTGAGGATCAAGGTTGGCCTAGTGGTTAGGAACTCAACGTGCCTGGGGGTTGTCCCGGGTTCAAATCATCATACCCCCACCCGCGCAGCATTAGCTGCTCCTTTGTACCAAAAAAAAAAAAACAAACAACATGTGGTTAGAGGTCTTGTTGGACAAGAGATTAGTTAAAATGGAGTCTTTCTAAATGTATGCTATAAAAGGTAGTGTTGGACAAAAGAAATTGATTAAAATGGAGTGTTCGCAAAATGTATGCTATAAAAGGTAGTATTGGACAAACTATACTATTCTCTAATGTGGTGTTATATGCATAGGTCTTGGTGAAATATTTCTTGGTTAGAGATTGTCTGTGGTGGAGCTGAAAGGAACCCACATTTGTGTTTCTTAATAACTCAGGTACTTACAGCATCTGTGCGAACACTGTCTGCCCTAGTATAACCAAATGATGATATGTAATTCACATCTGCTCCTAAACCGTGTCCTGGCCTCTGTTTACACTTCAGAGTAAAAGCAATTAAGAAGCAAACGGTTAGAGTTATCTTAGCCAATGTGATAGGATATGTGATCTGTGTCAACAACCATTCCCTATTTGGATACCTATCCTCTCCGAACAACTAAATTTTCCACAAACGTTTGGTAAAATCATCATTAACCTTTTTTTGGCCAGAACTTTCTCATTTATTCACTATTTGACAGCCCATTCTCTAACTGATCCAACATCTTATGACCATAAGGAGTGTTTTGTAGGCTTGAGAGATTGTGAGATTCTTTCTTTTTTCTTTTTTTTTTTTTTTTTTTTTTTTTTGTGCCGGGGGGGGGGGGGAGGCAGCATTAAGCAGCATGAGTTGAGCCTCCTTAAAACTGAGGTATTTCCTCTTTACTTGATATGCGGACCACATTTTAACCACACTATGTCTTTTCTAAGAGTTCTAAGTCCACATAAGTGAGGGATCGTGAGCTCCTTGATTCCACGAGTTTGGTGAAGCAAGTTCAAGCCACCAGCTCCCTTTAGCGTATACACTACGTATTTCATGTCTTTCATGTCATTGCTGCTCGAACATTCTGTGGACTAGTAGCATGAAGTCATTTAACTTAAAATAACATCGCAAGTAAACACAAAGATTGCATGCATGTAGAAGTCATATGTCCCTTTGTTGCATTTAGTTGGTTGATTCACTTTTGGCCAACTATTATGGCAGAGAGAGACTATAGCGTAGGGGGTTATTTGAACATGTGGGTTATCATGGGGTGGGGCGGGGCAAACATATCCATGTTTGGAAAATGGAAAAGGCAAGTACGGCAATTTTCTAATCGTACAAGGTCAAAGTTTCGGAAAATTATTAACCTATACAGCAAAATTGGACGGCCCAAAAAGGAAAACAAGAGCAACTAAACAGGGAGGAGGGAGTAAAATTTGTACTTTTGACACAATCAAGTAAACTATAATATGAGAGATATGTTGAGGAGTGTAGGTTCTAGGGGGAAAAGGTCAAACTAGACTAGTAATGTGGCTTAACTTGGTTGTGTAAACTAAATTAGGAGAAGTGATGACTTTAATAAGAGACCACAAAATCAGGTTTTTGTCTGTTCATTTGGTGAAGCTCAAGGTTATAGTACAATTCAGATTCCTGCTTTAAAGAAGTAAGAACATATAGGTCCGTAACGCTAAGAGATTGTTCGTCTATCGGTGCAGTGGTTGATGAATTTCTGAGAATCAAGGATGAGTGTGTCTCTCACTGTGATGACCTTTAACCTCCACGATGACCAGCCAGCAGACAGTCCAAATTCATGGGATAAGAGGAAAGATTTGTGCATCAGTGTTATAACCAGTTATTCACCGACCATTCTATGCACTCAGCAAGGTCTTTTCTTCTTCACCATATCTTTCTTGAATTATTTGTCTGTGCTCCTACCAAGCCTTAAAACTAATGCAGAAAATCTTTTTATCTCCTCAGGTTTGACATTACAGTTGGATTATCTTCAGCAAGGATTGCCTGGTATGAATTTTGCGGCTTTTCTGCTTTGTATTTTGTTTTAGTTGTATTAATGCTTACTTCAGGACAAATTCACTAGATATATCCAGTCATTCCTGAGATCTGAATTGAAGTAATTGTTTCTTAATTTGAATAGACAAAGACCTTTGTGGGCAGTTAAATGTATATTTTGTGTCCTTGCTGCTCATTGTAAGCAAATATCTTTTGAGTGAGATGATGCCATGGTCTTTGTTCGTGATTTCATATTGAAATAGGTGATGTCCAGTGTGTTATGTCTATCTTGTCCAATGTGTTATGTACTTATGTCCATCATATGCTTTTTTAACCTTGATTAATAATAGGCTTACTGGTGACAGATCCTCCTAGTTTCTATGTATAACTTGAAGCTTATTGCACCTCCTGATTGCACTCTCTCAAATAATTTATTAGTAATATCAATTAATCCACCATTTGTTTAATAGGTTAATGGACTTTACATTGTCACTATGCCTCAATCTCATGGCTTATAGAGGTACCAAAATTTGATTTTCAATTTTGTACAGTAGTGGTCACTGGTCCGTCCATTTTATCAATCTAATGACTTCCAATATATTTATGGTATTTTATCCTAAAGTTGAATGCTTTTTGTATAAATTTGAATCATTCTAGGTTATGGGCATTTTGGGATCTCTAGAAAAGGAGTTGAAGACACTTCAGATGAGCATTGCACTATCTTTTTTGACAAGGAGAAGGTATGCCATATTGTTGGTTATTTTCAAAGAACAGTCATTTCATAATTCCTTTTTACGTAGTTAAGGGTACCAGTTCATTTCCGGAAACTGACACCCTTGACCTCCCTTGCTTTTGGGGTAGTTTTGAGTGTTACTCTTTTAAGACTTTATTTTTGCCTCTTGAGCAGATCTTCCATTTTTGGTTTGCTTGTTTACTTTTTTTTATTACTCTTTGAAGGTTGAGCTGGTAGAAGGTGGGACGTTTTGGTTGTCAGAGTCTCCTTCTGTACCTGGAAGCATATCATGGGGAGCAGTGACTCCCTGCATTGCTACATGGGCAATATCCTTTTCACTTCCTAATCTACTCGAGAAAGTCACTGATTTGTTGTGCTGATTATAGTAGTGTGTTTCTTTGACATGATATCCACACATTTCAGCTCAGAGGGGTGGAACCTCCTGGTTTTTCATTTCAGATTGTAAATACTAACATGGATGAGTCTTGTCCTCGTGCACGACGAAGAGGTGCTTTACTCACATGGCAACATATTGCGTCATTACCTCCTAGCTTGCCAGTTGTTTACTGTGGAGGATTTAACACACAGAAGGAATCAACTACAGGACGCTTCCTTCTTGGGAGATCAAGGTAGATCTTTACATCGTTATTTAAGTTCTAGCACAGAATTCATCTGATTCCTACTATCCTTTCATCTGTATCTGAGCAAGCCCTTACCAGCGACTCCCTTTTTCTTGTTCTTTGGTGTGTCGTTCATATCTTTGCGTTGCCTGTCTCTTTTGTAATGCTAGCGAACTATGCTTACACTTCAAAAAGTCTTAATACAAGTCCTAAGGGTTGATATTTGAATATTTGAGGTCTCTGCATGAGTTAGAGTAACTAGTGAAGTTAAATTTTTGCCAGCAGGACTTATTAGCAACCTTTAATAAGACCTTTGGGAATTCAACTTAGCATAAAAATACTTCTGTCGGAGTTGTAAGCATCAAAGTGAAACATGCCAAATAGGAATCAAGACTCAAGAGTAGTCAGAAATTAGGAATGTGATCTTCATTCTATTCTTAGAGCTTTGGAATGCTCACAGATGCCCCACTTGTATCAGTATTTGTTGCTTGTCCAAACGCAAGTCTCCTTTTGTCAGCCATAACTGAACTATTTTCTTAAACTACTTTCCGTAAAGGCTACACTCATCCAGATTACTTCATGTCAAGTCCCTCCAAACCAAGTGTGTGTCTCAATTTTTCATTTCATCGTAACTCCTAATTAGTGCCCGCTGGAGTACTGGTGCTCGAAATCAGATCTGGCATAGTATATCTTGATTGCTTGACTTGCTGCAGTCATAATGTTTTATTTGGAGCCTGTCTTGGCTACCTGAGACTGTTGCCTTTCCTTTTTTCTGAAAACTTGGAGATAGGAATTGACATGAGTAGAATATATAACACTTGACGTCGTATGCTCTGCTCAATCATCGTTTGTTTTGCAGAGAGCATGGTGTCATGGGAGACCTAAGAGATACATGGCCCAACGCACGTGTGAGGAAAAATGTTTCCTTAATTCGCACATATCATGGATTCAAAGGTAATTTCCGTACTCTTTTCCCCTATTTTCTCAATGAAGATTGGATTTGGACATGTTAGTCCTGACGTGCTACTTATATGATATCTAGGTGACAAACAGGGAGCTGTAGAATTCCTGAAGCTGATATTTAGGGCTCTATGTCTCTGTTGGGATCGTCAAACTCAGGATCTTCATGTAGATTGGATATTGTTTAGGGGGAGATCCTTCGTGCCTGTTTTATGTGAATTAGTAAATGATAATATTGATGGGTGTTACCCATCTTCTCACTATCCTATGTTTGCTGAGTATATGCTTCCTCGCTCTGTCCGATTGAGTGAAACTCCAGCTCTGGACGAGAACTGAATCATGGTGTCGTTTCTCATATGTTGCCTTTGCTACTATGAATATGGCTGCAATTCAATACTTGGATTTGGTGTACAACACGATCAAGACATAACATTTTACTGCTCGTTTGTTGAGAAGAGTATCATGTTTGATGTGTATTATAATTTGATTGATTTCAACCATTCTTGAATATAACATTCTTTTTCATCAATATTAAAGAAGCGTACGAATCACAATGCTTTTTGTGAAAATTGGCCTTAGGTTGGAATTCACTACAAATCTATCTCCGATCCTTTTTATTCTTCCCATCTTCTATTTTGAACGTCACTCACTGCGGAGTCTATGACGACAATTAGTAAGGGAAAGAAGACGAGAGGGACGAAGGAGCGAATTCCAGTTGTAGAGGGAAGAGCAGTGAATAAGGAGAGGTAAGAAAGAGCCATGGCAATACGGAAAGCTAGGAATTACTATGCATCCAATCGTGCTAATAATTACTTCTCCTTTTAATAGGTTTACCCAAAAAAAAACACACACGAGATATACTATCCACTATAGAGTGTCACAAAGAAAAAATAAGAGAAATAAGTAGAGTGAAACCCTACAATTATTGCAGGCAATTATTGCAGGCAATTATCGATCCGCCTCAGCGCTATCCACCCGCACCATAGTTTGGGGCCCAAGGCAAATTGTCTTCAACATCAATACAACGGAGTCGGCCACTCCGAAAGAGCTCTGAGCGGGACCAAGCGGAAAGCCTTGTGCCAAGCTCTATACACAGGCCCTTGGAAGAAGAAGAAAGTAGTTTACTGTGTTTTTAGTTCGTTTAATGTCTTTTGTTTGGAAGGCTTAGAGTTCCATCCCGGCACTGCTAGCTTGTGCCGAACTCTCCCTTCCCTTGTGTAATTTACTGCTTTCTGTTTTCATTTCATCTTTAAACGTTGTCAAAAAAAAAAAAAA
The DNA here is from genome assembly GCA_963457585.1 of Spergularia bocconei. Taxonomy (NCBI): domain Eukaryota; kingdom Viridiplantae; phylum Streptophyta; class Magnoliopsida; order Caryophyllales; family Caryophyllaceae; genus Spergularia; species Spergularia bocconei. The sequence goes on along the minus strand of OY734951.1, from coordinate 4,681,426 downwards.
AGAAACCCTACAATTTCTTTTCTTCTTATGCGTACACTAACAAATTGCCAAAAACATCCATTGAAAAATGAGAGATTGATTGTACCATTTGATTTGATTCTAGATTATTACAAATGAGGCTATATGCTAGAGTATCCCGTAGACTCTTACTACCTCAAAATATCAATTATTACACCAAATGATAAATTGTCTTTAGCAACAATTCTAAAATTCTTGTCAAGCACCGCAAAATATCATAACAAATTATTTATAAATAAAAGAAGTAAGAAATTCTAAGGTACCATAATAGTTACTTTTCCTATACAAAATATATTGATTGATTTATAACTCAAAAAACCTCTAAACACGAGATATGCTACCCATTACACTGTGCAATGGACAAGCACATACACATAAGAAGAAGAAGCCAAGAGAAATAGGTCAGTAGATGAAACACCTCACAATTTCTTTTCTTCTTACACGTACACCGTATTAAGACTAACGAATCGCCGAAAACACCAATCGAGAACTAAGAAATTGTACATTATACGCTTTGATATTTGATTCCTAGACTATGACAAGTGAGGCTTATAGTGTCTCTTACCACTTGAAAATATCATCCCTTATCACTCCCAAAATACTTGGCATTCTAATCCAATAACCCCAAAATAAAAAAAAATAAAAAAACAGCGTCTCATATTCCAATAAAAAAATGGCAACATTAATCTCCGTCGCACCACCACCACCACCACCGTCGCACACACCACTCTCTCTCCACCACCCATCCCGCCTCTCTCTCCTCCCTCCCACCACCACCTTCTCCCGCCGCCACCGCGCTCACCCACCGTCACTCCGCTGCGAAGTGGCGGTCCGATCGGACTCCTCCGCCGCGTCAATCTCAGAATCCGACGAAATAGACGAGGATATCAAGAACAACCTGGCAAAAGTGGGGTCCAAGGTCAGAGTCAAGTCCCCGATGATCGTCTACCACGTGCCGCGCGTGCCGGAGGTGGAACTTACGCCGGAAATGGAAGGCGTCGTTAAACAATACGTCGGATTTTGGAAAGGGAAGCGCATTACGGCGAATTATCCGTTTAAAGTTGAGTATTCGATCGAAGTCGAAAACCGCGGGAAGGTGAAGTTCGTTACTCATCTTCGTGAAGAAGAAATCGAATTTATAGAATGATTTTTAATTTAATTATTACAGGTTCGCGCCTTCTTGTTTTGTTTCGTATTGCTGACGACTCTTTTTGTTGTTGTTGTTGTTGTTGTGTGTCTATGAAGCTACTTAATGATGATGATAAATTCACATGTATTGATAATGATGTATATGTGTATATACTGCTGTTTTTTTTCTTGTTTGATTGGATTATTGTTGTTGATGATGAGTAAATAAATTATTCAGCTTGTCGCACAAGTTTGTCGAATCAGTTACGTTTCCGCTCCCTTTTTGTGAGAGATGAATAGATGAAGTTGGTTTGATTTTTTCGGAGATGAATAGATTATGTTGGTTTGATTACGGAGTTCCGGGAGATGAATAGATGATGTCGGTTTTACCGTCTATTGTACGGTTTGGATGTAGGTACTGTGATGGGGAAAGAGTAATTGGGAATTAGACGGGAGGGTGTTCGCGTTACTTGTGTTTTTGAGGCTGTGTTCATGGTTGTAGACTTGTAGCTAGTGAGTATTGGTTGAGCCTGCTTGTCAATGTGTGGACGGTTTATAATTGGGCGTAGTGGTTTAAATGTAGGTATGAAGTACAAGTTTTAGGGTCTTCCGAACTTGTAGTGTATTTACGCTTCACGTAGACTAGAAGAAAACAGCTAGTGTGTTGTAGGAGCTTGGTGGAGCAATTATGGTCGTGTTTTGTAGTAGAGTCAATGTGTGGCGTTATTGTTTATGGATCAACAAGCCTTCCTGCCTCCTTTGGGGGCCATTTCGAGTGTAGAACCATAGGGATGGTATGGGGAAAGGCATGTTCTTGCAAGGATTTGAGGGATGGGCATGATTTGAGGTGCTGCGTATTGCTTGGATTAGAGTCGTGTTTTTTAATGGATTCATATACTAGGCCTGGGAAGTTTGTTGGATAAGGAGATTTGAAGGTAAAGAATGGGGGAAGAATTAGAGGGATTGATAGTCCTTCCTTCCTTGATTGACCAAATCCCTCCATAGTTAGAAAGATTTTCAAAGGAAGACGTAAGCCTCCTTTGTGCCACTCCTCCCCCCTTCTCTTATCCTCTCTCCACTACTCCCCTCCAACATTTGTGTCCAAACAAGCTGTACGGGCTACTGTGCTGTCTTATATTTGATAGAATATGAACATATTAATATGTTCATATTCTGTCAATATTAGATCTCGCATTTTTTCAGAACGGTAGTGCGACACCGCGATGGTGATTCAAAATTTCATATGGCCAGCTTGTTTGGGTCTGAATCTTGGTGGATTGAATTGGCAGTGAAAGTTGGAAAAGACCAGTGAACATTTTGTTCTTTTTTTCCCTTTCTAACAAAAAGTGAAGATTATGAGTTACTGTGCTTATTTACATGTGTGCTTCAGTTTTTAAGGTTGATGTTGTCTCTAATGCTAGTGTGTGTTCATGCCTTTCATGAGTATGTGTTGTCGAGACCTGCTTGTCAATGGTAGTTTGCAATTCATAGTGATAGGAAGTAATAGAGCTTCTGAAGCTAAGGCTGTAATAGCACCAACCCAACTAAAAGTAAGATTTGTTGCTTTTGTTAGGTTTCAGGATAGATGTTCATGTTTGCATTTATATGACCCACTGATTAAAAATCCTTCTTCCCTCCCTTGTGGCTTGAACAGTGAGTGTAGTATTGTTCTGTGGAGCTGATTATTGTTGGAGCTGACTCTGTTTCTCTTGTTTGGATATCATGTTTGGTGTACATGCTAACTCATGGTCTGAAAGTATGTCCAATTGTTTTCAAAGGCATAAACTGGTTTCTGTTTCTATGTTGGCTAACAAACAGTGAATCATAGCCTTTTGATCATTCGTTCTTCACTAGTCTAGGTCATCAAGGACTAAACCTAGATAAAAGCTGGCCTTCTGAATTCATTTTTTTCACTTTTCTTTTTTTGAGATAAGATTTTAATTATAAAGTGTTTATATTTCTAATCGGTCCCTCTCCTTCTCCCTCTCATTTACTTGTTAATTTAGTATGGTGTCCCTTTATTAATCTCTATTGAGAATGCTCTCCTTTATGAACTACTTGAATTTGTCAGTGTCAGTCAGGGAGTGTCATATTCGGGTGCTTGGCTCTATACCTGACATGAAAGTGATGTGTGAAGCGTTTCTATTGCTAGTCCTTTTGGTGTTGAAGAGGTTATCAGTCAACTTGTAGTACTAAAAAAATTAAGCTCCTTCAGTGATAGCCTTTAGCATTGTCTGCTCATAGCTTGCTTCAATGCGAACCCACTCAAACAGAAAGCCCTTGCAAAACTCTACTCTCCCCTCCGCTAGTTATTAGCATGAGTATGCTGCAGTCGGATTCAGAAGTTGGCAGTATCTTTTGAGGTTTACTTATTTTCACCTGGGAGCTAATGAGCTGAGGTTTCCCAAGCCAAAACCTCATATAGTATGAATGGCACTCTTGAGAAACATCTTTTTTGGTGTAAGCGTCAATCTGCTGGTAGATTTAGTAGTGTCTGGGTAAAGATTATAGCGTGAATGACGTAGAACATCAGCATTTTGGGTATTGGAGAATTTACTTATTGGTAATACATGATGAGTGACCCCGGCTTGACCGGTACCTCTTTGGCAACGGACTTGTGAATCAGGAAGCTGGTGATGATGCAAACCAGCATTTGTAGCTTTAATGTCCCAAGTTAGGTTTTTTCTCTCTCTCTTTTTTTTTTTTTTCTTTTTTTTTTTGCAACTGTTCTTGCAAGGCTACAGTTTTAAGATGGGAGATGGCACAATGATTTCGATAGTAGTCCAAATTGCTGTTTTCTACTTAACTTTTTCCAGCTTCCTGGAGTGGAGCTGTGGAGAGCTACTGGTTACAGGTCTATTGGGAGTTTGGGACATGTCAGTGCAAACTTAACCAAATGAAGATGAAAGGGTTGGTACTAGGGTTAGAAGTATGGGTGGTGGATTGATGTGTATGCAAAGATTACTTTGTGAAGTAGAGATGGCGCACTTGCGAAGTGCTAGTCTGTGAAGTAGCAGTGGGTTTGTGATACTATAGGAACAGGTTTTATTCCATCCTAGACTGTCTCCTGCTATATATAAGTGGTGGACTTATGATGTGCCTGTAGAATATTGATGTTTTATATTTTGCCATGATGGTGAGCCTCTTTGCTTTTATTTTTTCACTGGAAACGCTGTGAAAGCCGTCATTGGGAGTCTCACTCTTCACAGGTTTTATATCCAGACCGTGGTAATGGTAAAAGCTGCCTTCCCTTGTAACTCCAGCGATTCCCTTCGCTTGTGATATGGAGGTTAATTGGTATTTGGCTGGAGAAGCTGACATTGCTCTTCATTGTAGATACCTACTCCGTATATGATTATTATTACAACTGCTCTTTCGAGAGCTTTTGTCACTCATCCTCAGCCTATACTGTTATATTATATACCCCTCTATAGCCTGCGCATTTGTCTCTACAGAAAGCTCTGTTTTGGCTTTCGTTAGCTGCACACCTAAAATGTCGGTAATTTGATGTCTATTCTACGTCTGTGGTGGTTGAGATTGAAGTGGCCTGAAAATATGTTGCGTGTGTCTGTTCTTGGCGCACTGTACATGTCTCAGGCTTATCATGCTTGGTTAGTCTTTCTTATTTACTCTGAAATTAATCTCAGTTGTTGTGAAACTTTCAATTGAATTGTTCTTTCATTGGCGTGTCTACCTGTTGAACTCGTCTCTTCGATGATGATTTTGCTCTGTGCCCTTTTCAACTGTCATCTACTTTGATTTCTGGACAAAAGCTTTCTCGCCCTTCGTGGCAAGTAAACGAGGATTCTAATTTTCACGCTTTCGCGCGGTGGGATCAAAAGTTCATTTGCGCCTCTCACAAAGGATAGTGTAAAAAATCGGCCCCTTTCTTAGAATTAGAGACGTTGTTTGGTATGATATTAAGGATAGTAACGGAATGGAATGGGATTAGGGGTGGAGTGGTAACAAGTTCCGTTACTTTAAAAAACTTGTTTGGTTCAACCTAAAAAATGTATTGGAATCACTCTAATGAATAAAAATGTAAAAAAAACAAAAAGAAACTACCCCAACCCCTTCCCCTTTCTCTCTCCTGACCTCCCTTTATCCCACCCTTCCACCACCCCTAAACCACCGCACCCAGCACCCACTTCCACCGGCTGCCTCATCCTGCGCCGGCGACTCTCCGGCACAGCCCACAGTAGGTGGCCGACGGTGGAATAATTGGTGGTTGGCGATGATGTGAAGGAAGTTGGAGAAGAAAAGAGTGAGGAGAAAGGAGAGAGAAACTAGGAAAATGAGAAAGAAGGCCGCCGCGGTGGTCGCCGGAGGTAGATCGGCCGGAAGGCGGGGTTCCCGGCGAGTTGGGTGGCCGGCCGTCCATCACCATCGGGGTGGGGGTGAGGTGGGGAGGTGAGAGAAAATGAAAAAGGGGGAATGGAATGGGATACCTCTAGTTTGAGGAGGGATTCATTTGGGGGGAGTGGGTTAAGGGGGAGTAATGGAATGGGAAAAAATAATTCTAAACCAAACAATAAGAAACGTAATCGGAGTGGGACTCCGTTACTTGAACTCAAATTTTGCCTTACCAAACATGCACTTAAATGTTAAGCAGCACGCAATCGTATGTGTGCACTCAAGCATATGCATAAGTTTTGGCTCCTGATCTTCAGGAAAGTCTGTATATACCCAGACGCCATCTACTGAGATTATAAGCAGTTTAGCACTTACACTCAACTACTGTTACTCTATGACTACGCTATGTTACCGCGTTTTCGGCATAGGCGAGGATCCAATACTTGCATCGCAATTCAATGAATGTCACTTGATCGATATTCATTGTATTGTGACTTCACGACATCACAATTAGATGAATCTTTTTTTATCGATTATCCTTGCATCTTCGCTTCACACGTTGACAATCCTAAAAAACGGAAAAGTAATTCGCACCAGTGCTAGCCGTTCAACGTAGTTCATCAACCTATTGAAATAAATCCCAATTACTACTAGTAATCTTGTTAGGAATGACAATTGACCTAGCTAACGCAATCTTCAACAATACGTCTCAATCTCAGCATATTCTGCCACATCACATTATCCTTTAGAATACAGCCCAACTAAACCGCAACCAAATCAAACAAAAATATTCAAATCAAACAACTGAATTATTCACACAAACACAAACGAAGATTTCCATACAACCGAATTCATCTTAAATTCAATTTGAAACACATTCCACCAACAATTAAGCCTTGTCCTCCCCAACCGAAAAGTTCGAAAGTAAAATAAAATAAAATCGAACCAATCGTAAATTTTTAAGTTGAAGAGAACACGACCTAAAACCCAAACGAAACTAAAAACAACAACAATAACCGCCTCCACCGATCGCGGACGGCGTAATTAACCTAATTAATTCACAATTTCAGAATCACAATCACAATCACTCACAAATCTTCTCCAACAAGTGTCCATCCTTCATTACTATCATCCTCATCCTCATCAGTAGTAGTAGTGGTGGTACTCTCTTCTTGTTGCGTATTCAACACGCCACCAATATCAAAGAAACCTTGATAACCGTCATCATCATCCGCCGTAACTCCGCCGTGAACAATCACCTCATTCTCCTCCTCCTCAACCACCGCGTCAACAACACTCGTAATACTCGCATCATTAGGCAAATCATCGTAACCGTAACCATAATCGTAATCGTAATTATCGTAACCGCAATCGGAATCATAATCGGAATCGTAATCGTGACGATACAACTCACCAATCAACCCAGACGCGGAGTAACCGGCAACAGGATACTTATCAGAGCGGTCATCAGTCATGACGGTCCAACTCATGACTTTATAATCAAGCTTGTTGTTTACGCTACGATCTTTGGTGGTGCCTTTGACTTTGAGCTTTGACTTGGTGGCGGGGTGGAGGTGGCAGCCGTTGCAGCGCGGGCGCTCGCATTTACCGGTGAATTTGGAGTGGTTTGTCGGTTTGTTGGAGATTTTGAGGAAGAGACCGGCGGTGGGGACGGCGTCGACCTGGTTGACGACACGGGAAGCGGGGCGTGGGTTGAGCGGGTCGGGTAGGATGTTGAAGGTTCGGACCATGCCACGTGGCCTGCCTTCTCTCTTCATTGTTTTGGGGTTTGTTATGAGGCTTGAAGAAGAAGCTAAGAAGGGGGAGAATTGGTGGGAGGTTTGTTAGTGAGGTTGATTGTGTATTTATAGGGGAGAGTAAATAAGAAGCTTGGTGAGCAAGGTTTTTGGCAAGTTTTGGTATTACGTGGAGAGCAAGGGATTTGTTTTTTTTTTACTTTCTTGCCCTTTTTCTTTTCTTTTCTTTTTCCTTTTTGGGTATTTTTTCGAGTTCGAGTGTATTTACTATTAAGGATGTTAGGGGTGTCAAAAACTTTGGAAAATCGCCCTAGGTTGGCCGGATTTGAATAAGATCCGACGAAATTGAAAATCTAACACGAGGTTATCTGTACGGAAATCGAAAAATATTATGCCAAATGCCCAAATCGTCTTACACCGGACTTGAACGTATGTAATTGAGGACAGAGTATACTCCATAATTATTATATAATATTGGGAAGTAGATGTAAATGGATACTCAAAATAGGAGTAAGATAGGCGCACAATAAAGTTCTTCACGGGTTAGTCGATCCCAAACTCATTGTTTTAAGCGTGTTTTTCTAATGATCACCAATCATACTAACAAATATTCAAATTTCGGAGAAATTCTTAGTTACGTCATGTGTATCCCTTCCAGTAAGAAGTCCACATTATGCATAGTACAGTAGTATTATATACATCAATTATTACTCAGCTGTACATAATATGATGGGTGTGCTTCTATAAAAGATGCACAATACCGATCCATGGGTTGTTGAAAACTCCGGCCACAGGTATTTACCGTTCAACAATCCTTACACCGGCCGCCTTTTTCAACCACTCATCCACGCGTTGCTTGATGAAGTTGTCATGGTTTGCCTGAAGACTCTACTAGCGGTTCCTTGACACCCAAACCGCGCTTCCACAGAATAGGTGAATCTTCATAGGGATAGAGAAGGTAATGTTGACACATGAAGATCAGAGCATAGATTATGCATACCTGATACATTTGAACAGACGACAATCACACACACTTGACGTATAGAGATCGAGTTTATACTTTATACACACGTTTGGCTCTTTGTTGCTCTGGACCTTGTAATATTGCAGGAAAAATGAATGAGATGATGTTTACATACCATGCACAGTGCTAATTTTCCCACATTTCCATAGAAGTTTAACCAAGACCCTGCAAAAGAATATGGATGTGCAGCCAGTTTATTGCAGACTACCTATGACCAAAATCGGGTTTATGCTGTCAATTCCAAACTACTTATATCAGATATCTAACCTTGATCCACCGACTGTGTGACCATTTGTCCAATGTTTGTTACTGATCCAAGAAAATCGAGTAGAACAAATGCAATGCTAAAGCCAACTGTGCTCTTTCTACAGAAGTTCATATATGCCTACAACCAGGCAAATCTTATTTACGACTTCAGGCAGATACATACAATAATCTGGTCGTAAAAGCAGGAATGTCTAATGTAACATTGACATAGTGAGGAGTCCGAGCAAAACAGCCTAAAGCACTACTATACAACTTACTGTAACTTTTTTTCAAATTCTAGTTTTACACAAACTCAGAAGCACAAGAAGTTTCAGCAGGTCATACCTGGGGCATATACTTGATCACTGTCATACCGACTTGGATAATGCTGTCAAATTGAAAGACGACTGTAAATAACCATACACAGTTTCACCAAGCTGTATACATGTGAATAATACTCACAGAATCTAAAACTTCTTTACTGTGGTCAGCAATACTATTCAGAAAGACGAGAGAATGAAAGAACCAGCGTCCAGCGACATCAGATCAGAGTAGAACAAAACGAGTTACTGATGAACTCAAAACCGGTTTCCATAAGAGTAGTGCTTGCTTAGACAGTTAGACCCCTCACATTTTACCATCATTTTTAAATGAGTCCAGGACTTAGTAATACCCTTAGCTTTTTCGAGAGGTCATACGTCAAGTACAACCTTAAGCTGATGATTTCCTGAAGAAGAATTAGGATCAGTTTTTTCTGAACTACATTTTACTGACAGAGATTATTCCTATTGGCAAAAACCATACTCCTGAGTCTTTGATCCCGGTTGGCCCTCGTGATACTGTCTGACAATTGAACAGGATCGGACCCAATTTATCATCTTAGGGCATATGGCCTGGATTACTAGCTTGTTATCAGGATATAGGAGATCAGATTGGCAGGGCACGGTATTGCTGTGGTCAGCTATTCCAGACAGCCCAATCTAACACCTGAACCTGTAGAACATTGACTTCTGTCATTTCTATCATGTTCTCTAATGTACTGTCTCCCAATGGAAAGAATAAGAGTCTGCACAAAGATCGTGAGTGATCTACCACAAAAGTAGGCTCCTCCATATAATCTACCTTTCGAAACAATTAGACTTGTAGCCAACCCAGAGTTCATTCAAACAAGCATATCTAAGATGTCTGGTTAATAATGAGAAGAAACAGAAAGTCTTACTTGAATGTAGAGACAAGCCAAAGCCACGCATGACTTGGCAAAGCGATAATGATGCAAATCCCAGCAGTAAACCAAATACCAAAAATGATTGTCAGGGCAATCTTCGACAATTTCTGGTTTCCACGCTGCATAGCAGACGAAAAACATCAAATTTAGTAAGCTTATAGGTAAACATGCCGAGACTAATATTTCCAACAGTAGTTCAACATCACTTCCAAAAGCCTAAGCAACTTAATTAGAACTTACATCGTATATAAGAATTTGAATCGGGATAATTATGTACAAGATAACAGCATGGATTGAGAAAGCAACATCATTTGCTGCCACAGGTATCATCTGCATAAAGTTTCAGACAATGAAAAATGGAACCTAATAGATTGAAACCGGAGTTGTCACAACAATAGCCTAATAAGGAAAGAAATTCACGCAAGCTTCTTGTTCAAGTACAGGTATACATGATTATTAGCATTGAAAATAGTCATTTGCAAGTGTTATTAAACCTAGCTTCTAAGGAAAATGTTAATGAAAATCCGAGGCACATTTAATTATACGGATGGCTCTAAGTTTGTGGGAGAAGCTAAGTCAGCTTGGTGCTTCACTTAAAGCGCAATATGTAATGAAAATGCAATCAGAAATCAACTATCTCAGCTGGTCACTCAACTATTTTTCATAGCTTATGCAGCTTAGTGAAGAAGCTACAAACAGCTACTGATACACACTAAGAAATGATGCAGCCACAGAATTGCATCCTCTATAGTCACCTAAAGGCTAAAGCAACATCAATGTCTTTCAAACTGCATTTTACTTTGCCACTGATGTTTAATGAGCCATTTCATTTCAATCCAAAGCGAAAGCTTAGCTTTGGAAATGGACTTAGGTAAGTTTCCTCTCAGAAGTGTCCGTGCAACATACACCAGGCCACCAAAAACATGAGTGTTGCTTCAACACTCGTGTTGATGCCACGACATTTGGACACTCCATTATTTCAGCCAAACAATGAAACTTTATTATTTCATACAAAAAGCCGTGTCTAACACTAGGACACTGGACACATACGCGTGTCTGACACTTCCAGCCAAGCGACATAGTTTCCACCCCTTCACAGACATATATCCAACCTCAATCAAAAGTTCAAAACTTATTTTTTACTCATTCACCAAATATATAAAGAACAAAATGCATGACTAACCTCAGTAATCCCATATTTCTGATGATACTGATCCTGAACGGTAGGACTGAAGTAAAGAGACGCGTTATAAGCAAGATAAGATATCTGCTTTGTCAAATTCAGCAATACAAAGTCGAAATTCAATCCCACCACACTGCAAACAAAACCAAAAATTTTACCATAAAAAAAAATTTACTATCAAGTAAATGGTATCATTAAAATCATCATACTATAAATTTGCAACAAGAAATAATTGATCAAACAAATAAAAAGTAAAAAGATGAACCTTTTACGACGAAAATTCATGTAGACTTGAGGGTAAGAACAAAAAGCCCATGAACAAAAACCAATCCAACCCAAAATCTGGTATGTTATTTCTAGTGAAATTGAATTCCATGAAGTTTCCATAACTCTGTATTTGTTTGTGTACGTTGGACTGTCAAAGTAAAGTGCACTATCAAGTTTCTTTTGGACAACAACATGTGGATTAAACAAATTGTCAATTTTGAGGTTGTCAGTTAATCGTACTCGTACTCTACAAGGAACCGGGAATGCGACCCCATACATTATTATGTTAAAAATCATTGTCCTACAACGCTTATGTTTCTTATATCTGATAAGTTATTGTTGTGGACTATTCGACTTATTTGGAGTTACGGGTTATGAATAGATCCTAACTCATAGGAAGACCTCGGCTAAATAGTTAGTAGCGACGTTTATACAACAAGGGGGTCTATCAATCTATCACCCATTCACGCATTTCGACCACCCATTTTCTAAGGGTTGCTTTACAATTTGAGAATTAAAAAGATTGATTGGTTTGTTGAACTCCGACGATAGAAAATGGCATCGCCGGAAATTGCAATGAAATTCTTATGCGAAAGAAGTACTGATTGTAAGCCCTAATAAAACTCGAGCAACATTGTACTATGGGAAAGTACATTTCACATTATTATACTATTACATTACAACTTTACAAGTATGGAGAATATACATAAGTTATTCAGCTGTACATAAATTTACTGTGCCTGTACCTGTGTTTGTATGCAAATACAAAAGATGCACAATGCTAAGAGAACTCCGGGCACTGATAATTACCGCGTTACAGTCCTCACACTGTCTGCCTTTTTCAGCCATTCACCAACGCGTTGCTTGATGAAATAATTGTCAGGGTTTGCCTGAAGACTCGAGTAGCGGTTCCTTGCCAACCAGATCGTGCTTCCTTTGAACAGGTGAATCCTCATGGGGGTAGAGAAGATAATGTTGACATATGAAGATCAGATCAAAAATTATACTTACCTGCATTATTAGACGAGACAGCAAAGATTAAGGCACTAATTAAAACCTCGATCTTTGGTAGGATCTTATCAAAAATTTGATACTAAAACAGATTGTTTGGAGAGTTTATCAACTAAACATACCATGCAAAGAGCCAATTTTCCCATATTTCCATAGAAGTTTACCCAAGAGCCTGCAAAAATATGGATGTGCAGCCAATTTCAGACCTATGACAAAAATCGAGTAATTGCTATATATCGAGTTCAAACTAGTATTCGATGTCTCTAACCTTGATCCACAGACTGTGTGGCCATTTGTGCAATGTTTGTTACTCCTCCAAGAACATCAAGTAGAACATATCCAATACTAAAGCCAATTGTGCTCTTTCTACAGAAGTTCATGTATGCCTAAAAAAAACCAAGCAATATTTTTGTTTAACAATGATATATACAAATGCTAATTAACGCTTAGTATATAAGCTCATGTTGTAGCTAAGTGTGGACATCGTGCAGATACATGCAATCTGTTCCCCCAAGAGAAAGCAAAAATACCGAATATCTAATGTAAGAGCGACACTACAAAAATATTTTTCGAGTTAAGTTTAAGCAGCTCATACCTGGGGCATATACTTGATCACTGTCATAACAACTTGGATAATGCTGTGAAATCGATAGAAGACTGTAATAAGCATCGTTTCACTAAGCTTTATACTTATACTATCATTTGAATGTGCATTGAAGCTCAAAATACTTTTACAGCAAGAGATTAAAGAAGACTTTTCGAAAATATGAGACAAAAGAATCCCTCATTTGTGATGAATCTCACATAAATCTACATTTCTACAGGCTCTTCAACGAAAATGTAAGAGCCTGTCATGTCACAAACACTGAATTTTCGAGCATCAACTGATGAAGAGCAGAAACAGAAAGTTTTACTTGAATATAGAGATAAGCCAAAGCCACGCGTGAGTTGGCAACGCGATAATTATGCAAACTCCAGCAGTAAACCAAGCAGCAAGAATGACTGGCAGGGCAATTTTAGAGATTTTCTGGTTTCCACGCTGCTTAGCAAATGAACACCATCAAATTTAAGCTTATAAAGAGAACTGTCGAGACTAATAATTCCAACAATTTAACACTATTTCTAAAAGACTAGGCATCATAGAACTTACGTCATACATAAGAATTTGAACCCCAATGTATGTGTTCACCAGAACAGCATGAATTGAGAAAGCGACATCATTTGCTGCCACAGGTATCATCTGCGAAAATTTGGAAACTAATCAGCTTTTTCAACAATCAGCAAACTGCTTAGCAACATCATGAACAATGACTGCAAAAGAAGTATTTACAGGGAACATCAGCATCAGCATTTAGCACCTATTCAATTAGCCATTTTGGTGCGTAGCATTTTACTCCAAAGGCGAAAATTTTAGTTAATGTTTCCGGTCCACTGGAAATGGATTCAAGCTAATTTTGGAAAATTACCATGCTTGTAGCCTAAAATGAAGTGTCAAGAATTGTAGCAGTGTCGAGTGTCTTACATACGTACTTGAGGCAAGCAGATGACAACGAAAAGTCTAATGAATACAAGCACAGCATGCTAAAAATCCGCTATAATTTCATCTGTATATACAAAAAAATCAATATCAAATCCCATTTTTTTATATATTTTCTAATTTCACCATGTTTGCAAAGAACAGGAAAAAGTTATCAGACCTCAGTAATCCCATTTTTCTGATGACAGTAAAATGAAGTGTCTACGTACAACATGACACTTAGACACTCAAACAATGAGCTTTTTCTAACAAAAAGCTGTGTCTGACGCTAGAACACGTACCCACGTCTGTAGCCGAGTATGAGTAACATAGTTTTCATCTCTTATTTCGCCAAAGTAGTAAAGAACAGAATGCATGACTAACCTCAGAAATCCCATATTTCTGGTGATATTGGTCCTGAACAGAAGAACTGAAGTAAAGAGATGCATTATAAGCAAGATAACATATCTGCTTTGTCACATTCATCAACACAAAGTCGAAATTCAACCCCACCACACTGCAAACAATGAAATTTCACCCAGGGTAAAAACTATTATTGATCAAAACCAACATATAAGAATTGCAAAGAGATAAGGAAAAAAAAAAATAACTGTAAATTTAGATGGTAAAATAAAATAAACCTCATACGATGGAAATTCAGGAAGACCTGAGGGTAAGCACAGGAAACCCATGATGAAAAGGCTATCCAACCCAATATGTGGTATGTTATTTTCAGTGGGATTGAACTCCATGAAATTTCCATAACTTTGATATTTGTCAGAGTTAGCTGCACAATGATCAACTTGTGGATTGTAGTGGTTTGACACTCACTTATTAGAAAGTGGTACATACCAAACTTTTGTATGTTAATAAAACAAGAAGTAATATCATATTATCACTTATCAGTGATTAAGACACCAAAAGAATAAAGAATCTTGACCAACAAGAACAATAGATAATCATACCATCATTACAACAGTTTTATAAAAGAGATTTATAGTTAACTTACAGATATCATCTGCAATATACATCAACAGACCAGCACCTCAGACCCGAAAATGAAGGCGATTAAGAGTCATGAATAGAATTTGCATGCTTTCCAATCTCCAAGAATAGCAATTGATGATGTTGTATTAACTATAGCTTCTAACAGAAGAATTGTCATGTTAGAGATGAAATTGAACCAAACACCAAGCCTTAGATGAAACAGTTGATACAGTTATAAAAACTACCTATTATATCCGACAAGTAACAGATTGTAACAATCATCTTGACATAGCAAGTGGTTTGATCATCTCTGATGTTATCACCGAGAAATAATTTCAACGGTATCATGGCAGGGCACAGCCCACAGGGCATGGAGATATCATGTCCATAACATCTATGTTTACTTAGCAAACGGCCTCATTCTCCTCGCACAGCATCCAAATTTCATAATTTCATGAAGTCGACTGAGATGCTCTAGGATTTTGCAAGCTGCAGTTCTGTTCCGTAAATTTTTAGAAAGGGGAATTCTATCAGCGAAGAGAGCAAATTTGTAATTGGGAGTCTTATGAGTTTACTAACCTCAGGTTTCACTGATGCAGAGTTGACTAATTTTACAGGACTACTATAGGGTAGATGAAAGACACAAGGAACTGGCATGGAACTTAACTGAAGCACTATCGCTTCTGGTTAACTCATGCAAAAGCATTTTGAGCTTGAGGCG
This sequence comes from Spergularia bocconei, assembly GCA_963457585.1. Taxonomy (NCBI): domain Eukaryota; kingdom Viridiplantae; phylum Streptophyta; class Magnoliopsida; order Caryophyllales; family Caryophyllaceae; genus Spergularia; species Spergularia bocconei. Next base: position 4,665,990 of record OY734951.1, on the reverse strand, counting down.
CAAATAACACACGCAGACCCCATCCCGTTCCTCTACATTGTGCTACACTAATCGAAAGCAAGGTCTAAGAAGCCTACAGCATGCTGATCAAAAGGCTCAGAACATTTTTGGATTTCCTGCTCTTATAACAAGAACATTACATTTACAGGTCTGATAAGCCTACAGCAAAAACTAAGCTGATCCTAAATGGATTAAGAACGAGAGTTAAGAAGGCAACCACCTCATCACGACCATACTTTTCGCGGTACTGCTTCTAAACAGCAGTGCAGAAGTAAAGAGTGGTGTTGTATATGAGATATGCGTTCTGTTTAGTCACATTCAGCACCACAAAATCAAAATTCAATCCAACCACACTCCACTCCACAAAGACAACATTATCAAGTTAAATACTAACCCAAACTTAACCAAAACTGACTGAAAGTGCCAATTTATTTCGGAAAGTTAAGTGGTCAATCTTCTTTTACAAGGAACTGGGTACGAAGTACATAAAGAACTTGGAAGTGAAAAAGATTAGACCTTTTACGGCAGATATTCAAGATGAATTGGGCATTGAAACTTATTCACCAAGTAAAAATCCCAGCAAAAAGAATCCCTTGTGTGGGAACATATGTTGAACCCTTTTAACCATATATAACTTGTGCATCTCAGATTTCAATTACAAATTACACAACATATGATACAACAATATTTGAGGAATAACAAATCACAATTTAATGCTGAAAGAATAAACTATAAAGAGCTAACTATATCACATATTTACAAATTTGTATTGCCTATATAAGATTGGGATAACTGTATTATCGTTATTGGTTCTTCTAAATGAGTGACAGGTTGGATAAATATTAACCTTTAGGCTAGGTGGTCTTCTGGTGCTTGATCAGACGGTTTCAATAGCGCTTCGTTGCTTGCCTCGTCCAACTTCGAGGGAAGATAGATCGGCTTCTTACCACGATACAGAATATAATGTTGCACCATAAATAAGAGATCAAAAAATATGGAGACCTGCATTCACCAATAAACATCGAAGTCTGTCAGGAAAACTCGTCCATTTACAGGGAGAAAAGAGGGGTGACGAAAAAAAGGAGGAAGGGAAGGAATTAGAGGAACGCGTACAAGAGATAGTAATGTTTTCCCGAGATTCCCGTAGAAGTTTACCCAAGAACCTACAGAAATAACAATATATGCACATTACTGCCAATCCCAAGAACGTGCAAGACGGAAGTACTGATCAAGATCCAATAACACTTTTGCAGGTAAAGAAGAGTAACATACCTTGATCAATAGACTGCACAGCCATCTGTCCATAGTTCGTCACTCCTCCAAGAAAATCTAGTAGAATGTTTCCTATACTAAACCCTTCTGTGCTTTTCCGGTAGAAGTTCATAAATGCCTGCATTTCGTAAACATGCACTAATTATTTTTCTATCCGTAAAAGAGAATAGGAGCACTATACTATTAAAGAAAGCAAAAGTGTCATGTCAATATGTGACCAGCCAAGAGCGCAGTGCAAAATTGAGAGTCTTCGACAACAACTACAACAGCATCAGCCCAGTGCCTTTCATATTCTCTGTCTATGGCTAGGTAAGGGGGCTTACAAGACAGATATCAATTTTATCTAGTGAGTCAATATGATAAATCACCATTAGATGAAGTCGAGATTGTAAATCACTTATAATAGAAGAGCAATGAGTACATTGTAAATCATTAATTGTTAAAATCTTGCCCATCAAAAACTTATAGACAGATTTGAAGCATCGCAAATTTGAAATCTGATTAGGAAACACGAGATTGACAAGTATGAAGATAATTTGGTGATGACTGTCTAAATCTGAACTAAAAATGACTTCATTTACCCCTACGGGCTATGGCCCTAGGAGAAGACAGGAAAGGCAGAATGGGGGAAGGGGGATAAATCCCCTTTGGTAAATTCATGCAGGAATTCTTCCATTAAATTATGTTTGAAACAAGACAGCATTATAAAAGATAACATACAATAGTTCCCATAGCAGAGTCACATTCTAGTCAATCGCATTCAGGCAATCCATACACAAAGGGACTGTTATAAAAAAGCGAGCTCTAACCTGAGGAATATATTTGACGACAGTCATGCTGACTTGAATTGTGCTGCACAAGTAAAACGTAAATAAGAGGGTGTTCAGACTTCAGAAACGATATTATTAAATAGTCACTTTCTGGCCTTGTGTTTATCAGTTATTGTTGCAAATATACTATAAGATCGAGCAAGATCAAATATACTGTCATTCATATACCTGTCTGATGTAGCACAAGGTAAGGGGAAAAAAGCAAGAATTTTAAAGTATCATCTAGAAGTAAATCTTACTTGAAGACAGAGATCAGCCAAAGCCAAGAATGGCTTGGCAAAGCAATAAAAACACAAACTGCTGCAGCACACCATGCAACAGAAACGATTGCCAGAGAAATCTTTGAGACCTTTTGATTTCCACGCTTCAGTAAGATATAGATAACAAAATTAGAGTTGACACCAACTCATGAGGAACAGAGTTGCTAGATATCAAAAGAAAAATCCACCAGGAATCAATAATTCAATATGACAAAGGAGATACTTACTTCATAGATAGATATCTGGAACAAGGTGAAGGCAGTCAATAATACAGCGTGAATAGAAAATGCAACATCATTTGCAGCCACAGGTATCATCTGCATTACACATCAACAGAACAGCACCTTAGAGTTTTAGACCCAAAAACCAAGGCATGGAAGAGAAGCTTAGGAGAAAGTATAATTCCAACTCCACATTTCAAGTACTCATTAAAGTAGAACTCGCTGGGGCAGGTATCGAAAGCTTCAACAATGTTCAAGGTTTAAAAAACTGCTAAGGCCAGTTATATAAAGTAGAAAGAACCATAACTTGGTTTTATGCTTTGAAGACGAAGAATATCTTGTCATCAGAGCAAGCCCCCTTAAACAAGCACAAGAGAAAGACAGTCTAATTCAAGGGTCAGAGAACTATTGGAGCCCGATAACAGCTTCAGTTATCACCAAGGTTAAGACAAAACAATCAATTGAGCAGAAGCATGTTTAGTTCAGCTGCATTGATGAAGATCAATTGTTGCCAATACTAGATATATCTATCGAGATCCAATTAGTACTTGGGAGCCCTATGAGTGCTGATTTCCGCTTTGTCAAAACAAAACAAAAAAAGGTACTGACTTCAGGTTGCACTGATGCATTTTGCAAAGTTAACATTTTTCTTTATGTTCAATATTTAGGTAAATTAAGCAGTTACAGTCAGCTTAATTATTATCTGATAAAACTACAATTATCCATGAATAACGAGTTCTTAAATGTGTGCTGAACTTCCATCAGACATCATCGATGAAATTACGGCCAATAGATAGGTTGGATATAGTATTGCAGAACTGCAATAGCATAGATGAAATACACTAGGGACTGAAATGAGGTTTACTTGAAGCACATCCAGTTCACTCACGCAAATGCCTTTTGGGCTTGAAGCAAAAATTACTCACAGAACCCATCCATTGATCTACCTTGTGCTACACTACTCAACAGTAAGGATTAATAAGGCCTATCTGGCTATAGCTAATGCCTGATCAAAAAGCTTCAAAGTGTAAGCTTCACACAACACGGGTTTCCATACTTCGATGACAAGAACATTGCATACACATGACAAGTCTGATAACCCTATAGCAAAACCTAAACTGATCCTAGATGGATTAAATCAAAAACGAGAAAGAGGTAGACAACCACCTCATCAAGGCCATACTTTTCGCGGTACTGCTTCTGAACAGCAGAGCTGAAGTAAAGAGTGGTGTTGTATATCAGATATGTGCTGTGTTTCGTCAAATTCAGCACCACAAAATCAAAATTCAATCCCACCACACTGCACTCCACAAACACCAAACATAACCCATGTCAAATTTATAACCAAAATTCTAACCAAAACCCAGGAACTAAATATCAACTCACTCATCAGAAATTCAACCAACAAAACGTAAGGATTACAATGAAACTTAATTTCTCACAAATGGGTTCACATCGAATTGTAAAAGTTACCAGATTATATGCTGATGAATGATCAATTTCTATGCAATATAAATTTGAGTTATAATCAATTATAAGCAACAAATTGAAATGGGTCAAAAGTAGCAGCATGATACAACTTGTGAAAATGGGTATCAATCAATATAAGGGAAAGTTCCAATCAATCTTCTTCTACAAGGAACCCAGAAAAACATAATGAAATGTAAAAAAGATTGGACCTTTTACGGCGGAAATTCAAGATAACTTGAGGGTAAAAGCTGATAGACCAAGAGAAGAAGGCAATCCAACCAAAAACTTCATATGTGATCTCCATTGGAAACGAATTCCATTCTTTACCCATGTTGCTTCTTCTTCACGTTTCTTCTTCTTCTTCTTCTTCTTGAATTTATCCAAATAAAAACCCAGAAAAGAAACAATCTTAAATCTTTAGAATTTTAATCACTTTGCAGATTCCATGAATATTTGTACCTTTGATAATAATGAATAATGTCACAGAAAAGAATCTTCTTTGATAAATGTTTCAACTTTCAAGTTTGAACTGCCAACACTTGCTGGTTACGCAACAAATGAAATGAGCGAAGACTGCTGTTTTATGGTATGTGTCATGTGTGGTCGCCGCACGAACTAGGACGAGTTTTCGGTTTGGTTCATTTGTATTGGTTTCTTCCCATTCTTCCTGGACTATGGGTTCCAATGCATCCACCCATGACCTATCCACATGACGAGCGGGGTCTTATGTCTTACGATCGTGTCTTATTTCGTGAACTACGCCGATTAGATGATATGAAAACACAAGATTTATCAAAATTATTTGAATTTTCTATTTTCTAGTACGATTGGCTTGGTATAGGGGAATAGCCGAATAGGTAATTAGACATATAGTGACACTAAAAATCTTCACTCTCGTGTGACAACCTCCGTTTTAGGTGGTTGGTAATGTGATTGAGGGTTGTTCTTGTTCGTGAAACAAGTTTGAGAGTTTGAGTTTGGTTCATAACTAATGGCGATAAGAAATTATTAGTACATACTACTCTCTTAGTCCCTCCATTTGATTCCGATTGAATTTTGTAGAAAGTATCTAAATACCAACCAGATGACACACTAAGATTACCTAATGTAACTAACTTCCTATCTAACAACCTATTGACACGAAGCCACCCCATCTCAATTGTACTCCTATTGTTGCCACCAACGGCACCACCAGCATGACCAGCTGACGTTAGTGATCACTCGACCTACCCCACCCCAAACCAATGGCAGGCTCATGTTGTATTATTTGGGTTCAGGTGACCCCCCGTAAAAAAAACCAAGTACAAAATAAAATTTTATAGCTCAATCACTTTGGAGATGGATTAGTGGTTAAACTCTAGGGTTTTCATGTGAGTGACTCAAGATAAAGTCTCTACAAGCTCAATTTTGTTGCAAATTACTTCTATTTTATTTAGAATAGTTGTAGTACTAACCATTGACCCCACTTGGTTAACTTTCTGGTCCTTCATTGCCCGACGCCTTTCTCCCTCCCCCCCCCCCCCCCATTCCCGGGCACAAATCAGCATTCTCGCTATCCTCTTCCCTCAATCTTTTCCTCTCCTCCCTCCTTCTCAATCTACCCCATCCCGGTGCTGGAAAAATGAGTGAGGGAAGGAGAAAAAACGAGGGATGTCGAGTCTATATTGGAGTAGGGCAGTGTCACCGCCTCACCGACGGTGCCAGCCAGTCACTTTAGATAGTGTTTCTAATTTTTTTGGCTACTAGAGTTGAATATGTTTAGCAATATATGTGAGTCTTACGTTAGAGTTAATGATGACTTATACTATACACTTATCAAGTAAAGTGAAACCAAAATTGAAAAGACCAACATATTCGATATAACTAAGACGATCTAAGACATAAAAAGTCACAAGAGGTAAAAACTCTGACATACACCCCAGTAAATAGTAAATTAAAATTTTACTACCCATATTACCGTCTCTAATCTCACAAAGCTTACTACTCTTTTATTCCTGTTCTCGATAAAAGAGAGTACTATATAAAGAGAGAACCCAAAAGTCGAAGACTTTTTATTTTCTTGTTTAACTCGAACAGAAAAATCCCACAAAATGGCAGTAGTCAGTGAGTCTAGCTGTACATCACATTATCTCACAACATTTGGAGGAGAGAAGCACTCGATTCATCACCACATAAAAAAGTCAAAATGCAAAGTTCCACTTCCCACTTTTTTCAGAATATTTCGGGCAAACTTTACCATTTCTTTACAAACAAAAGTCCCCAATTAATTTAATTAGCTATTGCGCGATTCAGCTTATTAAATAGCATTTTCAAATCAAATCAAATCAAATCAAATTTAGGCCCTGTGCGATTGGACTGCATTCTTTTTATCTGATTTGATTTGATTTGATTTGAACTGATCTGATTTGATTTGATTTGAATAAATTTGATTTGATTTGATCTGAACTGAATTAACGGATAAATTAACTGCAACTAGACGAATTAATAACTAAAAATAGACTACATTCATTGATTATTATTTGAATGATTCTGATCTGATTTGATTTGATTTGAATAAAGCTGATCTGATTTGATTTGATTTGAATAAATCTGATCTGATTTGAAAACACCGTTGAATAAGTTGAATCGCACAGGGCCTTATTCAATCAAATCAAAATTATCCTATCTAAAATCAATGAACCTAGTCTACTCCTAATTATTAATTCGTCTAAATGCAGTTAATTTATCAATTTATTCATTATAGATCAAATCAAATAAACTCGAAAAAATACAGTCCAATCGCGCGTAGGGACCCAGTCCACTAATTTTTTGCCCCCAAAATAAAAATAAAATTAGTCCATTAGTACGACATTTATACATCCTACTTTTCTGTCCAACAACAACAACAACAACTAGTACACTCCTACTACTTCTCATATCACAGCTTTCTCTCTTCAACAACAACAAAGGTCAAACTCTCTTACTCCCCCCTCTTTTATGGCGGCCGTTGTTCTCCATCCTACGACTCCTTCTCCATTACGCCTCCCTCTTCCTCCTCCTATAACTTCTTATCCCACCTCCACTTTCTTTTCTTAACCCACCGACTAATTAAATTTTTCCGGATTCGAGTTTCCTTACGACACATAATTTTGTTTTTAATTGGGTTTGAACTCGAGACGTCTAGTTAAGTTTAAGTTAGCGGAAAATGGTGAGTAGGTGGGAGAAGGTGAAAAGGGCACTTGGGTTGAAACTTTGTTACTACGTACCCACCGATGATAATGACTATTCTACCCTTCCGTCCACTGATAGATTGTCTGACGCTGCTTTGTTGTCTAGACAAAGTGGGAGTTTTAGTGAAGGGTATTCTCGTCCTTCTACACTGGCCGCAGGTTCGGGTTCCAAAGCTCGGCTTCGGTTGTCTAAGAGCTTGAGCAAGAGCCGCTCTTCTGAGGTTTGTTCATTTCCACCAACAATTTCATTTTTCATTTTTTTTTAATTTACAATTTCAGTGATTTTATTTGTAAATTTTTGGAAGATTTAATCTTTATAATTTGTTGTGTTTTGATTGTTGATTTAATTGGGTCTTGGCAAGGTAATTTGATTCGAGTTTTGTTTTTCGTAAAGACTCGTGATTAGTAATTTCTGTCTTGGCAAAATCATTACCCCGGAATGAAAGTGTGGAGGATTATGACATTTTTAGGCTTTTGTTTTACTTTTTACAGTTTTTAGTGGAGATTGGATTAATAAAGTAGTAAATTTAAACAGGCTTTTTCAATATGTAAGATGATTGTGTTCAAGTATGACAATTGGTAAAGGTGAAAACTTTGTGGGGGTGAGTTTATAAAAAGTTTCAAAGTGGAAAGCTTTACCCCGAATCTTAATCATGTTTGTCTTACGGTAAATTATTGTGAGACGGTCTCATACGGGACTTTGTCAAACTCTTAAAACTCGCCACATTTTACCGTAGGACAGATTAACCCGAAACTTGTTAAGAAGGAACTCGAGGTTTATGGTTCTTGATTGAGGCTAGTTTTAAATTTTTTGCTGATTTCAAAATCGGCTTTTAGTTGGTAACTTTATGCAGGATTACAGGATGGTTGCTAGTAAAGAAATTTAAGAGTTGTAGTCGATATTACATCAGCATTTAGACTTTGGAAACCCCAATAATTTCTTCAATTTTCTGGACTTTTCTCATTTCTGTACCTATCTTAATAATTGAAGATAACATTGTGAACCTTTTTGTGGCAATAGAATGAGGTCAAAGCAGCCGCAATTTGCGCTTTTTCGACTTGTCAAAATTAAAAAAAACACCGCTTTTGTCATAGTCATTGCAAACTTTGAGTTGATTAGCTAGTTGCCTGCTCTATCAGATCATTGAATAGTTGATGACTTGGATTTATCTACTTGACAAATATTCATGAGCATGTGGTGTGTTCTTTGCGTTTTACTGCCCATAGGGGTCATGTTGACGTTCATTTAACGAGTTATGTGTTGCCAGTTTCGGTCGTTTCTTGTTTATAAGCATCTACGGAGTATTTTTGTATCGATATGTTTGACAACTTGTTCTTAATGATCGTCGTCCGTTGTTTTGGACTTTGAAAATGTTGTGAGATGTCTTGCTGTATGAGGATTGATGGTCAAACTTGACTTTAATAATATTGGCTAAGCTGTCTCTTTGAATTGACATGGTCCATAGTGAATATGTGATGGGGATGGTACAAGTCTCTTTCTAAGATTTGAATTTTGCATAAAAATCTTTTTATAAAGTGATGCATTATTTATGCTGAAATTTATGGTATGAGTTTGCAATTGGTAGATGCCCTATCTGCTTGGTCATCAATTGAGTTCTTAGTTTCTTATCTCCTAACGACATCAACATGATGAAAGGATTGGGTTTCGAGAACGGATGATTATGTGTGCTTGCTTACAAACTTGTTTGTATGCTGTCGGCTTCTCAGTTTTTGTTTGACCTCAATCTTTAGGGATCAAATGAATTATGTTCTAGGAGATTTTACCTCGTTCAATGACTTTTCAATTTTGTCAGAGAGAAGGGGTTTGATGCTAGTAGAAATTCTAGAAAATATTGTGGCACTGGTATGAGGTTCCAGCTGATTAGATATTGAACCATCAGGTTATGACTTAGTTCCCTGCTTTCTCTCAAGGCTGAACTCTCGCCTCGCTAGCAAATCTGGCATCATGTGCTCTTTTAGATGTGTTATTGTCGTGACTTGTGCGATAGTTGATATGACATAGCATGGACCAATCTAGTTTTGTAAAATTGCTCCTGTTGCTCTTAAGTAGCAGCTTCTCTAAACATGTTTAAGATATTGATTTTAAAATATTTCAGAAGACATGCTCAATATGCTTGAGAACGATGAAGCCTGGACAAGGTCATGCTATATTTACTGCCGAGTGCTCGCATTCATTTCACTTTCAGTGTATAACTGCAAATGTGAATCATGGGAACCAGATATGCCCTGTCTGCCGAGCAAGATGGAAGGAGATTCCTCTGAATACTCCAAATCTGGATCCTGGTGCTGTGAAGCCACGAGTTGATGCTAGTGGTTGGCCAAACCAGAACAATAATGTGATGACTGTAATCCGCAGATTACCACCCTCTCCTCGGAATTCTAGCCGACATGTCTTGCCACTATTTCAGGAAACTGAACCCGCTGTGTTTGACGATGATGAGGGTTTAGGTGAAACAGATATTGTACCAAAAGCTGTTTTATGTGCAGAAGATAACCCCACAAAGATCATTGATATCAGAAGCTACTCGGAAGTCTCATCAGTTCCGCAATCCACATCTTGCAATGACTTCACTGTTTTGATTAATCTTAAAGCTGGTGTGACTAGTTCAGTGCAGAGTTTAATCGCAGAGCACGCTTCGCCAGTCATCTCTCAAACCCCCCGTACTCCTGTCGACCTTGTTACCATTCTCGACACTAGTGGCAGTATGGCGGGCACCAAACTTGCACTCCTTAAACGAGCCATGGGGTTTGTAATACAGAACATGAGCTCCAATGATAGGCTTTCAGTTATTGCCTTCTCTTCCACGGCACGGCGTCTCTTTCCACTAAGTCGAATGTCTGAATCTGGAAAACAAAAGGCATTGCTGGCTGTGAACTCCTTGGTTGCGAATGGTGGGACCAATATTGCTGAAGGTCTCAGGAAAGGGGCTAAAGTAATGGAAGAGAGAAGAGAAAAGAACCCAGTCGCGAGTATAATTTTGCTGTCCGATGGGCAGGACACTTACACTGTAAATGGCTCTACTGCAAATCAAAGTAAGCCCAACTACCAATTACTTCTCCCTTTATCAATTCAGAGCAGTAATGGATCAGGTTTCAAGATTCCGGTTCATACATTTGGATTTGGGGCAGATCATGATGCTTCCTTAATGCATTCAATCTCTGAGATTTCTGGTGGTACATTTTCCTTTATTGAGACTGAGGCAACAATCCAAGATGCATTTGCTCAATGTATAGGAGGCCTTCTGAGTGTCGTTGTGCAGGAACTACTAGTGGAGATCGAATGTGTGCATTCTGGCATTCGTCTTCAGTCAGTAAAAGCGGGCAGTTATTCAAGCCATATTATGAGTGATGGGTGCTCAGGTAAAGTTGACATTGGAGATCTGTATGCTGATGAAGAGAGAGATCTTCTTGTTGTGTTGAATGTTCCAGCTGAGTCTTCAGGCAATGAAACTACACTGCTAAAAGTGAAATGTTTGTTCAAAGACCCCCTAACGAAGGAATCATTAACATTAGAAGGAAAAGAAGTCAAAATACAAAGACCTGTGACTTCAACTGTAGAAGAGACGCGGTCCATTGAGGTAGACCGACAGCAGAACCGGCTCCGAGCTGCAGAGGCAATTTCTCAGGCAAGAGCTGCTGCTGAGCAAGGAAGCCTAAGTGATGCAGTATCTATTCTTGAAGACTGTCGTAAGATGTTGTCTGAAAGTGTATCAGCCAGAGAACAGGACCGTATGTGTGTTGCTTTGGATGCTGAACTGAAAGAAATGCAGGAGAGGATGGGAAGCAGGCATGTTTATGAGGCATCTGGAAGGGCATATGTCTTATCAGGGCTGAGCTCACATTCTTGGCAGAGAGCAACAGCAAGAGGCGATTCCACTGATAGTTCAAGCCTCATTCAAGCATACCAAACACCCTCAATGATCGACATGCTTACTCGATCTCAAGCTTCACTTATAAACAGTCCTGGTGTCCGAAGACTTGCTCGACCTATCTGGCCTTTAAACTCACCAAAGCCAAGGTAAATCGGTCCAATTAGTTTCTACTATTAGTTGTGAAAATTCCTGATGAGAATAGATCTCTTTTTTGAAGTGTAAAAACGAATAATGTTCGACAAACGACATTACGAGTTGAGGTAGCTTGCATTCTGTTCCGTTTGCTAGTGGTATTATTCTTCATTGTACCATGCTCATACTGTACATACAACGCAAATGATTTTGGTTTATTAAGATGACGTGAGGAATCCGCAACCATTATCATTGTAACTCCGTGCATAGTTGGGTAGACTCTATCAGTCTTTCTATACAATTAGTATCATACAGTTATCTCCTCTTTTCTTTTTCGATATTATAAAAATATTATATTCTTTGACCTTCATGTAAACCTTTTTTGGTAGTGATGCATGCTTTTGTTAGGCACACATGCAATATGGACTCACTTTTTGTTGAGCATAAGATGCCTTTTTACTGAGATGTTGGCTTTCATAATTTTCTAGTGTGATTTTTAGGGGAAAAAGGCTGGGAAAAAGTTCATTTTTTAGGTCAGACCTACTTTACAATGATGCAAATTTTATCATAAAGTTTGCCCACTTTCATTACGTATATGCCCTTTTCCATTAATTTTCATCCAATTTTTTTAAAAGGGAAGGCCATACTAGTATGTTGTTCCATACAAATGATGAAGAATGTGAAATGGAAAGCAACATGATTCGAAAAATTGAGTACTCCCACTTTTTTATGACATCAACAATGGCCATCGAGCCCACTTTGATGAACGAGTGGATGAGAAATATATTTGAGTATTTAAGAAAGCTTTATGCGTATGATTTAATTTAATTTTAAAATATTATGAGCTTAATACGGATTAGATTTAGTAAATATACTCTAGGTGCATTTCAAAACAAAAGAAAAATATACTCTAGGTGGTGGTATTACTTTATTCGAATTAAGCTAGTTTCTTGATGATTTGAGAACGGTTGAGATCAAGTAGTTATGATCAAATCATAATATATATGTGTACAAGACTTCGGGTCTGTTTGACCAAGTTCCAACTTCTCCAGAAGTGCTCCTGAGAAACAGTTTGTGGAGGAACTGGAGCTTCTACTTCTGATGAACAAAACTACACTAGAAGTGTTTCTCATAAACCAGAAACAACAGTTTTGTGTTTGTGGCCAGTTTCCAATTTTTAGGACCCAGAAACAGTTCAGAAACATTTCAGGAGCTTGGCCAAACACACCCTTCATGCTAAACAAGTTGATAAGTTAAAGTACGTAACCATTGATCTCATTTCAAAAGGATTATGTTATTTGATCTCAATTCCAAATCGCGGGGTTTACATTGGTAATTTAGTGGTGCTACTTGAGTACATGACTAAGATCAGCACTAGAGTTGGCCACGGGCCGGGCTCACCCGAGCTAGTGCCCAAATTTTTGAGCACTAGCAGTTTAACACTAGCACTAGTGCACTACACACCCGGGCTCGAATATTTGGGCACTAGCACTAGCCCGCCAGTGCTTTGACCGGGCGCAGGGCGGGCTAGTGCCAAGGGCCTCCCTCAGTTGAGAAAAAAAGGGGGGGCTTGCTCTTAATTAACATAGTTATATCATTATTTGACCAGATTTGACCATGGCCAGTGCTGGAAAAATCAAGCACTAGCACTAGCACTACCTAACCCGGGCTAGGCAGTGCTGGGCCGGGCATGCCTTGACCAGGGCCAAGCCAGTGCCCAATGGCCACCTCTTCAGCATTAATGAGGCTTGTTTCTCAATCTTCTCCCCCGACCCAAGCTCGATCCAAACATAATCACCTTTATTTTCATCCAAGTAAATTAAAAGAAGGGTTTTTCTTTTTTGGCGAAACGCTACCTTCAAAAGTTCCGACCTTATAAAACTCTACATTTTACAATAAAAATTGCGAAAGTCTACCTTAAATTTTCTTGTTTCTTGTAAAACTCTACCTAATTATATTTTCCGTCTATTTTAACGGTTATTCTTCCATTGACCATTGGTTGACCGGGTCTACACAACATTTTACGGGTCATAACGGACCTGACCCATGCCCGCAAGCACCCAAAGTCGTGTCTGAGCCCAGATTCTGAGTGAGAGAAAGATGCGGACCATGCTGTTGGGTTTGAGCAGTTTGACATCATCAACACCAAATTTACTTTGTCTATAGACTCCTAGTATTTTGCATTAATCTCACTTTGTTCACGGAGATGTGAAAGCTCGGACCTTTTTTTTACATCCTATGACGACAAAAGCTTATGGACAATATACCGTCGATGTAAATTAATATTCATTGCAATGGAGGGTCATTGGATCAAAAAATTGTGTGTTTGTTGTTGTTTTTCAAAGAAACACTTCGCCGAAACAAAGTATATTTTCTCAAAGATGTTACATGATAAGATTCCTTTAGTTTTGCTTCGTGTATTAGAGTCCAAAAATAACCGATACGGAGGACTACTATTATTTCATTTCAAACAATACATTACAAATTTACAATCGTTGAGTTCCGCTCTCTAGTCTTCGCCCCGACTCGAACCCAATCCGAACAGAAATAGCAACTTCCTAAGCAAAACACCCAAAACTCAAAGTCTTCAACTTCCCCAACAAACTTACAAACAGTCAACATGTTTGATGAATGAACAAGAAACAACAAAAGGAGTTGGGTCCGTCTGAGCCAAGTTTCAGAATTTCTGAGTGAACAAGATCGAGGAGAGAGAAAGATGCGGACCATGCTGTTGGGTCTGAGCAATCTGACACCATCATCATCATCATCAGCAGCAGCTTCTTCTTCAAGCTTCTCTTCTTCCTCCTTTTCTCTCTCCTCCAACAAACTCAGATTTTTTTCACCTCCTCCAAAATCCCCAGGTTCCCTTTTCATCCCTTCTCTTTTATTTACTTACCCATTTTACCAGCTTGTTTTTACTGTTGAATTGCTCATCTTTTATGAATTATGATTGTTCTGTATTACCTGATTGTTTGTTGGTCCAATTTTGTTGATTGTATAGAGCTTTTTTAGGGGGAATTGTTGTTTTGCATTGATTTGGGTCTGGTGTGTTGCACAAGGTGGATTGAAAAGGGTGGGGAACTATTTGAAACTTGAACCGAGTGAACCCGGAATCTTAACCACTAGGCGAAGGCCTTGTGTCGAATTGTCGATTGTTGTAATGATATGGGTTAAGGTAGAATTTTGATACATTGATGATTGACCTCATTTCAAAGGGATAATGTTATTTGATCTTAGCTCGAAATTGCCGGGGAAGACATTGGTAATTTAGTGATACTACTGTATAAGATAGGGAATTATGAGGACATATGACCAAATTCTGAGTCAATAGATTGTGGTTTCGGAGAGGGGAAGTCTGCAGTTCAAGCTCCCTCATCCGTGATTACTCCGATTGGGTGCTGCAATAGTTATATGTAACGGTATTAGGAATTGATCAAAGCCTAAAGTGGGTTTTGAAAGAAATTGAACGATTTAGACGACAAAGCTCTTGCCTGAAATTGTGTTAAAAAGACCTTGTTCAGGAGTCAGGAGTGGTACTATGGAGCGTCCATAACGGTTAGCTATAAAAAGGTGTGAGAAAATGAGATGCAGTAGTACACTAACTTTTCCTAATAGAACTACACACCACCACAATGACTAATGTTTCTAATGATATCGGTGAAGCTTAGTAAGCGAAGTAGCTTGGACGTTCCGCCCTACATCGGGCTCAATACCTCTGCGTTCTTTTCTTTTCTTTCATGACCTTTGCTCTTTAGCAAAATTTCCATGGAATTTGGGCATTCTCGTTTTTCCCCTCGTGACGGAGAAGAGTAAAAGAGTATAGATAAAGATAGTAATCCTAGATAAGTACTACTCTGAGACTTGTTGTGGCACACATAATACTGTTCTGTCTTCTATGTAGGAGAAGAGATTAATTGTTGAACCTGAACCGCATAAACATACGGCAGGTCCCTTGGTGGTGAACCCCTTGAGGATTGTCTCATCGATTTAAGAAAGACCAATAGTTCAGAACTGTGAGTTCTTGATAGTTTCCACAGCTCCACTCTGAAAAGCAGTTCTTATGAAACTCTAGGGACCTCTAAGGTCATAAATTTTAAAAAAACAAAGGTGTGAGATTGGGTGTATTTGCGGTTCTTTCTAGCCTTGGTTATTCTGATTGGGACTTCAAATGTCTGAAGTTCAGAAGGTATTTTTATTGTGATATAGAGCAGCATACTGATTTGGACATTTGAGGTTGAACGTTGTGGTTGAAAGCATGAAGCGCTGGCCAGAATTGCTCCTAGAGACCTGTTTTAGTGAAGCATAATGGGTGTAAGAGTTTAGAGGGCCATGTACTCTGTTTATTATGGTCCTTAGAATCTTGAGTACATCTGAAAAAGGGCCTAACATAGATTGATACAGTAGTGCAATTGCTTTTGTATTCTTGACGACATAACCTAAATGACTCAAATTTTCCATTGGATTTAGAAGAGCTAAGCGTGCAAGTACTTCGAAAAATAGTTTAACTTGTATTTGTTCATTTTTTTTTACAATACACTCATGTAATACAAAGAGTAAAGCTGGTTCTATCTAATATGCACAGCGTACAGGCTGTCTACATATACTCGTAACCTATCCCATGAAATATGGTACATCTTCTTCCTCTCAGTATTATTAGTACCCACAGCTTCTCCATATTGTCTTTTGTCAATCTGGGAAAATATGAATACATATATTTTCGTGTGCTAACCACACGCTCGGTAAATTATGAAATATCTTACCTAGATCAAGTGCAATAATATACTAATGCAAGTCTGTTTCATATGTTTCTAAACAATAAATCGTAATTTATAGTTCTTTGGTTAAATCGTATATCATTCTTCGTATCTTGTAGATCATTTGTCATATAATAAGACAATAAGTTATTTTTCTTTGTGCTATGTCCACTATTATATCTCGTGGCGGGGCCTTTATATTCATCAGTTACTAGATCTTTCCTTTTCTCGTTTCTCCTTTACGATTACCCGAAAATGCAAATTTAGTGAAGGCTATTGCTCTTGTTTACATGAGGGTGGCCAATTTTGAACTACTGCACTTGTTGATCATCCTTGTGTTTTATACTTCTCTTCCCCCTTTTCTATTGGTTTGTTAATCCTTGGATAAGGGAAAAACCACTGTGGGAAGTGCCGAAGTAGTACTTACCCATGACAGAAGTATTAGACATAATGCTAAATATTGAGCCTCAACCAGCAGCCTTTGGTTGAGACCCAATAATTGGTTTAATACTCATATCTTGAGATGAACGCAAGTTGATAAAATCACGAGTGCAGTGGGGGCGTTATTTCTCTTAGGAAAGCGCCTAGCGTGCTTCGACATAGGCTGCTCTCAAACTCTCTCTATTTAATGATTGTTCGTTTATTTTACATGTATGTTATTGTTAAAGTTGATTGTTTGATGTAGTTCATATGACTTGTTTGATGTTGTTATCATAGTATCTCGTTAAAGTATTACTTGCGGTATTATAGACCAATAATTTCCAACATGTCCCTTCACTAAGCTAGACCTCATACTATCTTATCCCATCCCTCCATAGAGCCAATCACTAACTTGTAGCGCAGAGAATCACTGACTTGTAGCCAGGGGCAAAGCTAAGGGGGGTTCAAGTGGTGTTAAATTCCACAACGTCCACTAACACATCACCTGGATCACCAAGCAGGTGTATATGCTTCATGTTTTTTTTCAACAAAAACGGTGGTGCAACTGTGTAAGAGTGGAGCAACCTGAGGTTATTTCTAACCTTGAATATTCCGATTGGGACCTCAAATGTCTAAAGACAGTCTGTATTTTTAAAGTGAAATAAAAGAGCATAATCATTTGGACATTGGACGTTGAACAAGTAGCTGAAAGCAGGAAGCCCCGGCCAGAAATTGCTCCTAAAGACCTGTTTTGGTGAAGCATAATGGGTGTAAGACATTAGAGGGGAATGTACTCTGTAAGCATGGTCCATGAAACCTTCAGTACAAGTTCCTGGAAAGGGAGTGAGTGCGTCATATAGAGTGAAACAGTAAAGTAGTTGCTTTTATATTATTGACAACAGAACCTATGAGAGAGATGCTGAACAGCTGACAGGTTTGAGTAATATACGGCAGATGAGTAGGAGATCAATATGAATGTATAAGAGACAGGCTAAGCTAATATTGTTAGTTTTCTGTACTGCCTTGGAGATAAAAATGCGTAAATGCTTCTAGGGTCTGTTTGTAGGGTGGCTGTACAGCTGATGGTTTTGAGTAGTAATACGGTAGAATCCTTCCACTGGAGACAAAAACCGAGTGTGCAGCCACATAAATGGCTAGTGGAACATACAAGTGTAGACTTCAACCTACGAGGGTCGCTGGTCTCAATTATTTCAGATGTTGGATGGATATTGTAATGGTTGACTGTTTTGTGTTCAAGTTTCAACATGGTTACTTTTTAACTAGTTGCCAAATCCATTTCAGGAATCTGCCAAGCTAGCCAAATTGCGGACTTGTTTCCAACTGTCTCCCCTGAGATTGTTGTTCGAGAGGCAAGGTTGGAGGACTGTTGGGAAGTAGCTGAAACGCATTGCAGCTCCTTCTTTCCCGAATATTCATTCCCGTTGGACTTTGTTTTAAGGCTCGACAGACTAATAGCAATGGTGTTCGGGTTATCTGTGCCAAACGGTTGCAAAAGAACTTGCTTGGTTGCAGTCAATGGTGGCCCTTCAAGTGAAACCTTCTACTTTGGGAGTGGAGATTTTAAACTTGGAGGTTTTGAGGGTAAATTCTGTTTGAATAGAGGTTCTGTTGCTGGAATATTAACGGTGGACACAGTTGCTGATTTCCTTCCTAGGAAGGGACCACTGCGGCAGAGAAGGTGAGTTGAGCCCTTGTGCTTTTAATGATGAGTCAGCTTTGCGTTGATAGCATGTAATTTTGACGTCATGAATAGAATCATTGCTTTCTTGCAAGAATACGAGAATTTAGATATCAAATCCAGATCCATTTCACTATCTCTGAGGGAAAGCAAGTTCTGCATTAATCCGACCTGAGAAATGAGAATTAGGCTATTCCGGTCACCAAACCCCTTCCGAAGATACACATCTAGTTGTAATAGACCCGTGATCTATCTGGCCCTAATACTACAATTAACTAGTCAGGTACAGAACTGCTTGAATCCCGTCATATAATGTCCAATAAACTGCCGCAGTCATAGTAAGGAGTAAGGACTTCAGAGATCAAGGTTATGCAACATGGTATAACTGGCTCACGTCCAGAAAAGTTATACTGTTGTAGGCTGCTGAACTTTAGATGCCTCGGTAACTGGAGTATTTAGTTTTTTATTCTAGAGCAAATGTCATGTTTGAAGGGCCAGGTATTGTCAAAAATACTAGCATTATGTTGTCTACATTCTCTATGGTGCCAACCATTTATGTGCACGGTTTTGCTTATAAGGATTAAGGTCACTCAGGATTCTGGTTAAAGTGGTGCTTCATTTTCGTTCTTGTGTCTTCCCTTTAGTGGTTTGTCTATTAGGCTTTTACTAAAATCTTTCACCTCTGATAAAAACCTTTCTTGTAACGAGTCATCACGAGGACTGAAATTTTTATAATCTTCCTGTTATAGTGATGATCCTGATGATGCTTGTCGATTTAGATAGAGGTAACTTATCTCTCTTGGCACCCCAAAAAATCGCACTGAAATGATGATTGATGATCGTAACTCTGTTGTAGATCATGACAGAGATTGTATCATTTAGGGACAAGTATAATAATGATGTGCATGCATCACGGGATGGTTTTTCTGGACCGGGGATTAAGCTATTAAGGGTTAGTTCTTATTCACTGTCCTGCATTCAGAAAGTTTTAAGTTAAAATGAAGCATGTCTGTGGTAGTTGTTGTTGTAGACAACAGTGAACTCCAGCAAAATTAGTGTGTATAAATTTATCAGCCATATGTACATTTCTTTCTTAATCTTGGATGTAGTGTCCTAGTGTGGGAGCAGGACATAAGATTACTGTAGTTGAAAAGAGGTTTATTTGGCGTGTTTTTTTAGTAGATTATATTCATCCAAATTGGGGAAAAGTCAAGTTTAGAAAAAGTAAACCCTCTAGAGATTTAATGGTTAAGGCTATCTAGAACCTTCTCATTGAAGCAATTTTTTGTCCAAGTTGAGACTCGAATAATAACAATAAACTCAAGCTTCCTAAATCCTAACTATCGAAGATACATCATGATCAATATTGGCAAAAAGCCGAGCATTCCTTGCCTGCCATATCATATAAACAGTACACGTTAGACAGCAGATGTGCCATCCAGTGTCTTCTATTTACTCTCCCTGAGAACCAGTTGAGTTGCTTTCTGAGATTTTTGGCCTGTCTTCTTGATAACCATTTAATTTCCCTTCTTGAAAAGAGCTACGGAGTTGTTTTACATACGTGACGGTATAGTAACTTTTGCCATGTACCCTTTTTCCTGAGTATATGATTGGCTTGCTTTAAAACATTTGGACTCACATTCCGGCAAATATGTCATGTTGAAGGAAGAAAACAACCCCTTTTACCAGTAGTTGTATACTTGTATGCAATCTTACGATATGTTCAGAAGTTCAATTTGATAGAAGAGAAAGACAACTGTGCTTGAAAGTATGTTTGAGTTACAAGTCGAGTAAATTGAAAGTATTTATATTTTTCATTTATGTTTTTGTTGCGGCAGGACGGGCATAGCATATGTTTCAAATGTTGCAGTTAGAGAGAACTTCCGACGGAAAGGGATTGCTAAAAAGCTCGTGGCAAAAGCCGAGGCTCAAGCTCGGAGTTGGGGCTGTCGTGCTATTGCCCTTCACTGTGATTTGAACAATTCAGGAGCTACAAAGTTGTACAAAAGTCAGGGTTTTAAATGTATCAAAGTCCCTGATGCGGCTAAATGGCCTCAACCCAAGACCTCCCCGGATATTCAATTCGGGTTTATGATAAAGCTGATAAGAGCTGCACCGGAGTTGTAAAAGAAGACATGCTGTGGACGGAGTTGTAAGTAAAGATAAGGTACATACTCGCTTCATTTGCGTCCTGTATAGACCGAGACTCTTGTGTTAGATGTCATAGTCGTGACTGTAACTAAAGTAAGCAATAGAAACTTGATGCTTCCATCATTTCTTGTAAATCTGTGGTGTATAAAGAATGTGATTTGAAGGGCTTGTCGATCTACTCGTCAGATATACGACTAGCTTGATCTCTGCTCTAGTATTTTCTTCCAAGTTTTTCCTTGTCTGATGGGAGTATTAGATTCAGATCGAGTACTAGATTAGGGCACCGATTTAAGTCTACTTGGAGTCGGTGTTAGCCGAGTAAGACTTGGTTGTTGCTGATGACTTATCGCTAGAGTCCTTTTTAACAAAATGAAAATCGGCGTGCGAGGATTTGAATCCGAAACAACCATGAGCCACTTCAAACAGACGGTGACGTATCAGTAAGTCTTGTGGGACACCGTCTCTCAATCATTTATTGAGAGACCAACCACGTTACTACACCGTGACCCCGTTTATATAATTAGTAACCGTTATACTACTTTTATTAATCGTTTTAGTTAAACTAAGATTTGCAAAGGGGTTACTTTATATATTTTTTTTTTGAAATAAGGTTACTTTTTATATTTTAGCTAATGGGATCCTTCAAAATCATATACGGAGTAGATAATATGATTTACAATCGTCGCCCTATATTGATATTTTTTTTTTTGAAACGCCTATATTGATACATACTCCGTATATAGAAGGGACCATAAATAGGATTAGTCAAGTTCTTTTTTTCCTTCTACTCGTAGTTGAATTGAGGTGAGCGTGAAATAGAAGCCAACTCAAAACAAACCGCCACTCATATAATATGACCGACTGACCAAGTCGCCCAATTATACTCCGTATATATACACGGACCACCACTTTCTTCCCAAAATTCCCCAATTCTGTCTCTTTATTATATATTTAATTTAATTTCCTGCTCATCATCCACACACAAAAAAAAAAAAAAAACACAGAAAAAAGAAAAGATGATAGAGGTGGTGTTGAACGATCGACTGGGGAAGAAAGTACGGGTGAAGTGTAACGGTGACGACACAATCGGAGACCTGAAGAAGCTGGTTGCTGCTCAAACTGGTACTCGTGCCGACAAGATCCGGATCCAGAAGTGGTACAACATCTACAAAGACCATATTACCCTCAGTGATTACGAGATTCACGATGGCATGGGCCTCGAGCTCTACTACAATTGAGATTCCCCCCCCCCCCCCCAATTTGGATTTCCCCCAAATTTCTAGGGTTTCATCATTACTAGTACTTCTTATGTCTGTATAAAACCCTAATTGCGGTGATTGCTCGACTTTGTGGTTGTATTATGGTATAATAACTTGACGATTACGCTAATTATGTTTGATTTTGTGTTGTTTTCGCTTTGGTTGTGTTTAATTTTTATGTTTTTGTGATTTTTGGAATAATTAGGGTTTTGTGATTTAGTACCAAATTGTTGCGAATTGCTTGTTGGCGGCTTTTTGAATGTTAATTTGATGGAATTTGAACTGCTGTACAAGTTGGTTCTTTGCTGTGTGTGTTTATTTAGCTGGAATTTGGGGGTCTAGGGTTTCCGATTAGTAGGTCTTGTGTAAGACGGTCCCATGCTGGATTGGGGATTGGTTTTCGACGGTTTTGACTGTGGAGTTGTCGAGAGGGAGACTACGCTCAGATTTTGTTGTGTTTTTGCTTGGAAATTTGGATTTTTGTGAATTGTTTCGTTGGGTGAGACTCGTGTTGGATTGGTGGTGAGCGTTGTATGGTTTTTTGTTGAAGTTGTGGCATTTGGTTCTAGGGTTCTTCGATCAGTGGGTAGGGTAAGATAGTGTATGTTGGATTGGGGTTTCCAACGACTCGGTGTTGCTATGATTGAGACTATTGCACCTTAGATTTTGTTGCATGTATGCTGGCCAATTATGGAATTTGGTTAGGTGAGTGCTTTGTGAGACTCATGTTGATTGTTGGTTTGGGAGCGAGCGGTTGATGCTTTTTTTGTTGTAGTCGGTAGCAATTTGGCCAATTATGCTTTTTGATCAGATTGTGTTTGTTGGATTGGGATTTCAAAGCTTTAAAGGGGTTTGGTGGGTGCATTGTTAGGAATGAGGCTGTCGTACCTTACATTTTATTGCATTTATGCTAGCCGAGTAAGGCTACTGATCAGTTGGGTGGTTGTGTGAGAGTTATGCTGGATTGGGATTGAGCGATTGAAAGTTTTTTGTTGGGTTGTAGCAATTTTACTCTTAAGTAGTTTTTTATGAGTAGGTCTTGAGTAAGATGGTCTCATGTTGAACTGGGATATTATCTTTGGTGGTCATGTTGTCAAAATTGAGACTGCCTTTGAGGTGGAAGATTAGTGTTGTTTATTAGTTGATTGTTGAGTTGCGCATGTTGGACTTGGAATGTTTGTTGAAGGTGCCTTTTGAATCGAGGGTTTTTTTTTATCAGTAGGTCACTCTTGCATAAGACGGTCTCATGTTGCAAGGAGGTTCATCTTTTGAAGGTTTTGGTGGTCGTGTTTTTGAGAATGAGACTGTCTAACCTTTCAGATAATGTTCTGGCTGGCAGAGTAGTGGTTTTGATCAGTTTATTTTTTTTTTTATTTTTTTTTTTTATGGTCTCTATTTTGGAAGTGCCTTGCTTTAGATTTTGTTGCCTTTGTGCTGGAAATTTGGGGTTTTTGTTTACTTGTTTTGTTGGGTGAGACTCATTTTGGATTGGGCGTGAGCGTTGTATGGTTTTCTGTTGCGTTTTTATACATATAGGGGTTTTCGATCAGTAGGTAGGTTGAGATGGTGTATGTTGGAATGGGGTTTCAAATTTGAAGGTTTTGGTGGTTGTATTGCTGTGAATGACACTGTTGTACCTTAGCTTTTGTTGCATTTATGCTAGTGAATTAGGGCTTCGGATCAGTTGAGTGATTTAGTGAGACTCATTTTGATTGCTGGGGTGGGAGTGAGCATTTGAAGCTTTTTTGTGTTGCAGTTGGTAAGGATTTTTTATCAGTTGGTCTCGAGTAATGACGGGTTTCATGTTGGATTTTGGTGATGGTCATGTTGGCAAAATTGAGACTGCCTTTGTGATGGGAAATTGTTGTTATTAATTATTGAGTGAGACTCATGTTGGACTGGGAATGTACGTTGAAGGTGGCTGTTGCAACTTCAGTCGAGGTTTTTCTTGTCAGTAGGTCATGATTCTTGCATAAGATGGTCTTATATTGCATTGGGATTCATTTTTGAAGGTTTTGGTGGTCGTGTTTTTGAGAACGAGAGACCGAGTAACCTATAGATATTGCGCTGCCTTTATGCTGGCAGAGTAGTGTTTTTTTCAGTTGGGTACACTTGAGACTCATGTGGCTGTAGTGTCTGAAGTCATTGGTTGGGGATTGCAACAGTTGAGGGTGAGATTATTGTGCCTGATCTTCGTTTTAGGATATTACAAACTTCTAATAGTCGGGATTTCAGAGGTATATCGTGGTTGATTTTGGTTGGTTTAGGCGTGGAGGAAATCACAGATACTAGTGGTGGACTAGTGTATGACAGAATGTCTAGTTTTGTGAATGACATTGCTAGTCTTTCTTTTGTGAGTTTTACTAGTTTGTCCGCCGATCCTTGTTGAGTGTGAGCTCTCTGACCTGCTATTCATCCTAGACTTTGTCCATTTCTGTAGTTTGCTGATAACTTTGTTTTACCCTGCATCTGTCATACGGTGTAGTTTGTATGTCTAGCGGCAAAAAAAATAAGTTTGTGTGCCGAGAAAAGTTGGCAATGCCTCTGTATACGAGATGTTAGCAAAAGCATATTGATTTCTGGTGGTTTCAAAGCATGAACGCCGTTGATGTGCGAGTTTTATGTGTCGCTGACCCTTGTGTTTGATTCTTTTCTTACTTCCATGGTGTTAAATGTCCTTGCTACTATGTATGTCGGTATGAGCACTTCATTCAGGTGATCTTGTCATTGAAAATTCATGGACTGCTCTGCATCTTGAATTGATCATATAGTAGGCGTTTCTTGGGTCTCGTGTTTGATGTTCATATAGTAGGCGTTTCTTGGGTCTCATGCATGTTGTCTTGGTTTTATTATGATCCTGATCTTACTGCATACTCTCTATGACAACCACCTTCGCCGTAAGATCACAAGCTTTCCTATTTCGCTCACTCTGTTTCCTTGTGTTAATCCACTGGGTTGCATGAAGTATAAGATTCAGTTTATTTAGCATCGTATTGCTTGTTTCTCTCTCGACTTGAGTACTCCGTGCATCCATGTCGCTGTTGCTGCTTTATCTTGAGCAGTAACCCGATGGATACAACCTGCTCGCTGATCTAACTCATGATTTTTCCCATTGCTACACCAATTTGGTGACTTTTTCAGGTCGAACTATCCGCCCCTAGTCACCCAATTTGGGCTGCTACGCGTAATTCGATTGGGTTAACCTTTGAAGGAAAAGCCCATGCTAACGGTCAACACATATTCGAAGGAATGTGAGTCCTTTGTAATGGGATCTTCAACAATACAGAAACTCCTAATCCACTCAATTCATTGGTCTTTCTTTTTTGACAGCAAGAAAGAAACGTTAGTCTTTGTTAAGGGAAGACTTGTTGTGCTTATTGTGTGTAGCTTCTCCGATCAAAGTCGAACTAAATTTGTCAGAGTTGTCTTGTGGACTCGAAAAGATGAATTATGACCTATGATCATATGCAACAGAGGTCGGTGGGGGGACGAGACCTGGAACGACGGTCTCAAACTCTCAACATGGACTAGAATAAAGGGCAAAGAGAAATACAATCTGGTATACCAAGTCTAGTTTGATTACAAACATGGCTAACCACTTCACTGTTAATTGTTGAAATCTTTCGGGGCGAGGACCGCTTCCTGATCCGGTTTCTTCAGGGTTTAGATCGAGGAACGGGCTGGATGGTATTATGACTGGTCCAGTCCAACCTCCTACCCAAATTAGGAGTATCCCTACCTACTTAGGATACCATGTTGAGCATTTTATAACACTGAGATTTTATATTGAAGAAATTTATGATAATGGCAGTAAAAAAAGGAGGGTAAATGTGAGTGGTGGTATAGGAAAGGGAATCTATGAGAGTAACATAACTTGAAGTTGGTGCATGCAAAACAGAAACAATACAAGCTGACAGACACAGTCACAGTCACAGTCACAGACACACAGTAGTGTATCAATCAAGTTGAATATAGCAAATCTGACAAAGAAACTTCTATTCATTCCGAGGTCTTTTACTTTCTCTGCATCACTAGTAATTTATTACTCCCTCTGCTACACTAGCTAGAGTATAAGTTAAATCTAAAGTGAAAGCAACTTATCATACCTATCTTGTGTACACTGTTCCCCCCTCCATTTTTGTTTTATCTTTTATTTTGTTTACTTTTTGTTGGTGCGGAAATGAACTATAATAGAGTTACACAATATCATTCGATGAAGATCAAGTTTGGACTAGTGGTTAGAATCACAACTTGCATGGGGGTTGTCCCGGGTTCTCATATCGCCACGACGCCACCCACACTCTGCTCCTTTGTACCAAAAAACAAGATATCGTTTGATAGGTTAAAAACAAATTCAAATTGTATCAGATCATACAATTTTAAGGACAAAGGATGAGAGTTGAGACCCTCGCCTTCGCCAACCGGCCCAACACGGCTCTATTTAGTTATCGTTTTCTAAGCTAATGAACTGGACACACCACAAAACAACCTATCTGCAAAACATTAATACGTGACATAACACCTCTTAAATGTTCCACACCGCTTTATGTAAGAATCAATCCAAAGACTGACAGTTTTATTGATGTAAAACAATATAAACATTCATATATCGAGTTTCGCTAGCTATAATGCTCCGAAGGGCCAAGAGCAGAAAACATACAAAACAAAACAAATGTAATAATAACCGTACGTACTAGTAGTATTTTTAAGAAGAACCCGGGGGACACGGCAAGGCCAAAGCCAAAGGCAAAGACGTAGGCATAAAAAGTGGCTCAAAATGTTACAAATAGACGTGATATTTGATAAGTAACGTGGAAGTTTTAATTGCTCTTTAATTTCAGAGTGATGGACTCATCAAAAAAAGTCTAAGTCAGCAGTAGTAGTATACTAGTATGATATGAGATCGAATCTTTTCAGCGAGGAGTAATAATAAATGTGAAAGTGTCCTTACTTACTCTGTGTTTTGTGGGTTTTTTTGTCACTTATAAAATAACATGACAGAAGTTGGCATTGACCGACAAACTCTTAAATACAGCAGTTAATCTACCATTATGCCTTTGCTAATCACTATGTAGTGTATCCATCACTCTTCACTCCAATCCCAATGTGTGCTTCTCTCCTTTTACTCCTTGTCTGATCTCTCTCTTTGAGATTAATTTTATCTTTTTATTTGTGTTAGAGTTTGGGCTGTGATTCATTGTCGCCATCTATTGCGCCACTAGATATGGTTCCTATTGTCTCCTTTGGTGAATTCTTGACTCGTATCGAGATAACGATTAGTCTATTTGATATTTGTGAAATCTTCTTACATTTCGTAAATAACTAACAAAGAGGATGATATGGTAATTGCTCTTCCACATATGGCTACCAGACTACCAAGGGACTAACTCATGGCCGTATAATAACTCCGTTCTCACCCGCCACACGCGCCTTCCCAGCTCCGGACCCCAACCTAGCTAGCTAGCCACGTCAACGACCACGACCTCGAGTAAACATTTCCGTCGACCAGTCAGTCCATAAACCATTCTACCACACCAACTAACAAATCATGTGGGCTACTCAAGGCTTCCACCCATGGCCAATAATGTTGCACCACCATTGGCTAAGACGACCTAGTTGGGGTGCTGTGAACTCGAGACATTACTTCAGAAATATTAAATTGTTTTAAGATGTCTGGAGATAAGGATTTAAGGCTCACAGTGCCAATAAAACGCTGACCTTGACTACCTTAAAGTCCTTTGTATCGTACTATCATCGTGGTTATCTCGAGTTAGAGCCGACAATGCTAACAGCCTAACAGGATACAATACAATGCTAATCGAAACACGATATCTTGTCTTTGCTAATGTTCTCTTGTTCTCTAAGCTTTTCTTTTCCCCTTTTAGTAACAAACTTATAAAGCACAAAATCAACATAATGAAAATGTTATAGATTCAAACTTCAAATTCACACATTTGTGACTTTGTGAGCGAAGATTGGATACCTTAGGTTGAAAAAAGAAGGAAGCACAAAGTTCAAGTGTGAGGGTGCAAAGAAAGACAGAGATTATAGGAGAGAGCATAACGTGGTAGATCAAGCGTAAGATAGGGAAACCCCACGAGTGGCATAGATAGTCGTGGACATTTCAACTCTTACAAAATGTTTTGCTTCTTTTACTATTAGTTTTTTAAGGTTACCCAAAATGTTGACTTCCATGCTCTAATTAGACACACCAAAACAATGCCCGCCTTATCAAGTGCCTTAGGATCCGCTCTGGTGATTCGCACTCCCTCCTCATCCCAACACCCCCATATTTTTCGAAATTATCTAATGTAATAAGTTGCAATCTGACTGGTAAGTGTTCTCATTTCTTAACCTCTGTTAACGATTTTGGTTAAATGATAGAGAGGGACCTGTTGAGTACAATCGACCGATTAAATTGTCTATGGTTACTCAATTGGTGAGGGTATCGTGATATACTCTTGATCAACTGAATCTAAATACCAACGCTTACTAACATCAGAAAATTTACATTTGTTTCAAATCGTTTGGAATCGTTATTAACATATATTAACAAAGTGTAAAGAAAAACGTAAATACCAACGCGTCTATCACCACAAAAAGTATACGTGGATTACATATCCATTTTAGATGGACTATCATAAGGTGTCATAAAGTCAATATGGTACTTGTTGGATTATTGATCAAAAACGATACTTTCACCATTCATATACATTCTTAGCGTTTGATTTGAATGCTTTACCTAAAATACGTCAAATAGTCTACAATTTTATTACCTTGATTTTGAGAAGATTTGGAAAATGATGTCTCCTAATTACTTAGTAGTTGACAACAACACATAAGTTTCTTATTGCAATATGTCTTCAATTATTTATGCCATAAGCTGGCAAAACTTTCAAACATAGGAGTATCATTTTGGACTTGATTAAAAATTTAAAAATGATTGTTGCCTGACTAATAATTCATGTGATGGGAAAGGCTTGAAAAGCTTGTTCTTTGTAATCTTATTGCTATTTCATTAAATGGTTTTTTTTTATTTATTTCTTTCTTGGTACGAATTGTCAGGGTCGCATGTCTTATTCATTAAATATCACGATCACCCTTAGTTTTCCCCAGACGCTTCACCATTGGAGTATATCGCAATTCTACTTTCAGATGCTAATTTTCTTTATCTTTTAGAGGAATATCATATCCTAACCTCACCCCTAATTACAATGGAAATTTTGAAAAATACATATGATTAATAATTTAAGGTGTCGTTTGGATACCCTCGAAATGCATAGGAATTTTATTTTCCTAGGAATTGAATTCTCTTGAGTTGTTTGGTTACCATAAAGTGTAGGAATTGGAAATTCCTAGGCATTTCCAATTCCTCCAAAGTGTAGGAATTTAATTACCTAGGGGGGGCTAGGTAAGTAGAAATTACCATGGTAATTGAACTCCCTTGTTCATCCAAACAAAATTCTCCAATTCCCATGCTTTCTTAATTCCTAGGATTTGCAAGTTCATGGGAATTCCGACTTCCCGATTGTATCCAAACGACACCTAAGTGTACAACTCATCAACTCACGTGGATTAGTAGCTTAAATGGTCTGAAAATAGAGAAATATAACATGAGAAATGTAACACAAGTCAAAGTTGAAATCGTGGGACAAACTTAGGAAAGAAAGGGTATAGATCCAAGATCAATATATAGTTGAATGGTATGAACATTTGACTTGGGATTGCCAACAAAAGACCAACCAAAACCTTTTTAACATTTTGTTGATTTTGACCTTATATTCTAGATTAAGTTTTTTTGGTGTCCAATCAAATCTCCCAACACATATTCCTTAACCTACCATATTGCATCATACCCCCATAATTTATGTGACACCTAAAGTGAACTCTTGACTTTGAATTAGTACCAAAATCATGTACCTATCTACTAGTCATTAACGATTTGAATAGCGTTATAGAGGAGATTTACGTCACTACATCATGATTACTATAATTCGCATTTAAGTTGTTTAAATAGCAGTTAACACATGAATAGCGTTACAAAGATGTGGTTACATCATGATAACGATAGTTATCTAACATTATGGATGAGGAGATGCATGTTGAGTAAGAACAATAATAGGTGCTACAAAGATATGAAAAAAATTGTACTCGTAAATGACACTCGTACCAATTCGATTAGCTACAAAGTTGAATTGATGTTCATAACATACAATTGATGAATGAAACTTGATTATAAGCAGTAAGAAAAACGCGGAACAGGCTCCTTGCCATTTCAGGGCCTCGAACCCTGAAATGGATAGGAGCCACTTCCTTGGACAAAGGTAGATTAAGAATTCTGAAGATACATACTGAAGTTAAAAATACATGAGTAGTAAATGAGATTTTATCTCACTACAAGACCATTGTAAGATACAGCAAGTTCCCAAGGTAAAGCAAGCCTGTACATTTCGAAATCTTATGACGAAGTGACGAGGTTTGTCCCTGGGATGATGATCTACAGAGCACACTGTTCGGCTTCTCTGACCTTACCTTGCCAAACATGTTGTGCAATCTTTTTGTACAAGTCTTCGTAGGAGCCGAGGGCAGAAAGACTAAGACTTCGACCAACATCCTGTGCGTCCATGGCGACTTTGCAGGGGCCAGTTCCCAATCCGAGCTTGGTTCTGTGGTCATCTTGATGGCTAGGATAACCGCCTTCTGATGTACTGTCCAATGTACCACTGCAACCTTCAGATGAATTTCCCATCTTTTCTAGGTTGCCTTCTGACACTGTGCTCCTTGTTGACTCACCTGAGCTCTCTGAGATTTGCTGCTCAGTGAGGATAGGTTTTCCGAAAAGCATGAATGGTGCCTTTGTATCGGTTTTCTTAAGAATCTCGGCTGAGGTTGCCATTGTCAGGAATGAAGATAGGTTTTCTCTGATTTGTGGCTTTGCTAAGAAGTCTCTATGAAGAAATTTCGGACCAGGTCCATTGGTAAAAGGACTAGGATTCACTTTGTTCAAGTGAAAATCTGACATGAAGTGTCCGAACTGTGAATGCCTGGCTCCCTGTATGCCTGCAGCAGGGACCTTGTCTGGTAAACCAAACAAGGGACTGCTAGGGCTGAGGGTGCTGTTTGGAAATGTCGGTATGGGAAGTTGGTCGACAAACGGGTAATCTGAAGATTGGGGAAGCCGAAGCTTTTTCCTAGGGGGCGAAAATGGGGACATATGGATGGCTGGCATGCTAGCCACTAGCTCAACCAACCATGGATTTACCCTCTTTACATTTTGGAGCAACTCTGGTTCATCCCACGCAACCTGAAACGTCATATTTACGACAATGTTAGCACATCGGTATACATTTCAATCGAATCACAAACCATGAGCATATATGAAGGACTTAAAGAGTTATGGCTAGACTAGATCTACGAGGTCGAATATTAGGATTACCTGAAGAAGCCTCCAAGGGGAATTAGGCCAATGAATCGGATCAGCAACCTGAACAGAGGAAACAGTCCCCATAAACCAACTAATCCGGGACGAATCCTCTGTCTCAAAAGCCATCTTGAATCTCATACCAGCACACCATTGGACTTGCATTGCCGCTTTCACAGCTGAGGCCTTGACAAAGAACTCAGGTGTACTCGACCTCGGATAATACACAACCTCAAATGGATGCCCATTTGCAGCCAGATTAGCAGCCTCAACAACAGATTCTGCCTTAACTTTCGAGTTCAACCCAACACCGGCACCAGCACCAGCACTACTCGAACCCATCCCATTCAAACTCCTAAGCATCTTACTCTCATCATCCCTAAGAAAAGCACCATATCCACCTCCATACGACGAGCCACCACCGCCACAACTCCCATTATTCCACCCTGTAGGACACTCAGGCCCTCCCCCAATCCCTCTCTTAGGACGCCGAATCCCAACACACAGATCCCCATTCTCTGCCCTCAAAAACACAATAGAATCACCAGCTACAAGCTTCTTCTGATTCACAAAATTACTCCAACCAGTTGTCAACAAATGTCTCCTAGGAGTCCCCCTATAAATATGCCTAAACTTCCAGGTTACGCCATGTACATCCTTAGCTAAAATTGTTTGCACAGGAGGCTCAGCAGTGTAATCCAACCTCGGAAAAATAGTCTCAGCACAATACCGAGGGACCGAAAACCCACCACCATTGTTGGCATCAGACTGCGTAAGCGTTTTCGCAAACGAAGCAGGTTTCTCAGTACCATCGATATCGTTACTATTATTACTTCCAACAAAACCATCATCACAGAAATCAGAAACATTTCCTCTTAAGGGAACCAATCTAATTTTGGCATAAACTTCATCAGTTTCTTGATCAGCTAAATACCTAATTGTGGAAACTCTACAGGGTATAAGGGCAGGTAACTTTGGGTAATTTTTCAGATCAATATTTACTGTGGCATGTTCTATGTGACCCTGTGGAAAGTAAAAAACCTTGGAATTTACTGCTGGCATTTGTACCATACCTCCTGCACAAGCATGCCATAGCTGAGGATCCAAGCAACTTTCCACCTCTTTCATACTTTCTTTACTTGGGTTCATCACATTAATCATTTTTAACCCAGATTTTTACTCCTTTTAACTTTTTTTACTGCTTCCAAAAAAACCCTGCAAAAAAAAACACAAGAAAATTAAAAAATTGTCATTTGATGGGTCATAGTACAAAAGTTCCAAACTTTATAAAAACCATATAGTATAAAGTTGCAAACTTTATCAACAACCATGAAGAAAATGAAGAAAAAAGTACAAAGATCCAAACTTTATTATGAACAAGTAACAACCCATGAAAATATTCACATATTAGTACAATATGATACATACCTTTGATGTAGAAGTTAAAAAGATTCAATCTTTGAAAAAATATGAAATATTGATGCAAAGTTATGATGATGAATGTTTGAGTAAGATTTGTGCAGTGGGAGAGAAAGTGATAAGAGAGTTGACTGACAAAGTATGGAGATTCTAGGAGAGAGAAAAAAGTGAGGTGATGAGGAAGTTTTGGGATGAAAAAAAGTGGGTGAAGAGTGTGAATATGGTTTTATAGTGTGAGAATTAAGAAACAAAATGAGAAAAAGTTAGTTTTGGATCTTTTTGTTTCTTTCTTCTTTTTAATTAATTGTTGGGGAAAAAAGGGGATCATCATCATCATGGTGATGTAATTATTGGAGTAATTTACTTTTGTTGTCCTCTAAACTTTAAACAAAACATAGAGCTTGTTCGATATCACTGCCGACTGCCATATATTCTATAGGTGGTATAGTATATATTTTCGTTTTTTTGTATCAAAAAATTTAGCTATAAGTTACAAAATGAACATCAAATTTGTCAATAATAACAGAAAACCAAAAACGATACCAAACGAGCTATTACATTTAGTTTTCAAAACTAACATGGGAGTCGTAGAAATCATCCCGAGCCGGCGATTTCGACGAAACAAGAGATAAGATACTAGTTGATGAGCATAGTCATCGATTGGTTTTATGATGAAATTTCGCTATATTAGTGATCGGTCTACTTATTTTATGTCGACACGCATATGTAAGTAGGCTATTGACGAATTTAACAGGAGAGAGGAGAGAGGGAGAGAGATTAAAGAAAGGGTTGTTAAGGTGGTTTGTTCCAGCACTCTGAGCGGACATAGATCTGACTGAGACTTGTATGTTCTTCTCTGCTCTAATACGTAAAAGTCGTAAGGTTTGTCTGCCTCACTCTCTGACTTGTGCTGTGAAGTCACGCTTTTATGTTTTCTTCCATTTCTCTCTTTCTTTCCTTTTTGTTTTTTCCCTTTTTTCCCTCCTCGAAGCTGGCATTTTTTGTCTTTCCTGGCCCTACATTTTTACACCTCTATAGCAAATTTGAGGGGATATGTCCTCACCAAGTAATCGGGTTGTTGTGGTTAGACATGGCAACTTGATTTAGACCCGATCCGACTACTCGATCCGAACAACTTAATCAGAGACTTGATTTCGAATCGATGACATCTAATACTTACGGAGTATTATACTATGGTTCCGGACCTATGAGAAACATAGTGGCATTCTCACGATAGTCAACTTCTAATCCAAAATATATGGCTAGCCTTATGTTATGGAAGATATGAGGATTAAAGTTGACCTCGAGGCTAGAAAATTAATTTGAGTTGTATGAATATTGTTTTGGGTTCAAATTATCATATCTGATTACTCCAACCTCGAAACATTAGGTGCTCCTATGCAGCGCAGAAGAAGGGGGGGGGGGATATATTATGACCAAACAACTAAGAACCTGAACATGGATATCCGCTTTCAGCAAATAACTTGGCTAAAGACTCTACGCACATCAACCAAATTTGATACAAAGCTCAAAGTAACTCTAATCAACTCGTCATCAGGCCAAAGATAACATGATCGGAAACAATCATATCCGAAATTATCCCACCCAAATTAAATGAGTATTTTACTAATGTAAAATTGATTTAAGTCTCCCCAAGGCCAGACGGTTTCAAATTACTCAAATTACAATCACATATATTCCAGTGGATCAAATAAGTTGAAAACGACGAGCTAGCTCACCACATATATATTAGAATAAGTGGGATTAATTAACATGACTTACCTTACATCTAATTTGACTCAAAATTTGAAACTAGCTAGGGTTGTCGATCAATTAGTTGTTTACAACATACGATCGATGAGCAAGTAGTAGTGAAGACATTCTTTAAGCTCATAAAATCATGGTTTTATGAAACTTTACGTTCTAATGTCGCCTATAATTTAGAGACGTATGTGTGAAGGGACAAAACATTGGGCATGCAATTAAATTGATTAATGCAAAGCAGGCTGTCGAGTTGAGAATTCATTAGAGTGACTTGATAGTTGTTCTTCTCTACCATCGAAGTCGGGTCTCATTAATAAACCCACATGCTTGCATCATTTAACTTACAGCTATTTCCTCTTAGCTTGATCCTCCTCCTAATTAATCCACTCCCATTTAATTCACAATTTGTGAGGACATCTAGTACACAAAATAACAATGTATATATAATCGTACAGTACTCTCTAGCTCAAGATAGAAAAAATACTACGTATGTACTATTTTCCACAAATTAAGTAACAATAATACGGAGTAGTAGCAGGATATATAAAACATATTTACTTGTATATGTATTCATCAATCATTTGTACTAATTATCATTTTGACGTCAAAAAAAAAACAATCATTTGTGTTTAAAATTGGCTAAAAATATGCCACAACCTTTAATTTTTGTAATAATAATGATAACAAGAAAAAGGTTGTTGACATGTCTTTTGAATTCTTAATGACAATTTTTATTTGACATTTCCTCCTCCTCGTATAATCGGTCCATTTATTAAAAAAAAAAAGTTGTTAGAAATATAAACCGTTGTCTGGAATCTAAGCCATAGCTTTTGGCTGAGTAAGTCATTTTATAATTAAGATCAACTACTCTTTTTTAACTGATACTCGTATTGTAATATCAACTTTTTCTATCGCAGTCAAAATTGATAGCGAGTAAAAGTTGATAGATAGATAACCCTCTTAAAGAGCATTGAAACAATTTCATCAAGAATTTCCTCATGCTCTTTAGTCCTCAATATCGATTTAAATTATACCATTTTATTTAGTCCGTATCCCGACTACTAGTTAGCTTAAACAACCACATATCCGTTACTCATGCTAATTAACATTATAAAAAGTTGTACTACTATACTCAATGAGTGATCTTGTACATGCATGCCCTTAAATGATCTTAATGATGTAAGGATACTTTGTATTACGAGATCCCAAAACTTTCCAAACATCCTAAAACTCAGTGTTTTTTCTTCTTTCCATTGAACGATAAAAGTGGGTCAAATGTGGCAAACACATGAAATTCATAAAAGAAGCATCTCATTTGATCTAATTTCACTGAATTTGGAATCCTGTTTTTATCTTTTTTTTTGTTAATCTCCGCCAAAATAGGTGTTTTATTGTACGTAATAATGAAGATTACTAAAAAATAAGGACCTCATTTAAAGAATAAATGAAACCTAGGCAACGACTTTCGAGCTTTTTGTATCCCAATGCCAAAGTTTCACTCTTCCATGCGTAGACCTTAAGACTTCCCTGAAATCAAAGCATTGGATTTTTAATTACAATTAACTTAGTAATTAATTAAGTGAGATTGTTTATCAAGTTGTCACTTTGTAGGGTCATTACTCTTTAATTCAATATTAATCAACAACTAGATTTTGGTCCCGTGAAATCACGGGATCATTTTTAGTTTATTCTTAAAGTTGTTGTACTATGTTAATCATGTTAAAATTCACTTACTAAAACATTCATTTAAGCCGCACTTATACTCTCCCCCATTGCTTACTTTATATTCCCCTGATTTCTTTTATTATTCCAATTTTGTCATCTGTTTCATCTCCAACGTTGTCATCATTCTCATTATAAACAATTTATGCGAACCTAAAAACCGTCACTTAGCCCCATAAACCCGAAAATCAGCCCTTGGACCCTCAACAACACTTTTATGAACTTTTATTCGAACCTTGAAGTGATTCACATTTCCACCACGGATCCTATTTTCGTTTCATTTTCAACGAATAACCTATATAAAAATGAAAAATTATTTCCTTGATAAAAATTTAGAAAATTTAGACTTTAAATCATTTTAAACTACATGATAAAGATTTTTGTTGGATGAATTTGTAAAAATTGAAATTAAACGTTTGGAGGTTCGTACGATATTGAAAACGTAATACCAAAAAAATTAAAAGTACAATATACTCATTAAATTCAAAATCCAAAATGTACATGATTAGCCAAAAATTGTATAATTCGCTCATAACCACGACGATCATATTCCCCGTGATACTAATTAAAATACAATATAGTTATATCAAACTACCATAACTAATTTATAAACCAATACCCAAAAGACGCTATCTTAATAGTTAATATCATTATTTAATAAAATGCTTTCCAAGTAACCACATATTTTAATGCTAATAAGTTAACTTAAGGGATGCTTATGAATAGCAACTCCCTTAGAGATATCTTAAGGGTAGGAGATACTATAAGTAGGGTAATAACTTACACTTGTACAATACTTTGATCTAATCTCAATGGAGCGTTATAAACATTATTTATCTTCGGTTAGTATTCCCTACTTATAGTATCTCCTACCCTTAAGATATCTCTAAGGGAGTTGCTATTCATAAGCATCCCTTAAGTTATATTAGAAGGAAGATTAAAGACCTACCTATTGAATTTTTTATTGAAATCACGGGACAAATTTTGATTCACTTGGAGAATCGAGTTGAGTATATAAAATTTAAAATCGTTTTTCTTACTCGCATAGTATTATAAATCACAAATCAAATAATATTGTGATCTATATATATTTTTTAAAGAATGCCTTGAGCGAAGTTTTATTGTTTGTTCTTGATATGTTGAATTTTACGGTGTTGAAAATTGAAAACCAAAGATAAACATCAAAATGAACTTGTGAATCCCAAAATCGAAAATATACATTACGAAAACTATTGTATTTCATTATAACAGTTTAAATACAATAACTATTTGAAATAACAATAACAAATTGCCATCGATCATAAATTGATAGTAAAACATACTTGTATACTTTAAAAGGTAACAGTACGATAGATACATACAACTAATATAGGTACTAAGACATATGTAGACTACTGTGTTTGAATACAACGTAAACCAAAAAAGTGGAGGGAGTATATATTATTTCCCTTAGCTAAGTTTCTCTCTTTATATACTACTTCAAATTAAGACGTTACCTGATGCAATTGGCAAACCAAGAGCCAAAAGACACAATGTTTAATATCTTTATTAAATAAAAAAAACCTTCCAATTGCCCAAACTTTAATACATCAATTAATACTTTCATTGAATACATGTCCATACAATTGCCCACAATTGAATACAAAAAAAAAAATTAAAAAAAATTAAAAAAAAATTAAAAGAGCTAACCTAATGGCGACACATAAGCAATGACGTGGCTTTTTTTCCCTGAAAACACCTTCATCAAGTGCCACATAGGCGTTGAAGTTAGCCTATTAAAGTAGTAGTATAGATTAGTGTGTTGTGTGTGATATAGAAACTTCAAACTTATTATTATTAGTTTCAAACTAGCTAGTGATGTTGTTTTATCTTAAAGCTGAAGTGTATAATGTTTCACCATTTGTGGCATAAATTTCATTTATTTTGCTTCGTTTACGTATGTTAGTGGACTTGTGTTGTGACTAATGTGAAAACTAAATAATTAAATTGAGCCACAAATTTATTTGGTTCAATCGCTTATAATGATGAGTATATACGCGTCCACAAGAAGAGGATTTAATATTCACTATTGGAAGAACAACGGTATGTACCATGGCATCTTCAAGAAAATTATACATAATTACTACATAGAGATTATTCGAACTAAATTAAAGGTTAACAATTCAAGGGAATGAACTAAGGGAATACTAACCGAAGATAAATAATGTTTATAACGCTCCATTGAGATTAGATCAAAGTATTGTACAAGTGTAAGTTATTACCCTACTTATAGTATCTCCTACCCTTAAGATATCTCCAAGGGAGTTGCTATTCATAAGCATCCCTTATGAACTGTAACCCAAAAAATGTAGTAATAGAAGAAAAACTGAAAAAGAGGTCATTATATAAGGAGCCAACCATCATTCTAGTAGTTTTTAGCTTGAGTTGGTTATTTAACAAATAACAACTTTATCAGTTGACTCAACGCATCTTGTAGTCAATTACTACATGGTTAATGATGGTTCTGTTAACAAGGATATATATGGTTGTGTTTAAGCAGGGAGCTCAAAGTGTGAGCATTCACGAGCGATGGCTAAGGGTGAAATTGAAACCTGTACTCGACGTATTTGGGTGATCCCAACTCTCACGAGCATTTTTCCTTTCTATTTTTACCTGAATCTAAAGTTGTTTTCTGGTTGCATTCGAGTATTTAATCTGTCCAACTGTACTATTTCTCCACAAAAGTTTTAATCTATATCTCCTGTCTAAATGTTTAGTAGACGTACCTAGTTAACTGGTTTTTCTTGCATCTAATACCAAACAAGATAGTTGTGTCATTACGTTTATGTTCTAACATCTATGTTGCGTGAACTACAAACCAAAAACATTATAGGCTACAAAATCAATCGTGCACAACCTCGGGATTGCCCCTCCTCTCCTACATCACATGATGTGATTCACATCCTTCTGTCTCCCGTGTGGGCCGTGTAGTGTTGCGTATTTATGGCCCATTCATGCGTTCTTTTTTGCTGTTCACGAAGCAACTGGGCCTCTGGCCTTTTCTGTTCGTGTTCCGATGGGCTCTTTCCTGTTTTTCTTTGGGTCTAACTCAACTCATGGCCCGACAAATTATCAGTACGTCTTAAGGGCAATTTGAATGCGTTTTGAGTTATGACTTATGACTATGCGGAGGAAGATACTCCCTCCGATTCAAAGAGATTTTCTAGTTTTTTTTTTTTTTTTTTTTTTTTTTTTTTTTTTTTTTTTCAGTTTTGAGGTGCCATGTTGGGAGCTATTTTTAGACCAAGTGAATCGTTCACTTGCTGCAAAAATTAGTAAATATTTCATTTTGCATTGCAATCTACGAAGTCTACTTGATTTTAAGGCCAATGAGGTTTTCATTTGGTTTAGAAATAATCGCTAACATGTCAACTCAAAACTGCAAAAGGAAACACGAAAATCTCTTTAAATCAGAGAGGGAGTAAGTATCATGATTAACTATTTTGCTTTGTTGCTATAGAAGAAAGTAAACCAACTCTCACTTTATTATGTGATACTTAGGCCCTGTATGATAGGACTTAATAAACTGAATATTCAGATCAGATAATTTTTATTAAATTCAGATCAGAATAATTCAAATCAAATTTAGTCAGATCAGAGTCTTTCAAATCAGATCAGAGGCATTCAAATCAGGTCAGATTTAAGTAATTTGATCATAACATAATTGACACTAATCCCGAATTTTATTCAGATCAGATCAGAGCCATTCAAATCAGATCAGAGTCTTTCAAGTTAGATTTCATCAGATCAGAGTCAATAAAATCAGATCAAATTCATTCAAATCAAATCAAATCAAATCAGAAAGATACAGTTCTATCATACATGGCCTTAATCTATCTCATCTTTTCGAAGCCACTCTAATTGATTCATCACGATTCCGTTTCATGAGTGTATTAATAAGATTGCTAACTTTATTGAAAGCTCACTTTCGAAACCTTTTATTCCTAATCAATACCGACGGATACTATCTAATTTTACTCACTACTACTCGTATTGCCTCTAAGGTTACATCTGGCGATATTTTCACAAGAACCCTAAGGTTTCCGACATTTCCAGGCACACTACTGAGGTCACCGCGATTCATAAAATGTCCTTGACGTTTAATAACAGTGGATTGTGTATTTGTGCTCGACATATTAAGAGCGAATAAATCAAGATTGATAAGACTAGTAGACTACTAAGATTAATGAAAGTTCAAAGATCGATAAGGTTATTAAGTTTAATGAAAGTCCATATCAACTGAACCTATATTCTTAATCAGTAAATCCCGATTCCGGTTCCGGGTACCCGCTAGCTACAACTGCCTCTAAGATTTAAGTAATTCCCAAATTGATGCCTGTTTTTGCTCCCGACCTCCCTGACCGGAAAATCTTATCCATCTCCCTCCAAAACCTGCAATTTTTCACAGCTCAAATTCACTGCTTTGTATGATGAAATGAGACTATCTTCTTCATCTTCATCTTCTTCTACAAGTTTCCTCTCTTCCTAATTCTCTTATGCAACTCCACAGGAAAATGGTCTTTACAACAACAACAGCAACAAAGCTCTCAGAATTACCATTTCAACTCACTTCTTCCTCTTCTTCTTCCTCCTTCAAATCCCACAAGATATCTTCACTTTCACGCTTTAAAACTTACTGTACATTGAAAACCACACAGCCCAACAAAAACCCACTTCCAAAACCCCCCAAAAACCCCTCTAAAACCCCTCATTCTTCTGCTCCTTGGTTAAAGAAGTGGCCTTCCATTGACCCATATCCCCGTCCACCTGTTCCCGCCCCAAACAATGCTGTTTCGAGTACTCGAAACCGTGTCGAAAATAAAGGGAATACCGCTATTGATAGAATTGTTGGGAAATTGAGGAGCTTGGGGTTAGACTCAGATGATGAGGATGATGATGATGATGAGCGTGAAGGTGAAGGTTTGAGGGATGAAAAGTTGGGGGATTTGTTGAAGAGGGATTGGATTAGGGCTGATTCTGTGTTGTCTGAGGAAAAAAAGAGTGAAATTGGGTTGTTGCCTTGGGAAAGGGATGAGATTGAGGAAGAGGAGGAGGTTAGTGAGGTGAAAGAAAGCGTAACCA
Source organism: Spergularia bocconei (assembly GCA_963457585.1). NCBI lineage: Eukaryota > Viridiplantae > Streptophyta > Magnoliopsida > Caryophyllales > Caryophyllaceae > Spergularia > Spergularia bocconei. Next base: position 4,624,973 of record OY734951.1, on the reverse strand, counting down.
AGGTTAAACGTGTCGTAAAGCCGGCTACATTGGCCGATAAGACGATTGAGGAAGCCGAGTTGAAGAGGTTGAGGGGGGTTGGGATGGGTTTGAAGGATAAGGTTAATGTGGCTAAGGCTGGGCTTACTCAACCTGTGTTGGAGAAGATTCATCTTAAGTGGCGGAAATCGGAGTTGGTTAGGTTGAAGTTTCATGAGGATTTAGCTCATGATATGAAGACTGCTCATGTTCTTGTTGAGGTTAGTTGAATTCAACTTTTGGCTTACAATCAATTGAACTTATGGCATACAATGTAATTGCTAGTGATTGTGTTTTTCTTATGTTTGGAATTAGTTTATGTTGGTTTCTGAATGATTGTAGCCTTAGAACTTACTGGTTGATGGTAGTATTACTCTATTGAAGCTATGGGTTGTCTTTCTGTAATTGTCACATAAGTGTGTGACAAAATTGTGCCTGTCACTGTTGTATTATAATTCGAAAGTTGTTGTGAGGAGGAAATTAAGCATAGGGGGCCATGGAGCTATGGATTAATTTTCAGAAAGCTGGTGTAGATTCTATTTCTTCTATCATTTTGGTCGAGTTAGGACAAGTGCGCATTTTTGGCACATACTTGACTGTTAATACACACACGTACATGATTTGTGCCCGAAGATGGCAAGTCACAAGAGTACTCTGAAGGAGGGCCAGAGGGGTTTGTAAGAAATAACTCAAATAAGAATGAAACTTGTTTTTTACACTTCTGTAACCGAAGTCTTGGAAAGTGTTTGTGTGATTATATGCAAATACATATTGTACACTGAAAATGGTTTCCACCTTCTGAAGTCTTTCCTGTTATCTCCCTTTGTGTGTCGCTATAGGCTGTGTGGGACAAGTTTCCGGAATTAGCTACAAAACAGTCATTCGACCGTGGGTGATACTGCCACTCAGTTGCTCCATGGCAGATGGAGGTGATATGATTGTACTAGTGAAGATGGAATAGATGATATAAGCTTTTTAAATTCCTTGCAAGTTGGGATTCATTTCAGCCAGACTGACCGCTCTGGCTTTCCATTAAGCATTTTTATGATCTTTAAGAACTAGATGAGTTATCGCCCTTTCAATTCTTCTCCTCGTGGTGTGATACTTCTAGAGTTTTTTATATTCTTGAACCAAACTGATTCCACTGTGTTCCTGTAACAGTCTCTTTATTTTTCTATAAATATGGATAACGGAATACTTCTACTCTCTTAATCTGTGTTACGAATTTAATTGTTATAGGTGTGATAAGTTTTGTATACTAAAACTTACTCTTCTGATATTTCTATTAATCAGCGTCGAACAGGAGGATTAGTTATATGGCGGTCAGGAAGTGTTATGGTGGTTTATCGTGGTGCCAACTACAAGGGGCCGCTGGTGAACGTGCCAGATACAACAGCTGGAAATTCTATTGGTGAGACTGTTTCAGCAGAATTGCCTCATGGATATCGTGAGAACCTGACAGCAGAAGAACTGGAATACAATGATCTTCTTGATGGATTGGGTCCTCGATTTGTTGATTGGTGGGGTACAGGATTACTTCCTATTGATGCTGATTTGCTTCCTCAAACTGTTCCTGGTTTCACGCCACCATCAAGATTTCTCCCTGTTGGGGTGCGAGTGGGATGTACAAATGCAGAGTTAACCAATTTGCGGAAACTTGCCAAGACGCTTCCATGTCATTTTGCTCTTGGTATGGGTCAGAAATTTGTCTTAAAGTAACTGCTGATAAGAGTGCTGTCAGTTCTATTATTTGACAACAAAATTTTCTTTTCTTTTGAAGGCAGAAATAGAAATCATCAGGGTTTAGCAGTTGCAATTGTGAAGCTTTGGGAAAAGAGTTTAGTGGCAAAAATTGCTGTAAAAAGAGGAATTCAGAACACAAATAACGAGCTCATGTCAGAAGAGTTGAAGGTATGTATCTTAATTTTCCCTTTCATTCTTCTATATATGTTTTCTCCCTTTTACATGGCATGTCAGTGAGTTCTACACTAGTCGGTTTTGTATTGACTTCTTAGCAATTCAAAATACAATAGCATTGACTTCCCTTTCAGCTGATTGCCCTTTGTTGAAGGAAAGGTTTTCTTCTTGTACTATGTGTTCAACTAAATATGACGACTTAAACATTGTACTAAAAGAATTTGATGGACACCTCACCTTTAAAATGGTTATAAGATTGAACACATAGAAGTTTTGAATACAATATCTACTTTGAAAAAGATGATCAAGATATGCCAAAACCCAAGTAAATCCAATATTTTTGGCAAAAAATGGTGTCGAAACAAAAGCAAATCAATTTTTTGGGGAAGCCCCAAGGGGTCTTGTTATAAATTATAGAAGAACATTAGAGCCTAAACTTATGTAGAGTCTATTGGCATAAAACGCACCCTAGAGGGAGAAAGTGGCAAAGATGACATGTGCCAAAAGATCTTAAAATCAGCTCTCATATCCAACGAGGGTACACCAAGGCTGTCCATGATAAAGTTTTGAGAACATTTGGCTATTGTCAAAATGGTGGTCAAAATTGGCAAAAACCAAAATGTCCATGATTTTTGCCCAAAATGGTCTCGGACAAAAATGGCTCAAACTTTTGTAGGCGTTCCTAGGGATCAAATTATGTGTTTTGGCAAAATAATCAGAACTGAACACCTATGATAGGGGCCCTAAAATGGCCGAAAACATATGCTAACCTCAACTGGGGACAGTAGGTGAAGGGGCTTTAAAGACCCCCAAATGGGGGAACCGGCCCTCTAATTCATCAAGGGCACTTCTAAGTAAACTATGGGCGTGTTTTGAGAACATTTAGATAATTTGAAAAAAGTGACCAACAAATCCGTTATGGTCGAAAACAAAGGATATCATCCATGAATTTTGGCTCTAAAATGCTCTAGAACAAAAACGGCTCAAAGTTTTTGCGGAAGCTCCCAGGGGTAGTATTACGGGTCTTAGCAGAATATTAGAGCCAATAATCTATTATAGGTTCTAAAAATGGCAAGTAGCGCACTTACCCTCAACGGGTCACGTGTGCAAAAGTGCTTATAGAACTTCCCAAACAAAGGAACTGACCCTGATTTCCAACAAGGGTGCTCCAAGTCTATCCATGGTTAAGGTTTGTGAACATTTGGGTACTTTCAAGAATATGGTCAAAATTGATGAAAATCGTATAGAATCCACGGTTTTTTTTTGCCCAAAATGGTCGATGAACAAAAATGGCTCAAACTTTGTGGAAGATCCTATAGGTTACGTTATGGGCTTTAGCAATATAATAGAGCAAAAAATCGGGCACAAAGACGCAAGTAGCCTCAACGAGTGACATGTGCCAAAAGTGCTCATAGAACTTCCTTAAGAAAAGTAACTTCACCTCATATCCAACAAGGGCACTCCAAGGCTATCCATGGTAAAGGTTTGAGAACTATTGGCTGCTTCAAAAGAAGTGGCCAAAATTGGCCACAACCTAAGGATATTACTATATAAGTAATGGCTTTTGAGCCAAATTGGCCCGGAACGAAAAAAAGGGCAAATTTTTGTCAAAGCCTCTAGAGATAATTTTATAAGTTTTAGCAAAATATTAAAACCATAAATCTATGATAAGTCCTAAAATCAGAAGAGAAAACGCACATTAGCTTGTATCGGTGACGTGTGCAAAAGGCGTATAGAACTTCTCTAATAGAGGAACCAGTCCTCATCCAACGAGATTATTTTTCTACTTTCGAGAAAGTGGGATAAACTGGCCAAATCCGAAGGATGTAATCAACGGTTTTTGGCTCAAAATGGCACTGGAACAAATAGGCCTCAAATTTTTAAGGAATAATCCCCCAGAGATATTATTAAGGGTTTGAGTGTTTGACAATATATTATAGCCAAAATCTAATGGTAGGTCTCGAAATTGGCTAAAAACCGCATGTTGGCCTCTACTGCGGATGTTTGGCATAAGGGCTTCAAGAACTTCCTTAACAGAACATGTCCTTATGTCCAAAACGGGTAGTCCAAGGTTGTCCATGGTAAAGTTTTGAGAAGGTTTGACTACTTTTAGAAAAGTGGTCAAAATTGGCCACATCCATAGTATAATATCCATGACTTTTTTGGCCAAAATTTTCCACGGAACGAAAACAGCTCAAGTTTTCGTGGAAGTCCTCGAAAGTAATTTTAATGGGTTTGAGCAAATCTTTAGCGCCAAAAACCTATGGTAAGTCCTAAAATCGGCATAAAAACTTGGGTTGATAGAAAGGTAGAGGGGTTGAAGAACTATTTTAACAGAGGAACTTGTCGTCCTATCCAGCAAGGCCAATCCAAGGCTGTCCACTGTCCAGAGTAAAGGTTTGAGAACATTTGGCTACTTTCATAAAAATAGACAAAATTAGTCAGAACCGAAGTATATAATCCACGGGTTTTGGCCAAAATGGCCCCTAAACAAATATGACTCAAATTTTTGTAGAATCTCTTACAGGTCATTTTATAGGGTTTAGCAAAAGGGATTAGAGCCAAAAACCTATCATCAGTCCTAAAATTGGCTGCGAATGCTCGCTAACCTCGATGAGTGACCTTTGCCGAAAGGGCTTAAATATCTTCCCTAGTAGAAGAACTTGCCCTCATATTCAACAAGGGCACTCCAAGGCTGTTCATTGGTAAAAATTTTAGAACATTTGACTACTTTAAAAATGATGGTCAAATTTGGCCAAGTCCGAAGTGTATAATCCACGGTTTTTGGCAAAATGGCCCCGGGATGAAAAGGCTCTAATTTTTGTTGAAGCCGCTATAGATAATGTTATGGAAATTTTTATCAAAGTATTAGAGCCAAACTTATGGTGGGTTCCAAAATCGGCAAAAAACGTTCGGTAACGTGGATGGGTGATGCGTGTAGAGGAGGGGGGAGGGGGGGTTAAATACTTCCCTAACATAGAAAAAGGCTCTCATACCCACCTAAGGCAGTCCAAGGCGAATTGTTTTGAACTTATGGCTACTTTCAATAAGTGGTCAAAGTTGGCCATAAACAAAGTATATAATCCATAAATTTTGACCAAAAATGTCAACGATAAATGAGTTGAAAGAAAAATACATACATTGCCCGAGGGTGAAGTGGACCCCCAAACTCGTATTACATGAAGGTGCGTATAATAGTTGAGCCATTGAATCATTTGAAGGGAAGTTTTAGTTATTTTCCAAACATTACGTCCCTTTTCTGTAGATTGGTTTTGGGCTTAATTAAAAGGCTGTAAGCTTAATTTCGTTTCATTAAGGTTGTAGTTTTCAGAATGTGAAAAATAACAGATCAATTTGTCTCCTTAAAGTTCTTATATATGAAATTTAAGTTACCTTATGTTTAATGCATTTCATTCTAGATTTAGGCAGTGTTGATTTTCTGAATTTCTAGTGAACTTTGCTGAATCTTCATTGTGTGTCACCTCTCGCCTTGATGCTTACATTACCAACTTCTGCATGCTCATACTCTAATGCTCTAAATCTCGTAAAAATTCTGGACACTCGTGATGTTTATGACAGCTACGTTTCTCTATCAGTGATTGTTCCCTTGCAATTACGATTTGGTAGGAAAGTGTTGTTAAAACACTTAATCTTACCTTCTGCCGTCAAAGCATCTTCAGTTCCATTTGCATTCACGTTTAATATCCTTTGCTGCCTGCCTTGTGGAGTTGGGCCTCCTTCTGTTGGATTTGAATGCATGTAAATTCCTTGTGTTTGGATTGTCTCGTTGAGGTGGCTGGTGCTAAAGCTTTCCTCAGGTTCATATGTAGTGTTTTCAAGTAGCCTTCCTAACTTGCGGATTGTAATGATCTTCATGTCGTGCAGAGACTAACAGGGGGCACCTTGTTGCTGAGAAACAAGTTTTTTATCGTCATATATCGTGGAAAGGACTTCCTTTCAACAAGTGTAGCTGCTGCTGTTACAGAAAGGTTGGAACTCACAAAAAGGATTCAAGATGCTGAAGAAAAAGCACGAACTGGGGCTATGGAGGCAAGCACTTCTGATGAAAATGCACAAGCACTCGCTGGTACACTGGCTGAATTTTATGAAGCTCAAGCCCGATGGGGAAGAGAAATATCACCTGAAGAATGTGAGAAGATGAGGGAAGAAGCATCTAGAGCTAAGAGTGTGAAAGAAGTCAAGCATATCGAGCATAAATTGTCGCTGGTAAGCATGATGAGGTCTCCTTTAGTTTAATTACAAATAGTTCACTGGTAGCTAACGTGCACTGGGTTCATGGGATACACTGATATTGATAGCTTAAGTAAAACATAATCATGAACACCCCCCCCCTCCCCCTCTCCTCTCCCCAGCCTCTCCCCAATAGAAAGTTATAGGAAGAGAAAATTGAGGTAATAAAGTACATATAATATAAAAACTTTCTAACTAAATGATCTTACATTTCCCCAGTGTTTTAAATAGAGAGAAGTTGAGGGAGATAGAGGGGTTCAGAATATGTTATTTGGATGATAGATGAAGAGGGCAAGTAAGGGGAGGGCAAATAATGGTTGGCAGGTCGTGATTTACTAACAAAAGTTATGCTTCATGTGGGAATCTTGTTGAAGTTTATTTACTTCCATCCCATTCAACCCATACTTGTAACATACTACATTACTTTTGAGCAATTCACATCTTGCTTCTTCAACACTATCTTAATGCTGTTGGGCCTGGGGAGCTGAGGGCAATGGAACTATGTTATCCACCCCCAATGCTTCTTGAAATGGGTGAACATATCAGAGAGAACAGGGGGGGGGGGTTCCTTCCAATTCTTCCCAACCTTGGAAGGGTTGATTTCTTTAAAAAAGGGAGAATAAAAGGGGATCTCTTTCTCTACCTTTATATCAAACAAATGATTTTTGCGTCTTTCTCTCTCCCTCCTGATCCTTACTTCCATTGTAAAAGCATTTCGCCTCCCTTTCTCTTCTTCCCCCACTCCCCTCCCTTCTCATCCAATTTTCCTCTCCTCCCTTTCCCTCCAAATTTTCTGTCCAAACAAGGCATGCAGTTCTCATGTCCATAACTCTCATCGCGATTTTTCTTGAGACTTTAATAACATGATTTATGGTTTTCATTGTTCAGAAGGGGAGCCTTGGCACACCGGTAAAGGTGTTGCCGTGTGATCGACAGGTCACGGGTTCAAGTCCTGGGAGCAGGCTCTTGTCAAATAAATTGGCAAGGGAAGGCTTGCCCTCATTACACCCTTGTGGTGGGACCCTTCCCCGGACCCTCGCTTAGCGGGGACGCCAATGTGCGCCGGACTGCCCTTTTTATTATTCAGTTTTCACTCAAAATCGTGGATGTCAGGGTACCTTGGTGTATATTTTAACCACCCAAAGTTGAAATTGGAATGTCGTAAGTTGCGGGTCAATTTTCTGCACGCCAGTTGTGGTCTATTTATTTCACCAGCAGTGATCATGCTGAACACTTGGGCCATATGCCTACATTATATTGATGAGCTATGATTTAGGGCTAGAACTTGCAGAAAATTTATTTAGATTTGAGTTGAACTGGGCATGTTAGGTCACAAACTCACTTGCACTGTTTGTTTTGAATACCTTGGACCAATTCATAGAATTTTGGTTTTCCTGTTTCCGCATGTGTTTACATGCATAGATTAGGAGTTAGCAGCACTGCCATAGCATTTAATTTCGAACTACGGTACATCAAGGGAAATGATTGAGTCAGCAGAACATAGCTTAGCAGTCCAGGTACGGTACCTCCAATGTTAACTCAAATGTATCGAGATCTGGGATGTTTCAGTGGACGTTGTCATGCATCTTTGAGGTGGGGGTTGGCCTTATCTCTTTTCATTGGATAATAAGAGTTTAAGAGAGCCCAAGCTGAAGCAATTGTTACCTCAGTCGAGGAATGGATAAGACTATTTGGCAATCTAATAATTGACAGCTTTGGAGATGGATCATTGTAACATAAAATTCTCTTTTTATGACAGGCCCGATCAAAGAAGCTTCGAGCAGAGGGGTTATTATCAAAAATAGAATCTTCAATGGTGCCTGTTGGTCCTTCCGACGATCAGGAAACAATAACTGATGAGGAGAGATTCACGTTTCGTAGGATTGGCTTGAGAATGAAGGCATACTTGCCTGTTGGTGAGTGATCCATGTTATTTCCTATTGATTCTACTATACTTTGTCCAAGTGTTCGTCATTTGTAAATTTTTATTTAAACATGTTTTCATTGGTTTCCTAGGTGTCCGTGGCATTTTTGATGGTGTCATTGAAAATATGCATTTGCACTGGAAGCATAGAGAACTTGTTAAGTTAATCTCCAAGCAGAAGAACCTCGCTTTTGTGGAGGAAACAGCTAGATTACTGGAGTACGAGAGTGGTGGGATTTTGGTTGCGATAGAGAGAGTGCCAAAAGGTTATGCACTGATATACTACCGGGGAAAGAATTATCAGAGACCTATTAGTTTGAGGCCTAGAAATCTTTTGACAAAGGCAAAAGCTTTTAAACGTGCCATTGCCATGCAGCGCCATGAGGTTTGATGTTTTCTTATGTCAGTTCTTTCATCTCAAGATACCCTATCTAGTTCCGGACAAACTTGTGAGATTTTTGCCATGTTATAATGTATTTCAGGCGCTTAGTGAGCACATATCCGAGTTGGAGAAGAACATAGGCCAGATGAGAAAGGAAATTGTAAGTGGCGATTCTATTATTTACCATCCTTTCTGAAATCGCTTTTAGCATAGCGTCAACGAATCTTGAGGGTCTAGTTTGAGATGTTGTCCACTTTAGTTTTTGTTGTTCTTGTTTTCTGATCCCTTGACATTTACTTCTTACTACCCCTTCATGTTAAGTGGAATACTATTACTAGTGGAGAATTGTCTTTTCGCTCTTAAAACTTTACCACATATATATGGATTATTATGAGTTTACAGCAGAAAACTTTTTTCTAGTTTTGTGTCACTTGAAATATGCCGTACTTAATTGCTTGTGGAATTGAGATAGTAATGTTGTCCGTGAATATGCCATTAAGTAAATCCATAGGTCACATTATACACCGATACTCTCTGTTATTTGAATGCATCGTAGTTCCTGAGACTTGATTTCGAATTTGTTAAAGGTACCTCATGTAATCATATTATACTGCTTTCACAAATTGCTAGAATGCTAGACATTGTAAATTTATTCATGCATTTTGTGGCAGCCGATGATGAACGAGGAAAACGAAGATGAAGATGAAGACGAAAATGAATACAATGATGAAGACGAAGATGACTATGCTGATGAATACGACGATGAAGATGAAGGAGAAGACGAAGATGAAAACTAGGAGGAATTTTGAACGAGCTTCAATCTAAAGCTCTTCTCTTTTGGTTATTTAAGTCCACTGTTTTGTTAATAAGTTTTGATTTGTTCTTCTAACACAAGATATAATATGGTATTCAATTGATCTGGAGTTCATTTACGATATCATGTTTAGCTGATTTCGTTCTTCCTTTCATAATGAACTGGGATGCAGGGGTATCGATAATAACACCCCCGGCCAGATTTAGGTGGTCAGTCTGGTCACTGCCAGTGACTCACTGGTAACTTAGGGCCAACGCACGCATAGCGTTTACGTTCGCCTTGGTTGCACTAGATATGTGTCACTGTTTGCTCTTGTGCCACAACACAAGTTGTGGCGAGTTGCCTGAAAAGGGACTTTTGTATGGACCAAGGGATAGTAGTGAAAGGTATGTGTAAGTAGCCGCTATTTATCGGTGGGGCGTGTATAATGATGCCTATTATGTGTAACCTAGTTTATGTGTATGTACATGAAATTAAAACTTCGATTTTGTTGAGTTTGAAATTAAATTAATTATATGGCACAAATGGAAAAGTTGTTAGGGAAGCAATGCCCCAATTTCAGACTAATTAGTGACTATCAAAAAAACCTACTTTGAAACTAAGAAATGCTATGAAAGTTGGAGGGTTTGATAATAATGAAATCATGGAACTACGATCAAATGAAATCGAAAGAATAATAACCAAACCTTATTTCCAAAGTGATTGAGGTCGGCTAACATGAATAGTTATCTAGTAACCGTTTGTGCAGGAATTCGAAAAGGCAAAATTGAGAAGTAATTAAGAAGTTTGAGCTTGCATTGTGATTGGTTTGCTAACATTTTTGCCCGAAATTGTACCACCTGATCTTGATCAGGCATTGTATGGTGATTTTGTTGTTGATTCGGCGAGTAGTCCTAGTGTCGAATGCGACAAGTTTCTTTGTTACGAAACTTGTTGCGGAAGTTCTTTTTGGAAGTGGATCAATTTCGAATCCGATGCTAGCTAGTGTACTGTACACCCGTAAAGGTGTATGACAATGGTGAATGAAGGAGGAATGAATGTCGAGTGTAGAATTGAATTGTGAGTTAGCTAGACCAACTAAAAAGAAAGACTGAGGAAGATAAGATAGACGAGAGAATTTGAGAGAAGAATTGGAAAACATCGAGCTAAAATTATGGAATCGAAGGATCAAAAAATAAAACATATATATCTAATACTATATATTAAAACCTGAAACCAAGTCTTTCCTAGGTTGACACTTGGCGTATATTAATTGGATAAAACATAAAAATAGCATTAAATACAATTATCGGTTAGGTTATGGTAATAAATTATCATACATTAATTGGATAGAACATAAAAATAGCATTAAATACAATTATCGGTTAGGATATGGTAATAAATTGTTATAGAGTAGTATATTATTAGCTAATTTATGGAAAAATAATCATTATGGTAATTTATTAAAACAAATATAAGCCAACATTTTTTTTTATAGAATGAGTATAAACAATAGGAATATATAGCCCGAGCGTGGCACGGGCATGCAAACTAGTATTTCATGTAGCCAACGCCAAGAAGAAGATTTTATCCTCTGAAAACGAAATGTAGTGATATGATAAAAAATAATGATAGGCAAGTAGAAAACTAAGTAAGAGGTAGAAAATTAAAAAAAAATTTGCTAGAAAAACATGGTAAAACAAAATAGCTTTTAAGTAAGTTTTATCGTCGTAATTAATTATGCATTCCGTTCGGCTCACCTCTCAAAGAAAAACACAATTTTGTGCCCGCCGCAGCGAAGGTTGCGAGATGTTGCACCGGCAAGTAATTCGTAAAACGAAAGCGATGTAGCGTTGAAGCAGGAGATTATTCAAGAAGTTGTGATTTCCGGTACGAAACTAATGTGAGAGGTTATTCGTCGCTAGCGTACTTATATCGCTCATAGCATCTATGTCCCGTTATGAGAATTCATCATCATCCACATTCCCAAACTCATTTATCTCTCATGCATATTTGATGTTCTCCAGTTCACTCAAATCTATCAATTCTCTGACAACACCAAATCGGTAGAGTGTTGACCACTATTTTTTTCTCCATCACAATAACCAGTCTGCTGAATTCGTAGATGAATCCTGTAACACCGTACCCCGCAATTTTAGGGATTTTTTTTTATTGTTTGAGGTACTACGGGTGATTATCATCTAATCTAATCTAATCTAATCTAATACTATATACATTAAAACCTGAAACCAAATAATTGGATATAACATAAAAATAGCATTAAATACAATTATAGGTTAGGATATGGTAATAAATTATCATACATTAATCGGATATTATAACATAAAAATAGCATTAAATACAATTATCGGTTAGCATATGGTAATAAATTATTATAGAGTAGTATAATATTAGCTAATTTGTGGACAATAATCATTATGGTAATTTATTTCCAAAATGATTGGGGTCGGCTAATATGATTATATGAATAGTGATCTAGTAACCGTTAATTAGAAATTCGAAAAGGCAAAATTGAGAAGTATATTAAGAAGTTTGAGCTTGCATTTGTGATTGATTTGCTTACATTTTGGTCCTAAATTGTACCACCTGATCTTGATCAGGCATTGTACGTATGATTTTTTTGTTGCCGATTTGTCAAATAATCTTGGTGTCAGATGCGCCAGATTTCTTTATTACGAAACTTGTTATGGAAGTTTTTTGTGTGAAAGTGGATCAATTTCAAAGCTGGCTACTTTCCATTTTAGGTTGTGTTTTCCTAATTAGGTAATTCTCTAACAAACTTACCAAAATACCCTTATCAACACTCCACTACTCTAGTATTACAAACTATAAATACCAAACAAACAAACAAACGGAGAGAGAAGACTACCTTGCCTTCTCACCGCCGCTGCCGCCTTGCAGTCGCCGGAAACCGCCGCTAATAACATCGTCGTTCATCCCCTTTTCTCCTTTCTCGGTTTTAGATTAAGAGTACGTAGTAAGAATTCTACCACTTTTTCATAATTGTAGTTTAGGGCTTTTGTTATTTTTATGTTTGATTTTGGTTTAAAACATGATTGTAGACTTGTAGTTATGAGAATTGTCATCTTGGGTTTCATTTATGGTTATATTGATTTTTGGTGCCTGAATTCATGAGTTTTAATTTGTGAGTTTCTATTTTTTGCCTATTTTTTGAGTGTTAAAGCTAGTGTTTTAGCATTTAAATGGATGGATTTTGTTGTTGGCATGTTTGTGGTGATGTCGTGCAAAATTGGTGCGATTTGGTTGTCCTTTGAATATCAAATTCTAGAGTTGGAGTTGTTAAGTGTATGTTCCCGTTCGATTGAGTTAATGTGGGGTTTATCACTTGTATAAGAGCGTTAGCGTTAGGTTTTGATTCGTCGAATCTATAAAAGTTTTCAAAACATGTTACAAAAAAAAAAGAGAAATATTTAAAAAAGGGGTGAGTCGGGTGCATTCATGCGTATGCTAAATGCTAAGTGTTATGTGATACGGAGTAGTACATAGCTTGCTAACCAGTGACCAGCGAGTGTAGTACTACTAACTTTTCCCGAGGATTGACTAAGAAAAGTGTCCCTTCGAGTTAAACAGTGACTTACTTCGGGATTTTCTTTACCTCTTGGTGTAGGTACGTAAAAGATGAATGACCCTATGGGATACGCGTGGACATTTGGAGCAGATGGAGTGAACAGCACCAATAATGAAGACTACTCTAGAGCTGATTTGATAGCCTTAAACCCGGGGCTGTTTTTTGAGCCAATGCAGTGGGGTGAGACCGTTTCAAACTTTGTGAATAGGATCGGTGTTAAGCTCGAAGCTGCCAGTGAAACTTATCCGTGGGCGCTCGACGAAGAGGTGAAGCTATTTGTAATTATGATCAACCTGAAGGACGAGCGCCGTTGGGATAATATCCGCCGTCGACTGGAGAGGATGGCTTATTTCGCTTGTCACCGTGGCGACTTACGTTACTTAATTACTGACTCTGGGAGTGTACTGACTGTGGATGAGTTGACGGCTATACTGAAGTATGAGGATTTTCTCCACAGGATGCATGAGTATGATTCTGTAAGTGGCGAACCTATTATTTACCATCCTTTCTGAAATCACTTTTAGCATAGCGTCAATGAATCTTGAGGGTCAAGTTTGAGAAGTTGGCCACTTAAATTTTTGTTGTTCTTGGTTTCTGATCCCTTGACATTTAAATTTGTTTGTATCAATATTTTGGAATTTTACGTAATCTCACCTTAAAGTGCGTGCCGAATAGTGTTAGGAAGAGTGGAGTTGATTGGAGGGAGTACTTATTACTACCCTTGCATGTTAAGTGCTATTACTAGTGGAGACTCTCTTCATATTTTGAGAATCACTGGCTTCATGTTAGGTCACACCGTACACCGATACTCTCTGTTATTTGAATGCATCGTAGTTCCTTAGACTTGATTTCGAATTTGTTAAAGGTACCTCATCATGTAATGCTAGACGTTGTAAATTTATTCATTCATTATTTTGTGGCAGCCAATGATGAACGAGGAAAACGAAGATGAAGACGAAATCGAGTACGATGATGAAGACGAAGATGACTATGCTGATGAAGATGAAGAATAAGAGGATTTTGAAGGACCTCCAACTTAAAAGCTCTTTATCTTTTAGTTATTTAAGTCCTATGTTTTGTTAATAAGTGGTTTTTGGTGTATACTAGTACGAGTATATGCTTAAAAATGAATTATGAGTTCTATTGAATGTTGATTAGTTATTGTTCAATCTTGGAGCTCCGAGTTTACCCTAATTAGTGCATTATATACTTGTTTTTAATCGAACCACTGATCTTTTGCTTTTCCGCAAAGAAAGGTGCGCATTTTGGCAGCATTGATTTCAACGTCGACTGCTTGAAAATTGATTTTCCTACTTTCGTTTTTACCTTTTTTAAACTACTTTTTATTTCTAATAAAAAAAAAAGTAATCTTTATCTATCTAGATTAATTTAAGTTGAACTCGATTTATGTATTTGTACATTAAGTTAAATGACGATTTTGCTGAGTTCGAAATGAGGTTAAGTATATGGCACAAGTTGTAAGCGAACAATGCCCTAATTTAGACTATGATCTAAAGAAAAAAAATATGGTAAGAAGACTTTCGGAAAAAATGTAATGATGATAAAAAAAAAATGATAGAAAAAATTGTGGGTAGAAAATAAAATTTAAAATATAGAAAATTGAAAAAAAAACAACGTTAGAAAGAAGGGTGAAAACAAAAATAGCTTTTAAATAATTAGTGGGGAATTGACTAGGGGGTAAAAAATCATTGATTTGCAAGGAGAAGAGAAAACAAGACATAACAGATGGAGAAGATGAAGATGCGTTGGAAGAGAGAAACGAATGTTTGGGCTGAAATCTTTTACTCCCGTAAAAGTTTTAGGGGGTTGAGGAAGGAAAACATTTGGGCTTGGTAGAGGTAATGTATTCCGGACCTTATTTTTTTCCTCAATCCAAACCTACAAAATGTGTCTGAATTATTACTCCTGAATCTTTTCAGGCTCATACTGCCAATCCATGCAAGGCCTTACTAATGATGGAGCAGAAGATAATTTCATCGTAGATAATAGTAGGGAAAAAAAATTAAAATGTAGAAAATTGGAAAAAAATAATCGTTAGAAAAAATGGTGAACAAAACATAGCTTTTATGTAACGGTAAGAAGCTCAGACCCAACGGGAAACTAATGCAAGAAATTATTCGTCGCCCGCAAACTTATATCGCTCACCTTCTAAATGTCTCTTAGATATTTAAATATCCATGTACCATTCTGGTCTTGTTATTAAAGTTATCGGAAATCGCTAAAAAGAAAGGTTCGGCCTGGTATTTTGCCCGGCTGAAGTAGCGACAGAAGCTGAATCCGAACCAAACCCTAAGCGATCCTTATCCTCTTCCTCGTCCAACTCACCTAAGCGATCCTTATCCTCTTCTTCATTCTTAACTCACTCATCTCTCACGCCTATTTCATATTCACTAGTCACTCAAATCTCTTACCATTTCCGACTACACCAAATAGTTACATTGTCGATCACCATTGTTGTCTCCATGACCACACAATTTGTCTCGATTATGTTTGGCTGAATTTAATTTGAATTTTTTTCTCTCCCGAGTATGAGATGAGTTAATTTGATTGTTTTCAATGTATTGGTGTATTATGATTGTCGGATCTAATGAAGCATAATTGTCAAATATAGTGTTTTTTCAACAAATTGATGTATTACGATTGTTTTTTCTAATGTGACATGAGTAGATTGTTTTTGGGACGATAATGAGATGAGCACATTTGATTGTTTTTTCCCACTCAATTGGTGCATCATGTTGTTGGATTTGAACAATTATAATAACTTGGTGTATTATGATTGCCGGAAACCCCTTTTATAAACTTAATTTCAAAGCTTTATTTGTTATCTCTATCTCTGAAAATGATAATTATGCTTCTTGTTTACCATTCTCCAGTCAACGCCGGAGTCAATTTAATTTCTGCCGATTTTTTTTTGTCGGTGTATGTCAAAAGTAAAATTGGATTTTTAAAAAGTAGTGTTTGGCAAGAAAAACTGTTAGTACTCGGAAAAAAATAAAAAAATAAAAATAAAAATAAAAAGTGATTTAAGTAATTTCGTTCCCGTTTCGCCGCTCACAGTCAAACACTCGCCACCGTCTACCGCCCCTAGACACCCTCCTCCGCCGCACGCGTCATCCTCCTCCGCTCTCCGATCAACTCACCGCCACATCTTCCTCCGAACGCCGTCCATTCGCCGGAAAATTCTCTCTTTCGGTGCGTTTTTTTTCTTCATAATTCGTTACTTTTAGTACTTATTCATTTTTGCCTGGAATTCAATTTTTTTGTTCGAATCGTATGCTATAAGATACTACCAGCCTATTAATCATACTGTGGTACATAGATTGGTAGCAATAATGTTTGTAATGCCCCCAATTTTTATGATGTATTTAGTCATGTGGTAATTCATATCTCTAGGGTTTCATTGAATCAAATTATTAAATTAAACATCGCTGTTAATATTCAGTGATTTGTTTCTGTAATTCCAGAGTTGTAATTCTCATTTTTTTCGTTGCGAATTCGTGTTCAAGCTTGAGTTTAGCAACTGAACTTATGTTTTTGGAGGTCGAGTTGAACTCAATTTTTAGATAATTCTCGAGTTTTTGTGTCGATTCCCCGTTTGCACGGTCGAAAAAAGGTTATAATTCTTTATGCTAATTATGAAATTTTGTTGAATTTTGAAGAGGGAACGCAAATTATTAAGAAGAATGCATTCGTTCGGGTATAGGGCAAATGCACTGCTAACGTTAGGAGTAACGGTTCTTGCATTCATGTGCGCTGTTGCTTCTTTCTCGGATACTTTCAATCACCCTGATCCTACTGTTGACATTAAGGTTGTCTTCTTTTTCTTCTCATTATGCTTCTTTAATGTATTCGACACTTTGTTGTTAATGTTTTTATTGGCGTCTGATCTGTGTTTTTGTGAACTTTTTATTGGGTGTTGGATTAGGTTGTAAAGTTTGAGGGGTTTGCGAAATCCCATGATGGCAATGAAGGGGTAAGTATTTTGTTGTTTCTGTTGATTTTTTGGAATTCTGTGGTTCTAGCTTCTTCTTCTCTATGGCATTGTTTCTGGGTATGGGGTATTATTACGCACTGGTGATTGAAAGTTTCAAACTTGCTGCTTAGACTGACGAAACATGCCTATGTTATCACTTAATTTCATCTTTTGTTGTTAATTTCGTATTGGTAGAACAACTATAGAATAGGTTTATGTATGCCACAAATTTTTTGGCTGAATCTTTGATCAGCGTATATGGAGGACATCAAAGTTGCTGCAATGAGATACTCATATAATATATATAATGATAAGAAATTATGAACCAATCGCAAAAACATGTTGCAGCATGCTTGATGATTATTACGTTTGTGTTCCAACTGGATCTCTTTGAAGGGAGCTTCTCTAGATAGTTGGAGTAATATATCTTCCTTGGCTCATCTTATATGTTGACGAGTTTAGAGATATTTTAAAGGAGTTGAGATATGTTTAAACAGTATTAACTGTTCAAGTTGGAGTACTCTGCTGGAAGCCTGAACCAATAAGGTTGTTTTCCTCCTCAATGGGCTGACCTCCTACTTGCCTGTAGTCGTAAGTGGCTTTCTAGTTTCTGGTGACAGAAAAACAGGCTTAGAGCAACTCCCTATGTTAGCTTTTCGTATAATTGTTCAAGCAAACTAAGTAATACTTAACAGGGTGTTTTGGATGGTTTTAGATATCGTCAAGATCATTAGAGACAGCAACATACCAGGAACATACCTTGGAAATGCCACAAGTTTTCTTCTGATACCTTTTATTTCTGTGTCCTTTTTATGAACAGAAATATGAACAATTTATGGTAGACAGTACTTCCACTTTGTCTTCTTCCTCTGGTGTTGCTAATGTTGCTGCAACTGAGGTTGGATAGTACATCAGCTAATTTGATGAGGATTAGTCAATTTTCAATGTTCGTGCAGATTTTTCAAACTGTTTTATTTTAAGCTTATTTAAAAACTAGGAGGATGAAAATCTCCTGTATGTTTTCTTCTTTTGAAATTTTTTTGGTTCTCTTGGATCTATCTACCGAGAGGATAGAGAGAGTGATTTCCTCACTTGACCAAAGGAGGTTAGTTGACGCAGAATAACTCGTGTAGGTGAATGGGTAGGCCTAAGATGACTTGGATATGGGCGATGAAAAGTGATATGGGTTTATTGAGGATTGAAGTATATGTGGTGTTGGATAGGGCAGAATGAAGAGAAAGAATGCATGTGAATAAGGAGGTCTAACTTAATTATTGTCGTAGCCGTTGTTTTCTTTGGTGTGCCTTTTAAACTCTTTCTCCTTTTGAACTATTTGTTTTATTTACCACAAAATCACAATGCATTTTACTACCTTCTCCCTTGATTCCTTTCATCAAACCTTTATTTTATGTTTAAAGTTACTTCATTCATAATATCAAAGTCTCCCTACTTTCGGCATTTCCATTCTCTCTCACTATAACAGTTCCATATAATTCTTTATGTTAGCTGACTTAATGTCAATTTGTTACTTAGGCTTTGTTGTTCGTCCTACTTCCAGTATGATTGGACATGTGTAAATTTTAACCGTGCCTCTCCTGCAGGTTGCGATGAAACTAAAAGTAGAAGCAGATTTGCAATCATTGTTTACTTGGAATACCAAGCAGGTAAGATGTTCCACGTCTTTTTTTTCTTGCGAGATCAAATATTTTGTGTTCTTGGAGCCTCTAGTATGTGTGTGTGAATGTTCCTTTGTTGAGATACTTCAAGAGTTCAGTACTTGTGTGATTGTGACTCCTAGTCCTTTTTCAAGATATTTCTGAGCGTTGAATCGTACTTTATGTGTCTACAGTAATCTGCCAAAAAATCATGTGCATACCTTTCAATTTTAGTTTTTAAGCGTCATTAGAAGGCTGATTCACGATATGGTAGTCTACTATATTGTTGTTTTCACTATTCTTTGTAGAATGTCAACTGTGTGTCTATATGTCAACATTTTTATTCTATTTGAAAGGTTAAAAAGCTCGATAAATGTATATGTCCTGCATTTGCCTTGTGCTAATCCTATGATCGTTTCCCTACAATAAAAATTCTACTTGTTGGGTATCTAGCCCTGATAAAAAGTTTCATTCTTTGATATTTGTAATCAAGAATCCCTCTATTATGACTCGTGACTTGTGAGGCTGATACCATCATCAAGAAAGCAGCAACGCCCTATTCTGGACCTTAATGCTTGTGTCATATTTCCCTACAGGTGTTTGCTTTTGTTGCTGCAGAGTATGAAAGCCCTCAAAATGCACTGAATCAGGTATCACCTTGCCTCCAATTTTTTTCTGCTATCCTGGTCAGATATCATGGACTGCAAACTTGTTTTTCTTTTTCCTAGTGCTCCTTCTACCATGATTTCAAGCTCATTCCATGTTTTTAATTTGTTCTGCAATTTAACAGATTTCACTCTGGGATGTTATTATACAATCAAAAAAGGACGCAGTGATTCGGACGACGTTCAGAAACAAGTACGCTTTATATGACCAGGTCAGCCTCTACAACGTATTGTGTCACTGATGGCTTTTGGATAAACAGAATGGTCTCCTGATGGTTATTTAGCATTTGGATCTAAGTGACTTGCTTTAATTGTTGCCATGGTCATGTACTTGCATTATACACTGAGACTCGTTGCTAGCAACATGCATCTTGGTTCCTAAAACTGTATTTCACAATTCACATCATAAAGGCGTTCCTTGTCATACGGGAATACTGGTTATAGAATTTGTCAGCTATCTGTAGATTGATCTGTGCATTACCGTGATCGGCTGGTTAATGATGTGATCTTGAATCTATTCCAGGGTAGCAACTTGCGCGGGAAGGAGTTCAATTTGACATTACACTGGCATGTCATGCCTAAGACTGGAATGATGTTTACAGGCAAGAGAGTGCTGAAGGGGTATCGGTTTCCAGACCAATACATTTGATGACTTCGCTCGAGGATGTTGAGTTGCATGTTAAAGTTAAAAGAAATGAGATGAATATCCATGAATTTTAACTTTCGGAAATTATGGATAACCTTTGAATGACCTCAGGCCGTCTTCTGCTGTTTTATTTGAATGTGACCATTACTGGTTTTATGGCCGACCAATGAGTATCAGACTATCAGTATATGATGTGTTAATGGCGTTAATTAAAGCAGTCGGAGCACCATGATTCAAAGTTTGAACTCAAGAAGTAAATATCTTTAGTGCTCAAACGATGTGGTTGGCTAATTAGCCAACGTGAATTGTCATGGATCCGCCAATGCACGTCACATTTCAAATTAAAATGCATCATATAAAGCCCCACGACCCCAAGAGGGTGCGTTGCATAATTAACGCGAATACTTTCAACTCTGAGCGACCAAACGACGACTTATGATGCACTAAACCACCACTACTTAACAAAATCACGTTGATTCGCAGATAGACCTGACCTCAGATCGAGTAATGCGGCAACCTCCTATACAAAACGCCAGAACAATGTCGAACGCGAGTTATAAGTTTAACCATTGTACAGGAAGAATGTCGAATATAGTATTTACACAACACAGTATTTCTGCCAGACAGTTCATATTACAACAATGTTACAAGTAACTTGGCAATGCACAGTGGCCAAGTCGTAGGACAGAACGCGGAATTTCTAAGATAAGGGTTTTGTTCGAAAGTTCCAAGTATTACAACAGGAGATGTATTATGACCAGAGGAGCCAAAAGCTCTTCTAACAAGTATTTGCACCACGACTCATTACTGTGCTTTATACTGTGATTTATTGCTATACTCAGACCAAAATCATATGATAGCAACTAGTTATACAAAAACTCCCTAAAGAATCTCTTTCCATCACCCAATCCTCTGCCGATCTCAGACATCGAACTTCATCCTATACCACGAATCAACAAACCAATGAAGACCGTACTGAGAATGTTGACTATGCCCCTCTCAAGCTTTATAACCTTTACACTGGCGAGAGACAATACACTTCATCCTGCAATATATGTTGACAACAGTAACAATAAGTCAGAACTCGTACACTGATTCCTGCACTTCAGATCAAGGTAACCCAGAGCAGAAAAAACCATAATACGTTTTCTGCCTAAAATCTAACCACCTTCCACAATGACCACAATAACTATGCAGTCTACTTCACCCACAAAGAAAAGAAGCTAACACTTTGGCAGAACATTAAAGGACATCAAAAGGTTAAACCACCTGTCACAGGCTATTGTCTCAACAGGAAATAGTTGAAAGATGTTTGACTAGTACCCCAGGTCTTTCATCAATCAACATGCAACCAATCGTGGATAGCATGCCAAATTGAAGTTTCAGTAAGCAGTAGGTGGATTTCTAATTTCTTCATCCTAAACAGAGATATCATCAGAATACATGAACTCAATAAGCAGTACAAAATTTTGAACACTGGAGGCAGGGACAGACCACCATTCTGTCGAAGTGTTGAGGCAACCTCGACTATATGTTTTATAATCTTTGACTGGATTGGTTACATTTTTGCCAGGGACAATGGTGACTCAGCTGCAACTCCTTTTAAGACAACAGATCAAAACCAAGCATTGCTCAAAGGAGGCTTGATAAAAACATCTTGCTGCCAAGAGCAGTCAAAGTTTTGAGATAAGATCTAAAACTTTTGAAACCAAAGCAGAAAAATACTGAACAGAAAAACAACAAAAGTTCAGCTCCAGCAGAGTCACTATTTGCATCTTATATCATAAACTGCGGTTGTGATTTTGTGAATGTACATACCAAAGAATACAACAACAACAACCAAGCCTTATTCCCAAAATGATTTTGTGAATGTACATACCAAAGAATACACAACATAAATTTACAATAACAATCTCAAAAGTAACAAGCAATCCATATCATCTATAAGATAATTAGTGACAGATAATGAGCCGAAAGTACTACCTGGGCAAGAGGTGAACTTCCATGAGCTAAAACCTCCATCAGCTCACATACCATACTGTGATGTCCGACCAGCCATACTAGCAACACGAGCCTGCACCTGAGCTGCCCTAATCTTAGCAGTCAAAGCCCGATGAAAGAACTGCTCCCTAGACAAGAGCCTAATATTCTTCAAATACTGATCAAACGGAATAACCCCATCTTGAACCCCCTTATCAAGCGAGTAAACCACATCCTCAATCGCCAAATCACTCGCACTAGCATCAAGCATTTGCTTCGACAACAAATCACACGGTTCAAACACCTCATCAACATCCACATTACTACTACTACTCCCACCACTCTTCCCCGACTTCTCCTCATTCTCCTTCAACCACCCTTCCAAAACATCCGCATTAGTCAAAACCATCTGCAACTGATTCTCCAACCCTTCCTTCTCATCAACCATCTCCTTCAACCCCCTATTCACCCGTTCCTCCCTCGCCCTCAACGCTGCTTGCACACTAAACAACCCGTCCATCTCCCCTTCCCTCGCCTTCCTCATCCCTCCTATATCCCCGTGCACCATCTCCACCAACTTATTAATCGCATTCCTCTTAAAAACCTCGTTCGGATCCTCCGTCCTCCCCATCCCATACCCCGCCCCAGGCGATGGCGGAAAATTCACCCTTCCCCCCATCCCTACCCCACCCCCACCCCCTCCCCCTCCCCCTCCCCGTCCCCCAACCGAATTATTCGACATCGTATTCATCATTGAACCCATACTATTATTACTCGGACTCAATCCAAGGCTAGAGTTGGTGATAGGGTTAGGGTTAGGGTTCGATTTACGCTGCGAATAAAGCGGGGGATCCCTAGCAAAACAAACGCCCATATTTCTAGCAAGATCAACCAAATTAGAGCTAGGGTAAATCCAATTCTGCAAATACGGAACATTAACCATACCAGAGGGAGTAACATGCGGGTGGGGCCGCTTGATGATCATATCCCGGGTCGGGTTAACATAAACGAGGGGCGGGTGGCGGGGGTAGTGCTCCATAAGCCAGATAATAACCGGAATATTGTAGGTTACGTTTTGGTAAAGCATCGGAATAGTGCCGTCAGCTTGAAGGAGGTTGCAGGTGCGGCCGTCGTTGTGTGTGAAGGTGGCGGTTTTGATGTGGAGCGACGGGATGTTGTCGGTGAGTGAGACGAGGTGTTGTCGGATTAACCACTTGACGTCTTCGGTGTATGGTACGGCGGAGGGGCCGCGTTGGGAGAGGATGTTGCTCAGGAATTGGAGTGTTTGTGCGGAGGATGAGACGCCGTGCGGCGGCGGTGGTGGTGGCGACATTGGTGGTTGATTGGGTGGTTGGTTGGTTGGTCGGTGGTGGTGAGAGATTTATTTGGGGATATTATGATACGGAATGTGGGAGTCGTAACTCGGAAGTTTTGTTTGTGTAATAGTTAAGTCTTTGACTCGTGAGATATTGACGATTTCAGGATTTTGGGTTCGTATAGGTGATCGTCAGGTTTCGCCGATTATTTAGGGTAGTGATAACGTCACGTTGAAATTAATTGAACCATGCTCTTTTATGCCTGGATGGGATATACGACTCGCCACCCCGCACAAAAAGAGCGTGGATAAGTTGATTTCAGCGTGGCGTTATGGGCTCCCCATTATTTATGAGGGGGCGTTTCTTGGTTCGTAAAATATATAAGATGATGATGAGAAATCTATTAGTAGGATTTCGACTCAAAACCGATTGTTGATTTGGATGAGAAACATTGGACTTGGCTTTGATTCGAAAATTCGATACTTGTGGTTCTCTAACCCATATCAGACTCATTTTTTGGTTAGTTGAGAACATGTAACACGCATTCGAATTTCTTGACTCTCTGTTAAAATTTAATGTAGAATAAAATTTAGTTCAAGTGGATGATCCTATGGGTCTATATGTAGACAATAGCAAAATTGTCTATAGCATAAACAAGTGTAGTATATTAAAGATGACATGCAGTAAAATATATGGTTGTGTAGTAAATTTAACATATTTGCAGTAAATTTATGACATTGGTAGTAAAATCAACATTGTTACGAATCTATCTAGAAAGAAATTTGCATTGATTAATTTCCAAAATCAGTGACCCTTGATTATCTCTCTTTCCTTATAATCCATCATTTGCCAAATATCTCAACAACAGTTACTGCACCTTTAATTATTTTTACTACAAATTAGCCGTAGACACTTTTTTCACTTGTCTACATATAAACTCCTAGTATTTTTGTTAGTTCAAACTTGTCGAGATAACAAAAGTTTTCCTCACAAGTTGCAACAAAGTTTGCAAGCTACAAATCTAAAAAAATAGTTGCAAGTCCAAGTGCTAATCGTTCGATCATCAAATTTGTCCATACATAGGGCTCGAGGAAATGAGAGGGAAACTGGTAACTAATGTCGTTACGCGCTCTAAGTTGGTGGCAGGGTCCTAAATTTGTTTCTCCTTGTTCGATCCGCGTTAAATGAGTTACAAAGAAATTGCAGAAAAAATTCCTTTAGATTTCGTATAGAACATATGGTTTCGGGTGGCGTTTTTGGCTACAATACATTATGGCTAATTAGAAGCTACAACCACAAGCTACATACTACTGAAAGTAACTCACTGAAAATATTTCTAGTTGTCTTTCGCCCGCTTGTATGATATGTATGAATGTATCTACTACAGCAATTCAGCACGGAACCTATGACAGTTTTACATTGGCTGCAAAATTGCTCATGTCTGAATACTAGATCCCAAAGACAGATGGGTATGTCACATCAGTTCAGGATGATTTGACTTTGTGAATAGAAAAATCGCCATTAAGATATGCTATGCAGGCTAGGAAAAAGAACAAAAACACGGACACCAACATCAACGGCTCAGCAAGCATGAAGACAGGGTTGAACTTGTAGTACACCTGCACATGAAAATGGAACATGTTTACCAAGTTATATATACTGCGTAAAGCAACCCGTATACTCCAATCAAGAGGCAAACTCTAGAAGACGAGTTAAATAACAAAGTGAGCAAACGATTAAACAGTTCCAAGCTAACAATAAGTCAAAGACAGCCCACTGGAATTAGCACATGAACATGGCCTTGTAATAAGCAAGATAGCTCTCGTATGTTTCGTGTTTTGACATAAAAGCTACAGGAAAATTTCAAGGCTTTTCTTTTCACAGGTCATCAACATTGCTAATGAAGCACCTAGAATTTTTGTAAGCTATGCTAGGCTGTACCAAAATTCTCCAGCACATCTTATTTAACCATAAGTTCACTTCCAGAAAATGTTGATTCTGCTTGATTAACATCAATTAATTTTGACAATCAAAGATAAGTTACGTCATGGCAGCAGAACACAGAAGGCCCAAATTTCATTCAACAATCAACACAGCTACATTTTCTTTGGGTTGTGACTTATGACTTACGAGAGCTTTCTTCGGTCTTCGTTTTACTATTGTGTTGTTTTCCATGGAGAAGTAAGTCCTTACGGTTAGTCAGTCAGACAACATAACAATCAAAGCCTGTCACCAGGTACATATCCTCTGCTGGCTTATACTAGCTAATTTTATTTCATCATATACAACAAACCATGTCTAAACATTTTACTGAACGGCGAAAACTGGAAACTGTTACAGATTACCAGATCACAACATCATACAATCTTCAATTGCATTAGGTCGGAAAGAAAGTAGACATTTCGTCCAGAAGGGTTTACTAACCTGAAAGTCGGAATTGTGTTCTGGGACAACATTCCGTTTTTCCAGTACCACTACTGTCCGTCCCATGATATCAAGGTAGGAATAAGTGGTCTGCACAAACAAGAAAAATATGGTATTATGTAAGAAGATGTTCAAGCCTGGGGACAAGGGCTGGGGAAATAATAAAGAGAACTTAAATATTCATGCTCCAGCAATATATAGCTATTACACGAGGACACAGACCAGCATGACTCTCCCTCTGCATCGTTTTGCCTTGATTGGAGAAGTTTTTTTAAAAAAAAAAAACAACTTGGAAATTTGTGTTCAACAACATTTTGCCACTGCACATGGGCGATCCCTACTCTACACCATCTTCCTTTTTCCTTTACTCGACATTATCAAAGGAAGAGTTTGCTAACTAATAACGATTGTGATTGAGCGGGTTATTACTCCTTTCAGCTACATAATTTTATTTTCAATGAAGCCAGCAGATTTATTTTATTCTCTGGTTTGGAGGCATCAGAATGGCTGCTTAAACTATATGCTGATCCTATCCAAAGTAATGTACTGTGGAGTTCTAATTAAAAGTCTCACAGGAAGAGTCTCTTTGAGATACCATAGAGTATAGGAACATTACCCCCTTATCCCGCCTAGGTGGGAGCCTCTTTCGAGGCACTGAGGAGTTAATGTTTGTGCTCCTTTTAGTAACAATGAGCATGTAATAGCTAACAAAACAAAGTTGCGAAGTCATACATTCCTGCCAGTGATCTTTTTGTGGGTGATAACCCTCTTTCCTACTTCACTAACATGGTGGGACAGGAGGATAATCCCATGAACTTTGTAAAGCCTAAGCATCAGAAGCTAATAAAATAGCCAAAATTAGAGTCCTTTCTCCCCAAATCGCTCACCAACCAAGGAGTACTCCAGCTATCTTTAAAGAACCAAGATAAAAAATATATGAACCATATAAAGTGGCAGAAGTTTAGTTGGACATGATGTATCATTGTATCCACAACCATATACAATATATCATATACAAATAGAGTAAAGTTCCAATCTGAAAACACAAAGAAGCTAAGGAAAACGAAATGTAGAAGTGATAATCTACCTCCAAATGTTCATCTACTGAGAAAGGTACCACAGCAGCAGGATCTTTTGACCCCTCTGGCAGAGCTACCTGAATTCAGAAGTAATATGAGAAAGGATCAAGTTAATCACAAATCGTGAATCATTTTTTATGGTGGTATCACATATGAAGATCTTGTAAATTCAACATTCAACATACTTTAATGGTTAGCTTGTCAACAACAGTCTCTGCAATAGGACATCCGAAAGTAAAGTTCAGATACCGCCTGCCATCACTTGACTCAAAAAGAAAGTCCTCCAAAGGCAATTTGTATCCAACAACAAAGGTGGCTCTCCAACCTCCAAATAGTGGATAGCGAGGCTCTATTTCCAGCTCTGACTGTCAAAACACAGAAATTTTAAATAGTTTAGCTTCAATGAAAACAATGCGCTCAGAGCCTCAGAGCATTAATTACAAAAACTGGCAAGGGTCCTATTTCGAAGGACTTCAAATTTCACATTTAGGAAGACAGATGAGTATCACATGTTCCAACATATATACAAACAAGGGAGACAATTGACTTCAACAACCCCTACCCAATACAAATCACAACAGTGGGAGGTCCAAAAACAAACAACGTCGAAATACAACTATATGAAGAAGGCTAAAAGGATTCAAGGGCAGCAGAGTCCAAGAAGCTCCGACTTAAGCACATAGGAATGGACCTTATGAGACCAAGTACATGAGAAAGCTCTGACCCCCCCCCCCCCTCTCTCTCTCTCCCCCAGAGAAAATTACAAATATAAGCTTCTTATATATTAGCAATAGTTTATCTTCCATAACAACCAAAACAGGACTGTGCTTTGATAGAGAGAAATTACATCAACACATAAACAGAAAGAAAAGAAAAAGAAAAATCTTCATGCAGAGTACGACTGATGGCGGTCATATTAGGTAGTGCAGATAGCTTTCTGTGCCCAAAGAGGTTGGCACAATGCTCACAATGGGATCAATAATCAAAGTCTTAAGCTGAAATGTCGTCCACGAATATGTATGAACAACAAGCATTCTAACAGAAACTGTTACTTCACACCTTACCCCACATTAGTTAGGCGTGTCTTAATAGTCCCAGTTAACAATAATAAAACATATAGCATAGGGTCAACAAGTTACCTTCCTTGGGCCCACTCGCAAATTTGATGTTGAGATATTTCCAATTTCATCTCTGTAATAAACCGAGTGAACTCTTGGAGGCAGTCTAGCAAGGAGCCTTTTAAATGAAGATACACCACTTACAGAGGGCCTAGACTGATATTCCACTCTGCCAAATTTAACCAAATACAACATAAATAAATGCACTAATCATCAGAAAGGGCAATTTAAATACAAGACTATTCAGTTAAACATATGGAAAACAAGAGTAGCATTTTCCACACAGCTCATGAAAGACAGTGAATTAGTTCTTGGATGTGAAAAGTTAAAAACAAAACATTCTCAACTGGATGATCGAGGAAATCCAAAGCAACGTTTACATTATCTTGAATGAGTTGGCAAAATCATACTCAATAAAATCCTTGGGAGATATCAAACTTCTGATTATCTTACTCATACCATTGATTAATCGATATTAAAGAAAGTTACGACGGTGGCATTTTGGTGGCCTCCACGAAAGCTCAAAAGGTCAAAGGAATTTGGTAACTACTTGGTACATGTCCAATTATCCCTCAAATATCTCCAGTTCTCAGGATTTTCGGGATTCATAATGTAAGAATACTAGAGATCGCACCGTTGCTACACCTAAATTTTGCATCATGGTATGCAACACTCAAAACTCAAAAAAACAAAAGGGGGGGCTCATTTTACTTTCTAGTAATTGCACCCAGAACTCTTCATACTAACTTGTAATGGCCAAGAACAAAAGTTGAGGTTAAAACAATCCTTTTTGGAACGAGGGATACTGATGATAGCTACACAACTTTCGAGAAGCAATGCAGACCAATTCAGTCTCTTTGTATGTGGCATGCTATTCCTTAGAAACCACTCAGTAACAAATTTTCTAAGTGCCTCAAAGGCTCCCCGCGTATGGCAAGGTAAGGTTAAGATGAGCAACCTTAAATCCCGAATTTCAACACATAAAGGTGGTTTCCAAATAACACATAATGAATATTACATAAAGCTATCGCAAACGGTGTACTGTTTAGTGAGTCATTTTGTGGTATTAATCATATCCCAAAGGCAAAAAAATGGTAAATCTTTTACTTCAATAGAAATGGAACTACAAACACGTTTTCCTATGAGAAACTTAAACAATAAAACATGCAGATAGTGGGTTGGAAATAAACGCAAAAGTCGTTTTTAATCAAGGTAAAGCGATCCAAACCATTGGATAGAAGACCACGATCAACAAAAACCTCATGTCCCAGAAAACAAGGCATACCTGGAAAATACACCTTTAAGACGAGCACCAGCATGCGCCAAATTGTAGTGGTCTTTCACTTGTATGCTGCCCCAGTGTGATATTTCAATTTCGCGTACAAGCTCTTCAACAACGGCAAATGGACTGTTGTTCTCTAAGTGGACAATTATGGGAGAATATGTGTATGGAGCCTGATCAGAGTATGGCCCATATGTCAACTCATGACCTGCACGGTTGGTGGGCTCCACATTCGTAAACGATTCCACCCTAGTACTAGGAGTCCTAATCATGGTGGCCTGTTTCTCTACAGGATACGGTGACAATATGACGGCACTGTCACGGAAATAAACCAACTGAGATTCAGATTGGCTAATTTCTGATGGGAATGGTTCAAGGGATTGCGTTAATATGTAAAGGATCTCTAAGGTTACAGCATCATTGGTCTTAAGTGGATCACGTAGAGATACGGAGTAATATTTGGTGCCACTTGGTCCATCAGTTGGCTTAGGGTTGACTTCAAGGGGAGTGTATATCTTCTTTTTCTTCTTTCCACCTTCTACTGCTGCTTTCACTAGTGCTAGATGATCAAACTGGGTTGGTGGAAAAGCAAGGGCGACTTCTGATACAGGAGTTGATCCTCCATTTTCTACCTGAAGGACTTCAACATATCAGTAATACCCTTAACGATAAGAAAATATGCACTATACATTGTATGTCACATAAACCACCTCAACAAGACAACCATTCTCGAGTTATAAAATTTACACCTTCCGACAACCAACTTATTCCAACTCAAATTCAAATGTACAGCAAGAAACCAGCATTTCCAAATTCCAGAAGAAACATCACTTGATGTCCACCAAAAACCCAATTACAATCCGATAATTTACAGGTTTACATTATCTACACAGCACAGAAATGCCCATGCATCTAATCGTCTCCGCATGATATTCAGGAAAACATAACAAAAAAAACCCTATTACATCATTTCCGCAAATCTACCAAAACCATCTTCACACAAAGACGAACACCCAAAACTTCAAGCTAACCAATTCACACCGTAATCTCGACCTGCTTCGAAACCCGAGTAAAGAAACACTCCCTCCCCCACTCAAACCATACTCATTTGACCAATACCTCAACTACAAGCTAACCAATTCACACGTAATCTCGACCTACCTCGAAACCCGAGCAAAGAGACACTCCCTCCCTCACTCCAACCATACTCATTTGACCAAAACCCTTAATCTAGGTCCAGATTGAGTAAACATAACCAAACAAAAACAACCCTTTTACGATATAAACACACTCTAACAGCCAATCATCACAAATTACCCAATTAATATTGCAAATCACACAATTACTCAAAAGGGTTTATCAAAGGTAGTACCTTTATAGTCAAGAACACCTTGATAATGTGAGATGTCAAATCGATCTGCAGCAGAACAAAATCTCCAAATATAAACACCCAGAATCGTAACAATCAAGCTAAAATCAATCTAATTGCAATCTTCTATAAGAAGTTAAATCTAGCAGCAGATACTAAAAAAGGGGATAAAAACTAAGGGTTTTAGAGTAAAACATACGCGACGTTCAGCATTGGTGATACGGAGATCATGATCGGCCAAAGTAGAAAATGGGAAGAGACATAAAATAGAGAGAGAAAGAGCTATGATGATTCCCACATTCGCCATGGCTGAGACTCCCAAGACTCACTTGTGCGGAGACTTGACTAATAAGACCTGGATTTACAGAGGTTTTAACACTCTTGCCAATATCTTCGTTAGACCAAGGCCTCAGCTCGGTTGGTTCGGAGTCGGCTAACGTGAATCGTTAATGAAAAAAAGTAAATCGTTGTACTCTTTTTGTTCGAGTTTAAACACCTCATATAGAAAATGCACCATATTAAAAAGGTGTGCACACTATACGGTGCATACTAAACGGTTGATCAAAGTACCGAATAAATTATATGGAATTTTCGGTAAGCCTCTTATCTAACATGCTACTTTTTTTTTTTTTTTTTTTGCAACTTTGATTAACCGATTAGTGTGTATATTCTTCTCAACACATTTGAGTCTGAGATTATGGGGTGCTTGAATTCGGACGGAGGGGGTAACCTATAACCTCGGAATGAAAGTATTTGTCGTCCAAGAGAAAAGCGAAAAATAGAACATCTTTCTCGTTTTGAAATTAAAAAGTGGTTAAGCATTTATATCAAATTCCGCGAGATATGATACTCCTTGAGTCCCTGATTGAAATTGGTTACTACTTACAACTGTTACAAGGGTGGTTTTGTTCACCCCCACTGTCATGAGATACTAGGAGAGTAGCAACAACTTAACGAGATTAGTCACGATATTTTCAACCCGTCCAACATAACTACATACAAACGTACCGAACAATGCAAGCAACAATATGAATCACAGTATTTTCAACCCGTCTAACATAACTACAAAGAAAAGTATCGAAACAAGACACGATGATTCAGCATATATTAACGAGTGGTTAGATTACAGCATGAACCCAATTCCAATGAACAACACATGTCGATTGTCGACCATAGAAATGAACACTCTTAGCCAACAAAAGAAGCGTAACGAAGAAGAGTGAGCCTCGCCTTTATTCGAGAAGGAGGCTCAGTCAGCGAAAATGTCGAGCCTTAAAATAACACCAGTAGTAGCATTTTCTCTCTCCTCATCCCCCATCAGACGTCTCACCTCCATTCCCCAACTCCACAACAACTGCAGCAGAAGAACAAGCAGAAGAAGAGCTTTCTCTACGATTTCCATGGCTTCCTCGGACCCACTTCAAATCTGCGTCAAGGCCTCTGTTCTCACTCCTACCAAACTTGGCGACTGTTTAGTATCCCTTCTCTCTCTCTTTCCTACTTCCTTTTATCATTGTGAAGAGAATTGTATCTTATAAATGAAGTTTTGTCGAAAAAGATTGAATCTTTGCACCCTATGTTGTTTGTTTGATGTTGGGTTTTCTGAATTTGGTGGGGGTTTTTACTAGGGGGAGGGATTTAATTACTGTGGTAATTTGTGATTGTTTGTTATGTCTTATGAATGAAGATTTGTCAAAAAGATTGAATCTTTGCACCCTTTGTTGTTTGTTGGTTTGATGTTGGGTGTTCTGAATTTTCTGGGGATTTTTACTGGGGAGGGATTGAATTACTGTGGTAATTTGTGAATTGTGATTGTAAGTTTAACCTAACCCATTGAGGCATGATCAATCGGCGCATGAATGATCACTTTTCGAGAATGTTAAGTTCGCGTGTGCAACCAAACGACCACTTATTTGGAGCTTGGTCTATATTGGAATCGGGTTTTCTTTGTGGTATTTGGTTTTGACACGTGGGTTCGGGACTTGGGAGTTGAATTGCCAAAATTGGGGTTCTTTTTGGTAATTCCTTGTGAATTCTGATAGGTTGGTCCGGACTGTTGACAATGTTTGAGGAAATGAGGTTTCAGTGTGATTGCAATGCAGTTATTGGACAGAACTTGAGCCGTTTTTGGAGCTGTCTAGGGATGGAAATTCGGAAACATGAGAGTGTTAATTCGGGGGAAGGTTACTGAGGACTACTGCAAAAGTTTGCATTGCTTAGGGTTACTGCTGGTTACTGAGGATTAAAGCTTCAGAATTTGAGCCGTTTTTGGAGCTGTCTAGGGACAGAAATTTGGAAACACGGATTTGTAATTCGGGGGAAGGTTACTGAGGATCACTGTATTTCAAATTTCAGTCAAACGCTAACACTTATGAACAACTCTCAGGAGATCCTTGATCAAAGGAAATGCTATTTCTTAGGGATTTTAACTTTTATGTCCAATCAAGTGACCACTTATAAAAATTTATCACAGTATATGGAACTTGTCAAAGTGTATATCAGTATAAGTGGGTGGAATTTTCTCCATGGCATTTGAATTTGATGTGGATTGTTAGTGGAGCTGCCATACAGTTCGTGATTTGGATCATTTGGGGTAATGCGTTGGGGTTGATTTTTACTAGGGATATTGCTCAAGTTTACTATGTGAATATCAGCCTTTTTCAGAGTTTGAGACCTGCTGAATTGTATGTTACGACCGACATCCCCCCCCCCCGATTGTTATGTACTATTTGGAGTTTTGGAGAAAAGTACCAACATCTTATGTTTACTGAACTTTGACTTTTGGGTAGCGTTTAAGGCAATAGAAACAATAACTTCATCAACTGAGCTTTAGTAAATGGTGCTGCTGTATTTTGAATTTTCAGCTGTTAGATGTCATTCTTTCTAACTCATGCTCAATTAGTATCTCTATCATGTGGCCTTGTCTCTTAGGGGGTTGTGTTGTAGTCTAATATATGACTACGGGGCTAGTTTAGTCCAAGGAATATGATAATGGGCCTGGGAATGAAACAAGGATTACGGATTCTATTCAGATCATTTAGTAGAAGGCAGTGGTAATTGAAAAAGGGATGGTAATCGAAAAAAGGATCAGAAGGAGTGACCATCAATCCCCGCCTTTTGTTATCCATGTTACAGTAGATCTTGCGTACTTGTCACTTGCTGATTTTCTCTTTGCAGACAATTTCTATGGGCATCAAAGTTTTACACAAAGCCTTCCTCATTGTCCAAAATAACACTCACTTCCTCAAATAATATTATAAACTAAATCATATGATGTACGAAGAAAAAAAAATCTTTCATCTCTTCTAAGCAATTTATGCTTGTAGCACAGAGAGTTGGCCCTTGGGTAACCGATACTCTGTCATAGCTGTCAATGCAACTTGAAGTATCCCGGACCCTTTTTGAGGATTAATAAAATTTTACTACAAATGGGGGAGAGTACACTACTGCGAAAATCTGCGAGCTGTTTTTTCGGTTAATAATTTTGCGCAACGGATAGACTGTAAGACTGGTAGGATAGACAAGGTTTGTGGTCGACTATAATTCTGTGAACATTCACATTTCAGGTCCTTTTTGTCAGAGGGTGTTGTTGACACTAGAAGAAAAGCATCTCTCTTATGACATGAAGCTGGTAGACTTAACAAACAAGCCAGAATGGTGAATTCTTTGCATCCATCGTTCACATATCTTTACTGTTTTGCAATTTCACAATGCTAATGATTCTTTGTTTTTTTTTGGGTATTAGGTTCACAAAAATCAACCCAGATGGCAAAGTACCTGTTATGAAGCTTGATGATAAATGGGTTGCAGATTCTGATGTTCTCACACAGTCTCTGGAAGACAAATACCCAGATCCACCTTTGGCCACGCCCCCTGAGAAGAGCACAGTGTATGTCCTCATTTTCTATGGTTAATTTGTAGGATGGTGATGTCTATAGATGGTTTGACTCTAGGATATCCATTATGTTTTCTCAGAGTGTGAATTAAGGTGATGCTTTGTAGATGTGTCCTATTGATATTCATCTACCATTTCCATCTAACTGCGACTAAGTCTGGCCTACTTGCTTCAATATGGACACTTAATCTAACTGCTTGTCGTGAGATGGGAGGCATTGCTCTAGATCCCCATTTCTTTTAGCTGTTTTACTTCTATAAGCATGTCAATGGAAAATTATGTCTCACATTCATGATATTCTTCCTTGCAGTGCCTCAAAAATCTTTTCCTCATTTGTTGGCTTCCTTAAAAGCAAAGACCCTAGTGATGGAAAGGAGCAGGCTCTACTGGATGAGCTAAATTCTTTCAACGAGCACCTGAAAGAAAATGTAAGATTCTACTCCATCCCTCCAATCAATGAAACATTGCAATTGCGGTTGCGTAACAATAAATTTGCATGATAACTGAGTGGCCATCAATTTGAAGAACATATAATTGTAGTTTAGCTCATCTACACTTGAACAACATTCTTCCCTTATCAACCATTGCTGAGCGCCCAGATGCTCTTAACCCCTTGCAGTATTTTGGTCGAGTGACTGGCACCGTAATTTTGTTCCCAACCTCTCAAATGTACTATTGACATGGTCAGTAGCCTAAGAAGTCATAAAGATGAGAAAAAGACAGTTCAACATTGATTTGGAAGAAAAGTAATAAACATCCCTCTACTTGTTGCTCTTTGAAATGTCCATGTCCAGTACCATCCTTTGTTTAAAAGATAGGCTTTCAACCCCTGATTTAGGGAATAAATGTAGATCATAACAATAATGATTCCTCTTTACCTCAAAGTTGTATCTCTAACTTTTAGAAATACTTTTGAGTCTCATACGAAGTTCCTTTGGTGGACGCCTCTGGTCTTTTGTCTGGTCAGGTGATTTTGCTTCCGATTTCAACCATGGCCCATAATTAAGACATGCTTGACTCTCAAATATCTTTGTTATGTCATCTATTTTAGTATCTTTGGCTTCAGAATTGTGACAAAATTATTTATAACCTCTTATAAGCTGATTCCTTAAAATGTCAAGTGGTTACCCTCAGTTCTTTTGCACTGGGCGGTGTTGTTGCTACTTTTGTTGATGTATTGACGACTTGATCTCTTTCTACTTGAAGGGCCCTTTTATCAGCGGGGAACAGATTTCTGCTGCCGATCTATCACTCGGACCAAAACTTTACCATATGGAGATTGCCTTGGGACATTACAAGAACTGGTCCGTTCCAGAATCACTGTCCTATGTGAAGTCCTACATGAAGGTATTGTTAAAACCTGACCGAACTATTTACCCGCTTCTGTAGTCTTAATATAACCTTAACTTGACACCAAACGAACTGCAAACTTCTTCATCATCCCAGCCCAAGCACGTTTTGGGAGGGGGGGGGGGAGGGGTACAATGGTGCACCAGACAATTAGACGTGGTAGAATCTGAAGTTTTATATATGACATGCTATAATCTGGAGTCCTATGTCTGATGTGTTACCACATTCTTGATGTATGTGTTGTCAAACTTTTTTGAACGAGGCAAATGACACTGCAGACTTGTCAGAATAGTATGAACTGCTACTGCAAATGGACTTGTGGAGTTATGGGCAACACATACTCTTTTCTCCAAGTAATATAAGAATCAGATGGCTCATGTGTAAAAAAGAAGAGTCTAAACGTGTTCTGCTTGAGTAGGATAAATTCTGACTGCTCACTTGTATGCCTTGTCCAGAATATATTCTCCAGGGATTCTTTT
The DNA here is from genome assembly GCA_963457585.1 of Spergularia bocconei. NCBI lineage: Eukaryota > Viridiplantae > Streptophyta > Magnoliopsida > Caryophyllales > Caryophyllaceae > Spergularia > Spergularia bocconei. The sequence goes on along the minus strand of OY734951.1, from coordinate 4,588,826 downwards.
GTGAAGACAAGTGCTTCACGGGAAGATGTCGTTGCTGGTTGGGCTAAACATATGGGGTAATATCGTAATAGCACTGTCCGGGTTCAGCTGACACTTCAATGCCAGAATAATTTATGTTGTTCAATTTGCCAAGGTGATTTCAGAGGTCTGTTTCTGTTTTATCCTCTCTCAACCCATTGCAAGTTTGTAAGTAGCTTGTGGATTGCTCTAGAGCTCCCTTTTTATGTTGCATGCTACAAATGCTTGTGGATTTGCTATAGTTTTTTGTGGCCTGGTGCTGTAGTCAAATAAGCATGGTATACATGTACGCTCAAGTTCATTCATCCATGTTCACCAGAGTTCAATTATCATTTATGACCTCCTTTCTCGAATGAGTTTCCTTCCTGTTCTTGTAAAATTGTTGTTCTTTTCCCTTTTGGGTAGAAAAACGCAATAACATAAATCAGACTATCACAAGTTCTACACCAATAAGCAAGTCATTAAGTTTGTTCATTTGTCAATTCATGACTCTCAAGTTCATTTATCCATGTTCACCAAGAGTTCATTTTATCATTTACAGTCCCCTTTCTCGAAAGAGTTTCCTTACCCTCCCTGGAAAACTTGGCATTTTTTCTCGCAATTTATATCGTGCACACCAAAGTGCACAATGAGTATAGTGCACCTCCTCACAATAGAGGAGTAGGGACCACACTTAAATAAATTTAAATTATTTTAAGTGTGGTCCCTACTCCTCTATTGTGAGGAGGTGCAACATACTCATTGTGCACCTTGGTGCATGGTATAAGCATTGATTTTTTCTTGGTAGGATGCAATGACATAGATTAAATTGTCATAAGTTCTAGTACAGTACATTATAAGCAAGGGGAGGATATTATGGTGACTTATGGAATAGGTCTTGATCGTTGAGGATTTGGTTCTTCTGAGTTGTGGTTTGGCTATTTGATTCGTGGAAATATAAAAATTAACTACTTAAGTGAGTTTTGGGATAGTTTAGGCCGTTAATCACGCCCTTGAAGCGTTGGTTTTGTTAGTTGTGGTGGGTTCTCTAGGTGAGTTCCATAATGGCCATTGTTTTGATCTCGAGTAAGTTATGGCCATAAAAGGCTCTACGTCCTGAACTCCAGTAAAACTACCTTCGTTATAGAGAACAAACTTCATTTAGTATCATTCTAGTAACTACCTTTAGCGGAGAGAGCACATTCGCAATGAGGACTTGCTCTGTCATGGTTAGATATTGAAGTGGTAGTAGTGACTGGTGATATCTTGTGTGTTTAGTTCATTGCAATCATGGAGTATGTATAGTGTTACAATGGCGTAAGATACACCTGGAATATACCTATGGCTACATAAGCGATAGGACATTTCACTCCAGAAGTGACTACACATTGGTGATATATGTATATATACAAAAGCACGATGGGCTAATCACCGTGTTTGGCACATTTGTACGAAGAATATAGAGAATCATACTCTATCAATCGTATACGAAACAAAGTCTTTATTGAGCTGAGCTCCCCTGAAATCTGAGCTCATTTTTTGGAGAGTAAACCTCGTTGATCTTATAGGGCTGAGCGAGTTTCCTGTACATCAAAATGTACAGCTTCTTTCTTTTCTTTTTTTTTTCGGTTTTGTGCTTGGTGTTGACTAGAGTACCTCGGGCCGATAGTTTGGCAATCGCCCTTTTTTAGTGCTGCTTTATAGACTTCAATGTTCAATGGGAAGAAACTTTGAAGCTTAAGGACTTGTTAATCCAAGACTTCCAACCAGCACCTCCTTTGCGTGAAATGATCTCAGCTCTTGCTTCAGTCATGTTTTGTCCCTGCTCCGGCTTTTTACACAACACAAAGTTCCTTGCTCCACTCGACCCTATTTCGTCGCATGGGCTTAATGCTGCATACATCGTTGATTCATCGTATTACAATTAGTATTATAATTCTTATTAGCCTGTGTCCATAAGTATTGCTTAAAACAAAACGACCCTTAGTATACAAACCCGTAGAATATCTGGCTCTAACTATTTTATAAACACTCAAAATGCAAAGGTCGTTTTAGCTCTTACGACAATCGTCACGGTATGTATTCTAAGAAGAAACTGTTTTTGGTTGGATGTGCATTTTGAGAAGTTAGTTGTACCAAAACATGCATAACAAAATGTTTATAGGTGATGAAATAAGATGAGCATACGTACGAGAATAATAACTAGTGGTTGGTTGTTTTAGTGTCAAACGGAATATGAACAAGCAGAGGCAGACAAACTCTAAAGTCTTGTAGGAGAATATTGGCCTCAAATTATGGAGGGACTCCTTCAGAACCAACCAAAATATTTCTGTTATTCTAAAACAAGTTCGTGGGCACCTCAAGTTTGATAAGCTGTCGTCTGGAAGACTTGGCAAGTTTAGAGTACAAGTTTCATCTTTTAAGACTCGGATATAAGACTTGGTAAATTGTTGATAAAGGAGATTGTCTTTAAAGATGTTTTGAGTAGAGTATAGTGGATTCAAGACTCAAGTAATTGGACAGAAGTCGGTATCACGCATTACTTAAATAGTCTTAGGGTTTGTTTGGTTGAGCTTCAACTTCTCTAGTAGTATTTTTTAGAAACAGTTTTTGAGAAACAATTTCTAGAGGAGGAGCTCTAAATTGGAGTATCTCCTTCTGATGAACATGTTTACACTAGAAGTGCTTCGTGGCCACCTCATTTGATAAGTTGTGTTAAAGCACAAGTTTTATCCTTTAAGACTCGGATATAAGACTTGGTAAATTGTTTATAAAGGCGATTGTCTTTAAAGATGTTTTGAGTAGAGTATAGTGGATTCAAGACTCAATTCAACTAATTGGCCAGAAGTCGGTATCACGCAATACTTGTGAATAGTCGTAATAAATAAATACGGAGTAACATAGAGGGGAGTATTATTCTGTCGATTTGGCAAAATGTTGAATTTCAAGTGACTTTGATAGATGAAGAAGTTCAAATACTTTCCAAATCTTGAAAACTCAGGCTTGAACAAGTGATGTTATCACTAGTCATGGCCCATGTATCATGTTAACAAACTTATTAATTCTTTTTTTTTTTTTGGTTAATAGAAACTTTATTTTTAGGTATTTGTTTTCAGAAAGACTAGTTTGCATGCCCGTGCCACGCCCGGGCTATATATTTATACTACTCTTATTCAAAGTGATTTTCCTGTTTCTTTTTGCAGTTTTGACTTGCTATGTTAGGGACTACTTGTAGACTTAATGAAAGACCCGTTTGCCTTCAAATCAAGTAGAGTTGGTAGATTGCAATGCAGAATGACATATTTACTAAATTTTGTAGCAATTGAATGATTCATTTGGTCTAAAAATAGCTCCCAACAGGGCATCTCAAAACTGCAAAAAGAAACAGGAAAATCTTTTTGGGTAGAAGGGAGTATTGTTTACACCCGTTTTATTAAAAAAAAATGTTGCCTAAATTACCATAATGACTATTTTTCATAAATTAGCTAATACTATACTACTCTATAATAATTAATTACCATATGCGAACCGATAATAGTATTTAATGCTATTTTTATGTTCTATCCAATTAATGTATGATAATTTATTATCATATCCTAAACGATAATTTTATTTAATGCTATTTTTATGTTTTATATCCAATTAGTGTATGGAGATGCACAGTTTGGATGTATTTTCCTATAGTTGTATTTTCCTATTGGTAGATGTTTCCGTATCTACTTTTATTTATTAAATAATAATATAATAAGATACTTTTAGGTAATCTAATACCATATTCTAAACAAAAAAGTGATTTTAATACTATTTTTATTACCATATTTTAAACAAAAAGTAAATTTATTACTATTTTTATGTTCTATCCAATTAATGTTTGCCAAGTGTCATCTTGGGAAAGACTTGGTTTCAGGTTTTAATATATAGTATTAGATTAGATTATCAATTTGAAAAATGTTTACCATTAGGTCTCATATTAATCAACATGTCTTTTGTTTTCTTGTTTTGTTTTCTTGTTTCTCCAATGTGAGACTCGGATTTTTGGCTTGACGCTAGGTGTTTATTTTATGGAATTTACTACCCGTTTTTACTTCCACTTCTTCTCTGTAGCTAGGTCAAACAGTTATTTCTTCACTCTATTTGTTTTTTACATCCGAAAGTCTCAACTCTCAGTCACCATCGATAGGTGGTTGACTAGTACTACCTAGCTACTACTGACCACCTTGGACTGCTAACCAATGGTTGGATGTTGGCACCATTGTGCACACGATCGACTCAGGTTGCTAGACAAAATAAGAATATATCAAGGACAAATTTACGGGGTAGCATGTAGTCTAAGCTAACTAGCTAGTCAAGTACCCGAAAACATCTAAATACTAGTTTGCATGCCCGTGCCACGCCCGGGCTATGTATTTATTTATGCTGTTTATACTCGTTTTTATAAGAAAAATGTTGGCTTATCTTTGTTCTATTCAATTACCAAAATGATTATTTTTCATAAATTAGCTAATATTATATTACTTTATAATAATTTATTATCATATCCTAACCGATAATTGTATTTAATGCTATTTTTATGTTCTATCCAATTAATGTATGATAATTTATTACCATATCCTAACCGATAATTGTATTTAATGCTATTTTTATGTTCTATCCAATTAATGTATTTTTCATAAATTAGCTAATACTATATTACTTTATAATAATTTATTATCATATCCTAACCGATAATTGTATTTAATGCTATTTTTATGTTCTATCCAATTAATGTATGATAATTTATTACCATATCCTAACCGATAATTGTATTTAATGCTATTTTTATGTTCTATCCAATTAATGTATGATAATTTATTGCCATATCCTAACCGATAATTGTATTTAATGCTATTTTTTTGTTTTATCCAATTAATGTATGCCAAGTATCATCGTAGGAAAGACTTGGTTCCAGGTTTTAATATATAGTATTAGATTGCCTAAAAAATTCCAAAGAAGGCCTACCATTATTCCCCATTCTTATAGGGCTAGATTCGCTATGGCAACAAAAACAAAATATATGCAGGAGTTTGACTTTTGTCGAGACTTAACGTAGAAATCGAGTGGTGTATTAGCCTATTAGGTATATATTGATCAAAAACAGTTCTAGAATGCATTATGCACGTCTGCGCAACATTTTTGGTCTCTAAAATTTTATAAGTATGGTTTCGCTAAAAAATTCGATCATTTCAACAAAAGCATAGATAGACAAGCGTGATCAAGAAGCTTACCATCAAATCCAGAGTTGGCACAATAGAGAATGAGCTTGTGAGGATCAGAACCCAACGCAGGGAGACGACCTTCCTTAGCATACAACTTCAAAGCTGTGTCAATTATTCCAAACACAGAATATTCTTCGTTCACAAGAAACCTCAAAGGCCCTGCACTTCCTAGGACTGCCACACTTATCAAGAAACGCTTGTTGTGCTTGTCGTTCAAGTTATCCCTTTGACACTCAAAACATCCTCCCCCTTTCTTGCTCCTCTGCCTTTGCGCCATCTTCTCGAAATGATCTGGGGTCGGCTAATATGAACAGTTGTATCTTAACAAAAAGCGAAAACTTGTAATCTTGTATGTACGTAAAGATATGTAAGGGAGTGTGTTTAGGGAAGTGTTGTTGGTCTAGTAAGGGTCGAGGCCGAGGCAGCGGTAGTACCAAGCATGTTTTGTAGAGCCAAAGGAAGAAGAAAGGAGTACGAAAGAAACGTTGATAGAATAGGGAGAAGGCATGAAAGAAGCGTCTTTGCTTACGGTTTGTACCATTCAAGCTATTGGTTGAGTTTTTTACTTGTAGTACTATTGTTGTAGGGGATATTCTTTGCCAATAATAATGCTCTTAATTTTCTTGTTACTTTTGGTGATTGGTTGTTAACAAAAACAAGGGAATGTTTTTGTAGTGGTCTTTGGAGTTTAAATTTGATGCAAAGGGGGATTGATGTGGGTATAAATAATCGAGATGATAAAGGTCTAATGATCAGACACTTAAAAATATGCGTTTTAGTGTCGGGTTTACTAAGATATAAGAGTTGAAAGGAGGTGAGGGGGGTTGTTTATGTTTACCAGTAACTGTTTTAGTAGAGGTTTTTGGATGTGGAATTTGAAGAAGTAATGAGTTTGATGAGAAAGGAGGAATAAGGTGGCTATATATAAAGTGTGAAAAAGAAGTTAAAGATTAGTAGACATTAAGACAGGCCAGGTGTTTCTGGTTTAGGTAGTTTGATCTTACAGGGGAATAATTTTGTAGGGTGGTTAGAGTTGAATATTTGTGTGGATATAATTAAGATCTAAGAGAAAAGGTCTTATATATGGCAGGTAACCAAGGAAGATCATTTGTGTACCTAAGTGTATATGTGGTAAATCATTAAATTTCGTTTAAGAAGATCTCGAGTTTGAAACCTTATTAAATGTATAAATTCTTGTTAGGAAACTCACCGTCATACTTAGGTGTGCAACACAGATGGAATCTAGATATAGTTGAAGCGAAGTTCCTATGCATTAGGTGGAATAACCTAGAAAAAAATATATTGTATGTTCAGGTGTCTACTATAATGCTTTACACCAATTGTCGGTATTAGTACCAATATACCTTGTTAACTAATTAAAAAAACAAATCTTGATAAGATTAGTAGATAGATAATTGTAATGATTTTAGGAGCGTGGTGTATGAATAAGACACACAATGAGATAGAAGATGTGCGATTTTGCCATGACTCATGAGGGACGGGTCATGTGTGTAGACCATATACTAATGTGAGTTGACCTGCCTTCACTTATTATTCTGTGTTTTCCATGCCTCGTAAGGTCCTAATACTGTTTCTTGGATGTTATTGTAATTGTACTTGATGATTGTCAGGTAGTGCTTGTTTTACAAATTGTTCATCTGACAAGTACATCAATGGTTGGTAATGTCTTCAATTTTAAGTTGCTGAAAATGCTGATGATCATGTTAATACGATAGGTTTATTTGTTGATGATGATAAAAAAAAATTCGATTTTGAATCAGCAAGAGAAAACTCAACCTCAAACGTCATGTGAAGATCACTAAAATCATAGTGGAAATTAGAAACATTTTGCAATTTTTAATATAAAATTTGATATGCTCGACCAAGTTATAAGATTACTCGTTGAAATTCATTCATGAATCTCATATGTAAGTGTAAGAGCAATCTAACTCATCTTTTTCATTAAGATAGAGGTAATCCACACATAATTACTAACTACCAGAATCTTGGCGCCAAGTTTTCCAACTACTGGCCTGGTATATAACATCAGATTAATACTTGACTTGACTGTTCTCTTAGAGTAGTTTTCAACAACACTTATTTTGTAAGACAAGTGTTGGGAGTAAAACGTGTGAGAATAAACGCTCTAATATTAGTTGGCGATTTTGTTAGTCTCGAGTCGATCTAATAGACAAGTCGAGTAGCGTTTGTCAAAGCATTGGGCTGAGTTTATTGGAGTCTGTCCCTCTCGTTAATACTGTAACAGATTAGGTGTTTAGTGTATCTGCAGTTACCAGGAAGTTTCGTATGCAACTTAGCGTTTTTATTTGCTGTAAACTGTACTGATGTCACCAGGAGAGGTACATCTGTGTAATAATATTGAAACGATGCAACAGATATACTGTCAAATAACTCAGGATATGGAAAATCAAATCACCATGAATAATGACGAATTTTCTCGAGTTCACATACCTCCCTCTCCTCGTTGTTATGTTGACATTTACGCCTTATTATAATCTACGAATGGAAGGCGGACACGATTTGGTCAAGGATAACAACGATATTGGAGTATCCATTCAAAATAGCCTAATTGTCAACACTCAAGACATAAAAGTTCAGGACATTCCGCACGCTTACTAATGCTAATAACGTTGCAACTAATTTAGTCTAACAGCTATGTACAAGTGCTGAAGGCAGACATTTATGCACCCTTGTTAGAGCTAGGAACATCGATCCACTGCAACTGGAGTTCGATTTCACCACACTCGACATTTCTCAGTCTCAGGAACATGTTCTGTGTGACTTTGCCTTCCTTCCAGATGATGCAGCTCTCCTCGGCAATGCAGTTTTGCCTGTCTGGTTTCACTTTCGTGATCACAGTTCCATCTGGGAGATCTTTCAAGTTCATCTTTACGGCTTCCATGAAAGCTTCAATGTTGAATTCCGCATCTCCCATTTTGTCATCCAATGAGAAGGTGTCATAGTCGTACACCAACTGAAATGACAGCAAGAAATTAGTCAGTCATCAGTTTAACACAAGTTATGTGTATTCAGGAACTACAAAAACATCTGTCAAACTTCATTTTAGCACGCTACATTTCTTGGTTAAAACAGAAACATCACGCTCAGGATAAGCTTACTGAGCACGATCAACAAGCAATGTCGTTGAACAAACTGTTAGCATGAAACTGATTTCAAGATCCAAATGTTGATTGCAATGTCTAGTTGTTTTATTTCCTAATCTTAATGTTGCTTATACCAAGAGTCCAAGACTACAACAAGCTGTTTTCAATAGGACTGTTGAACACTCAAACCATATTAGTGACTGATTTACGGCATAACTTTACAGTTCGTAAAATCTAGTCAGGGTAAGACAGGTAATAGATGAATGACTTAAAAGGGCAGCATTATTCTAGCTTGTAAATTTCACATGATGGATCGGGTTGGCTGGTTTACGTCTTTTTTGTTGACAGCTTCAGCATTCAGTACATGAAGCAAATACTCAGTACTGAGATTTACTATCTCAACCACACACGAATATAGCATTAACTTTATAGTTCCAGGAACTTACAATCTTGACTGGTTCTTTCGGATCCATAATACAGAGAGTAAGATCTTCGTTCCATTCAGGATTAAGCGACTTCTTAATTATCCGAGTCTTCAATTTCTGAAATCGGAAACCACACCACTGTAAGTTTTCTAACAATTAAACTAACTTCTACCAACTTGGATTCAAGTAAAATGAGTGTATCGTAAATGACTTCTAGACAACAAACAATGACGACAACAATAATCTGAAAACTTTGATCTAATAATAATTCGGGATCTGCTAACATGACTCACACGAAATTGCACAAAAACGCGGCATTGTTAATACGAACAAAATCAAGGAAATTCCTTGAATCATGGGACGTCGCTAATTATATCATAAATCACGACTAATAATCATCAAGCACGAATAATAGACAAGGTCAAGTAGACTAAAAACTAATATGACTCACCTATGCGAATCGTATTATACTAAGATCTACTCGTATACACATTACAAACAGAGCACTATGAGATAATATCTTGATTCTTCAGATCATGGTACATCAGCCCCACGTATATAGTTATTCTTATTATTGCTTATTTTTCTTCGTCAAATTGCTGATTTAATTATTTACCACTAATTAAAACACAAAGGCATAAAGTTGCTAAGATTCTGAGTACCAAGATTTGGTAATCACACCGGCAAGGGTGTGGTTCGATGATTAAAGAGCAAAACCGTATCCACTTGGTCTCAAGTTCAAAACCCATCAGGGGTATCACGCTCGAGATTATGCTCTCTGAGCTTCTACCTAGCACATGCAAAATGGTTTTGTAATGACATTATTTTGAAGTCCAATAAACTCGTCCTTAGATTTTAGTCTAAGCACACGAGTTTATTACAAAAGGTAAGTCTCTCGTGAGACGGTCTCACACTAACCTAGTAACTACTGCGACAACAAGTAAAACACTTCAACCCCTAAGTTCTGTTTTGAGCTCAATTTGTTAATTTTGAATTTATTTTATAGAAAAAGTCATTATCTTAAGACAACATATTCCAGTGGAAGACCATAGATTAGTTTGTCAGCAAGTCATTATTTACATTAATTATTGATACCAACTTAATTAACGTGTTTAATGAAGAATGAACTACCAACTTAATTAACATCAATGGACCTCATGAATACATTGATTAATTAATGGTAATGTCAATTACGAAAGGTTACACTAAACGGAGATTATAACGTCTGCCGTTTCACTGTTTCAGCTGGAAGAAACTTAACCCATCTTTTTTTTTCTCAAAATGTTCCTTAATTTATCAAAATTTGAAAAAAAAAAAAGTGAAAATGTGAATGCAATCTTAACGAGAAAAAAAATATACAAAAGCAGAAACAAAATCTCGTATACCAAAACAAGCAAAATAACGCGAACAAAATCTCAAATAACGATCTCAAAATGCAACTTATTTTTATAGCTAATTATTCGGGGTGGTGATGTTTACAGTCCCACGAATTATTTTTACACTCCTTCATACGAGTCACAGTTACGCCCGATACGTAAATTGTGAGAGCGTAAAAATCACCACCCTATACACTAATCAACCAGCATTTGCATAAAATGATCATAAAAAACTCCACTAAAATATAAAAATAAAAGGAGAATAAGTAAGGACCTGTTTGGCAAGGCGAACAATGACGTAAGGATCACTAGTTTTGACATCACGAACAGCGAGATTAACACCCCGAATAATCTTAATACGGAGTAAACCCAACATGTTTCCAATGGGATTCACTTTACTATCCGCCATTATTCCCTTTGTTTTTTTGATAGATTCTTCGAGAAGATACAAAGAAGAGGAGAAGTAGTGGTGGTGGATGAACAACTGTTTGGCGTTAATTTCTGTGTGGTTTTTGTAGAGATTTTGTGATGATGGAATGGAATGGAAAAGATGTTTCTGGGTGTTTTTATAATATAATGGAGGTGTGTGGGCCCACAAAGGGGGTCCACACTGAAAGAGTTGTTAGACATAAATTTTGTGTTTGGGTACTTTGGGTTTTGTATTTATGTGCCTGAATTTGTTGCATAATTGTAGGTTTTGGAGGGTCCTAATTTTAATTAATTATTATAAAATGGGACCGTTGGTGATTAGGTACCCTTAGTTTGTAGGGTCACCGTCGTCAACTTATTTAAGTGCAAAGCATCTCTAACAAGAGGGTACTAACAAATGTGGAATATAATGGATTATGGTGAATTGGTGATTATTGATTCCTGTGAGCCGAGTTGAATGAGTAACTAGTTATTAGTTAGTTTTTGTTGGTTTCGAAATGTTAACAATTGAAAAAGACCGATTGAGTACATTTTAAATGTAAATTAGTTTAACGCATTGTCAAACCACAATGAATAAATAGCACTCTAGTTCTTAGCTTGAACCTTCTTTTCAGTCTATGTCAATATAGTGATCATCTTTGAGTGGGAACGAGAAACGCTAGTCCCAAAACTATACGGAGTATTAGAGAGGTGAGTGGAGCGAATAGTAGGATTTTCACTAGTGATGACCTGCGATTTCTCTTACTTTTCTCTCCAATTTCATGCCCAATCAGGCCATCACAGTGTCGGGAGTAGCAAATTTTAGAGAGGAACCTTTCAACATACCATAACTTGGACCGCCCTTTTTGATAATGGGGCACATTCATTGACCTTCGGGAAATTCTACACTCACAAGTCACAACCAAGGGTGTGCGTAATCTGGTCCATACCAAAACTGTACCAGTTGGATTCTGGTTCAGTCTCTAGTCGTTTTGCATACCTTTTTGTCGTGATGATCTATCCATAATAATAAAATAAAAATTAATCTTTTATACTCATGCAATTCCAGATCATCATATACAGTATTATTTTGAAATTGTAATTCCGATTCAGAATTGGACCGTTGCACGCTCCTACTATCCACGAGCCTACAACACATCAGTTATTGTCATCCTTGCAAATTGCAGCTATATACAGACTTACAGAGACAACATAGTACTCGTACGTAACTTGTCTTAACTACGCGGATCACACTGGCAATGTCGAACATTTTCCCAAGTCCATACTAGTCAACTGTGACATATGATCTGCAAATGTTTGGACTCAAAAATGTCTTTGCTAAAAACAGTAAAGCCGTGAGCAGATAAAAGACACGGTTTTCGCAGTAAGTTTCAGGTTTCCCATTTAATTCTGGAAATAAAGGCAGCAAAAGTCTATTTGACATTTTGACTGACACTCAAATATTTCCCGATTTGTAAATGTTTGGCTCTGACAGTAACCTTAGCTTCCTGATCCGATCCCACTAATTGGCGGCCCTAGGGATGTGTTAGGTCGGTGGATTCACCCAAATTTGGGCTTATTCACTTAGGGGGCGTTTGGTATGATTTTTCGAATGGTAACGGAATGGAATGGGATTAGGGGTGGAGTGGTAACAAGTTCCGTTACTTTAAATAAGGTGTTTTGTTCACTAAAAAAACGGAATGAAATCATTTTTTAAGGACAAAACAGTAAATAAACAAATTACCCCAACCCCTTCTCTTTCTCTCTCCTGGCCCCTCAACTTCCCCTTCCCCACCCTACCACCGCCACAAAACCGCCGCCACCGAGCACCACTACCACCGGAGCCGGCGAGGTCATCACCGGTTGACTTCTACGGCGCCGGTAAGACCTCGCCCAGCCCACGCGAACCAACCACAAGCCCATTCCCACCCAATTACATTATCTAGCCATCATTTCTCCTTCTCTCTCCTCTCTCCTCCCTTGCTAGCCACCACATCTAACCGGCGAAAGGTTGATTAGGCCTTGTGGACGGCGCCATAGGAGGTGGCGAAGGTGGAGCAATTGGTGGTTGGTGACGATGCCAAGGAAGTTGTAGAAGAGAAGATGGAGGAAGAAAGAGAAGATGGAGGAAAAGGAGAGACGAATTAGGAACAAGAAGGCCACCGCGGTGGTCGCCGGATGAAGATCGGCCGGCCGGCGTTATTTCCGGCGAGATTGGTGGCCGGCCGTCCATCGCCGACGGCTTGTGGTGGCTGGGCAGTGGTGTGGGGTGGGGAGGGGAGGTGAGGGAGGAGAGAGAAAATAAAAAAGGGGGGAATGGAATTGGAAACCACAAATTTGAGGAGGGATTCATTTTGGGGGAGTGGGTTAGAGGAGGGTAATGGAGTGGGAAAAAATAATATTAAACCAAACAATAAGTAACGTAATCGGAGTGGGATTCCGTTACTTGTTCTCAAAAAAAAGTCTAACCAAACATGCACTTAATCCTTTACCCATTAATCCATGATAACATTATTTAGTAGAACTTCGTACAACGAGTTATTTGGACGAAATGCAATGTCACTATCCTTAGTTTAAGAGGTAGTTCAAAGGGTAATAATAACGACATGTTAGAATCAATTGACGTTCTTTTGTGTCGTAGATTTATGCTTACGGCTTACCCAATTTAAAGTGAGATATTAGACGTGATGGAGTACGTAAAAAAAATTAAGTTCGAGCAAATCGTATTCACTTAACAATGAGGATCTGCTCTGAATTATAGAATGTTTGCACAATTTTCTTACCGCTGCTTATGTGAAATGATGAGAGGAGTAATAGTTTCAATTTGGATTCAAATCCTTTAAATTAACGAGTAGGTCTAACGATATTAGTTTATTTAGTTTAGAACAAGTGTGCTTTAGAAAATCCTTAGTCATGCTCTAAAATCGATGTTATATATGTCACTTATTTTAAGACCACATCACTTGATTGCAAAAGTCACCAACTCACCATCTTTTACAAAATTGGTGACGATATTATTAAATTTAGAGTTTTGGTGATCTTCTGTTCTAATGGCAAGTGAAGCGGTCTCACAATATGAAAATCCGTGAAAGATCATCGTAGTATTTGTTACTCTACAACAATGACATTAACATCGTCTCATTCAATTCAACTTGCAAGTAACAAAAGTTTATACAGAACTTTATGACAGGGCAATGCAGGACTACCTTGTATATACAGACATACAAGAAATCTCAGAACATGACTTATGCACCTGTTTGCAGGCTAGGTACATGAATCCACTGCAACTGAAGCTCAATTTCTCCAGTTTCAACGTTGCGCAGCCTCAGGACCATGTTCTGAGTAACCTTGCCATTCATCCAGACAATGTTGCTCTCCTCTGCAAAGCAGTTTTCCCTACCTGGTTTCACTTTGCTGATAACAGTTCCGTCTGGCATGCCCTCGACATTCATTTTTACCGATTCTAGAAATGGTTTGATATCGACTTCTGTGTCACCCATTTTGTCATCCAGTGTTAAGGTGTCATGGTCGTACACAGACTGCATTGTCATGTAATTGGACAATCATCAGCTGATAACATGTCTAGAGAAGTACAAAAATCGACGAGCTGAGTAATTAGAACAAAGCCGAAACAGCAGCCAAGATTCAAGCAATTACAATTTCTACATTTTTGTAACCAAAAAAAAAAAAAACAATTTCTACATTTTCGATCTCCATGATCTAGTGACAAGAAATATAGCTATTGCACTACGAATCACAGAAAGATGTCTTTTACATGTAGATGTTACTCCTGCTTAATTAGACCTTGTACGTGTCACTAAAATGAAATTTTCATCATCGATTATCAATTGACATTAGTTAAGGTCACCAAAATGAAACTTGATTAGGAAATACAAGTCACCAAAGTGGAAAATTTCGCCTTTACAAAGCTTTTGGTTTGAAAATTCAGACGAAATTAGAGTGCCTATAACCTGACATAGCTAATGACATACTAGAGTAATATTTTTGCTATCTGCAGCATACAAATGATCACACAACTCAGACATTTCAACTATGCATAACGTGCAAAAGAAGGACCAAGTGACTAATACACAATTGAGTATTCTTCATAACACTTACGAGTTTGAGTGGGTCATTAGTATCCGTAACATAAAGAGTGAGATCTTCATTCCATTCCGGATTCAGGGTCTTCTTAATTACCCGAGTCTTCAATTTCTACATCACATAAAATCGAGTTTAAGTATCAAACTAAATCATCTCATTTCACATACGACAAGGCACAAGGGTCAACAATGGTTAATCATGCAACTATAAATTACAATATAGAACATATTCGTTACTTGAAGAGTTAAAAAGTATGAGATTTTTTAATGTTCGGATGCAATTAATTCAATCCACGATGATGAGAGTGTACACATGATTAAATTAATCGCCTTCCGAACTTTGAAAACTAAACTACCTAGAAAATCGCACACAAAACCTTAAAACCTCACCTAAGGTTTGGATTTTTCAGTAGACTCACTAATTATTATAGGCCCTATAACCACAATTCACAAATGAATAGACAAATTATTGTACACACCCAAAATTTATACTCCGTATGTGAGGATATGTGACCAACAGACCCAAGGCCCCCAACACATACAAGTTTCGAAAAGAACTTATGGTTAGACTATCTCATAAGAAAAATATATCGTGGCTAAGTTTCGAGAATTCAAAAATAAAAAGGGCAAGATGAATAAGGAGAGAACCTGGTGGCCAAGGCGGACGATGATATAAGGGTCACTGGTTTTGACATCGCGAATAGCGAGATTAAGGCCACGTTTGATAGTGAGGCGGAGGAGACCCGTTATGCTGTCTTTCAAGTTCGTCTTGTCATCTCCCATTTTTCCGCACTTCAGTTCGCACGAATTTCTTGATGTTACGACGACTTACCGAATACTCCCTCCGTCCCAATTTAAACACCCCATACCCAAAACGCACCCTTATTGAGGAGCGTGTACACGCTAATCGGTTAATCAAAGTTCCAAAAAGATTGCATGGAATTTTTGCTAAGATTCTTATCTAACTCACTATGCAATTTTTTTGGAACTTTGATTAACCGATTAGCGTGTACACCCTCCTCAAGATGGGGGTATTTTGGGTATGAGGTGTTTAAATTGGGACGGAGGGTGTATATATTAGTGAAAGTTTTGATAATTTTGAAAAGTATACGGACACGAGAAAGCGTTACATGAGGCTATATGTGATTGGTGGACTAATTTTGTGGCTTGAAAATGTCTTATTTTATTCTTGGTAATATTATTCCTTAAATAAAAGAACCCTTCCGTGGTTCTATTTATCTGGTCAAGTTTATGTTGGGTTGTGACCTCAAGAAAAAAAAATTAATGCTGTGTTATGAGGTATAAAATTGGGATAATGATTTGTTGAATGGGAGTTTGGATAAATGGAACATGTCTTGTCTTTGTTAACGAACCTGTACATATACAGTCTAAATCAATTGATCCACGCTCTTTTGTGTTGGGCAAGTTATGACCTGCGTGGATTTATGTTTTGCAAGACACAAAACAATATGGATTAGTTAATTCATGCCGTGATATTATCATTACGTTTTGATGGTTAGGTTATACCTCTACGTGTTTTTGGCAAATGAGAGAGAATCTGAAAAAGTATTTGTTAGGAATAGGTCCTTATTACCCGGCTTTGTAGTTTCCTAGCTACTAGTATTTGGTATGATTTCCTAGGTATTTTGTACATTTTCAAGTAGCGTATATTGTGATACGCTAAAGAGAAACTCTTAATCTTTTGTTAACCTCCACAAAAACGACAAACATTAGGGTCACTAGAGTTTCGAATACCAACCGGATTCTGGACTCGAGAGGAGTGGCTCCTAATCTTTTCTTCATACGAAACGATTTCCACGAGTAGGACGTGGGTTCCATCACACTCCTCAGTCGTCCCAACTTCCCAATTTTAACGGCTCGCCCGTCATCTGATCACTCGCTCTCGCTCTCGTTTCCCATCTTTATCTATCTAATTAATCCTTAATCCTAGTCATATGTTGAATTAATTAATCCTTAATTACTGTCTTCAAGTAAAACTTGTTCGGGAAGCTTATGGGGTGCCACGCCATTAGCATGCTCAGGTAAATCATCTTCTTTCCCAACAATGTAATTTAAGCTTCTTTTTGTTGTTGTTGTTGTTGTTGTTGTTAGTTGTTGGTGTTGTTGTTTCTTATAGATAATTGACATTGAAGCAGGTGTTAGCACTAAGACACTGTGCAGGGGGGCAGAAAACTTGTCATTCAAGTTGAGTTTGGAGTGATGAAACTGTGAAATTGGCTACTGTTTTGATGAATCATTGTTGCAGTTTAACTTTTACCATGGGGTTGTTCTATTTTAGCTGCCTTAAGGGTAGAAATTCCTGTCATTTTAGCTTGGAGTAACTGTTTTGCACATGAACCCTAATAGTTTGAGGCTTAATTGAGGTTCTCTTTATTAAATCAATTGGCGATAGGAGGAGTAATTTCCTCTCGCTCGTCGAGGGGGGGGATTCTAATTGTCTTGTTAGTTGCTCCCAATTTTATAATGTGGTATTACATTAAAAATGAATAGGCAGTAGGAAGCGTAGTTTCCATGCTGGTTTTTACGCTCTCTGGATTGATTTTTTCACTCCTCCATGTAAGTCACAGTTCCCAATGCCCCTCCAACGTGAAAGAGTGTAAAAATGAATCACGAGAGTGGAAAAATCACTACCCCAAGCTATTCCCATTCTTCTAACATGAGACAACTGTTTGTTTCACACATGGATTCATGGATTCTAATAGTTTGGATGATCATTATCTCACTGTTAAATTCCGTCTTCATATGCTGTCTATTTCACGTTATCACTTCGAACTTGAGTGATTAACAAAAGCCATTATAAAAGATTTGGAACTTTAAAGCAATGCAGCTGCAACTTATGTGCTCTTTGTAATGCTTGATGGTGATGTACTTTGAATTATGATTGACTTGGCTGTTAAGTGTGTGAAAGTTTGTGACTTTTTTTATTGCACATTAAGAACAGGTGTTGCCCTGATGAGCAGATGGCATGCCTTTCTTGGAGTTCAGTGAAATTAAATTGGAATACTCTTGACAATTTACGCTGTAATGTGGGAGCAAGGACCATGAGAACTCGTCGCAAAAAGTTGAGTCTCAATTTAATTTTGAGTGAGAATGCTCCACACTGGCAGGCTTATTCTGCTCCAGTTGGTTTGGAGGAGCAGTCCTCATCAGGATCTCTCGCCCAGTATGAAGATACTGATTCAAAAGATTCAGCAGAAGACGGACCTAGTGTTAGCAGTCAGGAGGTGAGTTCACAATCCTGCTTGCATCGTTGTAGCAAAAAGAGGGAAGTAGGATCCTGGCTAACGGATGTGAAGCCTTGAACTTTGGAACTTCTAATCCTACAAAATCAGTCCTTACTTAAATTACATGTACTGAGGATTTTGTTTGAAAAAGTAGTGCTATTTCTGATTGTCGAAACCTTGGGGTTTGCATAGTTATGGATGAGTGGGAATGTGCCATGTCATAACACGGAAGATGTATTCTTTCAGGAGTTTGACAAACATAAAGGGATTAAGGCGTTGTTTGGCTAAATCATCATGTCTATTCCTTGCAGTTGAAGTCATTACTTATGGATTCAGAAAGATCAAAACTAGTCAAAAAGTTGAGTGAATCCAATCAACAAAATCGTTTTCTGAAACGGCAGGTTTGTACAACTACAATCTACAAATAATTTCTTACGGCTTCAGTTTGATATATATTTCTAATTATGATCATGTGGCCTTCAATTACTTTTTTTTCTGATCTACAGACTAGAGGGTAATTTTCGCTGCAACTTTTTATATTTCTGATGTTCTTTTTTTTTTTGGGGAGTTAATTTCTGCTCAAATGTTTGATCCTACTGATCAGCTTTGATTTTGCTACTTGCTATACATATTTGATCCTTTCAATGTGGTTGTGCATAATAGTAAACTATTGTAAGAAAACAAAGAAAATCTTTTGTTGCTGCTCACTAAGCTGTCTAAACTCTAAACTTCTTGTATAAAGTTCTAGGTGGCCGATGCAATTGTAGACCAATTTTCATTGGCATTGGAAATAACCGTTTCAACATGGCCTATGCAATTGTAGAACAATTGGATTTGCTAAAGGCTTCTGGAGCTCGGAGGATCATGTACTGTTAAGTGACTTGAGTCTATTTAGCCGTTGGCCTCTGAAAAACCACCTCTTTGTGCCTATGTTTTTCTTCTTCTTGTAATCCATTGGTTTAACTGTATCATCAAGTCTATTTGGCCCATCCATGATGTCTTACAGTGAGTCAATGACACTAGTTTTGAGTTTTAACGGCATTCAGCCGTGTTATGTTTAAGTCTTTTAGACTGTAATATGTGCTGAGCTGATTTCTGTGTCCTTTACAGTTGCAAGTGAATGAAAGTGCCCTGGTTACTTTTAAGAAGGAACTTGCTGTAATGGAACAAGAAATTAAGGTATTGTTTCAATGTTTCTCGGATGCTTTCTTATGAGGTATAAAATTTGAAAGTGATCTGTCTATATTAATGCTGAATTCTCAACCCACAATACTGTACTATCTAAGAATCTAACTGCCATTCTGCATCTGCAGAAGAATGATTGTATAAGTGCTTTCATTCTTATCCACTCTTTGGTTCTTGTTGTGTACACAGACACTTGTTGCATTGGGAGATGAAATAACCAAATCTGGCATTCCAGTAGGTACAAGAAAGATTAATGGAAAGTACATACACACTCACTTACTTTCCCGGTTAGAAGGTATGTCAGTATGTGACTATGTGTGTTCTTTTTTTTTTGTCACGAAGCTGTAACTTTGTAATTGGTTTTCAGTGCCTTTCATTGCTCTTTCACCCTGGCTATGTAGACTCTAGAGTGTAAGACATTAGTATGCTCATTTCTTCGAGGGCAGCCTTATTTCTTTCCCTCTTCTTTATTGCTTTACCACTTAGATGTATTTTGTTCTAAATTAAGATCTAAAAAAACGAAATGTAAGTCCTCAAGACAAATATACATACTAGAAAAACAAATTCAGCATCTAGGTGCAACTTATCAAGTTTCACGTCTTTGTGGTGAAGGACTCCGAATCACCCCATAAAAACGTGGTGGCGACTCCATTTTGTGGTTTTAACATGTTTTTACCTACGTGGACGCACAACTAAGTAAAGCAGCTTATCCTCCCTGGCTTCTACATTCACTTTAATTTGGGTCGGTTGAGGGGGGTGGGGGGATACTATGATCAAACTAACATTGGTTGTGATTTGATCTGATAGTATATGCCACTCTCAGACCTCAAGTAATTTATTTCATTAAAACTCATTGCAACTCCGAAATCAGCTGCCTGTCATTTTCCAGCTCTGCAGGGAAAAATACAAGACCAAATTAAAGATGTTGATGCAGCACAGTCGAAGAAAGTGCAGATATCTTGGATCGGCATGGCTGAGGTAAGAATATAAGAGTTCAGATCCATTTTATCCGCTCTTTAATATTGTCTCTTCTTAAGAAGCGTATAAGATGCAGGCTATGAGATGTTTATGTGCACATAAGCAAGCTCAGTTTCCGTCTAGTTTGCTTTGTGCTTTTTGAGGTTGCCACTTTAGTGCCTCAGAATCTGTAATCCAGGCATTATGTTAAAGTGGCCAACTGAGTTTCGGAACTTACTGAACCTTATCTTGTAAACCCCCTTCCCCACTTTGCAAAAAAACCCCAATTGGTTTCTATGTGTTACGCTGAAGTTACCACTTGACTTTTCCTCTACATGTCCTTTTTTTTCTTTTCTTGTTCTCTCTTTCATTAATTGTATATTGAGCAGAAGATGCATGCCTGCATGATATCTGCTTTAACAGTTTCTTTTTTGGCGGTGTGGGGGACACCTCTTTTTGTCCTTGAAAGAATTCATTTCGTTTATACTCTGAAATTTTTGAGCTCTCTTTTATTTACTCGGAAATTTGACTGTATCTACCTGGTTACAGAGTGTGCAAGTCATGGGAAACTTTGATGGATGGAGTCAGGGAGAGCACCTATCCCCGGAGTACACAGGCTCATATACAAAGTTCTCAACAACGCTGTTGCTCCGGCCTGGAAGGTATGTTCCCTCTGCTATTTCGACTGAGTTATTGGTTGTTCTGATTTCTGAGAGCCTGTTTTACGTACAAGCAATTATGTTCAAGTTCCCGGACTGACTGTCATATTGTCTGATCTTTTCTCATTCTTTTGTTTGGCGAGTAGGTATGAAATTAAGTTCTTGGTCGATGGAGAGTGGCAATTATCATCGGAACTCCCAACCGTTGGGGAGGGGCTAATGGAAAATAATCTGTTAGTTGCTGAATAATTTGGATAAGCACCATATATAGATATTCATCATCTTTTCCTCTGTATGTATCATCTTCATCTCTTGCTCACTCACTGAAAAATCAATGGTAAAAGGGAGGATTAAAAAATCCATGTTGGTCATACTCAGGTAGAGTAGACACATTTCTTCTCAATGTTGCTATCCATTAAAATACCATTGATCTGATTCATCTGAAGTACATGGTTCGCCAAGGGGAACCGAGTGAGGATCATCTGTCTCATTCGTTGTCACATCTCGTAACCCAACCCTATGTCCTACACGATGATGAAATGTATCCATACTTTGTCTGGATATATAGAATGAGAAGGCGGGAAGAGGGGTGACCGGGAAGAGAGGGAGTCAAAATCCATTTGTTTCGATAGTTTGTGAATAACTGATGAAGGAAGTGGTTGATCTAGGTTACAAACACCATACATCAACTACAATATATTTTCACAACTTTTGCAACTCTTTCCAACAAGTAGCAGTGCCTTACTATAATCGGAACGACTACTATGACCAGTAACAGTAAGCCAGTAAAACATTCAACTATGGTCTAGGCTGCTCTCTGAATTCAACCCGTACATAATAATTTACCGGTAACAACTGCCTTTACAATTTGGATTCGGCATATACATGTCAGACTCTACATCTGAAACTGCATTGCAGCTCAGTAGGCACTTCCTGGAATCCTGGCAAGGATTGAGCAGCAAAATCTAGAGAATTCTTGATATCTCGACCAAGTATTTATGCAGTGCTTGAGGCTTTGAAAAGAAAGGCGAATGATCAGCGCCTTTAAGGCGGAAAATCTGTTCAGGTGGGGATGCCTTAATCATCTGTTCCTGTAAAGTAACAGGTGTGGCATTATCTTCAGTTGTTTGTATGTAAAATCGTCGCACAGAACCATAGTTAGTACTCGAGAGGGTGAGCTTTTCTAAAACCGGTGCAAATGGTACTGGCCTCATTGACACGGATGCCAGCGCAATGTCCTGTACAAACAGACCCAAATCGTATCAACAAAATATACAGCGATTCAGCTAGTTCCTCAATCAAGTACGGATGCATAAGCATGCTTACCTTTGTCGGACTTTGGTTGAATAGCAACTCCTTCAACAATGATTTATCAAGGTCGATTGCTGTGGGAGGCTGGTTATTGCCGTTTGCGTATAGGCAAACTTGAGCTTTCCGCAATAAATCCTTAGAATCTACCTGAAGCACAGCAAATAAGTTGAAAGATATCTCTCTTACTATTAGGTGTTCGGCTTTTCTATTGAGTGTTTGCATACAATAGATTTACGCAGTCATGAAGATCTTAGTTCACTTTTTCTATTCCGAAGCCTAAATTTTTGCCCCGCAGTCATAGAAATAAAAAAAAAATCGCTAGCTTATGGCTAATGCCGAGAGCTAAGAGTGCAGCAAACGCAAACCTGCTGTGAGAACATATCTAGTGCACTTTGTCCGTCAGTCAACATTATCGCAGCAACAAAAACAGCTTTCGACACTTTAGATGGAAACAGTTCCATGGCATATGATATGCAAGTGCCACCAAAATCATGTCCTACCAAAATCACCTGCATCAGGAAACAAGACGGCGTTCAATGTACATGTCTAATTATGTTCCAAACTTGCAGTAATTTAGTTCCGGCATCTATTATAGCAGGATGGCAGAAGATGGGCGTTCAGGTAATCAGACCGAAGGAAACTAGCACGAGGGAAAAGAACTAGAGTTATAACCTTCTCTTCATCAGCAAGTTTCTCAAGAAACTCAGTAAGTGGCTTCACATACTGTGAGAGACTCGCAATCCCATTGGTGTCAAACGAATGAATTCCAGACCCTGCTAAGTCTATAGCAGTAACCTTGAATCCACTTTCTTCAAGAAGGGCAATGGTCTTATACCAACACCAAGCACCGAAACCACCTCCATGGACAAGCACAAAATGGTAAGTTGGCAAACCATCAAGCTTTGAATCCTGTCCAAAATACATCCAATGCAACCAAATCATGAATAAAATGTCCAATCTGCTGTCCTGCAATACTAAATCTACTTTTGACACTTTTCGTTTTCAGAACCTAAGTTAACCAAGCAAGTGAAGTTCAAATCCTGATACAAATAACCAAAGACAGCAATGACAACACTACATTCCTCGTCTCAAGATGATTCAGGGTCAGCTAACACGAACTATCATATGTAATTCATTAAACCATCAATTTCCTAGCTTCCGATCCGAACTAAATCTAATTAATGAAATCATCATCATGCAGCACCTAAAGCAACCACAAGTCCACATGCATCACTTGAACCTGAACCAGGAAGAAGTAGGACCACTGCAGAATTTTTAGCATCTGAACACTGAACATTACACCTGGTAGACTAACAGTTAGAAGTTGGGACCATTCAAGATGTTTTAGTACTGTACATAGGCCCTTTTTCTGGGTTTCCTCTTCTAATTTATGTGTATTTTTAACTAAAAGTTTTCGCAAGAGAAGCAACATCGGTGTTACCAACATCGTCATCATCATCACCACCACCTCCTCCTCACTAGGTCTGCACTAGGTGTACAAGTACATTCCAATAATAATCAAATAACACAAAAACATGATTAGTTTTAATAATGTGGGGGGACCTTGTAACACAAGTCATCATTAGTAATGTATCCATTTTAATTAGGTAATGAAAACAAGAACGAACACGAAATGTAGTTAGAAGGTAACTTCAGAGAAGAGGGTGCCAACCGAATCTTCTAAGCCGAGTTTTATATATATACCTACCAAAATTTCGATATTTATTTGATTTGATTATCATCTATGCATCATGTTTTTACTTTAGCTTAAGCTACTTTTTATAAGCATTGATGAACTATTTGAGCCTCCCACCAACAGAAATGATTGCAAATATAATCCAACATGCCCATTACAACACCGGAGACCCCCTATATTCTATGTACTGACATTTGCACTTCATTATGCGATCACAAATTATCACAGACCCGAAGGGGCACTCATAATGCACGCCTATGATACCGTCAATCTCATAATTTGATCACCAGATTATCGATCAAGTTTCCAAAGGGTTCTAGACCACCCGAGAACCTTGTTTCAATCGAAAAAAGGTCTCTATAAGTCAATTTTATGTGGGTTGACATTGGAAAGAAATTGATGGAAACAGGGAATTGAATAGCTTGAATTTGGCCAATTTATTTCACCTACTAGTTACTAAACCGAAAATATGTTGTGGTTTCAATAAATGTTACAAATCCAAACACCGACAAATGAATCAATCTAACTATTTGCCTAATCAAATATACAAACAAAATCCATCATCTAGCATCAAATTATATTCAACATCAAACTCAAAAGACAACAAAAATAATTTGTATCTTTGCATGGCATCACTATGTAAGATGGTATGTCATTTTCCCAATTTCTTAATAGTTCATACCATAATTATATCTCAAATTCTCAATCACCATTTCTTATTCTATTATACAAATAAACTCAATTGTGCAGAATTCAATGCATGCACACCCAGATTGACAAATGAATTTTCTCCCCCTAAAAAACAAACACAATACTA
The DNA here is from genome assembly GCA_963457585.1 of Spergularia bocconei. Classification (NCBI taxonomy): domain Eukaryota; kingdom Viridiplantae; phylum Streptophyta; class Magnoliopsida; order Caryophyllales; family Caryophyllaceae; genus Spergularia; species Spergularia bocconei. The sequence goes on along the minus strand of OY734951.1, from coordinate 4,564,267 downwards.
ATCTAGTAATAACAACCATTCAATAAAAGCAGCACGAGCAACTAATGCTACAAGAAAGGAGAATAATCGACCCAAAACGACCTTCATCAACGGGTTAATTTCCTAACCACTAGGCTAAAGTTTCTCCTCTCGCAATTACTTTAAACAAAGACACATGCAACCTGATCTCCTAACCATTTGGTCAACCCCACTCATCTCGAAACTAAACATCATTTAAAAGAACAAGATTAGACAGACTATCTACTATCCTAACCATTACGTCAACCTTAATCCTCTTAGCGATTTAGAAACTCAAAAGAACAGCAGAATAAAAAAGAAAAACCTGATTATTAAGAAGCTGATGAGGTTGTAGGAGAGGATCAGTAGAAGACCTAGGCCTAGTACTAGAACTTCTAGGCAAAGCATTAATTTGCTGATGAAGTTGTTGTTGCTGTTTCTTAGAAAGTGATGTTGGATATCTCAAAGAACTTGATCGATCAAACCCACCAACATTACCATTTTGCTGCTGCTGTTTTAGTATTATGGCAGCAGCAGCAGCAAGAGCTTGTTCATGAAGCACATGATCATCAAATTTCATACTATCTCGCCGCGTTGACGACGACCGCATTCTCGACCACCTGCTGTTGTTGTTGTTGTTGGGATTGTTGTAGGTGGTGTTGCTGCTTGGTACTGAGTTTGATCTTCTGTAAGGAAGACGCTTCTGTGTTAAATGGTGTTTGTTGTTGGTGTTGTGGGAACCTCCATTGCAAATGTTGCCCATTTTTGGTGTGTTTTTTTGTTTTTGTTTGGTGAGAGATTATTGCATGAGACGAGAAGAGGGAAATGTATGTGTGTTTTGTTTTGAGGGGGAGAGAGGGGAAAGTAAATGTTGGACGATCTTGTTATTGTACCATACATAGACACATAAGTGTGTTATATATAGTAGTCTTACGAGTTACGGCATTATTGTACGAGTCGACTTTAATATGATTTTAGTTATTTAGTTCGAGTTTAATAAAATCGGAACTTAATGTTATAGTAGTTAAAATTTAAATTTGATTAGCTGTTAGCTATTGGTAGTTAGAATCGTTCAAGAATCCTAAGAGAAGCTTTTTTTATGAGTGTTTAATTATATAGTTGGAGTGTTGGATTGTGTGATGTGATACAATATGTATGCGAGAAATAGGTTTGACTTTTGATAAGTAAATTGGAAAAATGTGGGTTTGAGGTGTTTAGATTAGGTCTTGTTTATTATGGTGTCCCAATTTGTAGAATTTGGAGTCTTGTGGAAATGAACATATGGAAGTATTTGGATTATAAGAGTAGTTTTTCTTTTAATAGTGTTTTATGTTTTTCTAATTATTAACATATGTATAGTTGACTTGATATATTTAAAATTGGGTCACCCTTGAGATGGAAGATTGGAAGCTAATAAGAGGTTGATGGGATGAAATCGGTTAAATTTGATGACATGTATATGATGGTAATATTATACTACATTGAATGAGTGATGACCCTTATATAATATGGTGAAATAATTGCTTAAAAGTTAAAAAAATATGGTGAAATAAATTAAAGCATGTGTTAAACAAGTAAACAACTTAATAAGACACATATTAATATGTAAATCTCAAATAATGCAATCTCTATAGTCTATACTACAAGTTCATATAATTGAAGTCTAATTGGCTCACAATAGGTTTTTAATCTATAAATATTAGGTGTATAAGGTAAGAGCAAAATATGTTTTTAATCTATAAATATTAGGTTTATAAGTTAAGAGCAAAATGTAAGCCAATCTAATTTAAAGAAAATGTAAGGTGTGTCTCAAACAACCATTTATAGGTTTTATTTTTATTAAAACTATCACGTAAAATGATTCTTGCATTACCTCAAAACTCCTACTCGTACATTATAGGCAAAACCGTCGAAATAGACATAATATATGGACTTGGGGCTACTACTTCTGCTCATGTTGCATTAGATCTATGATTTCAATTAGATGATCATATCGCAAATGTTTTGCTTTTGAAATGGGGCTCGTTGCATTGATACAACGCAACACTCCCAATATAATAATTTCAACATTATAATAACACGTTAAACATTCAAGGATCTAACACTAGTTTCATCTATCTTTTTTGTATTCTCCCATCACTTTTCTTAAAAATGCTTCTTAGTGCTTCTGAAATCTAATCGCCTCAAAATAAAATTAACGTCATTGATAAGCACAAGTTCAAAAATGTGAAGTTTTAACAAAAGTACTTACTCCGTAAGTCCTATCTTTTAATCTTAACGATGAAAAGAGGTTAACTATTCATTAGCACGTGAGAGAAGTCCAATAATAACAGAGCAACGATTCTGGCCCAATGTACGTAGCCCGGCCCAACTTCTCTAACCCAAAACATTGTGGTACCCGTACGATTTAATTAAGAGCAAAAAAGCTCAACAATAATAACCTCTAGCTTTAGGAACATTATTAAATACTTCATTCCCTTTAAGATCTAGGAGCTGAGAAGAAGCCACGGGTTCGAAATGTCCTCCGCACAAACCCATCAAGCCTTCAACCGGCCAACCATTCTTTTTAATTCATTTTCCGATTTCCGCATATCAATTTAGTCCGAATTTAAACCGGACAAGACCAGCAGATACCAACAACACCACTCTCTCAAAAAGATCAATAACCACAAAGTCACAGACCCAATCTCAAAACGTTTAGTTAATCTGATCAAATCTCGTACCAACTCAACCAAGTGATCATAACTACCGACGTAGCGTATTTACGCTTTCACCTAACTAACTTGAAACTTTAGGCGGGCAACGTCGTTATATACCCAACAACTTCACGGACAAGATTTCCTACAACCGAATTACAAATTGAACTATCATCATCAATTTATCATCATTCTTCTCTCCTCTCTCTCTTCTTCTCTGTAACGAACAACAATGGCGGAAAATGGGGCATCAGCAAGCAGCATCAAAGTGCGCGCAATGCAATTTGCGTATCCGGGTCACCAACCCATTTTCGCGGATTTCAATCTCGACATTTCTCCTGGTTCTCGTTGTCTTCTTGTCGGCGCCAATGGATCTGGTATCTTCTTCTTCACTAAACTTTTGGAAAGACTTTATCTTTCAGATATATTTATCATGATTATGCATAATTTGATCATATGGGTTAATTATATGATTGGGTTTTTTAGCTTTTTGTTGTTTAATTGGATTGAATCGTTGAATTGTTGGGTGTTTTTGGTTTTAGAGGATTTGATTTTGGGGGAAAATTGTTGATTTTGTGATTATATGGTGGCTTTGTGTAGAAGTTTCTCTGTAATATTGAAATTGGAGCATTTGAGTGAAATTACCAGGCTTGTTATGTAGCATAACTGATGTGATTTTGTTGACAATTTTACGAGTTTCGGATTCGAATGTTTGGTGGGTAAGTGAGAGGGAGGGGAGGTTAATTGTGAAAACATCGAAATGTGGTTGTTTGGTGAAGGAATTGGTATGAATGGGTTTAGGGTTTGGCTACATTTAACATGTTTTAGGCAAGAAAGTTACTAATGTGGAGGTTTTAACTTTATGTTCAAGGTTTCGAGATCTCACGAAAGCCTATGAGGTTTTGGAGCTTACTTGGATTGAGAGGGTAATGGATTTATATCGAGTAAAAATCAAAGGGGTGGGAAGGTGGTGGTTGATGGTGGAATAAGAATGGGAGGGTAGTTTTAGTTATGTGTATCACCTCCCGGGGTTGATGCATAACCTCCAAAAGAGAATAGTACCTCGCCCACCTATCTCGTACTCCTTTCTCCACCACCACAACCTCCCATCTCCTTCCCTTACATTACTCTCAATTGAAGTAAAAGAGCTTTGAAGTGGTTGTTTGGTTGAACTTAGAAACATATAATGGGTTGATCATGTGATATGGATTATGAGATATTTAAGTTAAATAACCCATATTCTTGTCATTGTTGAATTCGAACCAAATAGTTGAATTATGAGCGAACTCCATCACAAAACCACTACTAAATGTGTAATACATTAATAATTAAGTGCCACAAAATGGTTAAATCTTCACGTATCATTTTGATGAAGAGCTGTCAATCATCTCTGTGACCACACCGTCTTTCTGTAACTTGCATGAGCTAGTCATGACTTCGAATATTCTACATTCTTTGTCCATTTTTAGCCGTCCCACACTAACCCTCCCAAATATAGCTCCATGATTAATTGATTGCAATACTCATGTATCATGTGTATGATTTATTTGAAAAGAAAAATCTAGTGGTTATTGTTTGACTAAAAGGCCCTGCAAAGATGGTTTTGTGTTCCTATTTTAGAGTATGTAAGGCGCTTTGATATCATTTTTAATGCTGTGTAGGTAAGACCACTCTGCTGAAAATTCTGGCTGGAAAACATATGGTTGGCGGTACGGATGTTGTACGTGTGCTGAATTCTTCAGCTTTCCACGACACCCGTCTTGTTTGTAGTGGTGATTTAGCATATCTCGGAGGATCATGGAGTAAGACTGTTAGCTCTGCTGTAAGTTCCTCTTTTTACCCATCTTTTTTTTTGTTTGAAGTATTAAGAAAGGCTTTGTTCCTGGTTGTTTCAGTTATCTGTATATCTTATAGAGAACTTCTCGTTATCTATTTTTATATCAGTTTTTTTTTTCTTTTAACAATATCTGAGACCATTTGGGCTGCACTTTTTTGTGTAATATCTGAGAACATAATACCAGAAAGTCTGTTATTAGTTGTAGCTTCCACTTCTTGTGTCCTCTTTTGTTGTAATTGGGAAATGGACTTAACTCGTGCTTGCTTTTGGGTATTTGAGGAAGGGGTAATACAACAACATCTTTACCCCAGTGCCTTAAAGGCTCCCGCCATAAGGCGGGGTAAGTGGGGGTCGGATGCACGCTAGCCGTACCCCTATTGACACATAGAGAGGCTGCGCACGAATGACCCAAAATGAAAATTGCTTCGAGAATCCCACAGACTGACTGATACTTCACAAAATAAGAAGCATAGACAGTTTTATGAGCCATTTTGCTTTATTCCATTATATCCCAAAGCCAAAGAATAATCAGTCTTTGGCTCCATTGGGAATGGAAACTGAGGAAGGGGTAATATATAGATAAAAAAAAGAGGATCAACTCAGGTAGTTGCTATTCTAGAGGAGCTGATGATGGGTGGGAGGGTAGTGCTTTCTCCTAACATCAGGGTACTAGTTATCTACCCCTCCCGTAGGATGATCCAGTACCAAATGAGGGTAAAATTAAACTAACTCAAGTCCTCAACCCATTCACCACCTTACTTTTGTCAACCCAAGCATGTCCATGTCAATATTATCATAGGGGGTTGATTCCATATCATCCAAAATGTTCAATAGTAGTGGAAGTGAGTAAAGTGACAGTTGAATATGATCATAGTATGGCGTAAATCCTCCATAGAATTGAATGTTTGATTTCTTAAAATATTTGATTCAACTTTTGATCACTTATCCTGGAATGTTTGTATTGCTCTGTTGTTTCTGCGTCTATCTGGAGTTTGGATTATCTATGCTTCTAGTGAACAACAAATGTGAATTCTGAGCTATCATGGTATCTTTATGGTGCAAAAAGTTGGGTGAGTTTAAATGGTTTCAGGCTGGGAAGTTCTTTAATAAATCTATGATAGGGTTCTCTCGTTCAGACACTGAGTTCTTTAGATGTCATTTTAAAAATTATAAAAAGATTCTAAATATTCTCTTTGCTGAGTTTGGTTGATAACTTTTGCCGATCTTTCAACGGACAAATTGGTGGTGCGGGCCGTGCGGCTATGACCCTATGTTCCTTTATGCCAGGCCATCTGGGCAGTGTTTAATTTCGGTCACCAGCTTGGGGAGTCTACTTGTGTTTATATTTATGGGCTAAGTGATGTCACTTCAGAAATTAAATATTTAAATGTTCGTAAACCAATATAATTATAGCCATTGATCGTTTAAACCTTGAACTTAACACCACCTTTTGTCCAGTACTACTTTCACTATTTGGACCCCACATATCTTACTATTTTTACAATATGCAGCTTGTAATTTTTGTTTTCATATGGTGTTTCAGGGCGATGTTCCTCTCCAAGGAGATATCTCAGCTGAACAGATGATCTTTGGAGGTATACTTGCAGCCCATGACCCTCCTTTTCCTGACACCTTAACTATGTTTCCTTACTATGGGTGGTGGAGGAACTATGATCTGTTGCTTTGTATAATACTCCGTATGACCTTTTAAGATGTATAGTATCACTGAGAACCTGAAGGTTTCTGGTACTGCTCCTCTTAGGCTGTTTATTAAGATTTCTGGTAGTCTCATCCCCTACCAAAGGCCATTATCTTTTGACAAGTTAACCTTATAACCTGAAGATGAGTAAATAGTGGCATTCCCCTGGCTCATCTGGATTCTAGATTAAAAATCTCAAGCCTACTTAATTTTTGTTACAGTTGAAGGTGTGGATACTGCTAGAAGGGAGAAACTTATTGATTTGCTTGAGATTGATATGCAATGGAGGATGCACAAGGTCTCTGATGGGCAACGAAGACGAGTTCAAATCTGCATGGGTCTTCTTCATCCATTTAAGGTACTTTGATCCTGCTAATTCCTTCCCTATGTTTTTCGTCATCCTGCACATACACATATGACATATCTGTTATAATGCCTTTTCTGGGCACTTTTAATGTTCTGGTGCCTATCTTCTGCCTTCATCCCCTCCCTCTTTTTTACGCATGAAATCAAGTTGAAGTGTAACATGTAATACTCGACACTATAGCATCTGTCACTGAAACTGCACTATTGGCCTGTCCGTACATCTTGGTGAGTGTAAGTTTACTAGCTTTCATCAAGGATAAAATCCTGTTCAAACCTGCCTCCAAAAAAAAAGCTCCTGTTCAAACCTTTAATGGCATTCTGTTTTACCAGCAAACAAAGACTTCTTACATTTACACCAACACCTTTTAACACGTCAATTGATTTAGAGTTTGAGACAAATGCTTCACATGAAGATTTTTTTTCCCGCGTTGAACATTTAACACATCCGGGGAGAGGGATGTACTTCTCTACGCGACATTTGTTCCTAGTTTTATAGATCTGTTGAAGACTTGTTGAATTCCAGAAATAATGCTAATAATAAAAATAAAAAGAAGAAGAAGAAGATGAGTCACTCAGATTATATATTTTCTGTGGAATATGTAGTAAATGTATTGAAGTGGTGAATATATGGAGTCTTGGAGATGATTAATGACGTACAGGTATAAAGAGAATGTACTAGATATTGTTAGAGGATAGAATAGGATATGTGCATGTGTCTCTGGATTATTCTTGTGTGAGGTTTCTTTTATCTAAGATCCTTTGAGTTAGAGGGACTAAGTTCCCAAAATGAACTTATTTCATCAGTTGAAACGGCTACACATTGCATCTTAAGAAAAACCTCTCACTTAGCAGTACAGGTGTTTGGAGTCACTCTATTCTCTGCTTGAGTGAGGAAATCTTAATAACTTTAAAATACGATAATCCTTCCTCCCCTGCATTTTAGTCTCTAATTTTTGTTTAGGTTTGACACGCTTGAAACCTTAGTCTTGATGCTGGAGTGAACATTTTGATGTTCTTGTATTTCCGTAGAAATATAGTGTCCTTCTTGCAGCCGCATCCTTTAGTGGGACACCAATTGCACCATTCTCAGTACGACTTCTCTTATTGAATTCATGGTAATGGATTTACTTGTCGGATATTGCAGGTCCTCCTATTGGATGAGGTTACTGTCGACCTTGATGTAGTTGCCAGGCTGGATTTGCTTGAATATTTAGCTGAAGAGTGTGAGCAGGTATTAAGTCGCCAGCTTAAGCTCAATTATATTATGCTTTGATATCTGCAATTCTATACTGTTTCCGACTTGAATGTGCCTTGTAAGAAAAGAAAGGCCCTAGTTTGAAGATAATTGGACTTAATATGGCTCTGCATTGCATTAGTTGCGGTGTATGGGCAGATATCTATCTTTCCATTGTTTAACTCTTCTATGAATATCATCTCAATCATTTTATGAAAAACATTTGAACTGACTGCAGAATTCTAATGCTTTGAGAGGTGACGAGAATTTCTTATCATTCTGGAATTTGTTTGCAGAGAGGAGCGACAATTGTTTATGCTACCCACATATTTGATGGTTTGGAGGACTGGGCAACTCATCTGGCATACGTCCAGGAGGGTGAGTTGAGGAAGACAGAGAAGCTGTCCGAACTTCCCGAGTTAAAGACTTCAACCAATCTTCTCTCTGTGGTTGAGGTTTGGCTCCGCGCAGAGACCAAGCTTGAGAAAAAGAAATGTGCTACTGCTGCCATGCAAAGCCAAAGATCATCTAGTTCTGCGGCTTCTCCATTTGGCTCATCACGACATATGGCCTACTACCGATGATCCTAATCAAATTACTCAAGAAGTCTGAAGCTCCATTTCAACACTCAGTTTATAGTCGATAAGAAAGTATAAGAATACCAGTAGTAGTGTACCAGATGCTCCCTCCAAGCTCCCCCTCCTCGCGAACAAAACAAAAGAGCGGCTGAGGATGTTCAGCCAGTGTGAGTGGTGTGTTCTTGAAGCGTTGTGTCTCGTGTGTATTAAGCCTCCTACAGATAATAACACCATACCCGTGTCAATGACTGAAGCAGAAGAGTACTAAGCAAAAGCAAGGAAAGAATAAGAAACATGTTGGACATTGCCGGATCAAGAAAGGTTAGTGGACAACGGGACTGAAGAGATGCGGAACTGAGTCCAGTGATTCCAATGAGATGGTTAGCCTAGTCTGAAAAGTGAACTTTCAGTACAAGATTTCAGCCCCGAAAATGGTGATCAGCTGATCATATTGCATTTCTTCATTTGTGTTACTAGAATTACGATTGAACCGTCACTTAGGTTTGTTATATAGTGATTTTTTTTCTGTATTCTATAGCAAGTCATTCATCTTCTTGAGCAATTTAAACATTTCTTGGGTTATACGGAGTATTTTTCAGTGTAATGTTATCTTTTCAGTGTTTTATTTCGGCGAAAGTAGTAAACGAGCCCCATACGTTTGCTAGTATGTGAAATTAACCCCCTTACCTTTTGATTGTAGTAATTGACCCCCATATGTTTACTAATATGTGAATTCGAACCTTACCCAATTTCTCACATGAGAAATTCAATATCTCACCAATTTTTCATGTGGTAAAGTTTACTAAAAAGGATTCATGATGTATAGTTAAAATAAACATAACAAAATACATCTAGCTCATCGAACTTTCTTCTCCATCAAATCTTAGCTTCCTTCACAGACCATTAACACCCAAAACCTTCCAACCATCAAGCTCAGTTTTGCTGAGAGTACAACCAATCAGACGAACTCACACACCTGAATTCTTAGTCGGAGCGAACACATGCCCCAAACCTGTGTGCTGCTGAAGAATCCAATTAAGAATTCCGATTGCGAACTATCACCACCTAGCATATTAAAAAAGTCTTTTTAATTTCTTTTCTACTCCTTGTCCAATTCGTAGGATGATGAATAGGGCAGAAATCTTCCGTGGGTGCGGCTCTTGAAGAATCCAGAGATGTGATATACTCCCTCCATTTCATTCATTTCTTTACGTTGGGCTTGGGTTCCCCTCACAAAACCCGGCCCAACGTAAAGAAATGAATGAAATGGAGGGAGTACATGCTTTGCCTTCATTTTATTTATTGCAGTGTTTTTTTAAAGGGAAGATATATGTATGTTCTTATTTTGGTAAACTTTATCACATGAGAAATTGGTGAGATATTGAATTTCTCATGTGAGAAATTGGGTAAGGTTCGATTTCACATATTAGTAAACATATGGGGGTCAATTACTACAATCAAAAGGTAAGTGGGTTAATTTCACATACTAGAAAACGTATGGGGCTCGTTTACTACTTTAGCCGTTTTATTTCTATTCAGACTTCCAAGAACATTGAGGATAAGAAATGAGTGAATGATTTGCAGGGTCTTTTCCCCTATATAAATTCATGAATATAAAGGCACAAACTAATATGGCGAATGGGAACTTACTAATGATTCAACTGAACGTTGTTCGGGGTTCAACTATTGATTTAGACTTTTGGTTGAGAATTGAAACGATTAATATACATCTACTCAGGTCAAAATGATTTAGTTTGAGGGTGGAACAATAATTAGGTAAGATTGTCACATGCCCCCCCCCCCCTATTAAGTCTTGACTCATGGGCATTTTGATCAACCGATACAGTAGTGGTACATTTAACTAAAAAAAAAGCACCTAACTTGACACTTAAAGTTAAAAAGAACTGAGGATCAAGACTGGCCTAATGGATAGGAACTCAACCTGCCTGGGGGTTGTCCCGGGTTCAAATCCTCATACCCCCACCCCCTCGCAGCATTAGCTGCTCCTTTGTACCAAAAAAAGTTAAAAAGAACTCGATCGAGGTCACATCTCATCCATTACTCGGTCTAGGAATGGAAAGAAGATACCGTTTTCTCCTTTCATCGATTACTTTTACAATCTCGTATCTCTCACATAACATATTCAAATAACGGGACAACAGTAATGCGTCACCGGATGGTGGTAAGTGGTAACTAGTTAGATTAGCCCAACAACCAAGCCCACTCATGCACACAAACAGAACCATCATGAAGAAGAAAGCAAAGAAAGACAAAAACAAGATTATCCGCCACTTGAACTTGTAACTCACACTTCTCTTATTTTCTTGTGTTTCCCTGTCCTTAGTTTTGGGCTAAACCATTATCCCTCTCTCTCTCTCTCTCACTCTCACTCACTTTCTCTCTCCTCTGCTTTCTTCCAACAAAAATTTCTTTGCTTTTCTTGCATTTGGGGGTGAAATTCTTATGTTTCCACCTTATTTTTAGATTTGTAAGTTTAATTTTGACCTACCCTTTTCAATCTTAATGTTATTGCATTGTTTTATGTTGTTTTTACCATGCAATATGTTATTATTTGTTCTCCCTCAATTTTTTTGTGCGATTGTTGTTTATTTTCTTCTTTCAAATGCTATGTTTTCCCTATTTTTATCTGATTAATTGTATAAGGGTTTCTCTCCTGCATTGTTAGCCTAGAATTTGCGGTTATTTTTTTGGTGTAAATTGATGTTGTTGAAGGTAAAACATTCATAAGATGTGACGACATTTTGGTCAATGTAAATCTTGCTGAATCTTACCGAATACTCAACTTTCTGTCTAATGCACATGACTCGTATAAGGTGTCAGTATTTTTGTGTTGTAATGCGGATGTCAGCTAGCTTAACTGATAAGGCGGACCGCTAACTCTACCTGTCTGTATCACTTTGCCCTTTGTAGCTCCCTTGTAACCCTTTGGTAATGGTGGTTGTACTATTTCGTTTTTATTAACTCTTGGTTTTCGTCTAATCGTGGAGCGATGTATGTTGTTAGCGGGAGCCTTTGAGGCACTGCGGTAATGTTGTTTGTTGTTGTTGTTGGTGGTGGTGGTAATGGGGGTTGCACTATTTCATTTTTAGGAACTCTTGGTTTTTGTCTTATCTTGGAGCGATATACTCCGTATGTTGTTAGCGGAAGCCTTTGAGGGGTAGTATTTTGACTATGAGGAGATTGTTCTTGCGCGGTATGATACCCAAATCTTGCTTTGAATCGGAGGAAAACTTTTGGTGGGAAAATTCAGTGTATTTCTAGTAGTGTAACAAACTTTAATGTGGTGAACGAGCTAGTTACAGTTATGGTCGAAGTTGAATCAGATAGGATAACTGCACTCTTACGAAGCTAGGCTCATTTGTGAATAGAATGGAAGTTACCACCTATTGAGGTTAAGCTAGGAATTAGGATTAATTATTTCTAAGCATAGAACTTCAGCCCTTACGATTGCGTGATCTTCTTCCGGTTTTGGACTAGTGAGAGTGCTTAGCTTCAGAATCAGCTTTATGAAAAGCGACCATGTCATACTAGGCATTATCACCTTGTAGCCTATAAGCCTCTGCTCTTGGGATCGAGAGGGGATGTTAGGATGCCGTTCCCAATTGGTAAACACCAGGCAGACACCCTAATATGACTGACACAGTAAGGGTTCTGAGCTTACTGTGACCGTGACTGTAGGCCGCATTGGCCAGTGGCCACGACTTTTTAAGAGCCAATATTGCAACTGTCACGCAAGACTTAGATAACTACCATCGTTCCAACTTCCAATGCTGTAAGGCTTCTTAAATATTGCCTCCACAATGGAGCAAAGGTTGATGTATCTGATATAGTCCGCATCCAATAGCTAACGTCTTAGAATGTTTTCATACTATAGATTGTCAATTTGAACTCGCAATTTTTTTTGAGAAGGGTGTTTGGGGTATTAATCTTTCCGTCGGTTTTTTCTTTGTTAAAATCAGAAATGAAGCACTTTCTGTAAGAGGCGACTACTACATTTGGTGAAAAGGGAAAGCTTGTGAGAATAAAAAGAAAGCCTCCTCCATATAATACCGGTGGATGCTTTTCGATGTGCGAGATTTAAACCTGGAGTAAAGCAGATACTAAAAAAAATATTCAAGTTGGCTTTTCGTCTTCATTCTTCAGTCAAGATACTTTCACAAGCAAATGTCGGAACCGCCACAATTGCTGCACAAATGGGCTCTGTGCAGAAAAAGGAGTTGGAAGTGCCATGCAAATTGAAGAAGGAAATGCATGTTCTTCCAGTGCACTGTGGTCCAGTTTACAAACTAACCGAAGAAGGGGGTGCATCTCATTCTGAGAAAAGAAGCAAAAATTGCTCAACAGTTAGCCTTTCACAGGATATATGCAAGCAATCAAATGGTGCACTCCGAGGACCTAGACCATATACAGAATGGTGCTTACAAACTTCACAAACGCTTAATCTTTATCAGTTGATGCGGTTGTCTTCTTTCAACGCTAAGCTGGACCAGATAGCTCCGTCAGATCCTTGTCAGGAAAGATTTTCTGCTTTGGAAGCTGCTCTTGCCAAAGCCTCCATTTTAGATTACCCTGGTGGGATCTTATGCAACAGACACGGTGATGTTGTATCAGTCTACATGAGACCTTTGGATCCTTGGTCTCCTAAGAGTACAAGCTGCATCACCAGAAAAATCGTTGCCTCTGAGATGATCACCATGTTGCATAATGAGAGAGCTCATTCAGGCGACCAGCGTCTTGCTTGCAAACTTGAAAGTATGCCCAATTTCTTAGACAGCATCAGGAAACAAAAGCTTTCGTTGTCAAATCTGACTGTCAGTCAGACCATTTCGTTGGCTAATATGAGTGGAAGTAGCAGCCTATTGAATATATTAAATTATTTTCCACATAAAGCTCCCCCCATGTTTTGTTCAAGAAAGAAGCTTCTTATTCTTGATATCAACGGAATACTGGCGGATATAGTTTATCCACCTCCAAAGGGGTACAAGGCTGACACTAAAATTGCAGGACGTGCAGGTAGGCATTGATGATTAATCTCAATGACTGTCCCCATATTGATGTGCTGTGAAAGCTATTATATTTTGTTTACGTGGTTTTGATGCAGTTTTCGCTAGGCCTTTCTGTTCTGACTTCTTGAAATTTTGTCTTGAGAGATTCAATGTGGCAATTTGGTCTTCAAGATCAAGGTAGATCTTTATTATGCATTGCCTGGATCATTTTCTTTTCTTTCGGGCTTCAATTACTTCCAATATGCTCTTTTGAGTTTTGGGCAGAACTGACTGGCATTCTGTAGCTACTTGATTAAACCTCCCTCCTGAAAACTCCGCTTGATGGTAGTTGTTCTCAATATGCAGGAAGATTATTGATAGATTGCTTAACTACTTGATGGGAGACATGAAACACAAGCTGATTTTCTGCTGGGTAAGTGCCCCCTACTCCCTTTCCCATCACATCTTTGTTTAGCGTTCTAGAAGACTTCTGAAGACGAGAATTAGACTAAACATCTACAACCTTCAAATAGACCAACAAGGCAACAATAACAACAATGTTACCCCAATGCCTGAAAGGCTCCCGCCATGAGGCGGGGTATGGGACGAAGATGTACTCAAGCCTTACCCCTATGTTGAAAAATAGAGAGGCTGCTTACAGATGACCCATAATGAAAAGTGCTTCTAGAATTTTACCAACTGACTGCTACTTCACCATACAAGAAGCGTCGACAGTTTTTGCCATTTTTCCATTATATCCCAAAGCCAAGAATAGTTAGTCTTTGGCTCCACTGGAAATGGAAATTCAATAATTCAAATAAACCAACTAACATAAATGTAGTAGTTTCCGCCACCTATTTCTGTAAGATTAAGAGGGCAAGAGGACCTATATGAAGGAAAGCTCACTGAAACTCGTGTTTGGGTCTTCCTTAAAAGAGACATGCCTCAGTGTGCACGTAAAGTTTCCTTCTTTTTCTCAAAGGTTACTTTTTTTTTTTTTTTTAAAATTAACTGTAACAACTATGTGCACTTGAATCTTTTCTCTTGGGGGGAGGGGTTGTCATAGCTCTGGAGCCTTCAGGATAAGTAGACGTCATCTGGATTGTTTCTATATGTATCATATTCCTGGCAACCGGAGCAAATCTCTATGGCTGTCAATTTGGCAATTTTCATTATAATATTCGACCCCCCCTTACCCCGCCTTATGGCGGGAGCCTTTAAGGCACTGTGGTTAAAGATGTTGTTGTTGTTGTATGAAATATTGAATAAATTTTGCAGGATCTCTCTCATTGCACTGCGTCAAATTTCAGAACCCTGGAGAATAAGCACAAGGCATTGGTTTTCAAAGAGCTTAGAAAAGTTTGGGAGAGTTACGATCCTGATCTTCCATGGGAGAAAGGCTACTTCAATGAATCAAATACATTACTGTTGGATGATACTCTTTATAAGGCATTGCTAAACCCTGTATGTATAACAAGCAGCTGATAAATTTGGTTGATAGCCGATATAGTTAGAGCATCTGCATTAGAGTTTCCTTCTGACTTCTGACATGTGCGCAGGCTCATACTGCAGTCTTCCCATACTCGTACGAGTACAAAAATGTTGCTGACACTGCAATTGGTATGATTTCACTTGGCAAATGTATTGTTATTTTCTTTAGTCTTGACTCTTCACTAAAAATCTGCTTCATGCATGCTTTTGTTACTTGTGACTGCTTTATACTCAAGTGTCAAGACGACGAGTGGGAAAGTGTCGTCAGAAGGAACCAATGTATAAAATGTACTTTCCGAATACTTCTGATAAGCAGTAAACGTAATTGACAGGTCCAGGAGGTGCCATCCGTGCGTACTTGGAAGAATTAGCAGCAGCTGAAAATGTACAAAAATACATAGAGAAACACCCTTTTGGTCAAGGTGCTATAACTGAGAGAAGCCTGTCCTGGCAATTCTATGACAAGGTTATCAAGGAACAAAGCGCAGTACCAGCCGGAGGATGACATGTTTTTCCTTGTATATCTTTTGAAATTTAGGAACTTTTATTCAACAAGTACTACAAACTATTCTGACAGATCTGCTGTCTGAAATGTTGCTTCAATATTACATGAAGCCACGGCCGGCCAAGTTTTCTCCCAGAAGTAATTAAGCACTGTATCTTTTTCTGCATCTCAAAACTAAAAGAAGTAATGTTTCGAAAGAAAAAAAAAAAAAGAAAAAGTCGAAATTATAGTTCAATGTCCTTCATCTCATTCATCATGTGTCAAAAGAAACCTCGAGTACAAGGGTTTGTATACAAGGGTTGGGCACCTGATTTTTCGCAAGTTCAGAAATACATATTCACTAGTTCGTTTACACCAGGTTCAGACGAATTAGATTCTTCATGGTTTGAGCTTTATGATGTCAAATCACGCTCAGCATATGCAAACTGGTAATGTCCGACGACATAGATTATTGCATCTAACTGACCTCTCCGATTGACATAGCTTCCCTACGCCATCCTCTCTGATTGACATACCCAATGCCATCGTTTAAAAAACACCCCTTGTAAAGACAGTTCGTTTCTAAACTTCGCTGTCCTCCAGAAAGTTTCACTATCTAATAGAGAACGATTTTCTCAAATTTTGTGAACACTAAATTCTGCTGTTAAGTCTTCCTTCCAACTCTCAAATTCAGTTCCACCGAACACGACTTGTTTTATTCCAACGAAGCTGTAAGAAAAAGAAAGTCATGCCTATCACAGTCAGTACATAAGCCATGATAAAACAGAAAATTTTTAGCATGCTACTCTGCTAGAGCGATATCGTAGACAAGCCTAACTAAAAGAAAATGGACATCTTTGCAGATCAGGTCGACACACAGTGGAACATGTATTCTTACCATACACAGATTACACACCATCCCTACCCCCCTCCCCCTCCCCCCCCCCCCCCCCCCAAAAAAAAAAAAAAAAAAAAAAAAAAAAAAAACAGCAACATTCCTAACATAACCCTTCATAAGAATGAGAGACTAGAGGAAGTAAATATCAGTGAATGAGGGAAGGTAAAATATGCACCCTCCGTTCTTTTGGATAGGTACATGTTTGGACTTCGGGGTGAATATGTGAGAAAGTGAAGTCCAACCTTAACAATCCAAGGGAACAAAGTGAGTAAACAATGAATTTCTTCTTGGCTGACTCAATTCCATGGTCCAAATGGATCACAGCAAGCAAGAACATCCTGTGTCTCCCGACTTCCCGAGGATGGTTTAAAACAACAGTGAACAGAAAACTTACTCTGAGCTTATCTGTGTCAAAGCATTCAACAGGACATCGAGAAGAAGAGATTCACTTGTACCGATATCAACCCTACACTCGATTTCAAGCAAAAATGAGGAATGTGCAGTGAATCATACTGTGTTTCAATACACAGGATCAATTTCATATAAGATCACTTTTATCCAAATTGAAATCTGTACCACAGTCGCGCCAAGTTGTCTTGAATCTCAAGGTCCCCTATGTTATAGAAGGTAGCTGGATCAACATTTGCTCCCTGGACAGCATCATAGCTTGGCCTTTTCTCCGAAGGTGATTGTGATAACTATAGTTATGAGTAGAAAGTTTCAGATTTCAAAAGTAATTTTGGCAACAAATTCCACCATCCAACACGCACGTCAAATACAAATTTCAGAATTATTTGTAAGGTTAACACATGCACAAACAAAAAATCATAAAGGGGTCATAAACCGACCAAAAGCAGTCGATGTCCATTGAAATACAGAGTCCTTTATAGATTGACAATTCTCTTCATATGCAATTCAACACAGTCAAGAGGCTAATATTTGACATCAAAGGGAAAGCAAGCGTCCATATGGAACACACAGAGCTGCTCGTCAACAGGTAGCAGCACCTAAACTCGCAAGATAAGCAATAGCAAACATGTAGCACGCAAACACTTAAGATCCAAATTGCCTGCATTATTCCTCCCCACAGACTTCTATAATTTTCCTAGGAAATATAGAGTAGTACACCAAAATAGAACTATTACCTGCATATTCAGTGAATTGCAGCCACCAAGACGTCCAATTATGTGCCATGACCGGATTGTCTGGTACCAAGCAAAGAGACACGCCCATTTGTTAGATTATATAATCCATTATGCATCATACATCGTAGAGAAAAGGTACTTACATCGCAAATCAAAGAGACATCTTTCTGCAGTGGAGGATTGTAAAATTCGAACCATATATATGAATTTGAGTAATCAAACCTGTCAATTACCACAATGAGAATATTTCAAGACTAAACAGTAAACACGTATAAAACCAAGCAAAGTGAGCAAAAATGATACGTTCAAATGAAAAAGGAATGGTAAATGTCTGGAGCTGATCAAATGCAGTAGAGTGGTTATTTTTTTAGAGAAGCCTGGGTCGAGAATGACTCACCAAGCTGCTGGAGCTAACATTTGCAGCCTTATCTACCATATTCAGATCCCTGAGAAACTAATGTGGACTAGATATTGCTCTAATCTCCCCTGATAAACTGGTGAGAATGCTTAGTGAGGTAGTCAGGTGTGGAATAAGGAAGCTCCGTAAAAAAAAAATTCAAGTATGATCGAAGTTGGCTAATGGACAGGAATATGGTTTAGGCTCATACTACGTTTCTGATGCTTTTGAGCATTTGCTTTGCATTTTTTGGTTCTTTTGGCTGAGCATATCCACTCGGCAGTGTAATCATTTTCTGTAAATGAAAGTCTTACATTTTTTACACAAAAAAAAAAAAAAAAAAAGAAAGGCAAAAGGAACTATCCATACGTAATGTTTAGGGCCTCAAGAGATGTCCAGGTATCACAAGGAATGAAAAATCAGGCCTCCAAAGCAAGATAGAAAGTTTGCCTATTACGATCAAGAGTTTATGACTATGCCCTTAATTAAAGTTCTAGTTACACCACAGTACGGCTCTAGCAATTCTGATACTCCGGGTTGCCTCTGGCCTACTGCAGCTAGGCCAAGATAGGCCAAGATAACAACTTTTCAAAAGCTTGAAACAAAGGATAACCAAGAATTTTATCTGGAGGGCTATTCGACAGTGATAAAAGTGATTCAGGTAAATGCGATAAGAAGTAATGTCATTCCTTAGTAGTTAGTACTTAGGACTAAGATTGAAAGGTAAGGCCGAAAGCCAAACTCTTAAACGACTTTACTAGTACTAGCAATCCTATAAAACAAGCTAAAAACAGTTCAGAGAGGTGGACATTATCCATTGGCCAACTTACTTATTGAATGTTACTTTCATGGGTGTTGCTGAACCAGTTTTTGTTTGCAGGATCTTGTTTCTTTTCTTCCTCAACCTATCTTCCACATGGAAGTACCAGTTGAATTACTTAGAAAGATGTGCACGTAACCTTAGCACGATTAGCACAAATGAATATAGCTGCGCAAGTAGAACACCTTGAATCTTCACAAGTTTCATATATGAGATAGCAAGCATAAGCAGCCATATTATTCTATGAATCCTACAAAATTGAAATTTAATCCAAATTTGCTTACTTTGGATCGTGCTTTCTCAGGGTCATCGAGACAATTCCCAAGAATTTCAGCAACTTCTGGGTCTTTATCAAAGTCTTTTTCTTCCCCATTTTCCCTGAATCTTTTAAAAGGTCCATCAAGCTCACTATCATCTTCCAACTCATCATCTAGTTCTTCAAATTCAACATCTACATTCTGAACCCTTGTATGTTGTTTAAGCCCCTTGTTAATGAAGGGCATTCTACCACCCAAATTCCGCGCCCTAAAACTCCCAGGTTTCAAAGTTTTCCCAATCGAACATGCAATCTTTGGGAATAGGGTGATATTAGTTGCTTCAATAGAGCCTAAACACACCACAGAATTGGGTAGTTGTCTAACACATCCACCATGGTATATCGTAAGCATCCTTCACTTGCAGTACAACGAGTACAAGCTGGTGAAACTGCAAAGAACAAGAATTTCAGGACTTTCTAAAGTTTCAGCACCACAGTTACATTCGGTCTATGGGGAGGGTGTACACAGTACACAGCCTTACCCCTAAGAAGTCGAGAGTCGAGACTAATGATGCACAGCAAGGAATCAGAAGTCGGGAACATCCTAAAATTACAACACAATCAACACCACATTTACATTTAGCCTCACCCTCAACTAGTCAAGACTAATATTGCAAGCTGGTGAAACCCCAAAAAATCAGAATTTGGGAACTTCCTAAAATTTCAATACAATCAACACCACACTTACATCCACCTGATAGCTAGGAAGGTTTTGAAAGATTCAAATGTACGCAACCTTACTCTTAACAAGTCGAGACATACTTCCCATTTCCTAAATTATGATTAATCCAAAATCATATAAATTCATAAATCAGACTAGAGCATTGCATTATGAACTTATGACTATCCATTTCTATATCATCTTAAATAAGGGACTACTATCTCCAACTATAATAGTACGCATATAAGTCCAATGGAGTTTCATCCTAAACACGGACACATAAATTAGCCTCGTCCGAGGTGGGGTTATTTCACATTTTTACTAACAGTGTTGTAATAATATGGCCTACACGGGGCTACGCTATGTTTGGGAACTCGGAATTAGAATTTAAACTAAAATAAAGCAGAACTACTAAAGTAATAAACAATAAATTACTGTACAAATTGAAGAGTGAGAGAATGAGGAGTGTACCTTAACAAGAACAGAAGAACTGGAACAAAAAAGAGACACACCACAGAATTTTGGTTTTGTTGCTTTGGCTGAGCAAGAGCTTTCTGGGTTCATTTGGGCTCTCTTTGGGTTTGGGCCTGGTTTTGTTGGACTATGCCGTTTTGGGGTTGGAACATCTGGGCCTTGTCCATTCTTTCTAGACTTGAAAATGTCTTAACTCCGGCTCGTTTGGTATCGTTTTCGGTTTTCTGTTTTTTTTTTCCTATTATAAAATAAAGGCCCGTTTGGAAAAAACGGTTTTTCAGTTTTTAGGGTTTTGGTATTACTTTCGTATTCTGTTATTGGTATTTTGTGTCAAAAGTTTAACAAAATATAAGTTACAAAATGATCCTCATACTGGTCGTTTATAATACTCATAAATTGAAGTGGAACTACCTTTTCTAGTTATCAAAAACATGATTTCGGTTTTCGAGAAAACTAAAAACAGGCAACCAAAAGCGATATCAAACGAGCTCATATCAGTTAACACTTTCAATGTCACTGTTATTAAAACAATCAATTTGATGTTCCTCATGCAATTTTAGGGATATTTTCTATGGTAATCCTCTACTTTCCGACTTTTTCTGTGGTGACCCCGTAGTTTCCGAGCTTTTCATGGTGCCCTTGAGATTTGTTTTTTCGCGAAATCCGTAACTGCTGGGCTGACGCCGTTTTTGGCCGTTTGTCTCTATTTCCTTTCATTCCCCTTTCACTCTAATTACAATACTAAAATTAGAAAGAGAAACCCCCTTTTCTCTTTTCTGTTTTCTCCCCCCTCCCCCTCACTCACCCTCCACCTTGCCAACCACCCATCCCCCGCCGATACCCCCACCCCCGCCATCCAACGCCGTGCCTTCACCACCATTATTTCGTCAGCTTTGACCCGTCATCAATTTCCCACCGCCCCCGTGACTACCCATTCCTCATACTCATTCATTTCCCCCATCTCTTCTCCCTCTCTCACCCTTCATATCCATTTTCTCTCTCCCCTCTTCCATGAAACCACCATAAAAACCTATTCTACTATCACTTATAGGGATGCTTCTCCTTAGTGTTGTGAAGGAGTAGAGGAGAGAGATTCGATTTGGAGGGTGAAAGAGGGAGAAGAGAGAGATAGAAAGAAGGGAGATGAGGGAAATGAAGAGAGAGATGAAGGAAACGAGAGGTTACCGCGGTGGGGGAAAGGGTTGGCCGGCCAACACCGGCCGGAATAGTGGTAGCCAGTGTCGATCGGCTGGGGTGGAGGGGCAGTGGGGAAAGGGTGGTGAGCAAGGTGGAGGTTGGGCGAGGGGGGAGGAGAGAGAAAATGAGAAACTTTTTTAATTTAAATTTGTTAATTTAAATTTTATTTTCTATTGTTTTTAAAGATAATATATGATTAGGTGGGGTGGTTTAGTATTGTAATTAAAGTGCAAGGGGAACCAAAAGAAACATAGGTAAGCGTCCAATAACGGCGTTAGCCCAACAGTTACGGATTTCGCGAAAATACAAACCTCAGGGGCACCATGGAAAGCTCGGAAACTACGGGGTCACCACCGAAAAAGTCGGAAACTACAGGGTCACCATAGAAAATATCCCAATTATTTAACTAACTTTCATGACAGAAAACAACAAACAGCAGTGCTACCGAACGAGCCTTATTGTCTTAAATTTTCGGTGGTTCTTAGTTGTTGGTTTTATTTTTCACGAGTAGCTATACAATCATCCATTTTAACTGTACAATACTTATGTGCACCATCTATGACTTGATCTCAAATTTGAAACCATAATGTTCATTGAGAGAAAGAAAAAATGTGAAATACGCCAAGTTCATGAGCAGCTAACATGGCATGTGGTTGTAGGCTGACTTTCAAATCTAATGAACTGGCAAAAGTGGGTGTTGCATTTTGTCATCAGACTATCTTTCAACTCTGTCAAATCTTATGACCCAAAACTTAGTGAAGTCTTCAAGTACAAGATTTTAACTGTTTTTTAATCAATGATTACTATGCACATTCAAACTTGTTAGTTTAACTAACTAATGTACTTAATTAGTAACTTAACACCAATTCTACGTACCGGTTTATTTCGGGATCTTAAATTAGGTGCTTATTATCCTTAACTTGTAAGACTGCCTTTCCCATTAATGAAGCTCCATTTCCAATGTGCCTAAGTAATTTGACTATGCCCTCTTGCGAAAAAATATCGTATCCAGACTTGAGAGCGTTATATACAGGAAGATATGAGAACTCAGTTAATTGAATTTTGATGTTATATGATCACTACTTGAAATTATACATACGAGGATAATTGTGCGCTTTATAGACTCCCTTGTAAGGCACGTTGTTAAGTTTAGGATTCCTTATAATTCTTAACTTTACTAGGCTAAGTTCAGTGTAAATACTGAAAATGTGTAAATCTCAAAGACATATTATCGTCAGCTAAAGTTCACGACGCTAACAAGTTCACGAATTTAGGAGGTTAACACGACTAGTAGGGGGGAAAATCCGGCTTAATGTTAAGTATTTTACAAACCTTTTATCTTTTAAAACGAACTCAAACTTCTATGAACACCATTAACACTATTCACCCATACAACTAACAACACCTTTTGTACAACCATCTAGGACTCCCTTTGAAAGAAAGAAACATATTGTAATGATTCATTTTCATATATATCAAATTAACTTTAAAAAATCCTACCAAAGAAATTATCAAAACTCCTATCAAGTCCATATGATAATTGAAAATGTGGAGCCTTATAGCGAAAGCTTAGATGGGACCTTTTTCGCACTTGGTATATCTCATCACATGAAAAAACTAAAAAGGGGATAAGATGGAATCTATATCTTGCTACACAATTGTTAAACCCCTAACATGTTGTTCTACTTTTTATCATCCCTTGTTTGTTGATCACACCATCTCCCACCCCACCACAAGAACAACTTTTGCAAATTCATAATTTAGCAAAATTGACGCTCCTAGGGTTGATTACCTATGCTCACTCATCTTGTCTTGGTTAGAAAAATGAACTTCAAAAATAAGTTTATGGCAATTTGCATTAGAATATTCAATGTTACTAATTTCGAGACACTGCGCCACCTGAATAATAGAACAGATAGTAATCAACATGATAAATTGATAATGACTCGTTTTTGCTCGTGTCATTATAAACGGCAGGTCTCCATATAAACATCGTGGAATTAGATACATCGTCTGAATACTAACTCGACCCGACTTGTTATCATGAGCAAATTGAAACAAGTGGTGCTTAGTTTGAAAGAAAGGTGATGGACAGGGATGTTAGTTGGCGACTTGTGTCTTGAACTAGTCCATGGAAAAAGTAACTAGGGAGAATGTGCTAGAAATGTGTTAACAAGTTGATTAAACAGCTTCATACAAAAGACACCTATGGGGTTGCACATGAGATGTTTTTGCAGTTGATAAGTCTGGGACATCATGTGCGGATGATGGGGTACTAATAGGGTAGCCTTCTAGGAAACCAAGTTAGGAGATATCACTTCTCATTATTATTGTGTAGGATATTAGGATGAGGTTCGCAATGACAAAATTAAAGAGGGCCACCCTAGGAGAATGACACTTATGTACTTGTATCATTGGTCATGGTCATGTATCATATGATTAGAGGTCTAGAGGTGGCAATCTCTAACTCGACTCGTATTCAACCCGAATGTATCCGTAAGAGCGTGTAAGCTAAGCGACACGAACACGAGAGACTTGATTTTAACAAGAGTTCACTAAAAAGCCAAAATGTGAGATTATTATCGTTTTTGTGATGTTATTAATACGACCAAAATTAAAATAAAGTCTAGCACAACAATGAATACCTGCATTTTCAACTCTAAAGGAGACAGAAGCAACGAATATGTAAAAACATCCCCCATGCTAAAAGAACTCGCATCTCCACGGTCGAAAGTCGAAACCTTTACAATTTACACAATAAGCTCGAGTTGCAACCAAAGTGTCACGTTTTCCTTAAAAATGCCGATGATGGATTATCTACGACAAACAAAACAAACTACTCGTAATAGACACTAGATCATGTTTGCGCAAAATGCAATCCGGTTCAGGTTTTGGAAATGCAAAGGTTTCACATTAATTGAGAGAGTGCAATTCTATATGCTCCTTCTTGACTCGAATCCAAATTAAATTCAACCGCGCAAAAGAAGACGAGCAATAAAGAGTTGCAAATACATGGCGTATACGAAGAACCGTAGGCAGTATGTACTGTAATTGCATAGTACTTTGGTGTACGTATATAGCTACAATCAATCAATCAATCGAAGTTGCGTTGTAACAGTCAGCACATGCATGTAAAGGGAATGATTCCTTGTGTATGATTCCACCTTTCGTATCTTGTTGGAGGAGCTTTCCATCTTACGTCCCTATGTCACGTGCCTTTCTTCCGACTCCGAGGGAGGAGCACACGTGACACAACAAGGCCTAGTTGACATTTGAACCTTAGTAGTATTAACTAACCTCAACTTAATAATCATCTTACATACACTGGTACACCTCTGACCTCTAAATTGGTCACACCCTCCATTATTAGTTTATTATTACATCTCACGTCATAAAACCTTCTAGTATGTTTCTCGAACTCGACTATAAGTATTTGATCTAAGTGTGTGTATACTTTAGTCGATGACCATACATCTTTTTCACAACGATATTGTACTCACAGTAGTGATTTTACAAAAACTACATACTCATAGTATAGATGTACAAATAGTGAATTCGCAAAAAGGTAATAGCGACCCTAAACAGCTTGTTATTGAATTGCTTTGTACTATCATTATCAATTTTTTTTGGCTATACCAGAAGACAAATAAGATATTTTTAGAAGCTAGTGAATTAGAAGCATCTTTTCCATTTATGTGACAATACCGAAATTTGTCCATACTAAAGAGAGTGATCTCTCAGGAGATAAGCCGTTTTCAATTAGCACAACTCCTATTTGCTGATCAATTAATTAGACATTTTATTTTGGAGTGTATAACTGTTTACATTTCGATTTGTCACTTATATTGTTGGTCTACTCATACACAATGATTAGTGATTTACACTTTTTTCTACAATTACGACATTTCTTCTTGTCGTTATTACCGTATTTAAAATAATTTAAAATAAACGTTAACAATTACTCGAGAGGAGGAATATGATTGCTAGCTCTCTATTTGTTGGTGCCCCAATACAGGCAATATGTGCATAAATGGGTGAATGCTGTGGGCATGCCTTTGCTAAGCAGGTAGGCAGCAACTTCATTTTCAATTTGCCCCCTAAAAATTGACACTTTTGGGGCATTAAAAACGAACCTACTTTTAACTTAATTTTGAGCCCTAATTTGTGGGGCTAATTAGAATATCCATCACCAAATAGACCATCTACTCACCCCCCACAAAGGATGCTCCTTGTGTCAAATCTTGTGAAAATTTTGTGACCATTGAAATAGCATATGCATAATGCATGTACTCATCAATTGAATTTCCTTTGCGACAACAAAAATATTTATTACGATGATCTAACATAAACCGTTGCGTAAAGTCACAATTTGATTGTTGTGAAGAATGAAAAATCATTATTTACCTACAATAAGAAGCGAATGGAAAACAATTAATATGACTCTTATTCACGTTTTTGGTTTCGTTTTTTACGTGTTTTCCAAAACATTTTCATTCGTGAATCTGTCAAATCTCAGACCGCATATATATCTTAGTCTCACTCATTAGTCATTACCTCATTCCCTGCTTCCAATTCCATACAAGTGTGAGACAATCCTTACATGATTTTGTTTTTCCTAATTCTTTTCATTTGATTTTGGGCACCTTGACACCTTAGATCTTCTTTTAGATCATTATGACACCCCAAGTTTTGGATTATCTTTTTCTCCTAATTTTTTCTTTTTTTTTTTGTGAAAATATACCTTTGCCTACTCTTCTGACAGAACCCCACATGATTCATGTAGACTGGTCCAGTACTCCAGCTTGATACACCCACCCACATTATATGTCCACATGAAACTTAGATTTTAGAAGACTGACTAGAAAGAGAGACCTCACCTGACCCACATATCACTAGCCCTTCCCTGATAAATGAATAAGAAAACCAATTTTCATCCCGAGTTATCCGAAAACAGTGTCTCTATAGAGGTAAGCAAGCGCACATATAAGTATGTAACCCCCTACCTCGCTATTGGCTAGGAAACCTTTTAGGCACCAAGGAAATGTTGTCATTGTTGTAATTATAATTATATATAATTCGAGGTTATAATAACATCATTATTTCCTAAGTCATGTGCACACAAGACCTTGATATAATACTTTAGACATTCTTCCAACTCGTACAGCAGGCCTTTAGCTGCCTTTGCATGAGAGTTCCAACTGACAAACCATAAACTTCTCAGAGTATTTCATATTCGGCTACTACTATCTCCAAAAAAAACACTGAAACGTACCTTCTTCTGTTCTATCTGCCTCATTCTCCCTGCACTTTCTCTCTTGCTGCATTGCTTCCCTCTTTCTGTTTTCGGAACTGCGCATCGTCTTTCATTGTTCGGCGAATTCCTGAAAGTGAAGAAGCCATTTCCTAGGATTGACAGAGGTAGAATAAGGAATAGCAATGTCTGCAAAGCTTCTGTATTCGTTGTCAGACGACAACCCGAACCTGCAGAAGCAGCTTGGATGTATGAATGGATTTCTACAGCTCTTCGACCGTCATCATTTCGTCAACAGCCGGGGTGCCAACAATTCAAACAACAGAATTCTTCCTCCAGGTAAGATTAGTCGCCAAACTGCGATACACTTAAAATGCTGTCATTCAGATTTTTTTTATTCTTTCCTTCATATTCAAACAAATAACAACAAAACAAAGTCTTCGTCGTAAAATGATTTGTGGTCCGCCCTATCAAACAGAACATTGCTATAGTAATGCTCAGCTAGCTCATATCAGCATGTTCATACAGAGATTCTAATTTTGCTGATGCTAACCCTGTTGTCTGTTCATTTAATAAAAATGATTCATGTCAGACTTTGTTTTCAACCATTTTTTATGATCAACTTCTGCAGAAGAATTTACAAAATCGATGACTATCGGTCATGGTACTTAGTCGTACTGCCGATTTGGTTATTTGAGGAATTAACAATGTATAGTTGTAATGTTGTATACATGAATTCACACACCAAAAAAAATAAAGAGTACAAAACAAGCTTCGCATGTTTTCATCCATCATTCACATTCACAAGGAGAATTAAAAAAGCTGGGTTTCCCATCCCTGGACCTGCGGCATGTGCCATAAGCCAAGCCCGAACATACGTAAACAGTACGTGCATTCAGGCGAATTTTACATGACCAAACAATACAATTCATCTTCCCTGCCCCAAGTTGTGGTAGAGATAAACTCCGTCATGGTTACTCGACATTTCAATATAGGCATATTGCTACTAAACAGACACTTGATCAAACGACTGGACGAAGTTTTCAGTCTTAACTAAAGAGTGATGCTCAGACTTGCAAAATTATGATAATACTCCGTATAAGATTTGAATTAAAAGGAATTGAGCTACATACTACAACCGTTTCCTCAAGTCTTCTCCCATTTAGTACCAGTAGGAGGACTCCGTGACGTTTTTAGAGTTTGATGACTAAATCCTAGGGCGACATGTTTTGTGCAGGTGAAAGTAGGCACCAGGGAGGAGGAGCCAATGGTACTAGCAAGAAAGCCAAGGTAAGATTTAATTTGCTTCAATGTTATAATAAGTTGCAACCATAGCACGGCAAAGATGGATATACATACACGAGTTCTGTAGCTGAATTGGAATGTACATTTGCAGGGAAAACATACGAAAGTCATCAAGACACAAGGAGATTCAGAGTCATCCAGGATTTCTGTATCATCTTCATCTTGCTCAACCACGATGTCATCCCAAGACTGTGAATGGGGCATCAAGAACAAACAGTCTCCATTTGGGGAAAGCAGGTTTAACCAACCGTATTCTTCACCCTACCAACAAAAAATACAATCCAACGAGAGTCAACAATTCCACAAGAACCACAATGTCCACGACTTAACCTCTACATCCCCATCACCGATTAGAACTGCACCAAGAGAACAGATGATCAGACATGTGAAAAACCATATAGACTCCCCAAGACCTTTGCAGCCACCACCCAAAACAGATAATTCAAGACTTGTTGCACGCAATGAGTCATTTCGTTCAGCTAGTTCGAGCCAGAGTGCCCCTATAACACCTCTTAGAAAGAAAAAGCCTGATGAGCAAGTCAGGGATACAACACGAGTTTCTTGTGATGGCAGGGAAATGAGGGACAGTCACACTTCCAGATTGAAGCTGAGAGACCTTCCAAGACTATCATTGGATAGTAGGCAACGCACCATAAAGGAATCTGTTCTCGAGTCCAGAGACGACTTAGTCCTTAGGCATTCGCGGAGGGATACACAAATTTCCATAAATGCTCAGTACCTCCTAGAGGAGCCAGCAAGTTACAGGTCACCGTCCAACATTGTGGCAAAACTAATGGGACTTCAAACTCTTCCAGATTGCAGTCCATCCTTGAAAAGTGAGCAAGATAACTCCAGCATTTGCGGAAGTTCTGATTTCTTATCAAAATCATCAAGAACCATTGACGAAAGCAAAGTGATTGGAGTTTCGTACTCCCCACGAAATAACTGCAGGGAGTCTAAAACTCCACGGGCGAAAAAAGATAAGTTAGCAGTTAAACCCAAGCCATCGGCAAAGGTTTCTCTGGAACCAGCACCATGGACGGACCAAGATGAGCATCCAGCCTCAAGCCAGGTATCTTCTAAACATCTTGAAGTTAGCCCGAATAACCGACATAAGCATACCCTTACAGTGTATGGGCAAATTGAGAAAAGGATGAATGACCTGGACTTTAAAAAATCTGGGAAGGATCTGAGGGCTCTTAAACAGATACTTGAATCAATGCACGGAGAAAAGAGCAAGCTTCCGATAAAAAAGGAGAATTCGTCTTCAGACTGTGAGTCTCAGACAAGCTGCAAGAGCTCCACTTACATGAGCCATAAGCACTGTCTAAGGGAACCAGCCTCTCAGCATCAAGATCACATTGGCCAAACATCACTCACAGATAAAGAGTCCAAATTCAGGAAGGATAACAAATCGAGAGACAGAAAGTCAGGTAAACTCGTCAGAGATTCTAAGAAAGAAGCTGCCTTTGCTATGCAAGACTTACCTCTGAAAAGTCTCCGCCAAATCAGGATTGGAACACCAGCAAAGGGCAACAAAGATGCAGCACAGATTAAAATCACCAATTTCCATGAGCCATCACATCAAACCCCCTCTGGGGAAAAAACTCCAAGGCCGAAAGCAGCTTCAAAGAGTCCTCGACTTATCACCAAGATGAATGTCCCAAGCCCAGTGGCAATTTCGAAGACAGTTAGTAGCAACGGATACAGTCACATTCCTGCCTCGACATTTGGTTCTCGAACAAAGCAGCAAAAGGCTAATGGACTGCATTCTCAAGCTCAGAAACTACGAAGGAAATCTTACATCTTGCAGGACATAAATGACCACTGTAAAGTGATCAGCACTGATTCAGTCCTCAGTCATGAAAAAACAAGCAATGATCAACCAAACATGAAGTATGACACCTGGCAGCTTAAGAACAACAACAAAGTAAGTTTCAGTTTCTATTGTATCACTCGGTAATTATTTTCTCTAGGGTTCACCTTCATTAACATAGCGTTATCTATCAGAATGCAGACGAATTTTCAGGCGATACATCACTCGAAGAACTAGCAACTGCCGTAAGAGAGCAACCAAGCCCTGTATCAGTTCTTGATGCAAACTTTTACGGTGATGAATCTCCTTCTCCAGTCAAAAAGAAAACAACAGCATTTACAGGTAAAGATAACATCATTTTTTAAGAGCTGTCAACCATCCCCATTTTCTCATTTTCTGACTCTGACTCTTTGTTATCATCTTAAATTGTTATGCAGATTATGAGACGGAACCAACATATACAGAAACAGAATGGAAGGACATTGATTCAACTTATACCCGAAATAGCAAGGGGCCAAGTTTCAGCTGTGGAAAGCAAGATATAAAGTTAGAGGATTTCGGCCAAGCAGTTCGGTCACTAAGGCAACTGGAGTACGGCCCAGGATCAGACTCTCTCGAGTCTCCTCAGAAGAAAGTAAATCTAGAAAAGGCATATGTGTCAGAAATACTTGCAGCCTCGGGACTCCTAGATGATATTAGATTCAATGCGGCCGAAAAGAGAAGCACAGATACCGCAGACGATACAATCTTGGGCAGCAAAGTAAGGCATCATCGACGAAGACTCCTATTTGACACAGTGAATGAGATTCTATCTCAAAAACTATCTCACACCAGCCTCGGACCTCGTCCACGATTCATGAAACAGATATTAAAGCCTGGGACTAACAGTACGCAGGTCTTGCAAGAGATAGTTACAGAAATCAAGCAGCTCCAAGATGACAGCAGCTTCCATCAGAGTATAAATGATGAGGATGACTTTATAACAAGCATCATTGGGAAGGATCTTTCTCATGCAACGGGAAATTGGGCTGACGTAAGCGGTGAAATACCAGGGTTAGTACTAGACATCGAAAGATTGATATTTAAAGATTTGATTGGGGAGCTTGTTCATGAAGCTGCAAAAGGTACAAGCAGCTCCTTAAAGAGACGCCAGTAACCTCTCCAGAAGATTCACAACCACTCTAGTCTTTGTTTACGTTATACCCTTTCCTTTTGTAATTACACTAAGCCGACTAAGGCCTCCGCTTCTAGTTAACTCAAGGATCTAATGACAACAATATTCAACAATTATACGACACATAAGACTCGTTGTAAATAGTATAAATTATGTGATCTGCTAGGCATATGTAGAATTGTAGACCATTATTACCAAGTAACTCATATTTAGCCGCCTATTTATCTTTTTGAACTTATATTATCTGAAACTAGATTTATGTGTCTCGTTAGTATTATTGTGTTGTCTCAACTATTTTACATTTTAAAAGCAGGTTTTACTAGCATCATTTTGTCTAAAGATGTATTATAATCTCAAGTCGGGTCGTATTTTTTCTATAAAAGAGTATTGATCGACAACTGCTATAGTAAAGAATGATCGATAAGACGACTCAAACCTACAAATAGCCTATGTAGGACTCGAACCTACATCTTCTATATATGCATGTCTAGTAACATAGTGCGCTCCCGATTGAGCTAATAGGCTTTTAATCAGGAAATATCAAAAGGTTATAGATAGTGAACAAAGCGGATGAGAAATACCCTTCATTGGTCCCATTTAGAATCAATTTTGAATCCAGTATTGAAAATAAAAACACGCAAAGTACATGACTAACATGAGGCACAGCCAAGAAAGCACCATCAACAGACCAGCTATGATATCTTGTGACAAAGACGAGGGTCTTCTAGAGTGTTCTAGGAATGTAAAGATTGCCATCAGTTCACCATAACTTAGTGTCCTCACAGGAAATTTCTCCTAGGCTAGCTTAAGGGAGAATATTGTGTACAGTCGACTGGTCGAACAAGCATTACTTGGAAACATACAGTCAATAGTGTTATATATCCTCTCACAACAATACCTTTGGCATGCAGGTCAATTTCAAGAAATCATGCATAGAATGGCTAGATTTGATTACTTTAATGCTTTTCACATAGTTCAGAACAAGAAATAAAGCAAAGAAAATATTGAATTACAAAAGTTTAGTACATATACGAAACAAGACAACAAAAATGAGACAACGGATGGTATCACAATTCACAACCTCTGCATATCAGAACAAAAAATAAAAAGTAATACTTACAAAATCATGACTTCCCTGAATCAATGAGTTCAGCTCCCTCCGTGTAATACCCAGGCCCTTAGCCGAATTGTTTCCTGCACCTAACTGTCCAAACATAAAGTTGTTAGGGTCAATGGCATGCTGTACATCAGAGGTCCCGCTGTACTTTCCACTAGGGCCAACGCCGTGCTCAGCAGAAACAACCTCTCAGAAGTTAAAAGCAATTTGGTTACCACACTGTATGTCCACCCTGAATGTGAATGGTTTCTCTCATCTTGAACCTGCAGCAAATGAAAGACAGTTATAATAGGTCCACGCTATTACAACTGCTAAAATTACAACAATCAAATCATAAGATCATACTGCTCAAATTAAATTAACAACTGATGGAACAACAACTGCATTATACATCACAAATCTATCCGCACTACTAACACACATCTTAAATCAAACACACTCGTAGCATCAACTACTAAACTAGCTCATATCAGTCCACATTGCTAAAACCTTACAGACTCTGTAATACTCCAATGCACTACTACCCTAAACAATGCCTGTATCATATAGTTACAACACACCTACTGAATATTCCGCCCCAACACCATTGGCCAAGCCTAACCGTAGCCAACACAAAAGTGAGCAGAAATCTAAGTAGCCTAGGTAACCATAGTTCTCTTCTTATATCTCGGTCACCCACTTGGGGTCACCATTTGCAGTTACACACTAGTACTTCATATAAGAGCCATATTAACTTGTAAAATGGAAGGGGAGCAGAAAAAGGGAGGTAAATGCAGCCCACTAGGCTAAATCATCAAAATGCGGTAGGTAATTAGGTTAGCTACCGAATTAGCGACCAAATATGGTCGGTAGCTAAAAGCCTAAATTAGCTACCAAATTAGTGACTGATTTTAGCTACCGTTTTAGCAACCGATAGGCGGTAGCAAATTTAGCTACTCCTTTATCGACCAATTTTCTAGTAGTTATATTAGCAACCAATAAATTGGAAGCTAACTTAAAGACTAATAAATTGGTAGCTAACTAGCAACTGATATACTCCCTCCTACCCATAATAATTTCCCCCTTTTTAAAACAGTTTTGAGTAGCCATGTTTGGAGCTAATTTTAAACCAAATGAATCGTTAACTTGTTGCAAAAATTAATTCTTACTCTATTCTCCATTGCATTCTACCGACACCACTTAATTTTAAGGTAAACGGGGCTTTCATTTGGTCTAGAAGTAGCCCCGAACATAGCTACTCAAAAACTGAAAACGAAAGGGGGACATCTTAGTGGATATATAGGAGGGTGTATAGTAGTAGCTAATTTAGATACCAATATATACATATATCGGTAGCTATCGTGACTAGTGGCTATTAGCTGCTTAACCCGTTTGACAGGTCTAAATTCTCATCCATAGAAGAAGTATCAGGACATTCTAATTAAGTCAGACAGTCGCGGACAAAATGAGTAAAATTTACCATTGATTATCAGAAATATGAACCTGTTGTAGAAATTGGTTTAAGAGAAGGTTTGCTACTAAATAAAATGTATACTCTTGATGAGACTCCTTTTTCAATGTTCCAATGGACTTATAGTTACGGGCAAAGTTGTTGGAAAAGTAAGAAATTGTGTTTGAAGATATATAGAGTCATCTCACCACATTACACATTTACACATAAGGCTTATCATTAGAAACAAACAACATAATAAATTTAGATGTGTGTTAATTTTCCTGAAGAATGTATGCAAATGTGACCAAATGGATAACATGCAGAATGATTTGATGCTAAATCTTTCCTTTTATTGATTTGTGTACGAGGCGTCGAGGACGTCTGAAAAGAGCGCGGATCCGACCAAGTATTAGGTAGGCTCGTCGCCGCTGCTGATAACGCGATTGAGCGGATCCGTCATTGTGGTGTGAATCAATTTAATTGATTTGGGATTTTTGTGGGAAGAAAACACACGTGTGTGGTGGGGGATTAATCGGGGAATTGACCAAATCAGTCAACAATTACTCAGAAATTGAGGAAAATAATTAGAGTTTAACAAATAATTGGGGAAAATTAATATGTGAAGAAAGAGTTTTTTTTTTTTTTTCCCTCTCTTAATAGCCGTATACTTTATTTTCTTTCTTTTCCTTAGGGTTTATTTTTATTTTTATTTTTTATTATGGCACCAATCTTGATTTAGATTTGAAAGTGAAATTTTTCGTTTTTTGCGCCAATAAAAATGTAAAAGCGAAAACAAAATTAAGTCCATCTAGCGAAAATTTTTTGAAAGAAAAAAGAAAACTTGACCACTTAGTTACCATAGAACTAGCCTCCGTTCAACTTTAAATTTCCTACATCTTTTGGGCACGCTTATTGACGAGACCCCACAAGTTAATCGTTAGTCCAAAGTTGCACAATAAACTAGCTTAACATTTTATCTATCCCGTAAACCAATTTTTTGATTCTTTCGAACCGAATGTCTATACATACTCATTAGTAAACGGCACAAAAGACATAGGGAGTAGTTTATTTATAGACGAACGGAGGTAGTACCAAGTTACCAACTAAAGTCAAAGTATATATACTAATATCTCGCCTCTAAATTAGATACCAAAATAGCTACTAAAATTGATAAGAGTCACAAGCAACGCAACACCGAAATCGGTGTTCTTACAAACATAAGTATGAAATTTCATAGAAGTCCAAATTCAACAACTTACTAAATAAATAGAAGTTCAATTCATTAACAAATAAATTTAGTACAAACTTGATACTTTCACAATTATCACATAATAAATTCCAAGTCCATCTCATCGTCATCAATGAGTGTGTCAAAGTAGCCACCGAATTAGTTACTAAAGTCAATTTAGCAGATACCGATATCTCGTTTGTTAATTAGATACCGCAATAGCTACTAAATCTTATAGTCTTTAAATTAAAGACTAAGTCACATCCATCTCTAATTTCAAGAATTAGAGACCAATTTAAGTCGGTCTTAAAAATGGTACCTACGTAGCTACCGAAGTGGCAACCAAACGACATTAGTAGCTAATCCACTAAAGTAGCTAAAGATTTAGCTACTGTTTAGATTTGGTCTCCAAATTAGATACCAAAATAGCTACTAACAACTTTGGGTCTCTAATATCGGTCTCTAATTTAGCGAATTAGATACCAATTAAACGACGGTCTCAAAAACGGTAGCTAAATAGCTACCGAAATGGCAACTACACGCCTTTGGTAGCAAATCCATTATATTAGATACCAATTTAGCTACTATTGAGATTCGGTCTCTAAATCAGATACTAAATTAGCTACCAACTACTTTTAGTCTCTGAATTAGAGACTATTTATTTTTGGTCACTAATTTTGGTATCTAATCTATCAAATTAGAGACCAATTACACAACAGTTTCTAAAATGGTCTCAAATTAGAGACCAATTACATGCCCTCCCCCATCAGATTTCTAGTTTTGCTCAAAATTTGCTCCGCTGCCTCTAAAGTCACTTGTCCTATGCGTGCTGCGCGGAGGAAGAGTACAGCATTGTGCTGCCTCTATCACTCCTCCGACATGAGGAGGGGATATGGGAAGGCCAATGACCTTTACCAAACTCAGGAAATCCAGCACACGGAACACCCAATTTCCCTTCCTAAGTCATGCACAGTACACCCAAATGAATGAAATTGCCAAAAGATAAAAACGTAAAGAAATGGATGAAATGAAAGGAATAATGTATATGATCAGAAATAGATGTCTTTGTAACACAAGTTGTATATAATGACCACATGCGACATGCGAAAGGTGGTTAAAATACACACTAAAAAAGTTGATGTCTTTGTAACACAAGTTGTATTAACCACATGCTACATGCGAAAGGTGGTTAAAATACACTTTAAAAAGGTTAACGTACTAACAGGTCAGGCATGATGCTAAAAGTTCTCTACGAGTGGTTGTAAAGTAGCAGCACACGTAGTGAAAGGCTAGGTTGTACGACATCTGACTTGACTTGGGAGCTTGATCAGCTTGTGATTCCAACAAGTGTAGATAATCTGCCCAATGAAAAATTTGTAGACAATAATTAGTTCCTGGTCAACGGTAACAATCACAAAGGTTTTGAAAAGCAGGTTAGCAGGGTATGTTCAGTTCTCTTCAAGGGAGAAAAACAAAACCAAGAACACACCTACCAATCAAACTGTTGGTTGCAAAAAAAACAAAACAAAAAAAAAGACCAACCAACCAAACTGTACTTAAACCCGTATAAATTCTCGGACTCGGGTATTACGTACTGACAAAGCAGCCAGATTAGAGGATTAGCTATGAAATAATCAAGAGTACAACACAAGTGGCTGGCGTCACCAGGCTCATACACGCGCTTGGACCTATTCGCGTTTAAAAGAGTGTAAGTCTATATCAAGTGTTTTGCCAAGTGAAAGGCGGCAGCAACAAAATAAACTATGCCATATAGCAATACACAAATGAAGAAAACCAAACAACCCGATTTCTATCCCAATTCATGTCTCAACTTATATCAACACGACTAAAGTCCACCACCTGCATAGCAACATTAAGCTCCAAATACATAACATTCTCCTCTCCCTCAAAAGGAAAGGTCTTATCTATGAAGAACATGCAAACATAATCACCAAGGACAATATACTGGTCGCAAATTGTTAGATAATAAGACATTAAAGACACACAAAAAAGAATAATAAGAATAAATACTGGGGTGTACCGTCAATAATCTAGTCGCTTAAGCAAGTCGCGGCAGAGATCCTCCCTTAGATGAGTATCCTCAAACAAGCGCAACCACACTTTTTCATCACTGATACGATCTTC
Organism: Spergularia bocconei; assembly: GCA_963457585.1. Taxonomy (NCBI): domain Eukaryota; kingdom Viridiplantae; phylum Streptophyta; class Magnoliopsida; order Caryophyllales; family Caryophyllaceae; genus Spergularia; species Spergularia bocconei. Next base: position 4,527,503 of record OY734951.1, on the reverse strand, counting down.
ATAAAAAACCGATTTAACCTGGCCGTCGTCCCCAAATGCAATGACAATACCTTCATGCATGATATGTTTTTCAAACAGTTTTGCAATATTGGGATCGGAGTAGGGTTCAAAAGGAAGGGAGAGTCTAGGACACGGCACTTGCGTAAGGTCCGGGTCCGGACCAACTTGGAGAGGCAGGGGTAAGAAGATCATTTCAGATCCAGTATGATCCTTCTTCAACTGTGTGTAATATTCACGATCAACGGTGGAATCAAAATCGAAGTTAAAGTAACGCAGGATATTTCGTTTCTTGAGATGACAAACTCCTTGGCTAAGCTCATCGTTGCCATTGCTAATAAGAACAACATTCGCATTGTCACCCCCGAAAAAGGACTCTAGAGTGACTGACCTTAGCATGGAAACCATGTCATCTAACCATTGCTTTCGAATGCAGGGATATGTGTCCTTGCCTCCACTCTTGATCAAGAATACTGCGTTAAGCTCCCCATTAGTGCCACCATCGGCCCAAATCATCAAACAGTCGCGTGAATAGGCGTCCCCGGCAGAACAGTCAATTCGCTTCAGCCTACGAATAACCACATCGGCCAGGTTGTGTAGCTTCCACCAAGATGAGGATGAGGATGAGGATGGTAAGACGTCCTCATTGAGAGCCTTGTAGTACGAGGAGTGGTCAGAGTCGATTGGCACGGGTATGAGCACTATCTCAAAGTCATCGTAATCATGTTTGTCGCGATAACCATCTACCCATTTTACGTACTCACCGTCAAGGTAGAAGAGGACACACCTCTTGTTGCTGAGCTCTGAAACAAACATCTTTTCGGCACCTCTCTCAAGTTGCGTCTCGGGTTTGCACCCCAAGAGTTCCTCCAGGGTCAGTGGTTTCTTTAACATGGGATCCTCCGGGTCATAAGAAAAATCAGGATAATCGCGGCCATGTGTAGGATAAGGGGTTTCCCTGTAAACGGGATCCAACCTCATCTTGAGCGCCTCCTCTTGTGTTTTTAGGGAGAGTATGTGGTCTTCGGTGAAAGGGAATGCAGCAGCTCCATATTTGTGGAAACATTCAGCGTCGTCCGTCTCCAAAACATTTCGGTCTGGATCCAAGACAAGACAAATTCCATTATCACTTTGGTACACATGGGGGTTGTGAGTCCCCAACCCAAGAAGGTCGCAAACATAGTGCCTCGATTTCTCATCTGAGAAAGGAATAGCGAGGCAAGGGAAAGCCGAGAAGAAGTGATTGAAAGCAGCCTCCTGGTCGTCATACTCGGCTATTACATATTTGGTATACATCTTAGTCACAATAACCATCTCAAAGTTGTTACCCAGCTTTTTTTAACTCGTAGTAGGCAGCAATCATGGCACGGCATTCTTCAGCGAATGCTAACTTAGTGGGCATAGGCAAACAGAAACAACAGATAACTAAATAATTACCAGAAATCGCATCGAATATAGGAACATGATCACCATTGTTAGGGACAAGGTAGTCCCTTCCATCACCTGAGAGTAGCGTACACACATCAGCCTCTAAACGTTCACCTTTGACAATATTAAGAGGAGGATGGTGTACTTGATCTTCGCCGCCCAACCAGACGAGTTTGTGAACACAAGCACCGGGAGGTTTACAAGGGTAGAAACCAAATTCAAAAGTATTCCTAGGATACGGGAAATAACAACACGAATCAAAACGCGGTATGCTCTCTGCTTCCTTCTCCATCACTCTTTCTTTTTCTTTTTTTTGGTGTGTGTGTTCAGTTTCTGATAAGAACGACGTTTTGGCGGGTATGTGTGTGTGTGTGTGTGTGTGTGTGTGTGTGTGTGTGTGTTCAGTTTCTGATAAGAACGACGCCTTGGCGGGTACGTGGGATGTTTATATATAGCAGCACAAGGGCGGTTTAGGTTTTGGAGAGGGTCTTCATTGGGCCTAAACTATTACTCAGGGCTTTAAAGTTTAAACTTCTTACTCTCGATTTAGGGGTGTTTATCTTTAAATTTCATACTTGGAATCTTTCATTATTTGTACATATAAATACCAAAACACCCTTATTTTTTTTATTAAAAGTGGAAGTGGGACATACCCCTATGTGTAATTTTACATCAAGTGGACCCTAAAACTCATTATTTATTCTACTTTTCTTAGAAACTGTGTTCCGGCCCTACGCGTTTTATAGCCGAACGGAGGGAGTACACTGGATCATAATTTTTGATTCGGTCCACTGTACTGTGAACTTTTTAAAAATTATTATTAAAAATTATTATATATTTTTTTTTTTTTATCTAAGGGCATGTTTGGTATCACTGCCGTTGTCATTTTTTTTTTTGTGTAAAAAATTTAGTTAAATAATTTACAAAAGTAATTTTAAATTGTTTGGTTGGATAGTAGTCAACTAGTCATAAAGAAAATGAAAACTGACAACGAAAACCACTTTTCTGGTTTTGAAAAACGGGACTTTGGTTTCAAAAAACAGAAAAGTGAAAACAGAAAACGATACCAAACCGGACATAAACTAATCTATCTATATAATCTATTTATCTATCTATATCTATTACTTTTAATAATTGCGTGCATAAAAAGCTGACGTGCAAAGCAGTTTAAATAAAGTTGACACGTATACGAGTTGTAGCATTTGATTAGGCCAATATATTCATATGATATCTCAGCAAAATATGTGAAATAAAATATTATATTATGATAAGATATCTTTTGTAACCAAATATAAAATAATATGATATATCTTTTCTAATCAAAAATAAAATGATGTGCTATCTTTTATTTTATTTTTAATATTTTGTAACCAAATATAAAATGAAATGATATCTTTTCATTTTTTTCATATGTGATGTGATCTTGCACACAATAATGATGACACCAAACATTTTAAATACAATGTCAACAAAGTTTGATCTTTAAGCTATCATCCTTTTTATGAACAAAGAAAATTATACTCGAAAAATACATAATAGATATGCCTTAGAAAACATACATGATTTAGTTGCGAAGATTATTACAACCTAATTGTATGAGGTATATTACGTGTAGCCTATCTATTACTTTTAACGGGTTTTCTAACGTGTGCCCAAATGACACATGATAAGAATTCGAAACCTTCCTTATCCGAGTGAGATTCCCACTTGGAAAAAAACAAAAAAAAACAAAATACGAGATCTCAATTACAATTTGAGGAGAATCTCATTCAAATAAGGGAGGTATTGAGTTCTTCACATGTGCCCTTTGGATACACGTTAGAAAAAGCGTATTTTTAATAATGACGTTAGTTGAGTCCGCACAGCATTAATAAGAGCATGTCATCTCTCTTTCTTTTACTTTTAATAATTGCGTGCATAAAAAGCTGACGTGGACAGCAGTTAGAAGAAAACTGGCACGTGTAGAAAAAGTTACATTTGATTGGTCCACATCTTTCTGTATATTTCAATGATATCTAACCGATTTAAGTAAAATTAAATGGTTAAATATGATATCTTTTGTAACTAAAAATAATAATATGATATAATTTATGAACAAAAGTAAATGGTGCTATTGTTTTGTGAATATTTTGACAACAAGAATAAAAGAAAAAACAATATTCTTTCTTTTGTTTTTTCGGTGGAATTGCCTTTTAAACATGTCATGATATACATACAATAAATATTACTTTTTCGGTGGAATTTAAAGTGATGATCTGTTATTACATAACAAAAACTGGGAGTGCCCAATTAGAATATCGTTTAGAAAATGTAACGGGTGTGTGAGTGCCGATTAAGGAAGTTAGTTAAAAAGTTCGTGAATATTGAGGGTTGGCTAAAATATTTGATCAGGGTGAGTGGGTTTATATCTAAAAACATGTTGTAGGGGACTAGGGATGTTAGCAAAAAAAAAATTGGTTCAAGTCGGACTGCCAATTAGGAAATAAACTTCATGGTGTGGGTGAGAGTTGTTACGTAGAGGCCCGTGTATACGAGTTAGCAACGGATTGTGGAAATGTCTAACAAAATTGGCCAAGAAGGAGATCAACTAAGAATGCCGTCAGCATTATAAGGGTTCTCGACTTCTCGGGTACAAAAGTCAACGGGTGATGAAGGGGTCAAGCCAGAGTTCACATAAGTTGGCAATAGATTAGGGAGGTCAGTCAAATGGTGAAGGGGGTTTCTAGATTTTAGATTTTACTTAGGGGTCGTTTGGATTGAGAGAATAGGAGGGGGGATGGGATTATTATTCCCAATTAGCCATATTCCCTTGTTTGGATTGAGGGATAAGGAGATAGGAATTGGGTGATAGGGATTTCTTATCCCTCAAATCTAATACATAAGGGGGGCATGTATTAGAGTTGGGAATTCATTTAATAAAGAAAAAGACTTATTTGCCCCCCTTAAAAAAATTATATAAGGAAATTTTAATATTAAGTAGGGGTATATTCGTAAAGTTCCTATATATCTTTCATATCCCATCCCTATTCCCATGTTAATCCAAATAAGGGAATTATATTATCTCACCCAATTCCCTACCTTCAATTCACACCTCTTATCCCACCCTCTAATCTCTCAATTCTCATCCATCAATCCAAACGACCCCTCATCCTCCCAAATCCCCTCAAATAAAGCATGAGAGAGAATAAATAAATAAATTGAAATTATTAAAAAACTAAAGTGGGGAGTTCGATGTACACATGTGTATGTGTATTGTATTGTGTGTTGTTTTTTTTTTTGAAATATTGTATTGTGTGTTGTTGTGTGTATATTTATAGGAGTATATATCGAATATCAATATATAGGGTCAGATTCAGGTAGTAACCTTAGTTATATAGGAACTCTATGAACCATTTATAACCACATGATCATTATAATCCAACGATTCCTAGTCCCTATATTACTCCCCCATCTAATCTCCATATTTTCTCACTGCTCCTCTATAACTTTTTTAACCCCAAACTACCACCTCTCATTTCACCCTCTCCCGACCACCACCCAACACCACCTGCTCCACTGCCGCCGGTTAACTCCGACCATCACCGCCTCACTCACCAAAGACGCTACCATGGTCGCTGGACGACCACCACCAACAAGCGTGCGCCACCACCTCTTCGTTTCCTCCTCTCCCATTCAATTTAGCGCAGCCCGCCGTGGCTCCACCTTGGACAACCACCATTTCCATCTCCGGCATTACCACAATCATCGTCGGCCTCCGGCGATCATTTCGCCCTTAATCACCCCACCACTGCTCTTTCACTACCAATATTAAGTATAGATTTTAATTAAAGCTTATGTTCATCGAAAGTGAGTCTATGTTCATCAATTAAAGCCTTATGTTCATCGAAAGTGAGTCTATGTTCATCTAATTAAAGCCTTGTGTTCATCTAATTAAAGCCAATCTTCATCTAATACAGAAATTGATGGCGACATGTGAAGATGTTCATCAATTTCGAGTGAATGTTCATCAATTTTTGATTGAATGTTCATTGAGATTGAACTTCATGTTCATCAATTTTTGATTGAAAGATCATGGAGAATTGGAGATGGTGTAATGGTCTTCAATGGCAGGTGGAAGAAAATCAGAGGAGAGAGAAATGTGAGCGCGAGGAGAAGTCGACGGGAGGAGATCAGATGACGGCGCCGGTGGCCTGGGCGGCCGAAGAATGGTGGAGGCCTATTAAATGGAGGTGGTGGGGCGCGCTAGTTGACGGTTGCCGGCGGTGCCCATGTGGTCGTGGTGGTTGCCAGTTTGGGGAAGAGGGAGGAGAGAGAGAAAGTATTTGGGGGTGGGTTTGTTTTTTCAATATTTTTTATATCTTTTGTTACTGATTTTGTGGACCACTAGATCCAAATGTGTGGAGGGTCAATATTGGTTCCTAAAGTTCCTATATACATAAAGTTCCTACCAGAACTTAAATCTCAATATATATAATGAAAAGAAGGATACATCTCGCACTCTTAACCCTAAAACACTCTCAGCCTCCCATAATAATCTCAGCCTCTCAAATTCCTCTCAGCCTCCCAAATCCCCCTCAATAATATCATACATCCATGGTTACCTCTTCTCAAACCCTCAATAATATCACCTCTTCTCAAACCCATAATATATCCCTCAATATCATACCTCTATGGTCAGATTATTATTATTATTGTAGAAATCGTCATATTATTATTAGATCTTGCTATTGGTTTCGAAGGTAAATTGAAATCAATCTTCCATGGTCAGATTGTTGTTAGAACATGGTATGAAACCAAAGGTAGATTGAAATCAACCTACACGGGGCATCCAAAGATTGTGTTGTCTAACACATCCCGGACAACTTGTCTTCTCCGGCCGGGTAGGTTCATTTCAATTTACGTTTCATTACCATGATTTCCTACCATGATCTAATAATTATCATCAAACAACTTGTCTTCGAGGATATGAATCCTTGTATCCGGTTCCAACCTAGGTTTGAATCGGGCTTGAATCCTCATATTGGTTTGAATCGGGTTTAAATCCGGGCGATAAAAGTGATCATATTGAGGCCGTTGATTATGGATGATGACTGATTTTTCGAGTTGGATTTGACGAGGGTACTGGGCTGGAACATTTAGAGCCCAGACCCAAAGAAACCAATCCCTCTCAAGCTAGAAATCAATCCCTCTCCTCTCAAGCTGCAACTCTCTCTCCTCTCAAGCTGCAATGGAAGAGGACGATACTCACTAAAGAAGTATGTCGATTTCTTCTCGTTCCCTACCATTGGTTAATTTTACATTGCAATTTTTTTTACCTCTATTGTTTACTGTTTACTGGATAACACTGTGCTACAAGCGAGTCTTTGTTGGTTTAGAACCCTCTTAGTTTACCTGCTGGTTAATTTATTTTGATTTTGATTCCTAATTTGTTGTTTTTTTTTTTTAAAAACCCTAGTTGGAATTTTAGAATATCCGTCAATTTCTACCTTAAACTGAATTTGTCACTTTCTCGTATCTAAATTATTAGACTGAATTTTGCATTGGAACTGTCATAGATTACTTTGCCTGTTTTGACATAAGTTTTTATGTAGCTCCTTGAAACATTGGTGAAGGCGGCTCAATTTAGAAAGATGAGTGGTGAAGAGGGGGATTGGAAGCAGTTTCTTCAAAAACAACCAGGGTTTGGTGCAACATTTCGGCTTAGTATCCCTTCACTGTGGGATGCCGAAATTCTGGTTGCTTTCCTGCGCACGATCAAGACAGTGGAACACGTTCAAATAAGTCACCCTCACCCTTACATGTCTTACTGCATCTTATATGTATGTCGTTTTCATTGGTGGTGCTTTGCAGTTGCTAGATTTTGTTATCGAGGGTTACAGAGATATGTTTGCGTCTGTATCTGAGAAGGTAAGACACTGATCGCAGCTTTCTATGTGCTCGAGTTGTCCCTGTTGAATCAAGGATAGTTAATTGGTCTTGGTGTTATATACAGGCTCATGTACAACTAGTGAAGGAAACCCAAATTAAAGGAATCAAGGGTGAACGAGGGGATTGGAGGGAGTTTCTAACACAAATACACCTTGGTGCAAAACGTCCTAGTGACCCAACAGGACATGACCCTGAAATATTGCGCGCGTACTTGCGCACAATCAAGTCAGAAACAGACATTGCAGTAAGACCGCGAGCTCATAAACTCTTACATGTCTACTCTGTTTGCAACTTTGCATCTTATAGTTGTCTTGTCGGTGTTTGCAGTTCCTTAAGTGTCGTATTGGTATCAAGGGTTCCCCAGAAGACATGTTCTCTCCCCTCCATGATAAGGTAAGTGGTTGAGATTGTTAGGAGACATGTCGTCTCCTAAGTTTTCATTCTGCCCCGTGCTTATCTTTTGGAGTAAGCTTATATTTGATTTATGTACAGTTGCTTTCTAAACTAGTGGAGGCTGCTCGGATGAAGAATATGCAAGGTGATTATGGTAATTGGGATGTCTTTCGGGAAAAAAACAAGCTTGATACACAACTCTTCCTTCCTAGCAGGCCTTCGTTGTGTAATGCTCAAGATTTGAAGGCACTTTTGCGCACGTTCAAGTCTGAGCATGATATTGAGGTACGATGTTGCTCTTATGTTGTGTTCTATATTTTGGCATCCATATTCTATTATTTGGCATCCAATTTATGTATTTGTGCTAATTGCAGTTTTTCGACTCATAGTGTCAAGAGTAAGCAACCCTTGCAAATACTGCCAAGTCCCCCCTAGCCGTCCGGTTACAAGCCTCCCTCGTTATTGTGTCTCTCAAAGAGGCCGGGTATGGTTGTTGAGGATCCCCCTTCCCTTGGTTCATATGAGCCCCTGGTGGCTCTTGTCTTGTCTGTGTGTAAGACCAGGTATATTACTGGCTGCGTTGATTCAACGTACCAGCTCTCTCCGAGCTACAGAATGACCTTTCGGCCCACGGGATAAGGTGGCATTATCCACTAACACCCGGGTTGAAAGCCTGCATTACAAAAGCTCATTCAGATTGCGATAGGAAGTTCCATCTAATCAAGGGTCAGGTACCTGAATTTTTAAAGAATTTATTACTATGTGTCAACTTGAGACGTGACAGACTGAAGACAGTAGTTATACACTGGCCAGGATAGAACAATGGTTCAAAAAACACGGGCTTGAGATGTCTGTTCTATATTTTAGCATCCATGTTCTATATTTTGGCATCTATCTTATGTGTTTGTCCTAATTGCAGTTGTTTGACTCTTGTGTCAATGGTAAGGTAGCAACCCTTGCAAAAATTGTCAATTCCTCCCCAGCCGTCTGGTTACAAGCCTCCGTCATTTTTGTGTCTATCAAAGAGGCAGGGTATGGTTGTTGAGCATCTCCCTTCCCTTGGTTCATATGACGCCCTGGTGACTTTCGCCTTATCTGTGCTATGAGATGGATAAAAGGGAAATGGTGTAGAGATATATGGGTGAATGAAAAACCTATTCATCATTGTCTATGCTTCTTTGAAAAAATAGATGAGAGAAAAAAGATGGTGAGATCTTGAATAAATGGAAAATTCATTCATTGTTGTAAATGGTAAATGGAAGTTGGGTTGAGAATGAGGTGGATGAGAGAGAAAGGGTGTAGAGAGATGTGGTGAATGAAAAACCCATTCACCATTGCATATGCCACGTTTTTCCAAGCTTCTCTAAAAAATTTCAATGATGCAATAACCTGGCAAAGCAACCAAGTCATCATCGTATTCATAACGTAATAGATGTGTGATATAGGTTGGAGTCACACTTTCCATCTGTAATTCATTCATTTTCAACCTAACTTTCATTCACCATCTACAACAATGAATGAGTTTTCCGTTCATTCAACACCCTGCCATCTATTTTCTCTCATCTATTTTTTTCTTACTCATTATATTTTGTGTAACTAGTATTATTAATACAATGTTTGGATCACTAATTAATTATGATTATCAATACATATAGATGTATTGGGCTCACATCCAGTGAGAAGTGATAATTTGGTGAGAAATGAGAAGTGATAACTGCAGTAACTAAACTGCATAACTCTAGTGAGAGTTAACTCCACAAAGTAAATTGTCTAACTCCAATATTATTAGTAACTCCACCAAATTCAAAGAAAATTAATTAACTCTAACTTAATTCCACCAACTAAAACACGTAACTCCAACTTAACTCCATCAACTAAAACACGTAACTCCAACTTAACTCCACCAACTAAAACACGTAACTCCAATTTAACTTTACTTACCAAAACACGTAACTTTAACGTAACTCCACTAACTAAAACACGTAACTCTAACGTAACTCCACTAACTCTACTAACTAAAACACGTAACTCCAACTTAACTCTACTAACTAAAACACGTAACTCTAACGTAACTCTACTAATTAAAAAACCGTAACTCAACTTAACTCCACAACTAAAACCCGTAACTCCAATTTCCAAATTAACTTTAATGGATAAAACACGTAACTCCATTTTTTTGTATTAAAAAAGTAACAAAATGCCCCTTTGATAATTTTCTCTCTCCTCTTCTCTCCCCTACCCTTCCCCCGACAGCCACCCACAGAGCCACCACACAACCACCGACAACCTCACGCACCACCACCTTACACGGCGTCACCACCAGCACTGAGTTCACCTCCCGACGACGAGCAGAAGCCCTCTACCCCGCGACACTTCTACCACCGTATCACCGCCCATTTCCCCTTTCTCACTCGTTTCTCTCACTTGTTTCGTTCAACCAACGGCGGCGAAAATAAGAGGAAGCAGCGGAAATGATACGAATACGATTCATCATGGTATTAACGTGGTTCCTATGAATCGTAATGAGCTCGTATGACACTCTTTCAAAGTCCAAATTCTTATTAAGACAAGTTAAAGGCATGCTAATGGTGTAAAATAAAAGTTCTCGCGATAGGAATGTCTTCCCGCGATAGGACTGTTCTTCCCGCGATGGAGCTGCACTGAGTCGGATTGTTGGCATCATAACTTCTTCAATACTTATCCTTTGATAGTCATTCAACATCGAGAAGATAGAATTCTTGCTAAGCTTTCCAATGACTACTTATGGGTTCCAAGACTACGTGTTTCCAAGAAGTTGTGATAAAAACTCTCAAGACTTTCCAGAAACATTGTATTCCGCGAGATTCATTTAACATGAGTCTTCACCTCGGAATTAGGTTTATTCTTCTTTGTTTTTCTGTTCTAGTCAAGCATAGGGAATAATTGGATTCATTATATTGAATTTCCAAGTTGTTTTTAGTCAAGTTTTCATTTTCAAGGGTTGAAAGCATTAGTTGGCTTTCCAAGTCCTAGGAGTCTTAAGTCTAAAGTCACTCCTATATAAAGGGGGTTGTATTTCATTTTATGATACACATTGAATTTGAATCTGAATATTGAGTCTTGTTTTGTCATAAACAAACTTGTTAAACTTTGAGAGTTCTAGCGGAACGATCTTGGTTAAGGGCTATAAAGGTAGTTTAGCTATCGTTGGTTTGCCGATCGTGGATTGGAAATCAAAGATCAAAACTAGGCGAGGTAGTCTAGGGATTGGTCGAGTTTGATCAAGTTAGTGGCTAACTTGTTCATCCATATCTTGTTTTCTTTTAGTTTCTAAACACTTAAACACAAAAACACAAAAAGAGTTACATTTTCCGCTGCAACGATTCGAGTTGGTTAAATCATATTCTTTCGAGAATTCAAGCTTCCGCGCAACTCGTATCATAAGTGGTATCAGAGCTTCGGCTCTTGATTTCCATCAGGCGATTATGGGGGACGAAAAGTTCACTGATTTTCTTCATCAATTGAGGGCAGCACTTGATGCCTTGCCCAACGAAAGACCACACATGGGTGCACGACGTAACTTTGATTTTCAGAGATCAAATGATGATTTCAAAGTCACAGAGTTACCGGAGTTTGATGGTGGAACTGATCCTGAAGATTACTTGGAGTGGGAGAGAAAAATCGAACGCATGTTTGATTTCAAAGATGTTCCGGATGACAAGTGTTGTAAGTATGCAGCCCTAAAGCTTGTGAAAAATGCTTCTCTATGGTATGAGAACATGAAGGCTCAACGAGCAAGGGAGGGCAAGGAAAAGGTGACTTCATGGGAGGATCTTAAGAGGAAACTTCGTAAGAGATATGTGCCCAAGAGTCATAGGCAAGATTTGTATCGAAAGGTGGTTGAACTTTCACAAGGGAGTTCCAATATCGCTACTTATATTGCTGAATTTGAGAAGCTTACTCTTATGAGTGAGATGGGTGAACTTGAGGAGCAAAAGATGGCTAGATTTTGTCGAGGGTTAAATCGAAACATTGCCAATGTTGTTGATTTGCAGCCCTATGTTTCATTTGATATGCTATGCAACTTGTGCTTGAAAGTGGAGAGTCAATTGAAGACAAGTCGTTCTAACACTAGTTACACACCAAAGGCTCTTACATGGAACCAAACGGAGGGAAACAAGGCTGGTGGTTCTAAGGCGAATGTGGCTTCGAGTTCTATGAACTCAAACAAGTTTCCAACTCAATCCTAGACATGCCAAATGGGTGGAGTTCTTGCAATCCTTTCACTTTTCATCAAAGTACAAGGATGGCAAAAGCAACGTGGTAGCTGATGCATTGTCGAGGAGGTATACTTTGTTATCTACACTTGAAGTAAGATTGTTGGGATTTGAAATGCTCAAAGGTTACTATGAATCTGATCTTGACTTCAAAGATGTGATTGATGAGTGCAAAGCTGGTCCATTCAAGGAGTTTATGATACAAGATGATTTCTTATTCAAGGGGAATCGCTTGTGTGTTCCCAAATGTCCAACTCGTGAGTTGTTGATTAGAGAAGCTCATGGAGGAGGCATCGCTGGTCATTTTGGTGTTGCTAAAACACTAGAGATCTTACATGAACATTTCTATTGGCCAAAGATGTTAGGAGATGTGCAGAATCTGGTTGCCAAGTGTGTTACTTGTCAAATGTCGAAGAGTAAGTTCAACACTGGAGAATACTTGCCTCTACCGATACCACAATGCCCTTGGGAAGATGTTTCCATGGATTTTATTGTTGCTCTTCCGAGGACACAACGAGGCAAAGATGCAGTTATGGTGGTGGTCGATAGATTCTCGAAGATGGCTCATTTCATTGCTTGCCATAAGACGGATGATACTTCTAATGTTGCTGATTTGTACTTTCGAGAGATCGTTCGTTTACATGGAGTGCCAAAGACTATTGTTTCGGATCGAGGCTCGAAGTTCCTGAGTTACTTTTGGAATACTCTTTGGAGGAAATTGGGTACCAAATTGCTCTTTAGTACTTCTCATCACCCTCAAACCGATGGGCAAACTGAAGTTACTAATCGTATTTTGGGTACTTTGCTTCGTGGATTGGTGAGTAAGACGCAGAAAGATTGGGATTTGAAATTAGCTCATGCCGAGTTTGCTTATAATAGATCGCCTGCCTATGCTACAAAACACTCTCCGTTCGAGGTTGTCTATGACATTAATCCTTATTTGCCACTTGATTTGATTCCATTGCCAAAAGATGAGTTGTTGCATAAGGATGCCGATGCCAAACTGAAGTCGATGATGAAATTACATGAGGAGGTTCGCAAGAGGATCGAGAATGTCAATGAAACTTACAAACGTAAGTTTAACAAGCATCGCAAGCCAAGAGTGTTCAATGATGGTGATTTGGTTTGGTTACATCTTCGCAAAGAGAGGTTTCCAAGCAAGAGGAAGAACAAATTGATGCCTAGAGCTGAAGGTCCTTATAAGGTTGTAAAGCGAGTGAATGATAACGCCTACAAGATTGAGTTACCCGGAGACTATGGTGTTCATGCTACTTTCAATGTTGGTGATCTATCTCCTTACATTGATGATGATGGTCTAGAAGAATTGAGGACAATTCCTTTTGAAGAAGGAGGGGATGATACGGGAGACATAGATGATATCGCTAAGTCCACACTTATCGATAAGGAAGTCCTATTGGGTACGAGTCATGACGTTCACTTGTGGGGAAATACTCTAAGTCCAAGGTATGTGACTACTCTTGTGGTTATATCATTTGGGGATCAATTGGCTTAAAGAGACGAGTTAAGGTTGGGTATATCGCTAGTTTTCAAGTTTGCCGCGATAGAACAAGTTTTCCCGCGATGGAGCTGTGCAGAGTCAAATTGTTTGCGTCATAACTTCTTCGATACTTATCCTTTGATAGTCATTCAACATCGAGGAGATAGAATTCGTTCTAAGCTTTCCAATGACTACTTATGGGTTCCAAGACGACGTGTTTCCAAGAAGTTGTGATAAAAACTCTCAAGACTGTCCAGAAACATTGTATTGCGCGAGATTCATTTAACATGAGTTTTCACCTCGGAATTAGGTTCATTCTTCTTTGTTTTTCTGTTCTAGTCAAGCATAGGGAATAATGGGATTCATTATATTGAATTTCCAAGTTGTTTTTAGTCAAATTTTCATTTTCAAGGGTTGAAAGCATTAGTTGGCTTTCCAAGTCCTAGGAGTCTTAAGTCTAAAGTCACTCCTATATAAAGGGGGTTGTATTTCATTTTATGATACACATTGAATTTGAATCTGAATATTGAGTCTTGTTTTGTCATAAACAAACTTGTTAAACTTTGAGAGTTCTAGCGGAACGATCTTGGTTAAGGGCTATAAAGGTAGTTTAGCTATCGTTGGTTTGCCGATCGTGGATTGGAAATCAAAGATCAAAACTAGGCGAGGTAGTCTAGGGATTGGTCGAGTTTGATCAAGTTAGTGGCTAACTTGTTCATCCATATCTTGTTTTCTTTTAGTTTCTAAACACTTAAACACAAAAACACAAAAAGAGTTACATTTTCCGCTGCAACGATTCGAGTTGGTTAAAATCATATTCTTTCGAGAATTCAAGCTTCCGCGCAACTCGTATCATAAGGATGATACGGGAGACATAGATGATATCGCTAAGTCCACACTTATCGATAAGGAAGTCCTATTGGGTACGAGTCATGACGTTCACTTGTGGGGAAATACTCTAAGTCCAAGGTATGTGACTACTCTTGTGGTTATATCATTTGGGGATCAATTGGCTTAAAGAGACGAGTTAAGGTTGGGTCTATCGCTAGTTTTCAAGTTTGCCGCGATAGAACAAGTTTTCCCGCGATGGAGCTGTGCAGAGTCAAATTGTTTGCGTCATAACTTCTTCGATACTTATCCTTTGATAGTCATTCAACATCGAGGAGGTAGAATTCGTTCTAAGCTTTCCAATGACTACTTATGGGTTCCAAGACGACGTGTTTCCAAGAAGTTGTGATAAAAACTCTCAAGACTGTCCAGAAACATTGTATTGCGCGAGATTCATTTAACATGAGTCTTCACCTCGGAATTAGGTTCATTCTTCTTTGTTTTTCTGTTCTAGTCAAGCATAGGGAATAATGGGATTCATTATATTGAATTTCCAAGTTGTTTTTAGTCAAGTTTTCATTTTCAAGGGTTGAAAGCATTAGTTGGCTTTCCAAGTCCTAGGAGTCTTAAGTCTAAAGTCACTCCTATATAAAGGGGGTTGTATTTCATTTTTAACAGGAATGAATTGAATTTGAATCTGAATATTGAGTCTTGTTTTGTCATAAACAAACTTGTTAAACTTTGGGAGTTCTAGCGGAACGATCTTGGTTAAGGGCTATAAAGGTAGTTTAGCTATCGTTGGTTTGCCGATCGTGGATTGGAAATCAAAGATCAAAACTAGGCGAGGTAGTCTAGGGATTGGTCGAGTTTGATCAAGTTAGTGGCTAACTTGTTCATCCATATCTTGTTTTCTTTTAGTTTCTAAACACTTAAACACAAAAACACAAAAAGAGTTACATTTTCCGCTGCAACGATTCGAGTTGGTTAAAATCATATTCTTTCGAGAATTCAAGCTTCCGCGCAACTCGTATCATAAGGATGATACGGGAGACATAGATGATATCGCTAAGTCCACACTTATCGATAAGGAAGTCCTATTGGGTACGAGTCATGACGTTCACTTGTGGGGAAATACTCTAAGTCCAAGGTATGTGACTACTCTTGTGGTTATATCATTTGGGGATCAATTGGCTTAAAGAGACGAGTTAAGGTTGGGTCTATCGCTAGTTTTCAAGTTTGCCGCGATAGAACAAGTTTTCCCGCGATGGAGCTGTGCAGAGTCAAATTGTTTGCGTCATAACTTCTTCGATACTTATCCTTTGATAGTCATTCAACATCGAGGAGGTAGAATTCGTTCTAAGCTTTCCAATGACTACTTATGGGTTCCAAGACGACGTGTTTCCAAGAAGTTGTGATAAAAACTCTCAAGACTGTCCAGAAACATTGTATTGCGCGAGATTCATTTAACATGAGTCTTCACCTCGGAATTAGGTTCATTCTTCTTTGTTTTTCTGTTCTAGTCAAGCATAGGGAATAATGGGATTCATTATATTGAATTTCCAAGTTGTTTTTAGTCAAGTTTTCATTTTCAAGGGTTGAAAGCATTAGTTGGCTTTCCAAGTCCTAGGAGTCTTAAGTCTAAAGTCACTCCTATATAAAGGGGGTTGTATTTCATTTTTAACAGGAATGAATTGAATTTGAATCTGAATATTGAGTCTTGTTTTGTCATAAACAAACTTGTTAAACTTTGAGAGTTCTAGCGGAACGATCTTGGTTAAGGGCTATAAAGGTAGTTTAGCTATCGTTGGTTTGCCGATCGTGGATTGGAAATCAAAGATCAAAACTAGGCGAGGTAGTCTAGGGATTGGTCGAGTTTGATCAAGTTAGTGGCTAACTTGTTCTTCCATATCTTGTTTTCTTTTAGTTTCTAAACACTTAAACACAAAAACACAAAAAGAGTTACATTTTCCGCTGCAACGATTCAAGTTGGTTAAAATCATATTCTTTCGAGAATTCAAGCTTCCGCGCAACTCGTATCATAAGGATGATACGGGAGACATAGATGATATCGCTAAGTCCACACTTATCGATAAGGAAGTCCTATTGGGTACGAGTCATGACGTTCACTTGTGGGGAAATACTCTAAGTCCAAGGTATGTGACTACTCTTGTGGTTATATCATTTGGGGATCAATTGGCTTAAAGAGACGAGTTAAGGTTGGGTCTATCGCTAGTTTTCAAGTTTGCCGCGATAGAACAAGTTTTCCCGCGATGGAGCTGTGCAGAGTCAAATTGTTTGCGTCATAACTTCTTCGATACTTATCCTTTGATAGTCATTCAACATCGAGGAGGTAGAATTCGTTCTAAGCTTTCCAATATGGGTTCCAAGACGACGTGTTTCCAAGAAGTTGTGATAAAAACTCTCAAGACTGTCCAGAAACATTGTATTGCGCGAGATTCATTTAACATGAGTCTTCACCTCGGAATTAGGTTCATTCTTCTTTGTTTTTCTGTTCTAGTCAAGCATAGGGAATAATGGGATTCATTATATTGAATTTCCAAGTTGTTTTTAGTCAAGTTTTCATTTTCAAGGGTTGAAAGCATTAGTTGGCTTTCCAAGTCCTAGGAGTCTTAAGTCTAAAGTCACTCCTATATAAAGGGGGTTGTATTTCATTTTTAACAGGAATGAATTGAATTTGAATCTGAATATTGAGTCTTGTTTTGTCATAAACAAACTTGTTAAACTTTGGGAGTTCTAGCGGAACGATCTTGGTTAAGGGCTATAAAGGTAGTTTAGCTATCGTTGGTTTGCCGATCGTGGATTGGAAATCAAAGATCAAAACTAGGCGAGGTAGTCTAGGGATTGGTCGAGTTTGATCAAGTTAGTGGCTAACTTGTTCATCCATATCTTGTTTTCTTTTAGTTTCTAAACACTTAAACACAAAAACACAAAAAGAGTTACATTTTCCGCTGCAACGATTCGAGTTGGTTAAAATCATATTCTTTCGAGAATTCAAGCTTCCGCGCAACTCGTATCATAAGGATGATACGGGAGACATAGATGATATCGCTAAGTCCACACTTATCGATAAGGAAGTCCTATTGGGTACGAGTCATGACGTTCACTTGTGGGGAAATACTCTAAGTCCAAGGTATGTGACTACTCTTGTGGTTATATCATTTGGGGATCAATTGGCTTAAAGAGACGAGTTAAGGTTGGGTCTATCGCTAGTTTTCAAGTTTGCCGCGATAGAACAAGTTTTCCCGCGATGGAGCTGTGCAGAGTCAAATTGTTTGCGTCATAACTTCTTCGATACTTATCCTTTGATAGTCATTCAACATCGAGGAGGTAGAATTCGTTCTAAGCTTTCCAATGACTACTTATGGGTTCCAAGACGACGTGTTTCCAAGAAGTTGTGATAAAAACTCTCAAGACTGTCCAGAAACATTGTATTGCGCGAGATTCATTTAACATGAGTCTTCACCTCGGAATTAGGTTCATTCTTCTTTGTTTTTCTGTTCTAGTCAAGCATAGGGAATAATGGGATTCATTATATTGAATTTCCAAGTTGTTTTTAGTCAAGTTTTCATTTTCAAGGGTTGAAAGCATTAGTTGGCTTTCCAAGTCCTAGGAGTCTTAAGTCTAAAGTCACTCCTATATAAAGGGGGTTGTATTTCATTTTTAACAGGAATGAATTGAATTTGAATCTGAATATTGAGTCTTGTTTTGTCATAAACAAACTTGTTAAACTTTGGGAGTTCTAGCGGAACGATCTTGGTTAAGGGCTATAAAGGTAGTTTAGCTATCGTTGGTTTGCCGATCGTGGATTGGAAATCAAAGATCAAAACTAGGCGAGGTAGTCTAGGGATTGGTCGAGTTTGATCAAGTTAGTGGCTAACTTGTTCATCCATATCTTGTTTTCTTTTAGTTTCTAAACACTTAAACACAAAAACACAAAAAGAGTTACATTTTCCGCTGCAACGATTCGAGTTGGTTAAAATCATATTCTTTCGAGAATTCAAGCTTCCGCGCAACTCGTATCATAAGGATGATACGGGAGACATAGATGATATCGCTAAGTCCACACTTATCGATAAGGAAGTCCTATTGGGTACGAGTCATGACGTTCACTTGTGGGGAAATACTCTAAGTCCAAGGTATGTGACTACTCTTGTGGTTATATCATTTGGGGATCAATTGGCTTAAAGAGACGAGTTAAGGTTGGGTCTATCGCTAGTTTTCAAGTTTGCCGCGATAGAACAAGTTTTCCCGCGATGGAGCTGTGCAGAGTCAAATTGTTTGCGTCATAACTTCTTCGATACTTATCCTTTGATAGTCATTCAACATCGAGGAGGTAGAATTCGTTCTAAGCTTTCCAATGACTACTTATGGGTTCCAAGACGACGTGTTTCCAAGAAGTTGTGATAAAAACTCTCAAGACTGTCCAGAAACATTGTATTGCGCGAGATTCATTTAACATGAGTCTTCACCTCGGAATTAGGTTCATTCTTCTTTGTTTTTCTGTTCTAGTCAAGCATAGGGAATAATGGGATTCATTATATTGAATTTCCAAGTTGTTTTTAGTCAAGTTTTCATTTTCAAGGGTTGAAAGCATTAGTTGGCTTTCCAAGTCCTAGGAGTCTTAAGTCTAAAGTCACTCCTATATAAAGGGGGTTGTATTTCATTTTTAACAGGAATGAATTGAATTTGAATATGAATATTGAGTCTTGTTTTGTCATAAACAAACTTGTTAAACTTTGGGAGTTCTAGCGGAACGATCTTGGTTAAGGGCTATAAACGTAGTTTAGCTATCGTTGGTTTGCCGATCGTGGATTGGAAATCAAAGATCAAAACTAGGCGAGGTAGTCTAGGGATTGGTCGAGTTTGAGCAAGTTAGTGGCTAACTTGTTCATCCATATCTTGTTTTCTTTCAGTTTCTAAACACTTAAACCCAAAAACTCAAAAAGAGTTACATTTTTCGCTGCAACGATTCGAGTTGGTTAAATCACATTCTTTCGAGAATTCGAGCTTCCGCGCAACTCGTATCAGGAAATCGGTGCGGAAACGTGACCTGAGACCGGCGAAGGCGTAAACCGACGGTGAATAGCAAAGGTGGCCGCAGGATCTGACAAAAAAGGTGCGAAAAAAAGGGAGAGAGAAGACGTTTTTGGCGGTGTGATGGTGCTCGACGGAGGCCGAGGATGGCCGACGAAGACTCGCCCTAGTGAGTGGAGTCGGCCGGTGGCATCGAAGCCGGTGATGGATGTGGCCGGTGGACATCGACGGCGGCGGTGTGGTGGCGCGGGGGTAGGGCCGAGGAGAGAGAGTGGGAACAAGAGATGAAAGAGAAAATGTGAGCAATTTGGGGTTTGTTTTTATTTTCCTTTTATTTTGGTTATTTTATCTACACCATTGGATTAAATGAGATGGAAGGATGAGATTACTTCTCATTTCTCACTAAACTAATACTTCTCATTTGATAGATTTCCTAGATGTATTAATGATCATTAGTAATGTAATTAGCAAGTTTAACTATGAAATATGAATTACTTTGTAGTTAAAACTTTGGAGACATGAATGAAATAATATTTTGAAAATAAAATAAGAATATTAGGTATTAACAATTAAAGTGAAGATAAACGTCAATTTTTAACAACTAAGGGTCTGTTTGGTATCGTTTCTGTTTTCAGTTTTCAGTTTTTTTTTTTCAAACCAAAGTCCCGTTTTTGAAAACCAGAAAAAGTGGTTTTCAGTTTTCAGTTGTCAGTTTTCATTTTCAGTATGTCTATTATAGACACATACAATTAAAATTTATCTTTGCAACTTATTTAACTAAATTTTTTACACAAAAAAACCAAAAACAGAAAACGGCAGTGATACCGAACGGGCCCTAAAATTGAGATAATTATCAATTACTCCCTCCGTCCCAGCTCAAGCGCCCCATATTCCAAAAAAAAAATCTCTAAAATGAAATTATCTCAAGTTCAATGAGCATGGACTTTGAACACAATTCTCGGCAGATGCAAGAATATGTGAAGCTATGCACTTTGAGGGGTGCGGTGTTCTTCAGTGCAGCTATTTCGTAGCCGAGAGGAATTGTCCCCGGGCCGTATCATTGGAAATCGCAATTAAGGTGACTGGAGACAAGAGTGAACACATAAGAAGTGAACCAAAATCACAATTTCAAACCAAAATGCCGTATTACTGTTCCAAACATTTCATCAGCTGCGAAACTCGACTGTCAGAAACTACAATATGACTAGTAATAAGAGCAAGAAAGCAGCTAATTGTCCTTCTCAAATTGAGGAAACCACAAATATCACTTGAGATGTTCACAAACTTCATGTCGATGCATTGCCACCTTTCTAAGAGCACCACGCATCAGGCACCACCGCCTCTTAAGGAGCTACTTCCTGTTTTCCAGCAACCACCATACCGCCATATTTCAGCTTCAACTGCACAGCAGCTTAACTAAGTTAATTTTAAAATCGAAGCCAGCCCTCAAATTGCTTACGTATTGCTACCAGTAGCTAATCAGGAGATTCCACTGACAACAAAAAGTGTCTCAAAAACCGTACCAGCAAGTTAAACATAGAAAGAGATACAGGCAGACTCTAAAACAGATGACACCAAGGCGTAGATGCAAACAGAAACTATAGCAGCAGATGAGCCATCACCAGAAAAGATTTATGAAGATCTCTCAGGCTGGATTTAGTGCAAAGGCGCAGTCCAAGAACCAATGTTCTAGAATCTAGACACAGTCCACTACATATATAAATTCTAACAGGACCCAATCTTGAAACTAGCTCAGAATGCAAATGAAGCTCTAGGTCGTCACCACCTACGAAACCCGTAACATTGAGGCAACTTTGATCTCAACAATGATACAAATATGAACCACACATCAGACTGAAAAGCGGATAGGGTATGTATCAACATGCAACAACGTACATAAGAAAGCTGAGAATAAATTTCAACTTACCATGCCAGTTGCAGCACCAACTTTAGATGGATAACTAATCTAGGGTGGAGAATCTCCCTAGTTACTCTCTTTCTTTCTCAAAAAAAAAAAAAAAAAAAAAAAAAAAAAAAAAAAAAACTTTAGATGGATAACTAGGGCTTTCATGATCAGGCTTGATCCCAAATATTTCATGCTTGTCATCATCCTTGAGAAGACCTGCATTCGATAATAAAAGTATGAAACTATACTCAGGCAAAAATTACAGCACAAAGGATTTGCAGTGCAGAGATCCCAAGTAGAAAATCATATGGCCACTGCGACTCCATGAGACAGTTACGATTGACAAGCAGCATTACTTTTTTACAGTTTGATTTACTAGTGCACAGCACCCCTGGCACAGCCTTGGCAAGAGCTAATGAGTAATGACCATAGCTAATGCTCTTATACCTCTTGCGCCGGAAGTTAAATAGCAACAAGAAGACTTTTATAAAAAGAACATAATCATACCTGTGCATCATACATGACTTGCATAAACAACAGCCATACCGAATATAGCATCAGAGGAGCCCCTGCAATGGATAGTAACACAGGTAAAAACAGGAGTCAATGCCACTTTAAAGGTTAAAAGACTTCAGCGACGTAACACGTAAAACAGAAATCACACAAAAGCATTGTGATCTGACGAAAGTTCACCTCTCAAGGGCCAAACATGTTGCAGAAGCCACAATTGCCTGTCAATTCAAAAAGAAAAAAACCTAATGAATACATGCCCCAAATGCATAAAACAACATGCTGCTGCAAGTCTAGGATGCATATGAAAACCCACTTCTGGAGATACATCAACAAGTGCCACTGGCTCATAATTTCTTATTGCCAACTGCTTATTTTCTATCATGCGGCATCTACCTTACAATCCTACTGGCAAAGAAGTAGGCCGCCACAAGTTTACACATTTGACTTAAGCAGCCTTTCCAGGCGTAATGCCGACACACCGGAGGCCCACAGCCATTCAACACTAAGCATTCGTGATTCAAGAAAAAGAAATGATAATTATGCAAATACTACACATGAGTCTAGTTTTTACACCATTTTACATCCACAGGGAGACATAAAGAAAGAGATTATATCCCTGACTTTAAATTCCCCAACTAGTTCATGTAAATTGAGCACATGTTGCACCAGAAAGATTTGAACAATAAACCTTTTGTTTAAACCTTTGATCTTAAATCATAAATAAATTCCAAGCATTTCTCCAGAGAGAATAGAAAGTTATGTCTATCAGTTTTGCATAACAAAAATAATAAACAGCAATGTCCCAACAGACGTAGCCTAGGAAAAAGACTCTCGGATCTGTCGACAATTACGCTCATTAAGAAAGGGAGCAGGAATTTCTGAGTTTCACCAAGTGAAATTGCTCTAAAAGTAAACTCATAATTTTTTTTTTAGTCCTATGATTGCATCAACTAAATATTTCGTTGGTCATTACATACTTACATGCTGAAATCTTCATACCAGGAGTAATCCATTCCGTATTGGGTTTATCTACAGGTTGTCTGCCACCTCAAACAAGCCATGAGCAAATAGTTGGTGTTCATGTGCGCTAATGAGATTTGCTGTGAACAACTTCTGTACAGAACAGAATAACATTTTTTTTTTGAGGTTAAAATCATTGAACTTACAAAATAAACAAGTGACTATTCCGTTCGCCTATAAACTTCCTACTTTCCATTTTCAGGTGTTCACCTTTAAACTTTCTATTTAAAATCTTTCCTTATTTGTACATGTAAAGACCAAAAGACCCCTACTTCATTTTTTTTGTTTGATTGAAAACGCAAGTCGAGTATACCCCTATGTTGTAGTTTTACACCAAGTGGACCCTAAAACTCATTCTTTATTCTATTATTCTTAAAAACTGTGTTCCAACCCTACGTGTTTTATAGGTGAACGGAGGGAATACATTGGAAGCATGTCCTTCTCCACAAAGTCGACCCAAATATCACACATGTGAGCATTAGTTGTTAGCAGTAAGGAGTTCACAGAAAATCTGAAGAGAACTCAGCAAATCCAAACAAAATCAACAAGCTCAGACAAACATGCCTTTTCACCACATATTTTTTAACTTCACAGCAGACTTAAAAGACCATAGGAGCAAGGAAGATTGATCCCAAGCACCCCAACCTATTAGCTGACACCCATAGTGTCACGCGCAAGTGGCAAAGGGCTAAACCGATACGCAGCATAAAGTAAATGCAGTTAGACTAAACACACAGAAGCAGAAATTAAATTTCACCACCATTCCTCCTTACATGCCAACTGAGAACTCGCAAACATGCATATCATTCCACAAAAATTAATTGGTCTTTTTCAATGTGCAGGCTTTACAAGATCACATATTGTTATCTTCTACACGCCGATAACCTACTCTTTTTATTTAGTTAAGTTGATGGACCATGAATAATAAGACTATATGACACCAAAGGGGTGCCATCCTCTACAACAGAAGAGATTGTGAACTCTATACAGAAAGAGGAAAGCACCCCTAACTTGATACCTCCACCAAGAACCTAACAATGCAACTTGTTAAAAAATTCCACAAAAACAAAATTAAAGGCACTTACAAGCTAAAAGCTAGCTTTTGATGTGAGCATCATGGGACAGATTCGCATAGAGCAAGCAAAAATCTCATTAACAAATCAGAATTGATTGCAAGCTCTACAGTGGAACTTAACGGAAAACAAAAGTAAATCTTTGACGAAAGTAGATATCGAAAAAAAACATCACTGAGGGCCTATAAGACAAGAAGTCTCTACACATAGCGAGTAAAACATGCATCATATAGACATATCAATAAGAGGAAACCTACAAACCCCAAATTTAAATAGTGGTCAGGGACAGTAAGCGAGAGTAAAAAAGGACACAAACTCACAATCAGTCATGTGCACAAAATGTTACGACAAGCAATCCCTTAACAGTAACATCCAAAGGACAACTTCACAAGTTTACACCTCTTCTCCCAATAAGAGTTAACATAAATGACTTGGCGTTGAATCAAAAGATTAGAAGGAACCACTCTAAAGATCAGTCACCTCAAACTAGGGAAGGACGATGACTCTCCATCTCTGAAGACATTGGACATAATCTTTACAAGAAACTGCACAGAGTAGCAATGATAACATCTAACAACAGCCGCTATCTTCCCCTCCATCCCTAACTTCTCCAAATCTTAGAATCTTAACATAACTAAACATTGACATCTCTGCCAGTCCAAATCTATTGTCTTGAACACACCAAGTATTAGAAGCAATCCATTTTCAGCAGCATATGAGAATTAATCCACTGTTCATGGTTGACAGTCTTAAAGTCACATTAGTCTTGTTGATCAGCTTCTAGAGAAATCAACAGAGAAAAGGGAAAAGAAAGGCCTCCTCTGTGACAAACCTATCAAAAAGGCAGGTTTTATTTAGTAGTCATGGTCCTAGACAAATTAGGCAGAAGAGTTCAACTACATAGTTGCTCAAGTATCTATCTTTGATGTTTGGAATTAGTCCAAGTTAAAAGGACCCCTATAGCCCCATGTAAAACTTTATTATTATGACCAATATTTACTCACAAAAAATAAAGTAACAGAGTGACAAATACGCTTTTGATTTCGCTTCCATCCCAGACAACATACGTCACCTTCCATGCTCTTACACGAAAAACTCCAAATTTAAAAAACAAAGTTAAATGCTCTATCTTCAATTGTCTTGGAAAATCTGATACCAAACCTAATGGGCCATTATTGGGGGAGTAGCCCAAAGTTTGTATCATTCTCAGCCACGATTACTGTTGGCCTCTCACAAACATCTAAGAACAACTAAGGTTGCTTCATCATTTTTGCGAATATTCCCCTTCTTTCACAGACTAATTATTCTTTGGTTTTTGGGATAAAATGGAATAAAGCAAAATGGCTCATAAAATTGTGTGTGCTTCTTATTTTGTGAAGTAGAAGTCAGTCGGTGCGATTCTCGAAGCAATTCTCATTTTGGGTCATCCGTGCGCAGCCTTCTGTATGTTTCAATAGGGGTAAGGTTTGCGTGCATCCGACCCCCCCTTACCGCGCCTTATGGCGGGAGCCTTTAAGGCACTGGGGCAAAGATGTTGTTGTCCCCCTTCTATCACAGCATATCAATAACAGTTTCTTAAAAATCTTCCTGCCCCCCTTCAGATTAAAAAACCACATAAACAGCTTTTTTTTGGTTGTGCCATCTCACGAGGTCCTAATACCTAAGACTTATGATGAAAGATATCGTGAGAAAAAAAGAAAACCGCAAACACTTCAGTTCATAATAGTGAATATCATTAGTAGGTCTATTCATAAGAAGTCTAATTTCAAAGGTTAGATCTCCCCAAGAATGTTAGGCTTCTGACTGATGGCTCAAGGGAACCAGTCAAATAAAGATCAAAGATTATTAGATTGCAAATTCAGGTCACCAAATAGCATGGTGGCACCCCTAACTTCACACCTCTACCATCTCCACCAAGTGCACCTTGTTAGATAATCAAAAACCAAATTAAAGGCACTTAAGCTAAAAGCTAGCTTCTTATGTGGGCATCAAGGGACAGGTTTATAAAGCAAGATAAATTCTCATTTACAATTTAGAAATGATTGCAAGCTCTACAGTAGAACCTAAGATAAAACAAAAGTATATCATTGACGGAAGTAGATGTCGAAAAATACATCACTGAGAGCCTATAAGACAAGACGTTTCAAATAGCAACTGAGAGACACACGGTGAGTAAAACATACATCATATAGTCATAACAATAAAAGGAAATCTGCAAATCTCAAACTTAATTAGTGATCAGGGACCTCTTATTAGTCATAACAATAAGTGAGACTACAAAAGTTCACAATCAGTCATGTACACAAAATGTTACAACAAGCAATCTTATTTAACAGTACCATCCAAAGGACAACTTAACAAGTTTACATCTCTTCTCCCAATAAGAGTTAACATACTTGACTTGGAGTTGAATCAAAAGATTAGAAGGACTATGATTCTCCATCTAAGAACTGAAGACATTGGACATGATCTTTACAAGAAACTGCACAGAGTAGCAATGAAACATCTAACAAGTGCCTCTATCTTCCCTTACATCCCTAGATTCTTCAAATCTTAGAATCTTAAATCAAATATCTAAACTAAAGATTGTCATCTCTGCCAGAAGATATCCATTTTCAGCAGCATATGAGAGTTACCTTACTCATGTTGATCAGGTTCTAGAGAATCAACAGAAATTAAAGGCAAAAGTAAGGCCTCCTATGTAACAAACCTATCAAATCGGCAGGTTTTATGTAGTAGTCATGGTCCTAAAAAAATGGCAGGAGAGATCAACTACATAATTGCTCAAGTATCTATGATATTCGGAATAGTCAAAGTTAGAAGGACCCCCATAGCCCCATTTAAAACTTTATTATTATGTTCTCTCAAAAAAAAAAAAAAAAAAAAAAAAAAAAAAAAACTTTATTATTATGACCATTATTTACTCGCCAAAAAATAAAGGGACAGAGTGACAAATACACTTTTGATTCAGCTTCCATCCCAGAAAAAGCCTAAATCACCTTCCATGCTTTTACATGACAAGTTAATACTCTAATCCTATCTGCAATATTCTTGAAAATCTAATGCCAGACCAAATGGCCCAATGTTTGGGGAGTGGCCCAAAGTTTGTGTCATTCTCAGACACGATTACCGCTGGCCTCTCACAAACATCTTAGAACAACTAAGGTTGCTTCATCCTTTTTGTATATGTTCCCCTTCTTTCACAGCATTGCAATTACAGTTTCTTAAAATCCATCCTCCTGCCCTTTAGATTAAGAAAATAAACAACTACATTTTAGTTGTGCCATCTCATGAGGTCCCTAATACCTAAGACCTATGATGAAAGATGTCGTGGAAATAAGAAAAGAGCAAATACTTCAATTCATAATAGTGAATAACATGTAGTAGGTCAATTCATAAGAAATCTAATTTCAGAAGTTAGAACTCAGTCTCACCAAGAATGTTAGGCTTCTTGACTGATGGCTGAAGAGAACAGTCCAATTAAGATCAAAGATTATTAGAAGCGCAAATTCGGGGCGCAAAATACTATTCAAATTTCAAACACTATCTCAAGCTCTTCAATGCACAAATGTAGAATGTTGGCACTAAGAAGAGGAGTGCAATGTCAACACTATTCCTTAGGCTTACAATTTGCGAAAGGTCATTAATTGTTACAACTCTCCATCTCTAAACTTGAATATGGTCGAGAGGATTTTACATCTAAATCACTAAACAAATTAGAAGAAAAAAAAAATTGTTCTACAAGTAATAACTACGCAACAGAAGGAGAACAAATTCAATCAGAAAAGAATCAAACATTGAAGACAGTTTACAAGAACAACTAACGTACATACCTCCACAACTTGTGGAACAGTCATCCTAACAGCCAAACAAGAAAAACCTCTTTCAAAACCTGGTTGAACCAGCTCTAGCTGCCAATAGCCTAAGAAATTGTACAGCTCCTGACGAGTAAAAACCTAATTTACATCTTCAGTGGAATCCATTTGCGGTATCTCCATGGACCCTTTTGAAATTTCCTCGGCCAATGACTTCTTCGAATCCTCCTCAATCCCATCGAAACCAGCAAGTTTTTCATCTCTCTTCTTAAGATCAAAGACACTGTCAAAAACAGGCAGCGTCTTCTTCACATTACTGAACTTAAGCCGCACTTTAGGCCTTTCATCTGACTTGGGAGTCCTCCTCCTCTCCTCAACCTCACACAAATCTTTCCGCAAACCTTCACTTTCGACCATCCCACCACACATCTCCATCATATCCCCATGATGATTCCCCATAAAAAACCTCGATGGGGGTTCAACCACCGCGACATCCCTCTCCCCAAATCGCAAAGGGGGAGCAAGAAACGGGTTCACATTACCCTCTACCCTATCATTACCCACCAAATGCTGCTCTCGCTCTCCTTCTCCTTCTCGTTCTCGTACCTCAACTTTCGCCACCTCAACTCTCTGCTCTACACCAGCACTACCTACATTACCATCATCCAACCCCTCCTTTCGCGGGAACGCAGGTAACCACCCCGGGATATGCTCCCCGGGCGGCTCCTCCCCCAATTGCTCAAAACTCCGGGGCAACCCGACCTCTACACTAACCGGAAACCTCGGAACATCAAACACAAACGGCACATCCTCAACAAAATTAACATACTGCTCAATTTCCCTAACTACCCCCGATCTCGAAATCGAACGATGAACATCAGAAGCAGCAGGAAACCCTTGAACAAACCCTAAATCTTCTAACCCTTGAATTATATCATACACATTACAATCCGACCTACCAGCTAAAGTAGCGTAAAGATTCGAAGATTTACCCACTTCTTTAAGATACCGAACCGCGACATCGGAGAAAGCGTCGAGCGCTGATTGGTGAAACCCTTGAAACCCCTCGTTTTCGCAGATTTGGGCTACGGAAATCTTGGCAATTGAGCGGATGAAATCCTCGTTTCCGGAAGGGTTCCGAGTGTAGTGTTGTTGTTGTTGTGAAGAAGAAGAAGAAGCTTGTGGAAGAAGTTCTTTTTCGGCGGCTTCTTTGAGTACGACTCCACCATCGCTCATTTCAGCATTCACCTCAAATTCATCTCAATTTTGATCAGCGAAGACGATTGCGCGGGAATTTGAGGGGTTAATTGGAGGAATTTGGGGGTGATTTGGGATTCTAGGGTTTTGGGAGAAGTTGAATTGGGGGAAGAATTGAAGTGTGGAAAATAGGAGGGAAGATGGGTTTAATTTATAAAGAGGAGGAGAGAGCGCCGGTGCCGGAGAAAAACAAAAAACAAAAAAAAAACTTATGATTTACGCTTCCGATCTAAACTAGACTAATTTTTAAATTTGTGATACTTTATAGGATGGTTTAGTAATGAGTCTTATAATCCGTTATGGTCAGAAGTTGTCACCGATTTTATAAGTTAGTATCATTGTACAAGATGGTAAAAGATTTTGTTGTCAAAATAGTGATGCATGTTTTTCTTCATATTGGTGACCGTTGCACAAAAAATGGGATGTCATAATTCCACCGGATATGTGCTTGGACAAGACCAAAATGCCCTCCATCACCTTTCGATCTCCAGTAAAAATAATTAGTGTACGAGTACGTGCAAAATAATGAGTTACGAAGTTTTAATGATATTGAAGTGGTGGGATTAAACACGTGCACCTATACAATCATCATCCATGGAAACATACGTTAGGTTTTTGTTCAATACAAAATTTAGATTGAGTAGACACCTGATAAAATAAGTGTTTCCCTTGTTTACTAATGAGATACAATTCGATACACTCAAAAGTTGTGGCTGATTTTGCTGGTTAGTTTCGTTAAGTTTTTTTTTTTTTTTTTGTCGTAGAGTGACATGTTTTATTTTTATATTGGTTACTGTTGCACAAAATATTAGTGTGCAAGTACTTGCAAATATATAATTAGCCATGAAAGTTTAACAATAGTACACTGGTGGGATTAAACATTCATACACACGCACGCAAAAAAAAAATAAAAAAAAAAATTATCATCGTTAAAACATATTACATTTGGTTGTCGTGCAATACAAGATCTATATAGATTGGATAGTCACCTAATTATTGAATCGTGTGTCACTACTAAAATGAGAAATAGGACAACATTGTATAAATACAACTTATTAACAAGTCTCACCCAAGTTCCTTCATCTAATCCCACACTTACACAAATAAGCGAGTGATATAATTTTCTAAATTCTCACCTCCTTATCCCGTCGTTTGTTTCGAGGGCTCACAATCCAAAGGACCCCTTGGAGGATAGATATGCAACTTCCACCATTTTGAAGGATTCGTAGATTCTGTAATTTAATGGGTATTCAAACAATCACTAATCATAATGTCAGTAACACATTCTTTGCTCGACAAAATATTACCAACTCCATATCAAAATCAAAATGTTCCGAATATCAAAACAAAAATGCTC
This sequence comes from Spergularia bocconei, assembly GCA_963457585.1. NCBI lineage: Eukaryota > Viridiplantae > Streptophyta > Magnoliopsida > Caryophyllales > Caryophyllaceae > Spergularia > Spergularia bocconei. The sequence goes on along the minus strand of OY734951.1, from coordinate 4,497,179 downwards.
CATAAGGATTGACGAAGAGCACTATTTTGTAACGGAGTCATCAAAATGTTATAAATATCAAAATGAAACTATAAGAATCGGGGAAAAACGATATTTGGAAACGGTTAGCGACTTAAGTGCTTGGATAATAATCAAGGAAGAGCGATATTTTGAAACGGAGTCATCAAAATGTTATGAATATCAAAACAAAGTGCTCTACTCGTATAAGAATCGGGGAAAAGCGATATTTTGAAACGGAATGGAAACGGTTAGCGACTTAAGAGGAGGTTTACAATGTTTTTCGAGACAGTACATTCTCCATCAAAGTTACCCCTCAAGTATTACTCCCTAGTTTATTTTCACTTATTTCACCCCAAAAACCATTTCACTTCACCGTCACACTTACTCCTCAACCTAGCCACCCTCAACCACCACTTTCCTCTTCCCGAACCACCGTCAACCGCCGTCTTTCCTCCCTAAACCTAACTCAGCCACCACCGCTTCCTTCTCCTCCATCTCCTTCGCTCCACCAATCTCCGCCACCAACCACCACTCCTCCTCCCTATACCAGATCTACATTTGTGTGCGTATTTCGTAAGTTTCTCACACCTCGTATTTCGGAATAACAACCGACGCTCGCCTTTTCCGGCCACCTAGTCGTCGACTCTTCGGCGGTTTATTCATTTGGTTTCGGTGCAGTCTGTGTTCGGCGGTGTTATATACGGTGGAGGCGTCGACTGTGGTGGTTTTTGGCGGCATTGGTAGTGGCGACTGAGTACGGCGGTGGTTGCATGAGACGGTTGTAGACGCCGGTTACCCCCACGCAAAGGAAACTTCTTAACAGTAACTTCTTGAATAAGTTTTGAACCAACATATTGAAGCGTAATAAGTAAGGAACTCCGTTAACATGCTCGTATTCTATGCGTTTTACTCCGTTGTTGTTAATGATGGTGATGTAGCATTTGTGTACATGCGGTTTGTTGTGTAGAAATGCAGAATATTGTGTGTTTGATTGATTAGGTTAGGTTAGGTTGTATTAGAACTGATTAAAAGCTTTCAATTTACGCGAAATTTGTTCGGTCTTTTCGATATGGAATGATGAGTAATTGGTGGTTTTCGACGCGTATTAGTTGCTACATTATCATGAGGTAGCGTATAATTCACTCATTAGCTTATAATTCACTCATTAGCTTTACTGGATGGACTTTGGGTGATTATGTTGAGCCTCTCTTATGTTGTTGGCTTTTCGGAGTGTCTTGCATTAATGAGTAAAACCACGTTAACGGACTTAACTCGCTCTCCTGGAGTGAATTGTGGAGCCGAAATGAAGGATTCGAGTTCTAAAAGGGAGTAGAAAGATAGAGAACCACCCAAGTACAATATACGCGTAGTAATTTTAACATATTACTAAGGTATTGTTGATGAAAGAAATAAAGAAGGAAGATCACCAGTCGGTCAATTAGCTTTATGCCTATAATATGGTCCTTGGATCACGATAAGTATGGTGTTGATCGGGAAAAAAAAAACCCGCCATAAGTAGCCAATTGTTTAGTTTTTCCTGATGCACCTTGTGTTGAACTCTTACGCTTTTGCAAGATGAGGTTTTGCTCGCCGTATTTTCTTTTTAGCTCACTTTCTAAAACTTGCATCAACATTTTTTTTTGGGTCAGAAACTAATGAACGAGTGGCAACTTTTCTGCAGAATGGCCTTGCAGACTGCAGATCCTCCTGTTGCCCCGACCCCGCAAGTGATTGCTAATGCCTTTGTGGAGCAGTATTACCACATTCTCCATCACTCTCCGGAGTCTGTCTACAGGTTTTATCAAGATTCAAGTGTGCTTAGCCGTCAGGAAGAGAATGGCGAGATGACGTCCGTAACAGCCATGCAAGTGAGTATTGTTTTGCTTAATCCATTTGGGCATCCATTAATTATTAGTCTTTAGTACATCCTAACCATCACATTGAAGATGTGACTCAGAAGGCCAATCAGTTGATGCATAGAGAACTAGAGATCCATTTGTGCCAACAACTGCATAGGCCACTTGTGCTTAGTGCTTACTCTGTGTGTGTGTGTGTGTGTGTGTGTACTGAGGGAGGATCAGTTGTTCCTTGCACTTTATAGATGCTTTATCCTCAGCTTGTAACGTCATATAATTTCCATTCATTTAATAGTATGAGGTGTCACATCATGGTCGTCATCTATAATTGGATGGAATTTATCTGATTCTTTCTTAATGATTGATTGACGGGTTATTTTCTTTATTTATGAAGGGTATCAATGACAAGATACTTTCGTTAGATTACAAGAACTACAAGGCAGAGATTAAGACTGCTGATGCCCAGGAGTCCTACAAAAATGGGGTGATTGTTTTAGTGACTGGATGTCTAACGGGAAAGGACAACTTGAGAAAGAACTTTGCGCAATCATTTTTCCTTGCTCCACAGGCGAAAGGATACTTTGTGTTGAATGATGTTTTCAGATATGTTGAGAAAAGTGAACCACTAGACACAAATGCTATCACTGTTGACAAAATTGATGACTCGGGAGCTGCTCAAACTGCTGTATATACAGGTAAGTTTGCTCTCCTATATTATATACGCTCTTTTGCCTTTTGGTCAGAAGTTTGAGTGTTGTCTTATTGCCTTTATAGGACACTCTCATACCCCTGTTGCTCCTCCTCTGGATGTGGCAACTTCAATAGAAAATAACCAAGTCCAAGCTGTAAAACCACCACCAGCATTTGAAAAGCAAAAGGTGGTAGCTCCAGAAGAGCATGTCCCTGCCACTGCCCAATCACAGAGCCACATTTCCTTAGTGGCTGAGTCAAGTGAAATGTCTGCCGAAGAGGATGCTGTGAAAAATTCCTACGCATCAATTGTGAGTTTGTGAAAAGTCGGTTTACGTTCTTTTTTTATGATCGAAGTTACTCATTATTACAATCTTTTTTCCTGTTCAGGTGAAGAAGGCTAAAGGTAGTACTGGGCCTACTAAAGTATATGTTCCTGCTAATACAATCAAATCAACTACCGCTAGCACTCAAAAGCAGCCATCTGGGTCAGTGGCTTCAACTTCTGTGGCTCAACCACAAGTGAATAAAAACAAGAAAGCCCCTGAGAGAGTCAATGTTGAAGAAGAAGGTGAGTTGGCCCTGTACATTCTCTCGTGAGCTTGAGTCAAGTGACTTGGTTGTTAAATTGTTAATGTCTACATATGCAAGCATGGATTCTTTAGTATGTCTTTGATTTCTTGTATTTATGCATTACAGAGGATTTTATGGTTTGTTTCTATGTCATGTTAGTTTTTGAGATAACAGTAGTTTCTTGATATTTTTATGAACTGAGTTTCAATGTAGTGTAACATGCTCCTTGCTGAATTGTTTAGATATACTTAATTGCTGATTTGTCATATTAAGGAAGTTGAATTTGGCTGTCAAACAGCGCAAGCCATGACACAGGATACATGATTTTAGTGCTTGTTGGCAAGCGTAAATAAAGTGTGAAATAAAGGAGGAAGGGGAACGTTAGGCATTATGAAATAGGGCTAAAGCAACAAGGAACATGCTCATGCCTAGGGAGCATGTTTAGCTTGGAGCATATTTGAACTGACACAAGGTGATTCTTTTGACAGAAGTATTATGCCAGTTAATGATAAGATTGGTCTCCAATGATCAGGGTTTGCCAAAAGATGTGCTCAACTGTTTCGACCCCTTGTGTAGCGTAACATATTATTTGTTGTCCCTTAATTAGAATTGAAGGTGGGTCATGCATGTATACAAGTCTAGTTGACCGCTCCTACTACCAATTGTTCTAGGATGGTACCTCATTGTGTTATGATCTTGGAGCCCTTCTCCTTGATGGTCCCCCACCCCCTTTTACAAGAGATTCCACTTGACCTTGCATGAACAACACTGAAATTTGAGTGTATATGGAGTTTTGAATAAGCGAGATGGGAGAAGGAAACCATACCCAGACCCACGTAAGGTGTCCCTTGAAACAGAATACAGCTTGATAGGCATGGTAGCACTAGATTTGTAGATGCCCCTCCGTCATATTCTATACAATATGTGGGTGTGAAGTGGTAACATTTGGGCGTGGACTTTGTCACACAGATCAATGACATGGTGAACCATTAAGAGGAGGTGTCATGGGCTAGATTTTACTTTGGTTGCTGTCATCTAGTTTAAGGGAGTGTGAAGTGTCAATGGGCTCACACATGAAACAGATCTTTAGGAATAATAATGTCATTCGCTGTCACCTCATTTGATTTCTGAGGTTGGTGGTGCATACCACATTGTACACTTGTGCGAAACCTTCAGTTCCCCTTTCTGTATAGAAGCACTAAAATAGGTGTTGGGCAAAATGTTGGGCTATTTTTAACTGGCCATAAAGCCTAGAATTTTTCGATATTGATGAGGCCTCTAGATTGTTTCAAACTGTTCAGAGAACAATGCTTGAAAAACCGATATGAATAACAAATACTCCCTCCGTTTCTTTCATTTCTTTACGTTTCGTTTGAATATGTGAGAGGAATTCAAACGAAACGTAAAGAAATGAAAGAAACGGAGGGAGTAATAATACACCTTAATGTATTATGAAATTACTTGAGTACTATCTCTGAAAAATCTAGGTATTAAACTTGCTCTTCTATTTTATATTTTTATTCTCTTACATTTCCATGACAGGACTCTGTTGATGTTGAGTTTAGCTTAGCTTACTCCTTGGGCAAGTCCTACTGATACCTGCCAATGTGCAGTGTTAGCTACTGTATCATTGTGTGTTGATGATCATAACCTTTTGGGTAATTGTGAATGAAGTATGTGCTAATTATCAAGTACGTAACGACTAACGTGCAGTTGTTATGCTTCACTTGGTATGGGTTTTTTTTTTGTCTTTTAATGCATGACTTGGTAATGCCTGGACACAGGGAGTATCATAATGGATTTGAATATTATTAAGAGCTCCTTGTACAGTTCCAAACTTTTATATGCAAGTAAACCAAGTTGGTTCTTGCAGTTGCTGTGTCGATCAATTTAGGAATATACTAGTTTGTCATTGAGGATACATATGTTGCACATGCTCTGTGTCGTTGATGATCCCCATAACATCTTCTAACTATCCTTGTGGTTTTCTTGAAGGTTTCTCCATTTATATCCGCAATTTGCCAATCAATGTGATGGATGCTCAGCTGGAGGAGGAATTCAAGAGATTTGGTCCAATCAAACCAGATGGTGTACAAGTTAGAAGTAATAAGGTTGGTTGGCTCAATCATGTGCTCCTTAATTGTTAGTATATTTTGTATCTCCAAATCTGATCATTCTTTCTGTTTTCTCTCTGTTCAGCATCAAGGATCTTGCTATGGATTTGTTGAATTTGTTTCTGCGAGCTCCATGGAAAATGCCATTCAGGTAAACTGTTTTGTCCTTCCATTCGTTTTGTTACACTTTATTTAATTAAACAAGTTCAGTGAGTCTGATGTTTAGCAATCAAATGCAGTTAAACACCCGTTGTTTTTCATTGTCCTTTTATCCATTTGAGGAGTGATGTACTCCCTCCGCTCAACCATGTTCTCATGTTTCAATTATGGCAATGCTACTGTAGATTGTTACGTATTGCAGTCTCAATGCTGACATCACAATGCTCTTCTGATTTTACAAATGTGGAAGCACGTTACCCAATTCCCCTGTTTGCTTTATCTGTCTGAGGTTGGTTGCTGTAGATTATTGCCATGCTTAATGTTCTCCGATCTTTGCTTCTAGTGATAGGTTTCTGTTTTAACATTATACTGCTTCTATATGAGATGCTTGCGTAGCTTGACATCTTCGCCAATATCAGCTAATGGACATTTCTGCCACGCATATTTCAGAAACAAGTTTTTGTGGAACAGACACCTTCACCCTTGACTTGAGATGTCTGGATGTAGTAGTTATTAGATTTGATTTGTAGAAATACGTATAAAAAAAACTTTTGTAGAAACGAGCTGCTTATATAAATTAGCCATTAGGATAAAAATATTACTATGCTCTCAACTTTATCTGCTGGTACTAAGTCTTTAAGTCGGACCGCAAATATTTTGTGACATACATAGAGAAATCAACAAAAGACATCACAAAGTCTTGTCCGAATGAAACTTCAGGATTTTTAAGGAGACTGGGATTTGGCATCAAATTGGCCGTATTCAGTATCTTGTGCTGACTTGTGCTGATGCGGACGCCTCCCTTAGATGATGACTTGATGAGTGCTTGGGATGCATTTCCTCTTTTGTTACGGACTTATGGTGTCATATGGATCTTCTTGATGTGTAGTGGGTTTGGAGTTGTGATTTTGTTGGACTAATCTGTATGATTGAATAAGAGGATTCTTTCAAACAAAACAAGACGTCACCCTAATGTCTCAAAGGCTCCTGCCATTGGCGAGGTAAGGAGGGTTGGGCTACGCAGCCTTATCTTTATCTTGAGACAGCTTGTTCCCGGATGACCCCTAATTAAAACTGTTCGTAAATCTCATTTTGTTGGTAAAAGGTGAGTGTTACCATCATTAATAAGAATCACAAGTCAAAGAGGGCATGCCTGTTGAACTTAAAAGAGAATGGGGGTGTGGGGCTTACCATCTACAAGCTGTTATCCTTTGAGATCGTAATTTCACCATGATACGGGACAACATCCAAAAGTTAGTACGAGAACTGTCGTTCCCCAAGGACTCTCCCTGTTTTCCAGGGGATGGATTGTGCTCTACCGTTGTCAGATTAACTGTATGTCTCAAATTTATTCACTGACTCGAAGTGTGGAGAAATATTCTAGTGTTGAATGCAGGTTGCTCCTGATTATAGTGATGAATGTGAATAAGTTGAAAAACAATTTTCTCAGAATTGGTTCCTTGAGGATCAGAATGAAGAAGTCAGTTTTTTGAAAGAAATGAAAAGAACAATGCTACCAAAGTTGGGACAGGAAAATTTGTTGTACCATTTTATTTGTTGACATATGCTAATCCTTCCCGCCACTTGCATTACGAGTGACACTTACTCATCTTTCTCTCTACTCGGCATCCGGAGCTATGTTTCAATCTCTTGATTCTCTTACACCCGTACTTGTTACGTGTGTTTACTACAGTATAGCTACTATATGCTGGCGTTACTGATGTTTTTCTTTTTATCCATTCTACTGGAGCCTAAGATTCCTTCTGCTTTTGGCTTTTGCTATACTATGAGTATTTACAATGCTCTTAGACCTTTTGCGTTTGTTATTTATTATGGATTGTTAAATGGTCATTCTAATTTCGGTTTAGGGTTTAGTAGAAGCACTTCTCTGCTTCTGCATACTAAACTCCCTTACCACTACGAACAAGTGTCTTTTTTTGAAGGCAATGAGGTGGTGATGATGTTGTTCTTGTCTGTTTCTTACTTGTCAATGAAATAATAAAAAAAGGATGATGTAGTTGTGTTTTGACATAGTTGTGATAATTGTGCTACCGAATAATGACTATTATTCATTTCAGTTGAAAATTTGAATTTATGCATGACTTGTTTAACCCTCAGTTCTGTCTTTGTATTGCAGGCTTCTCCAGTTAGTATTGGAGGTCGAAAAGCTTATGTAGAACTAAAGAGAACTATTACTCGAGGCAAGCCTTCATTTCCCTTTTCCCTCTTTGTTTTTTTTTTTTATTTGGATGGACTTGGGGGCAGGGAATGGGAGGAAAATAGTACATAGCGCTGTAGTATATTTGGGCTTTATTGGAATAAGATGTATTGGGTATATCAACCGTTAATCTAGACAAGCTTGATGTCTAACGCTGAACTTATTATATTTGCAATTGTTCACAGTTGATGATGGACAAGGCAAGTTCCCATCTGGAAGGGGAGGATTCCGCAGTGATAGTTTTAGGGGTCGTGGAGGTTATGGTAGTAGGCCTAGTAGCCGTGGAGGTTATGGTGGTGGTCGTGGTTTCAGCCGAAATGAGTTTGGTGGTCCGGGTGAATATTCCACTAGAGGAAGAGGACGAGGTGGTGAGAGCTACCAACGAGCCAGAGGAAGAGGAAGAGCTGGACGCGGGACCGATCAAAGTTAGTGTTGCTAGATAGATAGGAGACTGCTTTAGGCTTTGTGGTGCAATTCTTTTTGACAATTCGTGCAGCCAGCAATTAACAACCACCAGGTACTATTTAGCAACTTAGCCCCGACAATGCTTAATTAGACTGAAGATGATTTTGACATCCGATGAGGTTAGTCCTCAGGCAGCACTTTCTCCGTCTATCTCTCCGCCCTTATGCAAAATTGTGTAGTTACAACTAAGTGTCTAGTAGTGAATTGGCCACCCCGATGCTGATTAGTTTGAAGATTTTTTTTTTTTTTTTTTTTTTTTTTGACGAGGGATGTAACGCTCAGGCAGTTCATTCTCTAGCTCTCTGTCCTTCTGTCATGAAGTAGAATATTGTGTAGGAAATTAGGCCGTTAATACTTTGTAACTCCCATGGTTGTTGATGGTTGAAATGGCATCAGTTTACCACTCCACACTATTTACCCATGGGGGGAGACGACATCGATTTTTGTATTAACAATATTCTGGCTCTTGGTATGTTGAAGTAGTCCATTATCTGAAACTCTGTAAGTTCATTATGATTTGTGCATACCTTTGTTTGCGCGGTTAGTCTTTTGTTTACATTTTTTTGCAGTTTCCTTTTGCAAATTATCGAAACATTAGTTGGCGACTAATATGTGCATTTATCAGTGCTATTAGCATGATCTTGAAAAATCTGGCAGGGACTAGAGCCCCTTCAGGCTCAGTCATATCTGTGGTTGAGTTGCGAAACGTGTAATTCAAGCTAGCTTATCGAGTACTCGTAGGAGATAAGTCACAATTGTTATTGGGGCTTTATACGTAAAAAACATTCTCCGCTCGTTGAATAGTGCGGACTACGGAGTACGATACTTCAAATCTACAATCATGTGCAGTTTACTTTCAATTGGCTTATATCAAAATTTATGAATAATTGTAAGCAATTGTTGCTTGAAGTTGAAAGGAAGTTTCAAGCTTTAGAATAATCACTCACAAAGCCATAGCCTCATAGGAGGTTAATGGTCGATTTCCCCCAAAATGCCTAGCAGTTTTTTTATGTTACAATGCAGCTTCAATTGATTGTTCAAATTCGACTAATTGAATACGGAATGCTCTGATTGTGGTTCTTATTTCTGTCATTTATTTATGTGAACTACTTGCAAATGTGTTACTTCATTTATTTCTTTTTAACTCTCAATTTGCATATCTTGACAAGGTACATTGACATCATGTTTATTGTTTGTTTTGCTCTTTCCTTAAACTGACGTTAAAACTAAACTTATTTAATTAAAAACTAATCTATTTTTTTCCAAGTTGAACAAAACATAACCTTTGCATGTGGCGAAATCCGACGAGATTGATATGATATTCTCTTGTAATACAATGATATTCTCTTGTAATATGGTTATCATACGGAGTATATCCGATTTACAATTATTACAAATTTACAATCAACCTTTCAATTTCTCGTGACACAAAAATAAAATAAAAAATAAAAAAGAGAAAGAAAAAGAAAAAAGGGCTTATCAAGTGTTCAACAGTAGCAACAGCAAGTAAACTGTAAACCTGTTTGTTTGATGAACACAATGACCAAATAGTTGGAAGACAACGCACCAGACAATATCTTATAAAGTCACCAAATAACCCAATCAAACACCGAAACGTACACTAATAAAAGGTACCAACTTGCAAAGAATAGACCTTAAAATTTGACCGTATAAAATCTCAAAAGAAATCCAAAATGAAAAAAATAAACAAACAACAACTTGCAATTTTTGAAATGAACACACAACTTGGAAGCATTCATTTCCACTTTACACATGAGACCATTAACATATTTACGTGGCTACTTGTTTATGCTTCTCTTCTTCACATACCTCTTCCTTCACTTTTGCTCCACTTGATTGGCCATTTATAGCTACGACGAACAAATCTAGTCCCGTAAAATCAAAATCGTAACTTCATTCCAGTTAAACCTTCTATTTTTTTTTTTGTTACAAAGGAATATATAATACTGACGGGGTGGGGATATGAAGATTCGAACCCAAGCAGGTTGTACTCTTAACCACTAAGTCAACATTGATCTTAGTTAAACCGACTATTTCAACATTAACTTTTCAGATTCTTCTTATCTTACATGCTAGTCAGTGTATGTTTTAGGGAATGAGAATCATCTGTCTCAATTTGTGTCATACTCCTTGTACCGTCCATAAAAAGTAAAATAATTAAATTTCTTAAGGTTATACGAGTAATATTGATTTATTAGCTTGTCATTAGAGGGATATATGGAGCGGGATACAAATTAGAACAGAGGAAATTCATTATATTTTAGGACGTTTGAACTTTGAAGTAGTCAATGCAGCTCAGACACCCCGTAAATTCGACACTGGCTATGTGGCCATTAGGATGACCGAGAGGATAAAAAGGGCAAAACAAAAACAAAAAAATCTGAATCCAAATTGGACGACTATACTATACTAATGCATGTGGCCTTATTAAAATAAAATCATTTTTCTATTTTTTAAAATAATATTAGGCGTCGCCTTAAAGTCTAGTGGCCTGTCAAATAAAATCGACCACGTGGCTGACATGTCTTTGAGACTCTACATTAAACATCCACGTGTCGAACACCCACTATATTCTCGTCACCCACTTTCAGGGGTATTTTCGTCTTTTCCCCCACCCCCCATAATCACAAATGTCTGCACCTACGACGCCTCTCTCTCTCTTCCCCTGATTTTCTCTCTCTCTCTCTCTCTCTCTCTTCGTCTTCCCAGATTTTTTTTTCGAAGAGAAGAGTTTCGCATTCCGCAAAGCGTAATTATTACGACAATATCATGAATTTCGTACGTTTTTCGTGACAATAATTTCAATTAACAAAATTGAATTTTTTTGTATTATTATTTGGTTTATTAATTAATGGCGGACAAACATTTCTTCAACAAAATCCTTCTGCAAAAACAGAAGCGTAAACGAGAAGATTTACATGAAGATGAAGAAAAAGAGGGGAGAGAAAACGTTGAGTTAACACTAGGGTTATCATTGAACGGAAAATTCGGGGTGGACCCCAGAAAAGGGAGCAACAAGCTAAAAAGATCATGCTCTGCAATCACTACTTTCGACAAAACGATGCGTTTTGAGCTAGACCCATCTCCGCCGTCGTGTACGCCGTCGTGGGTCGGCGGCGGATTGGCGAGGACGTGTTCCCTCCCGGTGGTGGAGGAGGATGAGGAGTCTAGGAAGAGGAAGGAGTTGCAGACGATTAGGAGACGTGAGGCCAAAAGAAGGCTATCCGAGAAGCTAAAGAGTTGCGGCGCCGCGGCCGCAACGAATGAGGAGGAAGTGGACGAGGTGGATGAAGAGGTGGAGGAAGAGGAGAGAGATGGGAGTTTGCCGAGGATGGTGTCTCAGGGTTCTTCTGGGTCTTCTGGTTTATCTGAGTTTGAGAGTCAAACCACACCTCCTAATCATGGTAAATTTTCTGTTTGAAGTTCTCAGTAACTTTTTTATTACGGTAACTTTTTGATTATGGTAACTTTTTTTGTATCTATGTTAGTTCTGCATATTTCAGGGTGAAAAAGTTAGTTCTGATTATGGTAATTTTTCTGCTGTTTAGTTCTGCACATTTTGGGTGAAAATGGTAGTGTTTGTGGTGAATTTTTGATGTTGATGAAGTTAAATTTTATAGTTTTTTATTTGTATTTTGGGGTTAAAATTAGGGTATCATATGATTTATAAAATAATATTAAGGTGGTGAGATTGTGGGATGGTGAAAGGTGAAAGTGGTTCTAGATGTGGGGTGTGTTGGTAAGACTACATGTGAATGTTGGTTGACTAGGTTTGGATTTGGTAGGAAATGGTAGGAAATGGTTAGAGTTTAGTTTGACAGTTTGTTGAGGTAATTGAAAATCACAAGTTGTGATTTTTATTAGGGTTGGGGACTTGTATTACGTGGACTGTGGATGATTCTTGTGATTCAGATTACGAGGAAGATCGTTGTTTTGATGTGTGTCGATGAGGTTTTGACGTAGTAGTTAAGTCTGAGATGGAGGTGTGGGCGTGTAGCTAGTGTGGTGTGATTTGTATGGCTACCAATAAGGTTAGACTAATGTTTGAGAAGGTTTCTGGTTGTTTACCTTGGTTGGTTGTTTGGTGGCTGGTGCCTCGGTGCTGTGACTGTGTGCGTATATATAGTGAAACATGTGTTGGCTTGTTGCTGGTTTTTGCCACTTCCTCTAGGTGTCTACTGGTTTATATTCAGTATGTGATCATTAGGAGTGCTACGTTTTTGGTTGAACTTTAGTATCTTGAGTAGGGAGAGCCTGTTATAGCCCTCTGTAATCGTCGGGAGTATTTCTGTTTATGCAGATAGCAGGTTGAACGAAATTCTTGAATGTTGTCTGCATGTACTTAGTACTTCTATTTGTTATGCATCCATTATTTGTGAAGCGATGTGTTTTTGAGGTTCATCTCATCCTAGGCCTTACACGTATTGCACATGTGTCATGTGTGTAGAGTTGATCGATATGCTATCTTGTGAATAGATCAAGGTATATGTAGGTTTGGTTAGATGCAGTGCTGCGACATCCAGCCTTTACGTTCTCCACCTTTTTAGGTGTCGTGTTGTACCCCATAAGATCCTACTGTCTCTTAGGATTCTATCCACATTTCTTCGCTCTGCATAGATACATGCCGCTTATGAAGAAATACAAATTTATGTGACTTGTGTAGTGATATTTGGTGGCGGGATTTAAAAGCTTCTACGAACTATAGTTGACAAAGACTTGATTGTTCAATCTTTATATGGGCCATCAGATTGTGAATGTGCAGGAAATCCTGATAATTTTTGAAATGAACACATCATTTTTTCAGTGTTTCCCATTTCTGTAATGCTCTACAACAGATGATAATATTTTAGGCTTTAATTATACCGCACAATATAGCATGCCATACCCGAGTGAACAAGAGTTTTTGTAAACTGAGACCAAGTCGCATCATGCTACTTGAAGGAATCGACATATAGCTTTGTCTTGGTACAAATTTGATCTACCTTGTGTTTGGCCTAATTCAGTTTCATCGAAATTTCTAAAGTGCCCTTAATGATGTTTTAGGGGATGTGGAAGCTGTAAGGAAAGATGTTTGGTGGAATAAATGTTGTTTTACTTTTGTCCGGCAGAAAAAAAACATTAAGCATCTGCATAAATACGTGGCTGCTAGGATTGCTATGTCTTAAGCTTAACTTGTATCTGCTCTGTTATTAAATCCATAAGGTTTGCAACTAGTTTATTATCATAATGATTTTGGTTTCAAAGTTTATACTGTAAGATAAATGTAGGGGCATCAGTTTGTCATTGCTTTCATCTAATGGGAAGCTATGGTTTACGGAAGGGAATGGTCTGTTATGCTCTATGTTTTTTACTAGCAACCTGACGTAGGCTTATGGCTCTTACATTGATTTCGATTTCTAATGTGTGTTAACTACAGTAGAGAGAAACATCGTTTCATCCAAAAAAAAAAAAAAAAAAAAGAGCAAGGAGAAACATTTTGCGACTTTACTTTGAGATTTTGAGTTATGCTCCCCCTGTTCATTCAACATTAACAGATTCCTAGGTGTTATGAATTAAGGATGTATTCGGCTTTGCGCTTTCCCCTGTGGAATTAAGTCATGTGAATAAAGATGAGAACCGTAGAATATCCTTCTAGAAACCAACGTCGTGGCATACCTGTTAATGCTTCAAAAAAAGTAAGCCATATGTTCTACTAACATTAACGCTCATCTTGTGGGATGTAGAACATTCTAGCTAGTGTCCTCATCTCTTACTAATTTTGGCAACGGAGTTTCAATATCAATGAACTCAAAATTTGTTAGGAATTTCTAGCTTCATAACGATCATGCTCTTTTCGTAACAGTTTATCGAAGTGTTTCTTATTCTGATTTTCGATCTCTAGCTAAGCGCTTACTTTACTCTGCAGGAATAAACAAAGCCACAGAAGCAAAAAGCCCCCAAAGTGTGCAATCCTTTTCTGAGCAGAAGAATGCATCGCAAGACGTGAAGCCATCAAGGTCCGTTTCAGCACCAAACGAAATGGCAAAAAATGTGCTGGCTGATATGCCTTGCGTCTTTACAAAAGGAGATGGACCGAACGGCAAAAGAGTAGATGGTTTTCTATACAGGTATAAGAAAGGGGAGGAGGTGAGGATTGTATGCGTCTGCCATGGGACCTTCCTTACCCCTGCAGAATTCATCAAGCATGCTGGTGGTGGTGATGTAGAACACCCACTAAGACATATAGTTGTTAACCCCACGCCCTTCCTGTAAAACTTGTCTGCAGTCGAAGTGAGCGTAAGCTCTCAGCGACTTACAAAGACGAGGGGCCGGCTAATGCCTAATGGTCCATTATGGTTTCTTGAGTCTCTTTTGGTGACTCCTGATTGTGGACATCCCTTTCGGAAGTTAATTGGCTTCCATCATTGATGAACGTAGTAGAGCTCTGGTTACATCAAAAAGATGTGTAATTATTGCATCTTTGTCTTAATCATCGTGCTCCGTTCGTAACTTTCCCATATATGTTCCCTTATAAGTATACCGTTATATAATTTTATGTAACTGATCAATCGGTCAAGCAACCTCGAGTATATGTTGCCGCTTGGCGGTGGTGGCCTGGTGGGTGTTCGAGGTCAAAATGGTCACACTTTAAAGAGTGCGTCCAAGGAAGAAAATTCGATAGTATGAACTAAAAACCCGAGCAGAGACTGACACAGGTATAACCGTTGCCTGAGTTTATGAACTTCCAATCTGGACACTTCGTGAATTCAAAGTTTAACACAACTACAACGGCTACGGACCACCACTGGATCAATTTGGATCCTCTCGAACTGGGGGTCCAGACCCATTCTACGGCTACTCGGGTAACACTGGCCTAGAGATGGAGTCCAAGAGCTGTGTAGACACGCCCCATGTTTTTCAAGTGAACCTGCAAACCCATATTCCCTCACAACTCTAGCAGATGGGCCATTATGAGGCAGGCAAGGTAGAACGTCCAACTTTCAGACGCATGGTGAAATTATATGTTCCTTAATATTGGAGGGGCGAAAAATCCCTTATTGTGATATATTGCACAGTGTAAATGACAGCAAAAGGACAAAATCCCCCACCTATTGATTTTCACCCAACAAATACCCGGTCATCCTCTCTCTCCTCCTTCATATTCTCTCTCCTCTCTCCTCACATCTTCTCTCTCCTCTCTCCTCCCTCATCTTCTCCCTCCTCCCTCGTCTTCTCTTATCATCTACTGATCTACATAATCATCATCATCAACATCCACCATCATCAACATCAACACCGACCATCATCAACATCATGATCTTATTCAACTCATCATCCACCACCGTTCTTCATCATCAAACACCATCCAGTTCAAATCACCAATCATTAATCAACCACCGTCCAGAACTACCACCTTCATCATCGGCGGCGGCGCATCTTCAATCAACATACATAATCATCATCGACCTCGATTCAACATACCTCGATTCCGTCTCCATTCATGCATCACAATTTAATTTTTTCTATTTTTTTGGGGGGAAGGGGTTCACCTTGCCCATCTTAGGGTGTCGTTTGATTTCGACGGCGAAGCCGTCGGAAAATGTGGGTAGGTTGGTCGGATTTCTGGGTAGTTCGTGCGTTCTGGTGGGGTTGGGTTGTTGACTGGTGGTGGAAGGGTGAAAACTGGTTTGGGAAAAAATTGTGCCCTGAATTGACAAAATTAACCCCAAAAAGTGTCCTTTTTTGGCGTAAAATGACCAATATAACCCTGTCAGTTGCACTATTTGATAACTGACTGTCAGGGATTGTGCGCCCCTCTTAATATTGTGCGACATATTAAGATTGGCTGCGCATGAACCCCGAAAAACACCTCACACAGAGACTAACACTCTTCTCCCTCAACATCACAAACATGCTACAGCACCTTCATTTAACAAATGGTGACCATAGTTATGCTTTCGAGCGTTGGTGCAAGTGTGCAACACATTGAAGCAAAACTGAACAAGTTATTAACATCGCTTATGAAGTGACAATCAACACAGATTATTCACGACCAACGCGTCATCACCTTTAAGACTGGGCACACGGAAGAAACTTCTGCCGCCAATAGGATATTTCGAAACACAGCCTTCATTAATCACACTAAACCAGAGCACCGAACTATGGCAAAGCATAAGTTGGTTTTAATATGGTGAAATGGAAAGTAAGTTCAGCTAAGATCAAAGCTTGAGAAGGAAATTAGTACCAACTGAAAAGGTCTAATACTGAATTCGCATAAAATCTTTCCCCAAAGCTAAATTGTCACGAGAAAACACAAAATCCAGATCATCGGTACATGACATCTACTCATAATACTCCCAGCTTCAAAATTAAGAGTCGAACAAAACCACTGGCTACTAAAACAAAAGAGATAGATGAACAGGCAGCTCTGAACACCTTTGTGAAGCTTGAACGGCCAGCAGTGTCTTGAGGAGACTCCTTACAACCTTCTTCCTCGTCGTCCACCCTTCCTCCTGGTGCTGTCGGTGGGGATAGGTGTGACATCCTCTGAAAAGAGAGGTAATATGAGTTTCCACGAACCACAAAAAAAATTGGGGAATAAAGATTAAAGAGTATACAACAGATTGTAAATTTCTAATAATAGAGATCAAGTTCTGAAGAGCCCGTGTTCCCAAACTTCCAACTGAGAAGGACATGATCTCCAGTCTGACAGCCCCCACTACCTCGGTTTCCGCGCATACCCTCGAAAAGGATCCGCTAAAACTTATTTCTAGCTCTTATTTTTGTTTTACCAAAACTCAGCAAGTTTGGGTGAAAAACATGAAGTAGATAAAAAAAAAATCACACTAGAAAAGACAGCAGACTTACCAATGCGTCCAATCTTCATTCCAGAACGAGCAAGAGCACGTAGTGCAGACTGGGCACCAGGACCAGGGGTCTTGGTCTTGTTTCCACCAGTAGCACGAAGCCTGATGTGAAGAGCAGTGATGCCTAGCTCCTGGTCATTGTCAAGAGAATTAGTTAGCAATTAAATAAATAAAAACAAAAACAAAAAGAAGGCGAATTCATAAAGTAGAATAGTAACCTTGCATCTCTGTGCAACATCCTGTGCTGCAAGCATAGCTGCATAAGGGGATGACTCATCTCTGTCTGCCTTAACCTTCATCCCACCTGTTGATAAAAAAGGAATCATCAGTCAACAACTAAACATATGAAAAACACGAACAAAAACCTAAACATGTTAGAACTTATTTAGAAAGTTTACCAGTGATACGGACAATGGTCTCTCTGCCAGATAAATCAGTCACATGCTGCATATGTGAATACCAAGCCATTAGGAATGCTTACTAGGTTAATTGTTAACAGTGGCGCTTCAAGGGGAAGAAAACCAGAAACGATGGAGATAAACACACTTACAATGAAGGTATCATTGAAAGAGGCAAAGATGCGAGCAACACCAAAAACCTGCTCACCCTCCCTCACAGCAGGGCCAAGGGTCACAGTCTCCTCCTTAGGTTCTCTGGTCCTCCTCTTCGACTACAAGATAGACATCATATGAATATGTTAATTTTAAAGGGGATAAAAGCCAGCAAAAGGCGATTACATCACATCTAGCAGTCACGTAAACTATAGAATCATCGTTACAAATGAAGGACATAAACACAGGACATAACTTCAAAGAGAACTTCGTACACCAATTATCCAGGTTAACACATAAGAAAGAGCACACATTTTTAAGAATATACATCTGCGTACATGAGTCAAAGTGTAGCAATTCTAAGCAGCACTAACTAAAGATCCAAGACAACAGTTACCACGAAACACACACACACAAAGTATTATGAAGCTCATACTGGAACCCATGAGCCACAATAGAACGCAGCAACAACATTAGCCTAGTGCATATAAAACTAGTAACGCCAGTCATGGTTTCAAACATCATTCATTGCATATACAACTAAATCTTTGTAAAGAATCAAATAAACATTCAAACCAAAACAAAAGCACAGTATTCAAGCTCATACTGAATTCGTACACCGCTATAAACTGCAGCAACAACAACAACAACACTCACCTAGCGCCTTCCAAGGCTGAGTCCACAGCAATGTTACGCATATAATCCGAACAATATGTTCAACATTAAACAAAGTGACGCAACATCTAATTTCTTTCACAATTTCAGACATCATTCAACAAAAAGAAACAATCTTTACAGTTCCATCATCGCTAACTACAACACCACTTATGATATCTTTCACAATTTCAAACATATTCAACAAAACGTAAACTTTACAATTCATTTCTATATAATCCACACCTTTTCAAGTACCGTTATCAACGACAACAAATAAATCGACAAAGGCGAAAATACAACGACTAAGATTGTCTGGATAATCTAATTACAGAATCAACAACAACAAAATCATGCTGCAATCGATATAAACAAGCAATCTAGACCTAAAAAATCGTTGGAACAAGTTGTTAATAGCGTATTAAAGAAGCCACAACATTTTTAACCTAAACAACAATCCAAAAACATAATAAACAACAAACTCATGTTCCAACCATAATAATCTACACACAAAAAAAAAATCGTAAAGAACAACTTGTTAATAGCGTCTTAAAAAAAGCCACAACATTATCAAACCTAAACAAATTCAATCATTAAACAAAAATCACAAATAATTCACAATAAACATACAATTACAACAAGATCTAAACTTAATCATAAATATTTCGGATAGTAAAGCAAATTAAATCGGCAGAAATGAAATGAAACGAATTAACAGAAGTAGCGTGAATAAGAAGAGAGATGTGCTCACCATATTTCACAGGTTTGATCGGAGCTTTGGGATTCTCTCTCTTGTTTCTCTCTCTCTCCTCGGAGTTGTGTGTGTGAGTTTGTGAAATGAAAGGGGGAGGGGCGGAAGTAGAAGAAGGGGCTACTTGAATGTTGTGAGATTAGGGTTTTAGAACCCGTTTTTTATTATGGGGAGGTTTTATGGGCCGTCTAACGGGTTGTGGGCTTCCTTTTGACGCCACTAGGGCCGGAACTTGAATTGTAGGGGTAATATATAACCCGGTTTTGTTTTTAACCCGAACCCGTATAATTGCCGAAAATGGTACATTGTGAATTTTAATTATTTTTTTATAATTTATCCGCGGGAGTATATGTAGTTTGAGTTTTTTTTTACTTCGACACATGTTGATGAGCGATTCACAAGAAATCGAGGAACATCTCTCGATATTTCGGTGAGGGATATTGATACGTCGGGTATTTATCGTATAGGACGGAAACATTAAGAATCTTGCAATAACATCGAAAATATAGGCTCATAGGCTTATCACTTATATGTTGGTGCTCAATAGTAGTTGTCAGTGCTGGTCAAATTGCACTCATTGCTCATCTGATAGATTAGACGGGTACAAAAACTCGATTGGTCTTCGAGCGTATGGAATAATAATCTTGTGGTTGACTTGACACGTATAGGGAGTTTGGGCTCCAAGTGATGGCTTAGCAACAACTAACAAGGAGTTCTGAGTTCAAGGTGTGGTTCTTGAGTCGGACTCCTTACAGCACGCATCGAAGTTCAATTCAACTAAGTTCAATTATTTTAGGTTTAGTAGTCCGCAATAAAACGAATAATAACTGATTAAGTGCGCATTAAGAACGACCATTAGATTATATAGGTCTCGATGAGTTTGGTTCAATTGTGGCCCTTGTGATGTACATTTTCCCAACAAAGTACAACTCATGTAAACAATACCATCTTCCTTATCCAAATGAAGACCAAACAAAGTTTCGAACTTTGGTGTAAAAAATTTAAGCAAAAATGAGCATCATCACCAGAGCAGCACTAAACACAGATAAGCTTGTCATCAACAACTTTGCTCCTCATCTCATCAGTACGTGAGCTTCTCATTCCAATCACAAACCATCATGTCTCCATTTCAACTAATTTCTCACAAATATATATACTTCCAATTTATACGTATTTTCTTACAGGTAAGGAGAACCCAACCCTATCAACACCACCAAACCAACCTTGGTTCGGGAACCTGAATTCGGTGTATCGAATGTTGTTGCCTAGGCTCACAAGAACAAGCAGAAATGTAACCAAGGCAAGTACCCTTTATATGTATTTTTGGGTTCGATATGAGGCACATATATGCTAGTACATCTAAGGAGATGACGAATTTGAACCCAGTACATTAATCTTAACCACTAGGCAAATGCGGAATGTCACATTACTTTACTTTCGAAAGATTGAGCTACATATGGTGATATGGAGTATATATATGATATCTTAGGATGACGAATTCAAACACGAGACATAGCTTGTACACGTTAGTCTTAACCAATAGGCCAACACGGAATAATGACTCATGCGTAGACCTCTAGCAATTTACTATGCATATTTCAGCTGTAATTGTATTTCTTTAGTCTAATGTGGGTATGTAACAGAATCATGCAACAAGGAGAAGAAGGGTGAATTATACAGAGACAGAAACATTTGTGTACTTGGAACCTGGAAGTACTGAACAGTTTGTTTCCGAGGATGAATTGAAGCTCAAGCTTAAAGGGTGGCTAGAGAATTGGCCAAATACCACGTTACCACCTGACCTAGCCAAGTTCGAGACACTTGATGATGCCGTAAATTACCTAGTCAAGTCTGTATGCGAGCTTGAAATTGATGGAGATGTTGGTTCAATTCAGTGGTACGAGGTCCGTCTTCAGTAGATTTTTGTTGCGTAATGTAGTACAGTCCGGGATAGTGTTGTGTGTACACGATACGTGACGACTTATCTAGTCCATATCTTATCGATCGATAATGATCCAAAATTAGCAATATAATGAATGTTGTCTACCCATTTCAATTCTGTGGTGCAATTTTTTTATGCTGTAATGTGGAATGTAGATAGTTTAACACAATTTCTGAGTACTCTAGTACAAGCAGAGGTTATATTCGAGTTTTCGACAACAAAGGTTAAGGTTTACACATACACAATCACGAAAAAACAGAAAAGAAACAGGGCAAGTACAATACTAGTAGTTGTACATAAGGATTCTTGTTTACTGGTACTGATCAATGTCATCAGTCGACATTGAGAGGTCGAAAAATAAGTTCATTGTCCCGTTTTCAATTGAATCTGCCCTACATCTTGAGTCCCCAGTTCATGAATCTGTAAATATTCAGCAAAGCACTAAGAAATTTGAGAAAATGTCATCCATAATAGTGAATTTGAATGTATAAGATGTAACGTGACAATATGTCGATATGTACCTTGGATCGAGTAATGGAGGGTGGTAAGAGCGATCCTCCTCTTCGACTTCTAGCAAGTAGACCCTTTGATATTGGAGACATCATGTGGTCTGTTGGACTAGTATACCTATAAGATCAATCCCAAAATAACATCACATATTCGTAATGTTATATTCTCGTGTCGTTCTATTATTATTACTTGACCTCGAATGAACTTCATATCGACATACTACTAGTGAAATATGGAGTAGAACTGTAGAAGTATATGTAATACCTTTCGGGGTACTTGAATGGTTTCGGAACTCTAAGGCGGTCCGGGGTGCCAGAGCCAGGTGAAGGTTTGCATTTCTGGCTAACACTTACGCTACCAACAGAACTCGGAGTAGCTTCAATTTTGACAGAATTCTCAGCAGGTGGAGGTGTTTTGCAGTCTACAAAAATATCTAGTGATTGGTTCACTTCTTTCTGAGGTGATGCTACTATTTCTGATGATGAATTTGCCATTTTTTTGAGGAAATAATCAAAGTTTATTACACGAGATTTATAGTGAAAGTGAAGCTAAAAGAAAGCTTGTTTGGTACAGCATAGTCAAGTATCCGTTTGATGTTTTTGAGTTTTGATTATTATTAGATAATTGCAACGGTCGGATTAAGAAGTTGTCCTTTTCGTAAACTTTTTTTTTTGACACTTTCGTGCTTCGCCTTTTGCTCATCCCATTGGCTTTTGTTTCTCAACGTTTCGTAGTACTTCATCCCAGCCCTTTTACTTTTGTTGGTCGACTACCTAGTTACTGGCTCGGAAAGCTCGACCGGGTGAATTTTGTTTTCGAATGGTTATTAGAAGATTATAGCGTGCAAGACGCAGAGTGACTACTGTTGAAGTGTTGAGGAGTGAAGATTCAGCATCAGGTTGATAATCAAAGCGTCGAGTTTTTAAATTCTTATACGGACCCTTGAAATCAAATTGTACAACTAGAACTTTACTAGTACTTGATCCTTTAAAAAATGTAGCGAGTTACTAGGAGTTCCAAAAAACCCGCTCTTCATGAGAGAACTCACATAAGACATATCTTTACAAGTTAAGGTGATCGATAAGGTTTAAACTCTCGATCTCTCGGATGCCTCAGTTGATGGAGGAGTAGCTCAACCGAATTTCATCTAGTTGTACCATATTACGTGGTTTGTCAATTTCACTCACGAAACCTGTTAGTTCACTCACGAAACCTGTTAGTTGGTACATAAGTGAGTTCACAAGATTCGAATTCTAACTTCTTGGTGTTTCGGGTCAACTCAACCAATTAGTCATTTGTGTTCAAAATGCAAGTCAAAAGGAAATTAAATATATTTCTCTCAGTCTAAACATATTAAAATCAAATAGCACGTGTATTTACCTATAAAGGTTTGTTTGTTAATCTTAGTTGTTTAGGTAGTTATTAAATCATGTTAGCAGTTTGTTGATATACTAACTATTTTAAATAACACGTTTGACAAGTTTGGCGATTGTAATGGCAAAATTATGGAAACGGTTGGAAGAGAATAAAATGCTAATTTTAACTATCAAATGCTAATAGACATAACATTACACAAATACCCCAAAATGCTACTTTCTAGTCCAAAAGCTACTCAAAAGAAATGGTGCCAAGCATATATCATTGTGATATAGCCAAAACGTTACGATTTGTTGCGAAATAAAATATCTTAAACTCCAATTTTGTGAAGAACTTTTTAGAATATTTTTTCGTGAACTCATATCTTTTCAAATATTATCTTGCGAAACACTTTTCAAATTCTTGAATTTCCGACCACCAAAGTCCATCAAAGTTGATTGACCACCAATGAATGACTCTTATTTGTCATATTTTCACGCTTTAAAATCCGATCCCACTAGAAATTCATTGTAGTTTCCCACCATTCATTTTGTAAAAAGAAAAAAAAATCTCAATTTTTGCGTTGAGAACATCGGTTATTTTAAACAAAGCAAAGATTGAGCAACAATGAAAATTGATTAATTAGATAGATGTAATACAAATTCTAGGGGAGAGACATTTTAAATGGCAATAAGGATCATTAACGGCTCATCAATAGTCATCAAATCAATGAGCGATATTATATTTTCTACCATGTGATAAAGTAAATTTTATTTTTTCTACCAAAGAGTAGTAAAATTCTACCAAAAATAAACGGTTTATTTCAACTATTATGTTTCTTACTCTAATAGAGCTGTTTATTTCAATTATTATGTTTTTTTTTAATCTAATAGACTTATAGCTCATGAGTTTTTCTAGATAGAAATAACATAATATAAGAAAGCATTGTTTATCACGGATAAATCCATCTCCATTGAACTTCCAGTCATTCTGGTTAAATAAGCAAAAAGAAATAACAGAAAAATTTAACAACACGAACCATGGAATCTCTTGGGGGTCAAAGAAGATCTATGCATAAACCAAGAACAAACCAAACACAATACATTGGATTATGAGACCAATAAAATGATGAGAAACTAAGTTGTCCAACATAATAGCAGAATTTGAGTGTTAATGAGTGATGTAGCCTGGGAACCAGGGCAGAAGGGAAAAACTACAATTCAATGAACAAGCATCACAAAGCAGGAACAACATCTGAAAAACTATAACTGATTATGAAATTGGAAATCCACACAAACACCATGACCTGGTGGCAGAGATGCACACCTGGAAAAATTGTGTTTCAACGATGAGTGCAAACACAAATGGTGGCAATGACAAGCGCGAAGTTTCGTGAAGAGTGCTTCTTCAGCTAAACCATCCTCAGGTGAAAGTGCATAATTTGTAACACTATAAAGTCTGTAAGGTTCGAGTTCAAACTTCTATACTCCGTATAAGTTAATGGAGTTTCGAGTCAACTCAACCAAATTTTTATTTGTAATAAAAATGCATGTAAAAAGGAAACGCATTTCTCTTAGTCTAAAATGCATGTTACACTCCAATAGCACGCGTATTTGCTTATTAGGGTATGTTTGGTATTTTAGACTTTTAGTTGTTTAGGTATGTAGTTGTTAGATTACGTTATTGTTTAAAATAACACGTTTGACAAATTTAGCGATTAAAACAGCGAAATTAAGGAAATGAGTTGAAGGGAGAAAAATGAAATGCTAATTTTAACTATCAAATGCTAATAAAAATAACATTACAAAAATACTCCAAAACGTTAGTTTCTAGTCCAAAATAATCAAAAGAAAGGACGCCAAGCATATACATTATCATTGTGATCAAGCCAAAACGTTAGGATTTGTTGCGAAATTACTCCGTAAATCTTTTAAAATTCCAATTTTGCAAGAAACCTTTTACAATGTTTTTTTTCGTGAACCCATGTCTTTTTCTAAATATTTTGTTACGAAACACTTCTAAAAATTAATGAATTTCCGACCATCAAAGTCAATTATCAAAGTTGATAAACAATCTCTGAATGACTTTTAAAAGAAAGATTTTAACAAAAATGAAAATTGGATAATTAGATAGTTGTACCACAAACTCTAGTTGAGAAGGCATTTTTAATGGCAATAAAGACCATTGCCGGCCAATCCAACAATCATCAAATCGATGGTCGTTACTAGTTTTTCTACCATGTGATAAAATTTTATTTTTTTTCTACCAAAAAAGGATAAATTCTACCATAAATAAATTATTTATCTCAATTGAGCATATAACTTTTGTTGTTTGGTAAGTCTCTATCGTCAAATACTTGACTATAATAACTATTCGACCTGTACAATTACATCGACATGACCCACAATTATTTTGATCCATTTTTTTTTCGAGATAAATATATCATTGACTTGATTTTCTTACAGTAAATTAATATTTAATCAGATTTCAAAAATAAAGTAATTAACAATTAATATATTTTAGAAAAGGTAACAATTTATCTGCTTCATTATATCACAATCACACCCAGGTTCAGTACTAGAAACATGACTGGAAGACTTCATCCCGGATCTAGAGTTGGATAAAACATGGGAGTCATCAAAAAACAAAAATCTATATCCAAACTCCAAATAAATGTTTTAATAACTTGATAAAACATATGATGTAATTGGAAAAAAATAAAATAAATATGGTTCGTAAACAATATAGCTTATGTCTCTAAAAAAAAAAAACAATCTTATCTTATCTTATATATTTATAAACGAAACTTTTTTCGTGGGCATTAAAGAGGTCTAGAGCCATTCGAATTTTTTTAGAACTTCTGGTGAATAAGGAATTAATTTATGTTATGGTATTGTTGTTATACCAAATGTGAGTTTATGGTAATCATATATAAAATTCATATATTTTACTTATGGAAATGTAGTATACCATATGTAGGTTTATGGTAATTTGAAAAGATCCATCAATATAAAAGTTTCCTTTTGAAGTTATGGTAAGATAGTAAGTCAAGCAAGCATACATTTAAATATAAGAAAAATATATGACATTTTCTACATTTTGGTAAAATATAAGAACCGAATGTTTTTTTTTAAAGGCGTCTACAGTTTTTCGAAATTTTAATACAGTTTCTGGTGAATAAAAGTTCATTTATAAGTTTATTTAGCGTAGAATTTGCTCCCAACATGCATAGTCAAAGCAACAAACAAAACAGAAAATTATAAAAAAATCGGAGGTAGTATATGGCAATTAATCACGATATGGTAAGATAATACAAAAGAATTTTTAACCTATTCATGTGACTCCCCGATAGTAATAACTACGAGTAAATATAATTGTTTACTCGCTTTAAAATATGTGCTATTCTATAAGTCTATTTTTTTCGGTAATCTATATTTTGGTCTTTATATAAATGATTGACCATAAACTACGAATAAATGTAGTGTTTATATTTTTGAATGAATTTGATTTGATTTTTTTTTTTTTTTTTTTTTTTGCATCTAACTATAAGCTTTTGATACGTCTAAAGACATTGAAATTTCATTTCATTTTATGATGAAGAAAAATTCGATTGGTTTATAAAAATTTCATTTATAAGTTATGGAAGATAATATTTCTAAGCAAGTTTATTGTAGTCTTGAAATGGTAAAATAATAGAAAGAGATTTCTTATGGATAATGGAAAGATTACATTATATTCCAAAATTCACTTTATTGTAATCATAAAAAGAAAGGATACCCCCTCCTTTAGGAAATGTAAGGCGATTTCAATTTGCGAGTTAGGGTATTGACTGTTGATTTCGCAAAAAAACTATCAGATTTGCATACTTAAAGTTATACTCATTTAGTGAGCTCTCTGCTTTGATAATATTATTATAGTTTTGTAATTTTTTGCTTTATATTTTTAGGTGGGTATCAATTCAACTTAATCAAGTGCAATTCGAAATACTAATAAATACGAGTATAAGTCACCAGGGTTCTCTAATATTCGCTATTCTAGAAGTTTGTTTTTTTCTAATCATAAAAAGAATGATACTCCCTCATTTTAGAAATGTAATGCTGTTTTAGTTTTTTTAGTTGAGGCATTGAATGTTGAACACTTCATATGTCAATTGATCTAAATTAATTATAAGAAAAAGTTTAATTTAAGTGATATGATTTGGTATTTATATGTTGCAAAATTAAGTTGAATTGTATCATACACGGTCATTCTCATATTCGATATACTTATTATTTCTATGAGAGCAATCAAATGTTTATACATAATGTGTGGATCTCTTTGCTCTAAAACAATTACTATCAAACGAAAATTATTTGGTCAGCTACCCGAATGCAATCTTGAGTTTTGAAAAATTTAATACACAGTCCTAAAAAATATAATATTCAATTTATAAATATGTCTATCTACTGAAGGGACAAACAATTATATGTATTTTTATGGAGGTGTAGACAGGTATTCGAGGCATAATATTGAAAAGGATGATACAAGATCTTTAATTGGAATAATAACTATAAGTAAAAACTTGATTATCAAACATTTGCAAATTAAAGTGCATTTATATATATTCCAGCAGTCATAAAACCATTTATCACAAAACTTATATTACCTTTTTTTGCTAGGTAGTTTGAAACATGACCACATAGGCAAAGTCATTGGTACGAATCACAGTTTTTCATCTTGAAAATTTATAATATACAACATGCAAGCAATGCTTATACCATGCACCAAGGTGCACAATAAGTATGGTGCACCTCCTCACAATAGAGGAGTATATACCACATTTAAAATAATTTAAATTTATTTAAGTGTGGTCCCTACTCCTCTATTGTGAGGAGGTGCACCATACTCATTGTGCACCTTGGTGCACGATATAATTTGCGACATGCAAGCATTATTGCAATTATAAGATTTAAAATTAAGGATATTACCCAGGGTACCCTTGAGGTTTCCGACTTTATCCGTGGTACCCTTGAGGTTTCCGAAATTGACATGGTACCCCTGAGGTTTGCGTTTTGCCAAAAATTATAACGGAAACTTAACACCGTTAGTCAATTGTAATATTTAGCTATTAATTAAATCTAATAGTTATTTAATTAAATCAATAACAAAGTGAAAATAAAAAGAAGTTTCAACCCAAAATCTCAATTAACATTTTTCTCTCTCCTCCCTCTTCCCCTCTCCAATCCTACCTGTAATCTGACCCACCACCCAGCCGCCACCACAGTCGTCCCCCACCACCAACGACACCAGTCCACCATCAAAGGCACCAATAAACCTCCTCCCTTTTCTGCCTCCACCGCTCTCGCCACCGAAACACCTCTCTCTTACTCTCACTCTTACTCTCTCCCCTTAAGTACCTCATCATCTCCATTCTCTTCCACCCCATCTCACGCCTCTCATATGGCCTCCTCCGCCCGCCGCTGGTTCTCAGTCTGTCTCCGACGTTAGATTCTGTCTTCGTCCCGACATCCACTCCTTGCTTAAACAACTAAGTATATATGAATTTAAGTTTTTAGTTTTTTTTTTTTTTTTTTTTTTTTTTTTACCAATTGGTGCCCTTTCTTGTGTCAAATCTATCTTAAAATGGAGGAGATGAGGAAGAGGGAGGGTCTAATGATGGAAGGACGTAGAGGTCGGCGGTCATGAGGTCGTTTTGCTGGTGTCGTAGGTGGTGAGGGAACGACTGTGGTGATGGCTTGGTGGTGGGTCAAGTGGCTTGGGTGAGGGTAGGAGGAGAGAGAAAAATGTGAAATTTGTGATTTTTAATTGGGGTTTTTTCTTTTTATTTTCACTTTGTTATTAGTTAAAATAACTATTTGATTTAATTAATAGCTAATTATTACAATTAACTAACGGTGTTAAGTTTTCGTTACAATTTTTGGCAAAACGCAAACCTCAGGGGTACCATGGCAATTTCGGAAACCTCAGGGGTACCGCGGATAAAGTCGGAAATCTCAGGGGTACCCTGGATAATATCCCTTAAAATTACTAATGTATAATCTTTAATTTGAGTAATTGATTCAACAAAACAAAATATAAGCTGACTTAACAGAAACATAGAATTAAGATTTTTCTTTTTTTTTTTTGCTTCGGTTTCGTAAGTTATAATATAAAGTTATTTGGATTTATTTAAAATTATATAAAACTTGCACCAAACTTATTAGATTTGAACTAATATAAATTCATTTGGAATCAATTTTTTTTTACAAGATTCATTATAGTTACAACGTCTTACTCTCGTGATATGAATATGGTAAAAAGAATACGTTGAATCATACAAAGTCTTACTAATATACAGCAAGTGTAATAAGTTTAGAAACCGGTATACAATGTAGGGAACAAATTCGAAACTGAAAGTTATTGTACTCGGTACCTTTATCTTAACCACTATAGTACAACATCTGTCAATTTGTTATTATATCTTGCATAATTTGTGTTTAGTTTTGTTTAGTATTCATCTGTATACTTTTGTCATGAGATATAAACACGTAAGAAGATAAAGGTTGGTTAAGGTAAGTAATGAAAGTAATTGGTTTTATGAAAAAAATTTAATTAATTAGCTAGAACATTAATGTCATGTAAGTATATAGTGTGAGAACTTTGAAAAATGAAGTAATCTGTAGTTCTAGATGAATAGTAACTTTATTTCGTTATTATTTTAAAAAAAAAACTTTATTTAATGATTTGGATGATGAAAAGTGCCTATATAATATAAAATATTGTTAATGTCACCGTGCAACGCGAGTATTATGGTGCTACATTCGCACGATAACATGAGTTGGAAAATATATTATCAATTTTCTATTTATAGTCCCCACACTTTTATTGTACAAGACAATACAACAAGAGTCGCGCATTATAAAAGGATGAGGAACAATAACAGACCTCATGTTGCTCTCCTAAGTTAGAAAAATCCTTTTTTTTTTTGGTTACAATGAGGGGCGAGCCCCGAAAAGAAAAAGAACTAAGATCTAACTAAACGATCTTTAGATACTCCTAGAATATCCTCCCTTAGAATGAGTCTCAGTGCATGGGGTGGGAACTGAAGTACTACTAGCCTAGACGTTTGATGTGCGCCACAGTTGGCAAGCCAATCAGCTGCTCGGTTTGCTTCCCTGTAAGTGTGTTTGACATCGACCACCCATCTGCCTCGGGATATGAGGTTTTTGCATTCTTGAACTAGGTTACCTAAGGCTCCAATAACATTGGTGTCCTTATTGATTAAATCGACGCACCCTAGGTTATCCATGTGCACCAAGAGTCTTTCGAATCCACACCGTTTGGCCTCCTCCAAACCCCTTTTGAGGGCTAGAAAAATCCTTATTATTATTATCATTTATGGTTTTTGTTGTGTTTTAAACAAAGGTGTTCGTTCTTCTTGTTTTCTACGGGAGAGATAACAACATCGATGAAGATAAAAGAGTGAAAACTATTATAAAAGTTGGGTTTATTATAGGCAATTGATTTTAGCATGCATCACCACTAAACTTATGTTGGATATAGTAAATCTGTTAAACGAATGGGTCTGATACAAGGCCCGTTGGCGAATTCAATATCTATTCTATATCAGATTGGGAAGGGGTCACATTTGCACATATTACCTCTTGTTTTATTCTGTCGATAATCTAGCTAAAATATACACTTGCTAAAAATGAGTCGTTTCAAATCCAAGTGATCCGCCATAGAGCTAAGATGTTCAGAGCCTTAAACAAGATTGTAAGAGAGAGAGAAAGCTCATCCCTGAAAACCCTAAGACTACCCTGTGCGCCGCCCAAGACCACAAGTTCCCAGATGCCACAACCACCAGCACATCCGTGTCTCCTTGTTCTCCTCAACATGACCATCCTCATCCCAAGCACGGCTAGTAATGAATCAATTAAATCCAGCCCCCCTGCTGGTTCCAAGGTAAGTCCCTTTTCCCCATTTCAATTTTTTCAATTTTTTATCTTAATGGAATCCCTAATCCTTCGTTTTTTACCATGCCCTTTGGTCCTTGGCAATATTCTCTGAGCAACAACATCCCTAGCAGTAATCATTGGATTTTATTCCCCTGTTAATTGATTTTTGGTTGGATTTACACGTTTTCTTTCCTCTGCTTGGTTACACTTGGCATCCTTTTCCCCCTTTTTCTTGCATTCTGATTCGGCCACCGGAAGGCCGACCGGCTAGCTTCAACGTGTCCCTTGGTGATTGCAGCCTCTTTTCCTTGCTTCCCAAGGTCCCTCTCGGTGACCGTTACTTGTTACCATCCTTCTACATGGGTTACTGTTCTGCTCTTTTATTAGAGATTATTTGTATTCCCCCTTCCTGCATGCAAAGCTATTGCTCTTTTTACACTGGAATTTTTTTATTCGCTATTAGCTTCCCGAAGTGGTTCACTCCCTGGCTATATATACCCCTTGGTATTTGGTTTTTCTACTCACTGCAAATCTCAACCTTGTTTTCTTTTTTCAGTTTTTTCCCCAAATTTCCTCCCCCCTCCATGTCTTCTCAGTCTAAATTTAGCTATGCACAGGCTCTCACAACTGGTGTCAGTTCCCCTTGTCATGGCCCTTCCCAACATGCAAATAGTAAATCTCCCAGTGGAGATGATTCTGGAGTTGGAGGCAGTCCCCCTCCCAACTGTCTCCTCCCCTCTAGGAATACCCCTCAACTCGACGTGGGAAATAACCCTAACCCTGAGTCTCCCAATACCACAACTACAAATGAACATCCAAGTGTCCTCCACGACCATCCAAATTCAAATGGACCACCCAATCTGATTGTCATTGAACCCGATGAAAACCTTATTGATTTCTACAAAAAAATCAGGCTTTTAGGCAAGGTGTGGGGTGACGACATTGCTGTCCATGAAGTTATTGCCATCTTAGAAAACAACTGGAGGAAAAAGGTGGGGGGGTCGGTTAATATCGATGATATGGGCAATAAATGGTTACAGATTGTTTTCTCTACGGCGGAAGATTGCAACACAATCTGGGAGGGCAGACCGTGGAAGGTTCAGGGACTTAACCTAGTCCTGACCCCATGGAAAACCCTTTTTAACCCTTTCTCCTCAGAGATTATTAGTGTCGACCAGTGGGTCAAGATCCACCACCTCCCGGTGGAACTTTGGAACTTCAAAAACATCTCCCTCATGCTTGCACCCATTGGCGAAGTGTTCAAACTGGACGCCGTTACAGAAGGGCGAATCAAGGGTAAACAGAGATACGCCAAGGCCTGTATCCACCTCAACCTTTCCAAGCCAGTGCCTAGCACCGTCCAGATCTCTGTCTTTGGGGAACCACAGGAATACCTTCTCTCCTACGAGGGCGTGCATGAGGTGTGCCCTGCTTGTGGTAGCTCTGACCATCAGTTTGAAGGCTGCCCGCTACACACTACTACCACCTTGGAGCTGGTTGTTGCAAAGCTTGGGTCAAGCTCACTCAATCAACCATCCAACCCACGACAAGAGGAAGGTGACGAAGAAGGTAAGTGGATAAAGGTTACCCCCCTCAGAAAATTCAGACCTAAAAACTACAACTCTAGAAGGAACATCCCACCCCGAAAATGGACCAGAGTCTTCCCGAAGGCTGACAAGGAAGAGGACTTTCCTAGGGGGCCTCCTAACTCCCCCATTCGGGAACCCTTGCTCCCCCATCAGATGGTTTCTGTTAATGCAGGTACTGAAGTCCAAACGTTGATCCTGCCATCTCCACAAGCACACTCACCGTCTCTCAATGGTCAGACTTTCAACAATGAGGCGGATTTAATCAACGCTATTTTCGTCGAAGATGGCGACTTCAAGGAAGGGGAGATACAGACCACGAAGGATAACCTGGCCATCCCGGTCCAGTGTGAAGACCACATGTCTGCCTCCTCAGATCACAGCAAGCGCAGGAAGAGAGGTGAAATGGAGGACTGTGCCTCCTCCTTTTAATTCACAATATGATTAAAGGGCGTTATTTTTTGGTCCCGTACCTGGCTAAGGATGTAGCCGTCTGCCCCCCACCCTCTATCGGCTTAGCTTTTTCTTTTTTTCTCTTACGTACTGCGGTTTGTAAGTATTGTTGTTGCAAGGAAGGGTCTTTTTTGAATTTTGCTAGAACCAGCAACAACACCCCCCCTATGGCTTGTAATTTTTTGGAGGAGTGATCTGATCACCCCTTTGTATTATAGTAGTTGTATATTATGTAAGTTATTTTGCCCCTCTTGGCTGTCTTGGTTGCTGTTTTTGAGCCTTTTTATGTTTTGTTGGTTAAATAGTGTTCATTTCCTTTCTGCTTGCTGCATTCCATGCCGACGTTTCAAGCGTTGGTGTAAGGTTAGCAAGAGATCGAGTAACAGTAAAAGGAAGATAGCGAGCCCCTATCTTTTCTTGGGTGAAAAGACCCATGCCGTAAAAGGCAAGTTACGAACTCCTTCTTGGTTAACCTTACTGAATGGTAACCACACTGGTAAGTATATGGTCTATGGTTGTGTTCCTCGAGGGTTTTTCGTAGATTGTCAAATAGGTTCAAGGACTATTCGTCTCCATGGTAGAGACATTCGGTTTACCCCTATAGGATGAAAGTCATTGCTTGGAACATCCATGGTGCAAAACGGCAACATGCACTTGATGAATGTACCTACCTCCGGCAAAAACTCCACCCGGACATTTTCTTTGTGATAGAAACAATGACTAACCCCACTAATGTGCAAGGCCTCAAAGGTAAATTAGGCTATGACCACATCGAAATTGTCCCCCCACTAGGACGCGCCGGTGGGATTTGGGCATGTTGGTCTGATTCGAACATCAAAGTCCTGACAACCCAATCAACTTCCCGATCAATAGAGCTAATTGTACAAGACCTCTCAAATAACCAAATCATCTCGGTCACAGGGTTATATGCCCCAGCCCAAGAAAGAGATAAATCTCGCTTCTGGAACTCTTTGATTCATGATTTCAGCCTAAAAAACCTTCCATGGCTTCTTCTAGGGGATTTTAATGAACTTTGCTCCTCTAACGACAAATTTGGGGGCATTACCCCATCCCCCAACGTTTTCAACGTATTAACCGTTTTTTAAACTCGAACAATGCCCTAGACGTTACTTGTAATGGGCCCGCCTTCTCCTGGAAAAGGGACTTCCCTCAATACACGGTTTACGAAAGACTAGAGCCTTAATAAGTACACAGTGGGATAACCTCTACCCCAATTCCTATGTCGCATATGAAAACTTCACAGTCTCGGACCATGCCCCCCTTTTCTTTGCATCTGATTCTAATAGAATAACGAAAGGCCCACCTTTCAGGTTCCAAAATGCGTGGACTAAAGACCCAGAAGCGGGAAACATCGTTAAAAAAGTATGGGCTTCCCATGTAAGGGGTACTCCCATGTTTAGAGTCACACAAAAACTCAAACGACTTAAATTTGCGCTGAGAAAATGGCACTCAGCCAAATATGGGAATATTCGTAACCAACTGGGGCATAATGCCACTAGGATTAGTATAACGGAAACCTCACTCAAAGCAAAACCCTTCTGCCCCTCCCTCAAGAGCCAACTTAAACGACTAATTAAACAAAGGGAAAGACTGATGCTCTTTAACCAGAAATATTGGGGAAAATTAAACAGGAAAACATGGCTCACCCAAGGAGACAGAAATTCAAGATTCTTCCATGAAAAATTTAAAAATAGAAAAAGACGTAACACGATCCACCGGATAAAAAACGAGATAGGAGACTGGGAATATGATCAAGATAAAATCAAATCAACCCTAAAAAAGGATTTGGAAAATCGGTTCAAATCTCAGGCCAGTTCTAACAGAGGTCTTTTTGTAAATTGCTTTCCTGAAAAGATCTCCCCAGAAGACAATGAAACCCTCACGTTGCCTATAAGTGAACATGAAGTCCTCGAAGCTCTAAAACAAATTTGCCCCTACAAAGCCCCAGGGTCTGACGGCTTTGGATCGCAATTTTTTTCCACATATTGGCAAACGATAAAAAATGATATCATGAAAGCTATCCAAAGCTTCTTTTCTACAGGATGTCAGGATGCCTTCTAAGAGAAGTCAATTTATCGCTAATCCAACTCATCCCGAAAAATGACAACCCCGAACACGCTGGCCACTTCCGCCCCATCAGTTTATGTTCCACGTTATACAAAGTAATAGCCAAAATCCTAGTGAACCGGCTTCGTCCCATTTTGGCCAAAATTATCAGCCCTCTTCAAGGGGCATTTTTGTCGGAAAGGGTAATCCAGGATAATATTTTGATTGTTCAGGAAGCGCTTCACCAATTTAACACCTCTAAAAATAAGACGGGATGGTTTGCGCTAAAACTGGACATGGAGAAGGCCTACGATCGAATCGAATGGGATTTTCTATGGCACTGCCTCCAACTCCTAGGATTCTCCGAAAAGTGGATAGGATGGATTAAGGGATGTGTCACATCTGTGTCCTACTCGCTAATAGTCAACAATTTCACAAGTGAAACCTTCTCCCCCACCAGGGGCCTGCGCCAGGGTGACCCCCTTTCTCCGTACCTGTTTATCATTTGCATGGAAGTTTTTTGTCGGCTCATGACCATCCATGCAGATCAGCCGAAAACAGGAATCGGGATTAAACTATCACCTTCCATTAGTAAAATCCCATGTCTGCTCTTCGCCGACGACAGCCTTCTCTTCTGCAAAGCAACGATAACTGCATGCCAAAATTTAAAGAATATCTTGAAACATTTCTGTGAAGCGTCAGGACAACTCATAAACTTCCACAAATCGTCAATTATTTTCTCAAAACACGTCCCTACCCAGAGAAAGGAAATGTTGGCTGCCTTTTTTCAAATGACATCAAAGAATGTCCTAGGGAAATATTTAGGAATCACTTTCTCTGGCCCACGGCCAAAAGCAGACGACTTTAAGCACCTAATAGACAGATCCGAACAAAGATATCATTCATGGGCGGCCTCTTTCCTCTCAAAGGCTGGGAGGAGTGTCCTTATACAAAGTAATCTTGAATCGTTGTCATCGTTCTCGATGGCTTGCACGGCTATCCCGGCAAAGACCCTTGATAGATTGGACAAAATTAACAGACAGTTCTTCTGGCAAACAGACAAATCCAAAACGGGAGTCCCTATGATTGCATGGGACACAGTTTGTAAACCAAAAAAATATGGGGGGCTGGGGCTTAGAAAATTGAAACCACTTAATGAGGCCTTCCTAGGAAAACTAGCCTGGAAAATTCTAAAAGAGCCCAACAACCCGTGGACGAACCTCATCCGCGAAAAATATCTCAAAGGAACAAATTTCTTCGACTACAAGCCGAAACCTCACGATTCATGGATTTGGAAACAAATCCTTAAGCAACGCGAGCTGATTAGAAAAGGTATCCGCTGGAAGGTAGGTGACGGTCGAACGATTCTGTTTTGGATCGATAATTGGTGCTGCACCCGGAGCCTGGCCGAAACACTAAACATTACCATCAATGAAATCCAAGACCCGGATCTACGAGTCGAAGATTGCATTCGTGAAGGCAGTTGGAACCTTGAGATGCTGAACCGCTTAGTCCCACCCCATATTGTAAATCTGATACGTGCTATCCCTATCCCATCTATAGGGGTTGAAGACGAAGCAATATGGGGTTTGAGTGCGGATGGGAACTACACTGTCAACTCCGCAACATGGCTAGCCCATGGCATCACAACGGAGAGTACGGAGCGAAGCTTCCAATGGATCTGGAACCTTGATTTGCCGCCTAAACTCCTTATCTTCTCCTGGCAGCTTCTCCATGGGAGACTCCTACAAGAGGCAACCTCCACTACCGGGTGCCCGGCCTAAATAGCAACTGCCCTCTCTGCAACGGCCCCCACGAAACAGAGGACCATCTCTTCTTAGGATGCCCAGCTAACATTAATGTTTGGAGATTGCCCAGAACCCGTAAATGGGTCTCAAACCATTTGTTTGGGTCAATCCAGGAGCTGTTTGGTTTCTACAAAAACCGTGACAAAACCCCCCTCTGTAAACGGATCTTCCTGCTCTGGAGTATCTGGAAGAGCAGGAATTTTAAGGTTTTCCAAGGGCAAACGGAGGATCCCCTAACGTGTTTTGTCCGGGCCTTCCGCTCCTTTCATGAATGGAAAGCTCGGACCGGTATTGACTCTTCATCCCCGTTCTCTTCATCACATCTCACTCCATCCCACATGGACCATCAGCCTTCATTCATTGAAGTTGGGTGGTCTCCTCCATCAGCTGATTCTCTTAAACTCAACTTCGACGGTTCGGTGAAACAAGGACAAGCGACCGCGGGCTACATTCTGCGAGACAAGGAAGGTAATGTTGTGGATGGTCAAGCTATCAACCTTGGCAGCTGCTCGGTTATCCTGGCGGAAGCACACGGACTCAAGGCAGGCCTTCTTAGAGCGAAAACAAAAGGGTACCAATCCATCCAAATTGAAGGGGACAATCGCGTGGTCATAGAGGCGATCATGGGAAAAGTCAAAACTCCATGGCAAATCGACTTCATCATCAAGGAGATTAATTACCTATTGTCCTTCTTCAGACAATGGGAAATTCGACACATCTATAGAGAAGCTAATAGGGCGGCTGATTGGCTAGCTAATCTGGGACTCTCAATCCTTAATTCGCGGGAGGGAGAGTGCCATTCTTGGATAAACTGTAATGATCTTTCCCTTATCCTTTACTCGGACAAGATTGGTGATACCCTGGCTAGAAGGGTCACCTAATCTGTCTTCTCTCTGTACCCCGCTTACCAAAAAAAAAAAAAAAAAAAAAAGATGTTCAGAGCCTTTTGACTTCAAATATTCGATGCTACATTTTATTTCTTATGTGATATGGCAAGCTACAAGTTGGATTGAATGGATTAGGTTTAACTTCGAGTCAAGACATACTCTTCATGTCACACCAAGTCTTCACGGATTGTATGTTCATCCATTCCATTCAAACCCTATACATTTACCATTCTTATCAAATCAATTTTCGGGCCAGTTTTCTCAAATCGCATCGAACTTGCAATCTTGCGGACTCTACACAAGTCTTAAAGCTACAAATTAAGTTCGGGTTGGGTCATTCTCGTCATTTCACGTCGAATATTCACGATTTGTACTTTTCATGCATTCCATCCGTTCAAAACTTCAAATCATCTACATTTTAAATTCCAACCAAATCCAAGTTCGGTTCAATTTTCTCGAATCGGATCCAAACTTCGGACTCCACTCAAGTCTTAATGCCTCTCTTGGGGAAATACAAAAATTGACCACGATTGCGTACTATACTAGGATAACAGAGAGAAGTCAAAAGGATAAAAACAGTCATTTCACAGAATTATCCCGCCCTCTGCCACCCTATTTATTGTCACACACACGCTTCATTATTCATTCATTAATCTCTAAACTTCCAAAAAAACCAAACCACATTTCTTCAGTTCAACTCCCTCTTCCTCTGTTACTTCCTGAAGAAGCCATGGTCATGACAATGATCATGGCGAAAATTAACGCTAAGAAATCCACGTTATTAATCGTGTCACTTTGTTTTGTCACGCTTGTGGTTGGTCTTCATGCTACTACTAATCACGATGAAGAGCGAGACCGTATCAGTTCACTACCGGGCCAACCAAACGTAACGTTTACGCAGTTTTCGGGTTATGTTACGGTTAACAAAGTTGCTGGGAGAGCACTGTTTTACTGGCTTACTGAAGCTGTCTCTAGTCCTACTAATAAACCCTTGGTCATTTGGCTTAATGGAGGTTCGATTCCGTCTCTCTTTCTATTATTGTCTATTTCTACATACGGAGTACGTGCTAGTTTTGCTCACCCCTAATTAGTAATTTACCTCATTCGGTTTAGTTCACATTTGAAGTTCGTAGATTCGTACTTTTGAGTAATTACCATATAAAGCGACAAAGTTCTAACCTGTTACGACTTACGACATTATGCAAAATTCTCATGTATGTCATGTTACTATGGACGAATGAGTGAGTAACTAAACCACATTTTGAAGATTTTAATTTCGCGAAATGTAAGGTTAAGGATTCGAAGTATAAAAATCGACCGAGGTCACTAGGATATGATATTTTTTTACCAAGCTTAGGCCATTTTTCTTGATGTAGGTTTAATTTTTGTAATTTTGATTTTATTTTCATTATGTAGCTTTAATTTTATATTTTTTTCATTTTTAAATTGCTACTCCATCTAGCTTGGAGTAGTTACGTAATTGGGGCTTGGGGATTGGAGTTAAATTGTTGACCAATATTAATTGCATGTTTTCTTTTCTAATGCGGTATCATAAATTCATGACCCATCAACTCACAAGTCACAACCACAAGTCACACACCTTGAGTTAAATAAGACAAATTCAGAATTTTGTAAGCAATTTGATTTAAAAATGTTCAGAGAGTTTTCCAAGCTTAAGGTAAAGTAGGAGACAAAGTTTATAATAAATGCCAAGTTATATCAATATCAGAATTAATCACAGTATTGAGGAAGATTAATTAACTAGCTATTTTTACACTTTTTCTATGATCGACTTTACAATCTTCCGTTAATTAGCACACGAACGATAACACTCTAGCTTAATCTCTCATAATATAAAAAAATCGTAGTTTGCAGAAAACTTTATTTTCAACTACTAAACAAGGATGGATACTTTGCTCATAAGTGCATTGATCATCATGTCCTATAAATCTATAATGTTTTGGAAACGTCATGGGTATGTATTATCCTAGCTCAATTCAGTTTGCTATGAATGTAATATTCCAAACATGGAAAGCATCTTTTCTATTTATAGACTCCTAAGTAAATTGACAAGAGACTGCCTTACTTATTACTTTCCCTAAGAAGACCAGCATCATTCACCTTGCACATAAATGTCATACATGACAAACCTTAACATCTTGATTCTAATATTCTATCTCCTTCCACTCCAACTAGCTTCAATTGCATATATACTTGTAAATTGATCGGGCGTCACCTAGTGATATCGATCAAATTCTGATGCCAACATTCAATTCCATTGATAAGGGGCCTTTTACTCAAGTTAAAATACGTAATAGAGAAGGGTTACGGTTATATTCAAAAGGTCGGATTCTCAAAATCGAATATTTATAATAACTATAGTTTTCGATCACGGAAATGACTAATGACCTAGAAAGAGTGGGCATGTCCAGAAAACTATGTCTTCTTTTACAATTTATCTGTGTGCATTAAAACTGTGCATGTTGTTAAGATCAGAGGAAAATGAATGCTGGTTATTGCTGAGCAACCAAATACAAGGCCATCATTTAATGGCGCCTTGCCGTATGGTTTTCTTCTGTCATTCTCATGCGCATTGTATCCTATCACCTTATCAATGCTATTAATCCAGCTACGATTTATTAAATTATACATACATGTACATATGTAGCTATAGGTCGTCCATGCTTTTATGTTTTCTTATGATTTAGTTGGAAATATATTTTAGGAATTTGATTGGTGCATTGTACAATAAAGGTTTTGAAGATTCACACATGCATGCATTGGCTGCAAAAATTCTAGCAAAATGGTCCTTCACAAATACTATTTGTTGCATTTTTAAATATTTCGTATCAAATGTAACATCTACTCTTCTTGAGACGTGAATATAGGAACGTAAAATTGCCTCGTTTTTAATTATAAGTTCAGAGTTTAAGTGAGTTTGAAAAAAAATTAGAAGTTATGGTCGCTATGTTTCCACAGTTCACACGTTTAATAAAATGTCGGGTTTGAATGAGGGGAGTAGTCGTCGAGTCGTCTGATACTTGTATGTGCGAAATGGTTCATGGATGATTGGGAAAATATGCTACTCCCTCCATTTCATTAGATTCTTTGCATTTCGTTTGAATTTCTCTCACAGATTCAAACCAAATGCAAAGAACCTAATAATATGGAGGGAGTATATGAGCTTGTTCATGGTTATTTATGTGAAATAAAGCCAAACAAGAAGGCTACATAAAAGATCGTGAAACTGAAGCTTCTATTTACGGCCCTTTTTGATTGCTTTTTCCAGTAAAGAAACAGTAGCGTACCACAGTCTACACAACCATGCATTGCCAAAATGCGTAGCTGCTTCATGAACCAATCAATTTGACCTTCATTAAATTTTCTGCTTACACCTCTTTTTCAACACTCTACCTATCTACTAGCTACTCTTCTTTCATTAATTTGTAGGTTTTTCGATTTTGATTAATTGAATTTAGTGCACAAATTAAAAATTCTGTTTTGTTCCGACGAAATAATTGAGTATTAGTAAAACTAAGTCGTATTAAAAAATATAGGTGAAATTGAGTTTCGATTTTAAGATAAACAATATTAATTGCGGCAGTGATCGATATTCATATCAACAATAGACACCTTAACAGTTTGTACGGTTTGAAATCATTATGAGTTTTATGACTCGCAACTCCCCATTGCTTAGCTCGTGTAGTTGTGTACCATACTGATGACAAATTGACAAGTACATCACTATAATAGTTGGGACAATAATCCAATATATATAATGTAGGTCCATTTTATATAATGGGTTATGATTACAAGCTAAGAAGTTTTCATGTAATGATAATATTTTTTGTTTGGGTGGGTGAATGTTTATGTTATAGGGCCAGGATGTTCGTCAGTTGCATATGGTGCGTCGGAAGAAATTGGCCCATTTAGGATTAACAGGTCAGCTTCAGGGTTGTACCTGAACAAGTTCTCATGGAATTTGGCTGCTAATCTTCTTTTCCTAGAAGCTCCTGCTGGTGTTGGCTTCTCTTACTCTAACAAGTCTTCCGATCTCTACGACACCGGTGATTACCGAACAGGTAAATAAATAATGCTAATATGTCTAGTTTGAAATGTGAGACGAATTTGAATCGCACCAAATATGAACACCCTAAACAAATGTAATATAGTCGTTTTGTGACATCTAGCCACATACATAAGAATTACTATAGATTTTGGCTACCTATGTCAGTCTTTAGAATCATACTCTTGTCTTTGTCTAAATGACGCGGGAAATACGCATCGTGTAATCAATTTAAGTCCTTAACTTGTAGGTCTACACTCACTAGTAATCTAATGATATTTTTGTTCTTGAGTGGAAATAACACCAGTCAAAAATAGCTGCTAACTTTGCAATAAATACTGAATATGGAGATTGGAAAACATAAAATAATTTTAGTCCCCAAGATTTTTCTCCCCAAAATGCAGCAAATGAAGGGAATGATGTATTTATTGACCTTGGATCTGCCTAGGCCTATATATGTGTCCAATATACACACACCATATTTTGTGAGCCATATTCATTTCCCATGGACGGATGGACCCACCTGACTAAATAACTTGGGCTATACTGTATCCTACTCATGTACAGTCGTTCTCTTCAATAATCATGAACTAGTTGTCCTGAACAAAGGTTACTATCATGTTCGACACTTCGACATGTGAGTGTCATACGTTGAAATATATTGTATGGAACATGATCGGAGTCTTGTTTGCATGGCGTGGTCTTAGACTTTACGCCAGTTTAAGGATTTCACAACTTCATTATGATCGTTAGATTCGTTACATCTCGTTTAGATTAGATATTTGCCAAGCATATGTCTTGTAGTCTAAACAGTATGTTGATTAACTAATTTCGATGTGTAATTGCATTGTGACAAATTGTTTACCACTTACTGAAGTAACATTGCATTGATCCAGCAAAGGATTCATTAGAATTCTTGATTAATTGGATGGAACGATTTCCACGATACAAGCAACGCGAAATCTACATAACAGGCGAGAGCTATGCTGGACATTATGTTCCTCAGTTAGCCAGAGAAATTCTGGCCTACAACGCGATTTCTAAGCATCCTTTGAATCTCAAAGGAATCATGGTACGATTTTTTTTGGATGTCATAGCATTTGTACAGTGAATTTAAGTCTGAATTTGTTGTCTTTCTGAGTTACTGAGACCTGAGAAAATGTGCAGGTAGGAAATGCAGTTACAGACAACTACTATGACAATGTAGGAACTGTAACATATTGGTGGAGTCATGCCATGATCTCAGACAAAACTTTTCATCAGCTGATACACACCTGTAATTTTCACCGGCAGAAGAATTCTGACGAGTGCGAAACACTGTATAGTTATGCTATGGACAAAGAATTTGGCAACATTGATCAATATAACATCTATGCACCACCTTGCAATAACTCTGATGGTAGTAAAGTTGGCGGTCCAACTCGCAGGAACATGAAATTACCTCACCTTTCACATCACGTATGTTGGCTAGCATTACTTACAGTTGATGTTCTGATATTTCTGCTGAGCTAGTATTAATGTAATTTGGTAAATTTTACGACATTTTTTCGTGTTTGTGTTTTCTGTCAGGTTGTCAGGAAGTTATCAGGGTATGATCCTTGCACTGAGAAGTATGCTGAGAAGTATTACAACAGACCAGATGTACAGAAGGCTCTGCATGCTAATGTCACTAAAATTCCCTACAAATGGACTGCCTGCAGGTTATTGACATTCTTTTTCGAAATGACAGGAAATCAAAAAACCTTGACAGTCCTGAATATTCAAGAATTTACTGATTTACTAAGTACTGATTCGCTTTTCATTACTTCTACAGCGAAGTTCTCAATAGGAACTGGAATGACAGCGAGGTCTCAATCCTGCCAATTTATCGTCAGCTGATTAAGGCTGGTGTGAAAGTTTGGGTTTTCAGGTAATGCCTCCGAGCATATAACTGTTTCGTTACAGCATCTGATTCGGGTTCATGAGTTACAGCAGTCAGACCTATGTTTGTTATTCTAAATTCATGCTCCTACTCATATGCAGCGGGGATGTGGACTCAGTAGTACCAGTGACAGCTTCTAAATTCGCTCTCGGACAGTTGAAGTTGGAAATCAAAGTGCCATGGTATCCTTGGTATGTCAAAAAACAGGTTAGTAACAAGGACACGTACACTCTAAGTCTCTAACTAGAATCGTTTGTTTCCATCAGGAAACTCTCCACGAAATTCATTTTAACGAAATTTTCATTCTGTATTCTGTGTTATGCAGGTGGGAGGTTGGACAGAAGTGTACGAGGGACTAACATTTGCAACAGTGAGAGGTGCAGGGCATGAGGTGCCATTATTCAAGCCGAGAGCGGCCCTTGAGCTATTCAGAGCATTCTTAAGAGACCAGCCTCTTCCAAAGGCATGATATTTACATCATTATGTCATAATCACCATCGAAATCGATGGCATCAGTTTATGTTACTGTGATTTTGACAGACCAACAAACCGATGATTTGTTTACATTTATCTGAAATTATTGTATGATTTGTCTAAAAGGTGGTTAGGAATCAAATTTAAAATGCTTAAGTTTACAGCAAAGTCACGATCTTTCTTAACATGTAGAATACATTTCAATTCTCGAATCATATTCTCAAAGGCGAAAATCGAATGTAACAAGCAGTGTATTGATTAGAATTCTAACACTTTGCTTAATATCAGAAGACATTTTAAAGGCCATTCCTACATCATCTTGGACATTCTCTCGTGTTAACTTCATAAGATCCTAAAAGGAAATTAAAATTCCTCGCGCTTTTTACACCAAATTCATTATTAATACAAATCTAACCATTATGAACTTGTAATATTTTAAATTATAGTCGGTGATTGTCTAAATATGACCTTAAATAGTGTCAAAACAGAAACGTTAACAATAAAGAAAATCGAACTTAAAATAGTCCAAGTACACCCGTCTGCTCACCACTAAATATGAACATTGGTTTTGAGTTAAAAATTCATCCTCAGACTACATTATTTAAAGTCATTCAAATCAGACCCGTAAACGTGACGATATTTTCGTTTCTAGTACATCGTCAAAGAGTCAATAGTCATAGGCTAAAAATCACATCCCTCGGACAAATTCTGTTAATCTAGAGTCTTGTTGAAGACTAAGGCATACGTCACTACGTCTACATTGGTGTAAGCGTAAGACCAAAGTTTCTTTAGTCAAGATCCTAGTGGACTGTAGCAACCCCAAAATCTCTTATTAAATATTTCCCACAAAGATCAGATTTTTATGATAATCTGACACTATTATAACATGAATTATGAACATAGAAACAGTGATTTGTGCTACAGACAAGTTTTCAAACTGTCCCAACTTCCAAATTTTCCACTTTTTTGATATTTTTTCATTTATAATTTAGCAAAAAGAACCCATCTTTACAACAGTGGAAAACTTTATTTGTGTCT
This sequence comes from Spergularia bocconei, assembly GCA_963457585.1. Lineage (NCBI taxonomy): Eukaryota > Viridiplantae > Streptophyta > Magnoliopsida > Caryophyllales > Caryophyllaceae > Spergularia > Spergularia bocconei. The sequence goes on along the minus strand of OY734951.1, from coordinate 4,452,236 downwards.
TAGTGTTACTAAATATAATGATAATGATAATGATCTTGTTCATTACGTTTGTCCACTAATTAGTACGGTCTTTCTTGTTCTTGTGCATAATATTCAGCTCTCTTACTATTCCTACACTTTTCAGACGCCTGTTTTCAGTAGATCTAGCTTGTTTTACAAGGTCAGTTTCTATTCTAATTTCTTTGTTCATCCATTTTGTTAGATACTCATTTGATGGAATTGTTATATTGCGCGGTTTTATGACGATTCATGTTAGTGGACTCTGAATCATTTGGGATTAGTGCCTTTTTTGTTGGTATTGTTTTTGTACCCTATCTGTGAAATTCTGTAACTTTGTTTCTTGTTTTTTTTTTTTTTTTTTTTTTTTGTGTTGCTGTAGTTGGTTTAGCTGCTGCTCAGTAGCTTGATCATCAAGCTGGTTTTATGTTAATTTATTAAAGTTCCTGTCTTTTTCTATTGATTGAATGGTGATGGAGTAGGATTTGGGTCTGTAGTTAACTTGAGTTGGGTAGTTGGATTTTTTCTTTTCTTTAATTTTTTTGACCTGGGTTTTGTGTGTATTAACCTGGGTGTGCTGTGATTTTGAGGGTTTTACTGTTTCAGAGGTCAAAATTAGGGGTTTTCCTAGGGTTTTAGAGAGTGAATTTGTTTGATCATGGGGAGTTATGAGTCGGAACAGCCTGCGGAAAACGGAGAAGGGGACCTTATTGCTGCAGCACAGCTTATTGTTGCAGCATTAGGAACTAAGAAAAGTCTATCTAAGGATGAGAGGAAAGTTCTTGTTGATCTTCGAACCCTATTGACCACAATGGCTATGGTTGATGACCTAGAGACTGTTGAAGTCACTGAATCGCCTGCTGGTGGACCGAGTGAGATTGAAGTGTGTCTGAATAGAGTGTCTGAGAAGATTATGAGTCGAGAATTGGATGAGTCTATGATATGGGATTCAGGGTCAGAGGATACTTCTGAGTACCTAAAGGCTGTCGAAGAAGTGCGTGTTTTGACTGAAAAGTTGGAGGATTTGTGTCTAGATAAGGATAGTGAAGAAGTTGAACTTCTCAGGAAAGCACATGATGTGCTTCAGACAGCAATGGCAAGGCTTGAACTAGAGTTTGGACACATCATGGTCCAGAATAGCCAACCATTTGAGCCAGAACGTATGTCATTTCGTTCTAGTGAGGGTGAAGGCGTAGTTGGTAGCCCAATTTCTATGGACAACGACTCAGTTGATGAATCATTCCACAGAGAGTCTGTTGGCAAAAATTTGGAGGACTACATTCTTGATTTGGTTCATCCAGATGTAATCCCTGACCTAAAATGTATAGCACACTTGATGTTCAGCTCTGGCTATGAGCGTGAGTGCTCCCAGGCTTATGTCAATGCCAGAAGAGATGCCTTGAGTAGATGCCTGTACATTCTCGAAGTCGAGCTTTTAAGCATTGAGGATGTTCTCAAGATGGAATGGGCGAGCCTAGATTCCCAAATCAAAAGATGGGTTTGGGCTATGAAAAAATTTGTGAGGGTTTATCTGGCTAGTGAGAAAAGACTTGGTGACGATATATTTGGGGAGCTTAGCTCTGTCAGCTCTTTCTGCTTCATTGATGCGTCAAAGGGTGCAGTCATGCAGATGCTAAGTTTTGGGGATGCTGTCGCTGTGAGTCCTAGGCAGCCTGAGAAATTGTTTCGGGTCATTGACATGTATGAGGCGCTAGTACAAATTCTTCCAGACATAAATTCGATGTATGCTGATGAAGCTGGTGATTCTGTTAGGCTTGAGTGCTCTGAGGTGTTGAGAAGATTAGGTGATGCGGTCAAGGCCACTTTTCTCGAATTTAAGAATGCCATTGCATCAAACGCGTCGACAAATGCTTTTGCCGGGGGTGGTGTTCACCATCTTACGAGATATGTGATGAACTACCTCAAGCTGCTCACTGATTACCAGGGAACTCTTAATCAGATCCTTGAAGATGCTGAAAGAGAAGAATCATTTTCTCCATTATCTGATTCTATGCCATCTATGGATGAGGAGAATCAGTGGGACTCTGCCGGCAATGCTACACCCATGGCTTCTCATTTTCAAGCAATCACTTCGACCCTGATCCGTAATCTGAATGAAAAATCACTGTTGTATAAAGATCCTGCTTTGCAGCATTTTTTCCTGATGAACAATATCTATTACATGGCTCAGAAGGTAAAACATTCAGAGCTCGGAGATATATTTGGGAATGAGTGGATCAAAAGACATAACGGGAAATTTCAGCAGCAGGCTATGAGTTATGAAAGAGCTACCTGGAGTTCAATCCTGTCACTGCTCAGAGATGACGGACTTCAGAACTCTGGGTCGAATTCAAGCACAAAAAATGTTCTGAAAGAAAGGCTGAGGAGCTTTTACGCTTCTTTTGAGGAGGTGTACAAGAATCAAACAGGGTGGTTGGTCAAGGATTCATCCCTTCAGGAAGATTTGCGGATTTCAACGTCCCTCAAGGTAATCCAAGCATATCGGACCTTTGTAGGAAGACACACCAACGAAATTAGCGACAAGTACATCAAGTACAGTGCTGATGATTTGGAGAACTTTATACTCGACTTTTTTAGTGGTTCACAAAAGTCGTTAAACAATACTCATCGAAAATGAGGTGTCGACTGGTGTCAAATGCAGAAGTCTGAACTGTTACTGCATTCTCCTGAATTTTGATTTCCAGTTGTTTGTAGATGATGTTGAGTTTAGTCTTCCTGTATGTGTAGGTTTATTGTCAAAATTTTCGCTGTATATGGATGTAGATCGAAAGGAAAGTCACTTCTGATGCATTGTGTACAGTATAATGTATTGCTTCTCAAGCATGAGAGGTCATGTTTTTATGCCATTTCCCTTTTGAGGTCATTCTTGTTTCAGACATTGTATTTTTCCACCTTAGATTGATAAGGAAGCTACAACAAAGTTCCAAGTGAACTAACTGGATAGATTGTCTGTCTCTTGTAAATTTTAACAAAGGGACGCATGGATATGGCCATAGGACACCGGGATCGGGTTTCGTACTATAGATGGTAGCTTTACAACAAAAATGTATGTGCCTCGCATACGAGCTCTGACAATTTTAAAGTGTCGAATGCTTAATTTGGTCCGTGTCCAATCTAACAATGCTAAGTTGATGGTCAGTATGACCGTTTCTCATCTAATTTGGACCATGTGTTCTCCCGATGTCTTTAATCTTTATGACTTTATTCGACTTACTCCGAACCCAATAACATACGGAGTACTCTATAGTCTATGGTTGAAAAGTACTTTCGGGTCGTTTGGATTGAGGGAATAGGAGAGGGGATGGGATTATTATTCCCATTTAGCAATATTCCCTTGTTTGGATAATGGGAATAGGAGATGGGAATTGGGTGATAGGGATTTCTTATCCCTCCAATCTAATACCTAGGGGGGCAGGTATTAGACTTGGGAATTCATTAAATAACAAAAAAGACTTAATTGCCCCTTTAAAAAAAATTATATAAGGAAATTTTGATATTAAGTAGGGGTATATTCGTAAAGTTCATATATATTCCCCATATCTCATCCTTATTCCCATGTTAATCCAAACAAGGGAATTATACTATCTCACTCAATTCCCTACCTTCAATTCCCACCTCTTATCCCACTCTCTAATCTCCCAATTCCCATCCCTCAATCCAAACAACCCCTTTGGTAGTTGTGTTTCGAATACGAGACAACATTGGTTAGGATTAAAACTTCTTGGTTAAGTACATGTGGGCCCCAATACAGAATACCCCAAACTATATGACGAACACCGTCTCCTCCGCCACTCATCTCCACTCCGCCACCGCTTCTTCTTCAACGCCGCCGACTAATCCCGTCGTTAATCCGATGCCGGACGGCGGAATTCTTCCTAATATTTCTTCCGACGAACGCACCGCCGCCGCCGCTACCGCCGTCGAACCTTCTATTCCAAAACAACGGTAGATTTTTCCCTTCAATTTTTTTAATCCCTAATTTTATCACCTGCTATTGTTAATTATCGTTTAATTGAGTTTTTATTGATTAATTTACACTTGTTTTTCTTCTAATTAGTATCTTATGATTCATATTAAGTTTTTTTTTTTAATGTATCTTTTGCTGCAATTTTCATTGTGAGGTATCTTTGAATGGTTTGTGTAAGGCTGTTCTTTACGCTTTACGATGCAATATTGTCGTAGAACTTGTAGTCGTAATCGTAATCGTAGTTGTTGTTGTTGTGGTGGTGCACTGGTGCTGGTTGTTTAGGTAGAATTAGGAAAAATGATGGTGTGGAATTGTTGATTAGTGTGGTTGGTGGCGGGTTGCGGTAGGTGCTTGCACCTCTGTGATTTTGCTTTTGTGACGAACTTTGGTTTTCGAGGAAATCTAGTCTTTCATAATTTTCGGATCATTAAGAAGGTGGCGAAAGTTGAAAGTCCGCGACTTTTGTTAAATGCTGCGGGTTGTAGTATAGGATATTCATTCGAGGAATGGCTATAGTAACCGTGTCAAGTCTTTGCTAGGAAGATGGAAGGTAGTAGAGGTAGAATTGCACTCGTTCTCTTAAACGTTAGATCAGAATCTCTCAGTAGGAGACAAAGAGGAAGATTGTCTTGCTTAGTCATTTGTAACTAAGAAATTTGATTGCTGATAGTTTGTCTATGGAGACAATTGCGAAAGACTTGACATTTATCTCTTCCAAGGAAATATCTAGATAATCGAGAAGTCTTTACTTTTGTGAAATCAAACTAACTAATCTTTGCATATGTAAATTACCATGTAAGATGTTGCTTGTTTTTGAGGAAAAAAACGAGAGTGCTTTAATCATACTAGTAGTCAATTATTAGAAAACATTGAACAAAACAATTAAAACAATTTACTCTTTGTATGCAACAATATTTCTAATCCTTTTTTTTAATCTTTTGCTTTTGAAGAAAGAAGAGGAGATGGGATCAACCTGACGAGTCCTTGATTTCTTCGGGAGTTGTTACACCTGGGATGCTATCTATGAGTACTGTTGGATACCCATCAATGCCAACCTTTTCTGCTCTGTCGTCAAGTTCTATGCATGCTAATATCCAGCCACCACTGATGCAGCTCCAAAATACTGGGATGGTCCAAAAACTAAATCTGGTTCGTGGTCGTACTGACTTCTGTTGGACTTATCTAGATATTATGTTCATTAGTTTTCAATTTCATCCCCCCTGATTGTGAGTGTGCTCTTGGACATGTGCGCACTTAGTTCACTCTTTGCTGTTTTTATGAAATCGGATATCTGGGAAAATGTCATGATTCAAACCTATGGAGTATTTTCATTGTGTGTGTCATGAACCATGCTAGTACCCCCTTTCTCCACACCTGGCCTCCTAGTAAATCTTTTTTTTTGGTGGCACTGTCGAGTAATGATCCGCTGGAAATTCATTTCCCTATTAACTAGCTTATTTGCTGTACCTCTTTGACCTGCATTATCTCCGAGGATGATTACTTTTGGATAGACTGAGTTGTGTGTAACTAACTTGTCTTTCACGTTTTCATCAAATGGCCTATGCACTTACTTTTTTGTATCTTCCTTTTATTTTTATCATAGCCAAAGATACAGGAAGACTTGGTAATAGCAAGAGAGATTGTCATAAATGATGCAGATCCTACTATGCGTTACAAGCTCACAAAACGTCAAACACAGGAAGAGGTGAAATCAACCTGTCTATATTTCAGATTTGAGATTTTATGCATATATTATTGTCCAATCCATTTAACATCCCCAAGGTTCCCAACTTCGAAGGAAAGGGCACCTATGATGGATTGGTTAGGGGTGCTGAGGGGGATTAGTAACGACTAATGGTTGCCTGTTCTGTAATGGATACAATTATTGGTAACAACTGTTTGGTTATCTCATGCAGATCCAGAAGTGCACTGGTGCAGTCGTAATAACTAGGTTAGTAGCATTACTGAGAGGCCATTTTAGGCATTAATAGTATTTGTATATTCTGCATTCTTGTCTATTGTTCATAAACTAATTTTTTACAGGGGCAAGTACCGACCACCAAATGCAGTATCAGATGGTGAAAAGCCACTGTACCTTCACATATCATCTGGCGCACATGTGGGTTAAGTCATTGTTATACTTTCCATTGATTGTTTATTTGTCGTAAGATCGGAGGTTTAGTTGCTTGATAGAGAAATACTTCATTATTGGGTAATTGTTAGTCTGTTTCATTAGTCTCTGCTCTCCGATATCTTTAGACAGATAATGATGTCATAAGTTGGAAAGCTGTTCATATCTTTCAGTTACCTTGGAGGGGAAAGGATAATTATTGAAGATAATTTTTTGGAGATTACAATGGAATTATCTAACAAGAGTTATGGTTGAGTGTAGCTTCATTAACTATTGTATAATACCGGTGTTATTTCTATGGGATTTATACCACTTATTGTGTACTTCATTGGAGAGGATTTTTGGTGAGGAATGGAGGCAGTAAAATTGAGGCAAGGGCCATGTATAGGACAAAAAATATTATCTCATACAATTGTGGACTTGTTTGCAGTTAAAAGAGACCCCAGAGCGCATTCTTGCTGTAGATCGTGCTGCTGCTATGGTTGAGGATATGCTGAAACAGGTTTGATTCTACTAATTCTGTAGTCAGTCAATTGAAATTTGGGATTCAAAACTCTATGTTTAACTGTGCTTTGTACCTTCACACTGACTAAAATTCAAGTTTGATTGTATGTCTAATGTATCAGGTTATGCAGCCACTGAGCACTTGTGTGTATGTAGGTTTTGATGCAGATCCATCGCTGAACATTGCTGCTCGAATACGCGGTCCAAATGTGAGTCCTTTTGTAATCTTATCTCTGTCCGTATAGATCACTTCAAAGGTCATTTATATCACCCTTCGATAAGAAAGGAGAAGTTAAATCACGTCTTTAACCGTCCTTACTACATCAGGTTCTCAAAAAGTTTAATTCTAGTCATAAGAATTTTTCACAATTAGGTTGAATAGTTAGACCTTCATTACTTTACATTTAGCTTCTTTGTTGTGTCAGACGCATTTTTACCGTGTCCGGCCCCTTTTTTGCTCTGTATCTCCTGTTCTTGCGTTCTTTTAACATAAGTTAGTTTGATGTTCTGTCAATGTGTTATGATCGAGAAGTTCTAATGTGTGAGCTTTCCCTGATGTCTCCATATGATGGGAGAGATTGCTTTTCTGTTGGTGGTTTGTTTTATGCTTGCAGGACCAGTATATAAATCACATTATAAATGAAACTGGAGCAACAGTTGTATTACGTGGAAATGGCTCAGGGTATCTGGCTAGCGCTGAGAGTGAAGGTATTCTTTTCCCTATGTTCCTAACTTAGAGAAATCATATTCTTCTTTCATTTGTATATCTTAAACAGAGATATCGGTTTGAATTTCTTTTGTATTAAGTTTGTAGTCTCACTCAAATATGTTTCTTTTTCTTCAACCTCCTAAGGACCGCAACTTATGCATTTGTTCCTGTCAAGTAACAATCAAAAGAGTCTTGAAGATGCGAGGCTCTTAGCTGAAAACCTTTTGGATACCATCAGTCGAGAGTGTGGTACAACCAGGTATTCATGGCTGCGTTTTTCATTGAGACTCAGGGAAATAAAGCATATTTTTGAATTGAGTTTTTCATGGATATGAATAGATATAGATACATGAGAAAAACAGTATTCTTCTTCTGCTGAATGGGAGCCAAAAACTTTAAGTGGATTGGTGTATACATTACTACTTACGAGTTTCATCTTTATTTCTGTCGATGAATTCATGATGGAAGTATTTGAAAATAACTGCAACTAATTTCATACATTGCTTAGAAGCTCAGTTTTCTGGTACAGGGTTTCGTCAACTAAACTTTATGGTGCTGTTCCGCCTCCACAGCAATTGTTGGTTGGGGTTCCGAGTTCAGGATTAGAAATGAGTTCAAATTCGAGTACTTCGGATACTTTGGCTTGCTCAGCTGCAATTCCTGTGGTAGGAACATCAATTTTTTCAGTTGTGCCCCCAGAAGTCACAGCTGCCTTTCCTTTGGGACAGGTCGCTCAAACTGGAGGGCTGATTTCCCCTGGTTGCAGTCAAACAAACAGGCTTCTCTACTCCCAACCAATTTCAACTGCCTGTAGTAGCTACAGTGCCTATGCTGGTATATATCCACAGGCCACACCGCTGCAGCAAGTTGCGCTGGCTCTTAAACAGTGTAGCACCATGAGTTCAACAGTTGTCCCTACAACATCAGGTTCTGGCACTGCTCAGCAAAGCTATGCAAATACAGAAAAGAGGCCCCCACAGAGGAGGAAGTTCCAAGAATCACCAACTACATTTACCGCACTTGCAGAATCCCATCAGGTACTGTACTTTCTCTTTACCATATAATTTATGTATGGAGTTTGAGGTCTGGTAAGTCCACAAATAACCTTTGAATGCCTTTGGATAATGTAGCCTTTTGGAAGTCTTCTTCTTCTTCTTTTTTATTTTTTCAAGGCTTTTACCTCGATGCTTGGTTGCGCAAGGCGCACTGAGGCGATGAGGCCCCGATGTGATGAGGCGCAAGGCGCACTTATTTAGCAAACAAAAATTTGTTTTTCAAAACCATAATTTGCAAACGTGCCCTTTGTTTTGGTAATTAAAGAAGGCCAATGTGTGAAGAACTAGAAACTAGGGATTAAGGCGGAAAATGAAGGGTAAGAGTAAAGATGTATGAGAAAAATAAAATAGAAAATGCATAGTCTAGCGCCTAGGGTGCGCCTTGGTGCGGTTCATGCGCCTTTTTGCGCCATTTTGGAACCTGTGTCGCCTGAAGCAGCTGAGGCGACAGCCATTGCGCCTCATGTGCCTAGCGCCTCAGGCGCGCTTTTTAAAACCTAGCCTGGGCGGTGGGGTGGTTACTTCGGTGCTCCTTAAATGATGAAAAGGCATGAAGGCATATGGTTTGCTTTATGGAATATCAATTGGTCATGCAATGTCATGGCTGATCGATTCCCGGACCTATTTATGTATCGCACATTAAGAAGTATGAGACTGCTGACTGTATTCAGTCAAAAGATAGCCATTTCCAATCTTTCAATAAATAATACTAAACCTGGCATATTGCTTTTCAAATTGGGAGTAATACCTTTTCTGCTTTTTGTTTCCCTTCCTCTTGTCTTTGACATTTCACAGAATTCCTCTTTCTCGTAAATAAAATGAAGAACCCATTAATGGATTGTCTCCTTTGGTACCTTCTCAGCGGGATTCATTGTACTGTGAAAAGCATGTTATTCTCATGTTCAGTTATTGGCTTTTCCCACGAAGCTTGCACTAATAGATTAAGCTTATTCCTATGTATGCATTGTCTTATTGTTGTACTTGTCTTTTATTATTTATTTTACACCAGCAGTATACTTGACCGAGCTCTGTTTCAACTCGCTAGTATAGTATTCCATTGTCACTTTTTGCTAACCTTTTCTACTTAACATTCCAGGTATTTTCTCTGAGTTCTTTCGAGCTAACAGGCTGATAGTGGACCTCTCTATTGGACAGTTTGTTTTCACAGGGTTTACTGGACATATGTGGACTTTATGCTGCCAATACTTTTGGATTGGCCTTCTTGGTGGTTGCTTTTGGTGAAGATAGTGGCTTGCTTTGACTTTATTTCGACAGATGTTCATCATATAGTCTGATCTGTGCTGTATCTCGTTCCCTGCATTTCTAAATTGATTGTTTGATTTCTGTATTGAGAGCTAGTCTTCTATGTTCATCTTTTTTATAGCTTTACAAATTGCTTTCAACTGGTTAAATCAAAGAGGCTAGCCTTCAAGCATGGGACTCGCAAAAGTCTTATTTTTTTGGGTGGGTGGAATTGGGGGGTGAAGGGTGGGGGGGGGGGGGGGTCGGTGAAGTGGCAAAGGTTTTTGAGGTTGCTCCCCCTAAGAATGTGCATTATGTCGTAGCCACCTTTCTATGCTTTGTCTAAAACCTCCTGAATCCTGATTGTGATTGTGATAACCACTTTGACACACTCTTTCTTTGAGCTTTCTAAACTTCACTGGGATTGCCTACTGCCTTTTTTCTCTTCTTCATGCTTTTCTTCTCGCTTCTCTAGCTACAATTGCCAATAGTTGTTTGGGAGGCCAAGAAATGAAACATGAAGGAATTTTGAAAGGGAGATGAGACTATCTTCTCTGTTAGGTTCTGTGCTAGACTTTATACTACTCCTGTCATAGTCTTTCTTGTGAGCTTGTATATGTTTACAAATTTGTCACAGGTCAGTGCTGAGAAGAACCTTGATACGGCACTTCCAGTTACCACTTTAAAGAACCGGCAACCTCTGGCTTCATGTCATACCTCAACCAGTTATCCATCTCCAAGAAGCATGCCTCCACCGCCACCAAAGTTCCCTTCTCCAACACCTTCATCGGCCTCAAGTAGCATGCTTCCACCAAAGTCCACATCATCATCCTCTGTTAATGGAGCGATAAAGATGGACAGTAACTCAAATACTCCTAATCTCATCTCAGTTCCAGGTAATTCTATAAATCTTTGTAATTTTGATCATGTTTTAAACCAGTATGCTCTTAAGTTATATAAAAAAAATGGTTTCTATTCTGTGCTTGTATGTTTGTCGAAACTCTCTAGTATGCCACTCTTCTTTAAAAAAAGTTAAAAACCAATGCTCAAGGCATTTAGTTATTTCAGATACTTTGGTTAAGTTGATGGAATATGGGGATGATGATGAAGAAGATGATGATGATGTGGCGCCTGACAAAAATGAGCTTGACCTGAGTACAAACCACCCCAACCGAATTGCTGCTGTGAAGCCATTTTGGGCAGCTTGAAATCATGATCGACCTAGAATTTATGAGTATCATACAAATTGCGCTAACCCTTTTCTTTGGGTGAAAGAAGGGACATTGGTACTCCCTTGTGGTTGGCGTCTCGGATACGGGAAGAGTCAGAGTGGCTCGCGGGCTTTAATCTAAGTGTATATGAACATGCATTTGTTGTACAAAACTGTTTGCGCTTTAAGATGGCTCGCGGGCAAATCTAAGGTCTAACCATTCTTGTTAACTGTTAAGGTTACTTCTGTGGTATCCATTCTATATGAATTGGGAAAAATCTGCACAAGGCTGAATGTAAATTACTCTTATTCCAATTTGAATGGTATCCTTGTCTTTTCCATCAACATTATCCTATGGCAATTGCGTGATCATGGGGTCTTCTTCGCTGATACTAGATCGAAATTGATTATGAAAAGTATGAAGTTATGAACCACATCGCAGTGTGTCACTTGCGATATGTTACTCTAGGTGTCAGTCACAGTCACATGATATATTACTCTTCACGTAACTTGCACGCGTTTCCCAGGTCCAACGATAAATCGACGTTAACATGAAATGCCAAGTCTTTGCTTGGAAAAAAAAGGAGTGGAGAAGGACGAAAACATAAGCAGTTGGCACTTGGCAGTTAACAAGTTTCATGGCAAGAAAACCACACGTACAAAGAGCCGCCTGCATCTCCCTTATTTTATCTCACCTCTTCTCTATCCTACAATAAATTTATGTGAGACCGTTTCACACAAGACATTTTACAGGAACTACCAAATCTGGTTGTCGAACCCCCGAATGCGCCATCAGAGTCTTTAAACAGTTTTATAGCCTTTGGATCAGCGGGAAGGGAGAGTCTAGGACACAGGCACTTTGCGCACTAGATCAGTAAATTGTAGGAAGAATTGAGGATCATTTCACAGTCAGGACAATCCAAAGAAATGCAGAATATATTCTTATCAAACACTACAGATCTTTGGTCATACCAACAGATGAACACTACAAGAGAAGCAACATTCATACATGTTGCTAAATTAACGTAACCCATAGAGATGGAGATAATATAATGTATGCCATTCCAAAGACACTGTCTTTGTAACACACAAAAGTGATTACGGAGTATTACATACGACATGCGAAAAGGGGATAAAACACACCCTGAAAATGTCCCAACAGAGTAGCATGCCATCACTAGTTTAACTTCTCTATGACTACTAGTGGATCTAAAGTAGCAACATACAGTGAAGGCTCGGTAATAGTGTGCAATTCCAACTGGTGAAGATGATCTGCCCAATGAAATTATGCAGAAAATAATTAGTTCCCGAGTATACAACAACAACCAAGCCTTACTCCCAAAATGATTTGGGGTCGGCTAACATGAATCGTCATCTGGTAACCGTTTTGTGTACGCCATGAAATTTCAAAACGTTGTATATGAAGTAAAAGTCCCAAAGGAAAGAAACGCAAGATATGTTGAGCTTTCTTCAAGTAAAAAAAAAAAAACAAACCAAGTACAGAGCAACCAAACTCTCATCAAACTCCATACGAATTCAGATTAAAGGAGGATTATTAGTTTTGAAATAATCAAGAGAGCACAACACAGTACAACTGTACAAGTGGTCAGTGGCGAAGCCAGGATTATAAGAATTGGGGGGCACAAAATTAATCTTTTCACTTACATACGTGTAATCGAGAATATTTTTTTGCAAGCAAAATTTAGTAGCATTTTATTCTTCCAATTTATGGGAATAAAAGCAAAAAACGCTTACAAAAAACAAACCACTATTCTCATGTATTGAGGAATTCAAGAATATCCTCATTTTCGATTCCTCTAACATAGTTAAAAATCCTAATACAAGTGTAAAACTTAATTCTAAAAGACAACCATTCTATTGAGTGTTCTACATCATTGAACAGCCTACAATTCCTTTCACTCCAAACCATATATATCATGGCAACGACACAGCAATGCACCCAATTTCTTTTCGAATTCTTCCTCTTATAGTGCTTTGCAGACCATTTCAGGATTCCTTTAAGACTAGTGGCTTCAGTGCTGATGCGCAACCAGGCTTTAATGCCCTCCCAAATCTCCTTCGCAAATGAACATTGAAAAAACAGGTGGTGATGACTTTCTGCTGCTGCTTTGCAGAGGCAACATCGATTCACTAAGATCAGGCCTCTTCTAGTGATGTTATCAGTGGTAGATAAAGCTCCCTGAATTGCCAAGTTTGCTATAAAGCTGTGTTTTGGGACATTCACAGCATTTCAAATCATCTTGTGGTTTTTATTCCTGCTGTACTTCACTCTAAAAAAGTCATAGGCCTTTGAGACTTGAAATTTATCTCCCTTTTCCCAGGACAGTAGCAGACATCTAGCTTTATCAGGTGAGCCTGCCTTCTCCATTAACTCATTCCTGACTGCAATAACACTTCTCCAGAGCTCAGAGTCCTGAGGTCTAGCCCTAGCATCCCATATAGATTTTCCTTTCAGCACATAACAATTGATCCATCTACACCAAATGCTGGACTTATTCTTCTGCAAATACCACAGCCATCTACTTAAAAGAGCCTTATTCCATCCAAGTACTTCCTTAATATGAAACCCCCCTTCATTTCTAGGAGCACATGAGCTCATCCAGCTCTTAAAAAGCATTTTCCTTCTGCTGTCAGCAATGCCCCATATAAAATCCTTACAAATTCTGTTAATGCTTTTCACTATACCCTTTGGCAGTAAAATACTTGAGCTCCAGAATGATTGAATTCCAAAGATGACAGAATTTACCAGCAAACATTTACCAGCATATGAAAGGTGTTGATTAGACCAGTGCATAATCTTTGCTTTGATTTTGGATATTAGAGAGGCATACATACCAGACAACAACCTAGAATTGTTGAGAGGCACACCCAAGTACCTGAAAGGGAATGATCCCTCAGTAAAACCAGAATTCTGTAAGATCAACTCCTTTAAATCCTGCTGGACTCCTCCAAAATACACCTCTGTCTTGTTAGGATTTGCCTTTAAGCCTGAAATATTAGCAAACTTCTCCAAGCAACTTACTACTGCATTTACTGATGTAGAATCTGCCTTTGTAAAGATCATTAGATCATCAGCAAATGTAAGATGAGTTAGTTTAAGTTTGGCACATTTGGGATGAAAGGAGAAACCAGGGTGATTAGGCAACTTTCTAAGCAATCTGGAAAGAATTTCCATGCTCATGACAAACAAATAAGGAGATATGGGGTCACCCTGTCTAACCCCACTCTTGCCTTCAAAAAACCCTCTGACATTGCCATTTATCTTGAGTGAGAACCAGGTTGAAGTGACACAGACCATAATCCACTTTTTAAATTGAGGGGGAAACTTGAAGATATCAAGACATCTACCAATGAAAACCCAGTTTAATGTATCAAATGCCTTTCTGATGTCCACTTTAATAAGACATCTTTGAGAGATGTTAGCCTGGTTATAACCCTTAATCAGAGCCTGTGAAAGAGCCACATTCTGAAATAAATCCCTGCTCTTTGTGAAAGCAGCCTGCTCTTCACCAATTATATCAGGAAGCACTATTCTCAACCTCTCAGCCAAAAGTTTACTTATTGTTTTGTAGACTGTGGTACAGCAGGAAATAGGACGATAATCCAGGACTGAGGCTGCATTAGATTTCTTAGGGATCAAAGCCACTAAAGTGGTATTGACATACTTAAGCATTTTCCATGTCTTCAAGAAATTCTGAATTGCAGTACAGAAGTCTGTCCCAATTATATCCCAGGTGGCTTTGAAGAAGCCTGCAGAAAAACCATCTACTCCAGGGCTCTTATTAGAGTCTATGCTAAATAAAGCCCTTTTGATATCCTCATTAGTAAATGGTCTGTCAAGATCAGATCTCTGGCTCTCATTCAACACAGCACCATTCAAATCCAAGCCATCAGTATCAACAACTTCATTTTCCTTACCTAGGAGGTTTTTATAGTACTCAATGAAAGCATTACAAATTCCTACCTCCTCCTTGTGAATCACTCCATGTTCATCAGCAATAATCCCAATGTTGCTGTAATGCACCCTCTCAGCAATTTTTGAATAGTAGTACCTAGAACTACAGTCTGCTGCTTTTAGATGAGAGATTTTAGCTCTCTGAGCAAGCATGCTAAGCTCTGCTCTTTTGAGTTTGCTAAATTTCTCCCTAAGAGTTTTCTCCTCTTCCATAAGATCAGCACTCATAGGGTACTTTTGCAGAGCTGATTGACATTCCATAAGCTTATCTTTACTTTCATTAACTCTCAGAGTAAGACTTGAAAAATGCTTCTTATTCAGATTTTGCAAAGCTTTCCTGACATTTTTCAATTTCCTAAAAAGTTTGAACATTGGTGTGCCTCTGACTTCCAAATTCCAGGCTGATTGAACCACCCCATGGAAGTCCTCATGCTCTTCCCAACAATTAAGATACTTAAATCTTTTTTCAATCTTCATTTGCTCAGTAATGCTCACCAGAATGGGGCTATGATCAGATACCCCAGGGTTCAACACTTCTGCATAGGAGTTAGAAAAAACTGAAATCCAACTTGGGTTTACAAAAGCTCTGTCTAACTTTGACCATACCCTATCATTCCCATCTTGATGGTTAGACCAGGTAAAGTCACCACCATGGCATCTAATATCTTCCAAGTTACAAGCCACCATACAATCACTGAATTCATCCATGCCTCCTGTGCTAGAAGCACAAGAAGTGATCCTTTCATCAGGAGATTTGATGATGTTGAAATCCCCTAACACAATCCAAGCACCATTCATGCTCTGCGAAATTTGAGCCAAATGTTGCCAAAGGTCCAATCTCATCTGTCTATCATTACTGGCATAGATGATAGTAAAGTAGAAAACATCATGTTTCAGCACATCTTCAGCCTTACAATGTAGAAACTGAGCATGCTTTTGAATAACATTCACTTTAACATTACCACCATTCCACAAAAGCCAGATTCTTCCATTATAGTGGTGACTATAATTATTTTCAACACTAAATCTGCTGAAGTTCCTATTAACAATATTCTGATAACTCTTCTCCTTAACTCTGGTCTCTAGAATACCCATAATATCAATAGTATTTGACAGCATGAAACTCTTAATTTCACACTGTTTGAGGCCATCATTGAGGCCTCTAATGTTCCAAGTTGCAATCCTCATCTAGAAGATGAGTCAGGAGGCTTCTCCTTTTCCCCCATGCCCTCCTTGGCTAGATCAATGAAATCATTATTTAACACAGTGGGAGGAATCCCAAGGTTAAGCATTTGAGCATACTTCTTTCCTACTGTCAGGCCTCCACTTTGCTCCTTCCTGAAGCTCCTTTTCTGAGTTTTGCTCAAAACCATCCTGAACCCCATATCATCTATTTGCTCTGAAGGGGGAGGGGGAGTATTAGGGTTTTGACCTGGAGAGTCAGGCTCAACCAAGGATTTTTCAGCCTCTGCAGTAGTAACCTTGCTGATTTCAGAAGCTTCCTCATTTACATGAGCAGCTTCAAAGTTCTCCTGCATTGTGACAGTTTCATTACTCTTTTTCTCCACATTTTTCACTTTATAAACTTGCTGCACATTTTCCACAGGCTGTTTTACAGGCTTCTGTAATTTGCAGTTCTGTTTCTGATGGCCAAGTTTCCCACAACCATGGCAATAATATGGTACCCACTCGTATTCCACCCTTTGCACAATCTGACCACAGAAAGGTGAGTTAATAGTGATATGGTCCGGTAAATCCTTAGATACATCCACTTCAATCATCACTCGAGCAAAACCAAGCCTAGCTTGGGTCGTAGTAGTATGATCTGCATACATAGGGGTGCCTATTTTACTAGCCATCTTACTGAGAGCCTCTTTAGACCAGTAACAAGGGTCTAATTCAGGGAACAAGACCCAAACAGGTATATTAGAGACTCTGTCAATTTCTTGTGAAAAATTAGGATTCCAACGCTTAAGCACAAGCGAATTTCCCCCAATTTTCCACTGTCCACCCTTAAGAACTTCATCCATACTCTCCTGTGAATCAAATCGAAACATGAACCACCCCTTTCTAAAATATTGTACTTTAGGCTTGGCAATGTGACTCCATGCTTTGTTAACAAAACCCTGTACCTCCATTAGTTTAGGTTTACCACCAATGACATTTCCCACCAAGGTGAATTCCCACAATTTCATAACAAGAGCTACATCATCCTCCGTAAAAGTAATTTCATCAGCCTTAGCAGATGCTTCATCAAAATACAATTCCATGCCCAATTTACTCTTAGCAGCAATTTCAGTCCATTTTTTCCCAGAATTACTACTTAATAAAACAGGGTTATTAGGAGGAGTAGGAATAGGGTTACCTTCTATTACAACATCAGCGGTTTTCTGAGCAGAATTAACACCACCCACTTTCGAGCTGCCCATCTGAATGCCAGATTGCCGGAAAGCCGATTCCAGGTGGTTTCCGAACAAGTTCGCCTTCGGAGATGAGAGAACCTCGCCATGTGGGTTGTTGTCCAAGTTATCTCCTTTATCTGTCAAATTAGTACCATTCGAAAGTTCATCTTGCTCTGATTCTGAATCTAGAATTTTTTTCGGCCGACCTCGTTTCTTTTGCTTAGTCATGATCAATCTAAACAATGTAATCGAGAATATTTTTCACAAAAACAAAGCCAAAACAATCAATAATGCAGTATAGTACTAAATAAAATTCGTAAGAACATTACAGTCAGCATATTTTGCATAAAAAATTTTGAAAAAGAGCCAAAATGTACCTGCCCAGGCTCGAGCTCGGGCAGCCAGCATAAAATCTCAAATGATTTCCACCTTATCTAACAAATTCATATGCTGTTTTAGTACACAAAATAGTATATGTAGTGAAGTAGCTAACAGAGAAATGGGGGTCACGTGCCCCCCGTGCCCCCCCGCTGAATCCGCCACTGCAAGTGGTTGGTTTACGCCATCATGCTCAACCACAGACCTCCGGTCCACTCTATCAAGGTAGTTTTCCAACTACACTAGTATGTCATAAAGAAGTATGCCATAAAGATAGTAATAAGAGGATTATACCGTCAATAATCCTTTAGCCGTTCGTGTATTTCGTTCAAGAGTTCGAAAACCGACTTAAGGGTGAAAGGGCTTAGACAATCAACCTTGTGCATTATCAGATGCTTAAGGGTGAAGGGATAAAAGTCGTAGCCATAACTATTGATGAGAGGCATTGCGTTAATGTCCACACAAGTGCCACCATCGGTCCAAGTGATCAATTTGTCAAAAGGCCCGTCCGGGAGACTGAACAGCCTACGGCTAACCCCATCGACAAAGGGCAACTCCCACCAAGATGATATACTTTTCTTCAGTAAGGCCAGCTTGAGAGCGTTGGAGTACGAGGAATGGTCAGAATCCTGGGCCATGGACACAAGCACTATCTCAAGCTCCTTACCTTCTTTAACACACTTCTTGTGGATGTTATCTAGTGTTTCAATGAATGAACCGCGACAACAAAGGTACAAGACGACACACTTTTTCTCGCTCAGCTTTGATACAGAAACCTTTTCGCCACCTCCGCCGCATCTCTCAAGCAACTTATCGGGTTCGCAGCACAAGAGTTCCTCCAGGGGGAGGGGTATGTTGCAAACAGAATCTTTAACATCATCATAATATCGTGACGGATCTAACCTCATCTTGAGCTCCTCCTGTTTAGCGAAAATGGACTGCAGGTGGTCTTGGGTGAAAGGGAAAGCAGCAGCTCCATAATGAAGGAAACAATTAGGTTGTGTCTGCAACACGTTTCGATCTGGATCGAGGACAAGACAAAATGAGAGCTTTATGAGGGGAAGTACTACCTCAATGGGCATTGTACAACCCATGCATGGAATTGTTTACGCCAACAATGACCCTAGCAAGATACCTAGTCACCATGTGAGCAAATTCAAACTCATCAGAGGGTACCATGACTATCATGTCAATGGTCCACATGACACTGTCCCTTCAGAACCAACCAGCCGCTGCATATTCTTGTGAGAAGGGTCGCCATGCTACATATGGTCCCAAGACCATGGTATAACTTGCTCCGTTGAGACTAGCATGCATTTTTTCCTACTTTGATCCAATGATACTTCTCAAGGTTAATGGTGAATGTGACAGCATCACAGCAAGAGTAGGCAAAAGTCTCTTAACCCGTTTTGTTATATGTTTTACAAAAGGAAAGGATTTGAGATAGAGCGGCTGTAGGAAGCTCATTTGATATCTCCTGGACATTCAAGGTTGGGAGTACTTGGAAGTAATAGATTTAAGTACCAGCAATATAGAAATCACTGGACTACTACTACAGTATTTGCTGGGGTTTCCAAACATCGCTCATTCCCTTTTCACTTCAATGCTTTCAATCAATTCTATAAAATGTGCAGAGAAATTCTCACGGTGGAAAGGAAGGTCTCCTATTAATAGCTTCCATAGATGACCTGATTATTAAAACTAAAAAACCTAGTCACTATAATTTCTAGTGTTTATGAGTACTGGCAATTTTGTGACACCGGTTGTCTCCACTCTGCGCCTACCTTAAGTCCAGATTGTCCAATAATTCAGTCAATTGATTGCACAACAAAAGCAGTAAAGATGTCATGTATCATGGTATCAGAAGTAGAGGGTCAAGACTTTTAACAAAGAGAGAGAGCAAGCAAAAATGAGAGAGTAAGAAACAGGAGTGAAAACATGATCATCGGCTCTTTGCAGAAAGAGATAAGGAATGATACAAAATGGCTTCAATCTGTTGGAATTTTGGGGCTATATTTTTGTTGGTGATTGATATGTTATTCTTCTTCTTGAATTCTTGCATTACATATGAGTATAGGAGAAGTCTATTTATAGACTCTCATGTTATCTAATGAATATTCTAGAATGTTAGTTACTAGAATGTTCTATAACCTTTCTGGATATCTAAAACATTCAATGATACTTTAGAGTTTTCTAGATTACTCTTTAATTTCTAACACAATCACCAGAGGTTAGCCCAGCAGAAAATGTAACTGCGTGTTGCTCAGCAGTTTCCACATCAAAAAACTGGTCTTGAAACTTTTCTTGGAACAACTTTGTCGACCGCTCAATTCTCATTCCGGCATGAACCGCAACAATATCTTTGTCCTTCTCTCTTCGACAGATTAAGTGTCTCCAAAGTAATCACAATATGTTCGAGGACCAATGCCAGCTACTCCACCAGGTGTAACTGATGCAACACACCATTTAGATACCGGATGTCAGCTAAAATTGACATAATAGAAGAGGCATGCACACTGTGAAGATCTAAAAGTGTAATAGAAACATAAACATGTTGTCGTCTTCCCTAGCTCCCAGGTTGGGTCAATAGGAGTGTGATTGTATTATAGGATATGTTGGGTCAATATGAGTGTAATTGTACTGTCACAACAATATTAGTGTGATAATTTAATGTTGGTTAGTCCCGTAATGTGACAAAACCTTACAACAATATTAGTGTGATAATTTAATGTTGGTTAGTCCCGTAATGTGACAAGACCTCCATTCTCTATATTGATCCAGACTGCAAAAGGAGATACAAACTTGTTGCTTGGTTGCTTGGTTTCTTCCGTGTTATTGATAGAATAAGAAGTGGTCAATAGACAATTAGACTTATATTTTGAATACTCAGTTTTCATATTTTTTTCCTTAAGTAGTAATTGAAATCATTTATCGCTACGCTACGTCCATTTGTATCATCTTATGCAACATAACAATATGCAACGTATATTAACTTGATCCAGAATTTTAGAGTAGTCTGTAAGTTTGTATTTGGCTCTGCACAACCTGGAATAAAAATCGGTTCGACAATATCACTAGTCAATTTGGTTCTATTTGTTTGGCAGGTTGTATACATTTTCGAAATTCAGAGACTTTTCATTGATATTAATACATATTAAGTTGTGCGAAATGTTGTTTGGTGTAAATTTGTTGGTTGGCGTCATAATTTTCGTGGCACAAATGTCTATGTAAAGGAAGCTCCAAGCTTCGAACTTTGATGATAATCTACACGTTGATGGGCCACAACTCCGAAACAGAAAACCAAGTCCACAGACCAGTAGCACCAAATTCTGTGACAATTATGAGAAGACTGTCAGACCAACAACCTCCCACGTTCACCATCGCACTACCCCGGCTCCGGTAAAGGAGCCGAATCCTCTCGGCCACCTGCCACCTGCTTTCATACCGACTAATTTTAATCTCTCCGACCAAGTCGTGTTCCCTAGCTCGCAGGTTGGCGATGAAATCATCTTATCCTCATCTTCATCATCATAACTTCCATTATATCCCTCTTTATCTTCACTTTCACCATTATTCACTTTCATCTTCCTCCGCATCTTCAATTTAATCTATTCCAACTTCATCATCATCCTGTCATACAACACAACATTACATCGGGTAAGCACCGAAATTACAAATTTGCAAGTGAGAAAGTTTAACAATCGAAATGAATTGAATGATAGAGATTTGATGATTGCCATTAAAAGTTTGAAGAATCATAGCATAATAAAAAGGAACGAGTTCTTTACCTCGTTGCTGCTCTCAGACATATAGCAATAGTTAATTTGCGCCTCTTGAACCTAGTCCAAGTCTCATCATCTTCTTCTTCAAGAAAAATATCATCACGCAGATCCTTGGCTGTTTTTGTGGTGACTGCTTGTTTACCTGATGGCGCTGATGGAGGGCTGCCCTTTAGTGTTGAACACACTGGAATTTTGAATACTCAGATTTCATATTTCTTTTCCTTAAGTTGTAATTGAAATAATTTATCGCTACGCTACGTCCATTTGTATCATCTTATGCAACATAACTATAAGCAACGTATATTAACTTGATCCAGAATTTTAGAGTAGTCTGTAAGTTTGTATTTGGCTCTGCACAACCTGGAATAAAAATCGGTTCGACAATATCACTAGTCAATTTGGTTCTATTTGTTTGGCAGGTTGTATACATTTTCGAAATTCAGAGACTTTTCATTGATATTGATGCATTTTAAGTTGTGCGAAATGTTGTTTGGTGTAATTTTGTTGGTTGGCGTCATAATTTTCGTGGCACAAATATCTATGTAAAGGAAGCTTCAAACTTCGAACTTTGATGATAATACAAATTACTACACCAAAAGATATTCAATTCCCAGAAGATTGAATAGAAAATCCAATTGGGTATTCAAAGATTAGATTAAAACTTACTTAAAAAACAAGTTACTCCGTATCAAGTTGGGGTGTGAATGTGTGATCAACCCCCTGGGGTAATTTTTTGTCTAGTTTGACATCGTAAATCCCATAACCAAACACCCCTAAAGAATAATCTAAAAAAACACCCCTAAAGAAACTCACAAAGATCCAACCTTTCTTCTGTGTACTAGTTAGAATTGTAAACTCGATACCATCACAAACCTATACTAAAAGCAAATTACATTCTTAGTCGGAAATTGCATTTTTTATGAGCCCTATACTATTTAAATAAAAGACCTGCACGAGACCCATGCCCTACCCAAACCCAGCGGGTACGAGTAGGGTATTTGAATGGTATCCTTATCTTTTCATCAACATTAGAAATTGTGTTATCAGGGGGTCTTCGCTAATACAAGATCGAAAACGATTATGAAATGTATGAAGTTATGAATCACATCACAGTGTGTCACTTAATTACGATATGTTACTGTAGATGTTACGGTCACAGTCACATGATCGATGACTCGTCACGTTAAGTCGTTACTTGCACGCGTTTCTCATGTCTAACGATAAATCGACCATAATTATTAACCTGGACCCTGTACCCTGTTGATGTGTGAAACATGAAATGCTATATTTGCCCAGAAAGAAAGAAAGAAAAAAGGACAAGAGAAGCAAGAAAACGCAAGCAGTTGGCAGTTAACAAGTGTCATGGCAAGAAAACCACACGTACAAAGAGAAAAGATGTCATATTTTGTTTGTATTATTGTTCTTTTGGAGGTGAAATTACTGGACTATGACAGTCAGACGGTGTGTTTTAGCGGCTTATTGATCACACCACCTGCTTCCTCCATTGAAATGCTTCCAAATTTGACCGATTACTTTTATATATCTTTTCCTTTGTTTTTATTTCCTCCCATTTTTCTGGGTTTTCTTTCTTCTTCTTCTTCTTGAGCCCCTCCTCTTCAGGAATGTGCCTGCTGTTTTTGTGTCGCGTTCTTATCATTCACAACTGATTCTTTAAGGTACGATATTTCGTCTTTCTTCACGTTTTGTTCGAGTTATTTGTAATTTTGGTCGACTAGTATAGTAGCCGATTTATGTGACAGGTGACTGTAGTATGTGTAGGTGTGACTATCAAAGGATTGTGATTATTAGTAGAAATTTTGCATGGGATTTGATGTGTGTAATTTAAACCCTCCAAATTATGTTTTGGAAGGGGAGCCTTGGCACACCGGTAAAGGTGTTGCCGTGTGAATGTGTGATCGATAGGTCACGGGTTCAAGTCATGGGAGCAGCCTCTTGTCAAATAAATTGACAAGGGAAGGCTTGCCCTCATTACACCCTTGCGGTGGGACCCTTCCCCGGACCCTCGCTTAGCGGGGACGCCAATGTGCTCCGGGCTGCCCTTCATAGTGCTATTTTAATCGACTAATGTAATACAATTGTCACAAAGTATGCAAAATGGGTCCTTTTTATGGGAGCAATTATCGGTTGCAACTTGCAAGGTGTTGTAGTCGCAATCCGGACCCTGTCCCGAAGAATTTTTTTTCTTTCTTTTCCTTGAATTGCCATTTCGTGTCAGCCTTAATCCGAAAATGATTTGGGGTCGGCTAACATGAATCGACCTTTGAAATCATAGCTCTCCCTAGTGATCTCATATGAGACAACATGTTTAGAAGAGGCTAACTATGCTGTTTAATTGTGAAAAAATGTTGCAGAGAAAAGAAGTTGAAAGATGTTTTTGGTTGAAAGCAAATCAGGTGCCATAGCCTGTATGCTACTATCCCTACTTCTGTTAGGGACATGGCCGGCGATTCTGACTCTTTTGGAGAGACGAGGGAGGCTTCCGCAGCATACATACCTCGATTACTCCATTACAAATTTCTTGGCAGCTGTTGTTATTGCTCTTACATTTGGTCAAATTGGTGACAGCAAACCAAACATGCCAAATTTTATTACTCAGCTTTCTCAGGTTGTTCATTCTATGAATCATTCTCTTTCTGACCGATGTTCAGTTCGTAAAATCAGTACCTAGACAAGTAGTTGGGAGGTCTTGATCTCGCGCATATGAGTTGAAGTTCAAGAATTATGCATCTTAGGACCTAGTAATTCAGTGTAGCTACGCCTACTAGGCATATTTGAGATGAAACACTGATGATGCAAAGCATTTCGGACCTTTGTCCTGTGCGTATTATTGCCTTGCTAGTGTGACTTAAAGAACCTGATATATGTACACCCCCGGCAGCAATGTTGCTAAAAATGTGTTTTTTTTTTTTGGGACAACTCCGTGTGACATGTTCAAAGCAAACGGGAAAAGAAGAGAGTTAAACTCCTTGATCTGTTCTCAATGCTAAATCCTGTACTTTGTATCTGTGTGCAGGATACATGGCCATGTGTTTTGATGGCGATGCTTGGTGGGTTGTTCCTGAGCCTTGGTAATGTGTCGATACAGTATGCATGGGCGTTTGTTGGACTTTCAGTCGCACAAGTGATCACATCAAGCATTGCTGTTGTAATAGGTAATTGTTTTTCTGAAGATGAGTGTTTGACAATTTGGAGTACCGGATTAGCAATTAATTGATAGGTACAAAGTTCAGAAATTAAGAGACTTCTGTTGTTTCAGGTACATCTTTGAACTACTTCTTGGACGATAAAATAAATAAAGCGAGCATTTTGTTCCCTGGAGTTGCATGCTTCCTGACTGCTGTGTTACTAGGATCAGCTGTTCACAACTCTAATGCAGCTGATAATGTGGCTAAGCTTCGAAGTTTCCATGAAAATATGAAAGATACACCAGAGTATGGCACTTCAATTCTCCGCTCTCAGCCGCAGGTTTCTTATGTCCTTCTATAGTTAACTTTATCCTCCACTATGGTTAAATCAACCCTTTGCAGTGTGCCAGAAGATTCAAATGAAAAGGAAGCAAAATCAGAGAAAGGTAACCAGATTCAGACGCTTTTATTTCATTAAGCATTGCAGTAAATTATATCTGTGGTACATCAACGTGTACAGATATCTTGGACGATATTGAGGTTGGAGATTTGAGTGCTGAGGAAACGAAAAAGGCTGGAACTGCTGAATCCATAATCGCTGTCGAAAATCAAAGGGCAATCAAGGTTAGCTCTTTTGTCAGATAAATGACCTTAAAAACCGAAGACAGGGATTTTGTAACATCAAAGCATCTACCTTATGCATTACCAATTTATAACTGTTGTTGTTGCCAAAGTATACATATTACTGTATCAATTACCTCCTGAACAACAGGTAGTTGGCAAGAGCAGATTGGTGGGCTTGAGCATAACTTTTTTTGCCGGAATATGCTTTGCTCTTTTTTCACCAGCATTTAACCTGGCAACAAATGACCAATGGCACTTTCTCAAGCCCGGAGTCCCTCATTTGGTTGTGTACACCGCATTCTTTTACTTCTCGCTCTCCTTTGTTGTGATAGCTGTCGCTTTAAACGTGACATTCCTGTACCACCCTCTTCTGGACTTACCTAAGTCGTCACTAAAGGGTTACCTAAAAGATGGAGATGGCAGAGCGTTGGCTGTAATAGCTGGGTTGCTGTGTGGTTTTGGGAATGGCCTTCAGTTTATTGGGGGTCAGGCTGCTGGTTATGCGGCTGCTGATGCAGTTCAGGTGATTCTTTAAATTACTTTTATCAGTAATGCTCCGTTTCACCACATCTCAGGATTTGATGAGTGTAACAAATTACAACACATTGCGATATCAGGATATCACTGTTGCAGTAGATTTCAAGGGTAGTGATTTCAGTTTATTTTTCTACCTGTCTTGTATTCCAGGCACTTCCACTGGTGAGTACTTTCTGGGGCGTAATCTTCTTTGGAGAGTATCGGAGGTCATCAAAAAGAACCTACCTCTACCTTGTGAGTATGCTGTTTATGTTTACTGTGGCTGTAGCGCTGCTACTTGCGTCAGCAGGCCACCGTAAATCAGCAAGTGGAGGGTCAGGAGCAGATGCAAAGACCAATCATCTGCAACACCAACGGAGACACTCTGCAGGGTTTTACAGTGCTGGTTCATTTGATTTGTAGATTGGAGGTAGCATCAGAAGTCGGAATCCTGTTTCGCAGATTAGTGATCCTATAGAAAGTTAGAAACCAGAGCAAAATAAAGAACTAGTTTCTATTGCTCATGACTCATGAGTATGTGGGTGTATCTGTATCATGTATGCGTTCTATAACCCTTCAGCGTGCCATGCGCGAAAAGTATGGAGATCTCATGAATGTGATGAATGATTATGAGAGAGCCAAGTTCATTATAGTAAACGGAGCTTGATGTAACATAGCTTTGCCCGGTTTTTGCACAGGTTACATTCTTCTATGCAAGTGTGAGTTTGTACCATGCAAGCTATTATCTTCAAGTTTAAGCAGTTCGCCAGAGTGGTAAAATGAGTGGCTCCGCCGATGAGGTCATTACTTATCCCGTTAATAACACACTGCCACATCCCGTTAACGCCTCCACCTCTGCGGCAGCACGCCATCCCATCTCGTTAAGACTACACTTATCGGTGCCACAAACATATATGACATGAATGAGGACAACTAACTCATACGTGCTAACAATTCATTGAAAAGTTAAGCTGAGGCAGAAGGCACAGAAGAAGGGCGTAGGATGCTCCAAATGTATGCCCAAAATTGTTGGGCGCCGCATGTCATCTCATTATTGATTAACACTCTTCTACGAGAGGTGGGTGTCCATGATCACTCTCCCGAAGAGAATGACCATAGCATCCCTCTAAAAGCCAAAAGCTCTCGTTAAGCTTTGTTAAGCAAAAACTAATTTTTTTTTTTGGTTACAAAGAGGGCCGAAGCCCGAAAAACAAAAGTACTAAGTACTAATTAAACGGGTTGTCGACACCCCGAGTACATCTTCTCTTAGGATCAGCTTGAGAGCGTGGGGAGGAGGATATTGAATTATAACGAGTCTTGAGGAGTGGTCAGCTCCGCAATTTGCTAGCTAGTCTGCTGCCCTGTTCGCCTCCCTGTAGGTATGCTTGATCTCGACTATCCAACTGCCTTGATCAATTAGAGCTTTGCATTCTTGCACCAAGGTACAAAGTGCACCAGGTGTGTGAGTGTCTCGAACAAACATGTTCACACATCCTAAATTATCCATGTGTATTAACAAAAATTACTAATTACTCCGTAGTTTGTTACCATTTGAGTTTTGACTAACAAATGTAACAACAAGTACCCTAGTATTTTCCCGCGCATCACAATTCTAGATGTTTCGTTTTCCCTCTCTTTTATCTAATTAGGTATTCCTCCCCCATTTTCCCCCATACGACATCGTCTGGATCCCCGCCGCCACCGCGCCACCTCCACCACTCTCCGACACCGTCATCGCCTCCCAAAAATCAGGTATTTTAGGGTTTCCGAATTTAACCTCCGATTTCTGCTTACATTTCAATTCACACTATCACTTCACTCTAATTTCACACTTAATTAAGAATTTTAATTGCAATTATAATTCGAATATTATTTTCTCTTGCTTATTAATTACGAAATGTTCAATTCCCAAATTCTAATTATTTCGTCATGTAGTTGTAAATTGGCGGTGGTTTATTATTTTATTCAACAATTTTTTGGTTTAGAATTTTTATTCAGCAATTTTTTTGTATGTTTTTTAATTTTTGTACAATTTTATCATAGGCGGTTAGTTATTGGAAAATTGAGAGATGGCGCCGTCAGCGGCATCCGATACAGATTCTCCGACGATGTCGGCGTCGTCACCGACAGCGGCATCTGTTGAGAATGCAGAGAATAATCTGCAGGTAGTTGCTTTAATATCAAGTTACATTGTTATTGAAATGGATGATTGGGCTGGAATTGCTGGTTTTCTGATGTTATTTTTTGCATTGTTTTGTGTAGCCCTTCTTTGTGCTTCAGAAGGGTTTGTCGCGCCCGAAAACCAGGAGAAAAATCGACCTGGCTGACAAGAAGAGTGTTGTTAAGAAGTTGGAGGGACGAAATGTTTCCGAGTTTGATGATGAGGATGGTCTTGGTAGTTTGAGAATCGAGGCGTTTCATACCGTGTGGTCTAGTATTGAGACCACAATTAAGGTATTTTTCACTTCTATGATTTATCCTTCTTTGTTGGTTTGTTTTGTAACTGTCATTAAATTATCGCGTAGTTTAGAGCAATAAAGAGAAGATTGTACATTTTGGAGGAGAGGTGTAAGCAAAGGAAGATGCTTTGTTCTTCAAATGCATCGTTCTCAGTTAGGAAAAGTGAATCTCAATTGCAAAAGGAAGGTAGAGAATTATGTCGAGTAGTATTGGGGAAGTTTTCGGATATTGGTGACTGAAAGGTGGGCTTTAACTTTGGGGTCGTGTCTACTAGATCTAGATTGAAAAGATAGGTATTATATGAGTGGAAGTGACTTGCCATGAATTGATATCTGGTGTAATGGTTATGGTCTTATGGAGCATTAGAGGCGATTTCTTTCTTCTTATTGCACGGCCTTTGTCAGGAGTGGTGTAGTACACCCTAAGTTGGTTGTAATAGAGAAAAAGTTCCAACTTCTGATTTTAAGAGTATACCTTGTGACTATACAAAGTACTGCACATCATTTTTTGTTAGTTAACTGTGTAAGTCTCATGTAATAACTCACTTAATGGAAAGTTTACCGTTGTGCAGAATGTGTTCAAGGAAATCAATGTAAACATATTCAAAGATGTTAACACATGGGCTCATGAGTCATTCAAAGCAGTTCGTTTGCGTGGAGAGCCTGACTTTGCGGAAGCTACTCGGCCATATCCTATAGTCAAAGATGCCATGTCGAAACAGATATTTACTGGGCTTGTTTATACAAGTAATACATCTACTCTCAATCAAATTTAATTTTTTTGAATCTGTCTGCTCTTGTATTTGATTGAAAATCAGCTTCCTTGGGTTTCTGCCATGTGCATGATATCGTAATTCTTGGTAGCCTATACTTCGGATACCACCATGCTTACATCACTTCTTTCCAGTCATGCAGCAGAATTTATGATTTACACTCCTATGAGTTTTTTTTAAAGTTTGATTCTATGAGAACCCAGTTTGCTTGTCAACATGAGTAACGCTGTCTCCATATCTTCTGATATTATCACGTGTATGGTCAAAAGATCACATGATTGTAGCATTCTTGGCAACTGTCTATTCACGAAGTAGTCCACTGATTGCAGAAAACATGGAGTTTGTTGACGATCAGCTCACCTTTGAAGAACTTGGTAATCACTTGAAGTCTTGCGGTTGCCATGTGGCCAACATGTCATCATTGGACTTCTCAGCCAAAAATGGCATTGGTGGTTGTCTGAATCGTTTATTTAGGCAATTCTTAACAGTTGCTGTGGATGTAAGTTTTTCGGTGTTAGTTCCTAGAACAACTTTTAGCCGCATATTACACACTTGACGGTGATCTATGTTTGGAAAATGATTAGGGTGCAGATATGTCCATCCTGGCGTCATGGTACTCTGCAGAAAGGGAGTATAAGCCATTGGTTATAATAATCGAGGATACAGAGAGGTGCTGTGGTCCCGTTTTATCAGATTTTATTCTGATGTTGAGGTACTTAAGCTGCAGTCTAGCTCTTGTTTGCAAGATAGAATCAGTGGTTCGTTTCCATTCATCTCTAAAACTTTGATGATTTTATCTAAGCCTCTAACTTCTTAGGCAATGCTGACTGCATTGACTTTTGCTATCGTCAATTCTAAAGAGGAACATCCTTGTTTAACTGGGCACTGTACGTCTAATCTTTAAATTCCATATGAATGCTTTGACGTCCCTATTGTTGAGATATAGGGATTCTGTTCCTTTATTTTTTTGGTACAAAGGAGCAGCTAATGCTGCGGGGGGAGGGGGTGTGAGGATTTGAACCCGGGACAACCCCCAGGCAGATTGAGTTCCTATCCACTAGGCCAACCTTGATCCTCGGATTCTGTTCCTTTATGAACAAGCAGGAACAAAGCTTGAAAGTGCTTTGAATGTCTGGTTCTGTCTTATGTTGTCTTATTTTTAAGAGATTAATGGGTGGTACTTTTGACTATTCTAGTAATTAGGCTTTACAGTTTCTTATCTTTAAAACGTCTTCTGTGCCAGTGAATGGGTAATTAAAATTCCCGTCATCCTAGTAATGGGCATATCAACAACACTTGATGCGCTGAGAAATCTGCTATCTTCAGACGCACTATTGCAACTTAGTACGAGTAAGTTCCTCCTGGGATCTCCATCAGAGAGAATGAATGCAATTATTGAAGCTGTCCTTCTAAGGTCTTCGTCCTGGTTCGGAGTCGGATACAAGGTGGCCCTTTTCTTGAGAGATTATTTCCTGAAGCATGATGGAACCTTGACATCTTTTATTAGAGCTTTAAAGGTATTTTTATCTGAAATCCATGCAGCATATCGACCCCCGCCCTCCTTCTGGTTCTAAATTGTTAGAACATCAATCAGCTGTTCTGGATGACACACTATCTCTCTTTCCCAGATTGCCTGTATGCAGCATTTCTCTACAGAGCCACTAAGCTTCCTGATGAAACACTTTGATGGTGAAGGCAACTTAAAGGTTTGACTCATTGTTCTCCCTGCCTTCTCCCACCCCATTCTTTGCAAATATTAGATTGCTTGGGGACATTGGGCTAGATTTTGTGCATGTTGATTTTCACATGACACATGACTGGCTATCAGGCTATTTTGTTTGTACCCTCCGACCCCTACTCATGGAGTATTCCTGAGTACTTACAAAAGATTGCATAACTGTTGTTACTATTGATTGACCTAACTTTTATTGTGACATTAGTGAGGGCAATCACTTCTCTTGAAAGTGATTAATAATGTTGGCATTGCAAATGTCGAGCTTTAAGTAGTTCTATGTTTCCTCTTTCCTTTCAGACTTGATGTATAGAATAATCGGATGAAATGGTAGTTAAATTCTTGGAAATTCTGATTTATAATGTAAACGGAAACTTTACTGCTATTATCTACACAGTGAGGCTAGTAAGAGTTTCCGGTAGTGTTGGTCATGTATGGGGCAAAAAGTACAGTCTAGATAGTACTGATTGCTTGATAATGTGTTCATTTGCTACCTACTTTTTTTGTAAACAATCTGTACTAAATCCACATGGACCACATCGATCAATCTTAACTTCAGCTTTCTCTTTGTAGCAAATATGGATGGAGGATGGTGCCTTGCGGCAGGATGTCATTTTGAAACATTCTTCTCAACTTTCTTCTTGTAGAAGGTCTGTGCAAAGCCTTTTTATAAGATTTATCTAATCAGGCTGATATATTATGCGCGTGTTATTGACCACGTCCCGTATCTTCTTAACAGAGTTGGTGATCTAACCACGGAGAAGTTGGTTCATGCTTTAGCAGAATTAAATGGTCTCCATAAGCATTGGGCCTCTGTAGTTATGGTAAAGTTTTGAGCTGCTATCTTCTTTTCCTAATGTAGTTTCCTATATCCTACTCCTAACCTACCCTAATTTCTTGGGTAAATATTCAATTGCTTACTCTTGACCTTGTGGGGCTCTAATGCTCTATAGATTACTAATGAAATTCAATTGCAGTGCCTATTTGATGCAGGAAGGTCGTTGAAAATACAGCTCTTAGATTTGCACTGTGAGGCCCTTGATCCCAGCCCACATAAATCAAGGAGTTTTGGTGATGAAGGGATATCTTCCCCAAGTATTGGATCTTTTTCTAATAATCATGGTGGCTCCTCTAAGAGAAGTTTTATTAGTCAAGCAGTGCAGAAGGTAAGGTAGGTATCATTTTTAGACTATTCTCAGCTGGAATTGAGGAAATCATTCATTATCTTAACCCAAGTGCCTATAAAGAGATTTTTGCTCCAATCCCTTTCCCTGCAATAAGAGAGTGGTCGTTTCAAATTGGTCTTAGTATTTTGGGAAGCCAAATTGATTTAGTCCATTATGTTCCAAGCTGAAGAGCAACAAATCTTTCACTCTTTTGAAAATGAGAAGATAACATTTGTGAATGTATATGTGGTTATGTGTCTTAATCCCTTCAATATCCAAATGGTTCACACTAGTGGAAGGTTATATTAGGATGTAAGCACACGCTAAGTATAACTTCATTTTTCTGTACAACCGTGCTGAATACACCCAAGGGATTTAAATGTTATGAGTATTTGGACTCCATTTTAAATTTTCTGTTAAGAGTACAAGATCGGGTTCTCTTTTGATCTTTCAACTTCAGTTTTGGATGATTCCCCCTTGTCCGGATAAGCATGTTGTTAAGGGTTTGTAGTTGGTATGTTGTCTTTTTTCTTTTCTTTTTTCTTTAGAGGGTATACCTACATTTTGTCTCAGTATTTACTGCAACATTTATCTGTCATTCTGTCTTACCTTGATTAGCTACATATTCAGATTTACCAAGATACCATTTTACTTGGGGACACGACTTGATTTGCCTTCTCAATCTTCGATCTTCTGATATTATTTTAGCAGTGCCAGTAACATTTAGCATTTTGGTTGTCCATTTAATTACCTTATATGTGTTCACAATGACTAAATCTGGATTTAACGTTGTATGTCAGGACCTTCTTAATGTACCGTAAATTTGTTGATGCAATTCATTATTTTTGCTTTGTATGACAAAAAAATTCTCCATCACTTCAATTTGTTGCTTTATGTAATTGGGTGTCCATTTATGTGTTTGAGCAGGGATCTTCCACCAGTTGCACTCTCTGAGTTGGTTAAGAGTTGGGTGAGTCGCACAGATGATATTTGTGAGGTATGAGTTCACTGCCATTTGAAATATGAAGAGTTTTTGCCGTTCTACTGTCAAAAAATTCTTTTGCAAGTGTTTTCTTTTTTCAGTAAAACTATGAGAAAGCCCCATGAGGAGCTGCCAATCATTTCCCCCCTAAAACAATAAAATATAAAGTGCTGCCTTTTTATTTACACTTGATATCTTGATGGATGTTGATGCTCTGTCGAATTATTGTAATTCATATGTTACATTATGTCAAACCTCGATTTTTATATAGATCTAAAGCATGGTTGTTGGGGTCAGCTTTTACTTTCCTAGCAAATTGCTATTTTTCATATCCAGACCAAAGCTGTGAGTAACATTACAAATGTGTGGTTTTTCTTTTTCTTTTGGGCGTAACGTACAAATGTTAGTTTCCTGCTTGATCGCCTTTTCTGAAGGGAAAGATGAGGTAAATTTTTTTGTCTTGATGACATGCTCAAATTTCTTGAGGGGCTATAGCTGGTACGTCAATGGATACTTATATTAAGATAAGAACATGTGGGTGCAACTATCTTACATTACAATTACATGATGTTAAGGAGTACTTCTAGGGTGAGACTGTATCATCTTATGAGACCAGTTGAATTAACAATTTACTTTTACTTTTGAATTAATTAGGTTTGAAAATTAGCGAGCTACTTTTTTCGATTATAGTACTTCTGAAAATTAACAAACTGGTTTTGAATTGCTTTATATTTAAAATAAAGTTAGTTTGAATACTAATAAGTCACTTTGAAAATTTGTAAGTGGTCGCATTTTATGAGGCGGTCTATTTCACTGTTTCTACTATTTACTGATTTTCCAAAGTAACTTCTAGTTTTCGAAAGGACTTGAGTTTAAAAATTAACTCAAGTCAAAGACAACTTGGCAATTTTCAAAGGTAACTTAGTATGTGTTTGGCCTAGCTTTTCAAAGTGATTTTTGGCCCTAAAACTTACTAACTTTTTAAATTGATTTAACTCAAAAGTAATATACGTTACTTTTTCATTAGTGAAAATAGTCCGCATCTAACTTCTTGCGCTTTTAAGAGTTACTGTTGCAGAATGTTTAAATTTGTGTTGGAGATTATCGCTGTATACGTCTAGGTGAACATGGTTATTTTACAGAAACATTGACTTCATATCAACGTCTTAACTATTAGAAATTGAATTGTGTAATCAGATTCTTAGTTTCCTTAGTTTGACACACACCTATTGTGGCCAAGGAGATGCATTTAATGGTGAAGTTTGTATATCACTGAAGCAACAACTAGAAGACAACTATAAAACTCAATTTTAAGTGTTTCGTTATGCTTCAGTGCTGAAATGTTTGGAATTGTGCTCTTAACCTGTAAATAATTCTCTTCTTGTGCATTTTGTTTAGTTTAGTTTTTTTTTAGCCTGGACAAGGTTTTTTCTCAGTCTTTAGCTAAGGTGGATATACCTATTTGTGCGGCTTTACTCAGATCTGCCAAAAGGTGAAGGAACTGGAATCCATGATGAAGTCTGCGGGCAACAAGAGCCCGGGATGTGATTTGGCAGACATTTCCTCGTAAGTTCGTCTTAATTATCTTTATAAATTTGCTTTACCTATTATCCTTTGTGCGGACATGTTCATAGTAGCAGTGTGTGGAATATATGATATACTTTTGGGACCCTTTGGTGTCATAAATGCATGATCTTAGATGATCTTACAATCATACAGTAATGTTAAGTGTATGCGTCTGTTACTATGAGCTATTCTCTGGGATAAGCTTATTGTATGTCTTATTCTCTCCAGCAATTGTTGTTGATCTTTTCATGGTAGCAGCTTGTACAGTGCTATACATTTGGGCATTTAGATTCTAGAAATTGTTGAACTCGGTAGGCTTCTGAATAAACTTGATGTTCTGTGCTGAAGCCATTACTTTATAGTCGGCAATCTCTTACAAAATTCTTCTTCTTTGAATTCTGTTGCACAGAGGACATCCTTCGCGCCGTATTAGCTCAATGAAAAAGCCAGATGTACTCAATGACAAAGCCGTGGCTTTGATTGAATGGATGATTCGGTAATATATTCTCTTCCTATTATCTTTTCATTCAATTTATACCTCGTAATGGGGTATCTGTGGTTTATCTCTCTGGATATGTGTGCTTTATCCCTTTGTTCCCTTTAGATACCTGTGAAGGTGATAAAAGTGGAGTACGGATGTCATTAGTAGATCTTGACATCTTATTGTGTTGACATTGGCATAGATTGAGAATTATGCTGAGTCCTTTTTTTTTTTTTTTGTTGGTCTGGTCATCAATTCTCATATCCATATCATGTTCATTTGCCTAGCTGTTTAATCTGGTGATAATAATTTGAGTAACCACATTAAATTTGCCTTCATTGACTGGTTCTCTCTTTTTGTTAACGCAGAGATCACATGAAGCCCATGGAAGGCCAGCCTTTTCACGAAATCTTATGCTTTAGGGATGTTAACAAGCTTGAAATAGTGAGTAATTTCTATAATGCTTTAGCTTACTAAGGCTTTCACATTTTACATCTTTGCAGGAAACGAAACAGTAGTTTTTTTTTTTCTTCTTAAATGTAAGAATTGAATAAATGAATGAACTTAACAGTAGTTTCAAAGACGTTAGAGAAAGTTAAACCTGAGGGATGTGTCTAGAATCATAGTTCTGAAGTTCTGTTTTACAAAATGCCTTTAGAGCTTATTATCATTGAGCTTGTACGCATACTCCTCGCAGTCATATTTCCAGCACATCTACATCAACAACCATATGTGCTTATTGGTTATTACCATTATGCGTGTTTGGATACTCATGCCACTAGGTTCTCTGCACGTGTACATGAATCAGCAAAATCTGTTTAAGAGGAATGTCTTTAAACAAGTTTCTGCCTTTCGTATTCCCTTATCCAGTTGTCTTGAGTTTATACATTGAACTTGTGCTCGAGAAAGGAACTTCACTGTTAATGGACTAATCTACAGATTTTATGTACGAAATTCAAATGTACATATTCCACATATTTGAAAATCCTAAAGTGAACTTGAATGTGTTAGGCGCTTTTGGGTGATCCTCGGAAAAAGATTCAAGCTGATCTTTTGGAGTCGCATAAATATATGTGCTGTAGCTGCTGCGGGAACAGGGGTTCCAGATTGCTGCCGTCCCTTCATGACACTACC
Organism: Spergularia bocconei; assembly: GCA_963457585.1. Classification (NCBI taxonomy): domain Eukaryota; kingdom Viridiplantae; phylum Streptophyta; class Magnoliopsida; order Caryophyllales; family Caryophyllaceae; genus Spergularia; species Spergularia bocconei. The sequence continues at coordinate 4,416,283 of OY734951.1, read as the reverse complement.
ATTTTGTAAGTAGTTACTAATGTGTCTAGCGCAAGACTTGTATTTAAGCTCTTTCGTAGACTCATAGTCTCCACATACCGTTCTTTTTAGATAATAAAGCGCCTCCTGTTTTCTTAAAGTCTTCCCTTCTTTGAACCTTGTACCTTCAAGTGCTGCTGTTACACACTACTAGTACTGTTTGGTGGATTGCCACACTTTTCCTCTTTTACTCGGTTATCTCTATTCCCATAGACCTAGTAGTTTATGAACTTCATTTCAGAACAACCTTTCTGTTTGTATGAGACTAAAAGTATTTCTTGTACATTTTCTTATTAAATGTTTCCATTGTATCCAAAGAAGTTTCTGTTATCATCTTGCTGATTTCTACTTACAACTCTCTCCTCTGTAGGTACACTCTAGCTCAAGAGCACGGCGATGTCATTAATGTCCATGATTGGTATCAATCTTTCAAGGCACTGATGGTAAATCCGTCAACAAAAGCAAGAAGTAAATCAAAGCGTCCCTTAACACCCAAGAAAAAGAAGGATACTAATCATCCACATAGTGAGAGTGAATCTGCTATTCAGTATCCTTAAAAAATTTCTATTGACCTTTCGCAGTTATATCTTACAATTGTTCATTCGTTCTTTCATGCGCATGCTCGAGTTTCCATGGATCAAGGCTTCTCTAGTTAAATGGTTTTAGTGAACTTTGATGGATTATATAGGGAATGAGTTTTTGCTTTTACTGATTGTTCTTGGTTTACTCCTGCGATTGTTGGGGCTGTATTGCTTGCCTAAAACTTAAATATCCTTAACTTCTCTGTCTTAGAGCACGATTCTGCAAAGCAGTTTCAGAGCTACAGATTACTGGACTGCTTCGGATGCCTAGCAAAAGACGCCCAGATTATGTGCAGAGAGTGGCATTTGGAGTGTAACCAGGGGCGGAGCTTGTGGGTGGGCTGGCGGAGGCCTGGCACCTACGGCGGCCCTTTATTTTTTTTAGTTTTTGGACATATGCTATTTTACGTAGAAGGAATCACAATTGTAATGTAACCAAAAAAAAAAAAAAAATCACAATTGTAAGCCTTGCCCAGTGGATGTATATGGCAATTGTTGTTGTCTATCATTGGAGTTTGAATCCTAGCAGTTGCAATTTTCTTTGCATTTCCCTCTTATTTCTTACCTTTTTGTTATAAGCTTCGATTTCGTCAAACACTACATTTTATAATTTTATTTGTCCAACACTCCTTCATATAACAACTTATTTGTCAAACACTCTCAAAACATCAATTGCCGGCAAAAAATAAGTCAACGTACCGGCTTGGCTTACCTATTGCACATGAGTTTTGTTATTTGTCTTCCCTTTTGTGATTTTCCTCCGTATTTCTAGATTCTCTATACTAGTTTGCAACGCCTGAGCTACTTATGTTCAAATGTTAATATTACGTGAACGAAACATTTATCTAGAATATTTAAAGAATATGACATTTTTGTACCCCAAATGAAAGAAAATATGTGATATTCTGTCACTGAAATGTATAGAGGTAATATAGATTTTTGTTCAAATATAATTGATTCAATGAGTTAAATATACTGACTAAATATATTTTTTCAAAGTGCCTAAGGTCATGTTTTAAAACCCAAAATCTCACTTTTAATTACACGGGCATTTCGAACACCACAATGTTGACCACAACTCAACAAGCCTTCACCACCTTGGCGGAGTCTCCTTGTAGATCAATCGATATATTCGATTGTACCCCCTCTACTCACCATTTTTCTCATTTGTTAACGCGTTTGTTCGAATTTTTCTCATACATTAAAACTAAAAATAAAGATCAACGAGTTGACACCCTTTAACGAAAAAAATAACAAAATAAAAAAAGTTTACAAAAATGGAGAACAAGGAGTGACATCACTGACATGTACATCGCATGCCGATAATCGCAGAGCGACAACAATAAAAAGGAAAAAATGGCGGTCCGACCAACCTCCGCCGCAGCTTCCGCCTTATTGGCGGCTGCGACACTATTCACCCTCACTCTTCCGTCGATCGCCGCCGACGCAACTCAATCGCAATTCGAGTGGCAATTACTCTCCGCCAAGAATTTCTCGTCTCAGATTAGTCTCCACCCTCACGTCCTCCTCTTCGTCACTGTTCCTTGTATGTCACTCTTCCTCTTTTCCCTCTCCCTCTTCATTATGCTTATAATTGCTTTGTTTTATCGTTAATTGTAGCTGCTTAATTAATATGCAATTAATTTAGTTATGGTGATTATGAACTGGTGATCTTATATGTAATCTTCGAATTATTCAGTGAAAAATGAAGTTATAAAGAGGTTATATATGACCGCATTTTCGCATTCGGTTACATTGATTAGTTTCCTGTTCATCGTGCATTGTAATGGCGTGTTAATTGTATCGAAATCGAGGAAAACAAGTGTGTGATGATAATATTTGAGTCAATTGAGATGATTACGGAGTATATGTTGAGACTTGAGAGTGGATTCCTCGGTGTTATATACATCTTGGATGGAGCCAAATAGTTGCTATTTTTCGGCTTTGGAATATGATGGAGTGGAAGTACAATGACGGAATTTTGCTTGTGTGCACTTCTTAGGTGAAGTAGCAGATTGTCTATGCAATTCTCGATGCATTTTCGCGTTAGATCACGTGGAGATAACCTCTCTATGGGATTCTCGGTGCAACAATTTATTTAGGATTATCTCGAAATAACCTCTATATGCTTTTAAAGTAGAGATATGGCATTGGAATAATGTTGGTGGTGCCGTGTTTGATGCACATGCTTTCAATAACTTTGGTTGTGGGGGGTTTATCTTAGGTGACAATAATAGAAGGTGGAAGCAAGGAGACGGGTAGAGATTAAAAGATACCTAGTAGTGGAGGTTAAGAGATTATGATATAGTTTAACCTTACAAAAATTAGAGTTATACTTGTTTATCCCCTTCGTTATGTTTTATTCTATAACAAAGATTCTCGAGGGAGTGTATACTTTCTCAGAATGATTAAAGTGTTCAGCTTGAATCCCATGGAGTCGGTTTTCCGTGTTCTCCTTACTTGTGCCATTCTAATTTTTGAAGGCTGGAAAGCCACACACTTGAATTCGACTTTGACAATAGAATGTGGATGTGAGATAAGATTAGCTGATACCAATGAGATGAAAGACTACTGCTGTAATGATATGGCTCGAAAGTTAATAGTATTATTACGCAAAACATTTTACTTGCCAATCCGTCACTGACTGCTGTCTGTAGTACACCTTCTCATATTTAAACAGTTTTTATTTGATATTCAGGGTGTGGGGAATCTCGCTCCCTGATGAGGGAGATATCTCTAAAGTTGACGAAAGAGCAACAGAAGTATAGTTCCGTGAAATTGATGTTTGTATACCGTAATGTTGATAAGGTGTTGGCTGATTCTCTCGGTGCTGTGGAGGAAATAACAGTCCTATTTTACCATCACGCTGTGTCCTATAAGTATCAGGGGAATCTCCGAGTTCCAGACATATTGTCCTCTTTACATTATCTGGTGTCACTTGCTCGTGAGGAACTCCCTCTTAGAAAAATTAGCAATTCTGAGGACTTGGAAACGTTTCTTGCATCAACCGATAAGTCTGTATTGCTCCTCGAAACTTGTGGATGGACCTCTAAATTGCTGGCACAGCTCACTACCAATGAGCCTGGGCAAGGTATGTCAGCGAGTAACAATTATCTACTCCTTTTACTATTCTTATTCGATTGGTTGTTCTGATACAACACTCGAGGCAAGTAAATGTTTTAAGTGGCCGTTTGCATATGACTCTATGCCTTTTTTGTCACCCTGTCTTTTGCTTTGGCATTCTGTGTGCTTATTATATTATTATTATTTTTTTTTTTTTTGATAAGTAAGATAGGATATCAATATATTCAGAAAGACACCAAGGGGGTGACTCCCATGTACAAAAAACCCCTAAAGGGCGACGTCCATAAACAAAAGAGAGCTAATCAAGCTCTAGGACTATCATGAGAACTTTTATCCACTATTATATTATTAATTTGTGCTATTGGTCAAGAAGCTCTAGTTTATGCAAGTATAGCTTATCCCATATTGTGTTCTTAACTCTTCTTTGATGCCTTCGGTGGTCAAGCAACTAGATCAAAGTTCATGGGTTAGAGTTCTTTTGAAGCACGTATAGCTTAGTCATAGGAAATTTTGTTGTTGTTTATTCCTTGTATGCTAAGTTGTAAAACCTTCATGTGAGTTGTGTATATCGTGTGAATACACATTACAAAAAGTGTTGTGAATTTGCTTTTGCTTAGAATCGGTTTGTAGCGTGTGATACTCATATATTTATAGACAGTTTAGTTTTGCAGGTGGCCTCTTATTGAGAGACCTCAATAAAGACTCAAATATTACTCATGCATCTGGATGGAAGAAATACCCAGAGGTGCTTGTTGTTTTGATGGTTCAATTGTGATAACATCGATTATGAAGAAAATTTGCTGATGTGATTCTTCTGTCCATATGTTCCTCTGCAGGATGTTGGGAGTGAACTAAAAGGCTGTGGGGTTGAAGATGAGTGTGGTAGAAGTCCTTGGATAGGCGAATTCAGTGCTGAAAATGGAACATCTTCTAATGAAGATGTGCCGATTAATTTTGGAGCCTCTTGCAGCTTTTCAGAATACTTGAAATTTGAGTCCTTCTTCTCAAAGTTTATTGCTGCAGCTAGAGAGGCCTACTTTCCTCCTCAAAGCCAAAAATATGCTGTTCTGTCAGATAGACTATTTCTTTCACCTCTTGGTGTTGAGGTAGCTGATCTATGGTCATTGATTATATCGTATGCGGGATGTCCAGGTTGCATAACGAAAGTTGAAGAAGAAACTTATCTCCAAAAGGCTCTTGAGATGAATGATCTACCTGTAATGGAGGTAAATTTAATATCAATCATATTATTTGTGATGATCTTGACTACTGAATCTCCTCGTTTTCTTATGCACCTGCCACCTGGAGAACTTTTTAAAAGACTTTTGACTATGTCATTTCTTTGGAACTCAATTGTTGTGGGCCATTTCAGATGTGAAATTTGTGTAGTTAGCTAAACTGTCCCTGAGAACTTGTGTGGTTCCTTAGATACTGTACCAATTTAGGAGTGATGGAGAGTTTAGCAGCTTGCTTTGCACAATATTTTATGATTATTGTTCCGAAATCTGTATCTTCTGGTACATAAAATTGCTGGATGAAAGTGAGTTTGAGATTGGAAAAAGTATGCTCAGATCCTAAAATTTGAAGCTGGAATTTTTTCATCTCCTTGGATGGTTTTTGAAGTTTCATTTGCTGTTCCTGTCTCTTTGATCTTTGTAGTATCTATCTTTTGGGATCCTTTTGACATTTCTGCGAGGGAGACTCTGAAATGTTACCTCCACATCTGTGGACTGTCGTACGCTCGTACCCCACAAATCACGATAGTATTAGTTGTTATGATCTTTTTGCTTAGATAATATAAAGCTTGGGAGTAGTATTTTGCTACTAAGGCTTGTTATCTTTATGTTCAACATCACTGTTCGTCGTTTCACTCCTCTATGTGATTGCTACTTTGCCTTTTCATCATAGTTTATCTGTAAATGAACCCACTGGCACACATACAGGTAGTTGTGCATCACAATCTGTGTTTTGTTTGAGTTGAAATATACGCCGAGGTGATCTGTGGAATCTTTCTTATGCAGCTGCTGGACGATGAGATGGGTCTTGGACCTTCTTTGCCTTTAGACACACCATCAATTCTACTATTTGTGGACAGGCAATCTGAGTCTATGGAGACCGCGAAGAAGAGTCGGGAAACTCTTCTTGTATTTAAAGAATTTGCTCTGCAGCATCAGAAGGTATGTCAGATAGATGGACGAAGTGGTGAGCGGCCGAAAAAATCACCCCGTTCTGATGAAGGGTCAGCTGGGACTCATAGGAAAAGTAGATTAGTGTTATCGTCTCCATCTGATAAGATAAAAAAGAAAATGTCTGTGGTGATCATAAAGGATGGGAAATATGTTACCTTAGACAATAAAGACGCTGGCAGTTCTGTACATGAGGTTTTGGCACAATTGCTTCGGCAGAAGGACTCTAAATTAAGTACACTTGCTAAAGAAGCGGGCTTCCAACTGCTATCTGATGACATAGATATGAAAATAACGGATGCATTATCTTCTCAGATGGCAACTCAGAACCTATATTCAACAGGAAAATTAGGTAAAGTTGTTGAGGCATATACCATTGACACGGTTGAAGGCTATGCTGAAAGTGTTTCACCTGTGAAGGAAGAAATGGAACAGCCACAACCTATTAATGTTGAGCCTCCAACTGGTGGTGATGAACAGACGACATCACCTCTGGATCCTGCTAGAAAACATTCTGACTTGGTGAATCGTCATCAATCTTTCAGTGATCATGAAGTTGGTTCTTCTCTAAGTATAGATCCGAAGATTCTCGAAGGAGATAATTCAGAGAGTTTGGATCATCAGTACAATTGTTTTACTGGTACATTTTTCTTCTGTGATGGCAACGATAAGTTCCGTAGATCTCTTACTGGTGACTTAGAGGTCCCCAGCATTGTGATCATTGACCCCATTTCACAACAGCATTATGTCTTCTCTGGAGAAACACAGTTTAACTTGTCTTCCATATCAACCTTCATAGAGCAATTTCGTAATGGAAGTCTTATTCCTTACCAACGTTCTGGACCGTTACGAAAAGCTACTGAAATGATACATCCTCCATTTGTGAATCTCGATTTTCAGGAAAAGGACCCAATCCCTTTTCTTACGACAGAGACATTTTCTGAGTTAGTTATTGGCACTGACCAATCTGATGATCATAATAATTTAACAAATGCTTGGCACAAGGATGTGCTAGTGCTGTTTAGCAGTAGCTGGTGTGGGTTTTGTCAGAGAATGGAATTAGTTGTCCGAGAAGTATACCGGGCTGTAAAAGGTTACATGAACTTGGTTGCCTGTGATTCTGAGAACAAGAAGTTGTGTTCTAAAGGTATGTGTATGTCACTAGATTAAATATTTCATGTCTTCTATTTTGATTTGTTTGTTTTTCGTAAAGGAGTGATCTTGTTGTTTGCTAACCCTAATTTTTTGGGGACTAGGAAAAAGGCTTTTCTGTTGAGGACATAGTGAAAAATATGACTTTTTGGAAATGACCATTGAATAATTCCTGTTTAAAATTGATTTTTTGCATAAACTTCGAAATAAAAGCAAGGTTAGATGAGAGTTAGTGAGAAAACAAGGTTAAGATTGTAAAAATTAGAGAAAAGAGTAATACAAAAAATTGGAAAAGAATAGTAGAATGAAAAATTGAGCAGACCAAAAAAACAGAGACAAATAAATTAGACAAAATTAGTCATATTTTATTGGCCACACTCCTCGAGATTCCTTTTTCTCCACTTTGCCCTTCCTAGAGCCATATCTTCTCTAATCTCATGTAGACCCTTATTGCTTTCAATCACTTATCCTAGTCTTTTTAGGTCTTCCTCTACCTCTGATAGTCTGATCGGGGTAGGGGAAGACTTAATAGGACATCGATGAGTATAATTGAAAGCGATGTGGCTCTACTTGGGATTGATGAAGATAGGGTGTTGGAGAGAGCGAATAGAGGGAAATGAATCATGTGAATGTTGAGGTTTGGCTTTACTTCTATACTTAAAAATCTTTCATTTGTTCTCATTTGTCGCATACGATGACTGGTGTTCTATGGCATCCTTTTGGCAAAATAAGTTTCTAGTTTCTGCTTTTAGGAATGAGCTACTTGCTTTGATTTGTAAATGCTAGAAATTATTTGGTAATTGATAGCTTGCAGTATTATTTTTTTGGAATGAGCTACTTACTTAATAAGTTTCTAGTTTCTGCATACTTGTAACACTAGTTGGGTCTGCCTCAAGCTTGAGGTTTTACAAATTTTCTTAATTTTTTTCTAAGTCCTTTTGTCCAGTTTACTTATACTTGTAAAGGTGTCATAATAATAATTGATACAATTAATTTTTGTGGGTTTAAAATGTTTGGTCGTGATATTTTGGGTTATGATATTATATCATGACAATATGACATTAATGGTATCTTGAGGATTCATGGCATGTTTCTCAAAAAACCTTATATTATAGAGTGCTGATGTCCTCTTCATATCGCTATCATGCTCCTTCATCCATTTATATAATTTACACTAGCTTGTCTCAGCTGCAAGTCCTCTTTTGATATAAAGAGTGTGTTATGTGCCTTATTGGCAAGTTCTATCCTCGATAACTGTACGTTGAAGGAAATCTACTCATTTTGATTGCGAATAAGATTAGGTCATGTGAACTTTAAATGAAAGTTTTATGAGACCAGTGGTATGTGTAGTATGGGGTACGTTCTCTTTCATTTGTATTGAACTGTTTAACAAATCAGGGTTTTAAGAGTTTGAAGTTGTGACAGGCAACTTCGAGGATGTCATTTGGAAGCTCCCAGCAATATATTCAATTGATTGTACTTTAAATGACTGCGGCTGGATACTGAAATCAAGTGGTCAAGTAAGTTTTCTACTTTTCTCCACTAGGTAATAGATAAAAAAAAATTGCTACTTTTACTGTAGTTACTGTACCTGTTTGTGTGTGTTACTAGTCTCTTACTCCAAAGTATGCTTGAGTGCTTGACTACAGTTGTCTTGATAACAAGCACAACAATAGACCCAACATCCTTTAGGGGAAGCTATTTCTCTTGGACCTTTTGGCCCTTACAATGCAAAGACCTTCAGCTAATTTTAAATAGTTAAGAAGCAAACTTGAACGATACATTTTGGCTTGTTGCATCTTACTCCCAACACAAAAACAAAAGATTAATATTTTTGGTTACAATGTAAATGTAAATTATATACCCATAATACCGCAACCGATTCAGATACCCACAATTAAACGGTCAGAATAGTAAAGAAGTAAGAGAAAGTTAGTAGGTTACCTGACAGCCTGACTAGAAGATTTCTGATATTTAATGTGAAGGGTCCTGATGTCTTGAAGAATCAACTAATATGTTTCCGGTGTGTTTCTCAGAGGGAAGTATATCCTACACTCCTGCTATATCCAGCTGAAAAGAAGACTGTTGTTCCTTTTCATGGAAATATGATTGTTACAGACATCATAAATTTTTTAGCCAACCATGGTGTTGGCTCTGAGCACCTTGTTACACAAAAGGGTAAGTTTTGCGTCATGCCCCTGCTATTCAAAATTCCAACCTTTTTGAGTTTTTATTTAATTGTTGTTTTTCAACTGTTGTTCGGGGACTCGGGGTTGTGTTTGTTAGGATTGCAATCCTAGCAACTTTGAACAACTGTTACGCACTTGGGCATGTTGGGCATTGTTTTCTGGCCCTTTTGATGGGTTATAATTTCTGGCATTATGTTTTATTGATTTTGAAGCACTTCAGCCCACAGATTAGATGAGTTATGATTGTGCCATATCAACTTTCAATGTACTATAGATTTGCAAGTTTTTCTTCCCTTTGGTTTTTGGAGGAACATTTATTTGCTGGGTTTTCACTATGAAGTAATCATGCTAACTGGAATATCTGAAACACATTTAGAAATCCATGAACAATTGAAAAACTTTCTTGGGAAATATTTTCTGTGGTCTTTCCAGAATTGCCACGTTGTGGGTACTTAGATGACCATATGTCATATGTGTATTTTTGCGGCCGGACACATCCTGTCCAGTGTCAAATAGACCCTTATATCTGTTGGATGTTTGTTTCGGTTTTAATGGGAACCCAATTGCCATGCTCCAAATGAACTAGAAACAGCTGGACTGTTCGATATTTGCCCCTAAGTTTTATTTCTTGATTAGCTCCTAGCTCATCGTTTTAGTTCTTCTGTTCATCTGCATAAATAAGAGGATTTGGTGTTGTGTTTTAACTCTCCACTTATCCTTCCATATGCTTTAAAAGTTTTGGAGTATGAACCTGTCTTCTTCTTAGTTATTTCATTATCTGTTTAGTGTCATACGTTGATTACTTGGTGAAAGAAACATCATGATGGATTCCTGATGTCTACTTCTGGTTTCACAGGAGCTCTATGGTCAGAAGGTGGAAAACATGACAATCATGACATGCCTAGAGATGCCTTCGTAAAAGGATTTTCACATGATAATAGTAAGCAAGTTGAAGAGATTATCGAAGATAAGAGTTCACAGAATCAAGTGACCCTTGAGCACAGCGAAAAAGAAACGTCATGGAATTTGGTTGTTGGCTCGTTTCTTATAGCCACTGAGCGTCTAAATGGATTAAGCCTATTCAGTGAAGCCAGGATTCTTATAGTGAATGCCGATCCTGATGTAGGATTCCAAGGTTTGATAGTTAATAAGCCTATCAGCTGGAGTCATGTGGTAGGCTTCAAAGATGCCGATCTGCTAAAACAAGCTCCTGTTTCTTTTGGGGGTCCTGTCATACGTAAAGAGAGTCCTCTTGTTTCTTTGACGAAGAGTTCATTGAATCATCAGTATCCTCAAGTGATGCCTGGCGTTTATTTTCTTGATGCAATGGCTACTATCAATAAAATCAAGGAAATTAAAGCAGGAGTTCAATCTTCTACCGAATACTGGTTCTTCTTTGGGTATTCAAGTTGGGATCGGGACCAGCTTTTTAACGAGATAAATGAAGGGTCATGGCACCAGGAGAGCACCAAAGACTTGCAATGGCCGTGAAGTTTAGACGATAACACACATGATGTGGAGATTTTGATGATCAGCAGGCCGCAGGCACACATTCAATTAAGTTCTGGATGACCCTATTATTGCGAAAGCTGGGTAGAAACTTGACCTTTACTCCTGTTAAAATTGAGATAGTAGGATCGAGCACAAATGATTTTGTTTTTAAATGGCAAGCATACTGACTGCAAAAATATAGAGATCACAACAGATTTGTCCATCTTGTTTGCAATTTCGCAGACGCGTGTATTCTCTGTTTCCCAACCCGATGTGAAATCTCATTTTTATAAGGACCTAAAAACGTAAGATATTATCATTACAAACATCGCTAAAATCAACTAAACTCACAAAATTCAATTACAAATCATCCACATGCAAATTACCACAGTAATTACTACGACTATTATAAAAATGCACACAAAATTTTAATTACAACGATTACTTGCAAAATCCGAATTTACACTGATCTAACTAATTACTGACCTAGTGACCTCTACACTAATTGTGATCGATTAATTGATTAAAATTAACAGTCGACAAGTAAAAATTGAATCGAAAAGAGGTGAAAACGAGGATCTAACCGATGAAAAATCGACGGATTTGAGCTTGGTAGAGGAAACCATTGTTCCGGCGACAAAATTGCGCGCAAAACGTCGTCGACATGGCAAAGCCATGGGTGGCCTATCTAGGCCAAGGCCCACTACCCTAGTTTCCCCAAATGTTGTGCCTTAGTAAGTTAGTATTTGAACATTCCCGAAAGATGCAGACGTTTATTTATTTGCATTTTCATCATTGTTTCGTTTGAATAAATTTCAGACTATGTAAAGAGTGAGAAATCAGTGAATCACTATAACCTTGGCCTTGCAATACGTCCCTCATGCTCCAAGTCAAGCTAAGACTTCCTCAGTTTCTCGTGAGTCGTGACTGATTCGGAACACTATAGGACCAAATTAAGCTAAAAATATACATGATGAGGCAAGCCAAGTCAATCAGAAGCTCCAATATCATGGAGTGATTCGGGTACCAGCAATATGAAGCTTAGTCGAGAAGAAGGGCTCAGGGCTAATGCCTTTTAATAAACAGCCCTTTAGTTCGAGTCCAGTACATATCGATATTTTGTATGTGAAGATTGAAGACCAGTAAGGAACTCAGCAGATAGCAGGGTCCATCTCCGACGGGCTTATCTCAAAGTAGAATAAGTCACAAACTCGGCAGAGTTGAACTGGAATGGCTGGCATGGAATAGGGTTCCTGTTTGAGTTCATGTCCGAGATTAAGGATCAGGAAAGATAAAAGTGAAGAAATATCTGCAAAATTAAATAACACATCTCAACATACGATCGAGGTCCAAAGACTTTGATCTGGCGCACATGAGTATCTCTTCCGTTCAGGTGATTCGACAAAACACCAATTTGCAGCATGAAAGTATTGACAAAAACTTCCCTGTCAAGAAGAAAACTCATCAGAAGTTCCCTTCAAAAAGGTGTGAAGGTGTACATCCATCTAAATTTCTAAGCACATATGGCATATATACTACAAGACAACGGACAAGTAATTCAATCTAAAGTGGCGCTCAAAAGTATAAACTGCCTCCAAAATTTAAGCCACAATGTCAAACCGACACAGCTTATAATGGCTTAAATAAAGCAAAACGTTATCAATCCTTTCTTAAGTAAACATGGCATACATAGACAAGGGCCAATAGTGGAATGAAGATCAGCCCAAATAACTAGTAAGTGCAGAATTGAAGTTTATTTATCAACAACGCGAACAGCTCTATATTGGTTGACCTAAGGCAAAACATGAATTTCTGGAAGAAAGGGGACAGTGTTACGCAAATGGAAGGAAGGGTTGGTTAGTGATCACACTCAAAACACAAGGGTAACAACTTTTTCAGATGAACGAGACATCAGTACTGTAACTGATAATTTAAATGTAGTCTGCAAAGGAGATTATGGCTGATCTAACTCAATAATCACAAGAAAAGTAACAAATTTAGACTCTCGGACTGAAAACTGGAAGGTTACTTGTATGCTAATGACTTTTTTTCTTTTTCTTTTTCTTTTTCAGAAGGCCCTTACCAGTCTAATGTTGAAGATAATCAGCCCAGAGTACTGCATTATACATGATCCATCAGTGCATATGAAGTACTTGGTATTGTTTCTAGCTGGATCAGAAGCAAATGTGGAATCTAAGAGTTCTACAGGACAGCTACTCTAGCAAGCCACGTATAGAGGGGTGTCCTAAAGATGATGATAGCTATGTTGCTAAACAAAGGAGATGATGATGGCTTAATCTTCAGCAGTATCAGCTCATAGAATTTCTGGTACATCCATATGCATCACAGTCACTAAAGAACAGGCCACTACATATCCAGCCATCCATGGAGGGCTATCATGCTGTTAGACGACTTTCTAATTTACAGAGATAAGAAAACAGTTGCGACTTACGCCCAAGATCAAGACCACTTCTATCAGCAATTGTGGTCCTGATAGAGGACACAATTACCTTGGCACCTTTTCAGTCCATTAGAGGAAACAACTTCACCTTATGAAAACAATGCCCTTTGTGAGAGCAATACGAATTATATAGTGCGTATCTGACCTTTTTGACTCAACTAATTTAAGTAACTTAATCCTGCAGGATCACCACAGTCTACCTTGCTTTAATATGACACCTTAAAATCCCTCAAAAGTCGAACAAAGCTGTGTTTTGTCCCCAAGCCTCTAAAGAATGTGCAATTTGGTTGTTTCAATAAAATTTTTTTTTTTTTACGACTAGAAAACCTCAAAACTACTGAAGCAAGGAAGCTAATAAGGGCCCTAAGAAAGTCTAAGAAAGTACAAATCCACTATAGAGTGGCATAAGCAGCTAAAAAGTAGTCACTTGCAAAATAATAAAATAAAAATAAAAAATTACTATAGGTTCTCACCGTGGATCATTTCCAGATAATGATATATACACCCAACCAGTCGGCTTAACTAGTTCCACTGCCTTGATTTCCTATTCAAACGTAAACAGAAAACGGTTGCATCAATATCCAGAAGTAGGAACACGCGTAAACTGATGTGCCATTGTGTTCAAAAAGTAGTTTGTCCACACTCAGATATGAGTACATTGTTGCAATATGTTTGGGTGAAAGGTCTCATAATGAATTATGCAAGAATGCAAGATGTAAAGGTAGCCTCTCAGAAGGCATCTTAAGAAACAGTTTTATCAGGCTCCAATGGTCGAGGCCGTCTTACACAAGTTTAAGCCATTATGAAGTTATTCCCAAACTTGGTGCCTAAATTCCAATATTGTTCGCCTAAAAACGAGAACATACTACAAGATTATCTTCTAGACTTTTATTACTTACACGAATTGAGATGAAACAACCAATGGAAGATGGAACTCATGGAAGTAATACTCAAACATACATAACAATAAACAAAAAGAAGGGTGTGTATATTCAAACCCTCACCTTCAAGTTGTGAAAGCCATCACCAGCTTTAATAGAAATCTTGCTTGGAGTATAGCTCTCATCAAGCTTGTAATCAATATAGAGTACAATCAACTGACACCAAAGCAATTTCAGGGATGTGTTAGTCTCACACAATGTACACCAATTCAACAAACAGAACGACAAAAACACGAATTGCAAATATCGAATTTGACTCTGATTACTTGCAATTTAACTTTCTTCTGAAACTGAATGTTTATAAGATGAGGCTGTGCTCCATCCGATCTGAGAAACCGACCATAAGACATTAACAATCAGAATAATTCACACATTATATAAACTTCAAAAATGCTTAAAGGGGGTTGGGGTTAGATAGATGGCTAGCGAATTAACTGCCAATAGGTCTCGAAATTGTCATCTCGAAGGCATTGAACGCCGTTACCAGGCTTGCAAGAGCTAACACTCCAAGCAGCATTCTTGGTCATTTCTCTCAGATCAATATCTACATCCAAATGCTTGCTACCTCCAACAAGCTTTCCCTCCTCCTCTCCATCAGACGATTCCGTCGCCATCTTAGTACCTTACACAAGTCTCCTATTGTCCTATCAACAACAAGGGTAGAGAAAATCAATGAAAATCAATTTTGAACAACCCAGCCGGAAAATGCCCATACTATCGGCGTGAGATACTCCTGATAAAAACCCAAATAAGAAAAGAAAAATAGACATCAATTCACACAAGTTTTTGCTTAGAATCCCTGAATTATGCAGTACTTAGCAATCAATATTATTAACACAATTGAATACAAAGCAAGATTTCAACAGCCAAATAAATTGTCACAAAAATCACAACTTTTTAAAATACAATAGCACCCCACATTTTCATGTTATAAATTAAGTGGGTTTGTTAAGGTGAAGGGATACTTACAGAAGAAGTTAATTGGAAGAGAGAGTTCTTGCTGATGGCGGGCGAATTGAATTCAAAGAAATTGGACGATAACCTTCACCTTCGCCCCCAGATTGCCACTATACTCAGGTGTTTGGACTTCGGTTCGGACCCCCCTTTTGTTTTGGAGGTCTCGCAATCAAAAATCTAATATATATATATATAAAAATTTGGAGCGCATTGAGGGTATCCAGAGGCCAAGAAATGTAGGGAGAGAGTCCAATAAATGTTAAACTCTCACTTGGAGTATAAAAGATAATCCACATAAAACATTAAAAAATGCACACACAGAGTCCAATATTTGTAAAACTCTTATTTAGTAAAGTTGTCAAGATGAAATATGATACAAACTGTTATAACTTGGGCTGCGTATATCAGAATATTACGATACATGTATCATTAAGTTCGTGTCGAAATGTATGTCAATATAAGACCCATTTACACAACTTTTGAAAAGTTAAGTACGTTTTGGTTGACATATTCCGACAAGTTTAAGACATTGAAAATTGCACAGAGAGTCCAATATGTGTAAAACTCTTTTGTAAAACAATTATCAACATGAAACATAATATAAACTGTTATAACATAAGGTACGTATATCTGAATATTACGATACATGTATTATTAAGTGCGTGTCGAAATTTTCTTCAATATAAGATCCATTTACACATACTTTTGATTTGGTTGTGATATATCCACAAGTTTAAGACTTTTGTGAAAAATGCTTAAAAATTTAGTATTATCTAAAGATAGAGTATAAAACTTTGTACGATGACATAAATGATTTATTGAGATTAGGAGACATCTTCACTAACAAACATTTATATTTTGTCATGTTTATTTATTTGTTTTAATTGATAAATAAAAATAGGCGATTATGATAAAGTGACCCGTGCAACGCACGGGCTTTTCACCTAGTTGTTTTTAAATGTTCTCCGAGAATGTTTTGGTTATGTTTGGTGAAACTAACTGAACTAACTGAAATAGTAGCCGCAATAATAGCTGAAAGTTTTTAGCCGATAGTAGTAGACATGAGAGAGCCAAGATCATCCAGAGGGAGATCGACGACACTTCTCCGAAACAACAATATATTTGAAACTCATCTCATGTGCTATATGCACACTAAATCTAAAAGACGTTGTTAAGGGAATCGAAACATCCTCCCCAACTAGTTCCGATGCCTTTCTATTGAAGTAGGTTCCATCCTAAACCCAATTGGCAATAAGAGGAGTTTCTTTTTAACCAATGTAGAACACTCATATGTGGAGTATTTTTGGGTGTCACTTGAACAATCACACACTCACATTCTAAGGCTACCCTAATGAAAAGGGTCTTGCAATCGGATAGTATTTCTCTCAAGGGTCACACACGTATAATCAAGAAATCTACTAATATTCATTTTTTTTTGCTAACTTCATTTCAGCCTTGTCTACTATCGCGTCACATAAAATCTAACCCAAAGTCAAGTATAGAATCCCCAAAAATAATCTAGATATTTAAAATTCTGAAATGAGAAACAAAATTTTGGATTTGTTACACCTAGTCGCGTAAAATGCAGATGTCAACTAATAACGTCATCGTGGACGGAGGGGGCACAATCAAAGGTTTAAACTCAGGTAAATATACAGATTTTATGATCAAAAAATGAATTGACAACAACCCAATTTACCCACAAACAGAAACAATTATAAATTAACAAAGTGAGTAAATTAATTAATAAAGATTGTTAGATAACCAACTGAGCCAAAAGTCTAGACTGATGGTTTGGGCACCCACAAAGGTCTTATACTTCAACACGCCCCCTCACGCAAAGGCCCACCTGGGCTTGAAGCGTGGGTAATTCACTGGCCCACGAACACAACACTTAAACTGAGTTCCCTTTTATTAAGGCTCCAACACACCAAAGGAGGGGGCTACCAGGATTCGAACTTGAGACCTCAGGAGGATCGCTGAGGCTCTGATACCATGTTAGATAACCAACTGAGCCAAAAGTCTAGACTGATGGTTAGGGCACCCAGAATGTTCTTATACTTCAACCAAGATCAGATATGCAAAGTGAGATTACCGAGATTTCAGTGAAGAAACTGTGTAGTATTATGAATCAACAAAGGTAGTAATTCAATTAGAAAGGAGTCGTGAAAAAAAAGAAGCTTACAAATCGTGAAGCAGAAGATTGGTGGAGAGAGAAACAAGGTCTGCGAAGTTGCAAGGTTCGAAGGATCGCACCTACTAAAACAATCGCACAAATTAACATGAAAATTCCTAATCATCATTAAAAATCGCATAAATTTACAGATGAAATTGAGCTTATAAGATTCAGACATTCAAGCAAATAATTGGGGAGGATATGATTAGTACCTTGAAAGATCGAAAGAAGGCTTGTGAATTACTCTTATGTTGGGTGAATCATAACCACGGCATGTGTGGAAATTCTAGTGTTTCTTCAGTTAAAACGATTTTATTGGTAAAGTCTAGAAAGTTATCACATTTTGGATACTCGTACTTGAAATAGAATAGACTAGATTGTAGTAAATGATGGATATATGATAGGTCGCTTGATTAGCCTCTTCTAATTAATAGGATTAGATAAACTAATCTGATAAGAGTCATGTTACGAAGATACTAGAGGACATATTGTCTCTTCATCAAATTACTGATTTTGTCCGAGGTAACTTGTAAGTTGTAAGCAAACGAATTTGATGATGATATGGGCTCTTTAATGACAGTTTCACACTTTCACACATTATGAAAATTAAATAACTTGATTTTGCAGGATGTACCAGGCTTATCTGGCTTCAGGGCACTTGGATGAGGCTACTGACTTTCTGAGTACAATACCAAAGGATGATCCCCAGGTTCGAGCTATCATCCATGCCTGTCGTGTGACTTACGGCAATAATGGCATTAACCGCAATTGTAAAGAAAGCTCGTCGAAGAAGAAGAAAAAGAAGAAGAAATCGGAAACAGATACATAGCGGGGTATGAGAGAGGGGGATGTATTGGAATCATTTGAAATGTCCATTGAACTTGAATTTAGCAAGAACTTTAGAGTTAACATCTCTTGCTTGCCAATATCTTGTTCCGGACGCATCATTCCTCTTATTTTAGCCACAAATTAATGATAATTATATTAGAAATTACACGCCCTTTATCTTCGTCTACATGATTAAATTGCGTGAAGTGAGAATTCGAATCTCGAATCTCTTGGTTAACAATTCGTACATCGGCACAAGATAGAGATTCTTGCCATTAATGGTTCAATCTATCAAAATTACTTTAGGTATGACACAGGCGATGAGAAATTGAACCCGTCATTTGTTGAGCTACTTCCATCTTAACCACTGGACCGAGACTTGTCTAAATCCCGTGATTCAAAAAGAATTAGCTACCAAAATAGCTTGCCTACATCTTGCCTTAGCTTGCTCAAGCCTCTGATTAAATGTCTCTTCCTTAACAGCAGCTTTAACCATTGCCAAGTCCATCTCCATAAGCTTCAACACCCTACAAAGTTCAGTCACCATTCTATCATCAACCTTGCCTTGATCCAACAGCACCTCGGCCTCTTCTTTTGCTCGTTCAGCCACTATCTCTGCCGTCTTGGCCAGCAGCTCGGTCGAGCCGAATTGTAGGCCCATTAACCCCTCCAGCTTCTCTAGGAAGTCCATGATCACGTACCCTACTGGCTTCTCTAGTGGTATGGGCTTAGTCCTCTTCCACCCTATCTCAAAATTTGGTGGTTGGGGTTTTACGAGGCCTGTTCGAGCCTTACGGTCTCGGATTATCTCAGATGGCCTACGCTTTTCGATAGGCCAGGGAAGAGGTCGGCTGGTGTTGTGTTTGATGACACCGGGCTCGGGAATGATGGGTCTGCTGGTGAAGTGTTTTCTGAGGTGCATTTGGTTAGTATGAAATGGTGTTTTTGGTTGGTTAGAAACAAGGGATGCGAAGAAGTATGAAGGGTTTGATTTGTATGGTGAAGTTTGAGATGAATGGTGGTTGCTTGTAAAACAAGTTGAGCAGGAGAAGAAGCCATTGGATGTTGTTGCTGATAGCAAGCAAATGGTGTGGGTTAGAAACTTTAGGATAAGCTTTTTGGCACTTTTGTATAAACTCTTTAATTAGATTTTTGTATCTTTAATGACAGTTTCCTACCTTGACACGACAGCCACTCCTCTTCGCAACGCAGCCCATCTCGTCAAAACGGCACCCTTCTTCACACTAAACGCCGAGCCATTCACTCTTATCTAATCTTAGGTATCTGTTTCTTTATTGGGCTCATGATGTTAAACTACTACGATCGGGCCTGGGCCGCACCCGGTAGGAGGAGAGAGAGTCCACGACATAAACCGAAGGAGGTTCCAACCTAAAACCAATTGGCAATAGGTGGAGTAACTCCTTGGTTTATAAACATGTCAACTCTCTCCTCTTTTTCCAATGTGGGACACTCACATGTGGTATTCACTTCAACACATGAGGTGGGGCTTTGTGGACTTTTTGATTGAGTTTTATATGATGAGGATGACTTTTCTTCAGTTCCTGCCAACGATGAGGGAAGCCTCCTTGTAGCAATCCATTCACTCGTTTCAGCAATACTACATCTTTTCTTGTGGAAAACTGAAAAGGTCAAAGTATGAATGCAGATGTTTTCAGGTTGTGTGTGTGTTTATTTATAAATGATATTATTGTTTAAAATCGTTATTTACTTGCTGTAGAACTAGATGGCATGAGGAAGTTGTGTTTTGCAAATTGCAATGATTGAGAATTTTCTAAGTGCATCTGACATTTCTTACCGAAGGTTGAGGATGCTATCCTGAAATTCAAAGATATGCATAAGAAATTGGATCTCACACTAGTAGCTGGATCGTATGAGAAGCTCATAACATTTTGTTGCGACTCTTTCAAGGTATGTAATTATGTATGATAGAAGGCAAAAGATTGGCATTGGTCTTTCGACTTATTTTCCTTTTGCTTTTGATTTTTGAGGGGTTTTCTCGTCATATTACGACACATCTAAATTTCACTCTTACGTTATAGGTCCATTTGGCTTTGGATTTAACCTTATCATCAAATACGCTCAATGCCATATGTCATGCCTGTGAGGAGTCCTGTGAGTTTATTTTGGTATGTTCCAAATTGTTTGTCTACTATCTCTGTTTTGTCAATTCTATTGTGAAAGTATTATCTCTGTCTCACAAATATTGTCCTCTTGTATCTTTTGGTTCATCGTAGTTACTTGTCGTATTTTATCCTCAACCTGGCACCCCAACTGATGCTAGTGTTTCAGTCTCCTAATATTGCTAGGCAAAGATGACACTTTTGTGAGCATGAAGCATTATATTTAATGGATATTTAAATTACAAGTTTAGCATTCTTAGCAGTATTTTAATGCAGGATTTGGTGATACATCTGCTGCTCCTGGGTTACTGTTACCCATACTTAGGGTTTGTTGCTTTTTAGTCTCCAATTCTAAGTGTGGTCCCTACTCCTCTATTGTGAGGAGGTGCACCATGGGCATTGTGCACCGTGGTGCATGGTATAAGCACTCGGACATCTGTGTTTGCAAAACTATACCAAATCCTTTTCCGACGAGTTGGCTTGTTTTTGCGGCGACCATGACCCACCACTAAACTTACCTTTCATCGCATCTCACTCTTAATTATCTCCACATTTCCCTGATTCATTAATTTCCCTCATTTCAATTCCCTACAATTCCCTAATTTCCTTGGATTTGATATTCAATTCCGTATAATTCTCATATTTGTTAGGGTTCCGGTATTGAAATGATAAATTTTGGGGGTGCAAATTGGGGAAAAAGAGGGGTCGTCGAGGTCAGCCGGAATAACGAGTCAACTCGTCTAAAAAAGGAATTCAATATGGTTCTACAAACAAAGACGTCTCAACAAAAAAATTTACCGTATATCTCCCCAAAATTAGTATGGATTCGCAAATTAATTTTGAGTACCGTAAAATATAGTATGATTTCGCCAAAATAAATTCCTTTAATTTGTCACACACTTGAAATCTCAACATAAAAAGTATGTTTCCGACAAACTCAGGGTTCAAACCCCAGTTCAGTTCTAATTAACTTCTAACTTTGTTGTTGTTGTTGTCATCTTGTCCCCTTAATTTTTTTTTTTTAAAAGGAAACATAAAGAAATCAAGAAAAAGAAATCAATGACGAAAATACCAATTGGGTGTGAACCAGTGGTGGGGTCACTGAATACACCAAAGAAGAAAGACTACAGAGTCACCAACAGACTTACTGAGGTCCTCTTTACGCCATCGTTTATAACTTCATTGATTCCCGTTTCTTCAATGTCTTCGCCACCGTCGGCGGCAACCGGGTAACTTCTTATTCGCTCTTGCTTCTTTTTGCACCATTTTTTTTACCTGTTTTTGGCTCAAAGTACCATCTTTCTTGTTGGGATTGTGTTGAATTGAATAATTGATTGATTAGTATGAATGTTTCATCATTTTTAATGATTAATTTGTATAGAATTATGGGTTTTTATTGAAATGTAGGATAGGGTTTGATTTTGAGCAGGGTAAAATCATCTTCGTACGGGGGTGGGCTGTGGTGGGGTGAAGTGGGTACCGCCGGAGGTGGGGGTGGTGAAAGTTAATACGGCTGGGGCTGTGTTGGGGGTGGCGGGGTCGGGAATGGGGGTGGTGGTGAGGGATGAGAACGGGCATGTTAGTAGTGTGGGTGCAGACAAGTAAAGGCGCGGTGGGAACCGGAAGTTGTGGAGGCAAGAGCGGCGGAGTTTGGCCTCCAAATTGCATGGCAGTGGGGATGTGAAGATGTTATACTGAAGTCAGATTCGCTTTTTCTGATTAATGCTCTTAAAAATAGGAATTTTGCTACTAGTCATTTTGGTTTAGCCAGTGTAGAATTCCCACATTTGTTAGAGTTCCGGTATTGAAATGATAAATTTTGGGGGTGCAAATTGGGGGAAAAGAGGGGTCGTCAAGGTCAGCCGGAAATCGAGTCAACTAGTCTAAAAAAGGAATTCGATATGGTTCTACAAACAAAGACGTCTCAACAAAAAAATTTACCGTATATCTCCCCAAAATTAGTATGGATTCGCAAATTAATTTTGAGTATGTAACACCCCACATTTTTGGGTTACTTTAAATGGTATTAAGTTTTGGGGAGAGTCTATTTTAAGTGTATAAAGCCTCATTTTGGGAATTTAGAGTATACTTTCACTTTTGGAGACACTTTCCCGTTTTGGCAGTTGTTTGGCAAAATTACCAAAATACCCTTACTATATTTATTCTACCTATTAAATAAAAAAAAAAAGAAAACAAAACCCTCCCCAAAGACCCCATCACACGCACAACGCAGTGAAGAGAAAAAAAAAGAAAGAGAAGAAGGAGAAGAAGAAGCCGCGCGAAAGGGAAGAGAAGAAGAGAAGGAGAGAGAAAGGGGGAGCCGAACCACCGCCGTCCGACCACCGAGCCACCGCCGGTCACCACCGCCACCCTAGCCACTTTCTCTTGATTTTATAATCAAGAGTAGTAAGTCTTAAACCCTCTTGATCATTGTTTCTAATTAGGGCTTGCTTAGATTATTGCTTATTGTATTGTAATTTGGGTTAGATTGTTAGGAATAATTGTCTAATTGAATTATGCTCATGCTAGATTATGGTTTTGTATGCATGATTGATTGGTTATGAAACTAGGGTTTTGAAATTAGGGCTTATGTGAAGTTTATGGGTGATTTTATGGGTGGATTGTTATGAAATTTGAAGGGAATGCTTATTATGAATTGGGTAAACATTGGTTTTGATTTGGTGAAATTTTAAGGTGATCTAATAGTGATTATATATTCTGCCCAATTCTGAAAATTGGCTTGTTTAAGTTATTGTTATGATGATTTAATGATGGATTCGTGAAGTTAATATGCTTAGGGAGTTGTTGTGCGAATTTGGTGTCAATTGGAGTTCATTTGATTGATGAAATCTAAGTTTAAGTTGCCTTAGATGCACTAGAAGGATGTTGGTTAGTAATTGGAGTGTTGTTGCATGATTTTAGGTTGTGTATTCGAGGAAGTTCCATTTTAAGGCTTGAGTTGATCTTGAGAATTCGCAAGTAAGGTAAGAACGTTGATCACAAACACCCTTACCTTCTATTGAATCATTGATAAGCTTTTGTATGATCATCTATTGCCTTGTTTCGCTCAATTGTTCGTACCATATGATATTTGCTTCAAAGCTCATCATTGAATTCATACTATCGTTGGTTGCTTTGTACAATTGCTTCACAAATCATTTGCATGCGATCGGCCTCTCGGCCGTTCTACCTTTCGGCCTCTCGGCCTTGCTTTCTTCGGTCTCTCGGCCTCTCGGCCGTGGCCTTCGAGCCACTCGGCCTCTCGGCCGAGTGGTTAGTTGTTCGTTCTCTTATTGCTTCGTATGCTAGCATGGTTCGTTTACGATTGTAATAATTTGTATCATCGAATAATTCATCCTCAAATAACGTACATAAAATGGATGAAAGATAATATATTAATCCACCTAGAGTCTCAGCGCAAGTTCAGCTCGGCTGGCCGCTGTTATATACCTCTGATCAAGGTATTGTGGGTCGGATTAGCTACTGACTTCCTATTAGTCTTCCTTCTAGATGGGAGCTCGTCCTACCGGCCCGTCTAGCGAGGGGTGTGCACACTAGGGATTAATAGGGGCGTTTACTACGGCTCTAGCTCGAACGAAGTTCGATAAGTGGGGCTATGGGGTAGGACCCTGACCAATATAAAACGTATAACTCTAATATATGAGCGGCGATGCTCCTTTAATTATGATATTCTCATTGTTGTTCTTATGATATATATAACTTCAGTTCGTTCTTGTTAGCTACGCGCCTCAAGGCGCGTATCTTAATTCTTTTATATGCTTATTGCTTCTTACTCAGCCTGTGCTGACGTTCTGTTTCTGGTTTGTCCCTACCATTTTTTGGGGCCTATGTCAATCTTCGATGGCATAGTTGACAGGTCTTGATGTGTGGCTGCGTGCTAGTGAAGTTGATGCATGACTGGGGATTTATTTCAAGGGACATACTTTAATAAAGATTTTATTTCATTTCAGTTGTAATTTGATATTTCGTTTGAGAACTGTAGGTTCGTCATTTTAAGACTTCCGCTGTATTATTTCTTTTGGTCTATTGTAATCGAATTTCTAGCCTAACAATTGACTCGCTAGTCAATTGTGGCGTGACAATTCTAAATTATTGCTATTTATAGTTAGTCAAAATTTAGGGTTGCCCATGAGGCTGCTCACTTAAAATAGGTTGACATCATATGGGTGTCTCTTTTTTAGCACAAAGCCAAGTTCATTCCTAAGAACGGGGTACTTATTTTGAGGAACGACCTAGAGATATGTAATAGATGAACTCCATTTTTGAGTTCTTGTTGTGAAACCCAATGCACATGGACAACTACTGCTTTTGCTCTTAGCAACAAATCGCTATTCGTAAGATTCAAGTGGTGTCGTGGTGAACTGGTGAGTGGTTGTTACCACTCTACCAACCTGCAATAGGATTTGTGTTTGAATCCTTGCATCCCCAATTTTATGGCATGTTTGAATCCTTTTTGTGGGGTCTTCCCACCGAGTTCATGCATGTTCCAAGTGCTAGTTTCACAGAGATTGAGTCCTCCGGACCAATAACTTATAACAAGAAAAAAAAACAATTGTTATTTGTTGGGCCGTCCTATTGGGCCTCATACCCTTAGGAATTGCATGAGTTGTTACTTGTTAGTGATAAAACTTGAATTTGGGATTCTACGATCACCAAGGACATACTCATAACACTAGACCAAGTTTTGGTTGGTCAAAAGTTAAACTTGTTTGTTTAACCATCATCTTGACAAATGTCCTCATATAATAAGAAAATAGAGAATCTGATAAGGGTATATGACAACTTGACAACTGTCTTTTCGCTTGTGACACGTACAATATGATTTGTGTTAGTTCGTGTTAAATTATTTTGAAATTAAAGTTTTGTGGTTTAAATGTTGGTTCAGTTGCATGCGTTCTCTCGCTCAATAACATATTGAATTAAGCGTTTTTTTCACCATGTTGATCAAACTTTTTCTTTCTTAATTGGTTTACGTTATTCAAGGAAATAGATACAAGGAGAATATGGATGAGAAGCTAGGTGTTTGGTGACGACATGTGGTGGCTGGGTCGGAGCGCAATGGTTGCTGGGGTGGCCGAGGAGGGAAGAAAGGAGTCGTGAATTCATTTAATTAATTTTTGTTTTTATATTAAATTTGTGATTTACTATATTAAAATTAATTAGTGGCCTGGTCAAACTATTACAATGGATATCATTGTTTGGTAGCCAGTGTAGAATCACTCCATACAAGTATACAACCATCATAATTACACCAATCTTAAGACTTTAAATATAAGTTTGTTATGGAAATGGTCGTTAAAGTGATGAGGGTGATTCGTTACAAGCATAACATAACTTCTCTGACGATTCCTTATCAATCTTTTATTTTTGAGTTATTTCAAAAAAAAAAAAATCTTTTATTTTTGGGAGGAGATTCGTTATCAATCTTACCATACAAGGAAGCCTTTTTTTCGCCCCCTGATTTGTGTTATGAGCCTTCCCGTTAAGCCTTCTAGGTACAATGGACGATTTTAAGCAATGAAAAAACGAAAAATCAGTTAGATCCAATTTTGTAAATTGTAACTGCAAAATCTGCTTTTTATGTACCCCAAAAAAAAAAAAATCATAATCCTTAACTTAAGTTCTGTACATTCATTACCGCACACTCTCTTTTTCTCTCTCCTTCTTTCTCTCTCCACTATTATTTGCTCTTCATCTCCTTAGCTTCTCCGCCCCATTTTCGTTCTTCTCAGGCTGGGAATGGCCATTCTTTGGTCATTTCCAGCCTGATTTCGTTTACTTTTCATTGTTTTTATGCTTTCTAGTTGGTACTTTATGCTTTGGTGTATGATAAATAATCTCTCTCCTTCTTGTGAGAGTCTTGCTATCCTTTCAAAGGGGCCTTTTGCTTCTCTTTTTAGGAGATGTGGTTTGCTTTGTAGATGGAAGAAATGATCTTCAACGGGTAAGTGTGCGGTAATGAATCTAATGCTGTTCTCTGGCTTTCAAATCGACAGATCTGATAATCTCCATCCCCAACCAACTCAAGCTCTCAAGACCCCCTCGTTCAAGGCTGCTCCGACCAGCGATATCATAGAGGGTTTTCGTCAGTGGAGATATCTTTATCACGATCTTAGTTTCTATGGGGTTGAATTTTATTTGTATCCGTTAAATTTGTACGCTGAAATGTTCAGCACTCGGTGTAGATGCCGTATGGCTTTTATCAATATATGAACGATATCTTCCTTTAAAAAAAAAAAAAACTTAAAATCTGTACATCAAAAGACACACTATATACTCATACTCACATCACACCCACAATGTCGGCGTATTAGTACAAAAATAGAACAGAAAAAAAGAAACGTCATACCAGGTGTGAGACTTCAACTGTTGTACTTAGTCCCGGAGCACCATGCAAATCCAAGATCAACGGTAAATAAAATACCATGCAAATCCAAATGAAGTTTATTTATTTATTTCTATGACCGTACTCAGTAATATTTAGTGCAACAAGTGTACCAATACTAAAAAAAACAAACATTATAACAACACAGTTTTCAACTTCAATACGTTAAAAAATACGATCATACTCATACAGTCATACTCACAATGTCGACGTATTTGTATCAGAAAAAGAAGAGGTCACAGACAGTGTCACACACTTACATACCAGCCAAGCGTGGCCTGTACTGTTGAACTGAGTCCCGGAGTAGTCCCCACTAGTCATCCCCAGTCCTGAATCGTACTCAACAAGTTTCAAATGAGCCGCAATTTTTTTACCCTCCACAGTTACTATCTTTAACCGCCGGTAAAAAAAAAAAAACACAATAACCACCCCCACACACACACACTTCACATTTTTTAACACTTTTCCCCGCCATTTGCCCACACTTTATTAATTAACTCTATTTTTTACTCTCCCCCTCTCTCTCTCTCTCTAATCTTTTCTAGGGCTTCATCACCACGCTTTCAAATTTCCCCCAATTTCACCCCCCCTCTCTCTCCTCAGCGAAGCCCTAGAATTCCATGCAATTTTGAAATTCTAGGGTTTGTTTTTCCCCCAAATTCAAGCAATTGATGATCGAATTCCGACGATTTTCAATTTTCCGGCGAAAATGAGTAGTAATAATCCAAATGACGGCAGTCAGCGCGGTATCACTCTCTCCAACACACTCCACTCCGAAGTCGCACCTTGCTTACCTCTGCCGTCTCTTCCACCGTTCACCGGCGCCGCCGCCGAAGACCTCCGCTTATTCGACGACCGTGTTTCTCGCTCGCTTAATCGCCGAGAAGTCCTCGCTCATGTTCCTAAGATTACTGATCTTCTCCGTCACACTGACGTTTCTTACTTGTATGTCTCTTCCGCTTACTTTGCTGCATTTTTTTTTCCGCGGTTTTCGATTAGGTTTTTGTGTGATTGAAGTTGTTGCGTGAACTCGTGAAATTGTTGATTGAGTATTAAAGACGCTTTCGAATGTGTTAGATTAATTTCGTGTCGGTTTCGGTTTTGGTTTGATGTTTGCCGGAACGTGTGGAGTAGGAAATGTATTGATGTTTTGTTTGTTTGGAAATGGTGATGATATAGAAACCTGAAGAATGATGCGGCTTCAGTTTCGAATTCGGTTGTTGAGCCTATGCAGCTGTGTGAGGAGGTTCTGCGTCATGATCGTAATGCTTTCGAGTGTTTACGTCCAGGTAAACAGCGTTTCAGATTGATTTATCTTTGTTTCTGTACTTGTGGAATTGTATTGTTATTGGTGAGTATGGTGGAACGCTAGAAATGTAGCTTAGTTGGTTACGATATGATATCTTTCGAGTGTTATGAAACTGTATTACATTAGTGATCATGTCTAAAAGGTGTATTTCAATGGTTAGACATGTAGCTAGGGTTCCTCTTTGTTTTGGTTCGATATATCTTCAACTGCGAGTTAATGTTATTTTTATTGAACGTGATTGGCAAATCGTATTTCCATCAAGTGCCTGAAGTTGACTAGACATTGACTGTGTTGAGTTAGATCGTTTGATGGTTAGTTTTTTTTTGAAATTTTATTCTGGCAATAGCTTACTGCAAAACTATTATCGTATAAAAATTTGAGTGTAATCATACGTAGATTTGTTAAGACATGGAAAGAATGAGAGTATCGAAGCAGTTACAAGGAGTAAAGCGATGTGATGCTGTTATGCGTTTGCGTCTCCGGTGTAACTTACATTAGGGTTTTCAATCAAGGCTTTTTTAAGCAAACGTAGTAGTTATTGCCCGCGCTTTTTCTTTGTCTTTTTCGTAATTACCAAATGAAGGTATTTACAGTTCTTTCAAAAAGGGTTTCCGGAATTTCATATGATTTTATCTTTATTTTCCGAAAGCAGAGTAGGCGGGATTGCAGAGGTAAGCCTTTAAATGTTTACCAAAAGGGAATATTACAAAGAGAGAAGGATATGAATTTTCATGTAGGTAGTTAAATAGGAGGAAGCATATTTTCCGTACCGCTGTCACCCTGTCAGCAGTTGAACTTTTTTCTTAAATAAAGACTTTCGTCTTTCTTAGATTTTATATATCTTCATTTAGGGGACTGCTGTTTACTTATCCCTAACTGTCAAAACTGTCTTGCAAATTTTTCTTTATCCATTTATTAACTTTCTCATAAGATTGAGATCTGGCTTGGTATTCGTTTTTGGGTACTGAATTAGATTGATTGTAAAGTGTTTGCATGGTTATGGGAGCTCCGTTGATTGCTTTGATTTCGAGTATCACCCCCGATTAAATGCGATTTTTATGTCTGGAGTCTACTGAAGAGTACCGACAGACTGATACACATTTATGAAACAAGGCTTGAAAGAGAGCCATTTTGCCAATAAAGTCCCGTCCTTATTTGTATCGACTGTTAACAAAGCAAATTAATGTCAAGATTTAATTTGGGAATAACATTGTCTTCCAACAATAAACCTTAAGGGGGCGCTTGGTTCTCAAATCCAGGGTATCCGATATAGTGTTTGATTTAATGAAACTCATTCCTGATGTTTCGTTACATCTTTCAGTTCCATAAGACCCGATACCACACGTGTCCTGTATTCCCTCTGGAACGGGGTCATGTCCCTTCCCCTCCTCCCTGACTCAATTAACCCGAATCAATATCATCTGCTGGGTTCATCAAGTATGTTCACTTTTGCAATTAGGGACCTAAGAATGTCTCCCTTTTCCTGTTTTCTACAATGACATCTGCTTCACGTTCTCATTCTTCACCATCTTCCTCACTAACCTTGACACCCCGTGGTCTATGTTTTGGGGATTCATACTCGTTGCTTGACTATGTGAAGGAGGACTCTCTGGCGATGGTAGGCACTGAATTTGTTATCCCTTCTTCAGATTTCGTTTCTGTAGAATTTCGTGGAGAATCTCTGCCATTAATTAAGTATATTTTGATCGGAGAATATTCAATAACCATGGGACTTATGTTTAGTAATTCTATGGTTATGCTTATGTGATATTCTAATGTGATGAAATGATGACGCATACCATTTGTTATTATTATATCTCCTTCTTTTTCAAAATCGCCATTTTGCTATCATATTTTATTTGTAAAAACAACCCAAACACAAAATACTTGGAATGATGTTCCTATCCCATTCCAGATCAACTCCCAGACACCTATGTGAAATGTGATACGTTACTAAGAATTCTGTACACTTGGTTCACAAACACTCTGAATGGCATCAGCGTGAAATCTGTCATTCTATGTTTGTTTCATTGATATAATATATGTGTATGGGGTCTTCAGCCTGTTGTTTCACTTTATATAGTGGTACTTGAAACTTCCATCTATACATGTCTTTCTTCTCTCCCAGCTATGCTGTCTGATAAGTGTTCTATCTACCTTCGTTGTCCTTGATCAGGCCCTTTGCTTATAAGAGGAAGTTGGGTTATTTTTTCCATAATTGTTTATTGTCTTGTGTAAGTTTCACAGGTCCTCTTGAAGAGCGAATATCTACTCCAGTTTCTGATAGGACCACTCATCAGAAAAATGATCATTGTTCCAATCTAGTGCAAAGAGATTATGAACAAACTCGGCATCATCAGCCAACTCAAGCTTTTGATGTATGTTTTTTTTTTTTTTTTACATTATGTTATGCAGACTTCTGTTTGCGTTTTTTTTTTTGTTATTTTATGAATTTTTTATTTCGAACTTCTCTATTCATAGTAACTTATAATATGCAGGATCTACCTTCATCATCTAAAAAAGTCCGAGCCAAGAAGAAAGGAAGTCAGGGTGTGTCAACTTGGACTTCTATGGATCCAACTGAACAACAGGGTGAGTCTTTTAATGCCTTTATGTATGGCTGCGTACATCCGACCCCCTTATTCTAGCCTGTTAGTCACTGGGTCTGTTGTTCTTGTTCCATGGATTGTTTGTGTGTGCTCCCCTTCATTGATTACTTAACATATATGATTGTCTTACGAATTTTTATCAGATGCTGTTGTTGGGCGATTCTGTGATTTATTAGAAGACTTCTGTAGCAGAGCTGAAGTTCCTGCTGAAGAGCTAGATGAAGCAGAGTGGTTGCAGTTGCCCACTGCTGATATTCGAATGGTTTTGAAGGAAGTACTGTCTATACAAACACAGAAGATGCTCCATCTGGCCCCTGTAAATATTCTCGTCAGATTATTAAAGGTTCTAGACCATCAGATTCATCGAGCTGAAGGGCTATCTATAGATGAACGTGAAAACGTAAGTTGGTTTCATATCCCCCACCTCCAATCTTTTCTCCACTATCAGATATGGTTACTAAGTTCTTGAGCTTTTCGTTCAGTCAGATTCAGATGTTTCATTGATTTTTTGCGCATTGGAGTCCATTCATGCTTCTCTGGCTGTGATGTCTTACAATGACATGCCAAAACAACTATATAAGGAAGAGGTACTTATGCACCTGTGTTACTTCTTGAAAATTTCTTGGTTTCTTCCTTCAGCATGAGTTCCTAGGGCTATGAAATAATTATCTATGATTAAGTGGTTATCTTCTGCCTGCTAGATTATTGAGAGAATTCTGGAGTTCACCAGGCGTCAGGTCATGGACATAATGTCAGCCTGTGATCCTTCTTATCGTGCTTTGCATAGACCTGGTGATAACGGAATTGCTGAAGGTGGGTGGTTTCGGAAAGTGATATGAGTTTGAGATATTATACTAGTCATTACTCATTAGCAGCTCCGGCTTTTGCCAACTACAGCCCATGTCATGAATAGATTGATTCATATGGCATAATTTTAAAATCCTTATCGTCTAGATTATGCAACTCTAGATATTAACACGAAATATTCAGGGGAAGACGACCCGGATGGTGATGCTGAGTATGGTTCAGCTAGCAAAAGGCGACGCACCACTAAGAGTGTAAAGGGCAAAAGGACGTTGACAAACAGGTATCCGAGTTTCCTCTTTTTTTTGTGGGTTTCAATGTTTCCAAGGGCCCATCATTCCTGTGAACGTGGAAGCTGTATTAGCCTTCTATTCGTAGTCCACAATATTCCTACTCTTTAGCCGTGGCGTCCTACTGAATTTTTGTTTTAATGAAGAAGTGAACATCTGTATACTGGCTGATTTTTCAGGATTTCAACTGCTGTGAACACGGTGTTCCAGAAGCTTTGCACGATACTGGGCCTGCTGAAGGATCTGTTGCTTATTGAACGTCTGTCAGACAGCTGTGTCTTGCAGCTTGTCAAGACGTGCTTGTCAACACTACTTGTTGATAACATCCAACTGTTGCAAATGAAGGCCATGAGCCTGATAAGTGGGGTACTGGAACCCTTGGGGTTATTCCTGGAATTCCTTTATTTCAGTTTGCCATCTCTGTGCTCAAGGAATTGATTTTTTTAGCTTTGGAATCGCAGATCTTCTATTCATACACACAGCATAGGAGTCATGTTGTCGAGGAAGTAGTTCTACTTCTCTGGAAGCTACCGTTTTCTAAGCGAGCTGCTCGAGCTTATCATTTGCCCGATGAAGAACAGCAAATCCAAATGATTACTGCCTTATTGCTTCAGCTGGTTTCTCATAGTGCTAACCTCCCTGAAACCCTGAGGCAACCATCCAGTAATAGTGCCATTTTTGAAACTGGAGTTGAAATGAGTTACTTGATTAAATGTAACGAGGCAGCCACAGAGACGTGTGTTTCATTCTGGACACATGTACTTCAACGGCTTACAACTGTAAAAAGCCACGATGCATCTGAGGTCAAGGTGATAATGGAGAATCTTGTATTGGATCTGTTGATTACTCTGAACCTGCCAGAATACCCTGCTGCTTCTGTTGTTTTAGAAGTAAGACTTTTACTATTTGTTATCGTCTCTACTATTTTTATTTCTTGTTTGGTTTATGATTTCTGCACGCCGGTTGCTTTCAGGTTCTCTGTGTCTTGCTACTTCAGAATGCCGGCCCAAAATCAAAAGATATATCTATACGATCTATGGCAATTGATATACTAGGTACAATTGCGGCTCGTTTGAAGCATGACTCTGTGCGTTGTCATAAGGAGAACTTATGGGTTGTGCAGGAGATGTTGGGCAAAGAGAATGTAAATGGGGGTGAACAAGCGGAGACTTGTTCTGTTTGTTTGGATGGAATAATTGAAAAGGCTTCGGTGATATGCCAAGGTTGCCAGAGGTTGTTTCACCCTGATTGTATGGGAGTTCGAGAAAATGACATTTCCACACGTGGTTGGCACTGCCCATTTTGTCTCTGTAAAAAGCAGCTCGTAGTATTACAATCATACTGCAAATCACAATACAAGGATGATCACAAAGTCAATCACAGTAGCTCAGAAAACTCGTCTGAAATTTCTGAGTCTGATTCCAAAATGGAGATGGTTCAGCAGATGCTTTTGAATTACCTGGAGGATTCTGGTTCTTCTGATGACCTTCATTTGTTTGCTCGCTGGTAGGTATTACACACTACTTGTTGTTTATTTTTCTGCTTGTAGTTGTACTTGTTACAGTAACTGCTGCTTTACTATCCAAAAGGGTAGGAAATAGAAGGAAAGTTCGTGCTTTATTGGCCTTACTCTGTGATCACCTTGCATCCATAATTTTCTACTTGGATTATCCCCCCTCACAACGAATTCCGTTTAGGGCTTGCAGATTTGCTTAACTAAAATGAACAGACGACACTGCTAGCGAACCACCCTTCTATCCATTAGCGATGGTTGATGGGTTAAAACGAATTAGTTCAGATGAGTTCGATTCTGGTATTTCATATTAGTCCTTGCAAGTTACGGGTTTGCAGTTGACTTAGTTTGGATGCTGCCCATATCATGACTAGGGCAGGCTATCAGTTTATCTTGTTTTGTCAGCCTTGGGTTTTCTCCATTCACTTGTCGCATATGGATTGGTTTTGAGGGCTAGCTATGGAACCATAGTATCCTTGCGGAGAGTGTTGACTATTGGTCAATAGTGGCAGGAAAGTAAGAGGCTATTATGCAAGCCTATTTAGGTCATTATTCATTAAAGTTTCGCATTTTATAGTTTATGAAAGTATGGTGAACTAACGTTGCTTTACTCAGCCAGAGTCATACCCTTACTCAGAAAGAGTCACGAGATCTGTTTCTTTAACAGTGGACATTTCTCCTAAACTAACTCATTCGATACCATAGGAGAGTGTAGTTTAGAACAGCAGGGTGCTTCTTGTGTTCACGTAAGAGGCGTGTCTTGACGCTCTATCTGAGATGGGGAATATCTATTAGTGCTGTAATTTGTTGGAGGAAGTTCACGGAGTGATTCCCTCGAAAGGGATGGATAGCTGTAGGTGAGTGTGCTGGTAGACTCGTTGCCTGTTCTTGGGGAGGACCTAATATTTGTGAAGTCATCCTTGCATTCTTAGCTTTTGATTTAATTTGGCAGCATCAAACCTCTCATTGTAAGACTTATGTTATATCATCAATTTTGTTGGATTCTCCACTGTGATTAGAGGGATAAAAAATTAAGAATGTGTTCATGTTCTTGGGAACCCCCACTATATGAAGATTGACTTTGTGGTATAAGTTGATCTAATTGATCTTGCAAGTATGCAAAAGCTTCATCATGGCTGTTCCCTGGGATGAATCTAAGCGAAAATAGCAAATTGGGAATCTGTCAGTTATCTTGCTGCTGTCATTGCTTGTCTTTTGTTTCACTCAAGTAGTTTTAGTTCGTTGTTTGAGTTAATGTACAAGAAGTTAGAATAAGTGGTAAATTTTAGGAGATTGCTTTACCAATGAGTCTTGGGCAGTCAGGAGGAGTGTATATGACTCTCTGAAATTTTGGGCTACTCTATACTGTTATCGTTCTTATAGCTGTGAACTATTGGCAGGTTTTATCTCTGTCTGTGGTACAAAGATGATCCAAAATCTCAGCAACAGTTCAGCTATCGACTTGCGAGGTTGATGTCAAAAGCGATTATCCGTGATTCAGGAGCTTTGTCATCATTGCTGACCAGAGATTTAATTAAAAAGATAAGTTTGTGCTTGGGGCAGCAAAATTCGTTCTCCAGAGGATTTGATACAATACTCGCTATGCTTCTGGTTAGTATAAGCCCTGATTGTGTAAGTGATTCTGATTCCTACTTATTTAAACTAAGCTGAGTAATTATTCTTGTTTGGCGTGGTACCAGGTTAGTCTACGAGAGAACTCACCCGTAATCAGGGCTAAGGCATTGCGAGCGGTATGTTTATAGTCTGTCTGTTTCTTCATCTTTTGTTATCGTTCTGAACTCTTTTTTTTTTCTTCGTTTTATTTGTATTGTGATTTAGCCTTCTTTGCCTTTTCATTTCACTCGCCATATGGCATTCTTCCAACTTCCAGGTCAGTATAATTGTAGAAGCCGATCCAGATGTTTTGCGTGACAAGCGTGTCCAATCAGCAGTTGAAGGAAGGTTTTGTGATTCTGCAATATCTGTCAGAGAAGCTGCTCTTGAACTTGTTGGAAGGCATATTGCATCACATCCAGATGTTGGTTTGCAAGTATGTTTACATTATCTTATGCGTCCTCTTTTTTCTATGTGGTTTACCAGGTGGATGGTGTTACCAACCTACCCCCTAGAGTCTCCAGGAATGGGAGAGGGTATCAACTTGCTGGTCAACTTGTCAAAATGACTTAAATTAAACATAAGAAACCAATTTCCAGTATTATTTTTAAGTTTCGCTCACGGGCTTTTGGTGGTGAGAGTTGGTTGTGAGTCTAACGTAATGCTGGGTGTATGTACGAAGTATCTTATTTTCGTCTTTGACATGGGTTCTCTTGTAGTACTTTCAAAAAGTTGCTGAGAGGATCAAAGATACTGGGGTGAGTGTTCGAAAACGGGCAATCAAAATTATCAGAGACATGTGTACATCAAATACTGAGTTTGGAGAAACAACCCATGCATGCATTGAGATCATTTCTCGTATTGGTGATGAAGAATCAAGTATTCAGGTGAGAGGCTGTGTTGTGAATTATTAGTTGAAGTCATTTTGGTGTCCATTGTTTTGTTGATGAAGTCTTTTCATCACCCTCCTGTGCTTTCTTGCTATGTTGCTGTGAGCCTGTGACCTTTATGGAATGTTGGTCTATGCTGGTTGATTTCGGAACCTACTGCGCAATTTAGGGATTAATCTGTTTAAATATTTGAAGAATTGAAATACGTATGATGGGGACCTACTATGTCACGGAGGTAGATCTATTGCTCTCCTCAAGGGCTTAAAATTACAACTTAATCTTCATCATTTTTTAGTTACGAACTAGTAGTCTTCTTCTTCTTCTTTTTTTTTTTTTTAATTCTTTTTTTTTTAATTTTTACGATAGAAGTAAGCAAATAGATTGAGGGACACCTGGGGGTAGTTTAGAACAACGAAGAAGGAAAGTGGATAATTGGTTCTTCTTATCTAGACCACATAGTGGCTAAAGGCCAAATGATTTAAATTATGGGAATAGAGGTAGGGATCTTTGAGGCTGATATCAAAGGAAAAAAAACTACGGTTGGCTTAGAATCAGATAGAGACAGTGAGTTTGGGAGATTGACCGAAGTGAGCTGTTTAAGTGAAGCAACAGCTTGTGTCAAACAGTCTATCCAGGATCTGCGCAAAACCTTGTGTAGAGAAAGAGGAATGGGGCTACTTATTGCTGCATGGGCCTTAAAGCAACGCTTAGTTGAGTGAATTTATTTACCTTCTTTAAAATTTGACGGCTTATTCGTGTGCAAGTGACAGGGATGTGTTCAAGTGTGCACTTCGTAGTTGTATTTAAGGTGTATTTTACACACCTGCCACATTAGAATTTTCTATGTGCAAGGGTTTATGAGGCTTTTAGGGTGATTGCATTGTTATGCTTTTGTACTTAGAACATTGAAGCACCTTTGCAACTTTGGTGTATGCTCTGCCCCTACATTTTGTACCGTGACAAAGTGCTATCAACTTCTCATCCAAGGGCTGTGTAAATGAGCTGATTTTTTGGTTCTTTGGTGGTTGACGCATTATTCATGAGTCTCTTTTGTTTTCGAGGGTAGGACCTTGTTTGCAGGACCTTTTATGAATTCTGGTTTGAAGAACCTTCTGGGAGACAACAGTTTGGAGATGATAGTTCGGTGCCGTTGGAGATGGCAAGGAAGACGGAACAGATAGTTGACATGTTGAAAAAGATGCATAGTCATCAACCTCTTGTCACTGTTATCAAACGAAACTTAGTTCTTGACTTTTTGCCCCAGGCAAAAGGAACAGGGATCAGTCCTGCTGCCTTGGCAATAGTGCGGAAGCGTTGTGAAATGATGTGCAAATTTTTGCTGGAAAGAATTCTACAGGTATGCCTGGTGTCTTTATTATACTCAATATGGGACTCTTTATCAGTTTGTTATTGATCATTTAGTTCTCTTTTTTATTTGTTGTTATTTGTTTTTTTTTTTTTTGGGAAAGAATTAGCAATTTTTATTCCTCCATAAAGGGAAAAAGGAACAAATTATACAAATATTTGTTTATTTTAAAGATCTGTTCATTACTATGCTTTTTTGGATAGGTAGAGGAGATGAGTGTAGATGAAGGAGAGCTGCGGATCCTACCTTATGTTACAGTATTACATGCCTTTTGTCTTGTTGATCCATCACTCTGTGCTCCTTCTTCCAACCCATCCCAGTTTGTGGTCACACTGCAACCATATCTCAAGAACCAGGTAAGTTGACTATTTTTCACAGTTCACTTTTGCCTTGTTTTGCGACCTGGAGGTTTGGGAGGTTTTAGAGACGACATTAATTTCAGTAATTTGCTTGTTCTTTTGATAAGGTTGATAATCGAGTTGTGGCTCAACTATTGGAGAGTATCATCTTTATCATTGATACAGTTCTTCCATTACTCCGGAAGCTGCCTCCAAGTGTTGTTGATGAGCTCGAGCAGGATTTGAAGCAGATGATTGTTCGACATTCCTTTTTGACAGTTGTACATGCTTGCATCAAGTAAGCATACTCACTGCTACTTCGTATTTTCTTTTTCATTTTAGTCTTGCTGTAGAGTGATTGTTGCTTTTAGCTTACAATGTTATGGTTTAAGATGAACTTCTAGATATTGAAAGCTGGTAGTCTGTTTGGGGTCATGCTGACTATAAGTAGATGATGATGTAAATGATATGGCATTGACAGCGAAGTTTAATGCACATGTCATCTTGTAAGATCCACATATGAGGGAAAGGATGTTCTCCGGAGAAGTATGTACTATTATATCTGAATGGTAGTTTAATTTTCTCTCTCGAGAGGGGACGAATATTTTGTCTGAGGCGATATTTTTTAAGACAAATTGTCCAGGCAGTTGACTATCTCTCTGAGGGAAGCTACCCATTTCCCTGAGTGGCCATCGCCAGAAAAAGAATCTCATTTCTGTTTATTTCTACCCAAGATTATTGGTGGGGAAACACAATTGGTTAAAATCCAATCTGCTCCTTTGATGGTAGCCAAATTTAATGTCTGATTTTTTGTAACGACCTACCATAATGCTGGATTCTGGGCTTCTGCTTAATATGTTAATGTGCTCCCTATGTTCATGTCCAAATGACCCATTTGATTGTAATTAGAGACTCATGAATATAATGGGGGTCATTTGGATAGGAATGGAGGGAATATCACATGCATAAACGCGAAGAAGCAAATCTTGCCCTGAGGCGTCTATACCATAATAGTTCTTTCTTTATCCAGCTTCCAATTTCTCTGCCGGGTTAGACAGTTAACATGGTGGTTAACAACCCACTTTGTTACATCTTTGTCTATGTTCTGGTATTTCATTCTACTAGGATAGTCAACTAATCAATTGGGTTAGACCATCATTTTGAATATCTTTCAACTTTTCTGGTATAGGAAACAGTCGATAGTTGTCTTTTCTGGATTTCCATTAGGCTTTTTTTGTGTGTTTGTTTTCATATAATCAATATAAATAGAGCAAATTAGGTTACCAAGGGGGAGGCTTCTGTAATGCATCTTGGAATGTGCTGCACTTTGGAGCTGAATGAGTTCCTATCTCTTTAAGAATTGCTATGGCGAAGCAGATGTCTGCAGTCTATTGCTTCTTTTATTTTAATTTGGTTGGAGCAGGAACAATCAAGAAGGCATCTAGTCTTTGGGTGTTTTTTTTTTTCCTTCATTGGCACCTACCTTTGCCTCGAATTACTATAATCATAGAGACAGAAGGATTTTAATAAAACTCAAAGGTGCATCAGGGATGAGGAGCCCTGCTACAAGTTCTTGAAAGGGCTCACTTCCTTGAAGTATTATCTCGATCTCAGGGTTCTGCCGCCTCTAAAGAAGCAAGATATTGAGGAGTGACAGATGGCAGGCAATAGGGTTCCACACATGAGAAATGCGCCAGAATGTATCTGGTGCCCTACCCCCAAACCACTTTTCTTCTTTTCTCCTCATTTGTCTATCTTACATGTTACAACCATAGGACTCAGCAGTGACTCTCTTGGTTTTCCTATGGAGAACAGCAAAGCAATGCATTATGAATCATTGCAGCACATTCTCTTTTGATTTTCTATATTTGGAAAGCTAGAATAGCTCAATGGGCAGGAGTCCCACAGGACTGAATACTCTCTTTTGGTGTTGGAGAATAGTAGATATTCATGTCCTGTCATGTCTTTTGTGCAAATGTGTATGTGATACTTGTGACGTACTGGATTAACCTATTTTCCTGTCTTCTGTAGGTGCCTCTGCAGTTTAAATAAAATTGCAGGAAAAGGTGCAAGGTTGATCAACTTTCTAATTCAAGTTTTTGTTAAACGTTTGGATGCTCTTGGTATTGATAACAAACAGGTCAGTTGTTAATGTCTTCGGCTGAAGCTTATTATTAGTATTATTGTTATTCCGTTGTCATTGCTATTTAGTAGATTTTCTCTGTGATCACATGACCGGATAGAATCTTTTGAAGTGCGGCATCAAGGTTGGGAATGGACTTCTGTTTGACAAATTGTTTCCAAGATTTTCTTTAGGTTTTACTTCTGGCTTACAATCAGCGCTTATCTTGTTGCATGGAGCACTTTTATCTATTCTGTCAAGTACTAATAGTACAATAAGTAGTTAATGTTGTGGCATTCGGTGTAGTGGGCCCAGTGGCTCTTATAAGTTGATTATTAATATTTCTTGTCCTTCCATTATGAAGAGACTGCTGGAGAGGTTGTTTCTGTCAATACTTGTAAAGATAGATGAAATTTGTGTATTCACCTTTCTTATTTTTAAAGCTCTCATAGTCGATGTTTGTTTAAGCTGTCTTCCTCCTGCTTTTACCTCTTCTAAATAATCTCTGATCTTGCTCTGCTTTTAGTATATTAATATTATTGTTCTTGTAGATTAGAGATGATAGCTGACATTTCATTTGTCCTTTTTAAAAATTAGCAAGTCGGCCGGTCTTTGTTTTGCCTTGGGCTTCTTATCCGCTATGGTGACAAGCTGTTGATTGCATCCGAAGGAGGAGTTGACACTTCTAACAAGCTTGATTTGTTCAAAAAGTATCTTCTCGCTGATGATTTTGCTATTAAAGTCAGGGCTTTGCAGGTGAGTTATGACTGTCACTTCCTTTCCTTAACGCTGCTGCTTGATAACAATGCTTATATAAATAGCTCACCTTGCAGGCATTGGGATTTGTTTTGATTGCTAGACCCAAACTTATGTTGGAGAAGGATGTGGGCAGGATTTTTGAGGCTACGTTGTCTTCTAGCTCTGATGCTCGTCTCAAGGTGAGAGATGTTCTTTTCATATGTACTTGCCCTTAACTTAATTGCTACTTGTTGCGGTCTCTTTTTTTTTAACTAAAATGTGGTGTTCTCCAGTTGCAAGTTCTGCAAAATATGTATGATTATCTCCTAGATGCTGAAAGTCAGCTGGCATCGGTTACAGCAGAAGACAATGTTGAATGTTCCCGAGATGGTGGCTCTGCTGTTCCTGTTGCTGCAGGTGCTGGTGAGACCAACATTTGTGGGGGAATAGTACAATTGTATTGGAATACCATCTTGGAGAGATGCCTGGACACCAATGAACAAGTTCGGCAATCTGGCCTAAAGGTATGGATTGAGTCTTGGCTCTACTTTTTTTTTATTTGTTCGACCTGTTTCATCCCCTAATCATTTTGGGACCGAGGGCTAAGGCTTGGTTTTTATTGTTGTCTGTTTCATATCTCCATA
Organism: Spergularia bocconei; assembly: GCA_963457585.1. Classification (NCBI taxonomy): domain Eukaryota; kingdom Viridiplantae; phylum Streptophyta; class Magnoliopsida; order Caryophyllales; family Caryophyllaceae; genus Spergularia; species Spergularia bocconei. The sequence continues at coordinate 4,375,435 of OY734951.1, read as the reverse complement.
TGATGTTCTATAAAACCCCGCAATTGTTATGTTACTAAATTGAAATCTAGTTGTCGCTCTATCTTTGTGATTTGTGCCAAATGATTTGAGAAATAGCGACAAGAATTACTCAAACAAGCAAGATTCCTGATGTTCTATTGATGTTTAATTTTTAACAATTCCCAAATCCAGTTTTGATCATTCATTTCAATCCCATTTTACTTTAAAGTCCTTACCTAAATGAGGTTTATCTTAAAACTGAGGGTTATTGGAATGTTTTTCACTGATGTTAAAACATTTCATGGAAAGAACCTACTTTCCAGCCCTAAATCCTTTACGCCTATCGGAATATCGTGGAGTATTCTAATTATTGGCAGGTATTTGGTTAACGCAAAGTTCGGAAAATTACGCTTGGTAAGTTAGTAACTTGAACGACCAGTTTTTTCACAAGGTTATATAAGGAAGTTATTGGAATGTTTCCTTATAGTTATGGATGTATACATTTTATAAAAACATTTAGGGGATAAGTAGTGAATAGGGTGCAATATAATCATCTTTAGTCCATTACAACTCATTTTTCTAAAATATACTTGAAAATAGGACCGTGATCGGAAGGTTGAAATTACCATCACAATGTGAGGGCCCTCAAACATAAGTACTGTAATGATTACGAAGTATTGTTAAAGTAAAACTTGTGTTATCACAATTACTCCCTCCGTCCCCCATTAAACACCCCGCTTTCCTAATTGGGGTGTCCCCCATTAAACACCCCGTTCTAAATGGGGTAAGTTTCTAACACTATTTCTCCTACTTTTAACACTCTCTCTCCTACTTTTACCCCACTCTCTCCTACGTTTACCACCCTCTATCTCCAACAATTATAAAACACTACTCCCTTGTTAATCCACGTGCAAACACAAATGAGTTGTTTATGGGGGACGGAGGGAGTATATGGTACAAGTAATCAAACCATCTCCCATCATATTAACGTCCACTCTCCACCATATTATTTAGCCAAGGTAAACTAAAAAGATCCCTGTACATTATGGGTGAATACATGCTACCAAATGTCCAAATGTAGCCTTAAAAAGAAGCAAAGATTGTATTAAGCATTATTAATTTATATCTAACTTATGGTAACCTCAAAAAGAACAAGAAGAACAATGAAATTTGAAAAAAGAGGACTATACTATATATGAACTTCATAAATGATAGTGTTAGTGAGAGTGTGTGACTAATTCTTGTTATGAATGTGTATAATCGATGTATGGCTATAAGGTTTATTTAGAACCTTATATCCTTGTGTTTAATATTTCTGTGTTGATGTATGCTATGTTAATATGAACGTGGGGATATGTATCCTATATTCCTATCCAACAAACGATATAGGATCCTATCAGAAACTTGAAGATATAGGACACGACGACATGGTTTTAGCCTTTAGGATAACTGAAGTTGGTGTGTTGGTCAATGAGTTGACATTATGGTATTTTTATTATGAATTAATGACTAACCAATGGCCTTGTACTGGTTGATGATAGAACATATACTCCTATTGCAGTTTTGCAAATTGCAATCGTAGTTCCCAAATTTCAACTTTCAATGGTTCTTTCAGTTTCATATTAGCGGATTTAAAAAACCAGGATAAAGACAAATCTAATGTCACTTATTCTACAGCCCCTCTCTCTCTTGTCCTCTCTGAGGGTCTTGTGGACCAGTGTCTTTTCCCGTGTTCAATTGGATAGACACGGGATATGGCACCAAAATGCCATGTCTGAGTAAAGATATTATGTATTGATCACCTGTTTGTGTTTCCCTAAAAGTGTTATGTCTATCATCTAGGATATTTATATCCGGTTTGCTGCTTTCTAGATTGAGAGGATGTAATACTTGATTCCCCTCTACTTTTGCAATCTTTACATCTTTCAAATGCAAGTTGTAAGCCAAATATGCAATGTTTTAAGAAGTCAAGCAGAAGCATGCAGGTGACTTAATTGAGTAGAAATTAGTTTAGCATTCCATAACATTCACATTCTTCTACCCCAAAAGCCAGAGGTTAACCAAGATTTTCAAGAATCATTATTATTTTATACTTGACACCTAAGAAACAGACTCCACTATGGTGCATCTGTAAGAATCTGTGCTGAATTAGATTCCATAATAGAGACAATTGGAAAGGAATGGAACCATTTATATGCTCGGTTTTTTTAAAAGGTACAGTCAGGGAAGATAGTTGGAATTATTTTAGAAGCTACTCTCCTTTGCTAACCATAATTTTCCTAACGTGTGGAGGAATATGAGTTTAATTTTTAATTGAAAGGCTAGGGGTGTCATGTGATGGGTTGGGAAGGTAGAAGAGAGAGGGAAAGAAGAGACAGGAAGCTGGAAGTGGAGACGGCTTTGTGCAGATGATGTTGTCACTCAAACAGGGGATGTGCCCTTCATTTGCCTCACACACTGTTCTTACAATCTGCTTCTGCTGTGTGTAGATTGTGGAAGTTGCTCTTCGCCAAGGCCTTGTTCACCCAATTACATGTGTCCCATACCTCATTGCACTAGAAACAGATCCCTTGGAGGTGAATTCGAAGCTGGCACATCATCTGCTGATGTGTATGAATGAAAAGTACTATTCTGACACTTCTGCTGTGTTACCATTGATTTTTCTCCCCTGCTGTCCCTACTGATTATATGAAGTGTTATTTCAGGTATCCGGCTTTCTTTGAAAGTCGCCTCGGTGATGGCCTTCAGTTGTCATTTAACTTCATTCAATCAATGAACGGAAGTTTTAGTAATCTGAACTCAAAAGGCCAATATAAGGTTGCAGAAAATGTCAAAGGAAAATCTGAGGACACGTCATTTGTAAATGCAAGGCTAGGGGTTTCACGGATCTACAAGCTAATACGTGCAAATCGTGTTGCTCGGAACAAGTTTATGTCCTCAGTCATTCGCAAGTTTGATAATCCTGACTGGAGTGGGACAGTTGTCCATTTTTTAATGTATGCTGCCCTCTTTCTGGTACTTATATGGTGCTGCTCTTTGTTTTTTCATGGTGCATTATCTCACGTGGCTGTTGATTTTCTAGGTACTGCACCGAGATTCTTGCTTTGCTCCCTTTCATGACGCCAGATGAGCCTCTTTACTTAGTTTACACCATTAATCGAGTTATACAAGTTAGATCAGGGACTATGGAAGCCAGTCTAAAAGCTTTTAGTTCTCATTTCTCCCAGCGTAATTCCCAGAAGGTTTTGCGTGAAAATGAGAGTTTGCAGCAGTTAGCTGCTGATCAACTTTCTGCTAAGACCATATCTTTGGAGTTAAATGGTACATTGCAGTTACCGGAGTCTGATCATCATATGACTGACTCTGTGGAGACAGATGAAAATATTTACTCCAGAAGCTCCAGGCTCACAGAAGAAGATCAGCAGAGGATACAGGTAAATAATTGGCTTTAACATCTGATTTGATTTTCAAATGTATTGTTCACTTAGCTTTGAAAGTGTTTAAATACTCCGAAAAAGTTTACAACGTTTTGAAATTTCATGGCGTACACAAGACGGGTACTAGACGACGATTCATGTTAGCCGACCCCAAATCATTTTGGGAATAAGGCTTGGTTGTTGTTGTTGTTGTTGTATTGTTCACTTAGCTGTGAGGGTGGTTATTTCTTTCTTCCATGGGTGTTTGTCATGGGTGATCACCTTGTATCAAGATGCCCTCTTGTTTTACTCTAGAGGTACTCTTAACCTGGGACAACCCCCGGGCAGGTTAATGTCCTAACCAGTAGGCTAACCTTGATCCTCATACTGAGATAGAGTGTATTATGTATGTACGTACGTGTTTGTTATTGACCATAAACCTTTTGCCTTGTCCATCGAGGACATAGTGGTGTATACAATCATGAATAGAAGTAGCTGAAATTCTTAAATTGTGCCTAGGAAGGAAGAATAGCAGGGTACTTGATTCCATTTTGTACATCCATTGATATCATAAGTTTGGTGTTTCTGCAGGCTGACTGTCTTTCAGCAACTGCTATTCAGCTCCTTTTGAAGTTAAAGAGGCACCTGAAGATCATGTACACTTTAGATGACGTGCGATGCCAAGTAAGATTGTAAATCTAAGAGCCCATCTCATCTTTGGTCTAAGAGCTGCATCTTTGAGTTCTTGTCAGCTTGTGTACTTCATTTTAACTTGAGAAATCATATCCCTTTTCATCAGGCATTTTCTCCTACTGAACCTCCCAAATCTGGCGAGGTCCTCTCCAGGCAGAATATCCCTTTTAGCATTGGCGATGTACATACTGATCTGCCTTCTACTCCTGATGAGTTGACTCAGAGATACCAGGTACTATACAATACATATATTTAAAATACATTTCTGTAGAATTGTGACTCTCAGAGTCTCAGCTCTAGTCCGTTTCTCTCCATGGAACTCTTTCTTATTTTTGTCATGTGTTCTGTAATATGGTCACCTTTTAAAAAACAAAATCTGCCATCTTTAGTTATGCGTCATGTTGAAGTAATATGCTAAGATCCATGGATTCTTTGGGTTGGTGTTGTTCTAAGACGTCTTTTGCGCTACTTTATGACAGGAATTTAAGAATGCACTGAGGGAAGATACAGTCGACTACTCAGCTTACACAGCGAACATTAAGAGGAAGCGCCCACCCTCAAAAAGAGGAGGCAAATCTGCTCGATCAGTAAGCAGGGATGAGGACGATTATGATGAGGATGAAGATTGCATGGGCGGGCGGAGGAATTATGGTGTTCGACAAAGCAACGGTGTCCGATCTAATAGGCGGTTATAGCTTGTACATAACAGGTTAGGTTAACTTGTACATTGTTTAGAACAGAAGCTATAGGTAAAAAGTACACAATCTTGAAGGACTTGCTGAGGCCGATGTTCTGAGGGAAGAAACAGCAGTGGACTATCAAAGAAGCCTATATTATTTAGTCAGAATCAGCCGAATTAACCCAGGCAGTAATTGTTGTAATTCTTTTTGTGGAAAGGTTAGGCTTCACCCCGGTTTTGTACCTACGGGGTTCCCTTTCCGTAGGCGGGGCTGTGCAGGGTATGAATATCGATTAATGTATTCTGATCAGGCCGCAGAATTAGGAAACCAGGTTTTAGCTGCATATACTGTAAATTGGATTTATTAGATGTTTACCAGGCTTCTGGTGAATTGTAAATGTAAGCATCATTTCAGAACAAGGTCCTGTTAATCTCATCTTTTTTCTTCTTATTTCTTAGTAATGTTTGAATTGGTCAGTTTTTGTATTGGTTGATGGAGAATCCGACGGATCTCACGAAAAACCTGGAAAATGTAAACCGGAAAGGAGTCTCATGCATATACTGAATTCGTAAAATTTACGTTACTTGCGCAATGCAGTTACTGTGCATTTGCTGCTATAGGGGTAAAAAGGATTATCCCACTAGAGTCCGCAAAGTTCACGAGCGCTATCAATGACCGTGATTGAACCATGATCGCCCATATCCGAGTATATACCTGAACTTCAGTTGTAATATTGTATCCCTGGATTCACCCCTAAAGTTTTACCCAAGGACTAGCACAATTTAGAGGAGGCCGGAATATTTTTTTGGCGCCTGAGCTCAACCCAAGTCAATTATTTTAGGGAAGTTATAAATCCATACTCCGTACTCTACATGGATTGTGCCAAGTGGGTCTGTGTCTAGGCGTGTGACTATTAGGCTTTTTTTTAGAATCAATAACATTTCTGTATTTCTACTGTTATCGACTCATTGGTAACAATAAAAACTACCAATCTACTGATCCAGCTAATATTTGAAAAATGAAAGTAGCCATTAAAGTCAATCTTCACTGTGTTTTCAACATCAAATATCATATTACAAATAAAATTTCGAGGTGTTCATGAGCTTTTTTAAGCCAAAGCTATATGTTTGATTGGGTTGACCAGTTAAAGTCTCAAGCACGGACGAAACATGAGTCGGACTCTCTCTAAGCTTTGATCGGATCAATCCGAAGTTGCTCTCGAGCAGGCTCGACTCATTATCTCCTGAGTCCTGACTCTTAATCGAAACAACATACTTCAGAATGTATCATCTTTTTACATTATGTTTGTAGACGCAATTTGCAAAATTCACAGCCACTTGGGTGTTGAGAAAGTAAAAATGTAGTACTACTCCATAAGACTGAAATCTGATGCAACTTTATAACTTCAGAGATCATATATTGGAGATGATAACTTCTGGAAAAATTCTTGCAATTATGAACAATATACAACCAGATTTGGGTGGTCCTAGATGAGAGGAATCGGAGGTAGTATGACCAACCGTATAACGATGCTAGCTTTGCAAAAATGAATATAAAGAATGGTGCAACACTCAATTGCTTCATCTTATGGTGTTTGTGTTTATCACTCCTGTTCCATGTACAGAGCCATTCAGATCATTCCAGGAGATGCAGCAGTTGATCGTCGTTGCGAAAAGAAAATATTGGAAAACTTTGGTCCCTCTGTTCAGCATTTTTGACTTTCTTTGGTTTCAAACTCATGTTGCATGTACATAGTCATTCAGATCATTCAAAGAGAGGCAGCATTTGATCTTCTTCTGTTGCGGAAAGTGGAATCTCGGTTCTTTAGGGACTGTGGGCTGCTTCACAGACCTAGAAATCAACTCGGACAGCATCAGTAACTATGAAATGAAGGCTACATGTCTACAGACTAACAACTGCTGCAGTCATGACTAATGCCGTATGAAATATTGAATTACCTTCTCGGGATGAAAGGCCTGTCAAAGTACGGCATAGGTTGTGCTTTGGGGACGAGTTCCTTCCTCAGCCTCCTTATTTCTTCTTCCTCTTCCAACTAAAAGGACATAAGAATAAATTGTTAGACAAACATTTCAGAATCTCCTCTATCAAACTACTGGAAAGCCTAATGCTCATGAGTTGTAATCCAAGAAGATGTCTTTTGCACCTTTTGCTGTCGCTCCCTCTCCATTTTATATTGCTCGATCAGTGTCAGCTTTTCATGAACCTGAAAGCACAAACACAATTGCCACACTAAGATAAACGCTGCAAAGAAAGCTGCCAGACGCAGGAAAAATGAGCGCAGAACCTGAAGAGAAAATACATTTTACAGACGATCATCCTATTATACTTAACAGAAGATCACTGGCCACAGTGGAAGGTTTAACATAATGCAATATCAACATAAATCAAACAACTATAAGGGGTGAAAGAGTCATGTAGTTTCTAAGTTTCAGAAGTAAAATGTTTCTTAAGGGAGTTGTGAGGACGACAAGTCCTTCAAATTTCTTCCCTCTCTTCCAAATCATAATTCTAAAAAAGATCACGTCAAGACCATAATTTCAGCATACAGTGCAATTTTATCGGCTTTACCTGCAAACATTGAGCCTAAATTGCTATTAAGAATGAAACGATTTCATATATACCTGGTAGTCAAACTCTGCGCGTTCCACAGCCCTGACATCACTATGGAGCTTGAGATCAATGGGTCTTGTGGCTTCTTTCACTGATGGTTTGACTAGACACTGAAACAGATGACATAGAGTAGAGTCAGCAAAAAAGTTTCTTGTAAGGCGCTAAGCTTAGACTCTCTTACATCTATAGTGGTAACAGCTCACCTCTGGTTCATCAGTTGTCCATGGAAGACCTTGGGCAATAGGTATCCGCTGCTTCTCTTCCTCAGCCATCATTTCCTGCAACTTCTTGACAAACTCCTCCTCCTTTGCCTTTCCCCTTTGCTGGAGTGAAGGAAGCATATATCAAATTTAAGAAAGGGAATTGTATAATTACCGTCCACAACTTCAAGCAACTGACCAAAGTAATATGCAATAATGATCAAAAGTAGGAAAAGGGGAAGAAATAGAGAGATGGACATTAAGAGATAGCTATCAGGGTTTAGTAATATCTATTACTTCACTTGTCATATCGTCTGACCACCGGTTTGTACCTTGGGTAATAAAGTACAACTTAATTAATACGGAGTATTACTTACAGCAAGGGAAGGCTATAAGGTCCATGAAGCGAAAAAAGGAAGTGGTCAGGAAAGAGGGAGGATGTACGGAGGTGCACAGTTGGGGGGGGGGGGGGTAGAAAGAAAGGGAACCAGCTTTGATGTTAATTGAGATCTCAGAAGGAACAAACCAAGGAAATATTGAAGCTGAATGCATTTTAGACAACAAAGATGAACAGACATCAGACCATGTTTATGATAAAGAATAATAGGCATGTAACAGGCAGTTTGAAGACATAAGCCAAAAAATTCATCTACAACTTGATGAATATATAATTAACTACAACAGAAATTTCAGAAGAAACAGAATAACAATGTGAATTCTAAACATCTACAACTCCCAGTATTTACATTCCTTTTCCCCACAACTACTAGAACACAGAATCAGATCATATTTATTTCTTCAAGAACACAAACAAAGTCCAATAGCACCTGTGAAAAACCCTTTTCCGACAAGACCAGACTTGCGAACCACAAAGGAAGGCTCAATTCTTAACCTTCAATAAATAATAGACATACAAATACACTTTAGCAGACATGAGGTATCTCTCCATTTACGGAATCACCAGACTTCACAGATCTTTATTCTCCAATGTCCAAAATAAGAAACAAATAATTGTCCCCCAGTATTTACAGATTGAAGGTAGAATAAACTCATGCATCAAGAGAACAAAAACATGAGACACCAAAAAGATTTGGTCATGGTCCTAACTCTATATTCAAATATAGCGGAACGAAAACTAAAATGCTTAATCCTTGTTGCCTAACGATACATTTTTGAAACCTCTTGCTAAATTTTAATCCATTCTGATCTTGATTATCCTCAAAATATAAGACAAATGGCAGTGACAAGCAGATAATAATGCTATTTTCTCATCTAACTAGTAGGATTCTTCTAGTACTAAAGTACATCTCCAATCCTATTAGAACTAGTTTCCTTGAAACACATTTTAGAGACCTATTACTAGCATCAATTTTATTCTACTTTTGATTATACAAAGTGAGGCCAACTGACAATATTCTTAGAGCTTAAGGTGTTGAGCCACCAAAAAAAAATATTATCCCCAAGAATGCGAGCATTCAACTTTCACCAGTTCTTCCTAGAGTACAGCGTTTCATCGACACTCAATAATCACTAGTCCATACCACATCCAACGTCTACGAGACATTGTATAAGTCGGTCTTACATCGCTAGCAATTCACACAAATTAACACTCTCAACAGGATTTAACAAGCCAATCAAGACAAGCAAACTTTTAAGATTCAGACACAAAACTAAAAGACCTTCAAATCATTAGCAGTCGAATCCACCCACCAAAATCAGCATTGCTAAAGCATAACCTAGCAACTATGAGCTCACCTCTGTCCTTAGCTTGAATGGTCTCAGAGAAGTGACTCGATTCTGCTGTTGTTGTTGCTGCTGCTTTCTCCATTTCCTCCCACCTGCAGTCCCAGACGAAAAAGAACCCTACAGTCACAAATCACAAAGGCACAGTACAGTAAGCATCAAAATGTATCCAAACCACCTACATTATTAGATTAGAACAAATTGAAAGCAAAGCAAAGAAATTCTTACACTTCTTCGGCTTCTACGACTACCAACCGAACTTCTGCTCGAGGCACTGCAATTACCAAACACACATAACTTAATACAACTCCAATAACAACAACACTTAACATGATCAAACTTATAAATGTCGAAATCGAACACACACCTTCCTCTACTACTATCAAGTGAAGAGGACACATGAGCATCAAACCCTAAACTCTCTGCAGTGAAGAAGTACTCCCCAGGGGTAAACGCAGTCGAAGATTCCTGCGTCTCCGGCGCCCTAGGAGGAGGTTGCTGCAATCCAGGCAATGCCCATTTAATCCCTTTCTGAGTATCTTCCCCTTCACGCTCACCCTCACCCTCACCCTCCTCATCTTTCGGTTTAGGCATTGTCAACAACCTCTCAAAAGCCTTCACCAAATGCATCACTCTCCCCGACCCCGGCTCCGGAACACTTGCTCTCGCTTCCTCCAACAACATATCCCTCCTCCTCTTAGCAGTCGAACCCCCCAACCCTTTTGGTGACTCACCCTTCTCAGGCTCAAAACCACCCATCTCATTCAACCCCCAAACATCACTTCCCACCAAATCCCCCTCATACCCACTTCCATTTTCGACATTCTCTGAAACCGGGTCATACCCATTTCTCCCACCATCACTCCCCCCATCCCCAATTCCACCATCCCTCAACCCCACAACATCATCATCATCATCATCATAATCCTTGCCAAACACGCTACCACCACTACCCCTACTCTTAAAGAACTCTTCTTGGGAAACCCTCAAATTCTCATACGCAACACACAAACATTTCCCATTAATCTTATCCTTACACTTACAATTCACACCAGAATCTTGTTTCTTAGGTTTGTTCTTTTTCGCCACGATAAACTTCCGCTCTCTGATCTTCTTCTTCAGTGATGGGATCTTAGCCGTCGATTTATTAACCCCTTTGATCGACGGTGAAGATGAGGGCTTCAAACCAGGGCTACTTCTGAGGTTAGGGTTGGAATTTTCTTGATTCTTTGAGGCATTTTGTCGAACACATGGTGGGTCTTTTGTCGGAGTCGCCATTTTTAGCAGATGAATGTGAAATTGAGAAGAAGAAAGAAAGAAAGAGTATAAGAGAGAAATGGAGGTGAGAGCGGAGAAGCGTGATGAAGAAGATGAACGTTGGATGTTTTTGTAACGGCTAGTTTTTGTTTAGGAGGGAATCTTTGGTGTTTAATGAGAAAAAATTGGATTATTAAATTTGAAAAAATGTTTTGGTTTTGTTAGCCGTTGGATCCGGACGATTTGTGCGCTCTATGCTATGGTCCGGTTTATTCTCGAGACCGTTACTTGGAATCCTCTTTTTTATATTTTTATTTTAATTTTTGGACTCTATCCGATCAATCTTTTATCATTAATTGTGTTGTAAAGTCTGGTATGGAACCGTATCAAATAGCTCTATCACCGTGAGATTGAGTCCGATATTACTGTATTAGAATTGTGCGGTCTTGACGTCGCCGATATTGTACGGTACCGGCTTTCAGTTGATCAATACAAACGGTGTTTTCTACTAAATGTCATTCAAGTAATTGTTTAGTATAGATTCGATAGGAAAATGTTATTTTTAGGTTAAGGCCGATGCTCCAGTGTTTATTATATTTTCGGAAAATTCACGTGGTACCCTCGAACTTTGCTTGATTGCACATGGTACCCAACTTACCAAGTTTCTGCCCAAGGTACCCTTCAACTTTGATATTGTGCACGTGGTACCCTTGTAGCAAAATTTGGTTATAACGGCGTTAGTTTACTAACTAAACCTACACCTTACTCTCCTCTCCCCTTCATGGCCTTCATCATTAGTCCATTACTACCACCAAGCACCATCAGGTCACCACACACCACTATCTTCAAACTCATCATACGATTAGCTTCAGCAAAATTCACAAATCATAAACCCACAAAATTAAAGCATACGAGAGAAATGGGAAACATATATACAAGATTAGCTAAGTAATTTACCCCTCCTTCTAATCCCATCAGTTTGTTTCAACTTTTTAATTGCCATCTTGCTTCAGGGACGACAACAATTGGGGAAATCGACAAGATCGAAAGCAAGGGAGTGTTGAATGCAACACAACACCGCCTATAAAAATCCAATTAGAAAATAAGTAAAGAATAAGATTCGAAATCCATGGATTCGATTTTGATGGTCTAGTTTTCTGGGTCTATTTGTTAATAAACAAAACCCAGAATAAGATTATGGATTTTTTTTTTCTTTTCTGAATTTAACAAAAAAGTACTGTAACTGATTTGGGATGAAGATGATGAATTTCGAAACTAATCATGTAGATTTGATGTGAATTTGTGAAGATGGAGTTTGGGGTCAAAAGGTGGTTATGGTGGACTACGATGGAGTTGAAGGTTGGGCAAGACTCAAGAGGGCAGGAGAGAGAAGGATGGTGGGGTTGTTTGTTTTTTTTTTTTTTTTTTAGTTGTAAAATAATCTCAACCATTGAATGGGGTATAATGGATGGGTGAGATTTTTTTTTAGTATTTGCAAGTTAACAACGTTAATGGCCGTTAGTAATGAGGGTACCACGTGCACAATATCAAAGTTGAAGGGTACCTTGGGCAGAAACTTGGTAAGTTGGGTACCATGTGCAATCAAGCAAAGTTCGAGGGTACCACGTGAATTTTCCGTTATATTTTTTTTCGAAATAGGGCTCAAAAAATAAATGTTAAATAAAATGGGTCGAATAAAAACTTATTCAACCTTATGGGATGCACGTCACCCCATTTCAGTTTCGGGACAAAACCGCCAGGAGCACTGCCCGGTGCTCCTGGCGGTTTTAAGAGTGTCAAACAGTACCAATGAGGCTCTAGGTAAGAGCCATTGACCACCTAAAACCGCCATGACGCACAACGGTTTCCCTTCAACAAAAACGTCAAGCTCCATAGCGGTTTTAAATCACGCATGACTCGGGCAAAACAGACCCGTGGAGAACAGCGGTTTCATTTCGTGAAAAACGCCACCCGCCATGGCGTTTTCTATACAGAACGGACTTCAATATTTCAGTCCATTTTTTTTTTGGCAAAGTGTGAAACCGCCATCGATCCTGGTATTGACCCAATGCGAATTATTTGTCTCATTTTCCTATCGCACTCCATGTACCCCTCCAATCACGTGCTAACATTTAGTTACGGGTATTGATTTTGCCAAGACAACAATTACACTTGACAAGACAAAATTAAGTATTCCGCTATTTTACCCTGTCGTAATCAATATGAAATTTGCACCCATAGTTAATTAGTCCCAATATTCAATGAAAAAAAAAAAAGATAACCAAAATAATCTCAACTTTGCATTAGTTATCTCAAAATAATGGACAATTTGTCAGCTAGCACCTTTTAAGTTTGCAATTTTAACAGATAGGCCTTTTATATTAATTTCTGCCAAATGACACGTTGAAGTTAAGGAGAAAACAAAAGTAAAAAAGGGGAAAGAAGTTTAGTGCTAGTTCTTATCTTACTAATTTTTGTATTTCCATTCAAAATTTTAGCATATAGCACCAAAACTAGTTTTTCCGGCCGAATTGCGTTGACTCCGGCATTGACCACCGTGCTTCTCACCGGATTCTTTTTTTTTTGTTCACTTCTTTCTTTTTCCCCCGAAATTTCCCCCGTTTTTTTTTATTCTCACGTTTTATGTACCCATATTTTGTGGTTCTCTATCCTTTTTTGTTCAATGGTAGAAGATTAGTTTTTGCTAGATGTTAAAGCTTAATGAACTCAATTAAAGGTGGATTAAACCCTAATATTTTTTAATCAAAATTTTGAGGGTGATTAAATGTGGATTGAGAGGTATGTGTTAATTCTAAAGAAGAAAAGAATGAAAGATGAAGAAGAGGTAGTGAAGACAAGCAGCAACAAGTGAGAAAGAAAACAAAATCGGAGGGAAATTTTAGGGAAAAAATGTAAGTAATGAACTAAAAAAAAAAAGATCCGGTGAGAGTCACGGTGGTCAATGCCGGAGTCAACTCAATTTGGCCGAAAATACCAGTTTTGCTGTTATGTGTTAAAATTTTGCAATTTAAAGAAGTCGTTTGGCAGAAATAAACATAAAAGGTGCTAGCTGTTATAATAGCTAACTTAAAAGAAGCTAGGTGGCAAATTTTTCCAAAATAATCCTAACTACATATTTATGCCATGTTAATTAACACTTGATTAATTGGGTGAAGCAAAAGTATGAGAATTCTGGAATTCCCATAAATTAAAAAGGACAAATGTTAGAGGTTTACAGTGTAGACACTTGAAAGTGTCTACTATTGGCATTAATTTTACTACAGTAGCAAAATTTTACTATTCACACAAATAATTTTATTGCATGATAATTTCATCACAAATTAATTTTACTACTCCAATCTCAATTTTACTACTATTATTATTAGTATCACTAAAAATCAATAATAATTTACAAAAAGTTGGTGGGGAGCCGAGATACGATCTGAGCCCCCACACCCTTTGCTATGGAAAAACCAATCCTAGTAAAAATATGAGCTGCAACTTGCGCAGCGATATCCTGCGTCCTGGAGAACTGCTGGATCCGCTTAAGCAGAGCAACAACTAAGTGCTCCAACTCCCCCAATGCAAAGAGGAGAAAGAGAAGGGAAGGAAGCCATAGCCCAAAGCAGCGCATCTAGCCTCTTACTTAGCACGCTTACGATCGGCTGCTTCCCGCATCACCTTACCTGGTTTGAAACCGGTCAATCCCGTCTGGGTCAAGAGCGATGATCCAGTCAAATCAACGCAAACGTCGCGCCCTCTATCCTAAGAATAAAGCAGCATGTCTGCTGGCCGAGGAGGTCGGCCATCAACACCAATCATACATGTCAACATTTTTTCCAGGTGAGATCCCTGACCGATAACAGATGTCAACCAGCGTGTCACGAACAACATTATGCCGATGCTTGACGCCAACCAATCTTGTACACAAAACAGCATGATCTCCGAATATATCACCCACAAAGACCCGCGAGCAAGCAGAGCACGGGCGATCCATACTGAATAAAGGCACCCCCGAACGATAGCAAAGCACACAACGACAAGTGCGACCATTCATATTTTGACCCAACCCAGAAATAGGGACCACCCTAAGCCAATCACTGTGCGCACCCTGCTGAGAACTCCACAAAGCCAACTAATTATGTCTGCACTGTAGACCTTTAGCAATATGCATTAAAAAATGTGGAGTTGTTTGGTTGCCAAAATCATAAAAATTTAGAATTTAAGATAATTTTCAATTCCTGCAAAATGCAAGAATTGGCTTACCTAATCCCCTTTGGTAATTGAAAAATTCATGTGGGAATTCATTTACCACATTGTAACCAAACAGTTTTGAGAAATTTCCATGAATTTATGTATATTTCTTAGGAAGTGTTATCTCATGAAGATTACGAACTTTCTCATTCAACCAAACGACCACTTTATTATTTGTCAATGATTTACGAGGGTGCGAACGGCAACTCTTAATCTTTCACCAAACAGTTGGGATTTTGCCTTATTTAATTTGTACAGTATAACTTAGAACTGTAAGTAGTACTTTTGCTAATTCAATAATCTGAAATGTCCTCATCAAAGGTACACATTAACTTCTAATATATGAACAGCCGTATCAAATAATGTATACAAATCTGGGATCAACATATACTCGTATATAGTAATGGGATGGACTCTTATATTTACAAGAGCTAAAGGTAATACCTAAAACAAAACAAATAATTACGCTTTTTTTTTTTTTTTTGGCGAGGACAAAAACCACTTATCCTCCTTTGTACATAGGAGTTTACACTATACATTTGTTGAAGGGAAATCTCGATCAATTTTACTAGGATGTTAATTTTTTAATCTTGCTAATCCATACTTTCTCCATTCAACTTCACTATTCGAAATAATTTTGACACGCACTTTAAGGTGCGTTTTGAGCTATGTTATAGTAAAATTCCAAGATTTTGTAACAAAAAAGTTTAAATGTCAATAGTGATTTTCACAAAATACTCTTCCATAAAGAAATATATGACGTTTTAGGATTACAAGGTGAGGGTTTGACTTGCGATTTTAGAGAGAAATACATATCGAATAATTACGAAACACATGTCGTTGGATTCGTATCGAAAAATCATTTCACGCAAGTATAGTTTCACATTGATAGATTAAGGGGACGTCTCGAAATGTAAAAGTTATATATTGTATAATTTTATGGAGGGAGTATTAATAAGGACACAAGTTATATACTCCATAATCAGTGATTAGATTGCCCAATGCTTAGTAGATATCAAACATCGAGACGTGAATTGAAACTCTAGTAGTCATTGTAATGTACTACGTATTTGAAAAATAAATCAAAAATGAATATTCTCCTCATCGACAAATATGTACGATAATCATGAATAAGTATGATTCACTTTTAGAATTGAAAAAATCATTCTCTTCCTTCGAAAAAAAATCATGTATTTGATCAAATCAACAATGAATATTCTCATGTGTATATCTTAACCACAATCTAAATTCGCAATTGAATTCTACAAGCCTTATCATAGACAAAATTAAGCACTATTTAAACCGTAAACAACTAGAGCGCAACATTAAGATATAAGTTTAATCAACTTCGGGTTAATTAATAACTCAAGTATAGCTTCTCTATCGGAATATATAGCCGGGGTACGGTTTTCAATTATAAGCTAAAATCAATCTCGGAATAGCTTCCGTAGTTTCATAGAGCTAGGTCGGCTTTTCGACGGGTTGTTTTCGTTGAAGATTAACCTAAGATTAGTATCATCATAAAAATGCAAGTGAATGAATATGTCGGTATACATAAGACATACATTGACAACCGTACTTACTAATGTACCTCCACAACTTTTTTAGTCGTTAAAATCAGTTTGCCGCATCTACTACAAACGTACCCAAATTACAAAACTTTTGGTGCCTCTCTATAGCTAAATTTGACAAAACTAATTATTTTTTATTTAGATGATGATCCTATCATACTCTTCTGACTTTATTAAGCTCCTTCATTATTATCACGCCCTTTCGATCTTATAATTATTATCCACCCAATTTGTTGTTATTATTCCATTTATTGCCTCTCTATTATATTCACATGGAATTAAGTACGATATCAGAATTTTTTTTCTTTCTTTCTAATTTTCTATGTGTTAAAACCATCTGGTTTAATTTAGTATCATGGTATGCAGTACAATTATATGAGATAAAAATACAATTTTATAAACCCATTTTATTAAAACCGAGATTTCTAATTAAACTCAAACGACGAGATTGACTCCGTTTTAACAAGGCTTGGGCTTATAATGGCTGTCCGCCGCACAAGAGAACATATACATACAATATTATTAGTGTCTCCCTTTTTATTTCTTCGTTTAAATTTTTTCAAAATCCATTTAATTAGTGATTTATGAAGATTCTATGTATTCTCTTTGATACAACTAAGTCAAAGCTAACTGTCTACGTACTACTATATAAACCAATCCTAGGATACTGAAATCAAACAACATAAACATAAACCAAACAAAGAGATACAGACACTCAAACAAATCCCATTTCCTAACACTACTTTACCACCCAAAAAAAAACCCACAAAAAAACCCTAACATTATCCCATCATACAATCAAACAAAACCATGGCTGGTGAGCCAGGGAGTTCAATGCATGGCGTGACGGGGAAGGAACAATCGTTCGCCTTCGCCGTCACGCCAGGGACCGTCCCAACGGACCCAACTGCGAAATTCGCCTTACCGGTCGATACTGAGCACAAGGCCACAGAGTTTAAACTCTTATCCTTAGCCAAACCACACATGACCACATTTCACCTAAGTTGGATATCTTTCACCATATGTTTCATCTCCACATTTGCGGCCGCGCCATTAGTCCCAATCATCCGAGACAACCTGAACCTAACCAAGACCGACATAGGAAACGCAGGCGTAGCCTCGGTCTCGGGTAGCGTGTTCTCTAGGCTAACAATGGGAACATTGTGCGACCTCATGGGACCACGCTACGCCTGCGCGTTCCTAGTCATGTTGACGGCACCCACCGTGTTTTCGATGGCTTTGATATCGAATGCGGGTGGGTTTTTGGCTGTTAGGTTTATGATTGGTTTTTGCCTAGCGACTTTCGTGTCGTGTCAGTTTTGGATGAGTACTATGTTCAATGGACGTATCATTGGTCTCGTAAATGGGACCGCGGCCGGGTGGGGTAACGCCGGTGGTGGCGTCACCCAGCTGATGATGCCGATCCTTTTCTCGATTATTCAGAAAATGGGCGCGGAGACGTTTACTGCATGGCGTATTGCCTTCTTTATACCCGGGAGTTTTCATATTATTACCGGGCTTATGGTGCTTATCATGGGTCAAGATTTACCTGATGGTAATCTTGGTGCTTTACAAAAGTCGGGTGAAGTTGCCAAAGACAAGTTCACAAAGGTAAAACTCAATCACTCACTTAGGGCTCGTTTTGTTTACGTGAATTATTTACCTTTAATTTGAATACGTGAACAACTCAAAGTCAAAGAGAATTGAACAAACAACTAATGCAATACTCTGTAGACTGTACCACTATGACGATTCTATAGTTGTATGTGGTGAATTGTTGTCTAATAATACTAAGTTTTCTTTTATATAACTAGAAAAATGGTTACGGCCCTTACACGTAAAAATCGATTAAAATTGAATATATTATCATTTTCATCGTACTTTTGTTTTTAATTTTTTTATTATTTTTTAGTACGCCGTTGACTAAATTTTGTTGTTCATGTGAGTATCAAAGGTGTTATGGCATGCCGTCTCCAATTATCGAACATGGATCTTTGTATTTCTTTACGGATACTGCCTTGGAGTGGAATTGACAACAAACAACGTCATTGCCGAGTACTTCTTCGACAGGTACTTTTCACTTAATTTATCATCTTCCGACTTCAAATCATAAATTTAATCGTTTTCAATTAACGAACTAACATAAACAACCAAAGTCTAGACTAATGTATACTGGTTGGCGTGGTTATTATTAATTGTAGTACAAAGTACAAACAATGGTTTTATACCTTCAACAATACATTAAATCTGTCGTGTTGAATTGACAGGTTTAACCTGAAGCTACAAACAGCAGGGTTCATAGCAGCAACTTTCGGGTTAGCCAACATATTCTCCCGACCCTTAGGAGGCATGGCAACGGACTATAGTGGCAAGTACTTCGGCATGAGAGGCCGACTTTGGGCGCTATGGATCCTACAAACCTTGGGCGGGTTATTTTGCGTTTGGCTCGGGTTGGCCAAAACCATCCCAAACGCAATTGTAGCCTTGGTCTGCTTCTCCCTAGGCGCCCAGGCCGCGGAAGGAGCCACCTTCGGGATCGTCCCATTCGTGTCTCGAAGAGCTCTAGGGATCATTTCGGGGATGACCGGTGCAGGAGGTAACATCGGTGCTGCGGTTACACAACTTATCTTTTTCACTGCAGTACCTTTGAGTACTGAAAATGGTATTCTATACATGGGTGTTATGACTATTGCGTGCACTCTTCCGGTTGCCTTGATTCATTTCCCGCAATGGGGTAGTATGTTCTTCCCCCCTTCGAAATCGGCCACTGAAGAAGCTTACTATGTCGCAGAGTACTCTGAGGAAGAGAAGAGTAAGGGTATGCATGAGAGGAGTATCAAATTTGCTGAGAGTTCTAGGTCTGAGCGTGGGAGAAAAGCATATGATAAAACACTATCCCCTGATACGAATGCTTAATTTCGCTTTTTTTTTTTTTTTTTTTTTTTTTTTAACTTTTACTCTTACGTTAGTTCTTTACATTGGTTTGAATTACGGCTCTTTGAGCCGGGTGTTTTTACCAAATGTAGTGAAGGAACTTAGTTGAATGGTTGATTGGGTTGGCTTTTCGGATGATTTGGACTTTGACATGTAACTGCGGTAGTTTGGATGGGATACCTACCGTATATTTTGGTTTTTTTTTTTAAATGAATTTGTCAGGCTTTGACAAATTAGTATATGTAACTTAAGAAATTGTGAAATTGTGTGTGTTACATATCTTGTATGTATTGGTTTTCCTATATACACTTTGATATGATATAAGAACAAACAACAAAGTTGTCGATTGGTAACTGTATGTTAAATCATACGAGAACTTTATGTATGACATCGTACAATATTGTACTTATCTGGTCGAATTTTGAATGAATTGGATCTATTTTGTAGTGCATAACTTTCCAAGTAATCACTAGAAACTAGGAAGTACTAATGAATTCATAGTAGTGCAAAACTCCATTATAGTATTTCATTCGGGTCAATTAAATCAAAGGTGAAGTTGATCGGGTCAATATATTTTGTCATTATTGGGTCATTTGACGAGTCCATTGGATTAAGATGACTTTGATTGCATTAGGACAAGTTTCAAGCTAAATAAAGCCCATTTTAGGTCCATCAACACTACTCTTATGGGCTTAGTATATACTAGCTGGATTCCTTTCATTTCAATTATTCCGGTTTTAGAAGTTCAACCCGTTTGATTGTTCAGCCTAGTGGTAAAAAAATTAACGTGACTTGGAGTTGCCCCATATTCAAATTCTCATTATCTCTGCTCCTGCAATGTTAGCTGCTCCTAACTCATCCAAACGGTTTCTCGAGTTTGGCGAGCTCTACCGCCTACACCTACTCAAGGCCGACAAGTACCTAACGACCGATCCCCCCCCCCTTCCAGAATACCATACACATACACATACACACTGTAAAGAACACAACATAACCACATCACGAATCCACCACTACATATACCGAAAACATAAATATTCTATTTCTAACACCTTAACATTATCGAGCATCACCAAACATTACTCCTCCGACTCGAGACGACAACAATCGAAACTCGAAAGTGTGAGTGAGGGGAGGACATGGCAAATCGAGAAGCAAAGTAGGAGGGGAGGATGACCCCACCCCAAGTCTCTCCCCACTAACCAACCAGTGGTTAGATCTCAGAGATCTCGGACTACTTGCAGACTCCACCTCCACATTCTTTCTTCCCCCAATTTTTTTTATTATATTATTCCTTTTTTTTTCTCATTTAATTTAATTTGATTAATTTAATAATATAAATACTATTACCACACCCCGCCTTTCTTGCATCCTTTTTTTTCTTCGACACTTTCTCTCTCTATTTTCTCTCTCTACAGTCAACTATACTCACCACTCGCAAAAACCCAGGTATTTTTTGCTCTGATCTTTCATACCCACTTTTTTTTTTGGTAACTTATGCATTACATTATGTTTTTGAGCTCATTTCTGATGTGGGTTTTGCTCAATTTTTGATCTTGTTGTGTCCTTGTATTTGATCTGATTGAATTTCAATGTTTGCTGTTTAATTTTGTTGCTAATTTTGGTGTAGATCTTGTGTTTGATTCATTTTGTTGGATTTTATAAGTTAATTTTGATGTAAATAATGGGGGATCATTGTATTGTTGCTGATAGTAGCTTGATCTGGAAGTTTAGGACAGTTTTTTTGATTGATTTGTTGATCACTGAATTAATTTGATTGGTTGTATGATGCTGACAAATCATGATTTATCTTATAATGTGATCGTAATGCTGAATCGGGTTAGCGTAACTCGGAATTTTCGCAGATGATTGTTGATTTTATTTATGAGAGTTTGTTAGCTGGTTTGATTGCCAAGTCTACTCTTGGCTGTTTGATGCACGTTTTTAGTGTACATTTGGGGAATATGTTTTGTCGGTGGATCGTTTCGATGATGTGAAAGGGAATAACTTTGTGGTATATATTATGTATCAATGTGGCATGAAATATGCTGTTTTATATTAGGATTTGTAATTGTTTAAGATAATGTGGAATGTGTATAGTTTGTGAATTGTGTAGAGTAGATGGCATAGAGATCTGCTGGTTATGTATTTCGATCTGTATAAGATTTGATCGACTAGATTGGATCCAGGATGTGCCTGGCATGTGGAATGTGAAACATGTGGATTGGTAGTTATTGATGTCTTTTTATATGAAGCAAATCGCGGTGTTGATTGTACTGTGTGTTGGGTTTGAATGTTTGCACTCACAAATACGTTTATAGTTTAACAACATACTTTCTTATTTGCTATAGGTAGAAAGCGAAAATGGTGAAGATCTGCTGTATTGGGGCTGGTTATGTTGGAGGCCCCACTATGGCGGTCATTGCTCTGAAGTGCCCTGCAATTGAAGTTGCGGTTGTTGATATCTCTGTGTCTCGTATCAATGCTTGGAACAGTGACCAGCTCCCCATCTATGAGCCTGGCCTAGACGATGTGGTCAAGCAGTGCCGTGGAAGGAACCTCTTTTTCAGCACTGAGGTGGAGAGACATGTCGCTGAAGCTGACATTGTCTTTGTCTCTGTCAACACTCCAACGAAAACACAGGGTCTTGGTGCAGGGAAAGCTGCAGATCTGACTTACTGGGAGAGCGCAGCCCGTATGATTGCTGATGTTTCAAAGTCCGACAAAATTGTTGTGGAGAAATCAACAGTGCCTGTGAAAACTGCTGAAGCAATTGAAAAGATTTTGACCCACAATACTAAAGGGATCAATTATCAGATCCTTTCAAACCCGGAGTTCCTTGCTGAAGGTACTGCTATTGAGGACCTTTTCAAGCCCGACAGAGTCCTCATCGGTGGCCGGGAAACTCCAGGAGGTCAGAAGGCAATCCAAACATTGAAAGATGTTTATGCTCAATGGGTTCCTGAGGATCGGATCTTGACCACCAATCTGTGGTCTGCAGAGCTCTCCAAGCTTGCTGCGAATGCCTTCCTAGCTCAGAGGATTTCATCAGTCAATGCCATGTCAGCTCTCTGCGAAGCTACTGGTGCTGATGTTAGCCAAGTTGCATATGCTGTTGGCAAGGACACCAGGATTGGTTCCAAGTTTTTGAATGCTAGTGTCGGGTTTGGAGGGTCTTGCTTCCAGAAAGATATTCTGAATCTAGTTTACATCTGTGAGTGCAACGGCCTTCCCGAGGTTGCAGAGTACTGGAAGCAGGTGATCAAGATCAATGACTACCAGAAGAGTCGTTTTGTCAACCGAGTTGTTTCTTCCATGTTCAACTCTGTTTCAAACAAGAAGATTGCTGTTCTTGGATTTGCCTTCAAGAAGGACACTGGTGACACTAGGGAGACACCAGCTATTGATGTGTGCAAGGGGTTGCTTGACGACAAGGCAAGGTTGAGCATCTACGATCCTCAAGTTACCGAGGACCAGATCCAGCGCGACCTGACCATGAAGAAGTTCGACTGGGACCATCCCATCCACCTGCAGCCAACAAGCCCCACCACAGTGAAGCAAGTGAGCGTTGTTTGGGACGCCTATGAAGCAACCAAAGATGCTCATGCCCTCTGCATCATGACAGAATGGGATGAGTTCAAGAAACTTGATTACCAGAGGATTTATGACAACATGCAGAAGCCAGCTTTCGTGTTTGATGGCAGGAACGTTGTGAATGCAAATGAGCTAAGAGAGATCGGGTTCATTGTTTACTCCATTGGTAAGCCCCTAGACCCATGGGTCAAGGACTTGCCTGCAGTGGCTTAGATCGGTCCATCCGTGCTCTTCCAGCAATTCTTCCCAGGGCTGGTTTGCAGAATTTCCACGATAATTGGTTTTAGTATTATTCATAATTTTGCTGTTTACACAATTGTATGCTAAAGATTACAGTCTTGTTTGTTTTTTCTTCTGTTAGCAAGATATTACTACTTTTTTGAATCGATTTACTTTTACTGTAGTAATTTGTATTGCCATTTTGCAAGTTAACTAGATTTTGAAGTGCCTAATTTGCAATAGCTCTTAATTTCAGATCCATTACCATGTTAAGGGTTTGGATCATACAAGTCAGTGCATTTTATGTACCCCTTTCTGCATAGACTTGTGATTTACTGTAATTTGTGTTTGGTTTACGGGGCGCTACTCAAGTGTTACGAGAACTTACCGGCCATTACCATATTACTCGTCTTACGCCTTCCCGATAAATTTCGGGCAGGGTTTAAAATTTTAAAATTTTGGAAAAAGATTGCTGGATAGAATGTAGGATAATCCAAGAACATCCCTATCCAAAGAAAACAACACCGTGTGCTAAAGTTGATTTATTTACCAATTACCATGGATTCGGATCATCCAGAGTTGAAAATAAATCTACAATTTCCGCAAACATCTTTCGAAAAAAAAAAGATACTAAAGATTTCCTTAATGCTAAATACCTAATTCAAGATTATTTCCTTATAACTTGCATAAATAACACAGCCTCACCAACATATTTACAGCATTATCAAATATTTCTGCGATCTCTTCTCAGAAAAATTTGTGACAATTGATCAGCACAACATAAGCCATGAACTCGAATTCGAGCTCGAATATGAACTCGAAAAATTTGGAGAAAGGAGGCGCAGAAAAACAACTGAAAAACCAGCACGAGAAGAAATGGACTAAAGAAGAAAATAAGATCTTTGAAGATTGTCTAGCAGAAATGGGTTTCGACCGAGCCGATTTATTCGAACAAATTGCTTCAAGAATTCCTGAGAAAAGTACTGAAGAAATCAAACAGCATTGTGAAGCACTTTTGAAAGATGTTCATGCAATTGAATCTGGCAAGTTTGATAATTTGATCATGTAATATAATGTACTAGTGGCTCAAGTTTTACTAATAAGTTTGGTTGCTTTGTTATTATGGGACAACATTATAAGTTGAACGTCCAAACAAATGTACTTTGATTTTTGATCAATTTATCTTCTAATGTGTCCATTTCTTTTTAATCCTCATGTGCTTTCTTCATCTGCTTAAACTTTTGCAGTTTGTTTGTAACTAGAAACTTAAAAGTAGTCCCAAATTTATGAGCGATTTTTAGTATGAGATCGTTTCATGGTATTGAAGTATCAAACCACTTATAACATTCTATTGAAGCAAATAATGGTCATATAGAAGCAAATAACACTCTATTAGTATCATACTCTAATTGTACGCTTTCAAAAAATGTGACTTTTGAATCATATAGAAACTCAATGACGAGAGATATTGTTGTATTTTGATAATAGACATACCGTAAGCCAGCCATCTATCGTTGGTCAACAAAAGTCAATTTCTGGTCCAAATTCGAACGTTACCCAAGGTCGGGTGGTTATCGGCAGATTCAGGTGTACTAGCTATAATTCCGGCTCATATAATTATAAGCCTATAAGCATGATTCGTGTGGACTCCATGTCTAAGCTACATCGAGTCTTATTACTTTCGTAGTCACCAGCTATCATCGAGTCAATTAGCGTCTCCTTTGGTTACTTGGTTAGCCTTCCTCTCGAAACTCAAAAAGTTAATAATACGAATCGATTTTCTCAAATCAAGTCGAATTTACAGCAAATAACCCATACAAACAAGTTTAAAATGTGCACTAACTAATTCTTTTTACAGAGGGCAAAAATGTCCAAAAATGACTAGTAAGTACAATCCTTTCACATGACACATGGAGAACAAAAGGTTAAAAACACAGTAACTACCATGCACAGTTTTCTTCCCAAAAATAGCAAAGTGATCACTCACACCCATTAAGAGAAGTGCAGTAGTTGCCCTTTCTCTGCTCTTCCAGCTTCCCACTTTTGTTTTTCTGACACAAAAAAACACACACAATTTTCTCATGTTTTTTTTTTCAGAGAGAGTTAGAAAAAAAGACACCTCCTTTCTTTGTTTTTCCTGCTCATACACCAAAACCCACATCTTTTTTCTTGCTTAATCTTCACTGTTACGCTCAATTTCACTTCTCCTGATACTTTTATTATCTGGGTATCCTCTGTTTTTTCTAAACAACCTCAAAAAACCCACCTTTTTTGACATTTTTCCCAAGAAATTGCACAAGTTTTTCACTTTTTTTGGGTTTTTTAAGAAGCCATGGATGAGGGTGAAGTGAAGCTAAGCTGTAAAGTGTGTGGAGAAAGCTTCCCTAATGTCAGAGCATTATGTGGGCATAAACAGATTCACAGCTCAGTGGAAAAATCAGGTAGAAATGGAGGTAAAAAGGGTCTGGGTTTTCAAGGAATTGATGAAAAAAGTTGTGGGTTTGAGGAAATTCCCAGGAAAATTGATGGTTACGCTACTTTCTGCAAGAAATGTGATAAAGGGTTTAGGTCTTTTAAGGCTTTACATGGGCATATGAGGCTGCATTCGGCGAAGAGTTCGCGGCGGCGATTGTTGGGGAAGGATTTGAGGCTGCCAAACAACCTTCCTAGAGATAAGAGATCAGTGAGAAGGTATAAGATTAATACTTGTTCTGTTAAGTATTCCTTCTGGTCTAATTGGAATAGTAGAAGTTTTGGTAGAAATTGTATTGATGAGGAAGAATTAAAGGAGGTTGCTTCTTGTTTGTTGATGCTTGCTAAGGGTGGAGGGTTTTGTTCTTCTGCTATTAATAATGTTTCTGATGTTGATTCTGAAATGAAGAATTTTGATACTGATTCTACTGATGATGATTATGCTATGATTAATGCTGTAAAAGTTGATGATTTTGGGAGAAATTTTGCTGTTGTGGAAAGTGAGTTTGATTCTGCTGATGATTTTGATAAATTTTTGGGATTTGAATCTGATGTTTGTAAGACTAGGGAAGGATTTTCGGGTTTGGAATCTGATGTTTGTAAGACTAGGGAAGGATTTTCGGGTTTTGATTCAGATGTTTGTAAGACTAGGAAAGGATTTTCGGGTTTTGATTCGGATGTTTGTAAGAATAGGGGAGAATTCTCGGGTTTTGATTCTGATGTTTGTAAGAATAGGGAAGAATTTGTTGAATGTGAGCCTGGTTTTGGTTTTCAGCATGAGTCTGAGTTTTATGATACTGAAATCAGAGATGCAATTAAAGAGTGTCCAATAGAAAGTTCGATTTTTGGGGGTGTTCCGGATTCACAGGATTGTGGTCAGCATGAGTCTGAGTTGTGTGGTACTGAGATTAAAGATGCAATGGATGGAGTACCACTAGAAAGTTCGGGTTTTGGGGGTGTTTCGGATTCACAGACTTGTAGTCCTGCTGTTGAGGAAAGCAAGAGTGAGTTTATTGGTGTTGCTGCTGGTCCGGTGTCTGATAAGATGGATTTGAGCAATTCTGGTTTGACAGTTGGTAAGAATTCTCAGTTGAAGTATATCTGTTGTGACTGCGACAAGGGCTTCCTATCTCCTCAGGCTCTTGGAGGTCATCGGACACATTGTCCCCGTTCCAAGAGGTCTTGCACATCAGAAACAGCTGCTGCTGTGAAAACAGATGTTCACTCTGAAGATCTGGCAAGTCCGAAAACTGAGTCTGAATCTGTAGAATTGGAGGTTGATGACTGCACGAAGACAAGGAAACGCTTTACATGTTTGGTTTGTTGCAAACGTTTTCCTTCTGGTCAAGCTTTAGGTGGACACATGAGGGCTCATTTTCAGGGTCCACTTCAATCCAGAGTTAGAAGGAATGCTGCTTCTGATCATACAAGTCCTGCACCTGCGGAAGGGGAGGCTAGTCTTCTCCATGTAACTAATCCATATACACTTCCTGCTCTAGTTCCAGTGTCATGAAACATCGATTGCTGCCTACATTCATCGTATGAGCCGACTTGCAGCTGAACAGGTGAAAATTTTGTACCACCTTTTGTGCTTAGATTCACATTGTGCTCTAGCCTCTAGGTACATTAGCTTTTGAAATGTTTTGCTTAGTATATAGTTGATCAGCATTCAGCTTGCTACTCGATTTTGCCTAAACAGCTTTTAAGAAATGGTGGCAATATCTTTTTCCCTGGATTGTTACTTTGTTGTCCCACCAGTTAGAGTCTAACAGATGTGAATAGAGAAGCCGAATATTTCTGGACTGGTTTTCGATTTACATGTCCTGATATTTGCTGAATTGTTGTAGCACTCTCTGAATTTAATTCTTCACTACTCCAGACTATGTAGAAATGTGGTAAGAATCAAGTAAGCTCTCACAGTACATGATCTTGAAATTGAGTATTTGTATGCTGTGTTCACTGCACTTTAAGAGGAAGTCTCTCAAAAGTGGCAAATGCAATGGCATCAGGCACAGTCCTGTTCAGATAGAATCTAATCTCTCGACTCGATGATGGCTGGTAAAGTGATCATGACATGTATCTCGTGTTTTATGTTCCCCAACCCCTTCTTGTATCCTTTGTCAAAAAAAAAAAAAAAGAAAAAAAAATAGGTATCTTGTTCTCTGAAACTAGTTGATTGGGGTAGGCATGGATGGTGGGCAACATTTTTTGCCAGGATTGTCGATATGTTGTACCACCTGTTACATCTATAATAGTATATATCAAGGCATGTGCTGGTCCAAATGCTCGAAAACTTGATCGACATTTGATTCCTCAGCAGCCTAGATTATGTAGGAATGACTAGTAAGAATCAGGTAGAATGTGCACATGATGATAGAGCATTAGAGCACCCAGCACCAGATTATAGGTCTGTAACCTGTTTACTGCATTGTGTGAGCAAGTCTCAGTAGAGGCTGTTACTGACTTACTGGTGTTTATTGTACTGTTACTAGTTTCACTTGCTTCAGATTGATTTCCACCTTATACTCAACCAGCAACTAGGCTTTCCCATAGAAGAGACAATGTTAGGGGGTCAGGTGCTAAGTGGAT
The DNA here is from genome assembly GCA_963457585.1 of Spergularia bocconei. Taxonomy (NCBI): domain Eukaryota; kingdom Viridiplantae; phylum Streptophyta; class Magnoliopsida; order Caryophyllales; family Caryophyllaceae; genus Spergularia; species Spergularia bocconei. The sequence continues at coordinate 4,347,203 of OY734951.1, read as the reverse complement.
GGTACACAAACCCAATGTCTCAAACCATCTTCTTGTCAAAAATACGAGATATGACACGACACATTGACACTACTCCCTCCATTTTATTAGGTTCTTTGCATTTGGTTTGAATCTGTGAGAGGAATTCAAACACAATGCAAAGAACCCAATAAAATGGAGGGAGTATTTTAGGCCAAAAAAAGAAAAAGTCCGACATTTCGTACTCTATTTCATAACATAGTTGTGTGAAATACTTTGACACATACCCGTGTCCGACACTTCCAAACATGTCTAGTCACATAGATTACTTTTTTACGTTTTTGTTTATTATATACTCCGGCAAAAGATCAAGTTGAAGTCATCAAAACATTTTTGTGACGGCAAACAATGGGCATTGCAAGTCAATGTATGAATGTCAAACATCATGAGAAGCAGTCACACTGTCACTATTTCCCAGAAGATATGCTGCTTGTCATCCTCTATGAAAAACTCAAATAAGGTTCCAGTGCGTTTCTAAGCATTGGCAGGACCTGGTATCGGACCCAACTCAAGTCGAAAGCTGCTACTCGCACAGGCTGAGGAAGTACTGGGTCATTCCAATATCACATCTTTTCGGTTTCTTCATCAGTTCTGAAAATTCATTACTCGAGTACTTGACCCTTGGATCTTTGTATCCTGATCTGAATTTAGATGTCTCTAATAACACCACGAATGATGACTACAGCGGTGTTTTAGCAGCTTCCCAAGGCTTTCTTCTGTGTAAAAGGCAATTGCCGCCGCCTTTTTCCTTTGATCAGTATGTTATACGCAACCCTTATATGAAACAAAGCCTCGTACTACCCCATGTCAACCTGCAAAACCTGCAGATATGTAGCTAGTTTCGACTGTGTCGTGGACTACTCTCCCAATGTTGCAGTTAGTTTACTGTCTTCGTTGTGGTGTACTCGAGGATAAGCCTTAGTGCCAAGATTATCACCAGTAAAGATCCTCAAGGGCCGAGGTGGAGTCTATGCTACATTCTACTACTGAATATCGCCTTACTCTCCCAATTTCCTTGCGCGCATAGCAGAATCATATCATAGTTGCACCAGTGGAGTCTATGCTACATTCTTTTACTGAATAAAAACCATTTTTGCTATATAACCAAAAACAAGGAAACGTAACAGAGAAGTGCAAAAAGTAACAAATTCAACAATGTACAATGTACTACAAATACTCTGAGCCCTGATCAGAAACATGTATTTAGTCCTGGAACAACAGTCAGTGAAAAAGTGGACAGATATCGATCGACTAAAGCTCAACAAAGTAATAGCAGAGGAGCTGAAAGTAAAAGGACGAAAAGGAACTGTTGTTTGGAGCTGTTTTGTAATGTCAAAACACTGAAAATGCTCTTGGGAGTTTCTCAAGTGTTATCGGAGTTCAAAACTTTCATTTTGTATTACTCATCTCAGAAAATGCTAGTACACGACAACAACGACAACAACCAAACCTTATTCTAAGATTGCTAATACAGTACACTATATCGTGTCCTCATAAGCAAACTTCACAACAAAATATGAAAGCAACAACAACACCAAGACAAGGAGGCAAGCTCCAAAAAATGAGGATAACCATAAAATTGGTCATCAACTCTTGAAGATGAAACTAAGCTACAAAGAAAGCCGAGGGTCACCATTGCTTAGTTGAAGTCAGGCTTCTCTGGGTAGGTGCAGCCAGACCTTTGGATGATAACATTAGCACCATAGTTGCCCGCCTCTACACAGTCCTCGATAGATTTGCCCTGAACCAACTGAGACAAAAATCCTCCCACGAACGCATCACCTGTAGGTTTATAGCGGACATACACATTAGAGACTAATACTCCAGGTGTTCACACATACACAAATTATGATATATAAGGATGCATACCTGCTCCATTAGTGTCAACAAGCTTTTCCTTGGGCAACACCGCAACAGGGAATTTCCTCACTTTACCATCCTCAGCAACAACTACAGGATCCGCACCTTGAGTAATCACAGTAATTCTCTTGTGTGCTCCTGATGCCTTAGGCCACCGAGAAATCTTGATAGCAATCTCCTCCACATCCTCAGTCTTAAGAATGAAAGAAGGGTGTCATAAAGATGATAGGGGGCATAAACCAAAATTTTAATCTACTTTGCATAGATGAGCTCATTACCTCCCAACCGTGAACTTTAGAAAAGGTCCTTGCTTCTGTTTCATTACCGAAAACGTAGTCCATGTATCTGAAGCACAAAACCCACAGTCTCAGTGGATTGTCCAAGCCAATCAGTGGCAATCACATAAGATAAGAGAGACAAAGAGTATTGCTTACGGCAAAGCTTTCACTTGGGGGTCCTTGAAGAACTCACAGATGAATGGAGCAGATAGATTCATCATGAATATCTGCAAATGGCAGACACAAGGTCCCTGTAAGAAAACATTCAAAAAGCAGATAGGGGAACAACTAATTATGGTCGAAATGTTACCTTGTCATTTGCAGCTGCATGTTCAGCCACAAGCTGAATGGATTCAGGAGACACAGTAAGGAAAAATCCAGCAATGTAGTAGTACTTTGCCTTCTCAACTACCAAAGATTAAAGTAATGGAAGTTAGCTCTTAGCTTCAAACTAAGACAAATAAATTGGTGAAAATGGAGGGGAAAAAAGCTACAGAAACAGTAAACGCAGCCATTACCCAAAGCCCAGTTTTCTGGTTTCTTCAAATGATCAACCTTGTAGCAGTTAGCAGCAGAAAGATTAGCGACCAATGATCTGCATACATAAACAGGAGAGGATTAATAGTCAACACCAGATGCAGTGTGAAGTCTAAGACCGAGTTTGCAATAACAACATGAACAAAGTCTGAATGTGTTTGCACTGTGGCTGGACACGGAAGTTGGAGAGATAGAGAGGGCAAGGAAAGGAAGGGGAGGGGGAAGAAGGCTATTGTCCTGTTTCCCTCCAAATCTGTCCAACATATGAGAGAATGAGTTTATAAAGGAGGGAAGGAAAATGGATACTTCCAATTCCCTCCTCCAAACCTCTATACAAATATCCAAGCAAGGGAACCTACGCCCCTCCCTCTCCCTACCCACTCTTTCCTTTCAAAATCCTCATATCCAGACAATTGCTAATCCCAAAATGATCCGTGTGGGGGTAACATGAGAATGGAATCGTCATTATGGGAAAACAAAGAAAAGCCGAGTAGTGGAGAAATTCGGAGGGAAGAAAAAATCAGTAATAACAGGATAAACAAAGTAGAGTGCAACTCACCTTTCACCACCGACAACACAGACACCACAAGTACCAGTGGGTGCAGTCTCGTTCTCATAGTAGTGAACCTGATCAATGAGAGGACCACAAATCAACAATGAGGAAACAAAGGACAACATGGTGCAAGAAAATATAACAAGAACCACAAGAAGAAAAGACGGAGTTACATTGACACCAGCATCCTTAGCATTCTGCTTCATCTCCTCTCCATATTTGTCCTTGCCAATGCAACCAATGTAGCTAGTAGCTCCAGGCTTTTGGAGCATCCACTGGAGGTAAGGACAAAAGCAATTTAACATAAAATTAGCGATCGAAGATTTGACATTCGGCATGAATGCTTGTGCAAAAGATAAAGAGATATACCTGAGCTACTCTAATGGAGTTTTGGGTAGCACCTGCAAAACATACAAAAACATCCATTGAGACAACGGTAATAGCTTCAGTCAACCGCTTATATAAATCCACCGGGCAAAAGCTTATTCAAAATATCAACAGCATGTTACCTCCAGCAATGTACTCCACTTTGAACTTGCTAGCCATCTCATCATACCTAAAAGAATAAGCAAAACCAGCATATACGGGAATGTGTTAAAGGCAGCTTCACTACTTCAAAAGACTAGCTCATAATAGCTTCTACTCGACGACACAACAACCATCCATATTACAATGGAACTTCATCAATCATAATCTTAACACTAAAGCCCTCATATGAATAAAAATAGGTAATCCTTACTTTATACGATAGTCTACACCTCAGACGAGATCACTTACACAAACCATTCTTTCGCAAAATAATCTACACTAGAAGGAACACAAAGACATAAGCTCTAGACATACTACATGGCAGATCATAAAGATAACCATAACCACCCTTCTTCACAATGTATCGCGCTACTAGAAAAACCCGATACCCACAGCATTACCCCGATAACTAGTTTAAACAGCCTAGAGCGCATATAATCAAAGGTTTTACAAAGCTAAACTCATAAAATCCACTTCCTACACTTAATTCCAAAATGATAAAACATCATCATCAACAACAACAACAAAGTCTTAATCTTCGAACAATTTGGGGTCGACTAACATGAATCGTAAATGCGGAAATTGAACACATCAGATGAAACATAAAGAACAGCTCACATACATGGGCAGATGTTTCTCTTCCGCGAGAATGGCATTGTTAAGTTTGATATCAAACCTGCATCACACGTACAAAATCACATCAATAAGATTCATTTCATAAACAACCCACCGACACAAATTAATAATATGAACATAAGAATGCCAAATTCACATAGATCCACTAAAAACTTTGCTCATTTGTCCAAAAATTGTCGAAATACAAAAAAGCTAAAAACTTTACTAAAATCATGGATAAGTAAATCATTGGTATCAAACAAATGATGGGTATTCATCCAAAATCTCAAATTTTAATATAAGATACGGATAAGAGAATAATGGGTATTGTTGGATTAGAAATGAAAGAGTGAAGGAAAAGATACAAACTTGTTCAAGAAGTCTTCATCAACAACGGCAGAGATATCAAGAAGGGGGTTTCCCATGCCCAACAAAACTCCATCGTACTCCATATTTTTCTGAACAATGAACTCAGATGCAGATCTAGGATGAAGATTGGGAGAGAGAAAAATACAGAGAAAGAGAGAGATGTGTGTGTGGGGTTTGGAGAATTGTGAGTTGGTGGGTTTATAGGCGCGGGGATTGGGGGGTGGGTGCTTTCACTCTCTCTCACCAATCCCCCACTGGAAAGAATGAGTGGTGTGGGCCCAACAAATATCATACTTATGAGTCGGTTTCGACTCTTTCGAGTCGAGTTAAGGCGAGTCGGGTTAAGATTGGGTCTGAACCTCATCGTGTTAGATCGATGATGATGATTCCTTTGGTTGAGTTCGGTTTTAGATCATGTCTGGTTACTACTTTAATAGAATCACTTTGATTGGCATCGGTTATTTTTTTTTTTGAAGGTCATTGGCATCGGTTATTACAAGGTGAGGTTGCCATAGATTTTTTTACCGGTTATTTTGAGTATTGGTAGGTAGACCTTGCAAACTGGTCATTCAGGTCATATATTTTCGTTCGAGTCGGGTTCGCTTTGGATGGGGTCTTAAAAGTTAGACAAAAGCTTGGAGAAACACACTCTGAGTCTCAACTCTAATCCGTTGGCGGTTACAACTCTAGGATCGTTGCTTCATCCAACAAGGTGGAGCAGACCTGGAGAGTGAAGACTCGCCACTGCACCAATCCCAAGTCCAATTTCATATGGTTTTGTGGCCAAGTAGCTAACCCAATGAGCTCTTTTGATTTTCATACTTGGAAGTCTATAGATTAAAAACACTCGGACTCTAATATATTATCAACGATACCATACCAAAAGCAAAGAAATGAATGAAGAAAAACGATTAATTGAACTAAGTCATATATTTGGGTCGAGTTGAGTTGAGTCGAATCGCAACAACTTTTTTATGTTCTATTAGGTGGTGTAGGTTCTACCACAAGCACAGGGAGCTCACTAAAACACACCTCAATTCTTAGAAGACACCACCACCACAAACAAACTCCCAACTCAAGAGCTCCTCCCTCGCACCGCCGTGAATTCCGCCGCAAAATGGCAGCCAAACAAGCAGAAATCTTATCCCTGTTCCGATCACTCCTCCGAACAAGTCGGAAATTCCCGGACTACAACATCCGTGAGTACGTTAAGCGGCGTACAACTGACGCTTTCCGTCAAAACAAAACCCTAACCGACGCTTCCGCCATATCCGCCGCCGTCGCCGACGCCCAATCTCAGCTCCAAATCGCCCAACGTCAAGCCGTCGTTTACTCTCTCTACGCCCCCAAAGTTAAGAACATCATGGAGCTCCACTCCGCTTAATTGCGGCGGTCCATGTTTTTGTTATGGTATGATTTTCTTCAATTTGCTTTCTTTTTTTTTTTGTTAGAAATTTTGATTAATTTAGTTTTTTGTATTGTTGGTAGCTTTGATTAATTTGAATTTGTTATAAAGTTGGGAACTTTGTGTTTTCGACGTAAGGGTAAGGTTGCGTACATCCGACCCCACTTACCTCGGTATAGGTTTTGGTATAATAATGTTGTTGGGAACTTTGATTAATCGATTTTTATATTGTTGCTGGTATAATAAGATGATTAATGTAGTTTTTGATGATTTCCTGTGATGTAATTGCATTGTCTGTAGAATGTTTTGCTATGTTAGGTTGGTTCGTTTTGGCGAATTTGATTGTGAAACTATGTGTGTTATAAGCGTTCTTGTGAGATTAGCGGAATATCGGGTTTTGAATTGAATTGTTGTCATGGAGTCGTATGAGTTAGAATGACTCGGGAGTAAGGGAAGTGTTGAAATTGACTCTTGAGTTTTTGAAGGTTGGTTGTTTGGGTTTCGTTACTGTTATTCATATTGGGAGATCAGAGCAGTTTGACCTAGGTGTTGGCGTATTCTGTTCGGTTGATTTCTCTAAAGTATCTGTCTTGATTGTTAACGTTCAAGTTTGTGGGGCATGTTCATCTGAAAGTTTGTAGATGTGTCTGACGTGACACGGTGTATGTTAAGACAAATTGAACAGTCAGCTACCTGGGTCGGACAAACTTTGTGAATCCAATATCCTTATATTCACATGTGTTTAGTAAACATCGGTTGTTCTTTAGCTGGTATTGAGCATTCACTACAATTTTCGCTGTTGCCTAGACCTTTTGAATAGCTTCAGAGTAGCCCACCTGCGACACTTAGGACTCAGAGACACTGTTCTAGAAAGATGAGGGGAGCTCTTAGATGTCACTAAATACTAGCATCTCATCATTCTGTCACTTTAGGAAACATCGAATTACTTCCGGTATACCACTCATTAGCTCAATATACAGGTATTATATCTCTGTGTATCATGTTAGATATTCCCTGCTCTTTCAGTTTCGCCTGAGTTTCTTCCTCACACCATAATTTAGAGCATGATAGGTCTGTAAGACTGTTCTTTGAGTTGATAAATAATAGCGTGTATAGTCAGCAGTCGCTGCATTGAATTGGGCCTTTATGAGATATTTGTGTCACGAGCTGAAATATGCAGTGATATGTCTTGAATTCTGACTGTTACAGGAGTAACAGGACCATTTCTTTACCAGAAGGTGAATGTATTGTAGTTAGTCTTGGCTCCTCTGGCTGATTTAGTTCTCAGATGGTTCCCTTTTACTTATTGACTTTTTTTCTAGTTTCTGAGGTTACTTCTAGTGACTAGTATTGATGGTAGCTTGGGGGCATGATTTCCCGCTCTCCTTTCATATATTGGCGTCTCCTTTGTGGTGTCTTTTTACAAGGCTGTCTCCCCTTGTGTCCTTCAATCAATATCCTATATTACCTTCCAAAGAAGAAAATATTATTTCTTGTGATGATGTTTTGTAGAAATTGTTGGGCTTAGTGTGAGTTGTGTGGTCTGCGATTCATTCTTTGCATAGAAGCTTAGGCCCGGCACAAGGAGTTGGTTTATAAATTTCTGCTGAGTAGCCTAGTTTGGTGTTGGTTTTGTCGAGTGATGATATCGAACAATTGGGCTGTTTCTAGGGTTCTTTTGAGTTGTTTTAAGTTTGGTTTAGCATATATTGTTGTTTTTTAGTCTGTCTGTTAGTCTTAACTTAGTGTTTGTCTGGAGTTCTTTGAGCTGATTTCGGCTGTAGGCCTGTAGCTATGGGGGACTGGTGGTGTAATAATAGGATTTACTCCATGTTTTGGAATTGTATTGTTAGATACTGGAAGTGAGATCATGTGGTTGATGAAATTGCATTGTACATGACGATGTGGATTTTTGGTCAGTTTCGTTGATTTCTTGATTGGAGGTGTATCTTTCATTTATTGGATTAGATTCAAGTTCGTGATTAGTAAAGAATGTGCATCGATTAAGGTTGTAAGGGCCTTGTTGTACTGGAAACTATAGGATGATTCTTTAAAGTGTTTCTCCTGCAAAATGAGAGAGGCAGAAGAAGTTAGAAACACTTTGGGTCACATAGAAGGACCAAGCTAGCAGCTAGTTCAAGAGTCTTTAATACCTGCATGAACATAAAAGCTTTAGAAGGTCCATATGTGAGCTTCTGTTCATGCAAAATATGTGTTTCTTTTGATATTGTGAGAAATCCAAACTATTTAGACGTGTCGTTATATACGCCTTGGGGGTACAGGGGATATGATAAATATCTGGCCTTCCCATTTTAGCTTGAATCATTCTGAAGGGAGAAGGACGAGGAAGAAAATTTGCTTATTTGGATGACCGAAAATTATGGAAGGAAAGGACAGTGAGCCAGGGAGGAACAGAATCTTCATGGAGGTCTAGGGAATGAGATGGAGAGATTGGCTTGTTTCCACTTTTTTTCCCCTTCTAAATTAGGAGTGGGGAAAATGGTGCCCTGATTTCCTCTTCTTTCCTTCCCTACTGTCGCCTGTTTTGGAGAGAGTTCCCTCCCAAGTCTTTACAACTTCGAGAGGATGGTTTAAGTAGGAAGGAAGTTCAATGGTCTTCTCCCTCTTCCTTTCTTTACCTTATCCCATTGTTGTCCAAAGTTCTTGCTTTGCTCTCTTTTCATTATTTTTCCCACCAGTTCCTTTCATCCTAACAATCTGCAAAGAACGACACTGGGTACGGGGGGAACTACTCTTCTGCTAATTTGTATGCTTCTAGGAATCCAGAGAATAACTACATCAGTGGGTACAATTTTTCAGTAGTCATTTGGTCAAAAAATATGTGGTGTACTTTTATGAATAAATCTATCATCTTTGCTTTCACATGAAGCATAATCATCAAGTGAACCTTTTACAATATGTCTTTGGTTCGCTAAGTGTTCAAGGTGTGTGATCAAGTGAATCCTATGCAGTCTGAGGGATTGGGAAAAGTAGGTTATCTATTGAGTTGAAGGTAATAGCTTGTGCACACTACTTATTTCAAGTAGGTTGTCTATTGAGTTGAAGGTGATAGCTAGTGCACACTACTCTTACCATGGTAAAACTGGTCCAGTGTCATGGAAATCCAGTTTTTTATGCCTTTCTGAAAAAGCTCCTAAATTGGAGATTTAGTTATTGAGAGATATCAACCACAGCTCTTGAATTGGTTTCAGTTGAGAAGATGAGCTCATGATTGACGACGTAATATGTCAACTTTGCTGTTGGTGCTTGCTCAAGTATCTGAAAGGAATTGCCTTCTTTAATTTTCTTTTCTCAGTAATACTGAGCACGAATTCTATATTGTTGTTTTATGTGTTTTCCCATTTGTGGGGCTGTATGATGATTTAGTTCCCTTTCATCTTGTCTCCCATTCTGAAACTTGTTATAGGTCTCAACTGCCGTCAACAACATATTTTATCTCCACTTGCATGCGGTCTATCGTCGTTGTCACCCTCTCCTGTCCTCTAGTGGATGACTGGGCTTAGTAACTTTCTCTTCAAGGTGAGGTTGGTTGGGGGGAAGGATGGGGATGGGGATGCTTGAAAGCATCAGATTGAGGACTAAAAAGAAGTTACGAAGCATCAAGCTGCGACATTTGGTTCCCATAGAGTGTTAAAGAGAGAACTATGGTAATACAAAGAGTATTGATTTTTTTCTCTGCTGTTCTTGGCCCTATGGTTAGGGCGGTCGGCTACAAGGATTGATTGAAGTCTGGCTGATTAGTAGATGCCTGATGGGGCAGTGGTATAGGAAGTGTTATTAATTATTAGGGAAGCTTTTGTGTGTCTGAAGAAATTTGAAGTCCGTTCTAGTTGGCAGGGTGAGTGTTTTTGGTGGTGAGCATAGCTTTGTGTCATCTCAGGGGAAGATAGGCGTCACAGGGTTGCCACATACCTGTAGCTGACAGCCTGACACGAGCTGAGTTTTAGTCTTTTAACTTTTAGAGATATAATGGTGAGCTGGGGGACATCGAAATGGTGGTATCATAATATCATGCACTTAATCAATATTACCTTCCTGCCTCTTTATTTGTCGAAAAATTTCACTGATATTATACTTCAGGTTTGTATTTCAGTTACACCATCATATGTAACCAAAAATGAATTTATACCTTAAATTTATAATCAATTGGTGATGGATACTAACAAGCCGGTGACTTTAGACTTTAATATTTAGCTACCAATACAAATTTGCAATCCTTGCATCTTCATCACTTCAATCTTCCTAGAGCTAAACGTGTGAAGCATCTGAGTTTGAACAGCATTGTGTCAGAACTCTCTGCTATGATTTAGTGTAATACTTTAAGCTGCTGGTGAGCTTGCAGGCCCTGATTTACTTGTTTAATGTGCAGATGTTGCGGAGCAGAACTGGCTTTTACCAAGTATGATGTTTAGAAGTGTACATTTCGAATTCCTCTTTGCTTCTCCATGTTTTGTTGGGGCGCATAGCTTTAGAGTGGAGCTGCAGAGTCCTTCTCGACGTACTATGTGCTTTGATGGTGAAACTGATGACTATGTGAGGGTTAGCAAGATTCAGGATGATGTTTGGTTAATAGCCATTAGATAATTGAATTTCTCCTTGTTTGAGAAGTGAAAATAAGTTATTGCAGTAACATTCAAGCGCTGCAGTCTAGTTCTTTGTGTTATGTAACTGCTACTCCAGCCGAAATTGATGTACTAATTTTTGCATGGCATTGGACGTCTGCCTACCCTGTAATGTTGCCTATTTTAAGGATAGCGCACGAGGATGCTGCACTTCACATTCATCTGTTTCCAGCATAATCTACCCATGCTGCTTATTCTGATTTCGTTATCCAATCATCCTCCTACTCGCGTAATTTTCATTGTATATACTTGCAAATAATTCTGGGATGGTAAGAAGTGTCCATAGACTGGAAAGGCATTGTTGTTAAAGTGAGGACTGATGTTCAAATATTAAAAGGTAGAAATCAGGATTGGAAGACTAGTAATTATATACAGAAGCAAAACGGAAGTCATATGCTGTTTCAGCTTTCCTCTGTTTTGGGAAATGCGGAGAGTGACTTACTCAACAAGAAATCGCCCAGCATCAACGGGTAAAGACAAGCCACTTTTAATACAAACGTAATGCTTCATTCGATGCACCCTTCAGTATCTCACGACTGTAACATTCATACCAATGGCAACCTACTAGACGTGAACAAACTTATGGACGAAACACAGGCAGAATGCTGCTGCAAAAGTGGCCAACCGGCTAATGGCCATGGCTGAACTGAGAGATGTGGTCGAAATCAGACTACATTGTGGAAATTAAGTTACAAACAAACAGTTCATGTGGTATCCTTCAGGCCTCAATGACAAACGGAGTCAGCAGAATAAAATCCAAACAATGCTCATACAACACAGCACACTATTCAGAATAAAGAATTTATATATTAGAACTACAAATTACACAAAACGTTACAGGTCCGTTGCAATGACAGTAGGAATTTAAGAAAGGTCTGACTCACTTCTTATCCAGCATTTTTCAAACCAGATTTCTTCGTTGAGAATCAGCTCTTGGTTGCATCTTTGAAGGCTCTGGAGCAGGGAAAGTGAACTCTTTATCATAGTTGAGATTTCCTTCAACTCCATAGCTCCTACTCCTCATATCTTCACTGCTTTGTGATGAGCGCTCCTCATCACTATGAGCTTCGTCTTCATCTTGTGCGCCCTTAGTAGAGACTTCGATTTCCTCAACATCCCGGGCAGTAGTTACCTTGTCCCCATCAACATTATAAACCCTGACCGTATTTCCATCCTCAACGAAGCAAACACGTTTCTTACCATCAGAATATGGCACACTTCTATCGACAGTTCCCCCTTTTTTCAGACCATATTTGCTCCCAATATGATTAAAAGCGCCACTATCTTCCTGCTCAAAACCTTCCGTTTCCTCATCTTCCACCTCCTCTGCCTCAAGTGCCTTCGACATCTTACCAATCCTCTCAACCCTCTCCTTCAAGCTGGCAATCAGCTTCTTCTCCTCACTATCCACATTTCGACCTTTCGACCCACCAGCACGCTCAGAATACCTCCTACTATCATGACCAGTCCTAGCATTATCATTCCTCACCAACCTCATGCTTTTCATTTTCCTAATCATCACGTGATGCCTTTTCACACAGACCTCATCAATTAATTCCAAAAACTGTACAATCTCCCAGGTGATCGACTTCTTACTATCTCTAATCATCTGATCTTCACCCTACACAAAAACATCCATAACAAACTTTCAAATAAACCACAATGTACATCACAGGCAAAAACTTAGCTAAGAGGATCCTACAATTAGAACGTCAATGAGTTTGAAAGATTAACCCCACTTGAAAACTTCCCCCAAAAACCTTAACCCCCCCCCCCTCCTTCCTCGCCCCACCCTATCTAACCAAAGACGAACCTTTACATAAAGTACTCCCTCAATTTCGTTCATTTTGTTTACAACAATGTACATCACAGGCAAAAACTTAGCAAAGACAAACCTACAATTAGAATGGCAATGACTTTTAAAGATTGACCCCCCTCGAGAACTTTCCCCAAAAACCTGAACCCCCCCCCCCCCCATCTCCACGCATCATCCTATCTAACCAAAGACGAGCCTTTACATAAAGCACTCCCTCTATTTCATTCATTTCTTTATAATTATCACACTATGCAACCAAAGACGAGCCTTTATATAAAGTACTCCCTCCATTTCGTTCGTTTCTTTACAATATTCACCCTATCTAACCAAAGACGAGCATTTACACAAAGTACTCCCTCCATTTAATTCATTTTTTCACAATTTCCACCCTATCTAATGTTTTCAACATAGGCGTAACGGCTTGCATACATCCGACCCCCCTTACCCCCCCTCCCTCCATTCTCACAGTATCATCCGGAAACGTAAAGAAATGAATGAAACGGGCGAAACATAACAATGCACAAACCAAAACCAGAACCACAACAATAATTGCAACAAAACACACACAACACCAACATAAAAAAACAGTTAAAAAAAAAGGTAAAAAAAGGTGAGAAAGGTGGAAACTTTATATACCTGAATAGCGTCAATGACAAGGAGCAAATCCATAGCTTGATGAGAAAGAGAATCATAATCAATAAAACCATGAGGAGAGAAAGAAGATTTAAGACAAGTGAGATTGGATTTAACATTAGCAAGCAATTTAAGCTGCCTAAGAATTCTTGATCTACGAACAAGAAACGCCCTAAAATGGGTTTGAACAACTCTGGCAGCCGCATCTCTCAAATAAAACGGCCTGTAAGACGATGATGATGAGAGTTGATGAAGGGAAGTCTCAAGGTTATCAACACGGCGTAAAAGAGAAGATACCGAATTAGAGGAAGGTTGAGGCTGAGAATGGTGGGTTTCTCGACAAGGGTAGTTTTGAAATTGAGAAATGGAGGTGGGATTTTGAGTTTGGAGGAGTTGAGCAACAATGGTGGCGATGAGGAATGGATCGGGAGAAGATGACGGTGGTAGTGACGGTGGTGGTGGGTGGTAAGGGGGTGTTTGGCAGCAGCAAGGTTGGGTGGTTGGGTGGTGGTGTTGGTGGTGTTGGAAGGCCATTGGATCTGAGTTTATGGGGGACTTGGCCAAACAAGGATTTATGGTTTTGGGAGTTTAAGCTTTTTTAGGTTGTCTTTTTGTCAACTTTGATCTTGGCAAAAGTGTGCGTGTTTTGTTTGGGGGAGTGCACAACTGCACAACGTTTGTTTATGCCAAATAAATGGGCTCCTTAATTTGTAGATTTCGCCGTTGTAATTTGAAACAGATTAGAGTTACGGGAAATTTAGGTGGTATTATTGAAATTTGATTGATCGCACATAATTTTCAACTTGATAAGTTCAATCGGTCTATGGTATCTCGGGGGTACCATCATTTTCGTACCCACCGGCCCAAATAAATGTGGGTTGACTTAATGAAGCGCAGATTCTATAAAAAAAACGTGGCCCAAACAAGAAATTGCGGCCCAAAAACAGCACGTGCTGCCCAAAACATGAAAAAAAAAAAAAAAAGTTTATCCCTTATTCTTCTTAAAGAAGTTTTTCCCACTAAAATAAACATTTTCTTTCTATCCAACGGTTAATTTCACCTTCATCATTCATTCTTCCCACTAAAACTGTTCTACATCTTCTACAAGACTCCTCCGCCTCAACCAATATTGTTGCAAAAATGTCAAAAAATAAAGGAAAAATTTCTAACTCCTACCTTTTATATATCAAATCTTCCAAAATCCTACCTTATTTTTAAAAAATTTCCAAATCATACCTTATAAAACACATTTTTATCAAACTCCTACTACGGCGGGTTTGACTATATTTTCCGGCATTGACCTTTCTATCATTGCATTTTTCTCCAAATTGGCGCGATTTCTTTCAATTCCTTCGATTTTTTTCATTTTCCCTCCAATTTCTCCCACCAATTTCATCTTCTCTCTCGTATTTCCACACTATATCACATTGCACTCTAATTTCATATTCTCTCTCCTATTTCTCACATCTTGCACTCTTTTTTCTCTCTCCTCTCATTTGCTAAATTTTTCATTGTGCTCTCGGACATTGCAAAAGTAAAAAATTTAGCAAATGAGAGGAGAGATAAAAGAGAGTGCAAGATGTGAGAAATAGGAGAGAGAAGATGAAATTAGAGGGACAAATTGGAGTGCAGTGTAAAAAAGTGTGGAAAATAGGAGAGAGAAGATAAAATTGGATGGAAAAATTGGAGGCAAAACGAAAAAAAATTGACGAAATTGGAAGAAATCGCGTAAATTTGGAGGGAAATGCAATAATAGAAAGGTCAATGCCGGAAAATAGAGTCAAACCCGCCGGAGTAGAAGTTTTGGTAGGAGTTTGATAAAAATGTGTTTTATAAGGTAGGATTTAGAAACTTTTTAAAAATAAGGTAGGATTTTGGAAGATTTGGTATATAAAAGGTAGGAGTTAGAAATTTATCCAAAAATAAATGATTAAAATGCCTCAATTGAAGCTAAAAAGGAAAGTAAACGATATTATTGCATTGCCAAGTGAAGAAGATGAACAACTTGAGGAACCACCAAGGTGAAATAAAATTCAAACACGGATTTTACGATTTTCCTCCTTTTTTAGTTCAATGATTTGTTTTTAGTTCAAATGTAGTAATATGGATTGAAAACTGCAGCAAAAGTTAACCGTTCGACGGCAAAAGCAGCAAAAAAATAGAAGAAAACAGGTAACATTCATTTTCGTTTATGCATGGTGAAGTATAACATTTATTTGAGATTTTATGTGGATATGGTCAAGTATTGTTTTGTAATGACTAAAAAATTACCAGAATACACATATTAGGGTTTTTGAAATTTAATTGATTAAATGGGAAATTAGTTGGCAAATTATTTTGATTGCATACTGTATAGGAAGGAATCTTTTTGTCCTGATATAATTGGTGTTTGTTTTCAAATGGTTGATTTTTTTATACGAGTACGCAGCGGAAAAACGGATTAGACAGAACATAATGAGGTTTTGTTCCCTCTTCAGGAAAACTGTTCTGACAGAAAGTCAGTAAAGACCGTGGGTCTGTTCTTGTAACAACCCTAAATTTTGACTGAATTATAAACGGAAATAAATTTAGAATTGTCACGCCGCAATTGACTACCAAGTCAATTGCAAGGCTAGATATTCAATTACAACACTAATTAGAAACGTAACAGCGGAAGTCTTAAACAATGTCGATCTATTGCTCTCAAAACTAATCTCAAATTACATAACAAGATGAAAATAAATGTCTAACGATAGTTATAAAATCCCCAGCATGCACTTGACTCCTCTATCAAGCATCCACATCAACAAGACCTGTCAAACTATGCCATCAAAGAATGACATAGGCCCCAGAACATGGTAGGGAAAACATGGTAGGGAACAAATCAGAAGAAAGAACGTCAACATACAGGCTGAGTAAGAATCACAAAACGCAGAAGGCAAGAAGCACGCGCCAAGCGCACGATCAACAACAACAACAATCAATCATTACAATATCATAAGAGTGCGATAATCGTCATATCGCAACAAGAGCCAAAAATCTTGTTATATCATTACGTCAACGGTTGGGCTCCTACCCCGCAGGCCATCACAATCTCGAACCAACGCGAGCTAGAGTACTAGAAAACAGATCCTAACGTCTTGAAGTGTGCACACCCCTCACTAGAGGGCCAGGTAGGATGCGAAGCCTCTAGGAGGTAAGCCGATTAGGAAGTTGGTAGCTACCCGACCTAAACAACCTTGATCAGAGGTTAGAGGTGACCGATCCGGGCCGCGTCACCTTACTCTAGGTGGTAAACATCATCAACAATATCATTATCATAAACATTAGTGTACACAATCATACGCGCGTAAACAATACATAATATACAATCGTTAACATAATATCAACACACAAATCACAATAAAAACACAAAAGCAACAATGACATGACACACTCGGCCGAGAGGCCGAAGGAACCGAGAGGGCCGAAAGGCCGAACCGGCGGAAACAAGAGGCCGAATGGCCGGTTCTTTGAGCCGTTTGGCGGGAAGTGCTGCATGGTTATTTCAAAAGATAATGATACAAAAACAGTAGGACAATGATAGGTATAGTATGAAATGATCGTCAATGGAAAACAAGGGTTAGTATTCAAGAAAGGTAAATCTTTAGAGTTTAGATTTCGTGGTTGGGATCGTAACCAACGTTCTTACCCTTCTAGTAAAATCACAAGTTCAATCACAAGTTTAGAACGGTATCTCCTTGAACACACAACCTAAGAACCATCAACAACACTCAATTACTAATCAACACTTCCAATAACACAAAAGACATCAATAGGACATCCAAACGATTTCCAAACTTCACCAAATTCGCACAACACTTTCCCAATCATACCGATAACGTAATTCCATCATCAAATCATCAAAACACCCATAATAATACTCAATTTAAGGTAAAATCAGATCTGGACAGAATATATTTTTCACCTTTAAATCATCTTAGAACATCCCCAAATCATAATAACATGATCAACAAGTCATAATAATCAACCCTTTCAATTACAACGCAATTCTAACCATAAAATCATCATTAATTCATCATAAACTCAATCATAACAATCCTAATACAAACCTTAATAATTTCATGCATCAAATCATCAACAATTATTACTACAAACCCAAACATAATTAATCACCATCAAATTCATGCTTAAACACAAAAAGCCCTAAAGTGAAAATCAATAGAGTTAGGAATAGAAACATACAACTCTCAATGCAAAACCAAGAGAGAGGGCAAGAGGGGCGACGGTGTGCGGGCGGCGATCGGCGACGGGTTCGGCGGTCGGGAAGGCCGCGCGCTCTTTCTCCTTCTTCTCTTCTCTTTCTCGGCTCCTCTTCTCTCTTCTCTTCTCTCTTGGGCGACGGGTAGAGTGAGGAAGGGTTTGGGGTTTGTTTTGTATTTATAGTTTAAGGTGTGGGCTCAAAAGACGGGTTTTGGTAAGACGGGTTACGGTAAATTAGTAATTGGACTACCCAATTAGGTGATTGGCCAAATTAGGAAAGTAAACTCCAATTACCCAAAATAGAATTAGAAACCCACAAAATGATTATTCTCCACAAAACTTCCATAAATAAAAGTCCCAAAAATACGGGGTGTTACAGTTCTGTATGAACGATTTTTGGTGTTTCGTGTTTTAAAGGACGAAAATAAAAGATATGAACGAATGAATCCCGAACCCTTAGAGATTCAATTGAGCTAAGCTAATCCCTAAACAGTACGGTCGACTAGTTTTAGCCTTTGACCGCTAGTACCTCTAGCCGATCAACGATAGAACGAGTGCCTTCCGTTCCCCGTCTTGAGTTCAATTACCTTTAGAACTTAAAACAAATGCAAAGGGGTGAGAAAAATCCTTTCTCAGACCCTTTTTATTATTTTTCTTAATTCAACGATACATAAAAATAAAACTACAACAACTTTGTTTAAATACTAAAGCAAACTCTAGAATATTCTTTACACTAACCTAATGCGATATGGAAAATAAGACTCCTACGGAAATAAGAAATCTACTTATCCCCTTAATTATGTTCTAACAATAATATGGATAATTAATATTAACTAAAAATATGGAAAATGACCTAAAGTTTTTTTGGTACAAAGGAGCAGCTAATGATGCGGGGGTGGGGGTATGAGGATTTGAGTCCGGGACAACCCACAGGCAGGTTGAGTTCCTAACCACTAGGCCAACCTTGATTCTCAAAATGACCTATAGTTAAAGATCACGTCCTTCCTTGACCAATATACTCGAATCCACGCAAACTGGAGAGTACATAACTCGGTGATGTCTCCTTTATAGCAGTTTTCCTCTAATTGATGGAACAAATACTGGACTCTTCTATCAGGCACATGAATTCGTATCAATTTTTGTTCTGGAATGGTTGATTTTTAATGAGGAATGGTTGCCTTTTGTTATGGAATGAACGCCTTTTGTTTCGAAATGTTGATTTTTGTTCTTAAATGAACGATTTTGTTTTGGAATAAATAATTTCTCTTGTGGAATGTATTGTTGCGTTGATTCTTGAACTAAATATGGAAAAAAAATCCTTAATGTAGTAGACTTTCTTACTAACCTAACAAAAATGGGGAAAACTCTTTGGTAGAAGTAGTGGGTGCAAAAAGAGATACTATTCGAGACAACCTAGTAATGGCAAATATGGTGGCGAATCCAGATCCCGATCCGCACCCATTCAAATCTCTTCATATCCATTACTTACCCCAATAAAAAATGAAACCCCAATTGATACGAGAGCTATAGATGATATCGCTAAGCCTACACTTATCGATAATGATATCCGGCCTATTGGGTGCGAATCATGACATTCACTTGTGGGAAAATGCTCTAGGTCCAAGGTATGTGACTGCTTTGGTGGTTACATCATTTGGGGATCAATTGGATTAAAGAGACAAGTCATGGATGTGTCTATCGCTGGTTTTCCAAGTTCCCGCGAGAGGACTGTTTTCCCGAGATGAAGCCGTGCAGAGTCGGATTGTTGGTGTCATAACTTATTCAATTCTTATCCTATGATAGTCATTCAACATGGAGGTGATAGAATTCTTTCTAAGCTTTACGATGACTATTTGTGGACTCCAAGACGACGTGTTTCCAAGAATTTGTGATAAAAACTCTCAACACTGTCCAAAAACAGTGTATTCCGCGAGATTCATTGAACATGAGTCTTGATCTCGGAATTAGGTTCATTCTTTTTTGTTTTTTCTGTTCTAGTCAAGCATAGGAAATAATGGAATTCATTATATTATTCAAAGTTGGTTTAGTCAAGTTTTTATTTTCCAAGAGTTGAAAGCAAGTGGTGGCTTTCTAAGTTCTAGGAGTTTCAAGTCTAGAGTCACTCATATATAAAGGGGAATGTATCTTCATTTTATCATATATTATCGAATTTTAATATGAATATTGAGCTTTGTTTTGTCATAAATAAACTTGTTAAACTTTGAGAGTTTTAGGAACAATCTTGGTTAAGGGCTACAAAGGTAGTTAAGCTATCGTTGGTTTGCCGATCGTGGATTGGAAATCAAAGATCAAAATTAGGCGAAGTAGTGTAGGGGTTGGTCGAGTTTGACCAAGTTAGTGGCTAAATTGTTCATACATATCTTGTTTTCTTTTATATACGAAACACATAAAGATAAAACACAAAAAAAGTCACATTTTTCGTCGCACCAATTTAAGTTGATCAAAACAATTTATTTCGAGATTTCAAGCTTACGCGATACTCGTATCGTCAATCTCGGATTTAATCACACCCCTCATCACCGCAGAGGAGTAGAGGA
Source organism: Spergularia bocconei (assembly GCA_963457585.1). NCBI lineage: Eukaryota > Viridiplantae > Streptophyta > Magnoliopsida > Caryophyllales > Caryophyllaceae > Spergularia > Spergularia bocconei. The sequence continues at coordinate 4,327,148 of OY734951.1, read as the reverse complement.
TAGTAGCAACGGAAAACATGGTGGAGGACAACCTGGTCGAGGTGGTAGAGGTAGAGGAACATGGGGCGGCAGGTTTGGTGGTGGATTGTACTACATGGGAGAACACATATACAATATGAACGTAAGTCGTGCAGATGGTCTCCATTTGCTGTTGTAGATTCTACGGATGGTCTTCATCTGCCGTTGTAGATTCCACGGATGGTATCCATTGTCGTTATACAAGGTGACTATCGTTTTAGAAACGGATGATTTCTGCATACATCGGGGCGATTTGAAGCAGCGTAAGCTAGTTGATTATTGCGATATAACGGTAAAAGTTGATTATAAGGGTTTTACGGCGTTGAAGACGAGAAAGTTATTGATGGATTTTCTGGACCGTAGAGGAAAGCCAGCTCAACTTATAATCAAAGCATGTTAGTGTAGTTACAGCAAAGTTTAGTTGTTCCACTCTGTGAGGGTTGAACTTGATTTCCTAACCGGATGTTTGCGGGACGAGGTCGAAATGTGGACCAAATGATTACATCTTCTTTTGACTAAAGACGCCCGATACCGGTGCCGGCGGCCAGGGAGCTAGCAATAGTGGAGGGCAGAGCGGCAGCGACAGCCGAGAAGGACAGATGGGCGGCAATCGAGGAAAAGGGCGCAGTCCAGGAATATGGAGCGGCAGTAACTTCTTTACGAAAAGAAGTTGTGTCGCTGTGTTGGAAGAGGTATTCTGTAACAACCCTAAATTTTGACCGAACTATAAACGGAAATAAACTTAGAATTGTTATGCCGCAATCGACTACCAAGTCAATTGCAAGACTATTTATTCAATTACAACATTATCTAGAAACGTAACAGCGGAAGTCTTAAACAATGTCGAATCTAAGTTCTCAAAACCAAACTCAAATTACATATTCAAACTATAATAAATGTCTAATGATAGTTATAAAAATCCCCAGCATGCACTTGACTCTTCTAGCAAGCATCCACATCAACAAGACCTGTCAAACTATGCCATCAAATAATGACATAGGCCCCAGAACATGGTAGGGAACAAATCAGAAGAAAGAACGTCAGCATACAGGCTGAGTAAGAACCACAAAACAATTCAGGAAACAAAAGATACGCGCCTTGAGGCGCGTAGCTAACAAATAATAAGCAATCGATACATTAACAATTCAAGAAGTGCGACATTCGCCATATCGCTAACAAGAGCCAAAAGTCTTGTCATAACACAACGTCAACGGTTGGGCTCCTACCCCACAGCCACCACAATCTCGAACCAACGCGAGCTAGAGTACTAGAAAACAGATCCTAACGTCTTGAAGTGTGCACACCCCTCACTAGAGGGCCAGGTAGGATGCGAAGCCTCTAGGAGGTAAGCCGATTAGGAAGTCGGTAGCTACTCCGACCTAAACAACCTTGATCAGAGGTTAGAGGTGACCGATCAGGGCCGCGTCACCTTACTCTAGGTGGTAAACATCGTCAACAATATCACTATCATAAACATTAGTGTACACAATCATACGCGCGTAAACAATACATAATATACAATCGTCAATATAACACAAATCATACGAGTCACAACAAAACAACAAAACAACAACAACACGACACACTCGGCCGAGAGGCCGAGTAGCCGAGAGAACCGAAAGGGCCGAAAGGCCGAACCGGCGGAAATCAAGAGGCCGAAGGGCCGGTTCTTTGAGCCGTTTGGCGGGGAAAGCTGCATGGTTATTTCAAAAGGTATTGATATGAAACGATAGGACAATGATAGGTGAAACATGAAGCAATAGTCATTAGAGAACAAGGTTAGTATCGAGATAGATAAGCTTTAGAGTTTAGAAGTCGCGGTTGGGATCATAACCAACGTTCTTACCCTTCCAATAAAATCACAAGCTCAAACTCAAGTTTAGAACGGTATCTCCTTGAACACACAACCTAAGAAATCATCAACAACACTCAATTACTAATCAATACTTCTAACCAACACAAAAGACATTGATACAACAACCAAACGATCTCCAAACTTCACCAAATTCGCACAGCACTTACCCAATTATACCAACAACATAATTCCATCATCAAACCATCAAAACACCCATAATAACACTTAATTTAAGACAAAATCAGATCTGGACAGAACATAATTTTCACCTTTAAATCATCATAAAACACTCCCAAATCATAACAACATGCTTAACAATCCATAATAGTAAATCCCTTCAATTACTACACAATTCTGACCACAAAATCACCATCAATTCATCACAAACTTAATCTCAAGAACCCTAATTCAAAACCTTAATAATTTCATGCATCAAATCACCAACAATTATTATTACAAACCCAAACATAATTAATTATCATCAAATTCATGCTTAACTTCAATTAACATGAATATAAACAAAAGCCCTAATCTGAAATTATTAGAACTAAGTGTAGAAACATACTATTATCGAGGCTAGAGGTAAGAAAAAGGGGCAAGAGGGCGGCGGTGGTGCTCGGCGGCGACGGGCGGCGCACGGCGGCGGCGGGTGGTCGCGCGCGGCCTTCTTCTTCTCCTTCTCTCTTTCTCGGCTTTCTCTTCTCCTCTTTCTCCTTCTCTTTCTCTTTGGGCGACGGGTACAATAGGAGTAAGGGTTCGGGTTTTGTTTTGTATTTATAGTTTATGGTGTGAGTTAAAAGACGGGTTTTGGTAAGACGGTTTACGGTAATTATTAATTGAACTGCTAAATTAGGAGGTTGGCCAAATAAGGAAAGTGGACTCCAATTACCCAAAATAGAATTATACATCCTCAAAATGATTATCTTTCATAAAACTTTCTTAATTAAAACTCCCAAAAATACGGGGTGTTACATATTCTCTAGGCTATTTCTGTTGCACTTTTTCTTTTGGCCCTCACTTCATGGTTCATTGACAACTTAACTTTAATCCTGAGCTCTTCTAATGTGGGCTAGAAATTGCTTGGGTTTCTGTATGACTACACTAATACCGTAATGCTGTAACGTTTCAGGCTTGATCGTGAAACTCGTATGTTTCTCTACAGAATATTAAATCGTGGTGTGTTCGATGACATTAATGGATGTATATCCACTGGGAAAGAGGTACTATGCATCTCCTCTTGATTTTTGTTAACATGGAAATTTTATGTGTTGTATATCTTACAACCCTAGACTCTTATGTGCACATTTTCTTCTTGTTTTGCATTCTCTTTTTCTTTCTCTGGTGCTTTGTCACTCGATTTCGATATTGACTTATTTCTGAAATGACATGGCACATGCATTGGCTTTGAATGGCTACATGCTGAGGGGATCACATCATCAGATACATCAAAGTAACTAGTCTGAACTTTTCCATACTTTTCTTTTTCTCCACTTTAAGGTATACGTACTATTTCTTTTTGGAACATGTATACTAAACATAGACTTGAATACTCTTACGAATGAACTTGTTCGAGCAATGGACTCTCGACTTGTAGCACTAACAGAAGAATTAGCTTCAGCTATAAATCTATTTGTTGGAGCTGCTGTCTCTTTTCAAGAGATGATGGATCTACAGTCCTTCTGTGAACATTTTCGAGACGTAAGTATAGAGATAATGGATCTACAGTCCTTTTGTGAACATTTTGGAGACGTGAATATAAGGTAGGACTTACATCTCTCTATCAAAACGAATGCAATGGTGTTATTGGACTCGTTTATGCACATCATGTTTCTGTTATCTATTCATTTTCCTCTTGTTTCCTATTGTGATTAAGAACATTCATATTTGTGTTTCCTAGAGCTCATTGCTTGCATTTGAAATTCAGGGATAGAGACAGATACCTACAGCCTACAGGGTGACTATATCGTTTTAGACACGGATACTCTAAGCACAACCCTCAAAAAATGGTGAAGACTTGGGCAGAGGAAGAAATGAGGAACCTTATGAGGTAATCTGCCTGTTATAATTTAAACTGTTACTTATTTACTTAGATGGAGGCTCTGTCTTTTACTTGCGAAAGAAGTGATGTGACGTGATAGTTGTATTAAGCTCCCTTTTATTATGACGGACTACTCCAACTGAATGTTTAAGATGAAGCTGTTTCCAAGTGTAGTTACTTAGAATGTGGTTTTTTTTTTCCTTTCTTGGAACCCATTTGAGAACATAAATAGCTGCATGCGCCATTTCCCTTGGGCGATTTACTAATAATTACTCCTTCCGACTTTTCATGGTCTCCAAGACCGCCACTTACCATTATTCTTTACATTATTATAAAAGGTTAACTTTTTTTATTTAAAAAATTGTTTTGTGAATTATGAAAATAAATGTAAATGTTTATATGTCATATTAATGTTTATTTATATTTTGAGATATTTATGGTCAAAATTACTTAACAAAAAAAAAGAAAAGATATTTATGGTCAAAACTTGCCAACTTTGACAAAAAAATTCTACTATGGGGTGTTTGCAGGGCCGTGCCGGAGGGGTGGCGAGGAGGGGCGGCCGCTCTGGGCCCACGCTCGCAAGGGGCCCATTTTGTTGATCACTTGCCATGTTTAAGCTATAATAACTAAAAATTAGCTAACTAAATGCATAATAGAAATATTAGCTCAGTGGTTATTTGTGGTTTGTTTGAATTGGAGGTCTGAAGTTCAAACCATGTGCCAAGCACATATGCCCCATTTTATCAAATTGTCACATTTTCTGTTTTTTGCTTTCCTTTTCGTTTTTTTTTTTTTTACCAATTTCACTTATTTCAGTCGTTTATTTTTTACTTCTCCTTATATATGTCCAAACCAATTTATCTATGATAACCTTCTCACTATTTTTGCTTTTTAAATTTTGCTTTTGTATCATCATATGATTCATATCATTGGGACTTTTACATCGATCATATGGTTTTCCTACATACTAGCTAAATTTATTTTTGACGCGATTTGAGCCCCTATGTTATTTGATATCGATATATTCAACACCGAGATAAAACTACTAAAACAGATGCAAAAAATAAATCGTAAGTTCGAATCTTTTTCAAATATATATAAGTATATAGGGGCCCATTTTTTTAGCTTCGCCCTAGGGCCCTCAAAATGTCAGGAACGGGCCTGGGTGTTTGAGTTTGGACGAAGGGAGTATTTTCGGTATCACTGTTGATTTTTTTTTAATAATGATCTCATATCCTCCAATAGTTTCCAGTTTTCATCTCCCACAGTTCTAACTTTGTGGATCTATTAATTTCATTATCGTGTCCTTCTTTGTTCAGCAAAAGATATTAGCCCGAGGAGATGAGTTATCTATTGATGAGCAAAAAGCGGACTCTGTTTTTGTTCAGGTATCTTGTTGTTCGGGCATATCTTTCACTGTTCTGATGGTTCATTCTGCATCTTTTGTCTGTTGTATCTTGTACTCGAATATGGAGGTAGTCCCACTGATTGATTTGGTATTTTCTTCAGTCATATATTCCAAAGATGCTAGACCAAGTCAAAGATACCGTCGATGAAGAAGATGAGGACGGATGCTCTAGCGAGTCTGAGGGAAATGAATTTTGTTACTGAACAGAAAAAGCTGCTGCTTGAAGAAATAAAAGTGGCCAAGAAGGAGCACAAAAGGAAAGTAAAGGAGGAGAAGAGAAGAGAAGGTAGGAAGAACAAGAACAAGAAAAGAAGGAAGATGCTTTTGAAGGCTTAAAAAACCAGGTAGGATGATTAGTGAAGTCCGTGTTACAAATTTTTGTAGCCAAGTAAGCCGATATAAGAATATACATCATGTTTTGTACCCGTCTTCGTATCTTTAACCAGACATTGTAGTTGACATAAACAGACAGGATCTGTGAGATAAAACCATGCATATATACAGCATAATGCAGGGAAATGTTATGTACACTTAGAAATATGCAACCAAAGTTGGTTGGTTGTTAAGATGAGAAGGGTATAGTAGGGGGTGCTACCAACAATTTCCGGCCTGTTGTTGGGGGCGGTTTATGCATACGTCTGCCTTGATGATTCCTTGTCTAAATCTTGACTGTTGATCGCGTCGTCTAAGATCCATTGCATCAGGTCTTTCTCAGGGGAGCTCTTCTTTGAACATTCATGCACTCTTTCTCAGGACTCTATCTCCTTTTCTAGAAACTTCACTTCTTTGTGAGCTTAATGTGTAGGAACCTGCCAAAATATTAGCCGATTCTTAATCATTGTGGGACTAAGCCTTTATTGAGTACTCTTAATAATTCGGGTTTGCAAAATACCAAGACATGCTAACATGAAATGGTGGAATGTAACATCTATCATTTTTACATACAACTAGAGATGATGCAAACCGACTCTGGGCCTAGAACCCGAGTTTTTATTACCTTTTAAACTCTCACCGACCCTAAGTTGACTCGAGTCAGGCTAGTTGGGTCCATTATTGGACGAGCTGGTCTAAACCGGCCTATTAGCAAGCTCGTATATTGTTCATATAATTATGTCACGAGGTTACATCAACACAGATTATTCACGACCTACGTGTCATGGATACTCTGTGGTTGTTCACATTATTCCTCTGTCATATGATTATGCATCCCGCTTTTACGACTCAAAGAGAACCAAAGCCCATCTTCCTGCGGTTTTAACGTGTCCGTTAGAATTTGACCTCATAATCTCTTATGGTAGAATAACACTCTAACCACTAGACCGGACTCTTGAGTGAGTAATCTACAAATTTTTTACTTTACGTACCGGGTCAAATCCAATTATTCCATGCAGTTCTTATACCATACCCCCGGGTATATGCAGTTTTCGTACCCCAAGGGTATTTTGATGAGCAATTGATCTGATTTGTTGAGCACCCGCTAATAATTGGATGAGCAAACATGAAGAATATTAATCTGTTATAGTTAAGTCAAATACATAGAAAAAACATGCAAATAATATTGGAAAATATATTCATCAACTTATATGTTAATGCTAACAAAAAAATTGATTGCTAATCAAATCAACATTGTTTGCTCATCAAACCTATTAGAGGAGGTACAAAAACGCGATATACCCCCGCGGGTACAATATAATTTTCCTATTCCATGAGCTCGGAAACTGGTGTTCATAGAGCATTCTAACTACCTTTTGCGCCACATTTTTGCAGGTAAATGGCGCCAAATTTAACTGCCACCTCAAAAATTAAGCAACTTTTCCCAAACTCAGCAAACTATCTTTCTCTCCTTGAAAATTTCACCAAATTACGATCTCTGGCTAACATAAAGAAGCTTCACGCTCACGTTATCACGTCTGGTGTGCTCGCTACCCCTTCCTTCAGACCCATCATTCTTCGCTCAAATCTCGCTTCGAGTTATGCGCTTTGTGGGCATATCCCATATGCACGCCAACTGTTTGATGTATTGCCTGAACCAAGTTTGTTTTTGTGCAATGCTGTGCTTATGATGTACTCTAAAAATGGGCTTCCTTGGGAAGTTATTAGGGTTTATGTTGATGTGGTCTCGGGTGGGAAGGTTTTCGCTGATGGGTTTACGTACCCTTTTGTTATTAAGGCGTGTGGAGACTTGTCGTTGCGTAGGATTGGTTTGGTTGTTCATGGGAAAGTGATGGCTGGGGGTTTTGGTTTGAATGTGTTTGTGTTGAATTCTTTGTTGGGTATGTACATGAATTTCGGGGAAATAGAGATGGCGAGGCGTGTTTTTGATGGGATGGGTGTAAGGGATGTTGTGTCTTGGGCGACTATGATTAGTGGTTGTGCTAGAAATGGGTATGCAAATGAGGCTTTGTTAAGATTTGATGAGATGGTGGGTTTGGGTGTGGAGATTAATAGGTCTGCTGTGGTCTCGGTGTTGTCTGCTTGCAGGCAATTGGAGGACTTGACTTTTGGAACCAAGGTTTACTCGATTGTTGAGGACAATAGTCTTCTAAATGATGTATCAGTATGTAATGCATTGATAGATTTTTATGCAAAGTGTGGTAGCATGGAGGATGCACACAAAGTTTTTGGCAAGATGAAGAAGAAAGATGTGGTAACATGGACCACTATGATTAACGGGTACATTTTGAGTGATGATGCAGGGCTTGCGTTGGAGCTGTGTCATAATATGCACCAGGAAGGTATTAAACCTAATTCCGTTACAGTTGTTATGTTGCTTCAAGCTTGTGGAAGTTTGTGTGCATTGGCACAGGGCAAGAGCTTGCATGCTTGGGTAATTAGGCGAGACCTCATTTGCGATGCTTTTATGCAAACAGCTGTGATTGACATGTATGCAAAATGTAAAAACATTGGTCTTAGCTTCCAAGTATTCGCCCTAAGTTATCATGAGAAAGTAGGCCCCTGGAATGCTATAATTTCCGGGTATGTGCACAATAATTCAGCAAGGGAAGCAATATGCTGGTTCAAGAAAATGCTGCATGAGACAGTACATCCTGATGTAATCACTGTTAGTACTATCCTTCCTGCTTATGCCAAGTTTGCTGATGTACGGCAAGCTTGGAATATTCATAGTTTCCTGATGACCTCTGGATTTATTTTAGAAAGTGAAGTAGCTAGGGGTATGATTGATTTATATTCTAAATGTGGAAGCTTAAAGTTTTCTCAGGCAATCTTTGATGACGTATCACAAGGGTGCAGAGATATTACTATGTGGAGTACATTGATAGCTAGTTATGGACTCAATGGGTGTGGTGAGACTGCTGTTTCACTATTCAAACAAATGGTTTGCTCAGGAATCCAACCAAACCAGATTACATACACTAGTGTTCTGGACGCCTGCAGCCATGCTGGTTTAGTGGATGATGGCTTTGACTTGTTTAAGCTAATGCTTAAAGATTGTCAAACTTGTCCCTCAATGTACCATTACACATGCATGGTCGATCTTCTTGGTCGTGCAGGTCGTTTGCATGAAGCTTATGACTTGATTATGAAAATGCCGTTTCAGCCCAATCATGCTGTCTGGGGGGCCTTGTTGGGTGCTTGCTTAGTAAGTTGCAATGTAGAACTTGGGGAGATTGCTGCCAGATCGCTCATTGACTTGGAGCCAGAGAACACTGGCAATTATGTGCTGCTGGCTAATATTTATTCTGCTTCAGGAAGATGGGAAGATGCAGAGAAAACACGTGCTATGATAAATGATGTTACGTCAGCAAAGACTCCTGCTCATAGTTCTGTAGAGGTCGCTGTTTCTTAGACAAGCTCAAATATATGCATCATACGAGCTGTCCATCCCAATCAGCAAATCTCTGAACTCTGAATGTGAGATGGCATCTGAATTCTCCTTTTAGATAGTAATTGCTAGTCCAGAGTCTCATCTCCCCTTCCCTTTCCTATATTAGTGCAATGTACTTCTCAAACTTTTTGACTTCAGCTGCTAATTTGGTTTTAGAGTTAGCCGGGATACTAATGTTAGTATAACCTGCAAAATATTGCAGGCTTTCACCAGATTTTGTCACTGTTGCTGTTAACTTTTCCTTGGACAAGACCTGTAACAAAGGATGATCTAGGATCTGGAATTTGGGGGCGACTTTAGAATGTAATTCTGAAAAGCTGAACTGCTGAAGAGAGATGGCATTAAGTTATGATGTTGACGTTCTGGGTAATGAAGGCTGTCTCTGGTATTTTTTAGCTTTGGGGAAGCATTTCTACCCTTTGAATAAAGGCAAGGCTGCAAGCGTCAACGGTCAATGACATTGCCTTCTAACTCTAAGAGAAGGTTCTCTCAAAGATTCATGTTCTCTGAGACTGTGGAGACATCTTTCCCTCTTACCTTTCAAGAAGATGGATGGCATGTTACTGGAGCTCAAGCCGGAGTCAAATTTGTGGGACTTTACATGATTGCCCTTGAACTGGTGGAATCAAGCTATGTGTATCGTCCTTTGATGCACATCAATTTCACGAAACTGATGAGATGAGAAGGGTAACAAATTGAAAGATGGTTTGGTTCTACAATTCCATCAATGTTGGTGCACGTATTTCAGTCTCGGTTTATATCCAGCTTCATGTTGGTTGGGGGGGCTTGATGTTCCAGCTGTCACGAAAGCCCCTAGCAGTAGCAGTTCTATCCTTTTTCTCAGCTTTCAGCCTGTATCAACTTCAGAAGGGTAGGGAGGTAATCGTTTGACACACCATCACTCAGGTTCTGGTATATAGTTTCTGAAAATCTGATCTTTGAAGCCTCTGTACAAGACTGCTGATGTAGCCGCAAGCTTAAGCATGAAGACACTTTATTAGGGTATGTATAATGGGACATACACTCTTCTTGTGAATGCTTCATATTATTGTAAGAAAAAAGAAAAAAGTGTTGCTTCACACAGAATACGGAGTATGGTATATGGAATTTGGTAACCATATAATGTTACCAGAATTAATTTGTCCCTTGACTTAAACTTTGTGAAATCCTTTTTCCTGTTTCAGGTGTCTTGATAAAGCTGCAGTACAATTCAACCTGGTGAATTCAAAGGCACAGTCAATCTATGGAGACATTGCACTGTAACGCAAGACGAACTTATATTAAAGCTATCATTAGGCTACTACCAGTATAAGCTACGTGGATCCGTCTTCTTTGCTGGTAGACTCAGATGAGCACCATGTCTCTGTAAAATGGCAAAACCATTGACCCACCCATGCTTCAGAGGATGAGTATTGGTCTAGCAATCTGAGTCTTTTCAATGGTTTCAGTACGGATCTTTGGAGGTTATCATGCACAAAAATGGTGAAACACCGAAACAGAGCAACTTTTACGAACAGATGCCTCACATGTAGTCACGCAGAAGTAGAATACAGGCGGACTTACCCTAAGAGAAGATTCACTAAAGGTCGACCAAGACAAGTTTTCTTAGAACGAGATGGCCTGGACGCCTGCAATGGTTATCTATACGGGTCAAGCGTTTAGTGATGTAGCTCAATTGCATTCAAGCAGATTGTTAAATTTGATCAAACAGTTCATATGTATACAATGCGTTCTACAAAGCATGAATTTAAAATTTATGGTCAGGATTGATCTTGTGATCTTGTCTGCATCAACATTGCGTTTGAAGTGAAATAGAATCGTGTCGAGTACAAGGAACTAAATAGTAAGGAATCCCATCAATCGAGACTTGGGAATAAATGAGAATTGTTGATTATAATTGAGAAAGAATTTCTGCACATTTAGATATTCCTCAACAATAGTACACAACAAAAATAATGATATGACCTAGGATAACTTCCCAACTACAAGGGAGTTGTAGCAGAAGACAAATCATAGCCTAGCCAAAAATAGGAATTCACATCGAATTGATGGAGAACAAGAGTTACCAAAAATGATTCAAAGAAAAAAGAATTAACTATCAACCAATCTTTGCCTTAGCTGATGAGGAACCGTTAGAAAACTCGTTCGGAGTCCCACTGAGCCCTTCTGCTTGATGCACTGAGCTGCATTTTCGGAGGCTGCTTCAGAATAGCATTACTGTGTCGTATGTATCTTCGATTATTGTAATATATCCAGTAAGACGTGCAAGCCCCACAGAACGAACAAGACTGTCGTTTCTCTACCAAAAAATTAACAAGAGTCATTATTATACAGATTGGAAAAATGAATCTCGTGCCATGCAAGTCCCAGACCCAACCCCCTCCAAATTGTGGAGCCATCAGCACAACAGAACCTCAAGTAACCAGCCATCCGGCAAATTCATGATGCCCTTTCTCCAATCTCGACAGAACTTCTTAGCATCAGGGCACCATTCAGAAGCAGGCCCCTTCTATTCTTGACCTGCTGTTTCTTCTTACAGACTTTGAGTAGCTAACTAGTGACTATGACTCCAATATATGGCAATTTCTGATGAAGTCATTTGTATAATTGACATACTTGGTCCAGTATGGTCGCAGATGATCAAAGCCGATTGATAACCACGGTTTTGACTGCCCATTGTAATGAATAACCGCTGCTTTTTTCAAGCTCTCAATATTTGTCTTATTTTGGTAGCCCAACCCGAGCATGTGCCAAGATGGGTCGATTGAGTGAACATGACCCTTGAATGCAATTAAAGCAGGTGGTAGGGTTCCAAGTTTCCACATAGTAAGGTTTGACTTCAAATTCTGCATAACAAGAAATTCGAAATAGGTTAACCACATTATAGCAAATGTAGATCTTAGGTATTTGAACTTCCAGATATTGCCAAAAACAAAAACATAAGCATATGTATATCACATCAAACTCTTAGTATGATGTGCTTGGAGTTGAAATATTATGAAACAGTACATAACAAGCAGAATATCATGAAATGATATTGTACGAAACCCTTAGATACAACTACTAAATAGGAGAAAAAGCCATTAATATGTAAACCAAATAAAATAATACAACATTATATACAGCATAACCCATACTTGGAACGGGCCGAAAACTAGTTGAATTATACAGAAGTTAATACTAGCTGAAGTTTACTTCAACTCATTAGACTAATAGTAAATAGTAGCATGACATATAGGTCAATGAGTTACCTCCTATATGACAACAAATGATTCCATAGTAATTCTAGGCTTCTAGCAGACACCCCCCCCCCCCCCCACACCACACACACACACACACACACACACACAAAAAAAAAAGTCTAGAAGACACTATCAATCATAACACTTTTATGTCAAAAAAAGAAAAAGAATCATAACACTATACTTCTAAGGAAACAGAAAACAATGGAAATACAAAGGACCGAGAAGTTTCCACATTATAAAGAGAAAACAGCTCTACCTTGTTCGTGTTCATAGTCTACACAAATTCGAGACAACAGCTTGAGCTGTTAAGCTTAAGCATGGAGAAATACAAGTTGAGAAAGCTAGAAGTTCAGCAAATTCAACATCAAGAAGAAACCTTCTCTTCTCATCCAATTACATAAGGAACTCATATTTCTCTTTTTTTCGTTTTTCTTGTGCACCCAAAGGGGGGGGGGGCATGAAACAGGGGAGAATGTGGTTCACATCAACTTCATAAGAAACTCAAAATTTACCTCCTTGAGCCAAGAGTGGTAAGTATCTCGTATACTTGTCTTTCTCCATGCGCGTAGATCAAATACGTTCATTCCATATGCCCAAGCACATTCGTCGGAATTCAAATTTTGTGCAATGAGAGGGTGGGAGAAGTTGAAATAATTCTTGAAATGCTTGGACATCACCCATTCATCCTCTCCCCTACATGTCTCTACAGCACCATTTACCTTGCCCTCAAGGTCAATATCCCACAGAGGGGCTAGGTCACGCTGAATTACAACGTCATCGTCTAAGAAAACCACCTTGTCTAGGTTCGGAAACAGCTGTTCGGAAAACAAAAACAAAAAAGCGTCATAAGAACACTCTACAAAGGTATTAATGTTGCCTAACAAAGTTAATTCAAATAAATGCAAATAAGACAAAACTCAATGAGGATGGCACCATAACAGGTCAAGCAAAACGTGCAATTTTAGTTGAGTACACACTGTTTTTGGACCTTTCTGAGAGAATTTTCGACAGCAAGCCTTAATAGTGTACACAGAAAAGGAGGAAATTATCTAGTGATTGATTACAAAAGACAGGGACTTAAAATTGTTCATTACAGCTACTAATGTCCAATGGAGTAATTTCTCTTCTGATGGTGGAGGAGTGAAAGGCATTTCTAAAATTAGAAAGAGCGCACACACCGAAAGCAATGGCAAGCTTTGATTTTTACTTAGCAACCCTTCACATTCTTTATTTTATTTATTTTACACAAGTCCTTGTTCTCGTGTCAGTTATAGACTCCCAAGCGATGGATAAAAGATTTATGGGACCTAACATCATTTGAAGAAAGGATACACAAGTTCCAGCTTAAAATTCAAAGATACAAACCAATTACCTCAGGCAAATAGATACGGATGTGGTTCAGTAAAGAAATGTACTTTGGGCTTCGTGCCTGTAGTTTAGAAGCAAAACCTCGTGGAGTAGTCTCACTAAGATTGGCCCCAGCTACGTGATTACCATGGTAGTAATTCCGTATCCCATTATGGCTTTCTATAGCTTCCAAAACAGGAACATTTTCTCTCGTTAACCAATCGAATTGATGAACACCTTTTACTTCAACTATAGCAGGTGAGACAGGGTTTAGTGCAAACCAAGAATGCATGCCAGCATAAGTTTTCTTATCCGTAATGACATGAAAAACTATCTTCTCAGGTGTTAAGGACGATTGCACGGCAGAAGAAACCACAACAGAAGCAGCCAGAATATTATCCGTTGAGACGACAAAATGGTACATCGAGTTGTCAGAGAGTAACGGCAGCAGCTCGGGTGGAGGCAACTGCTTACGAGCGTGAGCATTGGAAGAGTACTCATCCGTCAAACGCAAAGACAAACAATGAATGCCCTTGGGAATTGAACTTGCTGCAAAATGTTTGTTCATCAGCTCTGCAAACCTCGCTTCCCTAACCTCTTTTTCAAGTTTCTCTATCTGTCAAATAGCAAAGATTTGAGATTTAAACAGCCGTAGGTCATATAAGTATCTCTTAAAAATAAAAACATGAGAGTACACATATCACAGCAACAACAATATAAAAAGAAAAAGCCAAATATACTGACTAAATGGGAGTTATATGTCAAAGAAAGAAATGCATGAAATTGAGGCACTGCCAAAAAAAAGAAAAAAAAAAAAAAAAGACTGGGGCCATCCCATCGAATTTTCCCATATGCAATAGGCAGCCTACTACTTTCCACAAGTGCTAGCTTCAGACAGACATATTGGTTGATAGAACAACAACAACAACCAAGCCTTATTCCCTAAATGAAAAGACATATTGGTTGATGTGATACGAATTTTGTTATTAATTTACTTCACCCCCACTTTATGGCCCCTCGTCCCGCTTAAGCAAGTATGCATTTGAGATTAAACCAACAGCAAATACAAACAGTTTTTTTAGCTAAAAGGAATCATTTCACAAGCAGCTGCTTCTCGCTTTTTCATTCATTCTGGACACAGACATCACTACCCAAGAGAGGCAATTGCACCACTAGCATAATCAATAGAAGCTTGACTTCAGAACAACTCCATGTCTCCATCTCACTAAGAGGGGCCCACAACCACAGGACCACCTACTTTTCACTTGTCCCTAAAATCATTTATTTTCTTGCGTATGAGGGTCCAGCTGTCCTCTTTTGTGCCTTTATTGTTTTAATCAAGTATCCGGAAAAAAAACCACTAATTTCTGCAACAATTGACATACACCTAGTAGACCTGCAAACTCTCTCTCTAATCACTCAGTTGATTTCGAACATTCCTAGCAAAACCATGGCATGTAACTTAATTTATAGTCTTCTACTGGTCTACTAGAGACAACCATTGAATTTTCTCCATATAGGTGACTACTGGATCCCAATATCATAGTATCTTCATCTCAAACAACCTGGTAGCTCTGCAAACTCTCCCTCACTACTCCGTTAATTTGGAACATTCCTTGCAGTACTCCATCATGTAAATGTGTGATTTAATTTAGAACCTCCTTTTAGTCTCCTAAGGACAATTATTTAGGCACAAAACGGGAGAATAAGGAAACACGATCAAGATACTCCCACCTATTCCCAGTATCACACCTTCATACAAACAATCCACAAAACAGAAAGATGAGAGCGAAAATAAAAATACATGTATCAAATAGCAAAAAACATTATACATACCGTTCCTTTC
Organism: Spergularia bocconei; assembly: GCA_963457585.1. Classification (NCBI taxonomy): domain Eukaryota; kingdom Viridiplantae; phylum Streptophyta; class Magnoliopsida; order Caryophyllales; family Caryophyllaceae; genus Spergularia; species Spergularia bocconei. Next base: position 4,311,541 of record OY734951.1, on the reverse strand, counting down.
AAAATGAAGCCGAAGGTTTTCGCATCGTATCGGTTATTCTTCATATCCAACATAAGTTGATTGAATGACCCTGGAATCTTCAAGGCCTGTGGTATCTCTTCAGCATTGACTTGATTAAGAACTTTGTAAAACTCTCTAACCAGCCTCTGTGTTCATAAAAAAAAAATGATAAATAGGACAGAAATAAGCCACTACTGTATAACAGAAAGAAAATGCTTGGTTTCAACAAATATGAAGAGGAGGTTTACCCCTGAATCATCTCTACCAAGAAGCCGGGGTCCGAAACGCCTACCTAAACAATCTGTTTCAACAAAGAAAACAAAATACTGAAAAACAAAGCATACAAACAACTTCATTGATTCATTCGATGACAAAGTGGATCAGACACAGAGATAGATGATAGAATGCATAACACGTGTGGCGAGGGGTGCGTATGAAGTGAGGAATTCACATTTGTGAGGAACACACCCCCCCCCCCTTCCTTTTTTTTTTATTAGGGAGGAATTCACATTTCAGAATATAAAAAAGAAATCAATCCTAAAGATTCATCCAAAAACTACATTGTGCAAAAAGTTTGGAGAAAGCATTTTCAGTTCTTTGCCATCATAACACTATACTTGTGATTTACCATGAAAAAAAAAAACACACCTTGTTTGATTACCACGTGCAGAAAAACTATACAGATAGTTACTAATCACATGAAAAATCAGAGCACACCATTTCCAATCACACATAGAACACAAGTAAGAGATGCACAGAAGGTCAGATGCCCAACAAATTTAAGACCAATTATGAATCACACTATAAAAATGGTATACAGTCTTACTCCTAATCAGCTTCACAGGTACACGTACCATTTGCAACCTTCTTATGCCCCAGAAAACACACATATAAGCATGATAACCAGTTACTATGTTCATCTGTTCAGCCCCATCACTAACATTCCCATTTGCTTTGCCACTACAGAAATCGAGGCAACAGGAAGAAGACCGATGAGCTTTTAAGATTCGGGGAAAAGATTCAAACATGGAACTTTACGAGCTCCCTCAAAAAAACCTCGAAATTCCCCTATCACCCTATGTCTCTACCTCCAACCTATCACAAGCATAAAACTTCCCACCCACATTTGCTCAAAAAAACAAACTATACGCAATGCTAAAGATCACAATATCACTACAACCACAACAACAACAACCAAAATCGTCATATGTAACCGTCTCGTGAATGTCATCACTCAAATAACCCAAATCCTCGAATACCCATTACTACACTTACCAAAACCCATCAAACCCCACCTGAAAACAACACCTAAACAGTGGCTTAAAACAAACACAAGATTCGAATTTCCCCCAAAAACCAACCCACCGACAATTTTTCCACAAGGGTGCGAAATCACATTTCACACAACAAATCCCTCAAACCCACAAATCAAACACACCCGAAATCGCGCAAATGCCCGAAAACAAGATCCATACATACATACATACATGATATGATACATCAACAACAACAACATTAATCAATCCAAACAAAAAAAACATAAAAATAAATAAAAAAATGTCATAATAATAATAAAAAAAAAAAAAAGGGAGTACCAAGAGAAGAACACTTGTTGACACCTTCAAGGGTGACGAGGGCAGTGAGGATGAATACGAAAGGAAGAAGGAAAGCTAATATTAATATTGTATGAAATAGTGTACGATACGATATATGACGTGCTCCTACTTTGACCTTCATCAAGTCAACTATACTACCACCACCACAACCACCACCACCACCACCACCACCTCCACCACCTCCGCCATTGTTACAGTTACTACTCATGCTCGATATCGTTATACTTCTCATGCTCGGCGACAACTGCAGCTGCATCCTCTCCTCCCTTTCCCCACCCACCACAATATGTATCTTCTTCTTTACGCCACTCCTCCTTATTATTATTATTATTATTATTATTATTATTATAATTATCACCTTCTGCCGCCGTTGTTTCTCCACCTGGATAACAACGATGACTCGCCCATGACCCGGGCGATCTCTCCACCATCCGATCAAATCCAAACTCCTTTTTCTCTCTCCTCTCTCTCTCTACAAATCAATCGACGATCTGTATTGTGATTTGATTATACGACGGCGTTTTATACCCCGCCGATTTAATTTTAAAACAAATCAGATTCGTTTAATTGGTAATTAATTTGGGTGAAATTGGGGTAAAAAGATTGGATTTTTTTAATTTTGGGGGGGGGAAGATTGGTAAATGAGCAGGTGGCTGTGGTGGTGGGGAGGTGGTGGAGGAGGAGGAGGATTAAAATGCCGGCATTTGAAGATGAAGAGGAAGCTTGTTGTTTACGCTCCCATAGATCGTCGATCGAAAGGGGGGGGGAAGAGTCAGGAGAGAGAAATTCTGGGTGATGAACAAAAAATAATAATAATAATAATTATTATTAAAATTAAAATTAATTTTGTTTGTATTTTTTTGGCTGTGAGCTACTATATATTTCTTTCTTTTTTAGCTTTTTTTTTATATAATTATATTAATACAATATTTTAAAAATATGATAAATAAAAAAAGGAAGTGTTTGTTCGTAAATATTAATATTGCTTAAAAAAAAAAGAATTGTTTTTAAAAAATAAAAATTAAAAAAGGAAGAGAGGGAGAAGGGCGTGTTTGGGATGGAGGGAAAGAGAGTAGTCGGCGGGGGGTGGAATGGGAATGAGAGGAAAAAGAGGGAAGGGGGGAGGGAGAGTTTGACCTCGAGATTGAGGGGGGTCTGACTTAATTATGAGATTGAGGGAAGGGCTTTCTCTTTATTTGCTGCTAATTTTAGGTGACTTTTTCTCCTATGTTTATGGAATTGCATTGGGTTATGACTAAAAAGCATATACTATACCCTCAAAAAAAAAAAAAAAAAAGCATATACTATTCCCTCAATGAAGAAATAAAAAAGACTTGAGCATATACTAATGGATGGTTGGATGGGTAGTGTTTGTGCTTAATAGATACGCGTACTATATTTTTTCGTTTTTCGTAATTGTGGATATAGAGTTTGCCACCTTTTGTAATTAACATTATCGAACTTATGTTTGATTGTATGTAAGTGACATCAATGTATAGTTTAGTCAATCGAACCTAGTTGGAAGGGTATTAACAACCTTCTGAAATAGTAGAGAGGGGATTAGCTAAGGATTTGCGACTTTGAAGACTATATATAATGCATGTTTGGGTTATCTCCTAAATTACGCATATGCTCGCCAAACATCAAACAATAATAGTGCGTGTGAACATTTTTTTTTTTGTTAATGGATGGATGGACTAATGGTATTGTTTGCTTGTACCTTAGAGATACTATAGTGCTTTGTTCTTCATCATAATTGTGGATATAGCTGAAACTGAAATGTTCAAAATCGAACGTAGCTCCATAGAAGGTAAAAACAGCAGTCTAAAACCGTTGAGAGAGAATTAGCTAAGGATTTGCGACTTTGAAGACTAGACATATTACATAATGCTCTGGTGGTCTCCTCAAGCACGCATAGCTCGCCAAACGTTAACAATTCAATTATGGAGTAGTATAGATGAACACTTATTATCTACAACTTTTGGGTATAAGCATAGTATCAAATATTTTGTGCTTAATGGACTAATGACTACTTACTAATGTAAACTATAACAGTTATGGTCATAATGTTGGCACCGTATCTTCATGCACTAGTAGGGTAATTAGGCAATGACAAGTACTAGTCTTTTCATGATAGACTTAGGCTATTGATAAGTGCAAAACCTCGTCACCTTAATCTCACTACTTAACTGCTCGTTTGAATATCCATAAATTTGCAATTATAAGGAATTAAGAAAGCAAGAGGACTGTATAAGCTCGTTTGGATGAACAAGGAAATTAGAATCTCATACACGCCTACTCACCAAACATTACATCAAATACTCAACTAGTAATCTAATTCCTTGGATTTTCCATATCTGATGAATTATCGTGCTATAGTATATGACAATGCAGCCTATAAAATGTTCTATTCTTACGTCATTCCCTTTTCCTAATTGGAGTACATGTATACAAGAATCGAGCTACTAGTCAGGCGTCAATTTCATATCCAAATAATCCCTATCATATCTTTAAATTTGATTTTCACATGAAAACTTCACGTTCTAAGTTAAGAATAATTCGCAATCGGGACACAAACGAGTCGAGTCACTTCCACAATCGATACCATCCTTTCACCTAGAAGGTGCTGGAGAGAACTACACCATCCCCGAGCAACCCAACCCAATCCCACCAAAACAACCAAAAAACTCAAACAAACACTCGACACTTCCAAACACTTCTCTTCCCTTTGTTGGTATTCCCCCAAACAAAGCAAAAACCTCAATTCAACTTCTACTACAAGCTTCCCCTTCTCTGCTGAAAACCCCCTCAATCATCACACTCACTGCCATGGCCACTGCAACGACGTCGTTTGCAGGAGCATGCGTCAGTTTTCAACCAAAATCAAGCGTCAGAAACACGCTATTCTCACACCCCATTGTTTCTCTTAGAAATAGTTCAAGACCCACCTCAGTAAACTCGCTTAAATCGTTGAAATTGGGTCATAATTTTAATAGGAATGTTTGTTTGTTTCGGAGTATTAACAGGAGTTCAAAGTTCAAGTCTTTTGTTGTTAAATGTGATGCTGGTTCTGGTGGAAGGGTAATTTTTTATTTACCTTTTTCGAGTTTTTACTGTTCTTTTGATGTTAATTTTGAGTACCCATGTCGTAAATTTGTCTAATTTTTGTTCATTTTGTGGGTTTATAGCTCAGTGAAATGCTGAATTTGTTGAATTATTCTAGAATTGTGTGTTTGATGGTGATATGATGTTGTTGATTGGTGTATTTATGGGTTTGGGCAGATGGGTTTTGGGTGTGGGTTTTACCAATTGTGGCATTTGGTTGATTTTCGAGTAATTTCGAATGGGATTGTATATAGTGTGTGGTTTAGGAATTTTGAGGAGAGTAAAGTTTGATAATTTGAGTTGATTTGATGCTCATTGAGGGTTTTGATTGCATAATGTGATGCTCGATTTCGATTTTTGGGCTAAAGGTTGTTCTTTTGAAGAGTATTTTTGTTCAGTCTTGTGAATTCGGAACCTATTGTAGGTACACTGGGATGGACAGACTGGTGATTTGAGTTCATATGAGTAGGGAGGCTATCAAAGTATTGAGTTGTCTTTTTTGATCATTTTCTTTTTTGTTAAGGGTTGCAATAGTTAAGGTTAGATGAAAATTGAGGAAGAAATTTGCATAATCGAATTCAAGGGTGAATTGTAAATGTAAGATTATATATAAGTGCAAAATTGCGCTCTGAACTGTCTGAGGATTCTTATATTGTGAAGTAGCAATTCTTCACGTAATATCCTTAATGGATCATCGGAAAGAAGCCTCTTTATATTTTCGTCATAGGGGCAAGGTTATGTTCATCCGACCCCTTCTAGCTCGCCATTAAGACACGAGGGTTATGTTGTTGGCGTTTTCTTTTTTTGTGCTGATGTGATCACATAAATGGAAGAAATGAAACCTATTCTTCAGTCTTGTAGATTAGTGTATGGATGACTAAGAATACTTTGTTCCTCTAGTCTTTCTGCTCTTTCACCTCGAAGGAGGGCTTTTGGTAATGGACTGTTTTCGACATGTAGATTACTCAGCAAGAATTTACAGAAATGGCATGGCAAGCTATTGTTTCCTCACCAGAAACGGCAAGAGAGAATAAACACCAGATTGTGGAGACTGAGCATTTGATGAAGGCCTTACTGGAGCAAAAGAATGGACTGGCTCGTCGTATCTTCTCCAAAGCTGGGGTCGACAACACGCGTTTGCTTGAGGCGACTGACAAATTTATACAGCGACAACCCAAGGTTTGTGGAGTAACTGTTCATTATGTTTCGTTGAATACAGTGAAAGAGATGATCCAGGCTTTATGAACTTACAATAGGGTTGGAGTTTTAAGTACTGTTTTGCATTTTGTTGATTCGTCTTTACCTACTTAGCTTTTGGTGGTGGAATCAGAAATACGTCATGATGATCAGCTTCTGTGTAATACTTTAGAAGTTCTAACCATTGAAAAGTGGTTGGCTTAGCTTATTATCAACCGCAAAACACTCATGTTAAGGCATTCTGAAATGCATCTTTTATCCTGTCTCTTCCAAGAGGAGTTCTTGAATGCACAACTTATTCCATCTATTTATATCATACCAGGTTCTGGGTGAATCCGCTGGTTCCATGTTGGGGCGTGATCTAGAAGCTCTGATTCAAAGGGCAAGGGATTACATGAAGGAATATAAAGACTCCTTTGTGTCAGTGGAGCATTTAGTTCTTGGCTTTGCACAAGACAAGAGATTTGGAAAACAGTTGTTTGGTGACTTTCGAATTTCTGAGAAAACACTCAAATCTGCAATACAGGCCGTAAGAGGACGTCAATCAGTCATTGACCAAGGTATTATGTGATAAATTATATTAGAAAAAATAATGGGAATATGATGACATGATTGCATATGCTTTTTGTGAGGTGTGAATGTCGGTATTTGGTGGTTCTACTAGAAGGGAAGGGCTGGTGGGTGGTGGTTATGGGCAGGGAAAAGATGGTGGGTTATTGGCTAAGGTATATATGGCGAAGGCTGGCTGAAGATAGGAAATGTGACTCTGATGGTGCTCAGCTGATATTGGTGGTTCTGCAGAGAGGAGATGACTGATGAGAGTGATGGACTGAAGCACAGTTTCATTTACCTTGAATTTCCTTCCTCTTTTTGAACATTATGCCTTAGTAGACAAATGCTTGAATCTTTTCTGAAGATGTTTGTTTCGCTTCCCCGATCGCGTGTTGTTAGTTTCTTGCAATATTTGAGAGCTTGGTCTTCTACTAAATTGGCTGCGAGTTGATATTCATGAATAATAGTTTCTAGGACGTATATTTAATAAAGTGAAAACAAACTTTTTGTTGCAAAGGTATCTAGGTCATTGCTCCATATTTTTCTGTGATTGTATCACTTACAGGAAACTCCAGTAGATCCAGGGGTCTTGTTTACTGATGTCTGGTGTCTACATGTTTCTGATTAAGAATCTGGTTTCTCCTTTCCAGTCACGTATTCTTGTTGGAATTTGATCCTTGGACATGGGTTTGGCTATTTGGACATTTCATTTTACTCCCAACGTACTTAAATATCTAGAAATTGTTGAGCTTGATCCGTGAATCCTTACCCATGTCCAATAATAATACTGGGGTCCATGTCATTTAGTCTGTTTAGATTCTTTGAAATAGGGTAACTTATTAAGGTTTTGGGCATATGTAACGGTTCATTGGTTTAGGGGCACTTTTTGTTATGCATACTGCTGTTTGAGAGATATATGTAAGTATGTAACCTTTGCTTGTATTTTGATAGATCCTGAAGGGAAATATGAAGCTTTGGAGAAGTACGGAAAAGATTTGACTGCTATGGCTAGGGAAGGCAAACTTGATCCTGTTATAGGAAGGGATGATGAAATACGAAGGTGTATTCAAATTCTTTCAAGGAGGACGAAAAACAATCCTGTTCTGATTGGTGAGCCTGGTGTGGGTAAAACTGCAATTGCTGAGGGGTAAGTGATTTGCATTGGCTCAATTAATTGTTTTGTAGTATGTAGTAGTATACGCATGATCCAACTCTCTCTTCTAATTTTCCCCTTAACTCGCTCATGGTTAAACTTTAGATGGTGATATGATCACCTCTTTGCTTTCTTTTGAGTTTATGCATCAAATTACTGGACTTGTATTTGCAGCATTTCAAAAAAAGAAAAAAAAAAATCCATCCATGTTCTCTCAGTTTTGGAGGGAGCCGGCTGGTAATCTTGTGAAATTGTCTCTGTATGGTCTGCGAACGTTTGAGTCCAAAAATATTATTCCTTTATTGATATTCTAATTTGTTAGCTACCTTCTGCAATCTGCACCAAGAAATTCCCAAATTGGCTTTTTTTCCCCTCCTAAAAGGGCCGTCAATGTCTGAAAGAGGTCAGAATTTAGTATTCGTTCACAAGGAATGCATAGGCGCATAGCTACTTTTAATGAAATCCTATTTTGCAGTGAAGGCATTGTGCTTTATGCAATTGTAAACATAGTTTTCGATTTCCATCATGGTTTATTCGGAAAAGTCGGGGAAATGTAGTGTGCATCTGACCCCTCTTATCTGCCTTAGACTGGATGTTGTTGTCTGCAACAACAAAGGCTCAGTCCCTATTGATTTAGAGTCGGCTGACATGATCATCGTATGTAATCGTCAACTTGGGAAAGCAATGTAAAAGCAGAAAGTAGAGTAACTAAAAAGTAAAACAAAAGAGGGTGAGCAAGAAAATCCAAGTGTGGAGAGAACAAAAAAAGGGAGACATTGTAGTCTAAAAGTAAAACGTGAAAACGTTTTGAATGAAAGATCCAGAGAGATATACCAGACTGAAATGGGCTTACAGAAAATCAAAGAGAAAGAAAAAAGCCGAAAGGAAGTTTGGAACCCAATAAAAAAAAAGAATACGAGTGGAGAAACAATTTAGTTTTTTTTTATAGATTTTATCATATATTCAAAAGGACACTGAGTGTATCCTATATACAAAAAGACACTGAAGGGGGTGAAGAGAAGCAATTAAGATAAGAGTAAAACCTTAAACTTCATTATCCAGACAAAATCTTTTCCTTCAGTCCAGCCTATCTAACAGCATATTTTCTTCAAGCCCATGTTGCTATCATCCTTAACAAGTTCTCCCTTACTCTTCTCAATCTCATCACTCATCTATTCAAGTCTTCTTATCGATTCTTCACTTGATTAGTTGATATGGGTCACATATGGCCAAACTTTAGACAGTTTCCCCTTATCTTGTCTTTCATAGGTGCAACTTATTCCAATGTTGGGGTTATGATGTACGCAATCTTGACCCTATATGGTAACATACATAAAAATTCCAGTTGAAAATTTTATCGACCGACTACTTTAAGAAGCTACCACAATTAAGTTTCACTTTATTCCATTTTTAAGCTCAAACGCCACAATATAGGGAGTCTTTTTGGGTCCACTGGTGATAGCTAACGTTGCTGCTTAGATTGAGATGGTGGGCAGGCTGCCGGGCTCACAACGCAAGTGGTCTTGGTACAATTTGTAAGAACTCTTCAATCAAAACTACATATTCCTATGTTTTGTGGTAACCAAATTTTAGCTAAGCCTTGTAAAAGGAGAATGAAGAAAGGGTGGCTACGTGAAGTTTGGAAAATGGTACCATTAGCTATATGGGTGGTGTATTTGGGGAGGAAAGAATTCATCGCATTTTTTATGATGGATTCCAAGACTTCGAATTTCACTTTTTGTGGTTGTTGTGTAGTTGGGACTTGGAAGTCAAGTGTTCCATTCTCACCAACACATGACTTTACTTTTTTTTTTCCCCCTCTGGGGAGGAAAATTCTCATGATAGGCCAAGAGATTAATTAGCTCTCTCTTGTATATGGGTGTCACCCTTTTGGTGTCTTTTTGTATATGGGGGTCACCCCTAGGTGTCCTTTTGATTATAATGATACCCTTACGTAATTAAGTAAGCTATGAGAGTAAGTTCTTCTTTGTTGCATATAGATTGCATTTTAGATAATTAACTGGCTGTTGTGTTCCTGTGTAGGCTTGCCCAGAGAATTGTTGAAGGGGATGTCCCTCAAGCTTTAATGAACCGTAAGGTACAACCAAGTTCCGCTTTTCTCTTTCAAATGTTTCTGTCACCTTTCCTCTCTGACTTGTCCCAAGTCCCGACAATGCTCACCTTTGAAACCACAGTAAAAAGGTGGAGACATCAGATTTCTATTGTAAGAAATCCATATTAATGGTTGGATTTTTGGTTCTAGTTAATTTCCCTTGACATGGGAGCTCTCATTGCTGGGGCCAAATATCGAGGTGAATTTGAGGATCGCCTTAAAGCTGTCCTAAAGGAAGTGACAGATGCAGAGGGCCAGACTGTCCTTTTCATTGATGAGATCCACACGGTTGTGGGCGCAGGTGAGTTCTTTCTTTCATTACAAGGAATTCTGATTATGTTTATCCTCCAACATTATATGTGACTGTTGTCCAACATCTGGTGTAATGCAGACACGTGGTACTTTCAGTTTCAGATAAAAACTTGTTGGTATTAACTATTGGAAAGACTAAGTAGAACTATAGCTTAGTAATACTGAAGAATGGGAAAAAATGAGGCTAATTTATGTATATATGTGCAGGGGCTACAAATGGTGCGATGGATGCTGGGAATCTATTGAAGCCTATGTTAGGCCGTGGAGAGTTGCGATGCATTGGTGCAACTACACTGGATGAGTATCGTAAGTACATTGAGAAAGATCCAGCATTAGAGCGGCGTTTTCAACAGGTTTTTGTTGACCAGCCTAGCGTAGAAGATACGATCTCAATATTGCGTGGGCTTCGTGAAAGATATGAGTTGCATCATGGAGTTAGGATTTCCGACAGTGCCCTGGTGGAGGCTGCAATGCTTTCAGACCGCTACATCAGTGGACGGTTTTTGCCCGACAAAGGTAATTAAAGAAACATGATTAGTAGTTTCGTAAGTTTTTTTTAGTTAGATATGGGTGCTTAGTGCCTTTAGTGTTACATAGTGATGCTAAAAGACATTAGTTTTTAGTTTTAAAAATTCTAAAATGATGCCTGAAATAAGTTTATGGACACTACTAGAGTAGTCCTCGTCTAACAGTATAATTCTGTTCAATTTGACATCATGGTGTGATGGTCTCATGTTAAAATCAAGTTGGAAATATCACCATTCATGAAACTATTTCAAGAACTCTAAAGTCTAAACAGCTTTTGGCTGAAACAATTACTAATTGGCGCTAGACGGCTAGACCAGACTGTTCGCTTGAATCTGCATATTAGCATTACTTGGACTATCCATGAATGTATGGTTAAGCATCTGTCAGAATGAAGAAATTTTGAACTGTGTCATGGATTCGTGGTCATGGTAAAACAAGAGAAGAATGCTTAATTTTCTAGAGAACAGTCTGTGAGAGGGCTGTAGACTAGCCACTAACGCATCTGTTACGTCTAAAACGTTGGGCCATAGAGTTTAAGTGACTGAAAGTTGGAATAGAGTGGGGAAGTAAAGTATTTCAGTGTGTGGTTGTTTTCCAATCTAATCAAGGTGTATACTCTGTATAGTTTTAGTTCATGTACGCTGAGGGGCTTCGCTATTTTGGTTCTTATGGCTGTTTAAATGTTTGTTCTTACTGTGATACTGGATTGAGCTGCAGCCATTGACTTAGTTGACGAAGCAGCTGCTAAACTCAAGATGGAGATCACATCCAAACCTACTGCCCTTGATGAAATCAATCGTTCTGTTTTGAAGTACGAGATGGAGAGGCTTTCACTTATGAATGATACCGACAAAGCTTCCAAAGAGAGGTTTAATCGTTTGGATGCCGAGCTTTCTTTGTTAAAAGAAAAGCAAGCTGAGTTGACTGAGCAATGGGAGCATGAAAAAACTGTAATGACACGGATCCAGTCGATAAAAGAAGAGGTATACTATTTTTTGTCAGAGTGAACTTCTTTTTAACTGAGTTCCATCCAGTTGTGCGTTGGGTTACAGCTAGAGGGCTTTCTTAGCTTGTCAAGCATTTGGTATCTTGCATATTAGAGCAATATTTTGAAAGTGTCCAACATTATAAATACCAAATTTCAGACTGAGCTCAAGTTCCTCTGTTTTCATACAGATTGACAGGGTCAATATTGAGATCCAGCAAGCTGAAAGAGAGTATGATCTGAATCGGGCGGCTGAACTCAAGTACGGAAGTCTTAATTCTCTACAAAGACAATTAGAAAGTGCTGAAAAAGAATTGGATGAATACATGAAATCTGGAAAATCTATGCTACGGGAAGAAGTAACTGGTAGTGACATTGCTGAAATAGTCAGCAAGTGGACTGGAATTCCCGTCTCCAAGCTGCAACAATCAGAGAGAGAAAAGCTTTTGAATTTGGAAGAAGAGCTACATAGACGTGTTGTGGGCCAAGATCCTGCTGTGAAAGCTGTAGCAGAGGCTATTCAGCGCTCCAGAGCGGGACTTTCAGATCCACACCGCCCAATTGCTAGTTTCATGTTTATGGGTCCTACAGGTGTGGGAAAGACGGAGCTGGCTAAGGCTCTTGCTTCTTATATGTTTAACACTGAGGAGGCTCTTGTCCGAATTGACATGAGTGAATACATGGAAAAACATGCAGTCTCAAGATTGATTGGTGCGCCACCTGGTTATGTGGGGTACGAGGAAGGAGGGCAATTAACAGAGATAGTTAGAAGGCGGCCGTATGCAGTGATTCTATTTGATGAGATAGAGAAAGCCCATGGCGATGTTTTCAATGTATTCCTGCAAATTCTGGATGATGGCAGGGTGACAGACTCACAAGGACGGACAGTGAGCTTCACGAATACTGTCATCATTATGACTTCAAATGTGGGGTCTCAGTACATCTTGAATGCCGATGATGAGACATCTTCAAAGGAGGTTACGTACGAAATTATTAAGAATAGAGTGATGGATGCTGCAAGATCGATCTTCCGCCCAGAGTTTATGAATAGAGTGGATGAGTACATAGTGTTCCAGCCTCTTGATCGTGAACAGATTGGTAGCATTGTCAAATTACAGGTACTTCCTTTAGTCTCTGTGCCTTATTTCTTGATATATATGTGTTTTTTAGAAGATGAGACCGGAAGGCAAAGGTCGGCTGTGGCCTTATCTCGACTTAATCATACGATCTCTAGGACCTCTCCAGAGCACCCCCTTGGGAGTATATGGAGAGGGAATATTAGGAAGTGCTTTCTTTCTCTTGAAAGTTATACAGTGACAAACTGACAATAGAGGCTTAGTTACATGATACGAAAACATCAGAAATTTGATCAAAATGTAAGAGGGTGGCTGTGGACTAGAGAAAGTCATCTCCCCAGCTACCAACATTTTCTCAAAGCGCAAGACATGTAGCTAACTACATTTCCCTTTTATGTTTTCCAGCTGCAACGTGTACAGTCGAGGATTGCAGACCGCAAAATGAAAATCCAGGTGACCGATGCTGCAATTCAGCTCCTTGGCAACCTTGGATATGATCCTAACTACGGTGCTAGGCCTGTGAAACGTGTAATTCAGCAGCATGTTGAGAACGAGATTGCTAAAGGTATCTTGAGGGGGGAGTTTAAAGAAGAGGATACCATTGTCATTGACACTGAAGTCACGGCATTTTCAAATGGCCAACTTCCGCAACAGAAACTCTCTTTCAGAAAGCTAGAGCCAGAGTCAGGCTCTTCAGCTGCAGCAGAATCACAGGAAGCTGTCTCCCCGTTCTAGGCATACAGAGTAATAAAGAGATGGTGTCGAGTTCATATTTGTACCTAGTTTCCCTCGTCCTTGTGAATGGTATATAAAATTGTTCGGTTTTTTTCGGTTAAATTTTGTACACAAATGAATAATACTCTTCAAATATATATTACGGAGTATACGAAGTTAGTGCAAGGGCGTTACACATTTGAAGGAAACCCATCTCACTGGGCAATAAGAATGAGATGAGAACACAAACATCACAATTTTAATCACCCCTGAATCTTTCCCTCAACGAGTTTTTTTTTTTTTTTTTTTTTTGTTCGTGTTCATTCATTATTATCTAACAAACGAGCTATGCAATACGGAGTATGTATTATCGCTACATGCATGGGATCGCGAATCTTTCTACCCTACTCTTTTGGGGAAAAAACACCAAGTTAGTTCTATGGAGTATATGTAATGTACAATAATGATACACCGAGAGTCCGAGTCACAATTATGCCAAGTATCAGTGTATCACCAAGCAATCGAGCATTTCTATATTGTCCTACGAAACTAGGCTATTCTGTGACCAAAGTCACGTAATAAGTCATTAGTTTGAGAACGTCTCACAAAAGTTGTTTCTTTTTCGCCCTTTTGTATATAGACATAAAAGGTGTTGGTCTATGCTGCTTACCGAGAAGTCGCGACAGACATTTTTGTTGAGAACAAATACTAATAAAATCATGGGTAAAAATACTTCTCTCCTTTCAATTTTACTCTGAAAAGACAAAGACTTTACCCAAATTATTACCCAAGAATCATAGTTACGGAATAGTGCTTGATTTCCCACAAAAAACTGAAGTAAAAATTTGTGGTAAATGATGTTTTTTTTGGTGTGCAGAAGAGGGAGATTCACAGAAGAGCAGAAGAGAGAAAACAATGGAAGGAGTAGCGTCAATAGCACTTTTGCCATGTGGGTCCATCTCTGGCCACTTCATTCATCTTCCTCATTCTACCTGCTATGGCCTTCATGGCACTGGTAATTTTTTACCGCCCTTTGTTTTTAATTTTTGTTAAAGTAATTAATTTTGCATATGATAAGTTTTTACTGTGCTTGATGACTGCTACTGCTGAATTGTGCATCATGGTTATGTGTCATATTGGGTTTATAACATCTACGACAAAGCTTTAGTTCCGAAATGATTTGGGGTCGGGTAACATGAAACGCGGTTATGGGTTTATGGTGTTAAAGTCCAATGTGGATTATGATTTTTGTGGGAAGTTCGAAGTCTGTATTGAGGTTGGTGAGTAAGCTGTGTGCTTGTGTGCTCTATGTTTCGCGATGAGGGTGGTAAATGTACGATAATGCTATAGGTCTGGAACACAGATGATTTGGGAAAATTATTGATTCAATTGTAGCTTTGAATCGTGGTTAACTCGTTGGATGAAAGGAAAGCTTCAAGCTTGTAGAATAGGGAATGAAGTCTTTTAGATTGTAAAGGTACGAACTTTCTGTAAAAGCTAGGTGTCCCAAGAGTTTCCTGGTATCTGGGTCGGAAGATGTAAGAGGCAACAAACTCTTAGTAGCACAGAATTGATGAATAATAGAAGGGAATGGGCTCTTATGGTGAATGAAATTCACCAGAAATGAGGGTTTTAAATGGTGCATTTATCTTGTTCCAGCCAGCTATCTGAAACTTTAGAGATCATTTATGAATGTGTTTTAAACTATATGTAAATTATGATTTGGATAAAGAGAAGGTTAGTTTTTCAAACACTGGAGTTCTGGAAATACTTGCTACCAGCCAAATACTTGAAGTCTTAAAACTAAAGTAATGAAAGCACTTTGAACGATCTTATGCTTTAGATGGAGAAGGTTACTTTAGTGTCCTAACCAAAGGTACTTCTGTATCTTCTTTTGACTTGTACTTGGCTTTGTATTTTGACCACTACTGGGTGCCAATAGATGAGACAATACCGTGGTGAAGAGACAGCATCTGTACTCGGGGTTCATTATCATTACTCGTAAATATATACTCAAATGTACAAGGCTAGTAATAAGTGCTACACAGATTGCTAGGAAGACTAGGTGTGAAACTAAGACTCAAAGATTGACTAGTGTGTACAGAGTTAATCAAAGATGAACTACTTCTATTAGTATCTAGCTCTGTACCCACGGCAGGCTGGAATTAGCTTGTCTCCATTTGAGTTTCCCTGCATCTTATATTCTTCTCTGCTAATAACTGGCTAAAGGGTCTTTGTCTTTCAAGAAGTTGAGAGTAAGTTCACTCCTGCTGTCTTTAAGTGCTGAGTCATAGAGGACCGAACATTTGTTTCGGTTTTTAAGGCATGACCCTCAGCCCTGATGTGACACTTTTTTTTTTTGGATGTGACCAGTCCAATTCTCACCTTTATGAACCCGTTACCATCTCCATATGAGTTTTTTTGAGACAACATCCTGGATGTGGATATCCTGAACTATAAAATCTTTGGTTGCCTTTCATTATTTAAACATAAGGTTGGGACTTAGCTGTCAACCCGGTTTGTTTTAATTGGTAAGCTAATGATCAAGGAGTACTCACATTCTGACTTTCATGTAATTTGTGACTTTGTTTACAACCCTTTTTCCCTGTTTCTTGTTGTAAACACTGGAAAAGTAATGGATTTCTACCATTATGTATCAGATCCACGTTGGCTCACCTTTTGACTTCTACCTGGCATTTCATGTTCATTATTGTTGTGGGATGAGACAGCACTCAGGGCAATAAATATTCTGCCTTTAGCCATATTCTCAAAACAAGGATTGTTGTTATTTTCAAGATTGTTAAAGTCCGAGCAAGAGATTCCTCACGATTCCACATTTTCACCAGTCATTAAGAAAAAAGCAGCAAAGAGTAGCAATGAACCACCTAATAAGGATTGTTGTTATTTTCAAGATTGTTAAAGTCCGAGCAAGAGATTCCTCACGATTCCACATTTTCACCAGTCATTAAGAAAAAAGCAGCAAAGAGTAGCAATGAACCACCTAATAAGTTTCCGTGGGAACAATCACATGAAGCAAGACGAATGTCCAATGGTATAGGTTGAGTAGCACTCCTGCAGATATCCGGGCCTTAAAAATTAAAAGGTGACATTGATTAGTAAATAGCTCATTAGCACCAGGGGATTTTAGTGACTAAAACGATCAGGAAGCGTGTTGGTGTCCTAGTGGACTCTAAATCCTTCCTCCGTAAGCCTTATTTTAATTAGACACTAAGACAGTGATAGCTTTTTAAGCTGTTCTACTTCAAGTGTTTGTTTAATAGCAGCGGTTATTGTTTTGTTTTCAATTGAAAGTCTTATTCGTTGGGTGCTAGACGTGTTTGATTGAGCTTATGTTTTTAAGTTAACATTCTCTAAAGAGGGATTTTCATGGGTAAGGCTATTTACTCTTGTTTCCCGAGAGACAAAGACAAAGCTTCAAAGAGTGTTCTGATTTAATTTAACAATTTAAGAACAAATCTTAATGGATAAACCACTAAGGTTTTCCTGGAGGGCTTGTTCTCCTCATGTTACGTTTATTTTCACCTTACTGCAATTCATGCTATTCTACTTGCAAAACTATAGTGAAATTTAAAAGTTAATGGCATGCTGAAGAATGGAGGTAATGCCTGTTCTTGTCATGGTTGTAAATGTTTTGAAGAAAAAGAGAGCTGAATCTTTGAATTCGCATACCCGATGTGAAAGTTTACTGCACTAGCTAGTAGCTACCCCATGCACATACTCTCTTCATAAGCTCGGCTAGATGGATTCTATAGTTTGAAGAAGCCAAAAAGCCTTTCCATCCATGAATCTGCATCAAAATGGTGAAGCCTCTGTGGTTCAATACTATTAGTATTAATCTGTTCGATCCTTTTGATATTCCTGGTCAATGGATGAGTGCGTTATCTTTGTGATAATTATTCTGTCTGCAGTGTCATTTTGTGTCCCCTCTTTGTCTACCTTTTTGCTGTAATTATTCGGAGTTCTTTTAAGTTTTTTTCCCCTGGACTGATGGTATGTTGTTGCCATAATTTGATCAAGAGCTGACATGTGAGAGGGAGTGCAGCAGAGGTGAGGACTACCGCCTGATAAAGCTGAGTATTATCGATTTCAATGTAAATATTTGCTACACAATTTTTAGTGCTCTGAATATCTCCTACCTGGAGCCCAGAGAGGATATCCTTCTTCCCAGACCTAATGATTGCTACATGACAGGCTAAAAAAGAGGCAACTGTGGTTGTTGAATGCAAAGGCCACGATGCTGCCAGGTTTCATAATGTGGAGCATGCTCATGGGTAAGCTCTTCTGGACTGACTTTAGTGGTTAATGGAAAACCCGCTAATTAATATTTTACTTATGTAGATTCTTGAACCTTCCGTAAACCGCCTCTCTATGGCTGCATACCCCACCTTCTCATGGGTGGGAGCCTTTGAGGCACTAGGTTAATGTTATTGTGGCTGTATAGATTTGCATAGGCTTTCGTCCTTTGATTTTACTTCATCATTTATTCTGAAGTTGATGTTCTTGATGATGAGAGTTTGAAAAAATGAATGATTTCAGCAATTTGGCAATAAAAATTTGCTATCTGCTTCTAAACTCTCCTCAATACCCTTGTACTTACCTTGTAGAGTACAGTCTTTGTAATTGTGCCGAAACCCTCCACCTCTCGCATCCACGCAGATTTTATCACTGTGGCTGTACATCATATTGATCCTGAATCTACACCCTAAATCTTATAAGAAAAATCTGAAGATTAGGATGGACTATGGAGTTCTCTCTTGGTCAGTCCGTTTTCATGGTCTATTGCTAAACTAAGAGCTTTTGTAGCATTTATTTCCCTTCTCTGATAATCTTGACAAAAACAGTTGGGAGACAAAAGTGGTCAAGGAGGTCGAACAAAAGCGAGCAGAAAAAAAGATCTTAATCTCCTTTGAGTGTGAGTCTCTTAAAGCTGATGAAGCAGCTGAAGATCACATCAGGCAATTTATGCCCAAATTGGCGGGCATGGATGCTGTTGGTAAGTACGCGGTTTTAAAGATTTCTGCATTGCTGAAAAATGTTTTACTTGATCTAAAGATTGTGGCGTTTCTGCAAATATCTTGCTTTTCCTTCATTCCTGCTATTATTAGACTTAGTTTATCTAGTGAATTAGTGATTGTGGTGAAGCATATAATAAAACTCTGTACTGCAACAATAGGTAGATGCACCCTGTACTCTCTCATTTTCGAGCAGTTATTTTCATTTCAAAATGCTTTACGAGTGAGGCCGTGAGGATAATTGCTGTGACACACTCTTGCTTAGTGCTCAACACCTGGTAGTTATAGTGAGATTTCTGAGGACTTTGCTTTCCCCTGAAGTTAAGACATGTCTGGGTGGGAGAGCTCGAGTAATGGTGTGAGGTTTGGAACTTCTATGTCATAAATTTGCAAGGGAAAGAAACTTTGAAATTGTGTGGCCTGCGATTTCCAACAGATCGTGTTGGACATTAATCGTCTAAAATATACAGTCGATCCTCACTCCTCAGCATACTAACGATTGGCAATTTCTTCTGTTCAGTGAACGTAGGGAAGATGATCATCACGGGGTTGAACTTTGAAGAGGATGATGATGAAACTGAAGACGAGCAGGATTTTTAATTTCTCAAGACATTGTCAAAGAAGTTAATTATCCGGATGTCCTTCAACGTACATAGCTAACTGCCGTTGGTCTTTTTCCGGATCAGAAGTTCGGAACTAGGTAGTTCATCATGAAATCAGAAAATCTAATCTACTCCCAGATGTTGCACTTCTGAGCATGTAATCCCAAAATCAGGGTGAATATGTGATTGCAACTTTTTTTGGCCTCTTGAAATGCTGTTTGACTACTAAGCTTTTTGTATACAAGACTTGAACTAAGCTGAATGGTTAAGATGAGATGACGGAGTTCATTAGCGCAACCTGAGTAGAATTATTCCAAACTCACAAACGCTCGACTTGTCCACAACATGAGTAATGAGTTATCACGAGTCAGAGCAATGTGTAGCCTGCAATCGTGGTCAGACTTGTTATCGGATTAATCATACGACTGAAATGTCTGTTTCATGTTACACTGCCGACACAAAAGTAAAAGCAAACATGCAACACTTAAACAACCAGCGAAAGGATATCAATGTGAAACCAAAAGACGGTGAACAGTAAATAAAAGACCCGAGCTGAGATCCGGCTCCAAAATGTACCTTTCAAACTCAATCCCTGCAACAATCACCTGGGGCTTGCCTGGACACACTAAAACCTCTGGTTAACGAATGTCGTGAGGATGTAGCATAGTATGCTTCTAGTCAGCAGGCTATAGGCACACAAAAAGCTGAGATCTGAGACAGCGTTGATCATTCACAAAGTTGTGTCGAAGTAGAAAAATGCTCAAACAATATTCATCATTCATGTAAAGAAAAATATAAAGTAAATAAATGGGAGACGGTAGCTTCTGCCGTGAAGATACATTTTGACATACAGAAGTATAAACAAATACAGGACTGTTTAAGAGCAACACAATGCGTCACTCCCGTCAGTTAATTGACCTGCAAAGGCCACCTAATTTCTATTTTGACACAAGGAACTATCTGAACAAGGATACATACAGATTCCAGATGTTCAATCGTAATGATGCAGTCGGTTATTTGAAGTGAGATACATACACAACCCGAGCGCTCAAAAGATTCCACGTCTTTTATCATATTCAATAATGAAGCTCTTTAATGCTCACTGCAGAGATGTTAAAGAACATCATAAGTTAACAATAAGCAGTGAAAATCACAGGCAAGTTCACACAATGGAAGACAGTAATAGTGGAAAAAAGCTAAGAAGTAAGAACCTTGCACAGTTCAACCCATTCATTCGAATTCAGATCACGATTGTATTAAAAAAGATACGCAAACACTAGGTATGAGTGTATGACAATCATTAAGCAAAACAATAGGCAGTTTCATAGATTAGCAGAGTCGAAGACTAGAATGAATGCCCATGTCAGAAAACTGTAGCATCAACTGCTCAAATAATTGAAGCCAGTATGAATATTTGAATTGGGGGATTTGTTTCCAGACTCATAGCATACAATCAATCTCAAAATTACTCAAATGAAGATCTATTTATCTCAAAACTACTTATTTTTGGGATTCTAGCCATGTATCCTTGTATTATGGCAAATTTTACACACTACCCTTTATACATAAGTTTGAGCTCTATGTAATCCTGGTCTCACTAGAGCATTTAGTATATTAATATGAAAATTCGTAACACAAGAGAATATCTTTATATCAATTAGATTTTTTTTTTTTGTTTTTGAGAGGAATGTCAATTAGATTAAAAGAAGCTATGTAGTATAATAGACAAAAGTACTGCACTAACAATGTGCCCTTCCCAGTTCTCTTTCCTCCCTTTCTTTACCCTATACATTTATAATCCAATCCAACAATGGGACACCCTCTCCTTCCACTCCGCTTCTAGAAGAGTATTTACTCTCCCATTCTGTCCCTAATCTTTTCCTCCTGATCCGTACAAAGCATAAATGAATTTGCCTTATTAAAGGTTTCACCAAACATCTTTTTTCTTTTCTTATTTTTGGTGTAAATTCCATTAAAACCCGTGGGATACCCTTAGTGGCATACTTGAAAGCAACCACATGTGCAATCTCATGAGCCACCTCCCATGCAACCTCACAGACCACCGACCACTAATCCTTTCATCTATAGCCTGTAGGTAATATACTTATACTTAATGGTCTAATTAGGATTTCAACATAATGCAAGCAAAACTGTACATTGTTTCCATTACCACATAATTCCATCACAAGAATGATTAAAAGAGATTGAAATTGCTCTCTCCAAGAATACTAATTATTTCTCTAGGGGGGGGGGGACATGACATGTAAACCTTGAACAACACCAATGATTTCTAGACATGTTCTGCTATATTCATCAATGTAAAAGCATGAAGAACTCCTGTGGTACTTTACTAATGATAGCATTTGGCACGAACATATGCAACACAAGGCATGAACAGTACCAGGTAAATGTCGTTGAGCGAACAGAGATTAACTGTGTACCTGAATAATAAGATTCAATGCCTACACTCCATTTGATAATCCCTCGAACTCAGAAGCCTCTTCAGATTCAGACAAGGGCAAAAGAGTGCATACACCAAGCATGTGGCCATTAAGGCAAACATAATACTCGATGCAATCCTCATAAGCTCCTAATCTGCAGCTTGCACTCTGTGGTATCATTTTCGCTGCCTGCATACTCCACAATTTGGCCTTACAATACGGGCACACCTCTGTTGGATGAAGCCGCGCGCCCCTTTTGATAAGCAGCTTGCGGACCTTTGACACTGAAAAGGATTTAAACATGCCTCGAAAAAATCCAACGTCCCCATCGTCCCCTTGATCAAGATGTTCACAAGGATCAGAGACGTACAAAACATCAGATCGGCACTGTGGCAAAAGAAAACTCTTCCCTGATGTTCTTGAGAAGCGGGTCCGGTAGACAAAATGACCAGGTAGATGAAGGTTGTTGAACAAACCACCCTTACTACACCCAGAGCAATAGATAAGCAACTTGCCAAGTGCCCTCCAGCTCCCATCCACACTATGACTGCCAGAAGATTGCAGGTCAATCATCATCTTCGGCGCTCTTGTTTTACAAAACTCCCTCCACAAAACCCTCTTTGCAAGATCATCAAACCATTTACACGCACAAGAGAAAGCCGCAATTAACTTAGGATTCCAATTCAATCGCTCAAAAACAATAAAAATCACGTCTTCAGTCAGATGTCCTTTGATGCAAGAACAACTAGCTGAATGTATACAACGATACTGCTTCGTTACAATCATGCTTCCCAACCTACAACATCCAAACACATACACTACATAAGATGACACCCAAAATATCTGTCTCTCAATATATATATACATAACAAGCAAACCACGATCTCAATATGCCCTTCTTACGTACCCCATTAGACTCTGTGAACACGAAACCAATACAATGTGGCACGATTTCTATATACGCCACGATTTCTCGTATTTTGACTAATGAGTTTACAAGTTCTTCCAAACTAACACTTCCAAACATATCTCAGCTCGATAAAAGCGACTAAATCGACATTCGACAAATCTACGACGTAATTTTAAGCGAAAATAAACCAAATTACACATACATTTCAACAATACCAGTGCCAAACTAATCAAAAGTCTCATAATATGCAAGAAATCAGTCAATTACATCCAATTTAAACATTCAATCGAACACCTGGCGTGCAACATCAACAAGCTCGAATCTTTTTTAATCAAATTATCAAAAAATTGCATAACAAAATGTTGAAATACAATAAAAACCCTAAAATTGAAAATAATTGAAATTAAATTGGGGGAAATTGACCTAGCCACCAAATAAATGGGCCGTCCGGGTGGCGCGCGGTGGGGAATGATACGTCGGAGGTCGGCGGTGTTCGGAATGATCAGGCGGAGATCGGCGGCGATGCGGTGGCGGTGGAATAGAAGGCGGTGGTGTCGCTTAATCGGGGGACAGTGACGAGAAAAGAGGGGAGAGGAGAGAGAAACTCATTTTTCGCGTTTTCTTCAGGAGGGTGGCATTGAGTGAGAGATGTGAGGAGAGCAAAGATTTTAGTGTGTTTTTACTTATTTACCCTTTTTCAATTATTCTCACAGCCATCAGTGCAAGGGTAGATTGGTCATTTGTATAGAAGCTTAACTTTGAAGTTCAACTTTTTTTTTTTTTTTTTTTCTTCTGGGGTTGTTATCGACTTATCGCCAAGCTTGCGAAATGTTTGGTGAAGTATGGGACGTGGGAGTGTTTTGTCTCAAATTTGGCGGGGCTTGGGTTGGAAACGGTAGAGAAGACCGAAGTCTTCTAGTTGTATTGAGTTATCGACTGTTTGGGGAACCTACAGAACATTGCCCGTCACAAAAAAGTGGAGCTTTCGAAAGTACACGGTTATGAATAACGCAATTCAAAACTAAAAAGAGGTTTACTATGGTCTATGGACAAGGGCGGTCATCAAAATCGCCGGAACAATCTGTTACAATAATGTTGTTCTATGAAGTAGCGAAGACAACATACACGCAAATTAGACAAGGCACCCATGACCTTATACTGAAGTATAAGGAGATAAGGACATACACCCTGCATGAAATAGACAGGAAAAACCATCTGAATAACACGCAAAAAACTCGGTTGTATTATTGGCGTCATTACCCCAATGTGACATCCAGATTTTGTATCGCTACTATTGTTAGCTAATATCTTCCAAAGAATACAAAATGCCTCCTGACAAAAGCTACCATCTGCATCTATATTCTATTCTAAACCACTAAAGTCCTGAAGAAAACGCCTCTGATATGAAAACAGGCAAAGCACATCCTGTTAAATATATCGCTATAAAGACTACCATGATTGTAGTTCTGTGTCCTAGTTGCTGCAGGCTGATTTTTTCTTTCGCTTCTTTGCTTTACTTGAAGCTTTGTCTGACTCTGATAAAAGTTGCGAGACAGCAAACCCTGCAACCTCGAATTGTGGTGCTCTGTGAGGAAGGAGAGAATTGCGTGAAATCACCTCAATTCCCTCGTATGTCCAAACACCCACGGTTGCTTCTCCTCTAAGGCCAATGGCAAACCAACCCACCCCAGCAGCTGCCACATCAACAGAACTTGCATCCCAACTATTTCCACTCACTTGAAATTCTGTCCGTACCCACTTTCCAAGCTCTTCTAAACGATTGTCGCTATTTGGAGGCTGAAACAATAGACAAGATGGTCGCATGAAATTTTTGTAAGATAAGTAGTATGGAGTAAAACAGAACTTTAACAAAAAAACATAATTAAAGTCCAGGAGCCAAGCTTATAAAACTAAATCGGACCATCCACAAGGAAACTAGTCTTACACATATCTACAAAGCTGTACCAAAGAAGATTCTAATAGGGAATCTCCAGCTGAAAGACATGGAAATTCTATTTGTGTCGAATGCAATGATTCAATGAACAATAACCATCCATAAGGCCACAAGCCTTAAGCATATTCACGATTCTCCTACTTCATATGGAATGCATTGCTGAATATCTATTAGCTGCATTAACCAGGAATTTTTACGACTCAGCCTGCCAGCAGTAGGTAAACTTGGAAGTTTGGTCCATAAATCACACTTTTTTTTGGTCCAGGAATCGTGTTAATTCTAAACAAAAATGCAATACCGACTATACCGTAAACAGGAATATAGCAAGTGCATGCTTTCTCTAGAACACATAATAATATCCCCAAGCAGACAAAGGTATTACCATTCACGAATCACCATGCATCAAGTATAAGTGTGTAACAAAAGTACCTGTAAGAATCTCCCAAAATGATCTGCCATAATTTTATCAGCATTTTCTGTTTTCCCCATATGTAATGGGAGAAAGGGGGAAGCCCAAACAGTAATATACACAGAATCCCCAGACAGCTTTTCAATATCTAGCCTCAAAAGCCCACCGATCTGAACTGTTTGGCCAACCTGCAGCAAACAAAAAATTGAAAAATGAAATATAACAGAATTCGGGAAAAGTGGAAGTCAAATACAAATATGAGCTCAGTCAAAAACATGTAAGCTGGACAGTCTGCACAGAAATGGCTAATCAAACTGCAAGTCCCATATTACTCTCATACGTTTCTTTCCCCAGTGATATCGGTTGTCAAAGGACAATTGCCAAAAAAAAAAAAAAAAAGAAAGAAAGAAAGAAATAAAGAAAGAAAAAGGGCTCGCCAAAGTACCAAACTCATATTTTGAAAAGATATGTGATCTATTCTAATAGTTAGATGCTTAGATCCTTGTTTGGATATCATACTCTTCACAAAGTTTAAGTAGCACGGTTAGGACTACAAAGCAACAAACGACACCCTGACAATAGTCATCCCGCTTCTAAAATTTCAGTTTCAATTAGCGACAATTTTTAAGAGCAGCCCCAAACAAATTGTGTTACTCTGAGCACTCTAGAAGACTGAACAACAATAACATCTCTATTAGTTTCTCCTTTGTTATTAAAACTCATCAAAGAACACTAGAACAGAGCAATGACAGATTACTCTTTTGATATGTTTATCGTTGACAAACCGATACCATAAAGTGAGAATTGTTCCTCCCTTCAAGCAATTACAACAACAACATTACACCAGTGCCTCAAAGGCTCCCTTAAAAAAAAAAAAAAACATCCACTTAAGCTCACTTTCAGCACATGTATGATGTATCAGACACATTTGACTCAGATTAAGGGATTTGAAACTGCAGAAATGCATGATAAAACATCCTTCACATCATCTCTTATATTAGAGAGTTGCGTTAACAGTCTGTGTTCCCACCACTTCAATACTAGCAATCAACTCAACTCTCCTCACATTTCACTCTTATAGACAAGATGGATTTCAAATCAGCAGCAAAGGCCAATCAATCTTCTTGACCCAACAGTACTATGTTAGTGAATTAGACAGGAAATAAGAGAACCCTAAGAGATAAACTGTGAAAAGGAGACGATGAAAAAATGGTTTTTAGAAAAATAATCTACATCTTTTTGTTCATAAACAATTGTGATACAAATGTCTTCATCTATCCAGATGCTTGATCGGTGTGGCCGTGTGGGTGCCCTGAGGAAAGAAATTTGGAACTCTTAGCCACTCCTTTCTTTCTAGGGCCATAGCGCAATTGTGTTTCCCTCCGCCAACTACATGTTGTCACATTTACCCGAAACGTACCCCCACATGTTACTCCCCACATAACATTCCTTAACCTCAATAAGTAGGATCCCTATAACCCAGATTGATTTAGAGGACACAACAACTATCAAACGGCATAGTATTTCAATGATTCTAATCATCAAAAATTTCCTACCAACGCTTATTTGAATTAATTTCGTAACTCCTATCCACAATTTTTTAACAATATTTTAACTCAAATGATGCCCACACTAGGTCACTGGGCTGATAAGAATGGCAAAAATCATCATCAGGACCTCGACCATTAGCATTCCCCGATCATTATTTATGAGGATAGTGTCTCCCAAGTCCCAACCACAAGTCTCTTTGACAATTATAACTGGTAGTTCTGAGTTCGTGCAAGTCATGAACAGTCTGGATTAATAGCTTTTTCAAAGAAACAGAGTGGAGAGGCCGTGTAATATGAGATTGAATCCAAGACAGCTCAACTTCTTTGTGATTCCCTTTTGCTATTAGTGTGATTGTGTGAATGTGAGGTAGTTGATGGTTACTTGATGTGTCTAAAAGTCGGTTATTTCACATTTCTGTAAAGTTAAGAAAAGTCCAAGATGTAATCAATGAATAGTAATGAGCTCCACCCAAAAAAAAAAGAAAAAAAAAAAGTGAATAGATAGAATCAAGAAAGCAGCTCGCAATTTGAACCCAGGATAAACCTACTAAGAATGTTTAGTTCCCCACCTCTGAGCTTCAAATTCCAGTATGAGACTGATCAACTCGGCCCAAAGATGCAAACTAGAAGAAAAAAGATGTAGGATGCAAACTAGAAACATCATGATCATAGGGAGCAAAAGAGACTACTGGTATACACATACACTACGAATGACAATGGTTGTGACAGAACCAAGCATAGTCTTTTTATACCATAATCATGGGAACGGAATCATTTCAGAAGTCAAAAAAATTGAATGATAAAAGTTGGACACCAAAAAGTTCATAGGGGAAAGATACATATATTAAAGAAGCTAATCAAAATTCACACCAGTTTTTCTGTAAAACCATGAAAAGCATATCCCTAACAGCGCTTATGGACTTGGCCCATCAAACCAAGTAACTTGTACCAAAAAGTGATCTGGATGGTGAGGCTGTTGACGAATAGGACATAAGAACAATATGTTGCTATAGTGCTATGTTTACTCGTACAAACCAAAATACAAAATAGATGACTAAGCAAACAAGGAACAACAATAATCCTAAACTGGAAAAAGGAAAAAAGAAAGAGGCAGAACTACAGCGGCTTGAAAATACGAGACGGATGACTATTAACTGACATCATAAACCTTGGAACCATACTCCCGATGCCTTCCCCAAAAAGAAAAGAGAAATTAGGCTTTTCTAAACACACCAGAACCACGAACCTAGAAACAAATCACGGAGAACGAGAAAATGAAGTCAAAGGGAGAAGTAAGTAAACACAGACCTTGATTCTGTATGTCCTAGGCCTCAGCTCCTTGCTGATCTGAACAAGCTTTTGTTCGTCCCTTGTCAAGCGAGTGCCAATATGATGCGGATGCAGAAGCCCTGGTGTATCAAACAACTTGGCCTTTCCAGGAAGAAACCCCTCCATCCTTATTATCCCCAAAGTAGTCCCAGGTACTGGTGCTTCAGTTATGGGTGCTGCCGATGTTACAGGTGTCTTCCCACTCACATGCTTCCCTATAGCATTTATTAATGTAGATTTTCCAGCATTTTGAGCACCTATAGCCCAAACATTCCCTCTTGCCCCTGCCAATCTTATAACATCATCAAGCAAATTCTGAACACCCCAATCCCTTACTGCACTAACCATATGAACACTAGTCAGCTTGCTTGCTCCGCATTCCCGAGCCCTTTGTCTAACCCAATGTTCCAGTCTAGTTGGCGATATCGAACTCGGTAACAAATCAAGCTTCGACAAAACCAGAACCAGTTGTGGCACATTTCCGGACTTCCCTTCTTTCCAAGCCATCAAATTCTCATTAATAGTTGTCGACACCAATTTAGCAACCTTCTTGGGGAAGGACCCATCAAAGTCTGCAGCATCAACAACCATCAATACCACAGACCTAACCCCAGAGGCACTGGAAAGCTTCCTACCAATGGTATGATCAAAATCAAAATCTGGCAATAAATTTTCAACACTAGCATCTTTGACCTTGCCATAATGTCTCAAGGAGTGACACCTAGCACAAACCACAGGCTTCTCAACCAATTTAGGGTTCAATGGAAGAAGGTTTTCAGGCTCCACAAGCTCATTCAGAATACCCTTTTTGAGAGAAATGGTGGCCTCCGACTCCTCAACAACAAACTTACGACTGATGGGCAACTTGTAATCAGGGCTTTTAGGAGTAGGTTTAGTATAAAACCCAGGATGTTTCGGATCAATGTCCTGCATATGAACCCCACAACCAGGACATATTAGCTGTGCTTGCGTTGCCAACTCGTCAAAATTTCCTTCTCGTGAGAAATTCTTAACTAGGTGGTGGTCTGATTGTGAAGAGAAGAAGAGCTTAAGGGAATGCAAACCCAAAGGAGGTTCAAGAAAGGAATTCGGTTTACTAGTGGCCGCAATCAAAGTCGCAAAAGAAGCAGAAACGGGGGCGACTTGGGCACCATAATGAGCCGAACACAAACGAGATAGAAAAACAAAGTTGTTGATCTTCCTGGGACGACATATTCGTGCTAGCATCACTGTAAATATGGTAAAACAAGAACTCTATAACTACTTCAGAAGACAATGTGATAAACCTCAAAACATCGAATTTCGACATTCAATTTCTAAAATATCCCATTTACCTCCTTATTTCACACACAAAACATCATCCCCCTTAACATAAATGATAAAAATGAGCATAATTCCTACCAAAAAAAAAATTAATCATACCCCAGATAAGATAATTTCAGACACAAAACCTCACATAATTCCCACTAAAATCTAATATAATTACAAAATATTCAATATAATTATCCCCCATCATTTCTAAGCATGATATTAACATTATAAATCATAAAGATTTTCAGAAATTCACTCACAAAATATTATATGTCTCTCAACATATATATACAAATAACAAGCAAATAACGATCTCAATATGCGGTTCCTACGACCCCATTAGACTCCGTGAACGCGAAACCCAATACCATACATTCAAGGTGGCACAAATTCAACATACACCACGAATTCTCACATTTTGAATAATGAGTTTACAAGTTCTTCCAAACTAACACTTCCAAACATATCTCAGCTCGATAAAAATCGACTAAATCGACATTCGACAAACTTACGACGTATTTTTTTAAGCGAAACTAAACCAAATTACACATACATTTCCACAATACTAGTACCAAATTAATCAAAAGTCTCACAATCATACCCACTGATAGAAAAAAAAATAAGCAAGAAATCAGTCAATTAAATCCCAATTAGACATTCAATCGAACACCTGGCGTGCAACATCAATTGCATGTCAAAACATTGCGATACAATTAAAAACCCTAAAATTGAAATAATTGAAATTGAATTGGGGGAAACTGACCTAACCACCAAATAAATGGGCCGCAAGGGTTGCGCGCGGTGGGGATTGATACGTCGGAGGTCTGCGGTGGTGGGAATGGTCAGGCGGAGGTCGGCGGCGATGCGGTGGCGGTGGCGGTGGCGGTGGTGTCGCTTAATCGGGGGACAGTGACGAGAAGAGAGGGGAGAGTGAGAGATGTGAGGAGAGGAAAGTTTTAGTATGTTTTTACTAATTTACCCTTTTTGAATTATTTTCAAAGTCATCAGTGAAAGGGTATATTGGTCATTTGGATAGAAGCTTAATAAGTTTGAAGTATAGGGCATGGGAGTGTTTTGTCTCAAAATTTGGCGGGGCTTTGGGTTGGAAACGGTAGAGAAGACCGAAGTCTTCTAGTTGTATCGAGTTATCGATTGTTTGGCACCCTTAGAACATTGCCCGTCACAAAAGAGTAGAGCGTTCGAAAGTACACGGATATGAATTACACAATTGAAGACTTTAGGAGGTTATCATGGTATCATACGGAGTTACGGAGTATAATTTTAGAAAATAGATTTATATGTGGAGTAATATATAGTAGATGATATTCTTGCAATTTCGATGAAATAACAAATATCAGTTTTATTAGACGAACATATGTATACATCTTTAAGATTTCTGATTTAACAATAGATGCATGTGTATATAACAAAAACTATCTAACTAACGATAAGTCTCATGAATTAAAACAAGCCAAACGTTTCAAAATAAACGATAGGATATCACCAACAAGCTAAAAAAAAGCTAAGGTTCGTGATATGACAACCTTGTGTCTCGGTTCTCACAAGCTCGAGGAACCAATTTCTCATCTAATCATATTCACACACTAGCATGCATGTAACATCCTTGGCCACTTCAAGGTGTCGTCAATTAGCACTATTTTGTGATAATATTTGATGGACGATTTCCATGAGAGAAATGTAATAAAACTCAGATTAATAAATAACTCGGTCAATGCTTCACCATGAGCTCCCACCGTTGGATCAAATGGTCCCTACCTAATTGCTAGTTTAAAACATCAAATTCTCACACTTAGACGGTTATAGGGTAGGAGAGGGTGTAGCTTGTTACTGTGAGGATTGCAATTTGTATATATAGTTCAATATACAAATATTTCTATTTTGTTACTGAGTTTTACATTCTGTTTTCTCTACAAACATAACAAGCTTGTAGTTTACTCAACAATGGCGGCATTTCGTCCATTGTTGTTCTTCACCTAAGCTTAGTTTTAGGTGGTATCGAGCCTAATTTCGATCCAAATTCCTCAATTCTTACATCATTTTGTTCGTAATCCTCACTACAATCACAATATCTCATTTTTTTTTTCGAAATCATCACTGATTTCGTCTCAAAATCTCGTTGAAATTTTCCAATTTCTCGAGGGTTTTTCTCGGTTTTGTTCGCAAATTACCTCAGCGTGTTCGCGTTGTTCTCAGGAATCTTCTGCTGTGAAAATTTCTGTCAAATTCTCATTTTCTTGTGTGATAAACTTTGTTATCTTCTTGATTACGCTTCACTTCATTTTTCAAGCTTGAAAATGGTTGATTCAGCCAATTCCGATGCTGTTCACAACTCTCACAGAGCTCTGGAGAAACTTGAGGTGCGTTTTTAATTAAGAGACGCTTTGACGCTTTTTCAATCGTGTGTGTTAGCTGCTGTTGGTTTCGAATCGGTTTCGAAATTAGCTGCATTTCAATCGTGTTTGTTACGGTTTCGAATTCGCTCCGATGATCTTCTACTGTGTGTTGGTTTCGCATCGGTTTCGAAATTAACTTGGTTTCAATCTTGTTTGTTACGGTATCGGTTTCGGTTTCAAATTCGCTCCGATGATCTTCTACTGTGTGTGTTAGCTAGCTACTGTTGCTATTGGTTGTTGTATTTGGGAGAATTTATGTGTGTTGTTGTATTTGGGAGAATTTATGTGTGTATTCCACAGAATCATACGCAAGTATTTATACAATTGAGGTTAACTTATTGTTAAATTAAATTTATTGTTATGTTTCGGTTTCGAATCGTTTCGAAACTTTGAAATTAGCCGTCGGTTTAGCTTAATGTTGCTCCATTTGCTTACGCATTTGAAGCTCTGTTACTAAATTATGTATTACCAATTGGCCCGCGAAATGTATACGAACGTATATTAAAAACACCGAAATAACAAAGAGAAGAGTGTGGGAGAATTTATGTGTGGCATAATAGTCGGAAATTATACATAACCTTACGGAAATTATACTTAATGTTATTCCCCGTTGTTATTTTCTGTTGTTCAGTTTGTAAAAGCACTGAGATTGGAAACTATTCATATTGTAGGCTGGAGAAACATTTAGCTATTTTGCACACGAGTGCTACACTCCAGGTCGAAGCTATGGAAGTACAACTGATTCAGGACTATACTCGAGCCCAGGATACACACTCTTCCCTCCTCCTTCCACTGTATGCATAACATCTTTATGATGATATATTTTTATGATGATATTGTAATATTGTATGGTATTATGGTTATTGATCAATGCCGTGTACTGTGATGGTTTTTAGGGCGAAATTGCTTCAATTCAGGATGGCAATGGGCTACTCTCCCTCTCGTCTCACTCTCGTCCTCTCAACAGAAATGCAATGCCATATATTCCCAAGCACCTAATGGTTCCACAAAGTAATCCATCTCGTCCACTTAGCGGCACTGCTCAACCATATGTGCCTCAAATCGAAAAAAACAAGGAAGCCCCTGTCAGGTATATATTATCTTGTTTTCTTTCAAAGTTAGCCTCAAATCTTATGCATCTCTTTGCTAATTGAGATTCAACTTAACTTTCTAATTGATATGCTAGGTTCTCTGAGTCACTCAGTCAACTTTCAGAGCCCAACCGTGCTGCTGTGGTAAAGGATGCCTTTTGGATACTTAGTTACGTGAGATATATCGCTATTGTCTTGATCATGTCTTTTATTTCTTAATCATGTCTTTTATTTCTAGGGGAAGGCGGGCGGGGGAGGTGAAGGCATTGATACAGGTTCCCCTTATACGCTGTATTGTGGAAATTTGCCGGACCAAGTTGATGAACCTGCGTTACAAACATTATTTCAGCCCTATGGCCCTGAAAGAGTTATGGTATGATTTCGTTTTGGATACTTTGCCTTCTATAACTTAACCAGGAAGAGATGGAGATCATTGTTGATCCGCTAATAGTGCACCAGATCATATGCTGCTAGACTTAATTCTTAGAGTGCCAATAGAGGCAGAGGCCACGAGTGCCTGCAGCTGATTTCCGTCAGACTGTTAGAATACGACTTCCATCTTTTTAGCAATTTGTTTCAGAATTTGGGAAACTTTAACAGACATTTTTTCTCTGAAATTTGTTAAACCAGAATTTAACTGATACAAAATTGAGCAGGATATTGAATAACTACCATGATGTTGATCGAATTATGTGTGAAACTTTCAGCTTGCCTACGATGGCACTGGAAGGAGCAAAGGTCATGGATTTGTGATAATGAACAGCATGGAGAAGTGCAAAGCTGCCATCAAGGGACTTCATGGAATGGTAAGGAAAAGACAGTGGTTGGTCAGTGTTTTAGAAATAGTCAGAATCAACTACTGTGATTCAAATCTACCTGCATGCTTTTCAGGCATTGGGTGGCCAACCGATCATAGTGTGCAGCGGGTCTGAAAGGGAGGACTTCAGTCGTGAAACTGCTCACAGACTTTATGTTGGCAATTTGGACTGCTCAACAACAGCTGAGGAGTTGCATGAGGCCTTTAATGCTCATGGAGGTGTTACCACCACCAAAATGCTCGTAACCAAATCAGGAAAACGCTATGGTTTCGTCTGGTACTCTTCGAAAGAAGAGATGGAACGTGCGCTCACAGCTTTTGATGGAATGGTACCTCCCCCTTCCTAACCTTATTCTTTAATCACCTTTCTTAGTATATATGTGTGATTCAAATCTACCTGCATGCTTTTCAGGTATTGGGTGGCCAACAGATCATAGTGCGCAGCAGGCCTGAAAGGGAGGACTTCAGTCGTGAAACTGCTCACAAACTTTATGTTGGCAATCTGGACTGCTCAACAACTGCTGAGGAGTTGCATGAGTCCTTTAATGCTCATGGAGGTGTTACCACCACCAAAATGTTCGTAACCAAATCAGGAAAATGCTATGGTTTCGTCTGGTACTCTTCGAAAGAAGAGATGGAACGTGCGCTCACAGCTCTTGATGGAATGGTACCTCCCCCTTCCTTACCCTATTTCTTTAATCACCTTTCTTAGTATATATGTACTCTTTTGACAATTTCTGTTTACCTCTTCCTTGGATTATGCACTCAGCAGTCGTTGACATTTTCTGTTACTGTTATCAGGAACTGAAGGGTCAAGTCCTGCAAGTGCAATTAAGTAGGTCGAGGGGAACTCCACCACTTCAGGATCAGTAATCAGTGCAATCGCAGAGTTCATCAAGCTGAGAGTTGCAAACCTGCATCAAGCTTTCAATTGCAAACTCTTGTTAAATTCAAGAGAGTATCATTTGTTACTATTACATCAAATAGTTTCGCAAGATAGCACATTAGCTGCCCACCAAAGTATGACCAGCAATTGTCTGCTATGATACCTCGACACCAAGAACATCTGATGTGCTGTTTTCTTACCCAGGATTGTAATAAACTCTAGTACTTTTCTCTATCTCGTTGAACCACCAAAAGATCTGCTATACTTTCTTCTGTGTCCTGATGCCGAAAAGCAAAACAGTCATGAATTCATGATCATAAGGATATTGTACGGACTATGAAAAGATGATCAGCAAAGATTATAGCAGAGATCAAGCTAAGCTACAAAACAAAGCAGCATACCATCCCCTCTCCCCCCCTTCCCCCCAAATGATTAACAAACTATTTCTGACAAGACCTTTCGAAATTGAAAGCTCCAGACATGTAAGAATCTGGAAAATTTAATGGTACACCTGATCCTCCCCGCCCCACAATATCGCTTAAAAGGCACATATCAACAAAGGCTGTAGACCAATTGACAAGTATGCCTGCCGCAAAGGATTTACAGCAACACATGCAGCAGAATAATTGCATCAACGACTAATAAATTGCAAAAGTAAAGTACACATTATAAATGCTACACCCAGCAGGAGCAGGGGGAAAGTGTTCCAAGTAAAAGAATGTACCTTTTCAAGATCTGTGTGGGTGAGAGTAACATGGTATTTGCATGCTATAAAATTTCCTAGGCCAGACAACTTTTCTTTGATGCGCTGGACGACCAATGAATCAGGCAGACTGTTCCTCAAGTGTCGCAGTTCTAAAACGCACAAGACAAGTGCGCAAAGCTTTCCTACAGCCTCAAACTCTCCTCTCCCCTCTTCCCCCAAATAAAACAGTAAAGCTTAACAGAAAATTGAAACAAAAATTCCCAAAATCTCCGCAGGTTGCCTAGCTGAAATGAATCCATGGTATAGATATCAACACATTCAGTGGTAAGACTGACCTGATCTGATTGTGGTATATATGAGGCACGAGAAGACTGTTTTTGTTACCTGCCTATCACTGGTGGAAAGTGGAAACCATCATAAACCTGAACAATTTAGCTCACTCTCTATAAAATCATCTTCCACACTACTCACCAGCACACATCGCCAACAGTTCTAATCCAAACTAAGTAAATTACACCGAATAAATCAAATAACACGCCATAATACCTACTCAGCTTCTCCCAGCAGCAACCCTGGCTCTGACATGGCAGCAGAGACTGCAGCTGCACTCGTTGCAGGTGATTAGCCCCGACCAAAAATATGCATTGTTACTTTTAAGCCCAGTAACTATACAATATCTTACATTCATGGAGACATAGACGGCCGATAGAGACTATCTATATCTTTATTTACCAGTTTCTCCATCTTTACAGATAGATTTACCGATTTAGTTCCCTGCGTTACTACATAGATAAGGAGCCTAAGTACAATAACAAAAAATAAAGGGTAAAGGAAATAGCAGCAATAAGGTTAAGAAGGGGCTCTGCAAAGAAAGTTATGTAGTTTTCTATACAGTACAGGGGTGCTTAGAGTGATATCCTTGGATTAACTGTCTGCCCTTTCTACTGCTCATATTCAGGCTATATAAGAACGAGCTGCTCTTGGGTGCAGCCTGGCTGTATGACGCCACAAAACATGTCTTTTACCTGAATATCATAAATCGCTAAAACTCAATAATGGGACTGACATCTTCAGTTGGGACATGTCCGAAGGTGCACACAATCTCCTGTCAAGGGTTAGCACTTAGCAGCTAACCAACACATTAGACCCCATGGACTTCAAAGATTAATGAGCTAAAACCAAAATTGTTTCTTTCCATGGAGCACTAGAGCAAAATGGACGATTTTTAGGTTTTTAAGAAAGCATCAGAAGACCGTACGTGCCGAATACAGCCCTACTGCACCTTCCACGGTTCCAACTCCACCAAATACACACCAACACTACTACTCCGTACATAAAAGACATGTTGCAAGTTTGCAACCCCTCGAAAATTGCATTAGATCAGAAAAGCATTGCAATAGACCTAATGCAACGCTTTGGTGGTGTTGCAGTTGCGGCCATTGCCTTAGGTCTATTGCAACGGTTTTTAATTTTAAAGGGGTACCGGGTAGTGTTGCATTAGGTTAGAAATAGTGTTGCACCAGGCATGCAAAGGCAACGAGCGTAATGTAACAGTTCGACCACCAAACAGCAATGAATCTTGAGAGCTAATGCAGGGATATGAGCACATATAATAATAATAATAATAATAATAATAATAATAATAATAATAATAATAATAATAATAATAATAATAATAAAAAATAATAATAATAATAATAATAACAATAATAATAATAAATAATGATAATAGTAATAATAATAACAATATTTAGGCTATGTGGGATTCGAACCCACACATTTTGTGCAAAAAAGTTGCCCACAGCTCTACCATTAAGCTAATAGCCTCACATCTTTGAAGTAACAATAACTACCTCAATAGCAACAGACATCGTCAAGTGAGGCGATATGCATAGGTAATGGGACTACTCTGACCTTTTAGAGTACAGGGAGGAATTGAGAATCAATTCCCAATTCTGAAGAGGGTAATCATCCACATATGCAGCAGACAAAATACCCTGAATTCAAATAAACAGAAAAAAAGAAGAAAAAAAAAACGGAAAATAGCTTTTCTAGCAATTACCAGGTTATATAGAATGGTAATGGCCTAATGGGTCATTCGTTGATATTAGTGGCCATACACCATAAACCTAAAGACACACAGCACACAGAGTACCACCATACATGGATATCTAAAACAGAGAAAATCAAGTAATCAAAGTCCCAACAGAATTGATTTTGGGAGTAATAAGAGATACAAGCATAAAAAGGATTAGAAAAAAGAGCATATGACAATTTCAATCCGCTGAAGTGCAGCGTCTTTTACTTAAAGAGACATAATAAGACTAGAACGGAGAACTGTTGCAGACCGAAAGGCTGAAAAACATATTTTCTTTTTCTTTTGGTTAAAAGTAAATAGAGGATGTCTGCTGGGGGCGACTCCTAATACCTAAGTACCAAAATCATGATGAGTTAAGGACATAGAAAGGTAATACTTACACTAACAGGCCTGAGAACAGATTAATGCCTCAAAAGCTTTCACAACAAACATAAAAACACTCGGGAACATTGCAGCCAGCCCCAAAAAAAATAAAAATAAAAGACTTGAAAAATGTCTTTGTGACTTGGTCAAAATACAACTACCAACAATGCATGAGAAATTGGACAATCCGAGTGCAGAAGAAATTGCCACAACCTTTCTTTGTTCAACTCTGGATTATAGTCTATGGAACCATGTAGCATCCAATCTGCCAATACCTGTGGACAAACATATAATAAAAAGGTGATTTCAGATTCAATTTGAACAGGCTATTTTGACGATGACACAGTTTCAGTAAATATGCACAACTTTTGTCATTTGGGTACTCTTAGAAGTTAGAATGATAAGATGAAGCCTGAAAATAGCACTCTCAAATTTGATTTGATAGGTAATCCGCAGAGGCATAAAGTTTTGTTCTATCTTTGCAATGTTTCAATATGGTACAAGGAACAAAGTTTAAATTCAGTTGAACATATGTGAAAGTTCCGACCAACTCTCAAGTTAAGTCCCTAGACATAAGTTCTCAGACGCTACGAGGACATCAACACACTAAACATTCCCATCACAGGTTTTAATGGATCATCTTGTTATGAAGAGAACAGATCACACCCATCACAAAACTAAAAATTTCTAATCTTTCTGACCTTAAGCTCTAAGACCAGTCTAGCAAATACAGGAAGAGTCCATAGAATAAAAATAAAAATAACTAAAACAAATTTACACGACACTTGAAAAAGGATAACAGCAGACCGAGATTCCCAATCCCTTTAACCTTACCACATGTTATGACCCTCGACTACTAGCATAAAGTGTCAAAAATCAAAATCAAAATCAAATTATCGTAATAAACAATTTAGCACTCCCGGGTACCTTTAATGTTGTCACAGTAATCACAACCATAAAGGATGCACCAAGTCGACGAATTGATCCATTGTGAAGCTCAGCCCCTCCAAGACCTAACACAGAACAAGCACAATAATAAGTATTCGGCTTACAACTTAGAGAGAATCCACTACTCTACTGCTCTCACACCTTCGCCATATCAAACTTCGTAACTGGATTTTAAATTCGAGGTTGGAAGTATGACACATTCGAATAATGTACTACCACATACATTCCCTATCGGCCTCAAAAACATACATCCCTCCCGTTCGACCTCAAAAACAACACAAATATATTTCGCTATATCAAAGTACTTATAGCTAACACATACATTCTCGTTCGACCTCCAAAAAAAAGAAAACACATTCGATCAATTACCACAACGACTTCGAGCTTAAATAATTTTCTCTTAGATTCCAAAACAAATAACCAGAGAAATTTCCAGTTAAATAAATTCTAGCAAGCCACAATGTGCATTTTTCAGACAACAATTCTCTCAACAGCTAGGACATTCCACAGAATCTAATTCGAATTATTATAATTATCTGATACGCAATCAACCATTGGAATTTTCGAATTAACAGATTTCGAAAATCTAATTAAAATGGAAAATAATACTGTATGTAGCAAAAAGAAGATCTAGAATTTACCTGTAGGGTTGCTAGATTGATCTGGGCCAAAACCCTAATTAGTGAATTTCCCCAATATGAAAACCCAATTATATCAATTGAACAATCAAACTACAAACAAGTCAATCAATTGATTATTGAGGATTGATTTTATATAATTTGGGGCAATTGGAGGAGAAAGGAGAGAGGAAATCATGAAGGGAGAATAAAATGTTTGCTGACTTGTTGGTGCGTGCGGCCGGCTAGGGATGGGCATTGGTATATTCGGACACGTCGGGCCCTAATTTACAAGACCTGACCGGCTGACCCAGACCCGTCGGGTTTGGGTCGGGTCGGGTCTCGTGCGGGGAGACAAATGGTATAACGCTTCTAATGAATAATATTTTTGAGTTAAAATGTATTGGTTTTGATATTCTGTCACATACAATCTGCTAAGAATTCTCGATGTATAAACACAGATATAGAGGGCTGATCTTTGGAACGGAGAAAGAGTGGATCTGCACGATCCCAAATGAAGGCTTATTCGAAAAAAGCATGTACAAGACATACTTTGAGATATGAAAATGGTGAGAGTTTTACTCTTGTTTCTTTGGATGCAAAAACAGTAGCAAATGTGTCTAGGAGCATTTGTGGTGGTCCAAACTTTCCTTGTAGTGTTTTTATGTGTATGAATGGTGTCTCCGTAGTTCATATTCGTATAGATAATTTATTGTTAGCTAAAGTTCAATCCCATTGAACTATGGTTGATAATATCATATCCCTTTCAGTTTCTTACATTTTCGGTTTCAGTAAATACAAAACACAAAAAAAAAAATCATGAATGTATAATGGTGTTTGGGTAAGCATCACAAAAGAGGTGACGAACTTACATATGTCTCATGCGTGACATAATAGGCTAGGGAGGGTCGCAAACCTTTTTCTATAATTTTTTAAATTTTTCTTAAACTAGGCGGGTTTTGGTCAGGTCGGTCTCAAATCATGGACACAGCCCGAAATTAATGTGTGCTAGTCTAGGTCGGGCCTAATTTTTAAGACCCAAACACGACCCGGATGGGTCTGGTCCAACGGGTTTAAGATGCTCCCTAGACCCTAGTATAATACGGAAAATTATTCTATAGTCCCACGAGTACCTACTCCCGCTGATGTGGCGCTGAGGTGGTAATCCACCTAGATGCAAACCGGCCAGCAAAATTAAAAGGAAAACCGACCCAATCGATACTAACCCGGTTCAACCCAAAACTGGCCTATTCTCTCTCCTCCTCACGCAGTCACTCCTACCCCAGCCACCACCTCCAGCCACCGACGATGTAGCATCGCCGACCTTATTGACGGCGACATCAGGCGCTCGACCACCTCTCGCCGTCATCCACCGCGGTATAGTATGTTGTCATATCTTCTATCGAAATGACTCGTGAGATGCAATTAATGCCGGTAGTTAATCGGTGAATAATGTGGAAGGTTTAAGATTGATTGAAAATGTAAATTGAAGTTCATGACGGAAATTGAAATGTTTGGATTGTGAAAATCGGTGAATAATGTGGAAGGTTTAAGATTGATTACAACAACAACAACAACAACAACAACCAAGCCTTATTCCCAAAATGATTTGGGGTCGGCTAACATGAATCGTCATCCAGTAACCGTCTTGTGTACGCCAAGAAATTTCGAAAACGTTGTAAACATTTTAGAAGTATTTAAACAATTTCAAAGGAAATTTAGAAAGTCGTCAAAGTAAATAAAAAAAGTTTAAAAAGATATTGCAAAAAAACAGATGAACACTGAACACAAGTTAAAAAGTTTTGGAAAAATAGTTGGAAAAACCAAACAAATAGATCAAAAGGGGTCAGAAAAAGTCCTCCACATGGATAGAGTCTCGCCACCCTGCCCTATCCAACACCATACTCTCTTCAAGCCCTAGGAAGCTCATATCACTTCTAATCACCCTCGTCCAAGTCATCTTGGGTCTTCCCCGACCCCTACTAATATTATCACTTCTCCACCCTTCTACTCTTCTAACCGGCGCCTCACTAGGCCTCCTCCTCACGTGGCCATACCACCTCAGTCGGTTCTCCATCATCTTATCCCCTATGGGTGCAACCCCTACTTTCTCCCTAATAACTTCATTTATCAACCGATCACGTCTTGTATGTCCACACATCCACCGTAACATGCGCATCTCTGTCACACTCATCTTATGAACGTGACACTGTTTCACGGCCCAACATTCTGTGCCATATAACAGTGCCGGCCTAATTGTCGTTCGATAAAACTTACCCTTCAACTTATTGGGCAATCCTCGATCACACAGAAGTCTTGTGGCATTCTTCCACTTCAACCAACCTGATTTGATCCTATGAGCCACATCTCCATCCAATTCTCCATCCTTTTGAAGAATCGATCCTAAATATCGGAAAAAATCTGATCCCTGAACAATCTTTCCATCCAACATGATCGTCCCCGTCTCCGTTTGCCTAATGCCGCTGAACTTACACTCCAAATACTCGGTCTTGCTCCGACTCAACCGAAACCCTCGAGACTCCAAAGTGTCCCTCCATAGCTCCAACCTTCTCTCCAAATCCTCTTTCGTTTCTGAGATCAACACTATATCATCTGCAAACATCATGCACCATGGTATATCATCCTGGATTGACCTCGTAAAAAATCTCAAGATCTATGCTTGGTGAGGAGAGAGACGATGTGTTTTTTTGAAAATCACACAAAAGAAAATGTTAGGTACTTGTGTTTGACTGTTTATTTCAAAAAAAAAAAAAAAATAATGTACCCCAACTTTATTTCAAAAAATAAATAAATAATGTACCCCAAGTCCCAACTACTAATTTATGTACTTTAACTTATTAGGTTATGTACTTTAACGTCTAAATTGTGTACTTTAACGGATAAATTATGTAAATTAACGTTAAAGTTATTTTTGTAACACCCCGACTCATCGACTGAGTCGGAAATAGTCACCTATGGCAGCTCGCCAGGCTGTGGGCTGGCCTCACAGACCAACACGGGTCCTTTCACCGCATTTTGACCTCACTCATGCGCACCCTGGGAAACTTCTCAGGAGGTCACCCATCCTGAAATTGCTCCCAGTCAAGCACGCTTAACTGTGGAGTTCTTATCAAATGAGATTGCTAAAAGGAAAGTCAACTTTGTTGGTGTGAGTAGCACTATCAATCCTTTTAAGCACATCATATGAGCTCTTAATCGTTTAGAAACTTCCTCTGAAATCTGGGGTATTACAATTTTATACACAATTATGTTAAGTCATGTAGTTTAACCTTAAATGCTTAAATCTCTGAACTTTACCGTTAACATTATGTACCTTAACATTAAAATCATGTACATTAAAGTATTGATTACGATTACGTATTTTAACGTGTAATTATGTACTTTAACGTATGAACTAGCATACTTTAGTACATCGGTTATGTACATTAACGTCTAGATTATGTACTTTAGCGTATAAGTTATGTACTTTATCTTTTAAACTATGTACTTGTACATTTAAGTGATGTACTTTAACGTCTAAATTATGTAACTTTAGCATATAAGTTATGTACTTTAGCTTTTAAACTGTACTTGTACATTTGAGTGATGTACTTTAACGTCTAAATTATGTACTTTAGCTATTAAATATGTACTTTAACGTATCATTTATATACTTTAACGTCTACGTACTACGGACAATGGCATATCGGTTATGTACTTAGGATCTATGTTATGTACTTTAGCATATCAATCATGTACTTTAGCATTAAAAATCCTATATTTTACCGTCAAAATTATGTATTAACGTTAAAATTATATTATTCACAATTTATATTAGCGTATTAGTTATGTCTTTAGCGTCTAAGTTATGTACTTTAACGTATTAATTATGTACTTTAGTGTAATGATCATATATTTTAACCGAGTAATCATGTACTTCAACCTTGAAAACTTGAAATCAATACATAAACATACGGACTATATACGAAAAGAGTAAATTAAATAAGTACTAAGTTACTAAGGCCCCGTTTGATAGGGCTGCATCTTTCTGAACTGATCTGATCTGATTTGAATGATTCTGATCTGACCTGATCTGATCTGAATGATTCTGATCTGTACTGATCTGAATTATCTGAACTGATCTGATCTGATCTGAATGTGTTGAAATTTTGATTGAGTTTCAACGAATTAGTATTAGTTATGGACCAAATACATTGATAAAATTTTGAACATTTCTGATCTAATCTGATCTGATCTGAATGATTCTGATCTGAACTGATCTGATCTGAATGATTCTGAACTGATCTGAATGATTCTGACTGATCTGAATACTACTGCGAATAAGTCCTATCAAACAGGGCCTAACTGACTCATTTTCCCTCAAAAAAAAAAATGATTCATTCTCTCCTAATCCCAGTAAGGAAAAAAAAAACTTCTCAATTTTAGTCTCATTCTCACTATTTCACACGTTTGACTCATTCCCCATTTCTCCCTCCTCATTTCTCTCTCCTCCCTATTCTCCTCATCTAGCATCATACCTCCTACACCACCTTGCATGCACCTCAACCACCGTGAACCAGTCGATTCTGGTGTTCAACGCCCCTTCTTTCCTTCTTCACTCTCTCCCTCATTTC
Organism: Spergularia bocconei; assembly: GCA_963457585.1. Taxonomy (NCBI): domain Eukaryota; kingdom Viridiplantae; phylum Streptophyta; class Magnoliopsida; order Caryophyllales; family Caryophyllaceae; genus Spergularia; species Spergularia bocconei. Next base: position 4,268,077 of record OY734951.1, on the reverse strand, counting down.
TCGATTCTCTCACTCCCAATCGGCTGGATCTGAGAGGTGAGAGAGACGGAGAATTGCGGTGGTGGTGGTTAGTGCAACTGCGCCGGCGGCTAGGAGCGGTGGTCTGAGGTGGAGTGGTGGCGTGGGAGGAGTGAGAAAAGGTGGGAGGTAACAGAGGTTTGTTTTTTTTTTTTTCAATTTTTTTATATTTTATAAATAAACCAATTTTGAGGGTGACGTGGTGATGACGTGTCGGTGGGACTACGTAGTCCCGGGAGTAAGGTTTACGACCTGGAAAACTACTCCGTATAATTTTCCGTGCGCGTTGCCTTTGCCTAACTATTGTAACGCTCTTCTATCTAAAATAACGGTTTCGTCAAAACCGTTGCCATAGCTCTCTATCACAAGGCGATGTAGCAAAACTGACCTAGACCCCAAAGCTTTAGCAATTCAGTTATGATACAAGTCCAGTAAATAGTACGAGGTACAGTGTTCCTGTCAGAATGGATCTTCTGTCCCACTTTGTGTCCCCTCCTGTGTGCCACACCAATAGGAAACAAGGATTTCACAAAATAATTGTGGAGAGAGAGTAAGGGTATTTTGGGTATGTCAAGCTCAAATGTCGCCCACAATTGAGCTTGACATACCCAAAATACCCTTACTCTCTCTCCACAATTATCATTCATATCCCTGCTACTCTCTTTCCACAATTATCACTCATACCCACTGTACTATCCTCATCATCTTCCTCACAATGCATCTACTGCCACCATATCACAATCCATATACAACTTCACTATTGGAGTTTGTTCTTTGTGAATAGATTCTCCCGCTAAATTTGTCGTAAGCTCAGTTAAACCTGCAAAAAGAAACTTGTTCGCATTTAGGTTTAGTTTGTTGGATTTTGTTTTCTTTAAATTGAATCTCAATTTTACCAATTGATAAGTTGGATTTGTGGATTAAATATGAATAACGTGGAGTGGAAGTAGTTATTGTTTGTTTTTAATAGTTGTGATCAACCTGGTTTTGTGGTTAGGTATACGTAGTCTACAATACATGGCGAAAATGGAAAAACTCCATTCTAATGGCGCGGGTTGTTTTTTGGGAAAAAGAAGTTGGACCTCTTTTTAACAGGTCCATGGTCGCTACATGAACTTCTTTCTTATAGGTCCACGGTTGCTAAATGAACTTAATTTCAACAGGTCTACGGCTGCTACATGAACTTATTTACAACAGGTCCACGACTGCTACATGAACTTATTTTCAACAGGTCCGTGATTGCTATATGAACATATTTTCTACAAGTCCATGGTTGCTACATGAACTTAATTTTTACAGGTTCCGACTTAGGCCGTGGACCTCTAGTGAACAGGTCCAAGCTTAGATCACCAACTTGTAAGTTAGAGCCTTAGAGGTCCAAGCTTAGACCTCGGATTTCTACGTTATAGGTGCAAGCTTAGACAAGAGACGTTCTAATTGTAGGTTCACACTTAGACAGAGATAGTTAGACTATGAACATGGTTCTTACAATGCAATATTGTTTCCAATTGTAATCGTTATCATCCATGATCCAAAAATCATCATTTTTATAAATTTATAATAGTAGGATAAAACGGGAAATAGACCTTAAACTCTCAAGTTTCCAATTAATAAGGTTATATCCCACCAGAAAGGATCATATGTCCCATAATTTGACCCACTCTGTGTACCAATCCAATCAGAGTTGAGGAATTACCAAATAAATAACTAAAAATTAAATTATATGGGATATTTATATGTTTTTCTGAATTCTGATTGGTTTGGTACACAGAGTGGGACAAATTATGGGACAGAGGATCTCTTCTAATATCTCACAAGATTCATAATTAATTCTCCCAAATAATTAATAAACGTAACACCCTATTTAAATAAAGTCACAAATTTTGTAGGGTGTTACATATTTAAACCTGAAACCAAGTCTATCCTAGGGAGACACTTGACACCCATTGATTGGATAGAACATAAAATAGTATTAAATACAATTATTTGTTAGATTTAGTATAACAGGAGACGAGATAGTAAAGTGAAAATGAAGTACTATAACGGGTGACATAGAAGTGGAAAAGTAATGATAATATGATGAGTGAGTAGAAATAGATAATATTAGAATAAAATGAAGGGTGACAAAAGTTGAAAAAATGTATGGTACCGTTCATAAACCTACATTTTTTTTATAAAACATGTATAAACAGATAAATATACAGCTCACACATGGCACGATCAGCATACAAACTAGTTAGTCATAATTCTATCAATTTCACAATGAAATTTTCCAATAATCAGTGTGTAGGATATATATAGATTCGATAATTGCTTGTGTATCATTTGAAGAGAAGTTTAGCTTCTAATATACATATTTGTATGTAAATTTTGTTTAATGTGGTTAATTTGTATTAAATATGCTTATCAGTTTGTCGGTCTTTGTATATGAATTGTAATATTAACTAGATTTTGGCTAATTTTATGTTTTTTTTTTTCTGAAGTCAGGCGAATTTTATGTTAAGTTGCTCTCGAGTTGAACGTGGACAAAAAAAATATTAATTTATCATCATAATTATAAAGAGCTTTTGATATGTCTAGTAGACTAATACTGTACTACTATCATTTAAATTGAGAAGATTACAATAGTTCAATCTAGTCAATCTACATACACCGTATCACAATACATAACTGAAACGTGAGGTATTTCCCCAATTTCAAAAATAATTGTCATTCGATCTTGCATACTTGTATTAAACTTGAAAAACGTCGTGTTTAGTTTAGATCAGATTAAAAAATTCTATATCAAAATAATTCTCGGGACTTTTAATGAATCTATTTGAATTGTGGGTATCGATTCACCGAATTATAGTTTTAAATGTCTAGAAATTAATACAATTTAGTGAATATTACAATTGAAGAGGTTTGCAGACCGTAGATTGAACCAATTGAACATGTCAGATCCTGCGCGACCTTATTAAATTAGTAATAACAGATATACACGAGTATAAGTAACTTGGGCGTGAGAAGTAGTAGAAAGATTGCTAATTATGTAAAACATTTCACTAAAATATATAAATAAATTACGTGGTCTGACAATAAATAATTGTAAGATCATCTCTTACAAAACTCATTGATATGGTCCATTATTTTTCAAACGTTACATTTTTTTTCTCATATACGAAAACCAAATTAATTTTTTTCGCAAATATGGAGGGATTACAAACTGCAAAACGTCAGTTCACAAACATTTTTAGATACAAATATGTAAGTTAGGTGAAATACATCAAGTCCAACTTTTCAATGTTGGGACCTGTAAAAATCATGTTCATGTTCAGGGAGCGAACTTGTTATTAATAGGTCAGTGTTTAGTGTGCGGACTTGTTATTAACAAGTCCATGATTAGTGCCCAGACCTACTAGTTACATGTTCATGGGATGAGTGTGAACCTATAAATGTTAGGTCTAAGTTGTGAGTACGGACCTTGAAATGTTAGGTGCTTGTTTTGAGAGCGAACCTTTAAACAACAAGTGCATAGTCATTACATAGACCTCAGTTTTATAGGTCTAGCCTCATGCTTGATTTTTTTGTCAAAAATTCACCAAAGATTCCCATTGATGACATGCGTGACTTGTCCAAGGTTCATTTGAGAGAGTTTAAACTTGCTAATCCACTAGATGTACCTCTAATTCCATATCAAGTTGACTTAACTTTATAAAAGTACATTAAGATTGAAATAACTTTGTACTTGTTTTGATTTCATTTCAACGTTTTTGTTTTTTTTTTTTTTTTGGTTGTATTGTTGTAAGTGGTTGAGAGAAAATTAGAGAATGGGTTGGAAGTGGGGAAGAGAGAGAGAAAAGTACTAGGGGTAAACTTGGAAGAGAAATGTGATATTGTGGGCGACATTTAGTCCCACCCTTTTTAATGGTAAGTTTTGTGAAATCCTTGTCTCCTATTGGTGTGGCACACAGAAGGGGACACAAAGTGGGACAGAAGATCCACTCTGGTGTTCCTGTATCGTCAATCATCATACACTCATACAACAACTTTATCATAAGTAGCGTAACCCACAAATCTTGAAGTGAAAAAGAAAAATGTGTTTGGCTGGAGCATATCATGATATCAACCTGTACAAAAAAAAAACAAAATTATTATTCCTGGTAACAGTGTTTCCAACTGAATCAGGCAGACTTTTCCTCGAGTGTTGCAGTTCTAAAAAAGCACAAGACAAAGTCAACTCCCATGACAGGACACTGAACAACGAACCTCTTAAGTCTTAACCTATGGAAACACACGTACGTCTTGGTTGCTCGAGTAAAAAGAGCTGCAACTTCGCACTACAACACAAGTGAATTCTCAAAACATGCAGTACGTGTTAGAGGATGAGAGTATGAGAATTGTGTGAAAAGCTTGACTTTCATTGATACAAATGTTGGGTATAAATACATGGTGGTACAATGTGAACACTAAGGTAACAACATATAATAGTGAGGATTCTATGCCTATAATCTAGGAAATAATATAGGAAAGGATTAATTACAAAGATTATCACAATAATAACATTTATACTATATACTAGAAATATATATTTCCTTATATAGAAATATATATTTCCTTATAGTACGTACACTTGAATCTTCAAATGGTGCACATAAATCATATAGTGAAAAACCGCCGTCCAGGCTCCGTGTGACTCAATTATCTCAACTGCCACGCAATTTTATTTAAGCATCAGTACGTCCATGATGTCCCGGGATTCATAAACACTACAGCCACCAGACTCGAGTTTAAATGAGGCCCGTTTCCTTCATTCTCCTACCTTTGAGTACTCGTCCTATCAGGCTATCACCAAAGACTAGCCAAACAGCCAGCACTGTCACTTCCCAAGCCTCACAGCTGAATGCTGTATCCTGTATGACTAGACAACAATTTAGCAGCAATAAGGTTAAGAAGGGGCTCTGCAAAGAAAGTTATATATGTAGTTTTCTAGACAGTACAGGGGGTACTTACAGTGATATTCAGGCTATAAGAAGGAACTGCTCTGGGGTGCAGCCAGGCCGAATGACGCCACAAAACATGTCTATTACCTGAATTTCTTGAATTCACTAAAAGTTAACTGTGGGACTGACATCTTGAGTTGCAACAACAAGTTCGAAGGTGCACGCAATCTCCTGTCAAGGGTTAGCAGCTAACCAACTCATCAGACCCCCTCTTTCCATGGGGCATTAGTGCACAATGACAAGAATTATGAGCCCTTTAAGAAAGCACCAGAAGAACTTATGTGCCAAATACGGCCTACCACAACTTCCACGGTTCCAACTCCACCAAATACACGCCAAGTACGTTTCTTATGGAATAATATACATAACTGATAAAAATATAGGTGATATTATCAGACCACTGAAGAGCAAGAACGTTAGATCATGTAGGTGGTCTGATGCATAGTCTTAGGAGGAGCAACCTTCAGTAATGACATTCATCACCTTTTTGCTTACAACTTGTGCCAAATTAATGTGTTGTAAATACAGTAGTTCAATTGTAAATACAGTAGTTCAATTCATGTACCTGTGCCAAATTAATGTGTTGTAAATACAGTAGTTCAATTGTAAATACAGTAATGACATTCATCATCTTCAGATGACACATGTACATTGTAAATACAGTAGTTCAATTCATGTGTTGTAGCCATTGCCTCAGGCAAGTATCCTTGACCGAAAAAAATAGAAAATAGTGATTCAAAGTAAAAAGTCGAAATGTAGGCAAACATCAGTCAAAAATGAAGAAGAACAATAATATTAGAAGAGAGAGGGAGATGTAATCAAGTTTCCAACTTCTGAGTTGTCTAGATAATCTCCAAGTGGAGTATGGCTGTAGTAAATACTGTTAGTAGAGTCATCCTTGAGCGAGAAGACCAAAACCCGTTCTTGATCTGGAATATATATACAGTCCTCGTCCACTTTAGGTAGTTCTTTCGCTGAAATCGATGAGGAAGGACCACCAAAATGCAAGAACAGAGCTTGACCACCAAGAGATTTCATCCTCTTCATGTCACTGAAGAGGCTATAAACCCGGAAATTCAGCATGTCATTAGAAGCCACCACAAGAATTTCTCCACATGACTCTAAAAGTCTAAGAAAACATGTAATATAACCAAAACCTCCCAACGAAAGCCGCTCAGATTTCACAAGTTGCATAGTTAATGCATCTTGACCCTCACCATAACAGTTATTTACTACCGCGAAAACATCTAGAATGCCCTGATTATCAAGAACATACAAGCACTGATCGTCCTCGTGGAACCAGACATCACTATATAAAGTATGCCGTGGGTTATGGTGATAGAACCACCTCTTGTGGAAGTGATTAATATTATCAAGTTTGCAGATAGATAGATTGCTGCCTACGAAGAGTAGCACCACCATATTGCAGCGAAATTGAGTACTAAAGAACACCAAGCACCGCCCAGGGTTCCTGGCGCAAGTTCGGGAACTGCAACCGCAACCTAAACTAGGAGGTGCATATGTTGGCAGATGGATACATACCTTACGAAACGGATCGTACAGCCCCAGCCGGTGGTGATGATTTCCATATAATGTATTTCGTTGCGGATGACAACAACGACACCCATAGAGTAACCAACCACCAGGGGAAGACAGTAAGAACACCCATCCACAAGATATCACCGGGTGTACACTTGTTGTGCGGACACTGATATCATATAAATTACAATTATTCGAATCTTCCTTTCCCCAAAGACTAACAAAGCGTATATATCTATTTTTTCGTATCGGATCCAAGGAATTATCAGCAAGCATCAACCAAGGTGGCCTAGCTTTAGACCTTGAACTCGCGACGGAGTACCAACGCTTGCACAAAATACTAGACCTAATGATATCTCTTAAATTATACTGATTGATACATGCTGCATGAATTAACTCAATCACATCATTTGGAAGTCCAACTTCATTCTTGGAGTCTTGTTGATCTTTTTCTCCTTGATCAACTCCTTTGCCCTCTTCCAACAAATTCCACCTACATTACCCATACCATCTTAGGATTACATATCCTAACATATTACTGTATATATAGTAAACATGAATGAACTCTAGTTAACACCTACACTTCTAAATTCATATGATGTTTAATTTAATGCAAAAGCTGACTACAACAACATACACTCTGAACTCTGATGAGGTTTAAATGAAAAACTAACTACAACAACAAGACCTTATTCATCATATGATTTAGGGCCGGCTACCATAATTCAGCATATGAACTGTCCATGTTTTGGAAAACAAGAAATAAGAAAGTAGAGAAAAGACGGTACTCAAACATACAAGCATGAATCCCCGAACAAGAGACTATTCCCTCAAACGCCCCATCCCCAAAATACCCCTACGTTGAGAAGGGTGTACACACTAATCGGTTTATCAAAGTTTCAAAAAAATTATATAGCGAATTAGATAAGAGTTTTCTCCAACAAGCCACAAATTGAGGAAATAACACTAGTAAACTAGAGTAGACAACTTAGAATTGGCTAAGCGAAATAGAACTAGACGACTAGTGTGCCACAACTAACTTCCATACGAGTGAGGAGCTGCTGATGTGCGGTTTGCTAACAAGGGTACGAATGCAAGTAACTTGATAAAATCCCAGATGATGAACTAGAAATGGGCACATTGTGTTCAAAACTTGAGAATAGCTTCCATTCTTATCATCTACATTCCCACACCATCAGTCCATTCACACAAACCACTCGAAAATTCGACTTCCATCGACTCTAACCATACAAAAATCAATCAATTGATACAAACTTCAAAAATATAGTAAAATAAAGCATGATTTGAGGTAACAACGAGGTGCAGTTGATGGTAATAGATGGTAGTTAGTGTTGTTTTTCTCGTCGTTGTACCAAAAAAAAAAACGAGGTGCAGTTGAGATTCAATCAAACAATTTTCAAGTAGCAATACTCATGTAAAGATCAAAACTTCAACGAGTTGCTTATTTTTGAGCATCAATGTGACAATTTATAACTAGACGCAATCAAATCAAATCAAATCAAAATGATAATGCCTATAAACATACAGTAAATCAGTAATTCACATAAAATCATTGAAAATTGAGATTTCAGCTAAAAACAGGGCCAACTTCAGTTCATGCAACTCAAAGTCACTCAAACAAAAAGTAGTGATGAATCATAGTACTGTAAAAAGATAGGAATTTTATGTACAATCAAACAAGGTCTAAAATATCATACCCTTTAAATAATTTGCGGTATAGGGGTAAGGGTTGTGTACATCCGGACCTCGTATTGATTAAGAACTCATGCATGCAATTAAATCTAATTTATAAGTGAAAAAGTAGTTGTGTGATTAAGGAATGACTTACGAGGTGGGTTGGCTCTCGAAGGTGTCCGACAGAGAAAGGGATTCAATCATGGTCTGTCCGACTATCCCACTTCCCTTCGTTGAACTGAGGATTGAGATGGAAAAGAGCAAGAGACAGGTGTGTTGGGTCCTAAAAACTGAAAATTGGGCAGACGCCAAAAACTCAAGGCCCGTTCGATATTACTGTCGTTTTCAGTTTTTATTTTTTTTTGCGTAAAAAATTTAGCTAAATAAGTTGCAAAATTAACTTTAAATTGTTTGGGACTATAATAGTCATATAAAAAATGAAAACTGACAACTGAAAACTGAGAACCACTTTATCACTATCGTTTTCAGTTTTTGGGTTTTTCGTATAAAAAATTTAGTTAAATAAGTTGCAAAAATTAATTTTAATCGTATGTTGCTGTAATAGACATACTGAAAATGAAAACTGACAACTGAAAACCATATTTCTGGTTTTCAAAAACGGGATTTTGGTTAAAAAAAAAAAATTGAAAATTGAAAACAGAAACGATACCAAACAGGCCCTCAGGTCTTCAAAAACGGAATTTGGTTTTCAAATAAACAGAAATCGATACGAAACAGACCCTGAGAAACTGTTTCCCGTTTCTGAGAAACATTTCTAGTGCAAATTTGTTCATCATCCAGAAATTGTTTCTGTTTCGAGAAGTAGTTGTACAGAATGAGTTTGGCCAAACAAACCCTTAGTCACCAAAGTAAAGATGATTTTAGGCAGGGCCGGCTCCGAGAATTTGGGGGCCCTAGGCGAAACCTCGATAGGGGGCCCTATGTCGTTTAGAATAATTAAAAAAAAAAGCCCAAATAAATGGTTCAAGTAGGATTTGAACCCACAACCTAGGGATTGTATTGCATACCACTAACCACTGGGCTAGAACCACCTACATGATTTAAATTAGGAAAATTACACAAAAATAATCCCAAGTTTGATCCATCTTCCAAAAATAATCCTACCTTGCAAATGTAACAAAAATAATCCAAAGTATTGCTTTGTGTCACAAAAATGAGCCCACTTATTACAAAGCTATGATAATCCACAAATATGCTAGCCCCGAAGCTGAGTTTTTTTTTTTAACAATTTATTTTTTCATTAAAATTGGTTTTTGAAATTCTAAAAAGAAATGTAAATATTAGAAGAAAAATAAAAACAAACCCATCAGCAATAATACTAAGTAGTACGTATACCCTTCTTCTCCATTTACCTATCCAGCACCACGAATCACCACCTCTACCGCCACCACCTCAATTGACCACTACCCTACCCGCTACCGCTAGCCCGCTAGTCCGCTACCATCACCTCCATCTAACGCCGCGGAGCAGTCGATCTTGGGCTGAAAATTAAACGAGGGGGAAAATATAAAGACACGTTGATCGATGACGTCGAAGTTGGTGTCGGCGAGGCTACGACGACGTTGTTTGCCACATGTGGAGGTGGCGGTGGCATTTGACGTGGTGGTCGGTGCAGGTGGCAGTGGTCAGTGTGGTGGTCACGGGACGGGAGGGGGCGATAGAGGAGAGAGAAGGGGAAGGGTGAAGGACTGAAGGGTGTTGAATTGTCGGGTTATGTTATTGCTACATTATATTTTTTTTCTTTTAAATTTACAAAGAAATATAATAGCCAACTTAAAAAAAATCAGCTTCGGGAATGACTCATATGTAGATAACCATAGCTTCGGTATAAATGAGCTCATTTTTGTGACACAAAGCAATACTTCGGATTATATTTGTTACATTTGCAATGTGGGATTATTTTTGGAAGATGGATCAAACTTGGGATTATTTTTGTTTAATTTTCCTTTATATTACACTTTATTTTACATATACTGAATTAACAGATAGTGGGCCCAAAAAAATGGGGCCCTAGGCGGCCGCCTAGCTCGCCTATGCTAAAGGCCGGCCCTGATTTTAGGTTCATAAGACTCATAACTGTTAGTGGTAATCACAATAAAAATAACAATATTTTAATAAAATTGTATATTACTCCTAAAAAAAAAAAAATTGTATATTAAATTAATATTAAAATGGATTTTTAACTAAGTAAAAAATCTTTTATGTGATACAAAATAACGTTTTTTTTTAATATTTGGTAAGAAAGAAACACCTAAACAAGGTGCTAGTTAAGTGATCCCTCTCAGTCCTTATACTATACACCACGGTGTACGGTGCACCATGTGCACCGTGACACGTGTCAGCGCGTGATTGGCTGGGAAGAAAAAAATTAAAAAAAAAAAAAACAATTCACCCACACTTTCTCTCTCCTCCCACCTCACATCCCAACCTCCCAACCCACGAGCAGACCTCCGGCCGGCGACCACCATTCACCCCACGATCACCATCACAAATTCCCAACCTCCCAACCCCCGAAGACCACCCACATACAAATCGACAAAATATACTAACCTTCCATCCACCAGAAGCCCTGAAAACAACCAGTGAAACAACCACCATTGAAACAAAAAAAAAACCATAAATTAAAAAAGTTACTCATTAATATCCATGGACATTATGGGATAAATCCATGGATATCCAAACTATAATCCATGGATATTGTAAGTTAGGATCATGGATATCCAAACTATAATCCATGGATCTTATAATAATTTTTATTAAATTTTCTCAATCACAGCCACAGCCACGCCCCGACATCACCGCCGCGAGCGCCACTTACCTCTACCCGGAAAGCTTCAATACTAATATGAGTCGAATCCATGAACATCAGTTATAATATCCATGAAATAAACTAGGAATATCCATGGGTTTTGTAAGTTGATTCCATGGATCTTACCCAAATATTTCATGGATATTAAAATTGTCGTTAATTGGTCTCAAGCCAAGCCACCATGAGCACCGAGCACGCCGCCTCCGATCGCCGCCACCAATACAAAGTGGATTTGAAAATTGATTTTAAAATCTCGAAAATCAACGAATATTGAGGATCTCACCCTAATTCATATGTATTTTGAAGTTGTTGTTCATGGATTTTCATGGATAAAGAAAATGGAGAGAGAGGAAAATGGAGAGAGAATTAGAGCACGATAAATTTGGGGGCAAAAATTTGGGTAAAGAATATGGAGAGAGAAAAGATGATGAATAAACTGGAGAAGGGGAGGCTGGGAGCGTGCGTTTTAATGAATTTTTTTTTATTTTTTTTCTGCCCCAGCCAATGGGAGAGCGGCAAGTGGCTCGGTGCACCAAGGGCATCGTACACCGTGGTGTACCATATAATTTATGGATCCCTCTAGTCAAGGTGTCACCTAACCAATCAGCAGTCAGAATACACAAGTTAAGGGGGAATGGGGGAGGGGACATCCTGCTTATGAAGGATAACAATAACGGGTTGCATCCACTAAAAAGTTAATTTTTGAGCATCAATGTGACACGCTGAAGGGGACAACTTAATTGTCATCAACCGTATCCGGGGTACATTCCACTACTCGTGGATCATCGACACTCTCATCCGAGATGTGGCCAAATTTCCACAAAGTTTTCAATGCATCACCATATCGCATGAGAACCTAACCAAACGGCTGAATGCGTGGCTAAATGAGGTCATAAGGCATTAGCAATGGAAGAACTGATATTTGAGTTCTTCCAATGCCAACTCATATCTACGATGGAAGAACTAACTTTTTTGGTTTTTATTTAATATTTTTAAACATATTTAGGCTCTGTTTGATAAGGCTTAATATAAGTAATTCTCAGATCAGATCAGATTCATTCAAATCAGATCAGACTAGAGTCATCCAAATCCGATCACATAATTGCTCAAATAACGATCAATGAATTTGGTCCATTATTGATACTAATTCGTTGAAATTCAATCAAATTTTCAACTAATTCAGATGAGACCAGATCAGTTTAGAGTCATTCAAATCAGATCAAATCAGGAGCAATTATATCAGATCAGTTCAGAAAGATGAAAACTTATCAAACAGAGCCTTACTCATTCTCTCTCCTAGTTATCAGCAAAAACTGGGACATTAAACAAGATTTCGGTTCTTATTTTAGATCTCCCACAATAGAAGAACTTGCATTTTGTGATTCTTACTTAAGACCTCGAGGTGGATAAACCACCATTGCACATGCCCTAACATCCTACAAACTCAGGATAAACTCCTACCACCTCCTTACCACTACTCTTGTATTTTATCGTCTGGCGGATTAGGTGATATCATAGGTAGGAGGGTTACCTCATCTGGTACGTTTTATATACGGCAAATTTCCGTGGTGCCCCCGAACTATGTCAGAATGCTCGTGGTGCCCCTATGTTTGAAACTTGTACACTGCGGTGCCCCCGAACTTTGCACCTATAGGCACGTGGTGCCCCTAAGCCCTCTAATTCACTAACGCCGTTAACTTTCGGATGTTAAATGGTGATGTGGCACATAATTAGTAAACTTAATTACATTTTTAACAATAACTAATGATTAAATGAAAAACATAAAAAAAAAAAAAAAAACCCAAATTTTTTCTCTCTCCTCACCTCCCCCACCGCCCCGCAGCCCCACCGCCGACAACCCCTACCACCTCCCCCCTTCCCCGAAATGCCACCACTGGGCCGCAGACGGCGGCGCGAGCCCAGTGGGGTGGCTCGTCGAGGTCGAAAACCGCCCTAAAGGGCTGTTTTCGACCCCAGATGTGGTCGCCCTTTTCATTTGGGTCGAAAACAGCCCTATTTTGGCGGTTTTCGACCTAGATGAGACACCCCACTGGGCTCGCGCCGCCGTATGCGGCCCAATGGTGGCATTTCGGGGAAGGGGGGAGGTGGTAGGGGTTGCCGGCGGTGGGGCTGCGGGGCGGTGGGGGAGGTGAGGAGAGAGAAAAAATTTGGGTTTTTTTTTTTTTTTATGTTTTTCATTTAATCATTAGTTATTGTTAAAAATGTAATTAACTTTACTAATTATGTGTCACATCACCATTTAACATCCGAAAGTTAACGGTGTTAGCGAATTAGAGGGCTTAGGGGCACCACGTGCCTATAGGTGCAAAGTTCGGGGGCACCGCAGTGTACAAATTTCAAACATAGGGGCACCACGAGCATTCTGACATAGTTCGGGGGCACCACGGGAATTTGCCGTTTTATATACATGTTCTTACCTTTGGAAAAAAAACCAATACAAAATAGGATTCAAAGTAAAAAGCCCAAATGTAGGCAAACATTTGACAAATATGAAGAACAACAATAATTTTAGGAGAGAGATGGAGATGGAATCAAGATTCCGACTTCTAAGTTGCCTTCATAAACCTCAATTGGAGTATGGCGGTAGTCAAATCTCTTCGTAGAACCGTCCTTGAGGGAGGAGATCAAAATCCGATCTTTATAAAGCAAATATACAGAGTCCTCCTCCACTAAGGGTAGATCTTTTGCTGAAACTGATACGGAAGGACCATTATGATGCAAGAACAAAGCTTGACCACCAAGAGATTTCATCCTCTTCACACTCATATCACTCAGGAGACAATAAACACGGAAAATGAGCAAGTTATTAGAAGCCACTACCAGAATTTCCCCACATGACTCAAACAGTCTAAGAAAATGTTTACAATGTATGCCTTCCAACACAAGCGACCTAGATTTCACAAGTTGCAAAGTTAATGCATCTGGATTGTCACTATAACAGTTATTTACTACCGCGAAAACATCTAGAACTCCATGATCATCTATAACATACAAGCACTGCTCGTGCTCATGGAACCAAACATCATTGTGACAAGTATGCCGTGGGTTATGGTGATAAAACCACCTCTTTTGGAAGTGAATATTATTATCAAGTTTGCAGACACAGAGATTGCTGGCTACGAAGAGCAGCACCACCACATTGCAGAGAAATCGGGTGCTAAAGAACACCAAGCACCGCCTAGGATCCGTGGTGGCAGCATGGGAAATGCTGCAGAAGCAACCTAGACTAGGAGGTGCATATGTCGGCAAATGGACACATATCTTACGGAACAGATTGTACAACCCAAGCCGGTGTTGATTTCCATAGCCTTTACCATTATGTCGTAGATAACAATGACGACACCCATAAAGTAGCCAACCGCCAGGGCAAGACAGTAAAAATGACCATCCACAAGATGCAACCGGGTGTACACTTGTTGTCCGAACCCCGATATCATAAAAGTGACACATACTTGAATCTTCCTCCCCCCAGAGACTAACGAAACGCATATATCGATTTTCTCGTATCGGATCCAATGAATTATCAGCAAGCATCAACCAAGGTGGCCTAGCTTTAGTCCTTGAACTCGCGACGGAGTACCAACGCTTGCACAAAATACTAGACCTAATGATGTCTCTTATATTATACTGATTGATACATGCTGCATGGATTAACTCAACAACATCTTCTGGAAGCCCGACTTCAATGTTGGAGTCTTGTTGATCTTCTTCTCCTTGATCAACTCCTTTACCCCCGTCCACCAATTTCCACCTAAATCACCATATGATCTTAGGATTACATATTTTAACATATTGTATGATGGTAATTGATTAATTATATGATGGACTCTTATAAACACCTACACTTCTAAATTCTGATGATGTTTAATTGAAAAGCTGACTATTACCAGAAGACATTATTATTCACAATATGATTTAGGTGCGCTACCAGCCCACCATAGTATAGGAACAAAGTCCCAGCCGTGCAGTCCCTTATATAAATTGAAACACCACAGAATAATACTTTCATATACCTTCTACGAAAAGTTAAAAGGAGTATGATAGTTCAAAGTCTTGGCTTGTGTGACTAGCATTCTTTTATGAAGCCCCAAACTCTTTACAGTTACACATAGATCAACACTCGTGAGAAAACATAATAAATATCCATGCCCGATCCTTAGCAAGCTCTTAAAACGGCTCAAATTCTTGTCACGTAAAATGCACGAGCATCACAACTTGAGAAAATAATAGTACTAGAAGTCTTCATTACTAGTACACTAGGGTAGACACTTAGAGCTGTTTAAGCGAAATAAAATTAGACGACTTATATGCCCACAACTAACAATTATATCAAAAACCGAGTGAATGAAGAGATGGTGATGCCCGGTTTTTTCCTTGCTACAGTAAGAAAGCAAGTGACTTGACAAAATCCCTAACTAATGAACTAGAAATGAGCAAATTGTGTTCAAAACTTGTCAATATATTATATATAGCTTCCATTTTTTATCATCCAATTCCCCTTGTACAACATCATTAAGGTAAAATTATTACCTCCTTTTTGAACCATCCCTTCCCACACAATCACTCGAAAATTTGACCTCTATCGCCTCTTATCATCAGATGTCACATGTACTTATTTTCACATAACAAAGGGAAACATATTTTTTTTACTACTCTTGTCACTCGTGCATTCAGTGGCGGAGCCAAGTTTCCGATTAAGGGGGTTCAAGTCATTCACACTCGTGAATTCCTGATTAAAGATCAAAGATAAAACATTGCCATTGGTGCATTACACAGAGAAATCATACAAAGATCAATTAAGTGATACATTGTGAAATAAAACATGATTCACAAATTCTACCGTGAGACGGTCTCATACGATGAGACCGTCCCACACATCTCAAAAGTAACTATTACTTTTTAAAGTCAACTTATTTCAAAAGTAACATGTTAAGTTATCAAAAGTAAGTTACTAAATGGTGAGACGGTCTCACCGTAGAATTACTGGACATAATTTGAGCTAACAACGTGTTGCAATTGATATTCAATCAGACAATTTTCAAGTAGCAATACTCATGTAAATATCAAAACTTGTGCAATTAAATTGGTGTAAAATTACACTAATTCACATCAAAACATACTTTTAGATTTTAATTACCATCCCAATATTGAAAATTGAGATTTCAACTAACGAAACTAAAAACAAAAAACAGAGCCAAATTCATGTCACTCTAAGAAAAGTAATTAAAAAAACGAAATTAATCAACACTCAAACATATTCATCATATAAATATATGAACTCCATGCCACAATCAGAAGCAGGCATATATGGGACGCAACAAGATATATTTTCCAATTTTGAATGATACCCTTTTGTTAATTTCTGTGATCGGGGTAAGGTTGCGTACATCCGATTGATCAATTAGAACTACTCATGCAATGAAAATTGAAAATCAAGTTATTAAGGAGTGACTTACGAGGTAGATTGGCTCTGATGAAAGGCGGCGTCCGACGACAGTGAGAGTGATTCCATCATCGTACCAAGTCGAGACATGGTATCGTGAGACGGTCTCACAATAACTTACATCCGGCCAAGAAGTTGTAGCGAGGACAATTATAGTGACTGGCTAGCAGTTGAGGAGCTTGTTTTGGGCGTTATTGGAGGGTTATGGTAAGATGTTAATGGGCTTTATAAATGCACGATTTTGTTAGAAACTAGTTTTTATACCCGTGCAATGCACGGGAATTACAAATACTTATATGAAATAGTTTTGTGTCATACTCCGTATTACTTTATAGATATTAAATAAAAGTATCGTAATATTAACAAATATAAAGAAATTTCAAACATAGCATAAGCAACATAAATTTAAAATTTGTAAATAGAATTTATAGAAGTTGATAGAAAAGAACACCAAAATTTATAAATATAGGAATTTAAGACCAATGATAATGATTTCGTGTTTTCCGTGTGATCAAATATGTTTAAAAATGCATGCAATCATATCAGATATTCTCCCTACCAACTTATTTCGTTTTGAATCTCCTATTGAACGTATAAACCAACAACCGACTTTTAAGCTTGACAATAATTATCATCCTGAAACTTTCTTAGTTGATCCCCTCTGCCCCTTAAATTCCCTAGGCGTCCCCACAATTCGTTTTAACTCTTATACAAAGATCCTCGACTGACAATTTGCACCCCCAACCATCAATTTCTATTGCCCACATACACCTCCATGCTAGTATCACACTCACTTTCCTTACCTACACCCAATCACCCGTCAACATGCTACCCGACACTGTAATAGTGTGATACATCATACGTCGCAACACAACCCAATAAGATTAGATGTCACCCCTTAAATTCGTAAATCCTGGCTTGAGTTTTAACAGGTGAAAGGCTTGTTGGTAATGTATAGTAGAAACCTATTATAAACATATGATAATAAAAACCTTAGGGTCTGTTTGGTATCGTTTTCTGTTTTCAGTTTTCAGTTTTCAGTTTTTTTGAAAACCAAAGTCCCGTTTTTGAAAACCAGAAAAAGTGGTTTTCAGTTTTTAGTTGTCAGTTTTCATTTTCAGTATAATTATTATAGAAACATGCAATTAAAATTTATTTTTTCAACTTATTTAACAAAAAAAAATTCCAAAAAAAAAAAAACACAAAAACAGAAAGCGGCAGTGATACCGAACGGACCAGTGTCTCAACTTAGGACAAACCAATTCTATAAACCACTTTATGTCACATGTTCTAGCCGACCCTCAACCCCAGTCGATACTTACTTGCCCCCTTAACCAACACTTAGGCCCTGTGCGATTCAACTTATTCAACAGTGTTTTCAAATCAGATCAGATTTATTCAAATCAAATCAAATCAGATCGGTTTTATTCAAATCAAATCAAATCAGATCAGAATTATCCAAATAACAATCAATGAATCTAGTCTATTTCTAGTTATTAATTTGTCTAGATGCAGTTAATTTATCAATTATTCAGTTCAGATCAAATCAAATCAAGTTTATTCAAATCAAATCAAATCAGTTCAGTTCAAATCAAATCAGATCAGAAAAATGCAGTCCAATCGCACAGGGCCTTATTCACTTGTCAGATTTTTAAACGGCACTGTCACACATGAACTCATTTAAGGCCCCACTCCAAGTGAATTCATGTACTGGACCTCCACCCGGTCAATTCCAATGCACCCGTCCTCTTTACCCGTGTCAATCCGTATACTCGACCATCTATAACACACATATTATCGACTCCTCCAATTGCCCTGATCTGCCTAAGCGACATATGAGGTTCTGCCCCACATGAGCTCCTATACTCGACTTCCAACTCGGTCATTTCTTTTACTCCCTGTCCCCTTTACCTATGTCGGTTCTTATACTCGACCCCTTATAACACATATGTTATCGACTCCTCCACTTGGCACCCCTCATCTCTATGCAACATATGAGGCTTCGCCCCACATGAACTCCTCTACCCGACCTCCAACTCCATTCTTGTACCATATTCTCTTCACCCGTGTCGATTCTTATGCTCGACCCTTTTTCACACACATATTCTCGACTCCTCTAGTTACCACCCCTGATTTTCCTGCGCGATGACCCCACCATTCTCCGAAAAAATTATATCTTACTTTCAGAGTATATTGAATATTTTAAACTCTTTTAATAATATAATCGGTGAGCAATCAATTTACTTTTATAACCAATGACATCTATTGTTGTGCATCAACTTATAAGTCAATAAGCATATATTTTCTAATCCACTTGTTTTCTCTGATTTTTCACTCTAGTCACTTGCATACTCCGTCGTTTGATCTAGTCCTAGCGTCTCTCCTCGAAAGCCCATGTTATCATGCAAAAGTGATAGAGCGATCTAATTGTACATGTGGATCTGTAAAACAGGTCGGGCGGGCGTGTTTCGGGTTTGGGTAGATTCGGGTTTGGGTGTATTTCGGGTTAGGGTCAAAACGGGTTCGGGTCGGGTTGCGGGTTGACCAGCGGGTCGAAAATACATATTCGCGCCTTTTTTATCGGCAAATTTTAACAGGTAAAATATTATTTTATTCTTATGTTCTAAAATTTTTATATATAATATTATATAATAATAATGATTGCATTATATGTATGCTTTATATGTCTTAAAAGAAAATTTTAATTGAAATTTTATTAATATTAATTGTTTTATATATTTTTTTATTATTATAATATTTTTTTTACTAAATATGTTTGACCCAACGGGTTGACCCACTCGGGTCGGGTCTTGACCCTAAAATTTCGGGTCATCTCGCGTTTCGGGTGCTTTTCGGGTTCGGGTTGAAAAAGTCCGGGTTTTTGGGTTATTTTCGGGTCCGGTCTCGGGCGTTTTTTCGGGTCGGGTCATAAACTTACTAGTCTATGTACATGTAGTCATGTACCGAATCTTCGTTTAAAACTGCTGAAATACCTAGGGTTTTAAATATGTGGTTCTTTTCTCTTTTAATATTTAGTATGTAGAAAAATCTTATCAACATATATATTCTTGTTCATATCTTCATTTTGAATTGATGAATTGATTTATGTAAATGTAAATAAAAATTAGTTTATAAGTACTTTCGCTTTTTAAGATTTCTAAAAAAATGAGGGTTTGATCATAAAAAAAATCACTACACACACATAATGTAATGGGCCGTATGAATGTCTTGTATTTTTTTTATTTGGACTGGTTCTTTTCTTTATATAGAATTAGTTGTAAAAATATGCACGAAGTAACAGTTAGCACACTGGTAATGTAATGAATATGTAAGTGAGAGGTCAATGGTCAAATCCTATCTCACACATTTTTGGTTGATTTACCAGAGCAGACTGGTTCGACCCTTTTTATAGAATGAGTTATAAAAATATGCATGAAATAATAGGTAGCACACTGGTAATGTAATGAATATGTAAGTGAGAGGTCAATGGTTCAAATCCTAGCTCACACATTTTTGGTTGATTTACCAGAGATTGCTGACGTGTTAAATGAGTGCTGACGTGTTGTTGACGTGTCAGTTGTTCGTAGAATCTCGCCACGTCAGCTTATCATGCACGCAATTATTAAAAATAATAGATAGATACTAGTAAGTAATATTAGAAGACGGAATCTTTGATGATTGAAGTAATAATATATATTTATTGAATGTTTAATTTCAATATGTCGTGCATATTTTAAGGTTTTCGATACTCGCTTGATAAGCAATAATATATATAGACACCAGCCAGCGTCGAGAGCTGCGTGGGAAATTTTGTCGATATTGCAAAAAGGTATAGAGTGACTGTGTAAAGTTTGTCCTTTTCCAAAATTTGGGGCACACAATTGATAAGTGAACAATAATTTCAAGACAATTTTTAACAAAAATAGGAGGGAAATGCATACAACCTCCATAAATACAATGCTTTATTATGGAGGACCACCACTTAATATTGCTAATGGAAAATGGACTGTTTGAAATGAACTAAATTGTTCTACATATCGTAAAAATATGTAATGGGTCTCAAATTGAGATACATTTTGAAACAAATCTAATGATATATGTTTTGAAATTTTCTGATACACGTAGCCAATGTTATGAGTGATTCTATCGTAAATCTATTAGATACATTTATGAAAGAGTCTCACGAAAATAAAGATTCTATATGTGCTTGATTAATAGTTGTCCGTGTGAGTTGTTAGTAGTAAAATGTGGGTATTTCCCATTTTTTAAACTCTCTTAATATTTATCTTTAATGATAAAGTTAGACTTTTTCACCATACACTAAACTCTCTTATATACTCTTTCACCATGCACTAAACTCTCTTATATACTCTTTCACCATAAACTAAACTCTCTTCTATACTCTTTTACTATACACTAAACTCTCTGAGTATTTCTCAAATGATGGACTCTCTCTATACTCTTCAAAAATCCCTCTTTTATATATATACTAGTTAAACTCCTTTACGATTTGTTTTTAAACTCATATTATTCTTTATTACTTAGCCAATATTGACCAAAAATATTTCATAGTAAAACTTATATTAAAGTTAAATATATATGTTTTAATTAAAATTACAAAAATTGTATTTTTGATCTGTTTATTCATAAAGTTTCATGTGACCTTAATTCTAATAAGTTGAAACTTATGTCTAAATTGTTGAAAAAAATATCATTTACATAATTATTATAGGAATATTATTTAAATAATTACATGAGTAAAATACAAAGTCATTAGAAATCTTGTACTTTTTTTATGTCTTAATGTCACATCTTTATATTTTTAGATAGTTGAAAACAGAAAATGAACTCACTACTCTATTTGAGTAAAATTATACAAAATGAACTTTAATTTAAATTCTTTCGTAGTAAGATTGGTATAGATACTACTTTTTAGATTAGATTAGCACATATAATGAATTATCATTTTGACTAGAATTAGACTCTAGAATAGATAATGCATTTGAAAATAATCTCTAAAAAAGTTCAATGAGATGGTAATAATAAAACATATTAAAGTTTGAATAGAGTATTTAAAAAAGTTTCACTATCCATTTCCATGTTGGCTCATTGAAATGATGTGATATTAATTAGATGATAAACCATCACTTAAAGTTTAGCTTAATTAAGATTGTGAAAATAATGTACTTTGTATAGCTTTTGGATTTGCCTATTTTCAATTGGATCAAACTCATTTAGATCTACTTAATTATTTAGACACAATTAAAAAAAAATTGAAAATCTCTAATTGATTTACTTCTCATATAAAAAAAAATTTAAGGTGACCTTTTTATACATTCTAAACAGCAGTAGAGGTTCATAATCGAACCAATTGAATCCCTCTTATTTAACTATAGTGTGTACTCTCAGTAATTTTCACAAACAACTCTAACCTATGTCGACTCTTTAGATTCAGAGTAAGTATGTAACATAAATAGTTGATTTGTATTTACGAATGATGTTTTTTTTTTAGTGCTACATAATAATACTTTTTTACTACTCTTCTTCAACTACTACTACATAATAATACTTTTTTTTGAGTGCTACTACATAATAATACTCCTACTACTATACTACTACTCCAACGATTTTTTTCCAATTTTTCAATGTAGTAGGATTGTTTTTTCAGATGACCACTACATACTACTTCTACTCCTAATAGTGTTATACTACTACTAATACTACTACTCCTATTACTACGTATTACTACTCCAATCCTAATATTGTTATACTACTACTACTCCTATTACTACTCCTACTACGTACTACTACTCCTGCTTCTACTACTACGTATTACTACTCCTACTCCAACTATACAACTACTATTCGTCTATTACTACTCCTACTATTATACACCTCCTCCTCCTCCTCCTCCTCCTCCTCCTCCCCCTCCTCCTCCTACTCCTACTCCTACTACTCCTACTACTCTTACTACTACTACTACTGCAACTCCTACTCACACTCCTCAGTTTAGTCTAGTCCTCCTACTCCATCTCCTACTCCTAGAATATATGGATCAGAGTATATGAAACTTCTACATTCCCCTAGTTTATTATTATGTATTGATTATGAGAAAACTAATTATTATTCAAGATCATGCATAAAAATTTGATCCAAACTTCATTAACCTTTTACTACTCTTTTTCAACTACTAGTACATAATACTACTACTACTATACTACTACTACAACGATTTTTTCCAAATTTTCAATGTAATAGAATTGTTTTTTCGGACGACTACTACATACTACTTCTACTACTCCTAATAATGTTATACTACTACTACTACTCCTATTACTACGTATTACTACTCCTAATATTGTTATAATACTACTACTACTACTCCTCCTCCTATATATTACTACGTATTACTACTCCTACTACTACTTCTACTACTACGTATTACTACTACTCCAACTATAGTACTACTATTTGTCTATTCCTACTCCTACTCATACTCCTACTCCTACTCCTACTCCTACTCCTACTCCTACTCCTACTCCTGATTATAAGGTTACTACAAAAATTCTTTATTATCGAATATGCATCTAAATCGTAATTAAATAATGAACAATTTTAAACTTGTCAATCAATACTTTACCAGCTTATTGTAACCAACTGATTATGTATAACCAGGCATTATGATTGTGCATGTTGATCTGGGACTTCAACTATTTATAGCTAACTGATTGTTTAACTTCTATTAGAATTAGAATTGTATAACTTCTGTTAGAATTAGAAATTAGAATTGTATAACTTCTATTAGAATTAGAATTGTACAACTCTATTAGAATTAGAATTAGATTATGATAGATATAATTTGGAAAATATACCATAAACCTTCCCAAACTCCTAAAAAACATGGGCTCTCTTAGAGCGCAAGAAAATTAAATCGAATTTTCTGGTCGCTCGAAAAAGTCATCTTGCGACGTAGGCCCCTGAAAAAACCCTCCTTTATTATTATGTATTGATTGATTGACTAGTTAAATGCTCGTGCGTTGCACGGACTCTAGGTTTAAACTCTAATTTATGCTTATTTAAAACAAAGTTATTGTTTGATCTCAATTGACAAAAAAAAAATTGAATAAATAGACACTAAGTCTTGTGTGATAGGATGTCACAATAATTATTGTGACTAAAACGATTACTAAAAGTAATACAATGGTTAAATATCTTTTTCTAATTATCTAATTTTAATTGACAAAAAAAGTGATTGGGGTTTAAGGTTAAATAAAGTTTGAAATAATGAGATAAAAATTTGGATTGAGATCCCCTGGAGTTGAAAAATAACTCTACATGGTAGAGTTTACTCAAAATTGAAAATTAACTCTACCATGTAGATTTATTCCTTGTATTTGCAAATACACTTTAATTTATATTTTCCATTTACAGTAAACTCTACCAACTCCAAGGAAAAATAACTCCAGGGGATCTGAATCCTAAAAATTTATGTCAAATTAACTTCTAACTATTTGTGTAACACCCCCAAATTTCCTTTCCTTTTTAAAAACATTTTCTGGCAAACCAAAACTCATAAGGAAATTCAGAGGTGTCACTCCGCACTCGAGTCAAAGACCCGAATGCAAGGAGATTTCAGAAGTCAAACTATAAATGTCTAATGGTCTAAAATAGTCTATTACATCCAATAATTAAAATTACAATAGTCCAAAATATGAAATTTAAATTGAAATAGTCTATGTTCAATAGATTGTCTAATAAACGAAAGTCTAAATTTTATTAAGTCCAGCTAATGCCTAATGAGTCGTCATTTCCGCATGCATCAATCACTCCAAATCTGTGGTGGATTTAAAGCACAAAAACCACAGTTGAAAAAGTCAGAAAATTGAGTAAGCTAACACCACAACGCGTAGAAAACCAAAACCCTTACCTGGATTTTGAAAACGTTTTAGTTTTATTTTCGAAAACACACTTAGCATATAGACATAGAAATCATCCAATAATAATTCCAAACAACAATCAAAAGTCTTAGTCCACAATCCACCATTCAATTCAGCACTTATCAATAACATAGAAAACATTCCACAATCCATATCCAACAAATCAAATATTAACGATAAATAAGAAATTCATAATTCATAAGTCATGATCCATAATCCATAATCCATAATCCACAATCCATAATCCATAATCCATAATCCATATTATTTAGAAATGAATCGAATCTTTTTCCAATTCATCCTATCTGTAATGCTCACTTTGCATTAAACTTAGGATCTTCCATTCCATTTAAAACATCGATACCTTTACATCTTATTAGTTGTTTAAGACTAGGTATGTACGTGTTCTATGGGTGTCTGATGAGTTGATCTATTTACTTTGCGCTTCGGGGACGAAGCGTTCTCTTAAGGGGGGAAGGATGTAATATCCCGAAAAATTCGATATATTTTCTAATAATATTTTAGCATTATTAATTAATTTATTGTAACGAAAAATGAATTTAATTGTTGTGTGAGTCGTATTCGAAATTGGGTTCAAGAAAGGTTTTCAAAGTCGGAATTGTTATTTGAGTTTCTATTTTCAATGGGTCATTCTATGTTTACTTGGACCATTCCTAGCTACCACAAATGGCTAACCCAATACCAAAATTGATCCAAAACAAAACACAAACCCAATTACAAAGAATAAAAAAAAAAGAGAAAGAAATCAGAAAAAGAGGAAAAACAAAAAAAAAGAAAAGAAAAACCCTCTTTTTCTCTCTCCAAATTCACGACAAACAGCCCCCCCTATTCTTCTTCCTCTATAACAACACATCACCTCTGTTTTTCCCCTGCCTTCCTTCTCACGCACGCCGCACGCACCGCCCCGCCCCGCCCTCCTTTCTCCTTCACGGCGCCGCCGCTTCTTCACTCCGGCTGTCTAACCACCTCGCCGTTGCTCTCTCCCTATCTCCTTCGATTTGGGTAACTCTTTTCGCCCTATCTCACCCTTGTTTTCGTATTCCTTAAGAAACGTGATTATTGAGCCAATTTTAATGCTCTAATTTGTGTTTAATCAATACTAATAGATGTTATGATTAACTTATAATCGATTTGGGTTAGTCTTATGCACAAAGAATTGATTTTTATGCTTGTTTTGGGTTGATTTTCACTAATTACGAATTTGGGATTAATTAGCTTAATTATTCGAATTGGTTTAATTAATTTTGAAAGTTATGATTTTGCTTTGCTTATAATCTGTTAATCAAGGGTTCTTGAATTTAATTTGAGATTAATTTGGGGTTTTGTTCAAGTTTGTAGAAATTGTAAATTGGGGGAATTTTGAGTAATTGCTTCTTAATTAGGTTAATTAGCCCAAATTAATTATTATAATCAATAATTCGAAATTATGATAATTTAGGGAATTATAAACTGATTTTCGGATTTTATTTGATTTAATTCGTTTTTATGTAATTTTAGGTAATTTAAGCTTGTTTTTGATAATTAAAACATAGTATAAATAGTTTTAATAAATCCTAAATAAATTATGATAATTAAGGATTGATTTTTATGAATTAGATTCTGTTTTAAAAGTAATTTTAAGTCTTTGAGAATTTTTAAAACAAATTTAGTGTTATTTGAGTATTAGTAGCTAATTATGTAATTAGAATTGTAATTGTTGGTTAATTGTTGATTTTTGGATTAGAAACTCAAGTAGTCATATGCATTACATATAGAATAGAGCTCACATAAGTATTATATGAATGATTGAGTGAGATTAGTATTGATTTGGGATTATTGGTTGTATTATTGTAGCCCTGAAATCGTAGGCGAAGAGTACTAGTGATTGTTGTGCTATTGAGTTTCCGTTTGCTTGAAAAGGTAAGCTAGCATGCTCAACCTTTCTTTAGCTTGTAAAAACCTTTCAAAATTATGTGCTATTTGTGAATGGAGTGATTGGATGAAAACCTAGTATCATGTTAGGTGGAGAACGATTCAATTCTCTTTGCGATTATTATATTGTACTTGTGTGGTTGTTGCAATGGAAATATAAGATTAGTTTTGTGTGTATTGGTTGTAAATGGCTTATGAATGATTGAAACTGTGAATGTGAGTTATAAAAGTGGTGTGGAGATTTGATGGAGAATGGTGGTGTAATCACTGTGTCGGAGCCGCGGAGTTGCTCCTAATGACTGTGTCGGGGCCTCGGAGTTGCCCCTAATTGTTATGTCGGAGCCTCGGAGTTGCTCCTAATTATTGTGACGGAATCACATGGATTCCTAACTATAGCTCCACCACATGGGTTTTTAAGAGGGCTTGACTCTAGTACTACTCTATTAGGTAAAAAATACTTAATAGGGGGTGTGCACACTTAAAGGTCTAGTAGTCGTGGATTATGGATTATGGATTATGGATTATGGATTGTGGATTGTGAACTATGGATTATGACTTATAACTTATTACTTGTGATCAAATTAATGTGCGATGAATATGTATTGTGAAATGTTTCTTATGGTATTGGAAGTGATGAATTGAATGATGGATTGTGGAATATGGATTTGGAATGTTGGTTTGGAATTATTATTGGATTGTTGATATGATTAAGTGCTAAGTGTGTTTTCGAAAATAAAAACTAAAACGTTTTCAAAATCCAGGTAAGGGTTTTGGTTTTCTACGCGTTGTGGTGTTAGCTTACTCAATTTTCTGACTTTTTCAACTGTGGTTTTTGTGCTTTAAATCCACCACAGGTTTGGAGTAGATGATGCATGCGGGAATCGACGACTCACTAGAAACTAGTTGAATTCAATTAACTTAGACTTTGTACTTAGACTGTTTCATATTTCAAATCTCAAATTCTAGACTATTGTAATTTTAATCATTGGATGTAATAGATCATTTTAGATCATTAGATACTTGTAGTTCGGCTTCTGAAATCTCCTTGCATTCGGGTCTTTGACTCGAGTGCGGAGTGACACCTCTGAATTTCCTTAATTTGTGTTTTGGTTCGCGTTAAAAATATTTTAAAAAGGAAAGGAAATTTGGGGGTGTTACACTATCAACCATAATCCATAATCCATAATCCATAATCCATGATCCAAGACTACTTGACCATAAGTGTGCACACCCCCACCCCCTACTGGGTGTTTTTAACCCAAGTAGAGTAGACTAGAGCCTAACCCTCTTAAATACCGATGTGGTGGGGTAATAAATAGGAGTCGATGCGACTCAAACTTGTAAATAGGAGTTCTTTTGACTCAAACAAATAATTAGGAGTACTTTTGACTCGAACAAATAATTAGGAGTACTTTTGACTCCGTCAAAGTAACCACTATCTTATTGAGAGAGAGTTGATCACATATCACAAATCATACCAAAACCAACATTATAATATAAATCGGCTATGCGCTCACAAACCAAACCAAAACAACCAATTCAATATGCATTCAACCTTACCTTTCAAAATCACATTTATATCACAAGCCAAACCATATACCAATATCAATATAATACATCCAACCAATCATGATAATAAAATTGTATAAACTTAATCGTTCTCCACCTATCATGGTACTACGTTCTCATCCAATCACATCATTCACATCTAGCACATAAGTTTGAAAGGTTTCTACAAGTTTAAGAAAGGTTGAGCATGCTAGCTTACCTTTTCAAGCACACGGAAAAACTCAATAGCACAACAGTCACTAGTACTCCTCGTCTACGAACTCAGGCTCTACAATTATACAAACGACATTCCCAAATTAACCCTCAATCTTTTCTCAATCATTCATCTAACACTTATGTTAATCCTATTCTATATGCAATGCTCATGACCACTTAAATTTCTAATCCAATAATCAACAATCATTCAACAGTTACAATCTTAAATCAATAATTAGCTATTAATAACCAAATAACACTCAATTTGTTTTGAAATTTCTCAAAGACTTAAAATTACTTTTAAAATAGAATCTAATTCATAAAAACCAATTATTAATTATTATGATTTATTTAGGATTTATTAAATCAATTTATATTATGTTTTAATTATGAAAATCATGCTTAAATTACACAAAATTATATAAAAACGAATTAATTCAATTAAATTTAGAAAATCAGTTTATAACTCTCTAAATTATCACAATGTCGAATATATTAACCATTATAATTAATTTGAGCTAATTAAACTAATTAAGAAACAATTAACCAAAATTTTCCCCAATTTACAATATCTACAAACTTTGAACAAAACCCAATTTAAATCTCAAACTAAATTCAAGAACCCTAATTAACAGATTATAAACATACTAAAGTTATAATTTACGAAACTAATTGAAGCTAATTCGAATAACTAAGCTAATTAACCCAAATTCGAAATTAGTAGAAATTAACTCAAAACAATCATCCAAAACAAATATTTTTGTATAAAAATAACCCAAATCGATTACCCACTAACCATAGCACCTATTAGAGTCAATTAAACATGATTTAAGACAATAAAACGTATTCAAATTGTCGTTTTAATTGAAAGGACGAAAACAGGGGGAAAAGAAGAGAAAGTATTGCTCACGAAAATTGGCCGAGAAAGAGGAGGCGATGCGGTGTTCTGGAAGATGGCACGACGGCGAGTTGGGCAGGGAGATGAGACGAGCGGCGGCGGTGGGTTGAGCAAAGAACGAACGAAGAGGAAGGCAGGGGTCGTGTCGTGCTCCGTTTTTATAGAGATGGGTGGGGGGTTTTATGCGTGATATAGGAGAGAGAGAGTCGGTGAGTTTAGTTTTTTTTTTTTTCTTTCTTTTCCTTTTTTTTTTCCTGATTTCTTATTTGTTGGGTTGGGGTATGGTTTCTGTTTGGGCCAATGTATGGAATTGGGTTGTTGTAGTGTTTAGGAGATGGCCCAAAATCAGAAATTAGAAATCCTATGTAGAAACCCGACTTTAAAACCATAACCGAATTCGGTTTTGAAAACGATTCTCAATTAATAATCAAAAATCTTTTTCATTAAATTAATCTAATTAATTAATCTAAAATAAAATACTTTGAAATTTCGGGATATTACAGTTTGAATTCCAATTTGCATTACATATATATTTGATTATTATATGTCAAATTTGATTACCACGATTTTAGTTTGATAATAAGTTATACACTTTTAAATTAGATTATCTTTATCTGGATTGAGATTGTGACTTAATATCGTGTAAATTTTTTGTTAGTTTATTTTCAAGAGTTTGAACTTTTTGTATGGACTCTCATTTACCACTATAAGCAACTCTAAATGATGTGTGACTCTTCTACATTTGTACGTTAAGCTTGTAACCTATGTCAATGCGTTGCACGGACTCTTGATTTAAACTCGTTTATTATATACATTTAAAACTAAGTATTATTCAAAGTCATGCATAAAAATTTGTTCCAAACTTCATTAACCTTTTTCTACTCTTCTTCAACTACTACTACAATGATTTTTTCCAATTTTTCAATGTAGTAGGATTGTTTTTTCGGACGACTACTTCTACTCATAATAATGGTATACTACTACTACTCCTATTACTACTACTAATATTTTTTTTTGTAAGAATTGTGATTTTTATTCATTCAAAATGGGAATAAAAAGGAGGGAAAATCTTACAAAGTCTAACACCTCTAGGATGAGAAACTAACTTTATCTAACACAAACTAAGCATTTAGGCTATCTATGATTTCAGCATTCACACAATTTTTCGACTTTGCTAGCATTCTAACACTCACAATATATTTGACATTCATTACAATTCTGCTAGCTTCAGTATGCTTATCTCCAAACAGCCTTGAGTTTCTTTCTTGCCAAATCAAATAAGCAGTTGTAGTCAGGCAGTAAATCATCCAAGTCTTCTTCCAATGCCTTTCTGTGTTTTTTATGCTTAATCCAATTTATCTCCTCAGACAGACTTTTAGGATTTCTCCTGATACCCAACCAGTTAAGAATTGCTCCCCAAACTTGGCTTGCATAGGAGCATTTGAAGAACAGGTGCAGATGGCTCTCAGCATTGTGCTTGCACAGACAGCATCGATTGACTAATACCATTCCTCTTGCACAAATATTGTCAACTGTAGGCAGGGCATTTTGCCTTGCTAAAGCTACAATAAAACTGTGCTTTGGGAGAGAAATAGTATTCCACACAACCTTATGCCACTGGTTCTCATGATGCTTTTTCCTGAAAAAATCATAAGCTGCAGCCACATTGTATTTTCCTTTTAATTGCCAGCTTTGGATTAGATAAGCACCAGCTTTATCAGTATTCATAGCATCCAAAATCTCATCTCTAACTGCAAGAATTCCTTTCCAATTCTCTGAGTCTGTCACTTTCTTCTTGATTTGCCAAATACTCCTCTCCTTAAGCACATAAGCTTTAATCCAGCAGCTCCATACTCCTGTACTCCTGTTATGAAGATGCCAAATCCATTTCCCCATCATAGCTTTGTTCCAGGCTAAAACTTCTTTAATGTTCATCCCTCCTTCTCTTCTAGGAGAACAGATGCTGTCCCAACTCTTGTAGACCATCCTTTTACTCCCAGGCTCAATGTTCCAAAGGAAATCTTTACACAACTTATTTATCTGCTTGATAATGCCCTTAGGGAGGAGCAAACTTGCACACCAAAAGTTCTCCAGACCAAACACAACAGCATTGATCAATTGGATCTTTCCAGCATAGGAGAGCATATTAGATGTCCAATGCTGAATTGAATGCCTGATCTTGGTCATAAGAGCAGCATACATGTTACTCTTGATCTTGGAAGAGTGCAGGGGAATGCCAAGATACCTGAAGGGAAAAATCCCTTCAGTAAACCCTGAAATTGAAAGAATTTCAGCCCTGATTTGCTGGCTGACACCCCCAAAGTACACATCAGTCTTGGAGTAATTTGCTTCCAACCCTGAAATCTCAGCAAAAATACTTAGGCAATCGACCACAGCTTGAACAGAGGGAACATCTCCTCTAGTAAAAATCATTAGATCATCAGCAAAAGTAAGGTGTGTGAGCTGAATTCTAGAGCATTTAGGGTGGAAGCTGAAGTGATCCTTTGATGGCATACTCCTAAGGTATCTTGAGAGTATTTCCATACTAAGGACAAACAGGTAAGGAGAGACAGGGTCTCCTTGCCTAACACCACATTTCCCAGGGAAAAATCCTTCATAATTCCCATTGATTTTCAAAGAAAACCAGGTGCTTGAAATACAACTCATTATCCACTTTATAAACTGTTGAGGAAAGCCCAGAGCCACCAGCATATCCTTAATAAATCTCCAGTTGATAGAATCAAAGGCCTTTCTGATATCCACCTTTATAAGGCACCTTGGGGATACATTTTTCTGATTATAACCCTTGACAATGGTTTGGGAGATAATCACATTTTCAAAGATGCTTCTACCTTTGACAAATGCAGCCTGTTCTTTTCCAATGAGATCAGGCATCACCTCCTGCAGCCTATTTGCAAGCACCTTACTAATTGTTTTGTAGACTATTGAACAGCATGAGATGGGCCTGAAATCAGCTACACTGGATGACTGCTCTGTTTTGGGAATTAAAGTAACCATAGTGACATTAGCTTGCTTTGGCATCTGACTTGTTCTGAAAAATTCCAAAATGGCTGCACATAAATCATGCTCAATATTGTCCCAAGCCTTCTGAAAAAAACCTGCTGAGAAGCCATCCTGCCCTGGTGATTTGTTGGGGTCCATGCTGAATAAAGCATTCTTAATTTCCAGCTTTGTTATGTTCTGGATAAGAGCTTCAGCCTTTTCTCCATCTAAATAAGCTCCTTTTCTGATAAATTTTTCATCCAGTTGCTTCACGGATGCTCTTTCCCAATTAGCTCAGTGTAATATTCTACAAAAGCTGCAGCAATTGTATCAGGAGAATCCTGAGTATTGCCATGCATGTCTTTGATTTTGCCAATCATACTATGGTGCTGTCTTTCTTTAATTTTTGAGAAAAAGTATCTGGTGCTGCAATCAGCATTGTTGATGTGAGTCACTTTTGCTCTTTGCCCTAACATACTGATTTCAGCCATCTTCAGTCTGCAATACTTTTCTTTCTCCTTTTCCACTTCTGCATACAGCTCATCATTATCAAGGTGGCTGCTGAGTTCCATTTGTTTCAAGGTGGCTGCTGAGTTCCATTTGTTTCTTATGCAGCTCCATTTTGCAGTCTTCAACTCTTTTTGACAAGTTTGAAAAAGAGTTTTTGTGAAGACTAGAAAGGGCATGTTTTGTGTTTTTCAGCTTCTGAAATAAAGCTGCCATAGGTTTCCCCTGCACTTCTAACTTCCATGCTTCACCCACAGTACTGGTGAATTTTTCATGCATACTCCAACAATTAAGAAACTTGAAGTTTTTCCTAATAGTAGGAGCAGGTAAGATAGTAACCACAATAGGAGAGTGGTCAGACACACCAGAGGGCAAAAAATTTCCAAAAGAATCTGGAAACTGCATAACCCAACCAGTGTTCACCAATGCCCTATCCAGCTTAGTCCAAATCCTCTTTTCCCCATCTTGGTTATTAGTCCAGGTGAAGAGTTGGCCTTGACTATTAATGTCAATTAGATCACACTGAGCTATACAATCATTAAAATCATCCATGTCTTTCTGGATTGGGGCATACTGTCCTGACTTCTCCTGAGCATTCCTGATGACATTGAAGTCCCCAATTACCATCCAAGGTGTTTGTACTTTAATGTCTCTCAGTTTATCCCACAAAATATTCCTCCTCTGAGCATCGTTGCTGCCATATGTGAAAGTGACCATAAAATCCTTATTGGAGATAATATGAAACACTCTACAATGAATGAATTGCTCATGAACTTGCATCACATCAACCTGCACTTGCTGGCTATTCCAAAGAACCCAAATTCTGCCATTATAGTGAGCAGAATAGTTATTCACTACTCTATAATTAGCAAACTTTCTTTTGATTATAGATCCTGCCTTTCTCTCTTTTACTCTAGTTCCCAAAATCCCAATAATATTCAACTTGTACTTCAACATAAGGTCTCTAACCTCATGCTGCTTGAGAGGATCATTAAATCCTCTCACATTCCAGGCTGCAATAATCATTGGCTGTCAGGGGGTTCTCCCTCCCCTACAACAACCTCCTGCTCATTTCCAGTCCAAAGCACACTAGGAATACCCACAGTTAGCAGAGCATCAAACCTGTTCTTCAAAGAAGTTGGTACAATCAGTTCTGCAGACCTTGGTTTATTCAAATTTGGTTCACCAATTTGCTTAAATCCCAATTCATCCACTATACCCTCAACAGGTGAATCCAACACTTCATGTTCATGTTCCTCAACCACCTCCTGGTGTGGTGTTAAACTGGGCTGAATATTAGCCAATTTTTCAGAATTTTGGTTTACAACTGCAGCCTCCTTCTCTACTGGTCTGTACTTCTTTTGGACTACTTTCTCTGTAGCCTTGGGTTTTGAATGCCTACATTTCTGAGTTTCATGGCCAAGTTTCCTGCATCCATGACAAAAGTACGGCACCCATTCGTATTCAACTCGTTGCTCCATGAGCTCAGAGAAGGGTGTGCGAAGAGTTATGTAATGGGGTAAATCTTTTGAGACATCAACCTCAATCAAAACTCTTGCAAAAGACAATTTGTCCTTGTGTGTGGTAGTGTAATCTGCACATAATGGTTTTCCGATCTTACTTGCTATTTTGCTTAAAGCTTTCTCAATCCAGTACCATGGATCGAGCTCTGGGAAGAGCACCCAGACAGGTACATGAGTGACAGATTCAAGCTCCTGTGAGCAGATAGGTGACCATTGTTTCAAAATCAGAACATTATTGCCAACTCTCCATGGTCCGGCTTTTAACACCGCATCCCTATCAGCCTCAGTAAAAATTTTGAAGATAAACCACCCCTTTTTGAAATATTTCACATCAGGTAAGGCAATTTCTCCCCAATTCTTTGTCACAAAATCCTTCATTTCCTTCAATTTTGGCTTCGCACCCAGAACATTGCCAACCAAGGTACATTTCCACTTCTCTAATTCATCACCTATATCCTCCTCATCAATCACAATCTCATGTTCACTACTCTCATGGTGATGCAATTTCATGCCTTCCTTTTTTCCACCATTAACAACATTTCTCCAGGTTTTCTTAACAGGGCCATTAATTTCAGTCTCAACAGGGTCAGAATTCACCTTATTAGCAGCAAATTCATGGGCATCAGAAGTCTTAATACTGGTCTTACTACTGATTTTGTTACCTGATTTTTGGACTGCACTGCCGATGATGTCATTAAGAAGAATCGGCGACCGAGGCGTTCCCTGCAGCTGGGTTGAAGTTTCTGGGCCCGATTCTTCATCATTCACCTCCAAATGAGTATCAGAGGTCTCGTCGTGTTGTCGCGGATCCGGTGGTGCTTTCGGTTTGGGCGGTTGTCCCCTCTTTGCCATGGCTGAGATGATACGAGCTCGATGTCCGTACAGTCTCGAGGGATAGCTTTCTCCTCACGCCAGAGCTTTTTAATTTTGATTAGAATTTGAATTACCTGGTAAATTTATTAAAGATGGGAAACTTTACTAATATTGATATACTACTACTCCTATTATTACGTACTACTACTCCTACTACTACGCACTACTACTCCTACTCCTACTACATATTACTACTCCTACTCCAACTATACTACTACTATTCGTCTATTCCTACTCCTACTCCTACTCATGCTCCTACTCTTACTACTATTGCAACTCCTACTCATACTCCCTCACTTCAGTGCAGTCCTCCTACTTTGTTATCATGTATTGATTATTATGAGGTTTCTACAAAAATTATTTATGTCGAATATGCATCTAAAATCGTAATAAAATAATAAACAATTTTAAAATTGTTAATCAATACTTTACCAGCTTATTGTAGCTAGCTGTTATGTATAACCAGGCATTATGATTGTGCATGTTGATCAGGGACTTCAACTATTTTATACCTAATTGATTGTTTAACTTTTATTAGAAATAGAATTAGAATTATATAACTTCTATTAGGATTAGAATTAGATTATGATAGATTATGATTAGGAAAATATACCATAAACCTTCCTAATCTCCTAAAAAACATGGACTCTTTTACAACGCAAGAAAAAAAATCGAATTTTCTATGGAGTGTATAAACTCGGACGAAAGGAGTATATGATATGCGCGTTTAAAGTCCCGATATCCAATTTTTTATGCGGGTTCAATATAATAATAACATGAGTTAATGATAAATAACATATTGCTAAAAATTGTCTACCTTTATCGAGTTTGAAAATATAATATAGTATCATGTAATTTTTGGATTAGCCTATATTCAATAAGATTAGCACTTACAATATATTCTCATAAATCTCGATCTATAAATAATTCTTTTTTATTTTTCGATCTAATTTTCTTATTTTTAATTACTTAAAAAAGTAGATGAATTTCAATTTCAAGTCATATTAGAAATTGTAATGGTAGGATGATTATTACATCATAGACAAACTCTCTCTCTTTTTTTTTGTTAGGATTAGAAATTGATAATTATACTACTTTGAGTTGGATGTGAATAGATAATGAACCAATCGTATGGAGAGTAGTATTAGAAATGGTTGATTCTCTTCTGAATAAAATCAAATCACAACAAATAACATATGAAACTTATCATAAACACTATTGCAGTGTGAGTAAGAGCTAACTAATACTCACTATGTAGGTATTGATTGATATTATAAACGTAAACTACTCTAACTACTATATGAACTTGGCTAGACACAATACTTTGCAAATTATCTCTTGCTAGTGTCGAGCTTAGTTGATAGAGCCTAGGTATATATAGTTGACTTGCTTAATATGAACTTATTATACACAGTGTGAAGATAGGAGAGCCAATAACTATTTTTCTTTTTGGTTGCTCGACAATAATATTGTGTGTGTTTTAGTAGCGCCGCATGAAAAACATGTTTTTACTATATATAACAAGAGGAATTCTGTGGTACACGACGTGCACCGGAATGCACCGTAATGGACTAATCTATACCATCGATTATGTTAGAAAAAGATCTAAACCGTTCATTAATTTTAATTAATTATATTTCATAAATTAAATTAAAATAACTACAAAAGATAAATATATGGTAAATTCTTGAATTTATGGATCAATTATCCATAATGAGGATCTGGTGGTTGCTCCTGAACAAAAAAATTGGTAGTTGCCGGAGGGAAGGGGTAGCGGAGATTTTCGTGGAAAAAGCGACGTCGCCGGTAGGGTGCCGGAAAAGGGATGTCACCGTAGATATAATGTCGTCGGGAAAGATCGCCGGAGAAAAGAAGGTCGCCGGTTTCTCTGGAGAAAAGAAGGTCGCCGGTTCCTCTTGGTCCGACGTCAATGGTAGTTGTTGTGGCCTGGGTGAGGTTAATTATAGCAGTATACACAGAAAAGATGTGTTTTGATGAGGTTCGACGAATCGACGGTGAGGGATGCAGTCCGGCATGGACGACGACGGCGACTGAAAGATGAAGTCCACCATATACTACTCCAGCAAATGACGGACTGCAGTCCGACATAACGGCTCTTGTGATTGACCGACGATAGCTCGGTTATAAGCTCCGGGCTAATTACCGGCGGTGGTTCAGCATGGCTAGAGGACGAAGGTAGGTCATAGGTGGTGGTCTAGTGGGACTCCGGTATGGCTAGTAGCCTGGTACGAAGTCCGGGAATAAAAACTCCGGCGGGGGCTCCGGCAGGATGTAAGGTGGGAGGAAGAAAGAGGGAAAGGAGAGAGACGGCAAAGAATATCCAAAAAAATAAGATTTTAATTTTTAAGTATTTATTTCATTTTTGGAAAATAATTAAAATTATTAAAAAAATTATTTATTACGGTGCATTTCGGTGCACGTCGTGTACCATAGAATTCCTCATATAGCAACGAATAGTTTGACAGGCGAAAGTAGCAATTTGCCCCCAAGACTTTACTCAATTGTGCAATTTACCACCTTAACTTTCATTGGTAGCAATTTGCCCCCTTTCCTTTCCACTTATGTGCAATTCAGCTATTTTCTCTAATTTTCAACTAATTCTTCAATAAAATCAATTATGTTATTAAAAAACACAAAAAAATATTTTTATGTATTAAATAACTTCAAAGTAATATCTAAAATATTAGATAAAAACCTCAAAAAAAATCCAAAAAATTGTTTTTGTTTCAAAAATGTTTATCGCCTAAGAAATCGTTAAATATAAATAAATTAAAAATAAAAAAGTGAACTTTGTTCACGCCATCTTGCATCTCATCTATTTTTTTTTTATCATGGCTCATGATATTATAGACGTATAACAAATTTTATATGATAGAATTTTTTTTTTCGTTAGAGTTTTTTTAATGCATATCTAATTCTTTTTGAATTATTTTGTTGGTGTTGCATATGGATTTTTAAAATAGAAATTATTTTTATTAACTATAAGTGATTTTTGAATATTTTTAATTGTGATAGAATATTTTTAATAGACAATTTGACTGATGATTAGTGAAATTGATTGAATTGCACATGATTGAAAAGTTAAGGGGGCAAATTGCTACCACTGAAAGTTAAGGTGGTAAATTGCACAATTGAGTAAAATTTTGGGGTCAAATTGCTACATTCGCCGTTTGACATATATAAAACTTTTTCTTGTAGAAAAATCACCTTGATTTGTGTTCAGATATACAAAATGTTATAATTTAAGAAAGTTATGATAAAGTCAAAATGCTAAAGTAAACTCTTTTTTTAGTTGCATAAATTTGATACTCTCTTTTTTTAGTCGCATAAATTTGAAACGTAAGATTGGAGTTTCTCAAAATATATTATGTAATACGTGATCATCTAATCTTATTATGTTTATATATTCTTACATGTAATGTAACCCATGTACATCCGTCAACAACATCGCTTGGTTTGGTGATTGATTGATTTGGTGTAATTGAATCTTTAATCCCCCATTGATTGAAGATATTGTGCATGCGTAGGATTAGTTTTTGTGATTGACTCCGTAATATAGGCGCTCTCTTTTACATTCAACTACTATAGTAAGCTAAGTATGTACCTCTACGAATGCGAATCCACATTAAGTTAGATAACAATTAAGCTACGTCACTCCTACAACATAGATTAATTGAAGAACTACGTACAACTCGATCCTGCCTCAAGTACAAATCTAAAGTCAAGAAGGACAATTAGTATGCGGTGACAAAGTGGCACTATTGTACAATAATACGTTTTGGCCTACGAAATAATATAAGATCGAAGATGGACCAATTAAAGTCAATTGCATTGCGAATCATAAAGATATGCATGCATGAAGATGCTAGAACCCTTATTACGTTCGTTTCTTTTTGAGATAATGTCACGCACCCTGAGCTAGTCCGATCTTATGTTGAATGGCTAAGATCAGACTTGTGAATCATATGCATGGTGGTTGGGTGTTAGCAACAACACAATTGTTCTAAGACTTGTAACTAACTCTTAATTTTTATAATGATGGCCAAAAAAAAAAAAAAATCATTGTTACACGTTTGTTTTGTTCTCTTATTTGAAACTCCTACATTCTCCTACTTTATTATTATGTGATTTATTACATTATTATGAGGTTACTACAAAAATTATTTATATGGAATATGCATCCAAAATTGTAATAAAATAATGAACAATTTTAAACTTGCCAATCAATAATTTGCCAGCTTATTGTAGCCAACTGATTATATATGACCAGCATTATGATTGTGCATGTTGATTTGGGAGTTCAACTATTTATAGCTAACCGATTGTTTAACTTCTATTAGAATTCGATTTGTTTAACCTCTATTAGAATTAGAATTGTATAACTTCTATTAGAATTAGAATTACAATTAGATTTAGATTATGATAGATTATGATTATGAAAATATACCATAAACCTTCCTAGTCTCCTACAAAACATGGACTCTCTCACAAGCCTTGAAAAATAAACCGAATTTTCTGGTGGCTCGAAAACTTCAACTTTCGACGTAGGCCCCTGAAAAAACCCTCCTCTTGTTTAACTTCCATTAGAATTAGAATTGTATAAATTCTATTAGAATTAGAATTAGATTTAGATTATGATTATGAAAATATACCATAAACCTTCCTAGTATCCTACAAAACATGGACTCTCTCACAAGTGTTGAAAAATAAACCGAATTTTCTGATGGCTTGAAAACCTCAACTTTCGACGTAGGCCCCTGAAAAAACCCTCCTTTATTATTATGTACTAGTTGAATGCCCGTGCGTTGCAAGGACTCTTGATCTAATCTCAAATTTAAAATTTTGGCGTAAGCTTAAATTATTTTGTTAATATTTGATCTGAATTGTCGTTTAAAAAAATATATTGGGATACTATAACTTGTAAAAGTTAAAAAGTCTTTGAAACAATTAATAAACTTGTAATGATTTATGTTACTCTTTCTTGTGATGCTGCTTACGTGTGATGCTGCTTACGTGTATTTTAAATTATACAACAATATTTCTTATCTATATTCATTGCATATTGGAAAATGTATAAATGGATCTCAAATTGAAATAAATTTCGAATTAAATAAAATAATACTCGTATATGTTTCAAAATTTCTGATACACATTGTAACAACCCTAAATTTTGACCTAGTTTAATAATACAAAAATTTAGGGTTGTTATGACGCAATTGACTACTGAGTCAACTGCAAGGCTCAAAACTGATAAAATTTAAACTAACTTATTTACATAAATGATAACGAGTTGCGGAAGACAGAAGTCAAGTTTACAAAACCTAATCCCAACTGAAATGACAAGTATAACTGATTAAAGTGGCTCAACCGTAGTTGTAACAACCCTGAATTTTTGACTCAAAAATAATAGCATTAAATTTAGAATTGTCACGCCGCAATTGACTACCAAGTCAATTGCAAGGCTATTTATTCGATTACAATATTAACTAAAATGAATCAGCGGAAGTCTTAAACAAATGTCGAACTACTATTCTCAAAACTAGTCTTAAATTACATATCCAACTGAAATATAAATTTAATAGTGTTTATAAAAATCCCCATCATGCAGACGACTCTTCAACCAAGCATCCACATCATCAACAGAACCTGTCAACTACGCCATCGAGAATGACGTAGGCCCCAGAAATATGGTAGGGAATGAACCAGAATAAGAACGTCAGCATACAGGCTGAGTAAGAACAACAAAAGAATAAGAAGACAAAAGATACGCGCCTGAAGGCGCGTAGCTAACAAATAACAAGCTACCGTTACATCATTAACTTTAATCATCACAGCGATATAGAATTCAGAAGTCATATCATATTAACATTCATTAAGGCCGGGTTCCTACCCCACAGCCACCACAATCTCGAACCAATGCGAGCTAGAGCACTCAAAACAACCCCTAATGACTCAGAGTGTGCACACCCCTCTCTAGAGGGCCAGTAGGATGCGAAGCCTCTAGGAGGAAGCCAAATAGGAAGCCGGTAGCGAACCGACCACAGACTCCCCTCATAAAGAAGGTACAGGATGACCGGTCAGCGCCGAGACATCTACTCTAGGTGGTAATCGTCAAAACATTATTATCAATCATAGTCATCAACATTAGTGTACACTTTTACGATATCATTCATTATCATGTTATATTACCAATATCATAATCACAAGCTCAAGAAACAACAATATCGAAACAAGAAAGAGAACAAAGGAAGGCACACTCGGCCGAAAGGCCGAACCGGTCGAACGGCGGAGGCCGAAGGGCCGTGTGGAAGGTGAGCCGAAAGGCTTATGCTGCATGGTTAATTTCAAAAGATAGATGTAGAAATAAAAGCAATGGTATGATAATTCTGAACAATGGTCATCAAGACAAGGTTAGCTCAAGAAAAGATAGTTTATAGGGTTGGTCATTGTGGTTAGGATTGTAACCAACGTT
The DNA here is from genome assembly GCA_963457585.1 of Spergularia bocconei. Lineage (NCBI taxonomy): Eukaryota > Viridiplantae > Streptophyta > Magnoliopsida > Caryophyllales > Caryophyllaceae > Spergularia > Spergularia bocconei. The sequence goes on along the minus strand of OY734951.1, from coordinate 4,226,619 downwards.
CTTACCTTTCAACGGTAATCCTTAAACCAAACTCTTCAAATCAAGTCAATGAACAACACCTCCTCGAATCCACAATCTATACGTCCAACCAATCACAAACTCAATCGATGATCCCCTAATTCACAAGGTATAACCATAAGGCATAATCCCACAAATTAACTAATATATCATGAATCTAAAAGAAGTCAGTGGCATTTAAACATGGATAACTTCTACCTCTGACATCGTATGATCACCAAAATTGAGTATGACATAAAGGGTAATGTCAGGAATATTTCCTCCAAATTTCGTCCACAGACTCCAAGTGGATCTACGGGTATCGATCTCGCACTGAACCATAAACACGAATTAGGGTTTACCCACGAAATCTAATATAACTTTTTATCTAGAGATCTAGGTCTTACCAATTTTTGATATGTTATCAATGATAGAGTAAGGAACACCTCCATAAAATCTCGTCCCCAAATCCCTTAGGAGTCGACGGGAATTCTCAAACTACCGAGGGGCGGAACAGATTCTCGGATAGATAAACACAGCTTCACTAAAACATCTCCACAAATATCATCCGATGGAATCTTGGCATGATCTACATGTTCCTGGATTCGTATCGAAAGCGCGGTTCTAACGCCACCAACCACGCTCTAATCAGAGGTCGTACGAGAGAATTATGTGTGTTTGAAGTTGACACAGTGATGCTGGAAATCTTCTGCGGGTGGAGGCTACGAGAAGAGGGTGAGAGGGAGAGAGATAGGGCCGACTATATATAGTATAAGCTAGGGTTTATCTCCTTTGATTTGTGTGAATGGGTTTGAAGGTAGACTCGGGTTCAGGCTTAATTAGTCGGTTGAGATGAGTGATCCATAAATCCGATCCAAGTCCAATAACCCAATTATACAATTTCCCAAAATAGAATTACCCAATTAGTAACATAATCTATAATTCACCAGATTCCCCAAAATAACTTTTATTAATTTTCCTCAAATTTATTAATAAACGTAACACCCTAATTAAATAAAGTCCCAAAAATACGGGGTGTTACAGTCTTCCCTCCTTAAAACAAAGATTCGTCCCGAATCTTTAAACCCATCCTTAAAAAGTCAAGCTCCTCTCTAAAAACGTTGATCAAAAGGTAACAAAGGTATTCGAAATGATAGAACAAGAACATAAGAATATGCTCAAGTCGAAATAACAATAAGAGTATGAATGAGGATAGAATTGTGTTAAAGCACTGCAACTGTGGTTTGAAGCAGTCAACCACAGAAAGAGGAAATGGAAATCACATAAATCACATGTATCAAAATATAAATCACATCATGCAAGCAATTAAAACAGAGCGCACGAGGCTCTCATCCCCCTTAAAACAAAGGTTCGTCCCGAACCGAAATACCTTAAGCAATCAAATGAGCGTACTTCTCACGCATAACCGATTCTACTTCCCAAGTAGCTTCCTCAACACTATTGTTACACCACAAAACTTTCACCATACTCGTCTCAGACCGTCTGGTTTTCCGTACTTTAGTGTCCAAAAATTTTCAGTGGTGCCTCTTAATAGGTCATAGTTTCATCCAACACGATGGTCTCTGGGTTTAAAACATGCGACGGGTCGCTGACGTAACGTCTAAGTTGAGAAACATGAAAAACATTGTGAACCTTATCAAGATTTGCGGGCAAATCCAACTCTTATGCGACTTCTCCCACACGTTTAGTCACTCTATATGGTCCAATGAACTTAGGACTCAATTTCCCTTTCTTTCCAAACCTCATAACACCTTTGGTAGGTGAAACTCTTAACAACACCATGTCACCTTCAGCAAACTCTATATGACTGCGAGTTTTATCAGCATAACTCTTTTGTCGATCCTGTGCAGCCTTGAGTCTCTCCTGAATCACCTTTACTTGTTCAGTCATCTCCTCAATGTAGTGTAGACCCAAAACCACTGTCTCACTTATGTCATTCCAAGAAATTGGACTCTTACACTTTCTTCCATATAGGGCCTCATAAAGTGCCATCTTTATTGAGGCTTGGTAGCTATTGTTGTAGGAAAACTCGACTAAATCTAGCTTGTCCTCCCAACCACCTTGGTACTGCAAGGCACAAGCTCTCAACATGTCCTCCAAGACTTGGTTCGTCCTTTCTGTTTGACCATCTGTCGCTGGGTGGCACGCAGTACTCATAAGAAGTTTTGTACCTAAAGCTTCTTGCAACTTCTTCCAAAATCGAGAAACAAAACGCGCATCACGATCAGACACAATCTCCTTTGGTGTACCGTGGAGTCTCAACACGTTGTGTATATAGGCATCAGCCAACTGTTTCTTCTTCCATGTGTCCTTCATGGGTATGAAATGTGCGCATTTCGTCAATCTGTCTACTATTACCCAAATCATATTATTGCCCTTAGGCGTTCTAGGTAATCCAGCAATGAAATCCATGGATATGGAACTCCATTTCCATTCCGGCACTGGTAAGGGATGTAATTTACCTTGAGGTCTCTTGTGTTCACTTTTAACCTTTTGGCAAACTAAACACCTAGAAACAAAGTCAGCCACATCCTTCATTCCTGGCCACCAAACACCTTTCTCAAATCTTGGTACATCTTACCTCCACCTGGGTGTACTGAGTATTTACTGGCATGAGCTTCTGTCAAAATCTTGTCTCTCAACGTTCCATTATTAGGTATGCAAATCCTATCTTGGAATCGAATTATCCCATCTTCACCTCTTTTAAACAATTCAGGCTCCTTTACCATCTTGTCCAATATCACCTTGTCAGTTTCTTGTAATCCTTTGATCTCTCCAAATAAATCATTCTCAATCGTGGTTGTTCCTGGGTTTAATCCTGGTTCTGTCAACTGGACTCCGAAGTTGACAAATTCATTCCTCAGTTTCTCTCTTTGAACAATCAATTGCACTGTATGCAGAGACTTCCTGCTCAGAGCGTCAGCTACAACGTTGGCTTTTCCTTCATGATACTGTGTCTCCATGTCATAGTCCTTGATCAACTCCAACCATCTCCTCTGTCGCATATTCAACTCCTTCTGAGTAAATATGTAATTCAAACTCTTATGGTCAGAAAAGATCTTAAAAGTCACTCCAAACAAGTAGTGTCTCCACAACTTCAATGCAAAAATCACCGCGGCTAGCTCCAAATCATGGGTCGGATAGTTTTCCTCATAACTCTTGAGTTGCCTAGACGCATAGGCGATTACTCTCCTGTTCTGCATTAGGACACATCCCAATCCATTCTTTGAAGCGTCTGTGTACACCTCGTACGGTATGTTCTCGTCAGGTAACGCTAACACTGGAGCTGTGGTTAATCGTTCCTTTAAAATCTGAAAGGCTTTCTCACAACTCTCATCCCACTTATACCTCGTGGTTTTCTTCATCAAAGTTGTCATTGGTTTAGCAATCTTGGAGAAATCCTTCACAAATCTCCTGTAATAACCTGCAAGTCCCAAAAAGCTCCTAATTTCTGACACATTCTTAGGGGCTGGCCAGTCCTTGATCGCCTTGATCTTAGCTGGATCTACTTCAACTCCATCCTTAGATATCACATGTCCCAAAAATGCTACCTTGTCCAGCCAAAATTCACACTTCGAAAATTTACCGTAGAGTTGCTTTTCTCTTAAAATCTCCAAAACTGTCCTCAAATGTTCCTTATGTTCCTCCTTGTTCTTGGAGTAAATCAGAATATCATCAATAAACACGACCACAAATTTATCCAAATAGGGTCGGAAAGTACGATTCATGAGGTCCATGAATACTGCTGGTGCATTGGTTAACCCAAAGGGCATCACTATAAACTCATAGTGCCCATATCTAGTCGAGAATGCAGTCTTTGGCACATCCTCATCAGCCACCTTCAATTGATAGTATCCAGACCTCAAATCAATCTTTGAATCCACACTTGCACCCTTTAACTGATCAGACAAATTGTCAATCCTGGGTAAGGGGTATCTGTTTTTGATGGTTACATTATTCAACTCTCTGTAGTCGATACACAGTCTCATCGACCCATCCTTCTTTCTTACAAACAAGACAGGTGCTCCCCAAGGTGAAACACTTGGTCGCACGTAGCCTTTTTCCACCAGTTCGTCAAGTTGTTTCTTCAGTTCCTGCATTTCTACTGGTGCCATTCGGTAAGGCGATTTAGCAATAGGACCTGTTCCTGGTACCAACTCAATCTTAAACTCCACCTCTCTCTTCGGAGGCATCCCTGGAATCTCCTCAGGAAAGGCATCAGGATACTCGCTTACTACCTCAACATCTCCTAGCTCTGGATATTCCATGCTGGTATCTCGTACATGACATAAGAATAGGGGCTCACCCTTTGATATTTGTTTCTTCAAATTCATGGCGGACACCAGTTTTATCCTTGGCTTTTTCGGAAGTACTCGGTAGGTCACATGAGCATTCTTCTGTCCTCGAAGGGAAATCTTCCCTATCCAACAGTCTATCCTTGCCTTATATCGACTCATCCAATCCATTCCCAATATAATATCAAAATTCGTTAGGGGAATTGCTATTAAATCCGATTTAAACTCATGACCACAAATTACTATAGGCACATCCTTAAATTGACTCTTACATACAACCTTAGAACCATTAGGCATTGAAAATTCAAAATCCACCGCAGAACTATCACTAAGTCCACACTTCTCCACAATCTTATCTGCAATAAACGAATGGGACTCACCACTATCAAACAAAACTGTCCAATCCCTATAATGCTCAACCATAGTTCCATCAGCCAGTTTCTCCTGTACTGGTTTGAAGAATAGGATCTTCATCTACCAGCGTCCAGCTACTTCCTTAAGGTAAAACACAGCAACCTTAACGTTACAGTTGTCAAGACAGCCAACTGTTAAAAAGATCCTCTCCATATCCTCCAACCAATCCAAAAGTACACTGGGTTTTCCTTTTCCAATGAAATTGTTAGGCTTTTTCTTCTGTACGGCCTCTGGCATCATTGCCAACAGCATCTCTCCATCATTTCCTGCATCATTATTATTATTATTCACATGACCATTTACCCCGTTGTTGGCCATCTGTGCCATAGCTTGGGTCATTGTATTCTGGTTTTGTACCAATTGAGCCAGAATAGCTGTCAAATCAGGATCGTTGTTTCACAACATTGTCTATAAAGCATCAACATTCAAATCAATTATAACACATTAATCAATTCCCAAATCATTTCATACGTTCATAATCATAAATCAAGATATATCATCCCATAATCAATTGCATAATCGCAAAATCAGTAAATCATGTAAAGAATTCATTCCAGAATTATATATACATGATAATCAGCATCCAGCTACTCGTCTCACGCGAGTTTAACTTTTCGGAACTTTTCGATTTTTTTTTTTTTTTTTTTCGGAACACGACCAGTGTTCATTGTAGCACGAGTCGTGCAAGCATCAGAAGCAAACATCCGAATTTCAACTTCAATCACAACATCAAACACATGTAATAGAATTTCAAATAGCACTTAAATCACATTAATTTTTATTAATCATGCATACTTCATAGTAGTATTGGGGTATGGTCCCCTCTTATGACTCATGCAACATATAACTTGTATTTAACTTTCACATTACAAATTACTTGACGGAAAATAAATGCAATAATACTAATATCCTAGCAGATAGTCTCCCAATGCTTTTGGCTTATGACATCAAGCATCTCTCTCGTCGTTTCCTACTTCATTCGATCCTTCACCTTCCTCATGAATGGCTCTCTCATTAGAGGATTGGGGTTCAAACTGGTTATCATCCTCCTCTGTCTCCCTCCTATTAGGTTCAGGGTTACCTCTACGCAAGATAAATGGACGTACACTCTTTCGAGCAGTACGCCTGAGTAAACCTCCTCCTCTAATAGACACAGGTGAGTCGGGTGGGGAGGGTATATAGTAGCGTTTTCCAGGTTCAATGTTCTTGCTAGCAAGGTGGACAGCTAAAGCACTTATCCTTCTTTCCTCAGCCTTATCTTTATAAGTTTTATAGGGATCTGGATGAGGGTAGTTAGGGTGAATAGTGGCTTCCACTAGGTATATATCTAGGTAGTTTTTCCAAATCATCCACCATATTCTTGTAGATCGAGTCCTCGTATTTCAATACAGCCTTCAGCTCCTCCACTGTCAAAGGCTCCCCTAAGTCAGTGTATAGGTATTTTAGGTCTCCGAAATGGCAAGCATAGAAGGTCATTCTCTCGAGTTTCTTGTGCACATGATCCCATCGTGCCTCATTCTTCAGGTTAACCATTACCACAAACATTATCACCTCCTCATTCAAAGCCCAATCGTACGTCTCTCTAGCTATCTGGAGCTTAGCTATCACCCTATCAACAAAGTGTGTAACTGTCTCTCCCCATCCTATAGGTATGCAAAACAGTCCTGGATTCCTGGCTATTGTGTCTGTATTTGCTTCAATTGCTGGGTCCCCAATCTGTCCATCGACTCCAAAATTCCAGCTAAAACCAAGTGGATCAGTATACATCTGTCAAATCATCAAGGTTAGAGATCCCATAACAATCACTTTATTGAATGGTTAGGCACTAGAAACACATAACACTTAGCAAACAGCATGCGTATGAATGCACCCATCCCATTCCCAGTTTTGAAAAATTTCTTTAAAACAAGTTTGAAAATTTGGTAGACTCGACTAATCAGAACCTAGTGCTCTGATACCAACTGTAACAACCCTGAATTTTTGACTCAAATATAATAGCATTAAATTTAGAATTGTCACGCCGCAATTGACTACCAAGTCAATTGCAAGGCTATTTATTCGATTACAATATTAACTAAAATGAATCAGCGGAAGTCTTAAACAAATGTCGAACTACTATTCTCAAAACTAGTCTTAAATTACATATCCAACTGAAATATAAATTTAATAGTGTTTATAAAAATCCCCATCATGCAGACGACTCTTCAACCAAGCATCCACATCATCAACAGAACCTGTCAACTACGCCATCGAGAATGACGTAGGCCCCAGAAATATGGTAGGGAACGAACCAGAATAAGAACGTCAGCATACAGGCTGAGTAAGAACAACAAAAGAATAAGAAGACAAAAGATACGCGCCTGAAGGCGCGTAGCTAACAAATAACAAGCTACCGTTACATCATTAACTTTAATCATCACAGCGATATAGAATTCAGAAGTCATATCATATTAACATTCATTAAGGCCGGGTTCCTACCCCACAGCCACCACAATCTCGAACCAATGCGAGCTAGAGCACTCAAAACAACCCCTAATGACTCAGAGTGTGCACACCCCTCTCTAGAGGACCAGTAGGATGCGAAGCCTCTAAGAGGAAGCCAAATAGGAAGCCGGTAGCGAACCGACCACAGACTCCCCTCATAAAGAAGGTACAGGATGACCGGTCAGCGCCGAGACATCTACTCTAGGTGGTAATCGTCAAAACATTATTATCAATCATAGTCATCAACATTAGTGTACACTTTTACGATATCATTCATTATCATGTTATATTACCAATATCATAATCACAAGCTCAAGAAACAACAATATCGAAACAAGAAAGAGAACAAAGGAAGGCACACTCGGCCGAAAGCGCCGAGTGGCCGAGGAAGCCGAGCCGGCCGAGGAAGCCGAGCCGGCCGAAAGGCCGAACCGGTCGAACGGCGGAGGCCGAAGGGCCGTGTGGAAGGTGAGCCGAAAGGCTTATGCTGCATGGTTAATTTCAAAAGATAGATGTAGAAATAAAAGCAATGGTATGATAATTCTGAACAATGGTCATCAAGACAAGGTTAGCTCAAGAAAAGATAGTTTATAGGGTTGGTCATTGTGGTTAGGATTGTAACCAACGTTCTTACCTTTCAACGGTAATCCTTAAACCAAACTCTTCAAATCAAGTCAATGAACAACACCTCCTCGAATCCACAATCTAGACGTCCAACCAATCACAAACTCAATCGATGATCCCCTAATTCACAAGGTATAACCATAAGGCATAATCCCACAAATTAACTAATATATCATGAATCTAAAAGAAGTCAGTGGCATTTAAACATGGATAACTTCTACCTCTGACATCGTATGATCACCAAAATTGAGTATGACATAAAGGGTAATGTCAGGAATATTGCCTCCAAATTTCGTCCACAGACTCCAAGTGGATCTACGGGTATCGATCTCGCACTGAACCATAAACACGAATTAGGGTTTACCCACGAAATCTAATATAACTTTTTATCTAGAGATCTAGGTCTTACCAATTTTTGATATGTTATCAATGATAGAGTAAGGAACACCTCCATAAAATCTCGTCCCCAAATACCTTAGGAGTCGACGGGAATCCTCAAACTACCGAGGGGCGGAACAGATTCTCGGGTAGATAAACACAGCTTCACTAAAACATCTCCACAAATATCATCCGATGGAATCTTGGCATGATCTACATGTTCCTGGATTCGTATCGAAAGCGCGGTTCTAACGCCACCAACCACGCTCTAATCAGAGGTCGTACGAGAGAATTATGTGTGTTTGAAGTTGACACAGTGATGCTGGAAATCTTCTGCGGGTGGAGGCTACGAGAAGAGGGTGAGAGGGAGAGAGATAGGGCCGACTATATATAGTATAAGCTAGGGTTTATCTCCTTTGATTTGTGTGAATGGGTTTGAAGGTAGACTCGGGTTCGGGCTTAATTAGTCGGTTGAGATGAGTGATCCATAAATCCGATCCAAGTCCAATAACCCAATTATACAATTTCCCAAAATAGAATTACCCAATTAGTAACATAATCTATAATTCACCAGATTCCCCAAAATAACTTTTATTAATTTTCCTCAAATTTATTAATAAACGTAACACCCTAATTAAATAAAGTCCCAAAAATACGGGGTGTTACAGTAGCATTATATATTCCAAGCTAGCCCCATGATATGCACACGTCCATGCAATAATTCACTTCAAGTAGACCTGCCAACTGCATTACAGAGAATGATACAGGCCCCAAAATAGGGTAGGGACAAACCCAAACATAGAACGTCAGCAAAGGCTGAGTAAGAACTCAAAAGTATGCAGAACAACAAGGAAAAGAAGATACGCGCCTTCATGGCGCGTAGCTAATCAAGCAACGCTTAGTCAAAGAAAGCCAAGCACAGAATTACAACAAAAGCTCAAGGCTGAGTTTCAATCGGTTCAATATATATCAACAATTATAAGTCCGGTTTCGTGATTGGGTCCTACCCCAACACGCTACTAGAGCTCACCTGAACCTCCCTATAGACCCGAGTGTGCACACCCCTCACTAGAGAGCCAGTAGGATGTAACCCTTCTAGGAGGAAGTCTAATAGGCGACTGGTAGCTAACCCAGCCTATAATTCCACCTTGATCAGAGGTGTGTTAGTAATTCCCCGACGGACAACATTGGTCACGCCTGCTCTAGCAGATTGTGATGTAACATTATTCAACAAGGCCATTTCATCCATCTTAGATACATTATTTCATTTATAGAATCCATCTCACATGACAACGTGGGCCTGAGCTGAATATCAAACAAAGACAAGTACCAAGAGTGAATATATAACAGAGGGGTCGAACCCCTTTTCATTAGTTTGAACTTTAACAATCCGACTTTATAAATATTCGAAATGATAAAGAGTATATATGAATTGCAATATAAATGATATGAACTGAAAAGTCGGATCACCAAAAGATATATGAAAACATGCTCGAGCTCCAGAAGGGTTAACGTTCTTACCAATACCGCTATATTTCTCCTTATTCGATATCTTTACCAAAGCCGACAACTCCAACGTTTAAACCCGCAAACTATTTACATAAAATAATGACCATAATTAATAAAACGACTTATAAACCATAACTCAAACTCTTATCAAGAAACCCGTTATATCTACTGACGTGCAGACAGCCCCATTAACTCCAACACCCTACCAATCGTATTCATACAGAACAAGATGGTAACGAAAGACTCACTCACTTAACAACTTCAAACCCATATTACACTTCCACTAGTAATCTATACTTATCTATTAATTGTCTAACTTCCGCGCCTACGTGGCAGCTAATGGAGGTATTTTGAGCAAAAAAAAGCCAGGTCACACATGATGTGTCGGCCCACTGTTGTATTATACTTCTTCACCTACCCCGGGTGTTTCTGTGTTTGCTTTCCCCTTTCCCATTACAATCATATGGTCGATTCATCTCCGGCGCCCGTTAAACGCTCATTCGACCTTCCCTCTTCACATCTCCTTCAACGGCCACACTGCTCTTTAAAACCAGCCCCGTTTTAATATCAAAGTTGATCAAATTTAATTGATGGTGTGTTCTTCTCCCTTATTTTAATTGTTTTCATTTGTTGTACTGTGTTTGTGTTTGTGTTTGTGTTTGGCATCTAATTAATCTCTATTATGGTCGATTGTTTCCCCCTAAAATCGATTATAATTTGTTCTTATTTCAAGGTTTTTTAATAGTTGTGGGTGCTTTGCAGAAAAAAATCATGTCTTGGATGCTAGGGCACGGAGGAGGATGATTGTAGGTGATTGATTGATGGTGATTACTCCGCATCAAATTGGGTTTTCTATTGGAAAATGGAAGATATTATACATTATTCTATGTAATCCGCATGAATCTCGCCCACCCTCGCCCCCGTACCATTTACATACCCGCTTCTTAACCCCATCCTCCTCCTGTCATACCTGATTCTATTATTTTGTTTCATTTGATTAGCATGATTAAAAATATCTGATTGTTTGTTTGAATTTGATTTGCAGAGTGTCATCAGACTCGAGTGGAAATGGGTGATCCCATCAACGTCAAGGGCATCACATGATCTTTACGGTATACATTTGATTGTTTGATTGAATGTAATTGGTTCATTGATTTTACAAATTTATCAAATTTTCAGTTTGCAATCATGTAAGTTCATGAATGTCTCACATCTTTGCGACAAATTTTCAGTTTGCAATCATGTAAGTTCATGAATGTCTCACATCTTTGCGACAATTTTTTTTTCTGCTGTACAGTTCTCCCTTCTCATGAGATTGAAAGTTAATCAACCGATTGATTGAGACACAATGTATCTATGCTTCTTTGATGTAATCTACTATACATAGACGTCCATACCCTAACAACTTCATCTGTAATTTTAATTTCTCATCGTAATTTTCCTTTCGATTTTCGTTTTGATGATCATGTTTGGTATGAGTTTCTGACCATTATTGGTTTTATCTTTATATCATGCAGATAAAAAGGATGTATGGGTTGGAAATTCGATGAGCAACTTGGTGAATCTTGATCATGGGATCATTTCTATGTTCCTTTTTTCGTCATCTACCTTCAATCAGAATAAATTCCAAGGTTGGTTACTTTAATTTGATCTCTCATCTACGTTCCATTTCATTATCCTATTTTTCGAAAACTGGGGGTGAGTCCCTTTCTTTTGAGCCTTTCTACCAGCAAGTCCTTCAATTTTTGTAATATAGTCAGATTTTCTGATTCGAAGGACATGCGTAACCAGATAAGCTACGAAAGTCATGTTTTTGGGGCAATTTTCGCTTTGTGGTAAGATGATTTTTTTTCATTATCACCTTTTTTTATCTTCTCTCTGCCACTACGCTATATGCACAATGTAATTGCCTTTGTGCTTGATTTTTCGCTAAATTATGTTTAATCGAATTCACAAAAAACAGCTTAATCTTGCTTATTGCTATTCGATCAGGTGGTTAATTACTGCTTTTGGTTAATTACTCCTTTCTCTTTGAAACAAGAAAATCAATCCATTGATGCAGGTCTGACCGTCTAAACTCAAACCAACAACTACTCAAATGCTTCCGATTGATTTAGATCTATCCGTCTATACATCTGCCAATAAGGCACAATCTAAATCTCAAGCAACTTATGTTCACAACAATCGGATATGTGTGTAATTATGATTAGGTATGTATCTGATCATTCGTATGTATTAATTAATATGATAGCTCTGTTTTATCATTTGATATGGTTGTTTAGGTTTGATAATTGGGTCGTACGAAAGGTGCACAGAAGTGTATAGACTGATGTTCACTTGGAATGCACAAAAGAACAGGAAAACAAAGAGAACCCAACAATCATTTTGATCGAGTGCATGCAATCATTTCTAACTCTTGCCATTCCAGCAATTTACGAATTGCCCAGATCATTGAACAATAAAATCATAGAAGTTCCCCTGTCCCTTTTTATTTTTTCAGATGAATGGTGTTAGCTAATGATCGGATCGTACATGCAATTTTTCGAATCAGCTCATGAAAACCAAATCTTTTTCTTGAATTCACATTGTGCATTATACCTGCTCAGAGGAGCAAGGACAACGAGTGAGATTGAAGATTCTAAGCGAACGAGATCCAAATGCACGTTATGAATAGGATATTGAGGGAAATCAACCACAGAAACCTAAATGCACAAATTTTATCTCTAAAAGAAGCTGATAGTCAGGTATGTATCTATTCTTTTGTACTTGATGAGCATTTTTAAATCTGTAATACCATGCTTTAAGATCTTCTATCTCTTTTATTAATTTACAGTGTTTAGTTTCAATGCTTAACAAGGGAAGCTTATAACAACGTTCTTATTTGTATGGCGATCTGTAAGAATTTTAGTGATCTCTTTTATTGCAGCTGCCATCATATAAACAAGACGTTGTAAGATGGGGGTTCTCATGTAATCATGACTCTTAGGAAAAAAATATGGAGTTCAAGTAAACCAAGCAAGAGACGCTGACCTTTGAGATTATACCATAGTTCTACGAGACTTTGACTCAGAAGCAAAAAGTGAAGAAAGAAAGATCAGTGTACAATTCATCAGGTTGACTTGCCGATTTCCACAATACTCAAGTACAGTAGTTTATTTTTAGGTCTGCACCACAAAATGTCGCAATGATAAAACTTATCATGTAAATGTAATTAAAATTTTTATTTTCTAAGGAAAGATTTATGAAATGCTATCACTTAATTGGATGTGTACACAAACTAGAACATGGAAGTGGGGCAGATGATTCACTCTAATGTGATCGTACGCAATTTTCAATCGGATTAAACTTGATGGCGTATACCAATAATGTCTTACATAATTCATCTTTAATCAAATACATCTTACTATAAAATCATCGTCCTATTTTACCGTGAGTATATCATGGGAGCAATCTATTACCATTATTATGGCAATAGTGTTTATCATAGGTAATGTATTAAAAGAAAAAGCTTATGTAAAGTACGATTAGTTAAAGAAAGGTATGGTCAACTTGGCTAGACATCAGTGACCTCAAGTCATATACCCAAAACTTTTTTTGATAACAAATCAATTCATATGATTTTAGGAAATAATTTAAAAAGTATGAAATTCGTAAGTGTAGGCATTTTGAAATGGAAAATTACACAAAAATAATCCCAAGTTTGCCTCATCTTCCAAAAATAATCCCACCTTGCATATTTAACAAAAATAATCCCAAGTATTGCTTTGTGTCACAAAAATGAGCCCATTTATTCCGAACCTATGGTTATCCATCTATGTACAATTCCCAAAGCTGAATTTGTTTATAATTTAATATTTTTTTCCTTTCAAATAAGTTATTCTTATTTCTTTCAAATGTAAATTAAAAAAAATATAATAATAAAAGAAAAAACAAACCCAACAGCCCGACCCCCTTCCATTCTCACTCCTCTCTTGTCCCATGCCATCATCGTGCACCGCTCTGCACCGACCAGCAGTCAACACCTCAAACGCCACGGCCACCGCCGCCTCCGCCCGACGCAAACGAAGACGTCAAAGCCTCGCCGACCCCCACTTCGCTCTCCGCCCATGTTCTACATCATCGATCAACGAGTTTTTATCTCTCTTTGCCTCCACTATATCTTTCCCCTCATTTAATTTCCAGCCCAAGATCGACTGCTCCGCGGCGCCAGATGAAGGTGATGGTAGGGTGTAGAGTAGTGGTCGATTGAGGTGGTAACGGTAAGGGTGGTGTAGAGGAAGGAGGACAGATAATGGGAAGGGAAAGGGTGGTACGTAGTGTTTGCTGTTGAAGTTTGTTTTGTTAATTTATTTAATTTCTTTTATTCATCTTCTAATTTTTGTTAATCAGCTTCGGGACTGCCATATTGGTGAATAATCATAGGTTCGGAATAAATGGGCTCATTTTTGTGACACAAATCAATACTTGGGATTATTTTTGTTAAATATGCAAGGTGGGATTATTTTTGGAAGATGAAGCAAACTTGGGATTATTTTTGTGTAATTTTCCTTTTGAAATTATATTTTGAATTATTGTGTTTTTTTTTTATATACTTTTAGTGCATTTTTGGGCTTCATGTCGTCTTAATTATAGAATAAATCAGGTCAATACATTGGTCGAATCAGATTTAGGTTTAAAAAAATGGGCCCAACGGATTCAAGGCATAAATGGTCACAATTCATAACTAAACACGGGTTCATAAGCCTTTTTATTCTCCCAAAATTAGGGTGCACCTCAATTGCTATTGGTTGACACAAGCTTTTAAGGGCCGTTAAACGGTTGAAAAAACAAGCTTTCAATTACCCAATTGTAGGTAATTTGTTTGCTTGGGAGTCCCTAATGATTTATTGATCTGACGACATAAGAATACATCTATCTATATAATAATAATATTAATAGGCTAACATAAAAAGTTCACTAATCCTACGTGTCGCAGTGGGGAGAATTTAGGTTAATTTTTAATTCTAAAAAGTCATGTAATCATCCTAAGTACATTAAAGATTTTCATTAACATATGAAATAAATACCTCATAAAAATGACAATGAATACAGGACTGGTAAATTGCAAAGTGACCTTTCATCTTACTATCGACATAAGTTTTATTTATTTATGTTTACATTAATTTAAGGATAAATTGAAGGTCTTCTATTTAATATAATATTAAACATTGTGACTCTTGGTTATTAGTTTGCCAAATTTGTCGGTTACATGTTAATTTGCATTACTATATATACCTTCGTTGTTTTGCTTGATTTTGATGACAACACATTCATTGCGCAATATGTTTTTGAGAGCGAGATACATAGTTAGGGGAAGAAAGATATTTATTGCGTTGTAGAAATAGTGTTCCTAAAGAGTTTGTATTTCTACTAATATCAAAGTATTTATTGGTTCTCATTTAGACTGTAAATGTCAATTGTTTATATTCTAGAAACGCTATTATTTTGGAATTTGATCGTTTAGGTCAATTCTTATTTTTTTTTGTAGTTGATTAGCTACGTGTGATTTTAACATTTTTTTGGTTTGCAATTTACAATAATGCAATCACTCGCAGTTGATTATAAATAACCATGACAAAGTCAAATGGAAATCTGCAAATGATTTCCTTATACACCAACTTTGATAGATTTATTGTTGTTGTTACTTTTCAACAAGGTTTGATTTTTCATTCAATGACTAACGACAAATGTTTAAGTTGACATGTATTAAATAAAAAAAATTACAATTTCCGCCATCTCTTCTATTTTACCCTAACACTACGAAGACTTCTATTGTGTTGGTTTTATCAAATATCTTATATCATGTGTACATTTAAGACAAATGAAAATAATTAGGGATCATATACTCAGATGACGGTTTTTGGATAAAGATGATGAGTTGTGGGAGCTGTATGTGTTGGTGGGGGTTTTGTGGGAGGTTGGTTGCTATGAGAGAAAGTGGAGTTCAGACACAAAAATAAGTATGGAGGAAAAAAACAATCGTTGGGGAAATAATTGAACTGAATTCAAAAGAGATGGTTAGTGGCTTTGTCCGACGCGTCCTGTAGCAAAGACTCAAGAGTACATCGCTAGCTGTGCAATATGGGAAGAGAAAGGGGAAGTAAAGGCAGTGAGAATATATGTGATTTCTATATACTAAGAGGACAATGGATTCATATGGGGGAATAGATATTGGACACTAAATAATGAAAATCAGACTTCAAACAAATAGAGTATGATAAAGACTTTATGCCTTACAAAAAAAATGCAGAGTCGCTAAAATTTTTTAAGTAGGGGCAAATGCAATTGGTTAATGAGGGTTATAATTATTCCTCAATTAACTAATATAGAGATAATTGAACTAAAATGATTTCATATATGCGAGTCGTTAATTATATGATATTATTTTTTTATTCTTAATACGATTAAATTAATTAACACTTATTTTCCAAATACAAATAACACTCCATATTTGGTCATGTAGGATAATAACACACGCATAATAGACTTATATTTCGGAATGAGACCTTTACATTGTTTATATATAGGAAATTGGCTGAAAATATTTATATTGAAAGAGAGATGGTTGTTATTCTTCTGCTGTTTTATAGATAGTTTATCATGGATAATCACCCTGAGATATTGATAATGAACACGATAGTTACGCACAAACTGTATTATAATCAACGGTGCCTAAATCGTCATTTTCGAAAATTCTCATTCATTTTTTCTTTAATTTTGGAGTAAAAAAAATATATAATTCTCCCTAAAAAAAAATTCAGGGAATACGTATTATATTATTTTTGTCCTCGGACGCTAATCACTCATCATTTTTAGCAGTCCCGTGAATTCACGGGGGCAAAAACTAGTTAACTATAATCCACCAAATAGCAAAGTCAGTTTAGTCGCTAATGCCACTGACCTTAAACAACAATTGTCGACAACAACAATTTCATGAGAATGCTACAACAATGCCACCCAAATGCCATATCAATGCCACACGACATAAACTTCAATCCTGAGACAATACTACTCCTCTGCCCTTCACACGAGAACAGAGCCTTTGGCTCTACCATTCACCACGGCAACTTTACAACCAACACCCATAGCCATCACCACAAGATCTACAACCCAACAACAACACAACAACTCATGACGACAATACCATGAGCAACTATAACGACACAACACATGACTATGGCTATACAACGGTAATAACCACCATCGACGAAGGCCCGACTCAAAACAGGGTCGACCTGGACCAAAACAGGGCCAACGACTCGTCGACACCCAATCAAGCTAGCCACTACAACCCCTGCTTAATACCACAACCATAATAACAACATCAACGCAAGGGCAACCAAGGCCTGCCCTTAAGCACATCCAAAGTAACCCCAAGTCCCAACAACATCAACAACTAATACAACCGTGACACCACATAGCAGCCGCAGCGACAACCTATCACAACAACAACAACGACGACAATCGTCGACCCAAAAACAGAGCCATCGATGGCTCAAAACAGAGGACACCTAACCCACGTAAAAATTAACACAACCCAAAACCCAATTCAAATCATTCATAAAAACAGCCTATAATCCTCTAAAAATCATAATCATCACTTATATGAAAATTAAAACAATTGAAATCGATTAACTCACGCCTAAAAACGAGGCATATGAAAATTCGTAACGGTACGACATAAACGAAACAAGGTGAAATTCATATCGTTGTGTAGAGGAAAGATAGATGAGTTTAATGATATGATTTTCGTCGAAAACCGAGCTGAGTGCCGCGAGATATTAGCAATTGAAGTATGGTGTGAAAATGGTGAATGATGATCGGTGATGATGACGATGAATTGGCGGTGGGGTGGCTTTTATAGGAGTAGTAAACTTAGTATAGAAGCAAGGGCAAAACGGTCATTTTCTAATTAGATATTTTTTATTTAAAAATTTGTCTTCTTTATCAATTTTGTTTTATAACAAAACAATTATAATCCCCTTTAAAAATCCGAAAATCACTAAATTTATTCCCAAAAATAAACTGTAAAATTCTAAATTCAAAATAATTAGTAACACCCGAATTAGATAAATTCCCAAAAAGTACGGGGTGTTACAGACTTCCCCCCTTAAAACAAGGCTTCGTCCCCGAAGCCCAAACGCATCTTCCAAAACCTTACTTCATATGTCTCTTCCTCAATCATAATTTCATCAACATATCTCCATAACTCTTATTACTTCGTACTAAAAGGTTTATTCCCAACTGAGTATAACTGAGCTTGAGCAAGTTTCCAAAATGAAAAGTAATTGAATATATGAAATTCTATACATATGTTTGTAGGAAATGAATCCAGTAAAAAGTGTCAATTTTGTCAGAAGTTAGAAGTGATCTGAGCCCTCCATCTTACCTTAGATCAGTGGCCAAGATTAAAAATTGAAATAAAAAGAAAATTGAAAAAACTGAAAAACAAACTAACAGAAAATCAATCACCTCACATTTTCTCTCTCCTCTCATTTCCTCTTTTCTCCCCCAATCCCGCCCCCAACTGCCGGCAGCCACCGCTGAGCCGCCGCAACCACCGCCGACAACACCATCGCCGCCGCCGTCAAGAAAGGCCTGATGCGAACCACCTTCTCTCTCCTCTCATCTCCTTTCCCTATCCCCGCTTTTGTCCCCGTGTCGCCCACCACCGCCGCCACATACACCAGAAACCACTGTTTCCGGCTACCACACCACCGGCCGACTCGCAAGACTACCGCGAGTCTTCGTCGGACACGAGACTCCTCCGTCGAGCATCTTTTGGCCGCGAAAACCGTCTTCTCCCTCCCTCATTTTCGCGATCGTTTTCCCAGATCTGGCCGCCTCTGGTGTTCGCCGTCGTCGAGCTTCAGGTTTTCCGGCATCCTGTCATGTTGCAGCACCTATTACCGCCGCCGTCCCTCATTTTCGTCGTGGTAAAGCGATTGGACGATAGAGAGGTGAGGAGAGAGAGAAAATGCGAGAGCGGAGATGGTGGATGCGATGGTTGGAGGACGGGGCTGGTTCGCCGCCTCTAGACGCGCAATATGCCGGCGACGGAGGTGGCGGCGAGGATGAGTCGGAGCAGTGGCGTGGTGGTGGAAGGTGGCCGAGTTTGGGTGGTGTGGGAGGAGAGAGAAAATGGGGAAAGGTGAAGTTGTTTTCATTTTTTTTTTCTTTTTTTTTTTCTTTTTTGGAGTTACGGCTTTTAATTTGTAAAGTTATTAAGGTTACGAGTTTTAATTATTGGAGTTATTTAGAGTTACGTGTTTTAACTATTGGAGTTACGGGTTTTAATTTTTTGGAGTTACGTGTTTTAACTATTGGAGTTAATGGAGTTATTGGAGTTATGGGTTTTAATTTTTGGAGTTACGTATTTTAGTTGATGGAGTTAAGTTGGAGTTATTGGAGTTACGGGTTTTAATTTTTGGAGTTAAGTTGGAGTTACGTTTTCTAGTTGATAGAGTTAAGTTGGAATTAGTGGAGTTACGAGTTTTAGTAAGTGGAGTTATGTTAGAGTTACGAGAGTTAAGTTGGAGTTGGTAAAATTCTGAAATTACTGAAGTTATACAATTTAATAACTGGAGTTAGGCGCCTGGAGTTACGTGTTTTAATTGGTGGAGTTAAGAGGCTGGAGTTACTAGTTGCAGTTGATGGAGTTAAGCGACTGGAGTTATGCAGTTCAGGTTATAGAGTTATACGAAATCAATGGCTTTGATTACTTCTGACTTCTGACAGAAATTATACTTCTGACCGGATACGCTCCCTATGTTTGTATATGTATATACAATATACAAATGAGTAGATCCAAGTATTTCTAATAGCAGTGCACGGGGCACAAGATCAAATAGATTGCAGAAGCACTAGAGTTCAATCAAGTGGAACGACAATTCATATAAAACAAACACATTAGTCACATAAATCAAGTCAAAGAACAAACGCGCAAGATTCTCCTTGTTGGAATAATCTAGAAAAATCTAGATTAGTACCAAATGTTCTAGAATTATGTAGTAATTAGAAAGTAAGGCAATCCCCTAGTGTTAAAAATTTGAGATTACATTGTTGGTAATGTTTGATTTCTTTACTTTTGTTTTACTACTTCTTTGAATTGTTGTGTTACATTTCATGCATCTTGCTCTCTTTTATAGAGCTCATGAGTCGGCTATCACACTTCACCGACATACTTTACACAATTCTTGAATTTTCTAGGGGATTGCCTTACTTTCTAATTACTACATAATTCTAGAACATTTGGTACTAATCTAGATTTTTCTAGATTATTCCAACACTCCCCCTAATCTTGAAAAATCTTGAACTTCATATGTCTTCACTGGTGCCTGTATCACCGAACATTTCTTACTTCAAATTTCTTCGTTTTCATTTGGTGCCCTTGTCACCTCTTTTCTTTTCTTCAATTCGTTTGTAGGTGATGCCCTTGTCATCTCTTTCTTCTTCTTGTACTGATGCCCTTGTCACCGATTGCTTTTCTTCAATTCTTTATTTTGTACGTGATGCCCTTGCCATCACTTTGTTCTTCTTGCTCGTACTGGTGCCCTTGTCACCGAGATCTTCTTCTTATGATGTATAGGTGCCCTTTGTCACCATTTCTTTCTTCTGTCTTCAAATATAGGTGCCCTTTGTCACCTTAACTTCTTTCTTCTTCGATTACAGGTGCCCATGTCACCTATGATTCGTAACGTTGATGCCCGTGTCATCATCAACTATCTTCTTTGTACGAGTGCTCTTTGTCACTCACGTAACTTTTTTTTTACGATTTTGTAAAATTTTGAGTCACCGCCTGAATAGATCGACCCGGCGCTCTGATACCATGTTAAAAATTTGAGATTACATTGTTGGTAATGTTTGATTTCTTTAATTTTGTTTTACTACTTCTTTGAATTGTTGTGTTACATTTCATGCATCTTGCTCTCTTTTATAGAGCTCATGAGTCGGCTATCACACTTCACCGACATACTTTACACAATTCTTGAATTTTCTAGGGGATTGCCTTACTTTCTAATTACTACATAATTCTAGAACATTTGGTACTAATCTAGATTTTTCTAGATTATTCCTCCTCCCCCGTAAAGGAGGGTTCGTCCTCGAACCAATACTATTGGATTCAAACATGTCCGAAACTATTGATAATTGATATGATCCGATTGATGAATTGTTCAACCTGAGGTTGATAGGCTCATACAGGGCTAAAATCTGTGGCAAGAATAAAGAAAGTTTCCTAGGATTTCAGGAATGGAAAGACAGAAGAATGGATTTAGACGGAAAGCTTGCTCATAGAGCATTTGATTAAATTCTCAGATGATAATCTATCTATTACAAGAGGAGCTTATATAGTGGAGCTCACTTAGGAAAAATCTAACAACAAGACAAAAAGGAATAACGGCTAAATGATTAGATAATGATTGCTAGTACAACAGTACAACTCATATTCATTGCATCATTCAATGATTGGCATCCGAGGTGCATCCGAGGTAGGTAGGAGAGAATCTTGCTGAGTCAGGCTTCTGGAAACTTCTTCCTCTTCTAGAACAAGATGATCTGTCCTTGCAAAGCTGACATTCTTCTGGAAGCTAACAGATGGCATTCCTGGAATTTTTGAATTTCCTCCTTTCGCGCCAAGACTCGAGTGATCATGACCCAATAGTTGATTGATCATATCATTTCCTTCCCCTTCAGACGATCCTTGACCCCAAGGATCAAATTCAGGATATTTCTTCTGAATGTCATAGAGATACTCCCATGTAGCATCCTCCAAAGGGCATGACTCTCATTTGATCAGAACCTTGGTAGCTGTGATTCTCCTTCTCTTAACAGTCTTTCTGGCCAAGATAGCTTCAGGCTTCCTTAGTGATGGGTCTAACTCAGCAGGGGAGGGATTTTGGACAGATTCTGGTAGAGGACCTTGATGTTTCTTCAGCTTGGAGACATGAATGGTGTGGTATATCTGTGCCTGGGGTGGCAGGGCTAGCTTATAGGCTACAGCTCCAACTCTTTTCAGAACCTTGTATGGTCCATAGAACCTCTTAGCAAGTTTCTGGTTGCTCCTGACTCCCATAGAACTCTGCCGGTAGGGTTGCAGCTTAAGATACACATAATCTCCTTCTTCAAACTCCCTTTCACTCCTATGCTTATTAGCTTGTTGCTGCATTCTATTCTGTGCCATAGCCAGATTTCTCCTGATCACTGCCATAGCTTCCTCTCTATCCTGCATGAATCGATCAACTGCATCCACCTTACTATCTCCTGGTAGATAGGGTAAGAGAATTGGAGGGGGGCAGCCATATAACACCTCATAAGGGCTCATTTTCAGTGCACTGTGGTAACTGGTGTTATACCAGTACTCTGCTGCTGGTAGCCACTTACACCAGTCTGTGGGGGTTTCATGGCAAAAGCATCTGAGATAGGTCTCTAAGCTTCTGTTGAGTACCTCAGTTTGTCCATCCGTTTGAGGGTGGTAGGATGAAGATAGATTCAGGCTGACTCCATGTAGTAAAAACAACTCTTGCCAAAAATTACTGAGAAATAAAGAATCCCTGTCACTGACCACACTAGCAGGCATTCCATGGTGTTTATAAACACTGTCAAAGTAAGCTTGAGCAACTTCCAGAGCTGTGTATGGATGGCTGAGTGGAATGAAATGAGCAGACTTGCTCAGCCTATCTACCACTACCAATATTGAGTCATTTCCCATAGACTTAGGCAGCCCATCTATGAAGTCCATACTGATATCTGTCCATATAGTTTGAGGTATTGGTAATGGTTGAAGCTTTCCTGGAGATGCTGCCTTGTCATACTTGCATTGTTGGCAAATAATACACTGAGACACATAATTCTTGACATCTTGCTTCATACCCTTCCAGTAAAACATCTATTTGATTCTCCTGTAAGTTGCTTCAATGCCTGAGTGGCCTGCCTGCAAAGTATCATGCATGATTGAGATGATTTTATCCTGCAACTTATTGTAATTCCCTACTACCAGTTTCCCCTTCCTCATCAGCCTTTCATTCTCCCAGCTGAAATGACTATGTGACAGCTTATTCTCTTTTAGATCCTGAATTATAACAGCTACTGATTCATCCTTAACCCATGCTTCTTTCAGCAACTCATAAAGATTGGTGTCAAACTTGCAGAGGCTTAATTCCATTAGCTCAGGACTGTGTACTCGAGATAAAGCGTCAGCAGCTACATTCTCTTTTCCCTTTTTGTAGGATATTTCATAATCATATCCAAGTAACTTAGCCAACCACTTTTGCTGCAAGGGTGTTGTAATCCTCTGCTCCAATAAGTATTTCAGACTTTGGTGGTCTGTTTTAATCACAAAATGCTTCCCAGAGAGATACTGACCCCACTTGGTAACAGCAAATATGATAGCCAGCAACTCCTTTTCATATACAGACATGGCTTGGTGTTTCAGGGCCAAAGATTTGCTAAGATAGGCTATGGGGTGGTGATCCTGCATGAGCACAGCTCCGATTCCTCCTCCAGATGCATCTGTTTCAACTACAAAGGGTTTGGAGAAGTCGGGAAGAGCTAATACTGGAGCTGTAATCATCTGCTCCTTGAGTTTTTCAAAGGCCCGCTGTGCTGAGTCATTCCACTGAAATGCATTCTTCCTTAGGAGGTTAGTCAAAGGTTTGCTGAGTATACCATATCCTCTGATGAATCTCCTATAATAGCCTGTGAGCCCTAAAAACCCTCTCAACTGTTTGATGGTCTTAGGTGTTGGCCATCCTTTCACTGCTTCCACCTTAGATGGCTCAGTAGCCACACCCTCTCTGGATATAATGTGGCCTAGATATTCCAGCCTTTCAGCTCCAAAGCAGCATTTACTTGGTTTGGCATATAGTTTTGACTCTCTCATCACTTGTAGAACCTTCCTCAAGTGCTCTACATGCTCACTCCAACTGGCACTGTAGATCAGGATATCATCAAAGAAGACTAACACAAATTTCCTCAAAAACTTCTGAAAAGTCTGGTTCATTAGACTTTGAAAAGTAGAGGGAGCATTTGTTAGCCCAAATGGCAATACTAAATACTCAAAGTGTCCACTGTGTGTTCTAAAAGCTGTTTTTCCAATGTCATCAGGTTCCATTCTCAACTGATGGAAACCAGCTCTTAAGTCTATCTTTGTATAGAATTGCGACCCATGCATCTCATCTAATAACTCTTCTATGAGTGGGATAGGGAACTTGTCTTTGATGGTCTGTTTGTTTAATTCTCTATAATCCACACACATCCTCCAAGTACCATCCTTTTTCTTAACCAAGACTACAGGGGAGGCATATGGACTGGTACTATGCTGAATCACACCATTTTCGAGCAGCTCTTGGGTCATAGACTCAATAATATCTTTTTGGATCATCGGATACCTGTATGGTCTGATGTTAACAGGCTCAGCACCTCCCTTGAGGATGATCTTGTGGTTATGCCCTTCTCTGAGTGGAGGCAGCCCCTGGGGTTCTTCAAACACATCCTGATAATCATTTAGCAGCTGTCTTAGTTCAATCTCATCCTTCCCATCATTCATCAACTGTATGGCAAAGAATTCAGCAGCCCCTTCCTCCTGTAACTGCATAACAGCAAGTTGAGCTGATTCCTGCACTGCCCTTCCCATGTACTTCAGAGATGGTTCCTTGACATTAGTGGATTTAGCCCCTTTGAGAAGGTGGTTCCTTCCCTCAAAGTTGAATCTCATGGTCAGCTGGTCAAAATCCCAAGTGATAGGCCCTAGAGTTTTTAACCACTGTATCCCAAGTACAGCATCACAACTGCCAAGTGGAATAGCAAAGAAATCTGCCTGAAATTCAGTGTTCCTGATTTTCCATTTCAAATGCTTGATCTGATAGCAGCACATCAGTTTACCACCATTGGCAACTGATATGTTAAAAGCTGGTATTGCTTCCATCTTCAACCCCAACTTTTCTACAACTCCCATGTCAACAAAATTATGAGAGCTTCCACTATCAACCAGAATGCTCAAAGTTTTCTTCCCAATCTGCCCTGGAATTCTCATGGTCTGACAGTGAGCTTGCCCTGCAAGAGCATGGATGGAGATTTGTGCTATTTGACCCTCCTCAGTCTCCTCTTCTCCTTTTTCCTCCTCTCCCTCCTCAAACTCCATATCCTCAGCCTCCAATACAAACAACTGTCTCCTATTCTTACAAGCATGACCAGGAGTGTACTTCTCATCACAGTAGAAGCACTGTCCTTTTGCCCTCCTTGCTTCTAACTCATTGTTTGCAGCCCTGAATTTGGGTGTAGGTGCTGGGTTTGGGTTGTTTTGTGGGGTGAAGGGCTTCCTATACCCTCCTGTTGAGTGGTTAGGTTTTGGGGAGAAGTTTTTGGGTGTTGTGAGTATGGGTGTGGAGTATTTTGTGGGTTTATTCAGCTGTAAAGCAGTTTCTTGTAATCTGGCCAGTCCATAAGCTTCTTGAATGGTTTTGGGTTTAAGCATTCTCACCATGACAGATATTTTCTCATTCAAACCAGACAAAAAACAAGATAATGCATAGCTGGGCTGCAAGCTAAGCTTGCTCAACAAGATATCAAAGGAATCATGATAAGACTGCACAGATCCTTCCTGTTTTAACATCAAAAGCTCAGACATTGGGTCTTCCTGAGAATCACCAAACCTAGCTCTAACAGCTAGCTTATATTCTGCCCATCCCAAAGGAACAATAGAATTTCTACCCTTTTCAAACCCCTGATGCCAAGCTAAGGCCTTTGACTCAAGATGCATAGCCACATAAATGTTGGAGTAGATGTCCTCCGACAATAATGCGTTGACTAATTAAATCTAATTAGGAATAAACCTGGGATATATTATAAATACTAAGTCAGTTGATTAACGTAAATCGATAACGCTTGGCTGGCTAGAGTTTGACGTTATTGTCGTTTTGACGGCGGTAATCAACTGATCCCTCCCGGTCACACTGATAAAGATAGTTTCTCCAAAAGATATTATATTTGTATTTAATACAATATAATATAAACCCTAATGTATCAGTAATAGAGTTAACTGATTATGTTGGATAGTGTTTTACGAGTTCGGAACTCGAGTCGGATAAATTATGGATTTTGTGTAAGTTGTCAAAATTGACGATTAGCTATTTAAATTACAAAGAATTGTAATTTTAGCTTAAAATGATGTAATTAGTAATTATTATATAGAGATATAATAAGTAACTAACACTTAAAGAAATAAGTGTAGAAATTATACCCAAATTGTAACATAAGATGTTAAGGGGTATAATTAGTAAGGGCAAAATGGTCATTTGCCACAACCATTATATATAGTGTGTTTTATGTCAAATAAACACAACACATCATTTCTACATACACAAAAACTTGTTTTAGAGAGAGAATAGAGAGAAAACCCTCTAATTTCTCTAGAAATTCAGCCTACTTCCAACTCTTTTAAGATCAAGTTTTCTTCATTGCATGTCAATAAAAACTTGATCAAAACACTTCACTAAACCTAGAATAACATTAGCTAAAGTGTTAGCTAATTTTATTTTGGTTTTAGGGTTAAAATCTCATAAAAACTAGTCTTTTAGTGAGATTTTTTTTGGAGAGCTTCTTTGGTGGATCAAGAGAGGAGGTTTCCTAACTTGGAAACTCAAGACTAAGGAGGAGGATCCCCATAAATTAGCAGCTCAAGATCCTTCATTTGAAGGAAGGTCTAAATTCCTCTTGATTAAGGTATAAAAAATATGTTTTATTACCTTATTTATGCTTTAATCTTGCATGCAACAAAAGATCCTAGCTAAACTTAATTAGGGGTAATTAAGTACTAATTAGAGGAGTCTAATTAGGGGCTAAATAACTTTCATGTGGTATCAGAGCATCGGTTTAAGTTGCATGTTAATTTTAAGCTTTAATTAGGTTAATTGGTAACTTAATTAATTTTTAATGATAAAAATTGGTTTTATCATACAAACTAAAGTTGCATGTGATGTTTTGGGCATGTGGATGCTCCAACCGAAATTATGATATTTTAGGAATTTATTTGCTAATTTTTGCTTATTTTTGGTTGTTTTTACAAGATTAATGCTATTTTCTAATTAATGGGTAATTAGATTAACATGCATGTTGATTTTTGTAATTTAAGAAATTTATAATTTTTCCAGAATTATAATGAGTATAATTTCCATAAATTTATTTCATAATTTTTATTGGCCATTTGTTATTAATTAGTAATAATGTAAATGGTGGAAAATTGATTTCTTAAGAAAAAATGACCAAAATAATTTTGCATATTTTTGTCCTTAATTAGCTACTGGTTGTGAGCTTAAATCACATAATGAAATAATTTCTAAATTTTTTTCATAATTAGTTATGATTTATTTAGATATTTTCGGGTTTATTATGTGTTTTTTGGACAAATAGTTAGCAAATATAATCAAATTAAACTAATTAATTCAATTTTAGTGGAGACTAAATATTGAAAAACTAATTTTTTGGTGGTTAGTTTAAACTTGAAAGGTGTTTTAAGTGTTGATTATTGATTCTAATAAGTTAGAATCGGAAATTCCTAAATTTATCGGGTTGCTTGTACTGTAAAGTTGAAAATCTGATTTTCGGTCTTATTTGCATGATTCTAAGTATAGTATGGCCATAGAGTACTATAGTATCGGTACTGTACCGAAATGTAAGGACGGTATCCGATTGGTTTGTAATAATTGCGATCTCGTATCGCCGGTTTGTAATAATATTTAATTTCCTTATTTTTTCAAAAATGTATAATAGGATAGTCCATATGTACATTTGTTTATATTGAAGACCGGCGCTTTTCACGGAGCCAATAGTTGGTGACTCGAGATCGAATTGAAGACGGAGCCTTTGAAGCTTTTGAAGCCTAGTTTAGGTTTAATTGCTTTTATTAGGTTCTAGTCTTATGGCCATACTAGGACTTGGATTTATTTGATGCATGCTTGGTTTAATTTCTGCACAATTATAACCAAACGCAAATCCCACATTGTCATATCCATTATCCACGACTCGCTAGATTTAGTTCACTTAAAAGCGATAGATAAAATATGACAAGATCTCTCACAAAAAATTTTAAAATCGAGATTTAGTCCTTCCACAATTCATACCTATGCAACCCTTGTTCATTAGGGGCACGCTCGCCCTAGCGGGGTGTTTCCTTTTTACCTTGGGGAGTAGGTTAATAAAGAGTTATTACGAGTGAATTTTGGTTTAATCTTGACGTGATTTGCAATACAAGTCTTGCAATACGGGACTAAAGGATTGATTTAGTTGAAATCGATCAACCGAGAGTTCTAAGTGTAGAATTAATCATGAGTTGGTTTACCGAAATTACATAAATTTAGGATGTATCGCCCTCCGCGTGCCTAGATTTATATAAGATCGGATCTCGGAATCATTTATATAATTTAGAGAGATCATTATATAAATGCCTAAATTCACAAATAATTATTTTAATGTGAATTTGACGATGAATTTAATCGATTGTTTTTCCCACGTTGTAGTTTAAAGTCGAAAATGGCTCAAATGTCCAATTCAGTAATATCCAAAGACTCCTGGCTTCGTAATTTTATGGAAAAGAATGAACTAAAGGAGGATGGAAGCAATTTTACTGATTGGGAGTTAAACCTGCGATTAGCCCTTCAATCTGATAGAAAACAACGTTTTCTATACGAACCCCCGATTCCCGCTCCAGGTCCCGACGCCACCCCTGATATGATACAAATGTATGAAGAGTACAAGCATGAATCTGACCAGATTAAGAATGTATTGATTTTTGCTATGCACCCGCGTTTACAGAAACGCATGATTGATTTTAGTGCATATCAAATATTCGCTAGGCTCACGACTAGTTTCTCGCAAAAGCCGCGAATACTTCAATACGAAGCAGCTTCGAGTTTCTTTGAGACTAAGCTCTCAAAGGGCCAACCAGTTGGTCCTCATGTTCTCAAATTTATCGAGAATGTTGAAACTCTTGAGAAGTTAGGATGCCCAATTTCTGAAGATTTTGCGGTATACCGTCTGCTTAATTCTTTGCCTGCAACATTCGGTCCTTTTAGGACGAATTACAACATGAATGATTTAAAGAAAAATCTTCATGAATTGCATGCCATGCTTGTACAACATGAGAGGGATTTGGTGTCAAGTGGGAGCGCGAATAAAGATGTTTTATCCATGGCGGTAAAACAAAAAGGGAAGTTCAAGAAGGGTGCGGGGAAGGGTAAGAAACCCGCGCGTGGCAAAGGAAAAGGAAAAGTTGCTTCGGGCAACAATTCTATTGCTAAGAGAGGCGCGACTCCTGAACAAAAATGCTTCCATTGTGGAAATTTCGGCCATTGGAAGCGAAATTGCCCACAGTACCTGGAGGAGAAGAAGTCGAAACCAGGTATATATATGATAGACATTAATTATGCAAGTACCACGTCCTGGGTATTGGACACTGGATGTGGATCTCACCTTTGTAATCACTTGCAGGGGCTGACGAAGGCACGTCGGCTGGCAAAAGGTGAAGTTGACCTCCGTGTCGGGAATGGAGCTAAAGTAGCCGCCGTATCAGTAGGAACGTATATTCTGTCACTGGCCTCAGGGCTAGAGTTGTATCTAAATAACTGCTATTTTGTACCAACTCTAAGTAAGAATATAATTTCGGTTTCTGTTTTAGACGCTGAAGGTTTTGAATTTTCAATACGAAACAACAGTTGTACCTTCTCGTTTAATGATATGGTGTACGGAACAGCCAAATCTATAAACGGTATTTACGTTTTAGATTTGATAAATGAGGTCTATCATGTAACAAATAAAAAGCTCAAAATAGGAGATCCCGATCAATCCTACCTTTGGCATTGTCGTTTAGGGCATATAAACGAAAAACGCATTGAGAGACTCGTAGCCAATGGAGTTCTCAAACCATTTGATTTTGGATCATATGGAACATGCGAATCTTGTCTTTTAGGCAAGATGACTCGAGCACCTTTTTCAGGAAAAGGAGTACGAGCGAGTGATTTATTGGCCCTCATTCATACAGATGTTTGCGGTCCAATGACAATCACTGCTAGAGGAGGTTATGACTACTTTGTCACTTTTACAGATGATTTTAGTAGATATGGCTACATCTACCTAATTAAATATAAAAGTGAGGTACTTGAGAAATTTATAGAATTTCAAAAGGAAGTAGAAAACCAATTAGGAAAGAAGATCAAGGCCTTACGATCTGATCGGGGAGGTGAATATCTCAGTAATGACTTTGATATTCATCTGAAAGACTGTGGAATCATATCACAGCTTACACCTCCTGGTACACCACAATTAAATGGTGTAGCCGAAAGAAGAAACCGTACCCTGTTGGATATGGTAAGATCAATGATGAGTCAGACTGAGCTTCCTGATTCATTCTGGGGTTTTGCTCTCCAAACTGCCATTTTCACACTCAATAGATGCCCGACTAAATCAGCTCCGAAAACTCCATATGAGTTATGGAGAGGAAAAGTTCCGAACCTCTCATTTATCAAGATCTGGGGTTGTGAAGCATATGTCAAAAATAAGACTGACAATAAGCTTGCACAAAGATCTGATAAATGTCTCTTTGTAGGTTATCCTTTACATACTCGAGGATATTACTTCTACAATCGTCTAGAGAACAAAGTTTTTGTGTCTCGAGATGCTGTCTTTTTAGAAAAGGAATTTATTTCTAAAAGACAGAGTGGGAGAAAATTTGAACTTAGTGAAGTTCAGGAGCCACAAATGCATAATGAGGTTCAGGATGTTTTGCCAGAAGACATTCCTGAATCGTCTAACTCTGTGGTTCCATTTTCCACTCCTAGAAGGTCAGGCAGATCAAGCCACCCACCAGATCGATACCTAGGTGTGATCGAGGATGGTGGTGATCACCTTTTGCTTCTAGAAAGCAATGAGCCTGCAACCTACAGAGCAGCCATGACTGGACCGAATTCTGCTAAATGGCTGGAGGCAATGAAATCCGAGATAAATTCCATGTACGAGAATCAAGTATGGGACTTGGTTAACTTGCCTGAAGGAACCAAGGTTCTTCAGTGCAAATGGATCTTTAAGATCAAGACCGGCATGGATGGAAATCAAGATATTTTCAAAGCTCGATTGGTAGCTAAAGGTTTCACACAAGTTCATGGTTTAAACTATGACGAGACCTTTGCGCCAGTTGCAATGCTTAGGTCTATTCGGATAATATTAGCGATTGCTGCTTTTCATGATTATGAGATATGGCAGATGGATGTTAAAACCGCCTTCCTGAATGGGTTTCTGGAAGAGGAAGTGTATATGACACAACCTGAGGGTTTTATTGATCCAAACAGTCCTAAGAAAGTTTGCAAACTTAAGAGATCCATTTATGGTCTTAAGCAAGCATCTCGGAGTTGGAACCATCGGTTCAACCATGTGATTAAACAAAATGGTTTCACCCGAAGTGTCGAGGAACCTTGTTTATACATGAAATTTAGTGGGAGTAAAGTAACTCTCCTAATCCTATATGTAGATGACATATTACTCATTGGAAATGATATCCCTATGCTTAACTCTGTTAAGGACTGGCTCGGGAAACATTTTCAGATGAAGGATTTAGGAGAAGCGCAACGCATCCTAGGTATTCGAATCTATAGAGATAGATCAAAAAGAATACTAGCGTTAAGTCAAGAAACTTATATTGATAAGATTCTTGACAAGTTCAATATGAAAGACTCTAAACGAGGATTTTTACCTATGGGAAGTGGGATAACTTTGAGTAAATCTCAATGTCCAACTGAACCTGAGGATATTGAACGCATGAAATCGAAACCTTACGCTTCCGCAATCGGTTCGATCATGTATGCTATGATGTGTACGCGTCCAGACGTGTCATATGCTTTGAGTATGACAAGTCGTTACCAAGCCAATCCAGGCGAGAGCCACTGGATAGCCGTTAAGAACGTCCTTAAATACCTAAGAAGGACTAAGGACACGTTCTTAGTTTATGGAGGGGATTCTGAGCTTCGTGTAAAGGGTTATGCGGATGCTAGTTTCCAAACAGACCGAGATGATTCAAAATCTCAATCAGGATATGTTTTCATACTGAATGGTGGAGCTATATGCTGGAAGAGCACCAAGCAATCGGTGACTGCGGATTCTACAACGGAGGCTGAGTATCTTGCGGCGTCAGAAGCTGCAAAAGAGGCAGTTTGGATCCGGCAGTTCCTGGAAGGATTAAATGTAGTCCCTACAGCAGCGGATCCTATTCCAGTCTATTGCGACAATAGTGGAGCAATAGTTCAGGCTAAAGAGCCTAAATCTAGTAACAAATCTAGACATGTACTCAGGAAGTTCCATGTAATTCGAGACTTTGTGGAACGAGAAGATATATCGATTTGTAAGGTTAGGACAGATGATAATATCGCTGATCCTTTAACCAAGCCATTATCACAGGCTAAACACAATGGTCATATTGTCTCGATGGGTTTGAGGCGTATGCCTGACATGTGTTAGATTATATGTTGTAATAGTTAATAAGTGTATTACCTTTTACATATATGATAATTAAATTCATCGTTTTAAGTTTTATTGAACTCTTTTATTAATTCAGTTTTAAGAAAATGCTGAATTATATATATGCTCTGTTGATTCCTAATAGGTCGTGGAGACGATTTGAACCCTATTAAGTGATCAGGATCAACAGTGTATTCTGTCTCTAGTCATAAAATGAGGTGACGTCTCAATTGACTAGATTGTAAGTCGGTTGATGACTAGTTCAATAGTCATGGATTCATAGAGATGAATACCGATTACATAGACAGGCTGTAGAAGACACCTTGTCAGACATTTGACCAATTATAGAACCTTTGTGCCTGGTCGTGGCAAGGTAATCTATATTATTCCTATTAGTCGATTCTTTTGACCTGAGATTATTTGTCCAAGTTTATACAGCAGGTGGTGACTTTGATTTATGTCCTAAGTCGTGCCGTAAAAGGAGGCTAAAAGAACATCTATTGGGTCATTACCGACTGTATGAAACGAAGAAGATAATTCAAGAAGGGATCGTCCACCCACGTCAGGGTATAATATCTTTGGGCCACTCGAGGAATTGTGACTGGAAATGCGTGGCCACGCTCGGAAGAGATCTATGATAGATATTCCGGTCAGACAGTCATAATCCAGATCGAGAAAACCACTTTTGATAAAGATCCAATGCAAGTTCGACCTGAAAGATACTTCGCATTGAGTGGGAGATATAACGGACAAGAGAATCGGTAACGCATGACTTGTCTCGGACAAGTGGGAGATTGTTGGAGTAGATGTCCTCCGACAATAATGCGTTGACTAATTAAATCTAATTAGGAATAAACCTGGGATATATTATAAATACTAAGTCAGTTGATTAACGTAAATCGATAACGCTTGGCTGGCTAGAGTTTGACGTTATTGTCGTTTTGACGGCGGTAATCAACTGATCCCTCCC
This sequence comes from Spergularia bocconei, assembly GCA_963457585.1. NCBI lineage: Eukaryota > Viridiplantae > Streptophyta > Magnoliopsida > Caryophyllales > Caryophyllaceae > Spergularia > Spergularia bocconei. The sequence goes on along the minus strand of OY734951.1, from coordinate 4,193,391 downwards.
GGTCACACTGATAAAGATAGTTTCTCCAAAAGATATTATATTTGTATTTAATACAATATAATATAAACCCTAATGTATCAGTAATAGAGTTAACTGATTATGTTGGATAGTGTTTTACGAGTTCGGAACTCGAGTCGGATAAATTATGGATTTTGTGTAAATTGTCAAAATTGACGATTAGCTATTTAAATTACAAAGAATTGTAATTTTAGCTTAAAATGATGTAATTAGTAATTATTATATAGAGATATAATAAGTAACTAACACTTAAAGAAATAAGTGTAGAAATTATACCCAAATTGTAACATAAGATGTTAAGGGGTATAATTAGTAAGGGCAAAATGGTCATTTGCCACAACCATTATATATAGTGTGTTTTATGTCAAATAAACACAACACATCATTTCTACATACACAAAAACTTGTTTTAGAGAGAGAATAGAGAGAAAACCCTCTAATTTCTCTAGAAATTCAGCCTACTTCCAACTCTTTTAAGATCAAGTTTTCTTCATTGCATGTCAATAAAAACTTGATCAAAACACTTCACTAAACCTAGAATAACATTAGCTAAAGTGTTAGCTAATTTTATTTTGGTTTTAGGGTTAAAATCTCATAAAAACTAGTCTTTTAGTGAGATTTTTTTTGGAGAGCTTCTTTGGTGGATCAAGAGAGGAGGTTTCCTAACTTGGAAACTCAAGACTAAGGAGGAGGATCCCCATAAATTAGCAGCTCAAGATCCTTCATTTGAAGGAAGGTCTAAATTCCTCTTGATTAAGGTATAAAAAATATGTTTTATTACCTTATTTATGCTTTAATCTTGCATGCAACAAAAGATCCTAGCTAAACTTAATTAGGGGTAATTAAGTACTAATTAGAGGAGTCTAATTAGGGGCTAAATAACTTTCAATAAACAACCTTAGTCACATCATCCATATCATCAACAGAAAAATATTGCTCACACTTAAAAATCCAACCATCTACATCATTACCATCAAAAGTCGGAAACTTTATCTTAGGGGTTCTAAGAACAGAAGTATTAGAGTTGTTGTTAGAGTTGTTACCATTCTTATAGCTTGCTAACTCGGTAGAGATTGCTGTAAGACTTTGAGTAAGGAGCTCTATTTTTTCCTTCATTTGCTGTAACTCTGCCATCTCTCTGCCTCGGCGTTGGTAGGTTCTGATTTCTGCAATCTTTTCCTAACACAGGTCGAGAAGAAAGTTGGCTCTGATAACCAATTGATATGATCCGATTGATGAACTGTTCAACCTGAGGTTGATAGGCTCATACAGGGCTAAAATCTGTGGCAAGAATAAAGAAAGTTGCCTAGGATTTCAGGAATGGAAAGACAGAAGAATGGATTTAGACGGAAAGCTTGCTCATAGAGCATTTGATTAAATTCTCAGATGATAATCTATCTATTACAAGAGGAGCTTATATAGTGGAGCTCACTTAGGAAAAATCTAACAACAAGACAAAAAGGAATAACGGCTAAATGATTAGATAATGATTGCTAGTACAACAGTACAGCTCATATTCATTGCATCATTCAATGATTGGCATCCGAGGTGCATCCGAGGTAGGTAGGAGAGAATCTTGCTGAGTCAGGCTTCTGGAAACTTCTTCCTCTTCTAGAACAAGATGATCTGTCCTTGCAAAGCTGGCATTCTTCTGGAAGCTAACAGATAGCATTCCTGGAATTTTTGAATTTCCTCCTTTCGCGCCAAGACTCGAGTGATCATGACCCAATAGTTGATTGATCATATCAATAATCCTCAAGTCGAGTACAGTAGCTGAGATTTTCTCATAATCCGTAGTTTTCAACCGGCCGACAAAGTTGACACCAAATCATTTCACGTACTGTGTTCTAGACTCGTCCAATATGATACGCATTCACATGTAGTATCGTTGCTAGCTCCCTAGCTACAATTTAAGTAGTATACGAAAATGTCGGACTTCTTTTGGATTACTGGCCCGAATACAGTGAGAGATCTTTAATTTCTTCAATAATTATAATGGGAGAAATTTATTAAAGTGTAATCTGTTATGTTGCCTTCCAGGAAAGAGAACCGAAGCTGCGAAAGTAATAATTTGATTTGTCGTCTAACAGATACGCGATTATGCGCCTAATCACAGCATTTCAGATTAATAAATCTTTTTAATGCAGTCAAATAGTCAAATCGAGCGCGCGACAAACTCCGCATGAAACTTGTTTAATTTGAATAAACGGGAATCAGAGTGTGATGAAGCTGTTTTTGGCTCTTTGCAATAATGTATGTTTTCTTAATAAGTACTCCACATAATTTACGAGTGACATAATATTTTCTTTTATAATTGTAATCATCAGGACAGGAAATAATAATTTGATGAGATAAGATTTGAATAATGCCAGGCCCGGTATACCAATAATGGCAAGGAGATTAGAATAGCATGATATAATATTTTCTTTTATAATCGTCGTCATGTTGGACGTCGGCAAATATTGGACGATCAATAGTTTTCGATTCTCCGTAATAATGGCCGGTTACTTAGGAGTCTAATAATTAACTATTAACATTGTTAGAATGAATAACATACGTGCTTGCATACGCCATGATCTATCACATACATATTCACGTGGTATTGTGTACGTACTAATATTTATTTCAAGCTTTAGAGAATTAAGCGTGGTTATATCAAAAAGTCAAGTTTCACAGAGCTGAGGTTGTCAAAGTCGAGTTTCACATAGGTTGAGTTGTTTTGTTTGTTGAAGAGCAAAGAATTCATCTGTTACAATGAGGACATTTGCTAGTTTCATATTGAGAGTTACTAGAGAGCTGCCTAAAAGTAGATCTTGTTTCAAAACCCGTCAACATTTTCAACTCATCACACCTCAAAAACACATGATCAGAAGAACCTATTCTACTACTAAGTCTATCATAAGCAAACCAACAGGAGCGTCAGGAGCAAGTTTCGAAGTGGATGTGAGATCCAGAGACATGATCAAGCCATCCTCTCCAACCCCTAGTCATTTGAAGACCCTTCAATTCTCCATCCTAGACCAGCTAACATATTCAATCTACACCCCAATGGTATTTTTCTTTCAAAATGATCCACATTTCTTGGACAATGATCCTTTAAAACGAACCACATTGCTTAAAAAATCCCTTTGCGAGACTCTGGTCGATTTCTACCCGTTGGCCGGAAGGACTGAAGACCGCGAATCAATCCACTGCAATGATGAAGGAGTCGAGTTTTGTGAAGCTCGTGTCGACCAGAGGCTCGCAAAAGTTATAGAGGATCCGAATCTAGACGAATTGCAAGCACTATTGCCATTTCAGGTGATTCCTAGGCACAAAAACATAGTTTTGAGTGTCCAAGTGAACCATTTTTCTTGTGGTGGCATGGCTATCGGTTTGTGCATCGCCCACAAGATTGCCGACGGCTTATCTACTTGTTATTTCCTCAAATCTTGGGCTAACAAGGCTTTCAAAAACATTGATATACCGCGCCCAACGTTTGATGCGGCCTCTGTTTGCCCTCCCTTGGAAGATCTAAGCCGTATGGTCACAGCAGATGATACACAACAGTCGGGCGCAATCAAGAAAGTGGCGGCAAAGAGGCTCATTTTCGACAAGAACAAGCTGGATGAGCTCAAAGCGACAGCCGAAACCATTGGAAACCTGAATCCCACAAAACTTGAGCTGGTTTCCGCTTTCATCTGGAACAAATTGGTCGAGGCCGCTGCCACGGACGCTAGCTTCTCCAACATCTCTACCGCTCTCCATACCGTGAACTTGAGGCCAAGAATGGAGCCGCCTATCCAGGAGACTTGTTTCGGAAACTTCGTGTGGCTAGCACGCACGCCTCCCATGTCAGGCATTGAACAATCAACTACACAAATCGTCATGCTTAATCATTTGAGGAAGTCTTTCAATAAGATTGATCACAATTATGTGAAACAATTGTTATGTCGGGAAAGAGATGTCGACCAGCTTAGGAAAGAACTTGATTATTTATTTGAAAATGGTGACCAATGTATCAAATTTACGAGTCTACACAGGTCTTCACTCTATGTGCACAATTTTGGCATGGGCGAGCCAATATGGGCATGCATTACTACCTCGCCTGTCAAAGATATGGTGTGCTTATTCGGCACCATGTGCGGCAAAGGGATTGAAGCTTGGATTCACATGAGCGAGACCGATATCGCCATTCTTGATCGTCATCTTCCTCATTGCTCAAATTAATTAAATAAACAACTTGATCATGATTTCGCCAACCTTATTAATCTGCTAATAAAATAAAACAACCATTTCAAGTTCGAAACGTCATGTTATTATATGATTACATCATTTTCTTTTCTTATCTTATGGAGTACTGTATTTATTTGTCTTTCCAATTTCAAAATATTATTTCATGAATCACGCAAACAAAGCATAGTAGTAATTTTTCTTGGCTTATATCGGGTTCATACTTGAGTTTAATTTCATATGTATGTTATTCATTTGAGGTCTCCTCATATATGGTTATTGTATCTTGAGACTAAAAACAAATGCAATTATATGCCGATGGACTCCTAAGCAATTTATCTAAACAAATACTCAGTATAGGTCAAAGAAAATCATACTTATAGTAATTTTCTAGCATGGTAAATGTATGATTTAAGTGTAGTTAAAAGCAAGAAATGATAAAAGAAAAAAAGCACTTTTACTACTCCGTAATAGAGGGCTAGAGCGAGGCTACAAAATAATCTCATCACTTCTGAGAAATTCATGAACATGGAAGTGTAAAGAAGAAGATTTGTCATTTAGAATCAGTTAATCTTTGTGTTGACTTTACATTTGTATTTATAGTAAAAGCATGGTCCTAACAACCTAGTGCCAGCTCATGAGTTAGTTATAACCGAATTCGGTTATGATTAGTTACAACTAACTAATCTTCTGTACTCCTCATACTCCCCCTGGCCTCAAACTGGAAGTAGTGGTTGATGTTGATACACTAATCACGCTTTGATAGTAAGGTACTTGTGTTGATGCTCACCAAGTCCTTTTGTGAGCAAAGCAGGCAGCTGTAAAGATGAAGAAACATGTTTTGTTTCTAGAAAACCTTCCTGGAGTTTATCCCTGACATAGTGGCAATCGATCTTCAAATGCTTAGTCCTTTCATGAAAAACTGGATTCGCTGCAATCTGCTGGGCAACCTTATTATCACAGAAGAGGCTGATTGGTAAGGCAGGGGACAGTTGCAAATCATGCAGCAGAGCATTAACCCACTCAACTTAACTAGTGGTTACAGACATAGCACGATACTCACTCTCTGCAAAGCTCTTGCTGACAGTAGTTTGCTTCTTAGTCTTCCAAGATACAAGAGATTTACCAAGGAAAACACAGTACCCAGTCAAAGATTTGCCACTGTAAGGGCAATTTCCCCAGTCTGCATCAGTGTAAGCTTCCACAGCAAGCTCAGTGTTGGCAGGGTAGAATAATGCCAGATCTGATGTTCCTTTGAGATATTTAATAACATGTACAACAGCCTGATAGTGAGGAACTCTAGGAGAACTCAAAAATTGATTGAGTTGTTGTACACTGTCAGAAATATCTGGCCTTGTCAGGTTCAAATACAACAATTTTCCCACCAGTCTTCTGAAATGTTCAAGATCAGGATAGATATCACCATCATCATGAGATAATTTGGTACTGGCAGGAAATGGAAATGGACAGGGTTTACAATCTGTCAACCCTTATCTCCAATCAGGTCTGAAATGTACTTTCTCTGATTCAATAATATTCCAGAAGAATTTTTCGATATCTCCAATCCCAAGAAATATCTCAATAAGCCAAGATCCTTGATGGTGAATTTGCTGTACGTAATTCATTCTTCACTTGCTGAATAGTTGCAGCATCCACATAAACAAGAACAACTATGAATAATCCTCCATTCTCTTTTGTAAACAAAGAATAATCATTCTTAGATTGTTCAAACCCAAGTTGTGTAGTTAGGAACAGACTGAGCTCCTTGTTCCACTGTCTACTAGCTTGCTTAAGACCATATAAACTCCTTTGGATTTTGCAAACCTGACCAGGTTTTGCCAACTGATACCCCTGTGGTGGAATCATGTAGACCTCCTCATCTAAATACCCATGGAGGAAGGCATTATTCACATCCAATTGATGTAATGGCCAGTGTTTTGCTGATGCTACAGCCAATATTATTCTCCTTAGCCACCAATCTGGCCTTGAATCTCTCCACTGTGCCATCAGCTCTGTGCTTGATTTTATACACCCACTTACACCCTATGGGCTGTACTCCTTCAGGATGATCAGTAAGAACCCAAGTTTGAGTTTTTCCAATGCTGCTAGTTCTTTGTTCATAACATCCACCTATCTATCATCTTTCGCTGCTTTGGAATAATGAGTAGGTTCATCTTCTGTGACCATATTTGCCATGGAGTTCAGAAAATCAGTGGAGTATGTAGAAGTCTGAAAAGCTTCTGATTCAGAATTGGAGCTGAGGTTTTCATCTTGACTTCTTTGGGGCAGTGCAGGAAAGACAAATCATTCAATTTAGCATGAATTTTGGTAGCTCTAGTCAATCAATCATCAATACATAATAAAAGGAGGCTTTTTTCAGGGGCCTACGTAGAAAGTTGAGGTTTTCGAGCCACCAGAAAATTCGATTTTATTTTCATGCGTTCTGAGAGAGTCCATGTTTTGTAGGATACTAGGAAGATTTATGGTATATTTTCATAATCATAATCTATCATAATCTAAATCACATAATAATAAAGGAGGCTTTTTTCAGGGGCATACGTAGAAAGTTGAGGTTTTCGAGCCACCAGAAAATTCGATTTTATTTTCATGCGTTCTGAGAGAGTCCATGTTTTGTAGGATACTAGGAAGATTTATGGTATATTTTCATAATCATAATCTATCATAATCTAAATCACATTCACATAATAATAAAGGAGGCTTTTTTCAGGGGCCTACGTAGAAAGTTGAGGTTTTCGAGCCACCAGAAAATTCGATTTTATTTTCATGCGTTCTGAGAGAGTCCATGTTTTGTAGGATACTAGGAAGATTTATGGTATATTTTCATAATCATAATCTATCATAATCAAATCTAACTCTAATTCTAATAGAAGTTATACAATTCTAATTCTAATAGAAGTTAAACAAATCGAATTCTAATAGAAGTTAAACAATCAGCTAGCTATAAATAGTTGAAGTCCCAAATCAACATGCACAATCATAATGCCTGGTCATATAAGATCAGCAGGCTACAATAAGCTGGCAAATTATTGATTGACAAGTTTAAAATTGTTCATTATTTTATTACAATTTTGGATACATATTCCATATAAATAGTTTTTGTAGTAACCTCATAATAAAGTAATAAATCACATAATAATAAAGTAGGAGATTGTAGGAGTTTCAAATACGAGAACAAAACAAACATATATATTTACCACATTGTCCAATTAAATAATAAAAGTAAAAAAAAAATTAAGAGTTTGCTATGGAAAAAGTATACACATTACATACGTAAGCTTTGCTACGTTGATATATAACATCATATTGTATACTTCTTAGCTCATTAGTTTCACCATCATTTGTAAAAGTATAGTCCTATTACTTAACCATTGTAGAAGTGTATTAATTAGAAGATGATTTATTGTGGAACTATACGTAAAAATTGTAAAAGTACAAGTTGTATAGGGTTGTAGAAGAATTCTTCTAATAAAAGGCTAAAGTTAGGTATCGAAAATTAATTAATTGACCCCTAATATATCCCACATCGTTCATATAACTTGATTAGTAGTAGTAGTAGTAGTACGTAGCAGAAGCAGCACTATAGTAGTAGTCATACGAGCAGAAGTAGGATTAAGAGTAATTTTCTAATTTTCAGCAGGAGTAGTAGTGAGTAGGAGTAGTAATTAATAACGTAGGAGTAGGAGTTGTACTGTATTAATAGCTAGGAGCAAGAGTATGCAGGAGTAGAAGTACAATAGGAGTATTATTATTATTATTAGTAGTAGTAGTAAGAGTTGTAGCAGAGTAGGAGTAGGAGTAGGAGTACTGTAGGAGTAGTAGTATATGTAATAGGAGTATTATTTTTGTAAATGAAGTAATAGGAGTAGTAGTAGTAGTAGTAGTAGTAGTATGCGGGGAAAAAAAAAGAAAAAAAAAAACATTCCTACAGCATTATAGAATTGGATTGTATTAGTGGTAGTAAAAGTAGGAATAGGATTTGATAGTAAAACAAAAACAAATATTAATCTCCTACATTGAATAAATTAAAGTCTCGAAAACAGAAGTCTACAAGGTGTACTCAAATAACCTCTTAGCAACGACTACGAGTATACAAAAGCTTTTAGGAGGCATATTTTGACAAGAATTTGACAAGGATTTGATCAACGTTGACAAGCATAATATAAAAGTTTTCCAGACTTTATTTATTTTTATTTTTATTTTGTCAATTGGAGCTAAAAAAGCAGAGAATAGTAAAAACTTAAACAAATAGGCCGTAAATGGGCCGAATAAAATTCCGTTATATATACTAATTTTATTGAAAATAGGTTAAGCCAAAAGCTGCATGATATATACAATCTTACGTGAACACATAATTAAAATTTTTAAGACTTTGGACCCAATTTCATGTGATCTGTTCAGTCAAATTCTTTAACTATATATTATGTAAATTTAAATAATTAAATTATTTTGACACGAGCCGCTATTATTTAGAGCCGAGAAAATCACAGGGAACTTATTTTTTTTTAGTTTTTAAGGAATAGATCAATTAAAATTGCTGGAAACTAATTTAGATACAATTTATTCTGCTTTAATAGGTTTTACTATTGCAATGCACAATATCATCAATTGTGACTAAATAATGGAGGATGACAAAGTCTCATATGAGATGGTATCACAATAAATTATTCTGAGACCACTACTTTATTTAAAAAGTGCCCGTTTTTATTAACATCATTCATGATCACTCTATTACTTTTAGTAATCGTTTTAGTTCATGTTTAAACCACATTACTTGTGACTTTAAGGATCAACTTGTTAAAATTAGCCATGATTGTAAAGTAACCAAATTTATTAATCCTAAGTTTGAGGCCAGGTTATCATCATAAATTAACATGAATACCTTAAAGACTCATTCTAATTCATTAATTTCGGGATTGCTCAAAGAGACATAGAGTGTGTTAGTTGAATTGAAAATTCCTCACTACAAATATAAAATCTAATTCCGAACAGGAAAAAAAAATGTGGTCATTCAGTTGCAATTAGCTAATGGCTATATAGTAAGATAAAATGACAAAAAAAAGTTAGTAACATAATAAAACCATATATAATTTGACAAGCATTAGGAAAAATACTAGAACGTAATTAGTTTGGTCGAAAGTGTGTTACAATATGTACTCTTATTCACAAAGTGAATTCGCTTAGTTCGACGTTTCATCATATGATTAAATTTCTATAAAAGGTCAATATTGGACTAAAGGATCAAGAAACCTATAACAAGCTTTACGCCAATAAGAGTGTAGCTCCAGATATTTGTACGAGCAACAATTTAACAAAGTTGAACCTCCATTAACGCCTTAATGTGGGACAATTCAGAAATTCACAGTTTAGTTTTGTTATCCCATATTGGTCAGATGGGAGAACAATAGGCATCACTACCAAAGCTATAAGTTATGCCAAGTATTCCTAAAAAGAAAAAGAAAAAAAAGTCCTACGCATATCACAAGTAGTGTACTTGAATAATAATAATACGTATTGTATATACGACATTTCTACTACATACTAATAGCAATTAGTATGAATCCATTTATGTAACTTATATAATTTATTTCGACAACAACCTATATTATTTTTTTTTTTTCATTTCGCACAAACTAAAAAGAAAGACCAATGTTTATAGAAAGCCAAAGTCCTAACAGTTGTACAATGGTTAGTAAATTTTTGCTTTATTTCAGGAAAATAACTTTTTTGTAGAAATGTACTTTGTAGCTTAAGAAACCAAAATTGAATCTTATACAGGTAGAGTTCATTATCTATGTGCATCCTAGCCAATTAAATAGAGTTATCATCAATTAAAGGAACCTCATTATTAATTGGCATATGCTATACAAAGATTAGAACAATTTTAATATAATTCAGTACAAATTGTTTTAAGATTCATTTACTATTAGCTCAATAATAAGAATCATAATTATGTATCAAGAAAATTAGCAACTAAAGAAATATGTATACTCTACTATTATACAACCAATAATCCTAAAATTCGATTTAGCAACATATTCAAATAAATTTTTTTTTGCAGTTGTACATGGTTAAATTATGAGAATAATATAAGTTTAAACAAGTAGATCTTAAATAAGTTTAAAATGAGCCTATTGTTTACTAATCCCGTTGAATATAGGCTAACCATCAACCTACACAATATTAGGCCGTTTTCACAAATTTTACAAAGATAAAAATCTATTCGAAACTGTATAAATTAGCATTAAATTAACATCACATCATTCCATAGATCGAATTGAAACTGTATATTTTAGGGTGCGAATTGAGATCGAATATTAACAAAATAATATAAGCTTAAAAACAAAATCTTAAATTTGAGATTAAATCTAGAGTCCGTGCAACGCACGGGCATTCAACTATATATATATAAAAGAGGGATTTTTGAAGAGCATAGAGAGAGTCCATCATTAGAGAAATACTCAGAGAGTTTAGTGTATAGTAAAAGAGTATATAAAAGAGTTTAGTTTATGGTGAAAGAGTATGTAAGAGAGTTTAGTGTATGGTGAAAGAGTTTAGCTTTATCATTAAAGATAAATATTAAGAGAGTTTAAAAAATGGGAAATACCCACATTTTACTACTAACAACTCACACGGACAATTATTAATCATGCACATATAGAATCTTTATTTTCGTGAGACCCTTTCATAAATGTATCTAATAGATTTACGATATAATCACTCATAACATTGGCTACGTGTATCAGAAAATTTCAAAACATATGTCATTAGATTTGTTTCAAAATGTATCTCAATTTGAGACCCATTTACATATTTTTCCGATATGTAGAACAATTTAGTTCCTCCGTATACATTTAGTAGAGATTTAGTCTTTTTGAAAAGTTTAGAGAGAGTCCAAAGTTTTTTTAAAGAGTTTAGATAAAGTTAAATAACATAAATGGGAGATAGAGTCCAGAGTTTAGTGTATAGTGAAAGAGTATACAAGATATTTTTTAAAGAGCAAATTAAAGAGAGAGTCCATCATTTGAGAAATACTTAAAGAGTTTTAGTGTATGGTGAAAGATTAAACAAGAGAGTTTAGTGTATGGTGAAAGAGTATACAAGATATTTTTTGAAAAGCAAAAGAGAGAGTCCATCATTTGACAAATACTCAAAGAGTTTAGTGTATGGTGAAATAGTATACAAGAGAGTTTAGTGTATGGTACAAGAGTATACAAGATAAGATAGATTTATCATTTAAGATAATTGCATAACAATAAAGATAATTAAGATGCACGAGTTTAAAAAGAGTCCAAAAAAGTAGATGATAAATTCCACAGTTAATCATTAATAATTCACACTGATATTCTCATTTTCGTTAATTTCTTACATAAAGCTATATTATATAATTGAAACACGATGTAATGATCATACAATTGGTTATGTGTATCAGAAAATTTTGAAACATATATTATTTTATTTGATTCGAAATGTATTTCAATTCGAGATCCATTTATACATTTCCAATATGCAATGAATAGAGATAAGAAATAATTGTTGAATAATTTAAAACACAAGTAAGCAACATCACAACAATTTTTATGGATTATTTTAATTGAAATAATACCATACTTGGTTACAAACATAAAAATCATTAAAAATAATATATTATTTGAGCCGTGCAACGCACGGGCTTAAAACTAGTTGCTTATATATTTGAGAGACGTAGACAATCACCTTACCCTAACAATCGATCTAGTGACTCAAATTTGAATCTAAAACCAAATCCAATACTAATTTTGGATATAGACTCATTGATCTTTAGAGTTTGCCCATTGATTTTAATTTTGGCTTAATACTCCTGAATTTGACGTTGTGCTTACTCAAATCACTGTGCTTATTAAATTTGATTTCATTGCTCTTATTATTGTTATATAATGCTCATTTTTAGCGCTATATGATGTCTTACATATTTTTATATTGTATACCTATGAAGGGAATTTATTCAAGTATGATGGTGCCTGAAGTGTCCAACAACTTAAAGCGCTATCCCCAAAAGATCAAGATCATTTACAAGCTCAGCTGTCCAATTTGGTGGAAGCATAATCAACATCATTCAAATTCTGCACATCTAAGTACAACAATAAATTTTTTTTTTTGAGATCATAAGTACAACAATAATTTGATCTTTTATGATCCCATTATACTTTTGTTCACTTGTACAAAGTCTATTTAGTAAATAGATTATCTTAGTGGTCGTTTGGTTGCATACGGGAATTCAGAAGGCCCATGAAGTTCCACTTCCCAGGTTATAGAAATTCACATGAATTTCTCAAACGTGTTTGGTTGAATGTAGGAATAACCAATTACCAAGGGAGAGTTAGGTAAGCCAATTCCTCCATTTTGTAGGAATTGGAAATTTACATGATTTCTCAACCATGATTTTAGGCAACCAAACAATTTCAAAAATTTTAATTCATTGGAATTCAAAATTCTCATGATTTTGATAGGCAACCAAACGACCACTTATTATGTACTCGATCAACATACTCATCATTTTTCCTTTAATACTCATTAGTTTTTGGTACATGCTCTATGATTCTATGCTTATTAATCTTGTTACATGCCATTAGGTGTGTATGGATGTGAAGTACCTAATGGATCAATCCAAAAAGAAGAGCGTGACATAACTTAATTGTATAACAAATTTCAACTTCCGTGTTCAATTTTTTTTGTATTTAGACTTGGATTTGTAATTCAATGTAATTTAGATAGTAGAAAAAAGATAAAAATGTAAATTTGAAAGGTACTAACTGAACTGTTTATTCTCCTATTTTTTTAGCTTACATATACCATTATATAAAATAAAGACATACAAAAGGAAGCCACAAATCAAACTCACGACATTAGGGAAGAAAAAAGCCACGTCGTCAGCTGGGGGTATTGCACTTAGGACCGTTCCCGACATTTTGAGGGCCCTAAGGCAAAGTTAAAATAATGGACCGACATCTTTACTCCAGTGCCTTAAAAGCTCCCGCTATAAGGCGGGGTATGGGGGGTCAGATGCAAGTAATTCTTACCTCTATTGACACATAAAGAGGCTTCGTATGCATGATCCAAAATGAAAATTACTTCGAAAATTCCACCAAATGACTGCTACTTCACAAAATGAGAAGGAACGACTTCCCGACTCGCGGTAAGGAGGGAGATAGTGGAGAAACAAGAAAGGGTTGTTGAACTTAAAACGGACCCCGCAAAATCATTGTTAAAGTACACTTACCCTTTTTCCCTGACTCCGACTACATCCTCAACTCAACACCTGAACAACAAAACTCTCACTTTCTCATGAACTTTGTAATGTCCTCTAAAACCCCAAATTTGGATACATTGCATACAAACGACGCCATTGTATTTAACGCCATTTATTACTCTTTCTTAATAACAACAACATAAAAAGAGTCTCCATTACGCAACAAATTACTCACTTTAGACTCGATCATCTCATCACATCAAATACTCTCTTGCACGATCTTTTCTTCCTTTCTCTCTCCAAAATCCAAGAAATCTTCTTCCCTTTTCTGGCAAAAAAGTTCGTGTCAGCAGACTTGTTTAGAAAGGTAAAACCTTTTTTCCGGTATCTTCTTTTGTACGCCTTTAAAGTTCGTTTTCTCGATCACCGACGGTCCAAATTCATATATTAAAAATTTGTAGTACTAGTGTAAGAATCTATGATACCCTTTTTTATTTTTACTTTTAGATTTTTAGTAGATTTTTTATTCTTTATATGGTTTAATTTTTGACGGGTAAATGAACATGAAGCATCATTTCTTTGATTATAATTTCTGTTTTTTTTTTATTAATGGGTAGGTTTTGTTTCGCCAAATTATGATGTGGGTTTGATTTATTTTTGTGAGTTTTTGTTTTGGTTGGTTCAACTACTACCTTGTGAGGTACGACTCTTTGCTGACTTTCAGCTGAATTTGTTCATCAACTTTTGATATTTTCTTTTGTTGTTTTCGTTGATGATGGTAAATTGGTAATTTTCATTTACTTCGCTATGGGCGAGCCTTTGAGGCACTGGGGTAATGTTGTCGTTGTTGTCGAGAAAATTTTATACTTCGTATGTTTATTAAGATGATTTTTGTATTTTTATAGTATTGGATTTCATCATATACTAGTATGTTTCTTAATTGAAAGTGTACTTGATCTATTATAATGTTGAATGCAATTGTAGTTGGTGAGTCATGTTTATTTTTTGGTCAATTTTGTTACAATGATTTCTGAATGATGAATATGATATGGGATTGTGTCTATCATATGTTTTGTTTAATAATGTTCAACATTATTTGATGTTCAATTCTTTGCCATAGTATCCATTTCAATACCTTGGAGAAGATACCCGTAGATTGGTAGTGATATTATAAATTCGTCTGAAAATTTCGACATATGATATGAGTGTCTTTGTGTCCGAAAGAAAGTTTCTTTTGAGAAGACACTAGACAATGCAATTTGTTTTGAGACCACCTTGATCTTTAGGCATTACTGGAACTGTCTTTTGATCTTATTGGTGGCCAGTTGGCCACCGTTGACACTATTAGTACTGCCATTCCACACTCTAGTTGAGCAATTGATTCTGCAGTTAGTTGTTTGCTACTCTGTCCATGATTGGCTTCATTGTTTATGTGGTTTATACGGATAAGAATTATGGAGGGTGTTCTCTTGTAGACAGATTAGTGTATTAGTTGCAGCAAGAATTTAGATTATACTCCTATTGATTATGGAAAGTTTGGTTAAGATGATTATAATCATTGGATTTTAAACTTAAAGTTTACACATTTTCGAACTTTATTGAATGCCAAATGTGGATGATTTTTTGCATCCAATATGCATTTGTTGACTTTCAATTATCTCTGATGTTCACATTTTAAGTTGTTCAATTATGTTAGTATCGTTTTGTGATTCCACTATCATGTATTTTCGGTTAGAATCTAGTGACAATTTGAGTAACAATCGGCCTCGTGTAGACTATTGTTATGTCTTGAAGCTATCTAGATGCGGTCATGTGGAGGTGGTGAATCTTTTGTATAGATCACATACTGTTACTCTGTTACTTCTTCTTATTAAGTGGGTTCTGTTCTTAGTATCGTTTCCTATTCTTGGATAATGGTTGTCTTCTGTGAAGTATGGTTAACCTTCTTTGCTCTTTTAAATTCTTGTTAATTCGACTATCTGATGTTTCATTTTATATTTTTTCTTCTCCATCTCCTGAGGTGTATTCAGAATCAGTGTACTCTATGATTGGTACGGACTAGTGATTGACTATGCCTGTGGCTATTTTTCAGGTTAAATCAGTGATTTGTGAAGCTTTTTTTCGAGATTCCTCTGTGATGGCTGTGGACGCTGACCATATCTCAGTTGGCACTGGAATAAATGCAATGGATGAAGATGAATCAAAAGATGGTTCTGTTAAGAAGCCGATTTCAGCAAAGAAAGTTCCTCATTATCTTAGAGCTTCTACTGGTTCATGCCATGATTCTTGCAAATATGCTAAGCCACAAGTTTTCAAGGTTAAGCCTTGGCGGGCTGTGAAGAGAATGTCTGCACCACAACCTGGTAGTGTAGAGACTGTGGAGGTTCAAATCTTTGTTGATAGAAAGGTGAAGAAAACAGTTGATATTGACAATCTTGAGCCACCTCGTTCAGACGAGGCCCCTGCTGCTAATGGTAAGTCAAGGAGAAGCTATCCATCGCCTAGGAAATCCCCTGTTCATGATTCGTCAAAATCAGTGAAACAGGAAGCTAGACCCTTTATGAGGTCTCCGTCACCGGCCCCTAAAGTAATAAAGAAAGCAGTTCAATCCCCTGTGAGATCATTTGTACCTGATATCTCGAAGCTTTCTAAGCAAGAAGGCACCTCAGCTCCAAAAAAAGATGTCTTGTCAAAAGCGACACCTTTGAATCCTAAAGTAAGGAGTGTTTCTGCTGGTCCTTCAAGGCCAAGCAGCTCGGCTGTGAGACCATCATTATCTCCGGAAGTCGTCACAGGATTAAGGAACAAGCCCGTTGCTGAGACAAAGTTCAGTGATCTCCCAAGAAGCGCTAGAATTTCTGCGAGAACAGTCCTTACCCCGCCTGCCACTACTTTGTCTGTGAAAAGGTCTCCTAAATTGGACGTGAAAAAGCCCTTGGATTCTTCAGCAACTTTGTCTTCACCTCGTAGCTCTGGAGTCAGGGCAGTGAGATCCAGTAATGTAAGAAAGACCACTGGTATCGGCCAAAAAGATCAGGCCAAGAGAAGTCAGGCTTCTGCCAAGAATCAGATACTGATAAACAAAGCTGAACTGAAGCACCCTATTAATGAAATTGTTGAAGAGAAGACTTTGCATATGATCGAGACCAAGGACGATCGTTTGCCTACTGCTCCTGTTGCCAACCACTTTATTCAGTCTCCTTCTCCTTTGTCACCAGAATCACTTAATTCGTCCTCCCAAGGAAATTCACTGTCTTTCACATCCCATGAAGTTGACGATCAATGTGAGTTGGGTATGGAGTCCACAGATAGCGAGGCTGATTCTAAAGCAGCGGATTGCTTAAAACAGGATAGGAGAAATGCCCGTAATGCTGGGGATGATCGAGACCCTAAGTCTCTGAAGCTGAAATTTAGAAGGGGTAAGGTGGTTGAACTTAAGTCTGAAGCCAACAGTCCAAGAAGACTACGGTTTAAGCAGGGGGGAATCTTGGGAAACGACCTCGCTAATTCAGGGTCCAAACGAAAGAGCTTCAGGAAGAGAGCTGATGCCGAGGACAAAAAGGAGGTGGATACTAATCCGGTGAAAGTTGCTTTGAAGCACCAGGAGGTTGTTTCAAAAGATGAGCAAGTTATCTACAACAATGTCATTAAAGAAACTGCTAGCAAGCTTGTTGAGAAGAGGAAAAGTAAAGTGAAAGCTTTAGTGGGAGCATTTGAGACTGTGATTTCTCTACAGGAACGCAAGCTGTCTGCTGCTAACAGATAACACCTTCGACAGCCTGAATCGTTTTTGTTCTGAGACGGATAAATGTAAGTAATTCTAAACAATCTCTTTTAAAGGAATGGTGCAAGCCCTTTAGGCTTGCTTGGTTGCGGTAAGTATATATTCGAGTAACTGTTTGTTTCTGGGTTGAGTTTGGAGTTGTGGAATGACTGCTGCTAATCAGAAATTGTAAATGAACTGATCTCTTACTTAGACTACAATGTTTGTGTATGGCAATGTTTATCATTGTCCATGCAATTTGAAACTGCTAATTCTTTCTTCATGCCCTACTTGAGTCCTTGAACTTACACTGTACCCGAGACACCCGAAACCACCTGAATGCAGATAATTAGCCGTATCACCTGTTACGTTGATGACAATCTGATTAATAGTCCAGTGCCCTCCTGTATGTATTGCTTTCGCGTCTGCACCTAAAATGTACCAGTATTCACTGGAAGTTTGTAAGAGCTCCATTCTTTCGACATCAGTTCGTGAAACAATCTTAGCAGAATCCATTCCGACATACAGCATCACGTACAATCTTGTCCGAGTCTGCTACTCTCGCCTCCTCGCCTCCTGCACTACAGCACCCCAGCGACAATGACTAGACTACTCACTAAACTGAATCTGACTACAATGCCTCTTAGACAACTCTCGCCTCTTGCTCCGAAACTGAGCCCAACCGGCTTTTCCTTTCATCATTACCGTAATCGCAACTCTCTCGTGCTCACCGTGAACTGTGGACAATCTAAACCCGACCAAGAGCCACCTGCGCAATTCTGTACACTACACTCAACAGGCAATAAAACAAAACAAGCAAAAAAGGAAAAAAAAAAAAAAAAAGAAGTGGAGATGCGGGGTATCGATCCCCGTACCTCTCGCATGCTAAGCGAGCGCTCTACCATCTGAGCTACATCCCCTTGCTTGTTAATTACGATAAAAAATATATACATAACCTTATAATTAAATAATTTCAGTTGGTGGGAAAATTCGTTTGTTCTCTGCAAAACCCAGAAATTCACCAAACATTTTGACGAACAACTCCAAACAAATTTTTATTTTTATTTCGGAAAAAAATAAAGAAAGAAGAAGAAGATGGTGGTGAAGGCGAAAATAGCGCCGTCGATGTTATCATCGGATTTCGCAAACTTAGCAACGGAAGCACAACGTATGCTTGATTTCGGCGCTGATTGGCTCCACATGGATATCATGGTATTCTTTTTTCTTTAATCTAGTCATTCCAATTATCGATTTTGATGTAGACGAGTTTTATAAACTCGTGTTTCGAACTTTACCAGTTAAGCTAGTCGATATTATTATTATTGTTATTTACGGAGTAATAATCATTATTATTAGTAGCGCATTTTGTTTACAACTTTACCCACTAAATTAGCTGACATGACCGTGTTTTGCACAAGTGTAATTCTTTCCGATTCAATTGTGTGTTAATGAATGGTGATAGTGAGATTTTGTCTAATATGATCCTTGTAGATGACGCTTTTTCGTGTGCTTGTGTTGTGTTGGAATGGATGATGATATTATGTTATGGCTCAAATCGAGCTGTACTGTTAAGTGGTTTAAAATTGTATCTGATTCTCCCATGTTTGGATTTCGCAACTCGATTTCGATGTAATTGGATAACATAGTTGCAAGATCATTACTTTAATTGTAGTGGTTAATGCATAAAGACAGTAGAATTAGAATGAGGAAAGATTACTAAAGGTTTATTGGCTTTTGTTCTGGTTTGGGATTGTGGTTCTTTCTGATTTAATGATGTGTTCATCTTCTGATGTATTATTGGGCTTTCGAAATGGGTGTTGAGTTCATTGGCTTGTGTAGGGTTCTCGGAAGGATTCGTGTGTTTTGTAAAATACTAAAGCTGATTGCTTGATGAGCTGTTGCTGGACCTTCCTTCTGTATCTGTTGTCTGACTGTGACAAGCTTAGCCGGGAACACTACTTGTAGTACCCTGTAGGGTTGGTCCATTTATAATTTATCGGATGTTTAGTAGGTTTCCACCGTCAAAACCCTTAACAGTTGAACTGCACGAGCTGTTGTTGCTGAACTGATGGTGCTGCACTGCTGTTCTTTTTCCGCAACATATCCATTGCTTTTGTTCCCCGGACCCTTCCCCGGACCCTCGCTTGTCGGGGACGCCAATGTGCGCCGGGCTGCCCTTTTATCCATTGCTTTTGTTCGACAACCCTCAAAATATCCTCAAGTGTTCCTTGGTCTCTTAAGTGATATTTTACTTTTAACAGCGCTTAGAATCATGAACATGGTCAGTAGACAAATATACATACTTCGGATACTTTTGTGTGCGAAGCTTATTTTTTTAGGTCTCCTTGGTCTGAGAAAAATTGACCAAAGCTTAGTATAAGAACCTGAGAGTCTTGTTACCGTATCTTATAATGACTATATATATGTGCAACTTGAAATGTGCGCCCTTTACGAACTTTGATTGCTCCTTCAGCAGTATGACCATCACCATGAATTATCTAACGGCTGTTACTTGCTTTCTCTGCAGGATGGGTACGTGGACATTTCTGTATTACCAAATTATGATGAAACTGTCATACCATAAGATTACACAAAACTACTCTTGAGGATTCTAATCTGCAAAGCTTCTTCTGTGAAATCTAAAATGAAATTTCTACTGTAACTTCCTAGTTGTACCAATATTTAGTTAGTTGCTTTGACATATCAGCACTGATGGGATTGCAGTAGTGATATAAAAGTTGAGGATTTCATGCATTGTTTGAGGCAAGGAGAAGTAAATGGCACATTTTTTCATCTGAATATATCTTCTTGTTTTTTTATTATATTCGAATTTAGTTCCTACAATTAGCTGACTGATTCACAGTGATCTCTGTATGCTTTATGATGCATATTTCACATGTAAATAATGGTGATTTCCTCACCTAGTCTCACTTGTCATTAAGATTTTTAAAAGCAAAGGGTACTCTGAACTGTGAACCATAAACGCAATGACACATCCTCCTTGTCATTTCAGTTTGTTTTACTGGCGAAAAAGTTATTGTGGTAGATGCTATATGCCTGTACTGTTCTTAGGATTGGTTATCGTGTTAAGAAATGATAAAGTGCTTGATTGACTTCCCGGTGGGTTCTTTTAAATCTTTTGTGTATCTGTGTCTGGTTATGCTATTCCATTTCTGCTGCTGAGCTCTTTAATGTAGTTCCATCTACATTGGGATTTATATTAAGTTCATCGATGTACTCACCTCCCTTGATTATGTGATACCATGCTAGTATGTCTAATCATGTTTGTTACTACTCATATTTGTTTCTGCTTTTTATTAGGCATTTCGTCCCGAATCTTACAATTGGGGCCCCAGTGATTGAGAGTCTGAGAAAGCACACTAAGTAAGACAATGTTCTCCCCTCTCTTTCACATTTTAGAGGACATTTGGGACAAGGCTGTTAGCTGCAATGAGAATATTTTGAATGATTTAACTCAACTATCTGTAGGGCATATCTGGATTGTCATCTTATG
The DNA here is from genome assembly GCA_963457585.1 of Spergularia bocconei. Lineage (NCBI taxonomy): Eukaryota > Viridiplantae > Streptophyta > Magnoliopsida > Caryophyllales > Caryophyllaceae > Spergularia > Spergularia bocconei. The sequence goes on along the minus strand of OY734951.1, from coordinate 4,172,637 downwards.
GTCACCGACCCTCTTGTTTATGTTGAACCATTCGGGAAAGCTGGTGCCTCTGGTTTCACCTTTCATGTCGAAGTCAGCAAAGGTGCGTACATATTGCAAAGTACACCTGATCTATCGTTCTTTGTTATTTGTGTAGTTGCATGTGGTGATAATTCATGATTGGTTTTACAGACAACTGGGAAGAGCTTGTCGAAAAGATAAAATCTCATGGTATGAGACCTGGTGTTGCTCTGAAGCCGGGGACACCAATCGAAGAAGTTTTCCCTCTGGTATCAATCTTGAACTCCTGAACGTTTATTCCTTTGTCTTACGTTAAATTTGATAATCTTTCATGTGAACTTGTATCCCTATGTTTTGTATTCTAGGTGGAAGGGAAGAATCCAGTAGAAATGGTCCTTGTTATGACTGTTGAGCCTGGATTCGGTGGCCAGAAATTTATGCCGGAAATGATGGATAAGGTAATGGTGGAAATATTCCGAATGCATGTTCTTTGCTTAATGGTGTTATTTAACGCTCTTAAGCGGCATTTTATTTTGGTTGTCCAGGTCCGAGAATTGCGGAAGAAGTATCCATCCCTTGATATTGAGGTACCATCTTGCTCTAACATGGTCTCTTCAATGTTTTTTTCTGGGTGACCAGGTCGCTCTGTGTGGTGTTTATTTATTTATTTATTTATTGTTTTGAGGTTAGAGGCTTGATTAAATTGCGAGTACTTGATGTTGGTTGTGGTTGATCGCGTTCATAACTGATGTTCAGATTATGTTGATCACCAGTTCACAACCTCTAATTTTCAGGGGGATTGTGGAGCATTAGGCCTAAACTTTTTCTGCTAGACTTATAGTAGTATATTGCTGTCTGCCATGTTCATCCAGAACAATAATATTGAATTTGCAAATCAAGACATCCATTACATTGAAATGAACCATTTACGGCTAAGAACAGTAGCACAACAGCTTACTGAGAGGGATCCACCAGTTTCCTCCTAACCAAATACCTAGATGAAAGAGCCTTGGCCAGAATTTCGTAGAGGCTACCATGAAGGCTGATTGGTCTAAATTGGCTTTCCCTGGCTAAGTGTGTGAGATCTATAGACTATTTATTCTATCCTTTGTTGACAGGTTGAGTGTTGAGAAATCAACGTTTAGTGTTGCGTGAATCTGTTCTGGGACCATGTTTATGCACTCAAGCACAGATGTACCTGTATCGTGTCTTAAGAAAAGATTATTTTCATTAGATTGCCTAGCCTAAAATGAGTTGCTTAACTCAAAAAGATGAATTTCTTCTGTTGTTGAAATAGTATTTACTTTGCCACCCTGGTTGACAATGCCATCACTATTCAGATCTACTCCCTCCATTTCGTTGAATTATTTACATTTGGTATTACCCTATGAATTCAAACAAAATGTACAGAACCGTAACTCCGTAAGAAGTAGACGGAGTTTATATCTGCACTAAATCTACTGAGGTAAGAATTGTGCAGCTGTGTCTTGTCTCTTGGTGATCATCAAGAGGCAAAGTTTGTTATCGACTGCACGAATCATAATCATGCATCCCTCCCGAAACCAGAAATGACTTTTTAGGATGTGCATAAGAACGGACTGTTGTTATTGTAAGAGGAGTTTCTTAAGTAAGCAATTTACATACATCCTTACTTGCTTACTATGGATAATTGGAAACACTGTTACTAGGATTGAACAAGTTCTTGGTGGTAACAATGAAAGCATTCTATCATGAAAGTAATCCCTTAGAAAGCAAGATTTGAGGTGTCTCTTTGTTTTTTGGTACAGGTTGATGGTGGTTTGGGACCGTCAACTATTGATACTGCAGCTGCAGCTGGAGCAAATTGTATCGTGGCAGGGAGCTCAGTGTTTGGAGCACCGGAGCCGGCCCAAGTTATCAAGTTATTGAGGCAGAGTGTGGAGGGAGCTCAGTAATAGGCCAATTTGGAGGATCAGATTGGTGCACACATTTTTCTTCTCATTTTCAGATTTGTGGGTTACGCTACATATGATAAAGGCGTAAAGCTATTGTATGACGAATTGACGACACTGAAACATTATAGTACGGTAGTACCTCGCACTCGTGACTTGCATCACAAGTATGACAACTAATTTTTTTTTTTCGAAGTACTTAAAAGGGTATTGTAAGAACAAAAATGATTTTGTGAAGTTAATTCCTTCCATTTCTTGGTGGTAAAGCTTTGTTCTTGTGTTGGAATGGTCCTTGCTTATGCATTTCAGCGAAAGATCTACCCAAAGTGGACGAGGACTGTATATATATTCCAGAAAGATTACGAGTTTGTGTTTTCTTGCTCAAGGAAACTTGATTGTAGTTCCATCACTCTGCTAATGTTTTTGGTGTTGTTCTTTATCTCGATTTTCGAGTTTTTTTGCTTTGAATCGATCAAAATTTTCTATCTACTTTGCTTAAGGATGTTTGCCTCAGGTGAACCATGAAAAGTATGTAGTCAGTGAAGTAAGAGCTCTGGCCGGAAAGAGCAAAGTACAAAGTCGAAAGATAGAAATTAAAAATTAAGAAGTCTTGTAGGATCGCTCTCGAAGAATTGTTTTCGATCTAGTTTCGGTTTTTTTTATTGAAATTTGTATTAGAGGCGCATCTTAGCTAAGATTTTCTTGTGAGCTAGACTCCCAAATGAAATAACGATCCTCTTGCTCGAGAGGGGATGAGCCATATGAGGCCAGTAATTACCCATAAAAAAATATATTGTTCCTAATTTCCTTGATAAAAGAAAAAAAATGAAACAATAACATCAATGTATATCAAGTTATCAACATCAATTTCTATTCTACTATTCACTTATTCGGAAAACACACGCACTCCTACACCTCATTTTCTACTAGATTTGTGTTTCTTTTAAGAATTTAGAAATTTATGGTACCATTTTCCAGACTTTTTTACGTATCTTCTCAGTCCATCTTTGCGATCAACATAAATGAGACCAAACTTGAATAAATAGCCTCCATTCCACTCGAAATTATCCATAAATGACCATACGAAATAACCCTTCACATTAGCACCATTCCTACAAAATGATGAACCAAAAACTAATAAATAGACGTGTGCATCAAACTGAGTTATATATGTCAATAAATAAATACTCCGTATGTAGTATAAAACACTATAGTGTAATTTGCAACGAGTTTTCTAACATGTGCCCATAGTGTTAAGGTTAAGTTTGTTTATTATAATGACTTAATGAGAATTAGGGTCAAGATTTAGAAAATTATTTGAAATAGTTTAATTTGCAATAGTAACATGCATCATCTTTTGACATTGGCCCTAAGCTATAAGCTTAAAGAATGTATGAAAACAAGATTGATTAACAAAATATTAGACACATACTTGATGGCACGATGAAGATGGGCCAGATGTTGATGTAGATACTTAATTCTTGGAGAATCTTGAAGATAGTGTTCATGCCGGTATGTTCTATACCCTTCATCTTTAGTAGGGTATCCTACCAAAAAAAAAAAAAAAGAAAGTTGATTGGTTAACCATATCATTTTTAAGTTACATGATGTATTAAGTAACATATATATAGAGTATATAAGAACAACACATACATACCGTTTTCTGTTATGATGATTGTCGGATTTTCATACTTATTTCGCAAATGTAACACTAGCTTTTCAAAACCTTGTGGATATTCATAAATCGATGCTGATGGAGTCTGAAAAAACATTCATATTAAGTGTAAACAAGTAGCATGTCTAGTTTTTGTTTGTATGATTGTTTTGATACACAAGGAGAACATACCGGTTTTCCAATAAATCCATTTTCGTTCATATCTACCATGAAAAAATCAGACAGCTCTTATTAGCTTAATATAAATGAAAAACAACTTAACTATCATGCATTCATGCTAAATTTACAATATCAACAAATCTCTCTTTTTAATTAGGTTTGCTTACATGTTTTATTAACATGATCATCTTGATCATAGTGTTGTAGTGTTGTCGGTTGATCACGCGCATATGTACCGGTATAAGAATTTAATCCAAGGAAATCAAATGAGTTCTTTAGCATGTTGGTTTCAGCCTTTGTGAATTTAGGCAATCGATTTCCTACAATTGATCTCATTAATTGTGGATAATCACCGAATTTTATTGGATTAAATATCCTGCATGAGAAAGAAACAAATACTTAAATTTTAGTTAGAGATAAATTATAATCATCTAAATATTATGCAACACGATGTCAATAAAAGTTACGTGTTTATTTTAGTCATAAATAGTATGTAAGTAGGTTTTTGGTGCGCATAGTCTACCATATATGGAGTATGTAATTTTGCATCTCTTAATCTCTTAATAAGTAGATATATAGACAAAATGAGAAGAGTGGACATAAAAAAACTCTAGTAGTTCTATATATGTGGCTAATTATAGTCTTATAGATGAACAAAAATAGAAACTAATTTATAAAATCTTATCCTATTTTAAAATCGAAAGAAATAAATATAATGTATCATATTCCAATATCATCACTACACTTACCAACCACAGAAGTGCTCATAGTATCTTTCAGCTGCCTTCTGATTCCGTGGATTAAAATCATAAGGCTCTCCCCAATCACAAGCAACTGAGATTCCAATTTTACCATTTTGGAAGCTCTGTGAATAGTAACATAGGTAAAATGTTAGATGGATGATCCTAGAAGTATATATGTAGACAATAGAAAAATTGTCTATATTATAATCAGGTGTGGTAAATTAAAGATGAAAGGTAGTAAAAAATAAGGTTGTGTAGTAAATTTAACATATTTGCAGTAAATTTATGACATTGGTAGTAAAATCAACATTGTTAAGAATCTATCAATGGAAAGAAATTTAAGTTGATTTATTTCTAAAATTAAGGACCCTTAATGGTCTTATTTTCCATATTATCTATCATTTTCAACAAAATTTACTGCACCTATGATTAATTTTACTACAAATTAACTATAGACACCTTTTTATGTGTCTATATATAGAATCCTATTATTTTCGAAAATGTTAATATGTATAACGTCGTCCAAGGCAAACCCTTCATTTAAATGTTGATAAACTTATTTATGTATGCATTTAAATTCATAACATATATTATCCATAACTCAAATGCAGCTAAATATCTGCGCAGTTAATGGGACAAAACTAAAACAATACGAGTATAAGTTTTGAAGAATTGAAACATAGGTTTATGATAATATACGTATAAACATTTATGATTGATTTGAAAACACGTTTCACGAGTATTTTTTTTCCATATATATTTTTTTTTCATGTGAGAATATGGATACAATACGGAGTTATACCCTTAGAAAATAGAAGCTTTTGTTGTAGATTTTATCAAAATAATATTATACTTCTTATCAAAACATGTCGTAACTTGTCTAAAGTTGATATACTTTCAAAGCTTTTTGACACATGATTATACAATATTAGTCCTAATTATTTTAAAATTTTATTCATGAATCAATACAAAAACAAGATATATTACATGGGTCCGGTTCCCATGAGAACACTAGTTCCCATGAGAACCATGAGAACACTCAAATATAAGGTCAAATAAATATAAAAAAAACAAAAAAAAAATTAATTAACAGATTTTATCTCTCCTCCACCTTCCCCTCCCCTCCCCTTCTCCTCCACCCGACCCCACCCCCAAACCACCATAACCTCACCGCCGCTGGCCAGACCCAATCACCGCCGCTGGCCAGACCCAATCACCGCCTCCACCGTTGCAACCACCACCATCGGGGCCAGAAAACTCCGGCGACCCTAACCCCTATCCCCCTCGACCCTGCTCCACCCTCCTCTCCCTTACCCGACCCATGTCCCCACCCCTAGCCGCCTACCCAACCACCGCCGTCCAACCACACCACCTCAAAACCGGGAGCCGACACCACCATTAGGACGGCCGTCGTAAGGCGAGCCGGAGCCCCCACCACCGCGACACCACCTCTTCTCCGTTCACGAATTCCTCTCTCCCAATTTTCTCTCTCCTCCAAATTACTCTAATTCCGGCGACAATTGTCGATTTCCAAAGCATATAGTAGATCTAGAATGCACATTTACGAATTATGGAATGCACAATTACATGATTCGGATTGCACAATTGCATGATTCGAAATGCACAATTACATGATTTGGAATGCACATTTAGAAAAAATTAAATGCACCTTTACATGATTTGAAATGCACATTCGGGTGGTGGTGCGACGGTGAGGAGTGGTGGCTAGAGTGCGTTGGTGTCAGCCATGGTGCGTGGTGGCGCGACTTTGAGAGAGGTGGGAATTGTGGAGATGGCATAAGGAGGGAGAAAAGTGGCGGTGGCTAAGCTAAGGTGAGTTCGCGATGTCGGAGGTGGCGTCACGGTGGGGGGAATAGTAGGAGGGCGGCTGTCAATGATGGTGGTGGTGTGGGCGGCTGTCGACGATGGTCGTGGTGGTGTTGGTGGTGGAGGGAGGGGGGAAGAGGAAGAGAGCAGGAAGAACGAAGGAAAAAAACAGAAATTTGCTCCCAAAAAAAGAAAAAAGAAAAAAGGATATAGGAGATAGATCCTGGCCATAGATTATATGATCCAGTGGTGGAGAAAGGTTCTCATGGTTCCCATGGGAGGACATGTTCTCATATGAACTGAATCCTATATTACATTAATAATGTATACACAATTCAAGTACACCATATACAACAATGAAGTACGATGAATTTTACTAAAACATCAACATGAATACTCTAGGATGAACTCATACCTGATACTTTTCTTTGTATAGTTTAACCACTGAGCCATGTGAGAGAATTAAGTTGTGACCGACTATGTAAGGCTCAGTCGAAGAATTTCCAGCCCGACAAGGGGGGTAACCTTCTATGCCCGAAGTGCAACGTTTAGGCACATGTATTCCCTTTGCATATCCTAATATCGAGTGAATATTTGGCTCATTTATAGTGACCCAATACTTAACTCGATCCCCAAATTCTTTGAAGCATATATCAGCGTAATCAACAAAATCTGACCTACATTATCAATATACATATTTACTTTTTATATTGAAATTATACATTAGAAGTCAATGTTTTAATATCAAAAATCAAACTATTGGTCTATATCACTAACAAAGTCTATATTAATAAATTTGTAATACTTACACAATTTGTTACTAAGGAAGCCGTTGTACTTTTCTTCAAGTTCGTGTGGGAGATCCCAATGGTACAAGGTCACAAAAGGTTGTATATCTGTAGAAAATGAGAAATTTAAAATTAGTCATTTGTATTGCCAACATTTACAATTACATATATTAATAAATTAATTTAAAACTTCTAACCATGAATATATGTTATTTACCATTAAGAAGCAACTCATTGATGACGTTGTTGTAAAAATTGATCCCTAGTTGATTCACCCCGCCTGCCTTGTTTCCCTCTTCAAAAAAAAAAAAAAAAGAAGCAAAACACATAATATTATGATTATTTAGATATTTATGTTGAGAAATAAATGTATAGTTAGATTTATGACGTTGAAACATGGCCAATGAAATGAGACATGCATGAGTTATGATTTATACTTACTTGGTAGTATTCTTGGCCAAGATATTGAGAAGCGAAATGACTCCAATCCTATATCCTTCATTAGTTTGATATCTTCCTATAAACCATTAAGAAGAAAAAATGTATTTTAATTTATTAAACTCTTAAGGGGACATTTAAAGTATCACTTATATATAAGAATTAATTAAGAAATATAGAATTTCAATTCATCGAGTCCTAACTATTATGATGAGTATTCAATCAACTATATGCATGTATATTCAGTTTATAAACGTAGGACACTCCATTCCGCCCTAATTATTATAACATTATGCTTTTAAACACCAAAAGTGTATGAAAAATAAAAAGCTTCATATCACTTGTTATTCATAAGTCTAGCATTTTAAACCCATCATTTGTAATACTTATTATACCTTGTAACGATGATAAAAATCATTTGCCACATCTCCACTCGCGCCGTCCATAGTAAGTCCTATAGATGAAAAGAATGAAGTACTTATTTATGATCAACTAAGTAATATACAAACATATGATCAATTAAGTAGTGAAAAATGTAAAAAAACTCCAATATGTTGCAACAAAAGTTGCCATCATAATTTGCTTATATGAGTAATTAATAAAATACCTTAAATGTTACAACATCAATTTTTTTCACCTACAAATATGATCATTTAAAAAATGTTTAATTTTAAATATATATGCCTTCAATCTCACCTGGCCCAATAATGGTTTACCTTTAGTTAAGGTACGAAAACAATTACACCAAGAAAATTAATGAAAGTCCAACAATATCATATTATTTATTTATTAACACTCAACATCTATCTTATTAACATTCCAATATCACTTGTTACTTTAATTTTTAACCTATATGAACGAAGTTAACGAGTAAAGACACGAAGTTACACAAGAGACCTACATACTTGGATCTTTGTGAAGATAATAATCCCAATTGCTAATTCCTCTACCATCAATATTTGTGGCCCCTTCAACCTACCATAGAAATGATATAGCATAGCATAACTCATTAGTATCAAACTTATGAAACATATGAAATAGACTAGAATTTGAAGTAAATAATACATTCCGAGATAGACTTAAGCAAAAACAAAGAATAGTAACAAGTTCGCCCTAAAATTAGCTAGAGGAATTTTTATGCGTCGGTATCATTTAACAACACATAATTTCTTGTAAGAAAACCATATTATGTAATGTAATTTTTAATATAGTAGTTTTTACTGAAATTATCGTGAAATGATTTAATAACATATCATGTAATATATAGTTCAATTTGCCATTACAAATTTGAAACCAATTTTCTTTTACGTTTTCTAAACCTAATTTTTTTATACAGGAAATAAAACCGACTTGTATTATTGTACAAGAAAAAACAATGTTAAGTATAAATTTGTAAGAATAACAAATGACAAGTAAAATTATATATACATGAACAACTTACTTGATAAGAGGCTGAGCCTGCACCAAAGAGAAAATCTTGCGGAAAACTTGAACGATTAACAACGCATAAGACTCTTCTTGACGCCAATAAGTCGATTAATAATATCAAAAAGAATGGGAAGCCATTTTTGTTTGACATATGTGGAACCAATCCGAATACCTTCATCATAATAACATAATCATTTTATCAATTCTATCATTGAATGAAGGATTCAATGGAGAAAACAAGACAATTGTATTAGGAAATAAAGCTTTGTTTTTGTTGTGAATAAGATTAAAATACGACAATGACACTACTAGAAATGGTTATGAATTATTAAGGGCCCGTTTAGTATCACTGCCGTTTTCAGTTTTTGGTTTTTTTTTTTGCGTAAAAAACTTAGTTAAACAAGTTACAAAATTAATTTTAAATTGTTTGTTTTTATAATAGTTATATAGAAAATGAAAACTGACAACTGAAAACTGAAAACCACTTTTTCTGGTTTTAAAAACCGGAACTTTGGTTTTCAAAAAAACAGAAAACTGAAAACAGAAAACGATACCAAACAGGCCCTTAATATTGTATTGCTTATTTTGTCTGTTTATTAGGGTAGCTATCACACTATATATTGAAGTTCTATAAATTCACAAATTTAAGAAATGTAATTTTTTAAACTATACTTATACTTGGTCCGTATTATACAAGAAGTGGCTACCGAACCATAGTAGTTGGGCAGTGTGCAAGACATAGATCAAGGGAAAATTTCCAAAAATGAGTCGATAAATACATCGAGTACGAGACACTCGGGTAATGGTTTTTATCCTTCTTATAAGCTCTAAGAAAAGTATTAAAATTGTGACTCATATGAATGAGTGTACAAATTAATCACATAATTGCAGTGCAAGTATTGGCTCCCTATACTCTATATTATATTGCTCCATCTAACAAGTAGTTGAACTAAGAAATACACATTATTATGCATACCTTTGTTGATCTCATTACTCCTTGGAATGCAACAAAAAAGATCCAAAAAGAACGAGAATTATTGGAGGTGTATACCTCAACATATGATCAACTTGAAGTTGCAAAATGTTCTTGTAATGAACTAATGATAATAAGCTAACTAGCTTTATCAGTGTATAAATTGACAAGATCCTTAATTTTCGCACTTAGCTCATCCACGTATCTCTCTCAAAACAATTAATGTGTTTTTTTTTTTTCACAATTGTTGTATTTGATGAACTAGTTCAAAGATCCTTATTTTGTGTTACTTGGTCATAAACTTGACAAAGTTATAGCAAGGCAAATATGAATTGATTGACTAATTCCTTGTTCCACTCTAAAGATGAAGATTAAATTCATTTCAAAAAAAAAAAAAAAGATGAAGATTAAATTCAAATATTAGACCATACAGTCATACACCGCCGAAACATATATATCGAACAATTAAGATACCGTCTTTCAAAATACTTATTGAAAGAACAATTGACAAAGCATTATTCCAAATGAATTTGTGAAGTGCTGACTAAACGTAAAATTTTGTTTATATAATCATCATATAACACTTAATTATGATGGTAAATTACTGAAAATATCGAAGATCTATTAAATTCTGAAGAAAGGTGTGGATTTTTGAAGTGTTGCTACTCTAGCTAGTTGAACCTAAAACACATCATCATTCAGTTTCTAGAATTTTAAACCACTGAGAAAATTGGAGAATGGAATATTATCTTCCCAATATTCACATCCATTTTTACACTATACGGTGTACGGAGTATATCTTTATTATCAAAATGTACTCGTATATATTATTTGAAATTTGCTTGTGCACAAAAGCATAATCACCCAAATTTACAAATTTTATGCAACCGCAGCTAACAAATTAAAACTCTAAAAAGTTTGTCTCTATTGAAATTTGCTTGTCATACTCACGAAGACGCGGCAATTGTGGTAAAGGTATACTAGACTTTTGGTGTATGACAAGAATATATACGAACGAAGATACAACAATTATACACAACTTTTTGAGTACTTGAACGTGTTAATGAAGACATGTATCATCATCTCTTTCTACCTGACACAGTCTTCTTGACAGCTCCTACAGAGACTAAGAACTGATCAAGTGAGGATAATGTCTTCATATCATCTGGAGGGAAATAACTCGCCGCCTTTCCCATAAACGAAGCGAAGAGGAAAGAAAGGGAAGGCCGAGTAACATAACGTTCATCTAATAGGTCATCCAGAAAAGCAAATGCAGCTAAAAATTCCGACCTGCCAGCTTTTATCGGAGCTTCAAAATGCGCAGTAATTATCCTCTTGAATTTCCAGTCTCTAGCTATTCGGTCAATCCAATCCCGTACCTGAGCATCCGTCACATACAAACATACATAAAAAGCAGGACTAAGTGATAACACAGCTTAGCAGCCTATATATAGCACAGCCAGCCAGGCTAACAATCTTGGCAATATAATGTTGGCATGGTCCAGAAACTTGAAGTTACAGTGAATCACATAGATGAAGATTAGAGCTATACCTTCTCCGGAACTTTGCTGAAGACCAGTGTTTTCACAATAGGAGAGACGATCAACTTCTGTGACATCTGAGCAAACGAGGCATTTGGTTCTAGCAAATTCGAGGGTCCAAGAAACAGGATTTGAAGAACCATTCTTTCCCAACCTGGAAGATATAACTTATCATTGATATGACATTGTTACGCAGACTGAAGAACTCATGAGGAAACTGAATTTGCTGAAAGCTACCTTTCTGTCGGTTCATTGGATTGTCGATAACTGGCTCATCTGATACTTCTTTCCCTTTACTAAGAATCTTTACTGCCAAACCATTCTTTGCGGATGCTAATAAGGACTCATTACTGATACATGCAGGGGGCTGCCTTGGGACAAATATCACAGCATCAGTGACAAGAAGGGATCTCGAAGGCTTGTGGTAGAACGCTACCTCCACATACGGACCAATACCTTGAGTGCGTTTACAAGAAAAGCAGAAGTTCAAGATCCATCAGAGCCAGTAACTACAGAATGTACTTTATCAGACCAAAGTGTATAGATTTGATATTACCAACTTCTGGCGAACTCAGAACTTTCTGTTCAATTTCATCAGACCATGGTGTTGACAGATCCTCATCTTGTAATGTTTTTGAGCGGAATATACCAAAAAACTCAAGTGGTAGATTCAAAGGCCAGCTCCACTGCCTTGGGGCCACCCATACTTGAGCACGGGGAAATTTTCGAGAAAATGGTCCAACAAATATTTTATGCTCATAAGCAAACGTAGGCAGTACAACGTACTCAACCGGAGCTCCTAGTTCTTTCACAAGCTGTCAAGACAGAAAATGTTTCTGGTTACTAATTCAAACTCTCAGGACCGAACTAAACAGATGAAGTAAATTTAACTAATAGATGATTCTGATCTTCTCAAAAAAAAAAAAAAAAGACTTGACAAATGATTATGTCTGCCGAATACCATGTTAAATATTTTGAGGGTTTCAGATGTGCACAGTTACAGTGATTTAACTTATTTGCAAAAGGATCTAAATAACCATTAGATTAATGAATTAAGGAAGTTACAAGGTAGTAAAAGATATGGAACACAATTCACGCTCGAACTGATTTAAGAGTATGTTCTTGAGTTACCAGTATCTCAGCAGAGATCAACAAACAAAGATCATAATGAACCTGAAATCTTATTTTGCATGTTTTACTTTTAAAAGAAGGCACTGCTAGCGTAATCTGATTTATCATAACTGTTTTAAAGGTAATAATTCTTTATAGCCGATATACCAACTATTAGTACAAGGTTCTTAGTAAGACTAACCTGGATGCATTCTTTAGTCGGAGCAATCGGTGCATGGACCCATAGTCCCCCTGTCTTGAGCTTGATGACTGTCATGCGAGTGTTTGTCGAGACACTACTAAAGCCTAAAGCTTGTTCTTGCTCAAATGACCATATAGAATCTTTTACAACCTGAAGAATGAATATGATGCTGGCATTGGGTTGGTGGGGGAAGTCAATCATCATATAGCTAAATGCATAACAGTATAATACTACCACTTTGATAAAACGTTGCACAATATGCAATTCACATCAATGTTCATCATAGTTTTCCTTGGCAATTACTAGCAAAAAGGCATAGTATAATCACTGGCGTTGCTCAGATGTGTTAAGTACTGCACTCGCTGTTAGTCTGTTACCAGAAATTGTCAGCAAAATCAGATTTCTCATCAGAATCAATTTTCTCAGCAATCTGGTAAAAACCTCTTTCTGGACTAACTATAAGAGTAATGTTTTGGTCACACCATTGTCTTTCGTTATATGGTATTGCCCGAGAACAATAAAAAAAAGGCTCCAATGCTTGAAGGTGGCATGAGGTTCAAACTTCAAAGCACATGTCTCGGATCAGAAATTTTAGAATTGAGATCTGACAGAATGCTGATAATCATTCTCAGCAGGAATCTGATGTGTTCTTGATTGCTGCAATGCTGCTGTTAACACTTAACAGGTTTCACTTTCCCCACCTATGTCAAAATCATTATTTATGCACTATGTCTCTTCCTTCTAATTATGATATGTCAAGTATATGAAAATAATTCTATGAGTTAGCTCATAATCCTCAATATGTTATGTTCTCCCAAAGTTAAGCATCATCAAGTTAGAATCCCAACCACTTCAATTCTTATTCAGACAGAACAGAATCCCCCCGGCCATCAATTGGTGGGCATTGGCAACATTCACAGCAGTATCGACTGTGTTAGACTGATTTGCTCAATCTGAGAGGGATCCTACTTATCTTCCACCTCGTACAACATCAGCATTATAGTATCCATACAATGGCTAGTACACCATCTTACTTTCTCTATCTAGCACTTGCATTGACCAGCACTCCAAAATCCACAAACAGCCTTGAAACAATACTAGCATCATTCCGAAACCTCATTCCACAATTCCACTTATTAAATGTTAGAATACATATCTAATGTACTTAGTCCTTGTGCATTGAGCTCTACTTGTATAGGACCTTACCCAATCTATGTCTCGATTTAGCCATTCATTATGTCCTATAATATAAGGTGAACTTATAAGCCTCTTGTTTCTCAACATATTATTGCACAATTTGCAGGAAACAACACTTCAGCAAATCATTGTCCACAAAACCACCTTCCCACTGTCCGACATAACAACAACAAAGCCCTAGCCCCGAAATAATCTGGGGCCTGATCCTCCTAGGGGAAATTCCGAAAGATTAGATAGTGATACCGAGTATCAAAATTGAGTACCACCTGATGACACCCTATCATCGATATTCTCCCATGGATTCAACCCCTTACAAAGAGGTTGATTCTCAAATTGCATACCACCTAATAAGTAATAACCCATATCATCTTATCAACACACGAGACGATATTTAAGTAACGTACCACCCAATGACACCCTATCATATTAGCCTATCATCATAACAACAAAATGTAAAGGGACGACACTTTAAATTGCGTACCACCTGATGACACCCTATCATCATATCGATACGTGAGCGAATAACCCTTAAATTACGTATCACCTAGTAACGCCCTATCAACATATCGAAAAATTACACTAAAAATTTTACCTCAGTCCTAATAGTACGCCTGTTAAGAAAAGGGCCCAGTGGAAATGGAAACCCTGTAAAATTCAGATAAAACCTTCCACCACCACCACCACCACCACCACCACTCTTCTTATCATCACCGGAGCTGGAAACCGACGCCGCCACCACATTGACGGCGGCGGCGGCGTCGTTCTTCTTCTTGTTGCTGACGCTACATTTAAGTGGCGCCAAATATGGCAATTTTAAAGGGGACCCACTAAGGAATTTGTTGGCTGAATCTCTTGAGCAAATAGGGTTTTGCAGAAATGAGGAATTTGGGCATGTTGCTGATGTTGCCGCCATTTTTGGTTGGTTGGGAAAATGTGGGTTGAATTTGAGGGTGGAAGTGAGAATGTTAGGATTTCTGGGTTGTTGTTTGCTCCACGTGGACAGCCATGTAAGAGAGGATTGTCCTACTTGGAAATTGCCAATTGTAATACGGTAGAGTCGGGTGGTCAATATCGAGGTACCGAGGATTAGGGTTGGCCTATTGGTTACGAAATCTATTTAGGGGTTGTATCGAGTACGAATCCTCATTTCCCCACTTCGTAGCATTAGCTGCTTCTATGTACCAAAAATAAATATCGAGCGCACTCATGTGACGCTAATGAATACTCTGTATAACATTACATTGGCGTAGATTAATTTAACATTTCGATGGATAGGACGATTATTTTTCCATATACTCCGTATTGTATATGAGTTTGTATGTGGGAGACTGGGAGAGTGAAGTAAACTGGTAATTCCCAGCTTATGTTTGTGGACATATTATGGACAAAACATGAGCTTTATCAAGTACTCGAGTATAGAGCTCTAACTCTTTGAGGTTTTGTTCTTTACAACTTACAAAAAAACACTGTATTCGTTTCAGATCCAATGAATTTAGTTTTCACGTTGATATCAACATAGCGAAAGTTTACATCAGATTAGAAACTTACAGGTGGAAACAAGCCAACCTAATCAGCCAAGATAGTTGTAGCCTAAAACAAGTTACTACTAGTGTTACAAGAACATTCTTTCAAAGCATGAGCTTCCAAGGACACAACTCAGCCCATATATATCAATGCAAGATACTTTAAGACTCCCGTTATTTTACGCCGTCCACTTTTCCTGTGTTCCGCAGTAGCAGTCAAAGAGTTTATGTGCAGCTTCATGTTTTGCTCCTATAATTTCTTCCCTTCTGCCAAGCTTACTCGCATAGCTCGGCCTTCTAATTCCTGATAACAAAAACGGGTACAAGATTGTAAGGGTAGATTAACACAAGTGACCATAACAAATGTTTACGGTTCTCCCCCCTCAAAAGGTCGTTAAAACTTTGAAAGCTCGCCTTCAAGAAAGGAATTTAGACGAACCAATAGATAGCATAGGTCTCTACGTCGATCTAAAACCTACCGACATTAGAAGGAAAAGCACTTGATGTCGAGACTTATAAACCATTGTCATTCATCCTTGTCTTGTTATGAGTCATGAACTCTTGATGACAAAAAAACAAGCAGAAACTCCCTATACTTCCATGTCTAGGGCGATATGTGAGTTGTGATATGAAGGCATAAGTTACAACATACGCAATGCTTGATGTGGATCAGTCTTACGGGAAGATAGACAATCTTACTAGACTTAAGCTCAATTGAAGCTTACGGATTCTTGGTTGAGTTCAAAACCAAAATTGTCCTAACTCATACAAATACCAAGCATGGGTCTTTTTTGTTTAGGTAAAACTATCCAGAAGTCATATCTATCAATGTTTTTGACGAAGGAAGAAGGACGGTTACCATTCCATTAAGAGAAGCAAGAGCGTTTTCCATTTCTTCTTTGGTA
This sequence comes from Spergularia bocconei, assembly GCA_963457585.1. Classification (NCBI taxonomy): domain Eukaryota; kingdom Viridiplantae; phylum Streptophyta; class Magnoliopsida; order Caryophyllales; family Caryophyllaceae; genus Spergularia; species Spergularia bocconei. Next base: position 4,156,197 of record OY734951.1, on the reverse strand, counting down.
GCATAGCAAACGAATCCATAACCTCGCGATCTTCCAGATTCACCATCATACAACACCCTAGCTCCGACTATATTTCCATATCCTTGAAAAGCTTGGTACAAGCTCTCAGAGGTAGCAGACCATGACAAGTTGCCAACAAACAATTTGTACTCAGTTTCAGGGAATAAAGGTTCTCTCTTTCTAGGCTTGTCAGCGAAATTGACTCTCAAGTATCGGCCACCATATTCCTGATACAATCAACATTTCAGATTGTTAGAGCTTGGTGTGACAATAGTTAATTCTAGATACAAGAGACTTGCCGAGAGTAACTTGCACTTACACTTCCGTCAAGATTATCAATGACAGTATTGCAATCCTCAATGCTGCTCATTGTCACAAATGCAAATCCTCTGCTTCTTCCCGTATCTCTATTATAGAGAACCTGAAAATTTTTTAAACTTTGAAAGAAATTAGCCTCACAGGTATAGTAAGTAGCCACAAAACAACTAAATATGTTCTTTATAGTTTCATACACATAAATAGATCAAAATCATGCTATTGGTATATTGAGGATTTATTTGACTGACTAGCATGATATATACTTGGTAAAGTAGTGAGTCTAGTGACCAACTCATAAACAACAACCGCCAAGTAGAAAATTTTGGTATGCCCTTAGGTGTACCCATTGATCTTGCTCGAGCAAAGATCTCTGCTTTTTCATACTTGATAGGGTGATGAACAAACCGACTTGGAACTCGTTAAAGCTCTCTTAGCTAGCCAACCTAATACATATAAATGTGACTTTTTCGCCACTCTTTCTCACACAATGACTGTTTTCCAAAATTTAGAACAGACTGCTAAAGAAGATGGAAGCCGTACTCTAGCATAAGCATTATGATGCAAATCAGCTGCAGACACCCACAGCCTCTATTTGCTGGGTAAGGAATAACTCTAGGTGCCTAGGTCACAGGGAGAGTTAAGTTTAAGGAACATACAGACAGGTACTACCATTCAAGCATTGAAGCACTATTGCCACATCGATAATAATCCCGACTTCTCCTGTCAAAGCTGTACAAGACTGAAGTACACAAATTGCTTCTCTATTCTGCCAAAAAGAAAAGCTCCCTTTCACAGGCAGGCAAAGCAACCCCCCCCCCCCCCCCAAAACAAAAAAAAAAAAAAAAAAAAAAACTTATTTTGCTGCCTTCTAACCTGAAATTGTATGAAAGATTGGGAATGGGAAATCGGATAACCTCCACTAGATCTCTGGGTTAATGCAACTGCAACAACAGTCCACAAACTCAAAGACCCTATCACAGTATGTTCCTTTCATAAAAACCCCGTTGCATGGAATTGGACATTCTCACATAGCACCTCTCAGCAAATTTATGAGATGGAATAATTACATCTTGCTTTCGTGGATGATGTTCTACTGAAAACATCCACACAACCAAATCAACCCATCTTCATCTCACAACAGAAGAAAGATGGTAGAGATGCTCATTTGGTTTAGCCTCACATACGACGTCTTCTATACAACCCAAATGGCAAATGCTCTAGGGCATCTCATCATAAAAACGGCTGCCAATTCCAAAAGGTATGTCTCTGCCTCCTCAATGCTAGCTCTGCAGCGCACAAACAGATGAGATATAGCACCTTCACCATTCATGTTTTATTCACACGGTGAAGCTTTACATTGAAAATTGTTCCTAATCTCCGTATCCCTTTTCAGAAGTGGAGCTCAAAATCTCATAAGACGCGCTCACCCAAGCCCCCAACTACTCATGCCAACATCCACTAAAATCGCATTCTACTAACCAAATCATCACTCATAGAGTTATACTCACCACTTTACCAACAACCTAAGATCAGCCCCTACTCTACAACATCAACAATAAACTCACTACAAACCACATCACTCCACAAACAACCAATCTTACAACTAACTCAACCCAACCCAACCCATCAATGAATACAATACGAAAACCCGGAATGACTCACATTTCCAATTTTCCATGACACTCACCAAACCAAACCATCACTAATTCACTACACTCTATGCATTAGGTAACATGGACTAATAACTAGTGCAACATAATTACAATTTACTACCTCCGTCCATACTCAATAAAGTTCACGTCTTTCGGACACGTTCATATGTCTTTTGGGCACGCTTATTAAAAAAACACGTAACCACAAATCAATCGAATAAAAAAAAAAAAACAAAAGAGAGACATAAAAATCATACCTCAACTAATTCAGGATTACCATAAGTTTGCACAATACCAGCAAGCTGAGCACTATCACAATGATACGGCAAATTCCCAAAATACAGCTTAGTACTCACTTCATCACCACCCTCACCATCACCTTCCTCCGCCGCAACCGGTGGCTCCTCCTCCTCCTCCGCCTGATCGGGGGCGGTTACGACGGCGTCCTCCTCGGCCACGGTGGCGGAAATCCTCTGCGCCGGCCGCCAATTCAACTTGTGGGAGATTGAAATGGGTGTAATGTGGAGGGATGTGGTTGTGTAGTTGAGTTGTTTTGGGAGAAATGGGTGGTCTGGGTTTGTTGTTAAGGTGTTCTTTGGTGTACAGAATGATGACAATCCTACCGCCGCGGCCGCCATTGTTGTAGTTTGCGAGGTTGTCGACGACCACCAGCGATGATGTTGGAGGAGAAGATGAGCGGGAATATGAGAGTGGATGATGGTTTTTTGGGAGGATTGAGAGATAAGGTCATCTGCTGATGGAGTGATGCCGTGATGGTGATACTTTAGACGTTTCCTCGAGTTGTTAACGTTTTGACTCTCAGGCGTGTAAAAATCGATTTTTTTCTACGATGAGTATGACCAAGGTTAAAGTATGACGCCTATGACCTTAAAATAAGACGTACCAATATAACTATAAGTTTGTATTGTACTCGGGTGTTCTCTTCCGCAAGCTCATATCAAAATGTCGGGTCCGTTGCTCGGTTAAGCGTAGACCAGTATCGGAGTAGATCGAAAGTTTTGGTCCAAACCCAGAGTGGATTGAGAAATTCTTTTCATTTAAAAGAAACTAGTTTGAAGCCCGTGCGTTGCACGGTCACATAAACATTATTGAATATTATATACTCATCTTTCATTACCGAAATCATTGTGATTATAGCTAAACAAAGTTTTTTTTAAAAAGGCAATAACTTAACCAAACAGAATTACCATTTTTCTAGAACTATCGAGTAATTATTTCATTTTTCAAAGTTCGCAGAGTATATACCTACATACTTACATGAGATTAATTATCTAACTTATTAATCAACTCTATTCATAAAAATTATTTACTTTCATTAGCTACTCAAACCAACCTTTATCTTACGTGTGACTATATCACATGACACTTAATTATGTAAAGACTATACTACATCGAACACAAATTATGTGAGATATATACACTTAATTATTTCACATTAGCAAACGTAAATAACAAATTGACAAATGTTGTAGCATAGTGAGTAGGATAGAAGTACCGAATACAATAGGAGACAGGTTTGAATTCGTTCTCTCTATTGTATATCGATGTCTAAGTACATTGCACCTGATGTTAGTAAGATTTTGTATGATTCAGCTTCTTCTTTCTAACATATTCGTATTAGGTGAGTAAGATGTTGTACCTACAATGATTCTTGTAAAATTTCATGAATCCAAATGAATTATATTTGTTTACAACTAATAAATTTAGTCAAAGTTTAAAAAATTTAAATGAAATCAAATAACTTTATATCATAACTTTCGTAACCTAAGCAACCAAGACATATTAATTAATTATCATGAAGAATTATATAATTAAATTATCCCCAGACCATAATTAAGCTAAGTTGTGTGAATGTTCGGCTTGATTTTACCACTTTTCCAAATGAAGATGAATAATGTAACCTACCATTTCCTGTAAATATATGATTAGTCGTAAATGCAATAAAAAAAATATTTATCTTAATTTGTATGGTTTTTTCTTAGGTCTCTTAATTTGTTTGGTTAAATCAATGACTCAAATTATATATTATACATTAGTTATTTTAAAACTTGCAATTGCAATAATTCTTGCACATTATACATCATAAATTCTTTAGATGAAAAATTGTGTTTTGTTTCAATAACTTTGCATATAGAGCCATGTTTCAAACTATACTTTTTTTTTTTGGTACAAAGGAGCAACTAATGCTGCGGGGGTGGGGGTATGAGGATTTGAACCCGAGACAACCCCCAAACAGGTTGAGTTTCAAATTATACTTAATTAACATTAAAACGTAGTTCTATGTTTGTGATAAATGTCTTCATGACTGGTGGAATATTTATATTTCACCTTGCAAATGTTTGATAATAAAGATCGTATATTCTCATTTTCAGTATTAAGGCTCTATCGAGCACTTGTCTTTCCATAATTGTTTTTTCTCTTCAATAGATAGATTATATTTATAAATCGAATATTTTATTCTATAGGATTGTACACTAAAATTTTCAAAACTCAAGAATAAATTCATTTGCGTCATGCGATTTTTATCCATATCCAAATGCATTCTATATAATTTCAAAAAATGGTCTTTTTAAGAAGATTTCATAAAGGAGGTCAACCAAATAATTTTGGCTCATAGTAATAGTTCTAGATCAAAGAGATCTACACATATAGATTAATTTATTCCATTAAAGATATAAATACAAAACATTCGCCTAAATTACATTTGGTTTCGAAATTTACGAAAATGTAGAAAATGTCATATGTATTTCTCATGTATTAAAATGTTAGATTTGACATATGGAATATTATCTTACCATAACTTATAGAAAAAGGTATTAGATTGATTCATCTTTTCAAAGTTACCATAAACATGCATATGGTAAACTACATTTCTATAAGTAATAAATAAATTATTTGCATGATTAGATCAAAGAGATCTACACATATAGATTAATTTATTCCATTAAAGATATAAATACAAAACATTCGCCTAAATTACATTTGGTTTCGAAATTTACCAAAATGTAGAAAATGTCATATGTTTTCCTCATGTATTAAAATGTTAGATTTGACATATGGAATATTATCTTACCATAACTTATAGAAAAGGTATTAGATTGATTCATCTTTTCAAAATTACCATAAACATGCATATGGTAAACTACATTTATATAACTAATAAATAAATTATTTGCATGATTACCATAAACCTAGATATGGTATAACAACAATTCCATAACATAAATTAACAATTCCATAACATAAATTAATTTTTTATTCACCAGAAACTCTAAGAAAATTCGAAGGGCTCTAGACCTCTTCAATCCCACGAAAAAAGCTTCGTTTATAAATATATAAGATAAGATAAGATAAGATATAAGATAAATCAAACGGAAAAACAAAAGTTTAACATAAAAGGCTACGAAGTATAACACAATTGATCAATTAATCCATCGATTAACAATGATCATATTTTGATTTTCGCAATTATAATCCAATGAATGAAATTGTTAAATATACTTGAAAAGTTAAAAAAAGAGAAAGGCTAAAGACCTCGTGAAATTCCTTTCTGAGTCTTATAACTCTCCACCTAATACCGACTTGCTCGGTATCTCGGACCCGAAAAGTTGAAAAGCATGACTACCGAGACCGAGTTTCTCTAAATTTCGAACCTAAAAAGTTTGGAAAAACATAAACCCCGACCGAGAACCATTATCGGTGGAACTCACCTATTTCGACACGGTTTGACTTGGGTTAGTATTTCCGCACACGGGGGTAAAGCTAAGACACAAGCTAGCCCAACTGCCCAAGTGAATAGAACTCGTACAGTAGAGGAGTACTTGGTTTTGTGTTGCGTAATCCAAACTCATCTTTTTGTTGTTTCGGTTTATTTCCTGATCTTCTTCTTCCTTCTTCTTCCACCTCCTTTCCCTCCTTCATTACTCCCTCCCTCTTTCCTCCGTCGCAACTTTCTCTCTCCTCCCCGCTAACTCCAGGTACCCCCTCTTTCTCTCTCCTCCTCCTCCACCTTATTATTATACCAAAACTTTATCTTTATAATCTTTTATCATTAATGCAAATTATTGTATTTTTTATTCCTTTGTTTAATTGTTTATCTAATTTTTATTTATTTTATTTGAATTTTAGCTCTGTTTATTATGTTTTGTGATTGTTTGGTGGTAGTTTTGTTCTTGGAAACCCTAGAATTGGAATTTGTTGTTGGGGAATAGGATATATAGGATAAAGGAGTGAGTTTTAAGGTGTAATTAAAGAGTTGGGTTGTTTGGTATAAAGATAGAGGAGCTGAATTGTGTATGATTGGGAAATCGGGCGGCGGGTTTTGGGGAAAGTTAAGAGAGGAGAAATTCTAGCGGTTGTTTTAGTCGGTTCGATTTAATTTGCAAGTTTTTGATGATATTGGATAGTTGTTAGGTGAGTTGGAGTTGGAGGAGGAGGGATGTTTATAGTTTGATTTCTGATACGACTTTTTGAGTGTAAGGCTCGTGTTGTCGAGAATGGTGTACAATGCGGGGAGTTTGAGGTATAGACTTGTTCCAATGGACGATTGCATTAAAAACCTAAGCTAGTTTCAGTATATAAGTGCCAGTCACGGAAGTGCGAGGGTCTGGTGGTTGGTGGCTTGGTATGTGATTGATGTCACATTCGAATAAGTGTGGATGTTTGACATTGATGGTCAGAGGAACCAATAGCTGTTAAGTTGGATGTCATTGTGAATAGATTACCGGTGAAGTTGAAAATGAATGCTTTGTATTGAAGCATACAGGGTGGAATTTGTTATAATCGTAGCTGAGAGCTGGTTAGGGCAGCTGTGCGACTTTTTTTTCGTAATTGTAGTTCATGTTTAGTACTTGGAGGATGAGTAGGGCACCTTGATTTCTTCATCACCGAACTTTAGTATTTCCTTCAAATGAGCATTTTGACAGATGATGTAGTTCAAGTTTGCACCTTTCATGGTACTGTTTTCCTTGCTGTGTATCCTACGCTTTCACTTTCTGTGGATAATCCCTCTTTTTTTTTTTTTTTTTACTTTCTGCCCTTTCTTATTGGTTGAACTTTTCAAGCAGGTCACACTGGGTAGATGATTTGTCCTTCATTTTGATCAAATGGTTCTGGTGACCCATCCTACACAGGTAACAATTGACAAGTTGTGGACTTGTGCACCAGAATTGTTGACCGGCGTGCCACTTCTTTGTCTCTGGAACTAAGATCTGATTTTTATGTGGTTCTGTGGATATTTGAAGTATCCTTGTAAACGGTGTCGACTAACATAAACAGTAGTATGATTGAGTGACTATTGAGCTGCCAGGCAACTGTAGATGCTATTTACATGTTGCGAAAATTGGAATAATTTATATTGCTTGAGTAATTATATGGTTAATCACTTAGTCCTGGCATTAGGAGGCGGTTTTCCCCATTCTGACTGTGTGTGTATGAAGAATATGAAGTACCCTGAAATTCATATTGGATTTAGGAAAGTAAGAAAATATTACTCGCGTTTCTTGACTTCACAAGCCCATTAACTGTCACTAGAAGTGTCTGTTCTGAATGCATATTATTGGACAAGTTGGTTCTATCCCTTTGATGTTTTATGTGGTGTTTGTGTGTGCATGTGTTTCTGTTTACTATTTGTCTGATCTTGGTTGGTTTCCCTTTGCTTCTTTCCAGAGTTCATATGTTACAGTTCCATTTAAGACTTTATCATGGAGCAAAGGAATAAGATTGAAGCACAATGGTGTCCGGTTCCAAATGGTTTCCCGGACTGATGGGTCTATTACCTTGAAGAACGCTTTTCCTTTGAGGTGAGTGTGTTGTGCTCTTTGTTTAAATTGTAGATGGCGCATCATTAATTATTTTCTTATTTCAGTGTTCTAGAGTCTTTATGCTACCAATAAACTCTTTTTTTTTTTTTTTTATGGGTATAAGAACAATTATAACTTTTGTTGCATCAATTTCCCTGTCCATTAGGGTATATTAAGGGTAGGTCTTCTTGCTTGCTGATTGATTGTGTTTTCTTAGGGTTTCTGTGGTGTATAGAGTGTATGAGTGAGTACCTTTTGTTTAATTGGCATCGCTGTCTATCTCTGCTTGTATTATTTCATGAAGCAATAGGAAGTGCCTTGTTTGTGCTGATGAAGGAGTCCCTTATTTCACTTCTCTTTTTTTGGTAAACTGCAAACTTTATTCTATTATTATATTCTACAAGGTGGATACACTAGGTACTTAACACCAAAACTTTGCTCTATTCATGTGCTCGCATTACCATTCCACATCTTGCTTTATGTAATTCTTGAGCTGGACTCCGTTGCTTTTTGTTATTTTTGGCTTAGTTTATGTCCTCTCTCAAATGAGTATTGATTGTCTCTATCATTTTTGTCAAGTAATTTCAAGTATTTTGCTACTGCAGACCAGTTCCTCGATGTGTTCATGAAGTGAAAAGGAAACCATTGCAAATCTCATCATTTAAAGGAAACATTCAAAATGATGAAGCTGGAGACTCGTCCAATAAATCTAAACTACCCAAAAATTCGGTCAAATTTTCAACTGTGCCGCAAGTTAGGGATGAAACTCTATCAGAGTCTCCAATAGCTCATGATTTACCGGTTTCTTGCTCTTCCGAATCAGATGAGACAATTTCCGGATCTAAGGCCATACGCAAATTGTTTACCAAATGGTTGAACATTCTGCACACAGGGGCACCAAATGATATTGGAAATGATATGTTGGAAGGTGCACCTCAGATTGACCGACCGGAAGAGCAGAAGGCAGTCAGCACCAAGGCTAGAGGTGAGATTCTAAAGGTGGTTTTGTGCTACTTTCTGGGATTGGATGCAACAATAACGATTCCCTTAATCATATTGTAAGTATGACGGTTTATGCTTGAAGCTTTCCATTATTTCCCTACTCTTCTATTTTGCAGCCTTTCTTTTTCGCTTCTCATAGTATCTAGCCGATGTAGATAAGTAGTTTTAGATTTTTAGTTTCATTTGTTCTCAAGAACCCTTATTGGAAACTATAGTAACTGATTTTAGAGAATGATAACTTTCTTCTGATACATTAGGCCTTAAACAAAGCAATCACGATGTGCCAAATAACCACAATTTAGATGTTTGTTGATCAAGCATGTCCATTTACCAACAATTAGCATTGTGAAGACTCTGATTATTGGTGATTTTATGCCTTAACTGCTGTTATAGAACTTAGTAATATCAGAGTCAATTATAAGCCATAATGTTACTGCACTATTTTCATTCCGCGAAATTCTCATATTACCCACTTGTAGTAGCTGGGTTATTCTTAGGTTATGGTATAAGATCACATGGTGAATTGTATGGAGATGTGCTGTTTTCGCTGGTGTGTTTAGTAAAATTGGTATAAGTGAAGTTTCTGTATGTTCTCGGGAATGCACCATTGGTTAGAGTTTTAGACTGTACTTGGTGCTGGGTTGTTTCCTCCCTCGCCTTTCTCCAGTAAATAAAAAAACAATTACTTTGTTGAGAAAAAAGAATAGTGAAAATATTTTTTGTATAAAAAAGGTAGCCTTTATTCATCCTCAAGGGGTGAATAGTGATAATATTGAAACTTTGTTTCTTAAGTTTCTCAGAAGCAGTAGCTAAGAAGTCCTTTTTCCTTTGGTAAATGGAAACTATTGCAATTTCGTAGTTGTATGGGTGAGGCGTATTAGCCTCTTTCGTTAAGGCTGAACCCCTTTCTCTATTGATATTAAAGCATCATATCTTGATCGTCTTGCCAGTTTTTTGTTGTTATTTTACATCTTTACTGTTTTTAGAGGAATTATACAAGTCCCTTTTTGATTGAAAGTTAATTTATTGTTATGCAGCATACCTCTTTATCTGGGCGTAAATGTGGTGTATGGGGCTGAAGTTTCGAGAGAATTGACTCCCTTGTGGATCGTTGGTCCCTTGATTGTCGCCCTTTATGTGAAGCTGGTTCGAGTAATTATCGCCCTATACGTCTTTTCTTTCAAGCAAACTGTCAAGGTAGTTAAAAACCTGCCATCCTATTACTCAATAGCATACAAGTACATTGTGGAAGGGAAGCTCAAGGAGGAAATCCTAGCTCGCGTATCACAACCAATAATCAATATGAAAAACGCAGACTACAAAGAACTTTCAAGGAGGAAATGGAAGGCGTTTCAAGAATGGTTTACAGAGATGTACCTTGATTTCGTGGAGTCAATATGGCCTTACTATTGTAGGACAATACGATTCCTGAAAAGAGCTAATCTTATTTAGGCGTTGGCTGTATCAACAAGACCCCTACTTTGAGGGATTTGGAACGTCCGACCAACAGCAACCCCGTGAATGTATCGAGATTTTACCTGTTTGGGGAGAAGTAGAGCCATTTGTTTCCGTTCCAATCCCTTTCATTTTCGCTTACCCCTTTGCATCATATGCCGAGAAGTGAGAAGCCCGAAGCGAGAAGTGTAGGCTGAGTTTAGTGTACACTTGTATTAGTAGTCAATTTTTGTAGTTAAATGTATGTGTTAACTACTTTTACATTGAGCTGTGTTTCTTGCTTTGTTCCTAGCGCTGATGTAAAGCTCAAGTTCCTGTTTTTACGATTATTCGATTGAACAAGTTTGTCGATTTTCCGTCTGCGTTACATCTCACGTGGTTCTTAAGATATTTGTGTTCGAGCCAGACAGAATTTATGTATTTTCCTCTATGAATAAATGGAAATTGAGTACGAAAAACAATTTGACTTTTACCTCAATAAAACTCTCCAATATCATAATAATCATCAAATTTATTTACTGTTGGAACAGAGGCGTCTTGTTGGAACATGTGTGAGCCTTGTCCCACATTGAAAAATAAGTGGGATGTTGCTAGCTATATAAACAAGTGGGTTACTCCTCCTATTGCCAATTGGTTTTCTGATGGAACCCCGCTTGGGCGTATGGGCTAGGGTTTGACTCCCCCGTTCGGTCTCTCCTCCCCTAACATTTACAAACAAGGAAATGATAAAAAGTGGATATGGTTGTTGGAGTTTTAAATTTGTTTTTCTCGGTGTACATTCAATGACACGGGATGACGGTGTCGCTTTTGACTTTAGTTTTTAGGTAGAGAGTCCTATACTGTCATGGACTTCAAAGTTTTCGGTGTTGATTAATGATTTTCGATCAAGATTAGCGTAATGGTTAGAAACTTCGACCAGAGATTGTCTCGGGTTTAAATCATTATACTTTACCGTTTTGAGCGGTTGACTGAAAGCTTCTAGTCTACAGAATTGTGAATACTGATCTCTCTCTCTTCTCACCCCACGGCTCTCCGGCAATTTTCCGGCGACTTCGACACTTACCCTGTTCATACTTCCCGCCAAAAAAACCCTTGATTTAACGGTTGTGATTAAACCCAGTTTCCAAAGATGCGGCAGAGAAGCAAAATTCCAGTAAAACCCTCAAAGTCAAGCACCAAAGTCTATGAGGAAATTGGGGGTTCATCTGATGGTCAACCGGGTTCTCGGGCCGAAGCTGAAGCCGAGGCGGAGCTTCGGTTGCGGGCGCCAAGGAGGTCGGGTTATGTAATGCTGACGCTAATTGGGTTGATGATGTATAGTTCATGGAGTGTGTATTATTATCAGTATCAGGTTTTACCTGTTCCATTGACTTTTGAGCAAGCTGGTAAAAGAGGGTTTTCGGAATTCGAGGCGGTTAAGCATGTTAAGGCGTTGTCCGGGTTCGGTCCTCATCCTGTTGGTTCCACTGCTCTTGATCATGCTTTGCAGGTTTGTTGTTTTGAATGTTTTTGTTGTGTTGTTTACGATGTTGTTGTTTGTGAATTGTGTTTCGATTTCGTGGTACGAATTGGGAGAAGTGTGTGTTGATTTATGTTTTGTTGAGTTTTCGGTTTTGATGGTGACGGATGTTTTTGTATGTGTGAGGTTGGTAATTATGGTTTTTGTGCTTGTGTTAGACTGTTACACTGTCATTTTCTCAACAATAGTGTGAAAAAGTTGTTGAATTCGGGTATCTCAGGCGAATTAATGACCCCTCTGGAGTGTGTGCCTGATACCAACAATGTTGTACCTTGGACATGTTTGTGTAATGTTGTTGATCACATGATTGAATGACTTTATTAGCAGTTTAGTTGAATTAGCACAGGAAATGACAATCAACTGGCGGTTCCTAGCTGTAGAGAGTATTGTAATTTGTTATTAGGTGTACTGTAAAGTTTTAGATCTCGGGGTAGTTTTCAGTTGGACCTGGTGCGGCTGTCCTTGTTTGCAAATACAATGTCCGACAACGTAATCATTTTAGGCTTTCTGTGAAGCTTTCTCAATTTTATGCTATTTGGGCGTGGTATTGTCAATAAGGTAGTTGATGGTTAGGGAAATGCAAGAACTTTGAATATTGCTGAAGTTGAGGAGTTGCAGTTATACATTTTTCTCTGTTTAGTTAAAGAAATCAATACACATGAAATAGAGATAGATATTTGTGGGACGCAGGGTGTACTATATTCCCAAGAAGTAAGCAAGTTAACCGTTTGGAGGAGTCATGCTTTTGAGCTTGAAGACGGGAAATTTTAAACTATCTAGCTCATGCAATGCGGTTGTCTCCTACTTGCTTTTGGGGGGTTTTTCATATCATTCTGTTAATCTAGGTTATCACTGTGTGCCTCTGTTTCGTACAAGTTTTATCAGTGAAACTTTCTGAACTAGTTTCATTGCCTTTCTTTTTCTTTTCACTGGGCAGTATGTGATTATTGCTGCAGAAGAGATAAAAAACACCTCTCATTGGGAGGTCGATGTTGAAGTCGAGGAATTTCATGTCAAGGATGGTGCAAACAGTCTTCGTGGGGGCTTATTTACAGGGAAAACGCTTCTTTATGCTGATTTAGATCATGTCATCATGAGGATTACACCCAAATATGCACCCGAGGCAAAGGATAATTCTATACTGGTTTCGTCTCACATTGACAGTGTTTTCTCGACGTATGTTTATAATCTTATACTTTTGTTCTTTGTAATGTCTGTTGTAGTCTACTTTGGTTATTAATACCCCCTCCATTCAACTGTGCTCAGGTTATTACTTTGTGCGCAAAGTTTTATAAACCTATAAATTCTCCAATAACAAGTGACAAAATTATACTTGCTTAATGTTAACCTCTCATGCGCTCCAAGCTTAAATCACCACCACCACTCAGCTTCACTGACAAAATCCCAACCACCATTAATTTGCTCCCCTGCAAGATAGCCTAAATTTCGCTGGTCGTGGGCGAGAGCAGATGGGAGGATGAGAGAGTGAGATGGGAGGATGAGATCAAGGGAGATGGGAGGACAAAATCTAGGGAGATGAAGAGAGGAGATTGAGGGAGATGGGACAAGGAGATCGAGGGAGGAGGGAGGACAAGATGGGAGGATGAGAGAGATGGAAGGGCAGTCATGGTGTGTTTGACAGAGTACAAAAATGAAGGCCTGTGACTCTGGTAGTGGAGTCTCCATGGACCTGCAAACTTCAGGTGTGCGATGATCGTTGAGAGGGAGTGGATTGGGTGAGTTGAAAGAGAGAAGAGAGACTAATCAGCTAGAACTGTATAAAACAACATAATATTGGATACTGTTGTCACGCGGAGTTCGACCTGCTAATTACTTTGCTTAGCTGTGGCCTTTAGTTCTGTATTTGCATGCTGAATGCATTTTCGTTGTGACACTCTTTATATTTTAGGGGAGGAGCTGGTGATTGCAGCTCATGTGTTGCAGTAATGTTAGAGCTCGCACGAGGGGTATCACAATGGGCTCATACTTTCAAGAGCTCTGTCATTTTCTTGTTCAATACAGGAGAGGAGGAGGGTTTAAATGGTGCTCATAGCTTCATCGCTCAGGTAAAATCTCATACTCTTATGTCATTTCTTCTCTTGGTGCAAAGAAAAATTATAACTTTTGAAAATTTTGTGAATTTTATCGAGTTTCTGTTTCGGTAATAATTTCTGCAGCATCCATGGAGTGAAACTATCCGTGTTGCTGTTGATTTGGAAGCTATGGGAATTGGAGGGAAGTCCAGCATATTTCAGGTCCACATATTTACTATTGTCATTTGCTGCTATCATGAGTACATGCGTCTGCTTGGTCTTATCACAAATCATAGTTCAGTTATAGATTCCTCTGGAATTGTTCTTTGGTCAGAGTGAACTCTATTTGTCATTTCTTAAAACCTTTAATAAACCTATTACTCCGTATATTGGATATAGGAAAGTTTGAAACTTCTAATCCAATTTAAGCATCACTGCTGATATTACATTTCTCAGGCTGGTCCTCATCCTTGGGCTATTGAAAGATTTGCCTCTGTAGCGAAGTATCCATCTGGTAACATCATGGCACAGGTTTGTTCTTTGTCTATCATCAGATACAGTGAGCTTGGATCAAGCAGTTTTGTTTTTCCATACCTTTTGTCCTTTTTTCTATATTTTGCTGATTGTTGATGACATTCAAACCTAGTGGTGCAGGATCTATTTTCTTTTGGTCTTATCAAATCTGCTACAGATTTTCAAGTTTATAAGGAAGCTGCTGGTCTTTCTGGATTGGACTTCGCATATTCGGATAACACTGCAGTGTATCACACAAAGGTACTCTTATCTACTTATGTTCTTTCATAATGCTATGTTATCTTGGTTTAACTTGACAATATCAATACGAAAATCAACCTTATTGGAAAATTAAGATGACATGTAATACGATAGTAGTCATGATCCAGAATCTAACAGTGACATTGTGGATTAACTGGATTCGTTTGCTTGGTTATCCAATGATTTGATTCTTACTTAGAATTCTGTTTCTTCATCTGTGCATCTTCTCTTACAGTCTTACCTTACACCAATGTAGTTTCTTTGCGTTTTTTTCCTCGAAATAGAGAAAAAGGATGTTTATAATATAAATGCAATGTCGTGGAATAATTTTTAGTTTCATGGTGACAACCATCTGTTATTTAATGAAAGAATACAGAGGTTTCAAGAGCTATTTAATTTAATCCATCATATCTCAAATCCAAAAAAGCAAGGAATCTTTGGCTCCATGGAAATATGACAATTTAAGTTATCAACTGATGAATTGGAATGAAAAAATAAAGACTTGTGAGCATAAAATTGGATCTGGACTTACTGATCGAGTTTGGATCTTCTTACAGAATGACAAAATGGAGCTCTTAAAGCCAGGTTCTCTTCAGCATCTTGGAGAAAATATGTTGGCTTTTCTGCTTGATGCTGCATCGTCACCTGCTCTTGCAAATGGCGAGGCTCATGGATCAGAAACAAATACAGATCATAATTCCGCTATATATTTTGACATTTTGGTAGGTTTGAATCATGGGTGGTTGTGTTCTCGATATCAAGTGTGCATGTGGTGACCAGGATATTTTCTTTACTTTGATCAGGGGACTTATATGGTTGTGTACCGACAGCATTTTGCAAATATGCTACACAACTCAGTGTTGATGCAGTCTCTATTAATATGGATCATGTCGCTCATGATGGGTGGTTACCCAGCTACACTATCATTGGCTTTGTCATGTTTGAGTGTTATCCTAATGTGGGTGTTCTCATTAGGCTTCGCAGTGCTTGTTGCCTTTATACTTCCAAGTATGTCTTCAGCACCAGTGCCTTACATTACAAGTCCGTGGTTGGTTGTTGGTCTCTTTGGGTTCCCTTCTCTTCTTGGGGCTTTTACTGGACAGCATCTTGGCTTTACTCTACTGCAGAAGTACTTGTCCTCTACATATGCTCGCGCAAAGAAGACTTCATTGTCTTCTAGCCAAGCTTATTTTGCAAAGTTAGAAGCTGAAAGGTGGCTCTTCAAAGCAGGGACAATACAATGGCTATTTATTTTCGGGCTGTCACATTACTTCAAAGTTGGTTCATCATACATACCCCTCATTTGGCTTATTACACCTTCATTCTCATGTAAGTTGGTCTCTATCTCTGTGACGAACTGTATATAGCAGTACAGTAGCTGAAATACTTTGGCTTGCATGATGTTCTTTTTTGATGTTATGGTATCGTCATTTAGAGATCTATGTTGTCCCACAGTAGAAGTAATAAGCACAGATGAAAGAGATGGATGTTGTGTGTATGCAATAATGCTTGTCCTGCATCTGTATATTGATTCAAGTAACTAATTTTTGTGATGCAATATCTATATAGATGGGCTATTGGAAGCAACGCTATCCCCAACTCGGTTGCCAAAGTCACTGAAGATTGTAACCTTGCTGGTAGCTTTCTCAGTTCCACTTCTGGTTTCTGCTGGTGCCATTATCCGCTTAATTGGGGTATTCATTGGGACTGCTGTGCGCTTTGACAGGTAAATGTGCTAATAATTAAGTTATTATGTGGAGAAATGTTAATTGATGCTCTCCTTGCTCATCCCAATATTACATCTACTATTCTATCTGGTCCAAGGTACAGAAATTGTTAAATTATACTTGATAAACACATGCTTAAAGTGTTCATTGTTGAATGACTTCATTGAAAGACTTCACTCCCCATGGTACTTCATTTCCTAGATCATCTCATCAGATGTTCGTCAATTGCCTGATTTTGCTTTATTCCATCATATTTGAAAGCCAAAAAATAATCAGCTGTCTGTTATAAACAAATAAACAATCACGATTTTGCCTTCAGCTATATTTATGTGATTATTGGCCTTAGCTATGAAAGATTGAGGTGGTTCAAAGTTACATTGTCAAGTTGGCTGGTGGTTCTTGTGGTCCTGAGTCTGCCATGTTGGGCAAACTTGAATTCCAGTTCTTTATTATAGCTTGCTTTGCAACTGGTACCTGACGTGGAGTACTGAATAGTGAGTTCTGATAGTTGTTATTTAGCTCTCGTTGTTTACTGATAAGTGATGACGTCACATGATTGCTTTGCAGAAATCCTGGGGGTACTCCTGAATGGATTGGAAATGTTATTATTTCTGTAGCAGTAGCAGCTGTTGTGTGCTTGACAATGGTGTATCTACTTTCGTATTTCCACCTCTCAGGTAGGCTGCTTTCTTGCATCTAATCTCCTGTGAAGTCTGTGGACATTTAGCCAAGTACTTGTATTATTATTGGTCGATTCGGGGCATTTGTGATTTATAATTTTGTCTCTGCTTCCTAGATGTTATTCCTAGGTTCGAAGGAAATTTCGTCATGCTTTACATCCTGTGGTTAACACAGTACTACAATAACAAGAAAGCTTTGGTCCCTAAATGACTTGAGGTCAGCTAACATGAATCATCATATGAAACCACCACCACCATATGTAGCAGTAAAAAGCTAAAATCGTGAGAATACAATACTAAAACCAATGAATTTTAAAAAGTTCAAAAATAAGTGTTGACGAACAATGAAAAGAAAACATAGTAAATTACATTGAGAAAAATTATGCCGAAAAGGTACATTGAAGTGTACATTTACCCCATTGAATGGGTCTTGCCCCTTGTAATAGATTGTATTAACCCATTCAATGGAGTCATACGCCATGAATGTCAACCTGATCTACAGCAAGGGAAATACCCTTCCTACCATAACCTTTTACATTTCATGACTCAGCAAGATATTATCTGCTGTTATCCAACCCAGGAAAAGACGCAGACTGGCAGTTAACAATAACCAACGCCAGACAAGATTTGATTCAGTTTCTCCAATTATTTGGCAATGATTTTGTAGAACAAGAGATGGGAAGATAATATCCAATGGTTCCGGATTTTTGAGACATATGGATTACAGTAATAGTGGCAATATGCACCTTAAATCCCACCATAACGCGGGTAAGGGGGGGGGGGTCGGGTGAACACAAGCCTTACCCTATTGAAACGTAGAGAGGCATGGATGACCCAAAATGAAAATTGCTCCGAGAATCCCATCGAAGTCGCACGAATAGTGGCAATATTAATTGCAGAAATAAGAATCCCTGATTCAAAACAGGGCTGCACTGCTTCAATGACATCATGTTTCATTAACTGGGGCTATAAATTTTAATTTATGTGACCTCTATTTGGTGTCAGCAATGCTGCTTTTCAAGCACTATAAAGTCTCTAATGCTGTGTGCTTCTCTTTAGTGTGTTCAAGTGTGCGTCACTGTCAGTAATCATGTAATGACCTGTGATTACGATGTATTCATGCATGTCTATCGACATATTTGAGTTTTTGCTGCTAACAAGCCAATCAAATATTAGCCATTTTTTAATTCTACAGATTATCTCACATCTGGCTTTCATTAACTTGTTTTCTTTGTCATGTTAGGAGCTAAAAGACCCCTCATTCTGTTGAGTTGTATTCTCTTTGGCCTCTCTTTGGCAGCCGTGCAGTTCAATGCTATTCCAAGCTATACTGAAGAGACTGCTAGGGCCGTGAATGTAAGTCCATGGTGACACTTTTTTTTGGCATTTGTTTAATATTTATTCTACGTAGCATCAGCATTTTCTAAAATTTGTTTAAGAAAGTGTGTTGCGTTTAGCTATGTTGTCACTACTTTCAAGATGTGTATGCCATGTCATACTGTTCGCTTGCCTTGGTTTTGCATTTACTACATCAGCCAGATATGATGTCTTCGTTCTCTGGTAGAGCTGAACTCAACTATTGGTTTCATAGCTTTCTTCAAGACAATTCGTCGGATAGTGTAAAGCTGCGTCGATTTCTTATGTTAGGCATGTTTTCTGAGATGTAAGACGCATTTGTGGTACATGTTTTTTTTCTAAATACTACATGTTTTATGCTACTCCTTTCTCATCAAATTACGTTATAAATAATATAGAGAAATGGCTGCATAAGTAGAAGCTTTTTTTTTTTTTTGCGGATAAGTAGAAGCTTAACTGCTTAAGTATGTCTGAGAGGCCTTCTAAAATCGCCTGCAGATGTGAGAATTGTAGTGTCTTGAGAGTAGAATTTCATCACCTCTTCAGTCTGATATATATGCTGGTTATCACATTAACACAGTCCTTAAGTTTATGTTCATGAAAAATCAAACTCCCTCTGTTAAAGTTGCAACATTTTGACTTTGACACTACTTAGAGCTGTACTGTGACCATTAATTGACTCCAACAAGTTTTTTTTCTTTTTTTTTTTTTTTTTTTTTTAACGGATGTACAAGTATTGTTAAAAACAATTGTATCTATTATGTTGGTTTAGTAATGTGATTGAATGGAATGAGAAATGGGACCACAAAAAATTTACCTGAAAAGGAAATGGAATTGGATAAATCGACGATAAATGGGAAGAATTGTGTAAGATAGAGGTGGGAGTGTATAATTGATTCCATTTTATTTTACTATAAGTTATAGATGGTCAAAGTATCACATTGGCACGTGGAAAAGTTAAAAGGTTGCTATTCCAGAGGATTAAAGGGAGCGTCTTTTATGTATTTGGCATGTATCACCCTTCACCTCGGCGCCGCTGCAGTTCCCTCTAGATTAGATTATTGCATCCAATTGCGAGTATATATGGTCAGTAGAGACCGTTCACGCAAATTCTGCTTCAGGGGATCTATTTCGACTATTTGTTGCTTTTACTCATTGCTGTCACATGGTTTGTTCAGCTTTTGTTGTTTCTACCCTCATTCCAATTTACTTGTTATTAATATTTCTATGTTTCCTTAAGAGTTGTTGCTTTGGCCAGTGGATACTAACTTCAACCAGTTACCTTGATTTGTCTTACTTGGCTGATGACCATGTTCATGTTTCTCAGGTTGTTCATGTTGTGGAAACAATAGAAAGACCTGACAAGGTGAAAGACTATAGTTCCTACGTGTCACTGTTTTCTTTTACTCCTGGGAATTTAGAAAGGGAGGTGCAACAGATAAAAGAAAGCTTTGTAT
This sequence comes from Spergularia bocconei, assembly GCA_963457585.1. Lineage (NCBI taxonomy): Eukaryota > Viridiplantae > Streptophyta > Magnoliopsida > Caryophyllales > Caryophyllaceae > Spergularia > Spergularia bocconei. The sequence continues at coordinate 4,136,402 of OY734951.1, read as the reverse complement.
GTGGTAGACAAAAGGCCATGGATTTTGTTACTTTCTCTGTGAAGTACGGTTGCTGGACCAATAATGACACTGAAAGTGGATGGGATCAATCTGATATTCCCACATTGAAAATCATGCACGATAGCGAGATAGATGAGCGAGTGACTGAGGTTTCAATTGACACAAAGTTCTCAACAAGATGGTCCATTGCAATCAATACAGATATGATTTCAGATTTTGAGTTCAAAGGTAGGATGTATATATATTGCATTTATCTGTTTGCGTCATTTGATTTACAAAATGGAGTTCCTTTTTGTGTGAGAGCCAAGCACTTTCTTGGCTGCACCATGGCTGAAACTTAGTGACTCATAAATTACTCGACCTTATATCACAAACCAGGAGTAAATGGCCATAACAACTCGACTTGTAAAGTTCTTGGCTGTTCCTGTGCTGCTCGTCTATATGTGAAAGCAACTTTAACGACACCTGTTTTCTTAGTTTTTCCTATAGAAGTGACAAATACCAACAGCAGTTGTACGCAAGTACTCTCCTGTTTTGAAAGTACTCATTAGGTAGATGTTTCTCCCAATACTATGGTGCCTTGCTGTTATGGCTCAAGCTGACCATGATTCAATCTACTGTTATTTAAACAGTAATTCAAATATTTAGTTCCCCCTTTTTAACTTTCAAAGGAAGAATATGCTTTGGTTAGTTATTTGGCATGAGTTTACTTGAGTTTTATTCACCTTCTCTGAATTAGTGCAATCGTTATTGTCTATCTGTAATTGACGGTCTTGTGATCTCCTGTTTCCTGCTTTGTTCTTTTATGGTAGCATGGGCTCATTATTCTTCATTCTTCTTTTGAAACTCTGTCAGTTACCGGTGACCCAGAAAAGCTAGTACTCATCGGAACCAAAAGTAGTGTTGGCGGCTGGCATACCATTCAGTTTTCAGGAGGAAGGAATGCTCCAAAGAAGTTTGATCTGACCCTTCATTGGGTCCAAAACGCAACTCGTTCCTCTAAACAAGTGGGTGAACAGTCCGAGAAGTATCTTGTAAAACTGAGAACTGATATTGACAGAGTAACCCCTCAAACAGAAAGAGTATTGCTGAAGCTTCCATCCTGGTGTACCTTGTTTGGGAAGTCGACATCTCCATTTACACTGGCGTTCTTGTCCAGCATTCCTGTTGACTTTTAATTCTTAGAACAAACTTTCAAGTTTTGTAACACTTTCCTCTCTTGTTTAGTACGCTGATAATTTGTACAGAACAAACTTGAAAATAACAGGTCCTTATACCCGGCCCGACTTTCCTGGCATCTTTCTTTGATTTATTGAAGAAGTATATGACAGAGTTATCTCCCAACTTATTATGGTATGAATTGCAATGACGACCAAGTATGCATGGCCCAGACGGATGTGAGCCACACGAATAGTACCACCTACAAGAAGTTTCCAATAGCATTATTGCGCTGTGGAGCTATGGCCCGAGATGAACAACTTGACTACTCCAATGTTTGCCATTGCTGGAGAAGAGTAACCCTGATCAGGTACATTAAGGTAATGTCGCTACGTCTGAATTATGTCAGTACAGTCTTCAACAATATTTAGCGTGTATATTGGTGCACACTGCACAATACATAGTTGAGACACTGTACTGGAGTAGTTTGATTTCCTAAATTGCATGCAAGAATTTCCGATAACACATTTGGTTCATGTGACTACATACCTGTTTGATTTGCATGTCTAGGACACTGTGACTTGACTCTGCGTACTGGGCGAATTTTAAGGTAACGTCGGAGCACCCGATGTACTCAGCTATACGAGCTACGGATTTGATGAGATGGTAAGCGACTTAATTTTACATATTAATACTCCGACATACCATAGATAGCGACTAGATGAGCATTTTGGACATTGGAAAATATATTTTTCGAGATTAATTCTTCATTAATCATCTCCTTCTGCTTTAGCTAAAGGTTTTCAAAAACCCAGAATATACTCTCTCCTGCATCTACCCCTTCCTATTCTAGAAAAAAGCAATCATAAAATTTGTACCTACATTTTGTATGTCATTTCATCAGAAAACTTTTCATGTCTTATGCTCAGCTTGATATGGCAAAGATAAGTGTACTACTATCAGAAACAAACCAGAATATTGAACTCATTCAGCAAATAAAAGAGTTCAAATGGAATCACAGAACGACGTACACGTACTACCCGTCGAGTTTCAATAATTTCACCTACAATAACAACAACAAAACCTTAGTTCCGAAATAATTTCCGCACATGAACAATAATATTCGACGAAAAATAATTTGTAGCCTGAAAATTTTCTGCTATGAGGTGATATATAATGGGACCATCGTAATTTTGTAAATAATATTAGAAAGAACAAAATGAAAGAGGGTGCATGGTCCTACCACACCTCCTTTACGTACTGTAACGTAACATGGTTTTTCTCGTCCTCCTCATTTTGCATCATACCCCCCTCGTTTTCTAGCTTAGCTTCTTCACTACTCGACACTCCCTCACACCTCTTATCACTCACTCTCACTCTCTTCCTCATTATATTTCCTCCCTTTTAACTCCTTTTCTTCCTCCTAATTTCTCTTGTATGCCTTATATCTCCATGGTTACCCATTTCTTACTAGCACCATGCCCTCTTTTTCGATCCCCCGCCCTCGTCTCCCAAGGTAAGCAACTTTGTTCCTATTATTAATGTAGACGAGTTCTGAACTCTGCAGCTTGCAACTTGATTATTACCAAGACCGCTAAAGTTATTAAAAATTATATCGGGATAACGTATGTCAGCTACTTTAGTCGATAAAAATACGAAACCAAAATAATATTATTATAATAATGCATGCATGCATTTGAGTGTTTGACTAGTTACAACTTTTAATGACATGCAAGAATGGTGTGACAGACTGACTGTCGTGACTGACGTGTACTTTTTGGGCGAATGTAACTGCAGATTTTTGCAGGAAATTTTCGGAAATTCCGAGGAAAAAGTAGGAGGAAATACCAATAATAGTAGTGTGGGAAGTAACAGTAATAACGAGGATGAGAGTACCAGCAGTAGCAGTAGAGGAGCAGCGTCACTATCACGATTCTCATCCTTGTACACAACGGCTCCAATCGAGTGTTACGCATGTACACAAGTTGGTGTACCAGCTTTCCACTCTACTAGCTGTGACCGGGCCGGGCAGCCCGAGTGGGAAGCCTCGGCCGGGTCATCCCTCTTCCCTGTTGCTCCTGTAAGAGCTCGACTCGATTCTTCCATGCCACGTGGATCATCCACGAGGCATGGGCCGCATGCATGCGGGAAGGGGCGGCCCGTTGGGATGTTCGGGCCGCTTCTGGACCCGAGGAGCGACACGGTGAGGAAGTGGAACAGGCTTATCTTGTTGGCACGTGGCGTGGCGTTGGCGGTTGATCCGATATTCTTTTACGCGTTGTCGATCGGGCGGGGCGGGTCGTGTCTTTATATGGATGGGGTGGTGGCGACGGTTGTCACGGTTATTCGCACGTGTGTGGATGTTGTGCATCTTTGGCACGTGTGGTTGCAGTTCCGTTTGGCGTACGTGTCAAGGGAGTCGTTGGTGGTCGGGTGTGGTAAACTCGTGTGGGACGCACGTGCCATTGCGTTTCACTATGTTCGTTCTCTTAAGGGCTTTTGGTTTGATATCTATGTCATCCTTCCGATTCCTCAGGTAATTAATTAAGGAGTAATAATAATAATTATATTCTCGCACCGTTTTTTGAGAAAAAACTATTGACACTCCACAAGAGTTCTGCGGCACTCCACTTACAATATTTTATCCGGAGAACTTAGATGGAGTGTCATTAGTCTTTGTCCCGTTTTTTCGGCCGGGAAGTTTCGTAAGTTCTAATCCGTTCTTAGTAGTCTCAAATTCTCAATTATTGCATGTATCTTGTCTTTGTTACTGCTTCTATTTATTCCTAGGCTAACGTTAATATAAAAGTGGTGGGGCATGAGAATGAGATTTGTTGGGGTCATTAGTTTGTAGCATAAGAAATGATATGTGCCAATTTGGATGATTAGTATTTGTTGGGGTCATTGTTATAATATGAAGAAGAACAGAAATTTGAAAGGAGTAATACAATCGATAAACACTTCACAATGCAATGTGTTGCGCATGTAGGATAGACAACAACCTTCTTTTCTATTTCCCAACTGTTGTCCGTCTTAAATGTGCGACAACATTGCATTGTGTAGTGCATATCATTCCTGATAGTCCGGTAGAATATACAATTTGTACAAATTAAAAGTGGGTGTACGAATGATACTCTTTCGCCCAAGTATTGAGTATAGCAACTGTGGTGGGTTTCTTGATCCGGCTACATGATAAATTGCGCTGTGCAAATTATGGGGTTGGGTTAAATACATCATTATCAAGATAATTCGTTTTTGTGTCTTTAAACCCACTCATTAGATGAGCGAAATCCTTACGACTTGTTTGATTGTGTTGTTTTTACAAATACGGCTTTTGTTTGTATTGCAACAAATGCAAGTTGTAGGTACAATTTGTATGTGATGTATCATGTACTGATGTATGAAAGCCATGCTCGAACTAGTGATTGAGCGAAGTTGTAAAAGGGGTGTTGAACAAGTTTCTTTCTTCCCCCTACCACACTGTCTTATAGTTTGATTGTGACTTCAGCCTGTAAGTAGTGGTCCAAATTGAGGGGTCTTCTTGTTTGATTTATCAAGTAATATAGGTGAGGTGGTCTCTGTACTATTCTGTGTACTTATGTTAAATGGCAAATCTGTAACTGTCAAGACTGTCAGAATCATGTTGCTCTAATTCAAAAAATTCCGCCTTACGCTTACAGTATCCTGATTATCGAGTAATGTTGCATTTGACAGAAAGTAATTCTTCTCATTAAGTTGAGATATGGCTGTCTGCAGTCTCAGTGTCCCTGATGTGTGATATAGACATTCTAGATATACGCCCTGGTTACTCACTTCAGTTGTGCTAATGCACGAGCTATAATTGGCCAACTGCTATGTGAGTTGCGCAAGTGAGGTACCTTGAGGAAGTGAATATTTGATCAAACATTACAATTTTCACGGGGTTGTAAAAATACATAAGTTAGATAACGGCAGTAGATTGTCAAGATGCAAACTCACCATTCTGCATTGAATCAACTGTTCTACATTTTTAAAAAGAATTCGCAAAATGGACTGTTCTACTTGGCATGAACATCTGCTGTATAAATCCTCTAGAGTCTAGATGATATCTGAATGTAGTTGTGTTAGATTGATGAATGTTTAACACACTACTGCCTCGATAAAGTAACTGCTTGATTGATTCATTCTCGAGTAACTTTTTCTGGCTACTATTGCAGGTAATATTCTGGTCTGTCGTGCCTATGTTACTCAGACGGGATCAGATAAGGTTTCTGATGACGATACTCCTCCTTATCTTTCTGTTCCAATTCTTGCCAAAAGTGTATCATAGCATAGCCTTGATGAGAAGAATGCAAAAGGTGACTGGATACATATTTGGAACAATATGGTGGGGGTTCGGACTCAATCTCATTGCTTACTTCATAGCATCTCATGTAAGTTACTCCCCGGTATTTTTCCTGTTTGGCGTCTTTCATCGTCCAATTTCACTGACCTGAAATTTCATCACATTAACAAATTCATATGGTAAACAGGTTGTTGGTGGATGTTGGTACGTCCTTGCAATACAACGTGTTGCAGCATGCCTTTCTCAGCAGTGTAAATACAGAGATTGCAACGTTTCTTTGTCTTGCGCAAAGGGTCTCTGTGATCAGCTTTTTCAGAATGCTGTCACAATACAAAAATGTACTACCAACTCCACAATCACCCGAAAGTCCTTTTGCTTGGATGATAACGGCCCTTTCAGTTATGGAATCTATAGTTCAGCTCTTCCAGTCCTATCCAGTAACGCCATCATCATTAAGATCCTTTATCCTATATCATGGGGTTTATTTCAGCTCAGGTAATGTTGCACCATTCTTATTTCTCATTTCAGTATGTTCTGACATTGGATGCCGAAAAGGTTCACAGTGTTAATGTTTTTCTTGAACTTGATTTTTCGAGGAACTATTTCACCCACTATTCGAGTGATTACAATACTGATGTTCTGTATGCGAAATTTCAGCACTTTCGGAAACAATCTTACACCAACCTGCCAATGGGCAGAGGTGCTGTTCTGTATGTGCCTTGTACTTGGTGGCTTGATGCTTTTCACCTTGTTGATTGGGAATATCCAGGTCAGTCATTGTTCATGCATACTAATTTTGGTTGATCTTTCAATGACATCGCTTTCAAATATGGCCATGACATGTGGATACGCTGTTGCTATCCCACAGGTGTTTCTTCATACTGTCATGGCAAAGAAAAGAAAAATGCAGCTGAGGTGCCGGGACTTGGAATGGTGGATGAGACGAAGACAGTTGCCTTCTCGTCTGAGACACAGAGTTCGTCACTATGAACGACAAAACTGGTTAACCACAGGTGGTGTGGCAGAGATGGAACTAATCAGAGACTTGCCAGAAGGGCTTCGGCGTGACATCAAGCGCTATCTTTGCCTTGATCTCATTAAAAAGGTGATCGACATGCTTTTTAGTATTTAGAAATTCTGACATACATCTGATCTTTTTTTGTCTATCTTAAACCCATTGCTTAAGTAAATGTATCTGCAGGTTCCTCTATTTCACTGTTTGGATGATCTTATACTCGACAACATCTGCGACAGAGTTAGACCACTGATCTACTGCAAAGACGAGAAGGTACACACAAATTAGTAAATTACTAAACTGCACATCCAACAGCGTAATCCTGTCATGTTTTTACGAGTAAGTACTTGAGTGTTATTAACGTCTTATGATCTTTACCATCTAAATTAGATCCTGAGAGAAGGAGACCCTGTGCAAAGGATGGTATTTATTGTTCGTGGCCGGATCAAAAGCAACCAAAACCTTAGCAAAGGCATGGTTGCGACAGACATTCTTGAACCAGGCGCCTTTCTAGGCGATGAGCTCTTGTCTTGGTGCCTTAGGAGACCATTTGTCCCTCGCCTTCCAGCATCCTCAGCGACATTTGTTGGTCTCGAATCAACAGAAGCTTTCGGTCTTGATGCATACGACCTACGTTACATTACTGAACACTTCCGATACAAATTTGCAAACGATACCCTCAAGCGAACCTTGAGGTACCATTCCTCAAACTGGAGAACCTGGGCAGCAGTTAACATACAGTTTGCTTGGCGACGATACGTGAAGAGGACTAAGGGTTCAGTGACTCACGGGACGTCCCAGAACGATGATACTGAGAAACGGCTACTCCAGTTTGCTGCTATGTTCATGTCGTTTCGGCCACATGATCATCTGGACTAAAAGCTGTCCAGGATTTGAGGTCTAATATCTCTTAGTTTACCTGTATTCTTCAAATAAATCATACATTGCAATAATATATCTTATAGATTGATGGCTAGCATTAACGTACGAGTGTGTAATAATTAAGTGTCGTATATCATAAGCTCATAATATTCAGACAAACACATTGAGCAGATGATGATCTTCTTTTTGGTAGAACTTATAGGTAAAATTAGTTCATGGAGCAAAAACAAGGTTATAAGACGGTTGCAACCATTCTCTTAGCCGTCTAACCATTCTCTTAGCCTTTAAGTACAGTCGTCTAAAGCCGTCTACCTACCGTTCTCGCTTAGCTTTAGATGAACAGTTCTCTTTGCCTATTTTCGACGTAGTGTCAGTCGTCAGGGTCCTCCCGCGTCAAAAAAAAATCCATGGTGTAGTTTTCCACCGCTATCAACATATCATCATATTCACTTTCCATCAAATCTCGATCAAACAAATAATCGAGTCCGCCTTCCATGGGGAGATAAACACCAGCACGCCTTGAGCGAATGCGGCCATCTCTCCCAAAAGCAACAGGCCAACAGCGGCGTACGCCTCGTCCTTTGAGAAGAGGCTATCAATATCAACAAATAAATAGTGATATAACTAGTTTTTGTTCCCGTGAACTCACGGGTGTCTTTTTTTGCTTATTTTTAAACGAACTGTAGATATTAAATTTATGACTAAAATTTAGTAAAGCGTTTAGAAAGATCACGGTGGTGGATATATTAACCAATGTAGGTAGTAACACTCTATAACATATTTCAGAAGTAAAACATTTGTATCAATAATCAACCTATATATTCCTCCTCCCGCGATGCCTAGGTAAAGTGTTCAAGTGAACAACTCTAAATTTTTGTATAAAGTGTTTTTTTCTTTTCTTTTAGAAAAATCAAATAAAAAATAAAGTAAATATACTATTTTGAAACATCATGAATGTAACTCAATTTTTTGACAAACCAAAGGTTAAAGAGAAACAATTTTAGACATTTTGGTAAGAAAACCTTTGAACTTACCTTACAATTTAATGTGTCAAGTTATATACTAAACTATTAGGTGGTAGGGCCTTCTTATGCCAAGCTCTTATGCCAAGCTGAAAAATATTTCCGACTGAAGACAGTTTTCCTGATGCTTACCTGTTTATAATAAAATTCAAGGGTTGATCTCTTTATTGAATGTTTGAGACTACAGTACCAATAAATGATCAAAACAAGGGGCTCAGAACTTCTTATAAATTCTGATTACAGTTTGCTTTTTTAATTCAATTTTCGATCTTGAAATATTAAACAAAATTGCATAAAACTGAGAAATTGATTGCAAGATCCAAATAAGTAGACTGCTGCTACAAGGCAGGAGACCATGCAATATACTGCCTTCATTTGATAGTTTATATAGAATTTGTTCTTCAATATCAGACATATGGCATCTTCACAGCCTGAGAGCTATATCTTCAACTCACATGCATCTTCTGATTCCCACATGCGCTCATGCCTTTCATCTCCATTTTTGTCAGTAGACGCATAAGTGTCAGCATGTTTAAGCTTGGATCTGTTAAATTTTTTTACTGAATTATCTTCGGTGAATATGGAGATTCTCTTCCTTCTTGAAGGTGTAAATTGTATGAAGGTTATGTCAGATGATGCTTGAAAAAAATTACAAAGCGTGAAAATGGAAAGATCTCAGAAATTAGGAGAAAGTATCATTGTATTCATATGTTTGGATCATTCTAAGTATCATTCACAGACTAATGCTATGCTATATATTCAAATTTTGTGTTTTTGTATTCTTAAACACCCAAATGTGACTAAATCATCTTCTTCCTACTTTTACTACATTTTCAATAGGGAGACCACATATATGCACAAATAAAAAGACCACAGCTTCCAGAATACAGCGAAAAGGTCAAAGAAGGAAAGCTGTACACATTCAAACATTTTGACATCGAGGACGACAAACCAGACTACAAGCCTGTAAGCACACCATACACTCTCCTAATCAACTCTTTCACATCCATACTAGAAGAAGAAGAGAGCAAAGAACAGATAGCTGCACACAAGTTTGAGTTCTGGCCGCTACACAAAATCGAAGAAAGGCTCAACAAGACAGACATCCTAATTGGTAAGCTGTTGAAATACAAGTCGACTGACTTCCAAATTTCAATTTGATGGTTGTATACTTCTGCAGTCAATTTCATGAATGTCTTCTTTTATAAAACTTTATATCTTTTTGGATTTTGGATCATTGTGAAAGTTTGTGTTGACAGATAATCTAATGTAATGCAGATGTCGTGGGAATATTAACTGGCGTAGGCGACAAAATTGATATTTCAACTCGAGGAGGAAGCAGTGAGCTCCGTAACATCAAAATAGAAAATGAAAGGTATATAACATCATATTGCAAAGGAATGACAGCTGAGGCATTGCTAACATCACATGATCTTTCACTTCTCCTATGCTAAATTGCTAATCAACCCCCCTTTCTCCTTTTTTTTTCTTAAAATTAAAAGTTCTATTTCGGTTAGAGTTTTGATTAGGAGTATCTCACACCCTCCCACATGACGTACACTTGCTATGTCCATATACTCTGTATAAGATCATTTTAGCGAGAGTTGAACAAACCCATCATAATATTGGCTATCCTTCCATCTATGGGGCAAAGCCAAATGTTTTATGTATATTCACTATCAATCTATTTAAAATTTGGTAAATCGTGGTTGACAATCCTGATATGGTGACAGCGGCAGACAGGTACAAGTAGCATTGTGGGAAGGTGCCGCTGATATGGTGAAGACACAAGATGCAGCAGGTGAAGGCGCAGCAAAAAGAATAGTCATCACATCCACCAAAGTCATCAAGTTTGACGGTAATACAAACAAGCCCAACTAAACATGACTTCAGACCCGACCTACCTATTACAGACCTGGCTTACAACCCCAAAAATAACAGGTGAATTGAAACTAAGCTCAACTAATGCTACGAAAGTGTACTTCGACTTGGACATGCCAGAGGTAGAGGCATTAAGACAAAGGTAACCACTTCATCAGACTTATACAATCCTTTTATATTCAGAGATATACTAACTAATATCAATGTAAATAACGTAAATCTACAAGGCAACGGAACTAAGGACGACACAAATGGTCCCTACAGTGAAAGAAACAGACGAGGACGCAATGTTCAAGAACAGGAAAACAATCTATGAACTTTTAACAATGGAAATACAAGGAGAGGTAAATCGACTTTAAAACACAACTACTACAATCATAAACCACAAATATTCTAACAGTGTATATTTTCTTGCAGAAGGTAAAATATACTTGCTTCGGAACTATTGCCGAAGTAAGAACAGACATGAATTGGCACTACCTTTCCTGTGGACCATGCAAGAGGTCATTAGATATGGATGGGAATTGCGATGGCTGCAACCAAGTCGTCAAATTTCCATTACAAAGGTATACACAGAAAAGCTCCAAAAATACCAATATTTGTGAAAACCTGATTAAATTACAGCTAAATTGGAACAGGTACCGTCTCATGGTCACCCTGACGGATGGCACTGGAGAAATACCAATGGTCATTTTCGACAAGGAAGCAGAAAAGATCATAGGACGACCGATTAAGCTAATGCTAGATGTGTACCAAAAGGTAAACTTCTGAAACACACACAACCCTGAAAAAAAACACATGTGAATGAAGTAATTAAAACCATTCCAAATGTACAGGAAACCGGAAAAGAAGAAGTATTCAATATTCTCCAAGAGTGTATAGGAAAACAATACGCATTCAAGGTATCAGTCAACGATAGCAAGTACAGCAACTCAAGAGAGCTGAAATGCACAAGAACCTTCACACCAAACCAAAAGCTAGAAGAATCATACCTCAATAGTCAAGCAGCAACAAAGGTAAGTCATATATGATTAATCCTTTTTAGCAAATGAAAACCCCACACCCACACTGAATTAAACATTTTTATACTACTTTGTTGGGACTAGCCATTTTGTTCTTTCCTAAGCGAAAACAAGAGAATAATGTTAAAGAGAGCTATAATAATTTGAATATATGCGTGGATGCTATAATCGTGAATTTTTGGGATGTGTTGGATACCATCAGTTAAGTCATGGTGATATGAATGGTATGACTATGATGAACAAGAGGCACTCAGGGGTTAAGATAGCTCTTGCTAGGGATTTTCAAAACAATCACTTAATTTGCTTAATGTTTTGCTTGATTATTTTCCTCAATTAAAATTCATTGAAGAATTTGTTTATGCAATGAAGTTAAAAAGTTTTCACCCACTATAATTGCCTTCTAGGACAATGCAGAAATGTTAGAAGAGCAAAACAGGATGCTGGCTGCTGCACAGAATGAGCGTGAGTCACAGATGGAAAAGCCAACTCTGGAATTACAGAAAGAGTGTGAAGTTTCAACTGATACAGAACTGAATTTGAAAGGTTTGATTCACTGTATACATGAACGAACCCCCAACCGTCTTTCACCCACATACCCTATTTATATCTGAAATTAAAATTCATGAACATCTCACCACTGTCTCCAGATGAGGCAAGTTTGGGTTTCAGCTTATAGAATAGTTTCTTCTATGTTACTTTGATTTCTGATTCAGGTTAGAAGTTAGCATTTGCCAATTTAGTTTCGTGTTACACTTCTTCTAAGCGAAATGCATAACTTCCAGGATTCAACACCAACACATATACCACTGCAGGAAAACAAAGCTCCTCAAATCACAGTCAAGATTGAAGGACAATCACGAAAAAGCTCCGCGAAACGCAAAAGAGATGAGGGCAACAGTGAAGCTCCAGCTTTGGCCTCTTCCCCACAAGAACTTTAAAGCAATTTCAATACTTCTTAAAAAACAATCTCCAGTTTGTTTCATTGTTGATAGTGCCTAAAACATTAGGTTTGGGTTCAATTTGACTTTGATGGTACTTTGGCTATGTTTACTTCTTTTTGAATTCATCTTCTGTTAACTCCAAAAGTACCATGATACAATATTATATTGTCGCCTAACTGCTTAACATGATAATGAAGGTGTTCATTATAGAATTGAGAAGTATTGGCCGATCATAGTTGATGAACGGGCATGGCTGCAGTTAGAGCTGAAAAATAAAGAGAAGCGTTTGCTGCAAAGCCCATGCTTTGAAAGAGTACACGAACATACAACATAATGGAGTTAATTCCTGTTACGATCTCAAATGTGGGCATAAAATTATAAGTCTCCATATGAATATGAAAATGAATGTATTTCCATTTAATAAATGTTCGTTTATCCTAAAGATGACCCTCACACATATAACTTGAAAATTTCTACTCGACAACAATAACAACGCGACACATAACTCTTGTTTCATCAACGTCTTAAGCGGATTTTGATATGACCATATTCGATTCAAAGAGATGTGTAAAATCAAATTTGAGTATTAAGATTCTTGTTGGATGAATTTGTAATTATTGATGTGTTTGGTGTCCTTACAAAATTGAAGGCTGGAAACTAAAAATATTCAAAGTAAAATATACTCGCCAATTACAAAATCAAAATATACACAACCAAGATGATCTTATTGCATGGTAGTAGTTCAGATACTATATAGCTATATCAATTATAACAAATTGAAATCAATTTATAATCACACAGTAAAATACAGATATTCGAAGATTTTATTACGATAGACACATATAAAAAATACTCATTCTAAAACCGCTATAAATCTTTGTATGAGTAAATCACTAAATAACATTTCTATATCTCTCTCGCAAACACAATTTCTCTCTTGTGATCAACTCATTTTATATGTATGAAATGAAATGCAATTTTATTCACACCAGTATCTATCAAATTACGAAGATATATATAGTACCTTGAACTCAAATGTAACCTACGAAATGGCAAACCATTAGCCAAAAGACACTATGTTTGATACATGTTTAATATTAGTATTGAATGAAAGGCTTTCCAAGTACCCATAAATTTTAATGCGGATAACTCATTTCATGAGGAAGACGAAAGGTCTTGAGACATGTTTTAATTGTTGAGCACATTAAAAGGATTGATTACGTGGAGGAGATAGAATGGAATTGCATAAAGGGACGACACATAGGATATGACGTGGAATTTTTTGGCTGTGGATGCTTTCAGAGACTACCACGTGGACGCGAATGTTAGACAATTAATAGATAAGTATAGATATGACGGGTGACAAAAGTAGAAAGAAAAGAATAATGTAAAATATGTTTCCTAATAATATGATAACAAAAATAAACCTACATCTTTATAAAACAAGTATAAACAATATAAATAGGTAGCCCGGAAGCGGGCCGGGCATGCAAACTAGTGTGTCATAATCCCACATTTTATTACCATTACCACATGACCCATATATTAACTGCACCCGTTTTGACTCTGATGTATTTAACTTTAGTTTTATATGTAAGACGCGCTTTTATATACTCCTTTCGTCCCAACTCAAACGCCACGTTGTTATTTTAGTTGAATAAGAAAAAATTGATATAGTAGGTTGAGTGAGAGAATATTAGGAAAAAGAATGTGAGAAAATGTGAGAATTAACAAGAGTGGGAGAGGTAATGTGAGAGGGGAGGAGAGAGATGGAGGGGGGAGAGAAAATGTGAGGGTTGGGAATTTGGGATTAGGTCTAATTTTAATATTACTTTTGGTTTTATTTCTGTTTTTAATTTAGACCACTAGATCTAGGTAAGATAAAATGGTGAGATTACTTCTCAATTCTCACGAAATTAATACTTCTCGTTTGATTTGTTTCCTAAGATACCTTATTGTGCATACCAAACACAATCGATTGTCACTGATATAATCAATAAATCTGTTGCAATTCGTAGATGAGTTTATTCGTGTTGACGTGTTCACCACTAACCGAATCCACTTTCTTACCGTACCAAACGGGTTGACCAATTAATAAAACGAGTCATAAACTCTCTACACCAACTTGATCCTTTTATGTACGGCTCATGTCGTGTCAGATTTTATCAGTTTTCCAATGCCATACAGTATCTCGAACGTAAACTCATACTATATCATTTTTAGACTCGGTACTTGTAGATTTGACATCTAGAACTCTCTATTTTCTCATTTTAATCACAAATTTGAATCCATATCGTATAATTCGACCTCAATTTTTTTCATTAATAGTATTTCCTTATCCTATCAACTTTGAATTATACCACTTTCCTAACAATAATCAAAATATTTCTTATTATCTTTAGTCATATAATCTTATGGAAATATCGAGTACTATTTTAAAATTTTAAATAGATCGATACGAGTCGAAGTAAACTAGTTCTGAGTTCCAAAATCACACGTTAGTCCAAAATATCACTATAGTACTAGTATAGGTTAAACTCGATTATTCCAAACCCTTTGCTCATAAATTTAACTCCATAACAAAAAAAAAAAAAAAAAATCAAATCAAATCAAAATTTTCGATTTTTCCCAAACTCCAAATCTCATCCAAATTCAACCCAAAATTTTCAATTCTGAGAAATACCCAATTCTCCAAATTCATTTCTAAGCAAAACCCAATTCTTCAAATTCGCAATCATCAAAAAATGGCGACTGCGAAGCCCCAGAGAAGTCCAGCAGAAGTGGAAGACATCATCCTCCGTAAAATCTTCCTCGTTACGCTTGTTGATTCAATGGACGCCGGGTCCGATTCCCGCCTCGTGTACCTCGAACTCACCGCCGCCGAAATCCTCTCAGAGGGAAAAGACCTCCGACTTTCTCGGGATTTGATGGAGAGGGTTTTGATCGACCGCTTGTCCAACACGTTTCCTGGGTCGGAACCACCGTTTGAGTACTTGGTTGGGTGCCACCGTCGCGCATTTGATGAGGGTAAGAAGATTGTTAATATGAAGGATAAGCAATTGCGGTCTGAGATGGAGAATCTTGTTCAACAAGCCAAGAAATTGGCTGTTTGTTATTGTAGGATTCACCTTGGAAACCCTGATATGTTTCCGGGTTCGGGCGAGGATGGTAATGCTGGTGGTGGTGGTGGTCAGGGTTCGAGGAAGGTTTCGCCGTTGTTGCCGGTGATTTATTCGGAAGTTGGGGGCGGGGCGATTGGTGGGTTTGGGGCAGGGAGTAGTGGGAGTAGTATTGGGGAAGTTAAGTGTGCACCAGGGTTTTTAGATGAGTTTTTCGGGGATGGGGATTTCGATAGTTTGGAACCGATTTTTGGGAGTTTGTATGATAACTTGAGGGAGAAGGTTGTGAAAGAATCGGCATTGGGGAATTTTCAGCAGCCTTTGAGGGCATTGATTTATTTGGTTAGGATTCCGGCTGGGGCGAAATCTTTGGTTACTCATAAGTGGTGGATGCCTCCTAAGACGTTCTCGAATGGACGTTCTTTGGAGGTTGCTACCATCTTGGGTCCGTTCTTTCATATTAGTGCATTGACTGATGCTTCCTTTTTCAAGAGTCAGCCTGATGTTGGGTAAAAGTTTCTTCCTTTTGAAGCTTCTTGTTCTCAATTCGACTCCATACTATCGAAAATTTAGCAGTATTTACTCTTTAGGTGTAAAGTTTGTTTCTTTTGATCTGTGTTTTTTATATGGGAGTGCTAGGTACACATTTTTACTTGAGTTGTTATTCGGAATATATGAAGCTGCATAGTTGTAATGGAACTAGGGGAATTGTCATGTAGTGGTTGAGACATTTCCACATTGGTTAGAATCCTGGATAGTTTGATTGTAGGTGATAGTTTTATAATGTATGCTTCTAAAGTTTGAGGTTTTATGCCATATATAGCGTAGGTTGCGCTATTGGAAACTTGAGATTGTGGATTTGAGCTTCATTAATAACCTTTTTCCGAATTAACTCTCGTTAAACATCTTTTGTGCCAACTGCCTTTAGGCTCCACCTACCCAATGTTCCCTGACCGTGTGTTGTTGTCCGACATATCTAGTGCACCTGTCTAAGACCAGTTTGGTAAGTAACACTACCCTTGAAATTGGGGGTGATAACACAGTTTCAATCCGAGACATTTCTTAATATCTTCCCACTATTTCATTCAAGATGTTAAGGTATTGGTAAAGAAGGGTGCCGATGTTTGGCACGTACACTTAAGGATGATGCGTTTGAAGAATGTGATCCGACCCTGGTGGTGTGGTTTGTTGAGGCAACCTTTTCACGCTAGTTGAGTTATGTCCTTGTAGCAGCAGTCATGTTTGTGGTGCACTAACGTTTGGTGGGGTTGACAGTGAGGCTTTGAGAGCAAGAGATACTAGATGAAGTGATGGGTTGAGGGTGTTTGAAGAATGTGACCCGACCCTGGTGGTGTGGTTTGTTGAGGCAACCTTTTCACGCTAGTTGAGTTATGTCGTTGTAGCAGCAGTCATGTTTGTGGTGGGCTAACGTTTGGTGGGGTTGATAGTGAGGGTTTGAGAGCAAGAGATACTGTATGAGGTGATGGGTTGAGGGTAACTTGGTCAATTTGATCAATTAGAGAGGGCAATACTAGTGAAAGGGGACGTGGGCTGGTATAGCAATCTGTTGTCAAAGCATCCAAAATTCACGCTAAAATAAGGAAGTTGATTTTTTAGATTCCCTTGGATTAGAATAAGTTGCTGCTGTAACTGCAAATTGATTTTCATGTCTATCTTTGGTTAAAAATTGATGGATATGTTTCTTATTTCGACAGTCAGCAGTGCTTCTCTGAATCATCAACTCGCCGTCCAGCTGATCTGCTGTCATCATTCACTACTATAAAGACTGTTATGAATAACTTGTATGATGGTCTCCATGAGGTTGTTCTTCATCTCCTGAAAAAAACAGATACCCGTGAGAAAGTTTTAGAGTTCTTAGCAACAGTGATTAATAGCAACGCCTCAAGGGCAGCTATGCAGGTAACCACCCCTTTTATTTTATGGTTGCGGCATTGGCCTATTGACGATTTTTGTAGCTAATTTCACCCATCAGAATGGAGGCTTGAGATAGCTGTCTACAGGCCTTTCAGTCCCTTATATCTGTGCATGGTTTTCTAAATAGTTTTTGTCTGGCAAATTTATTTTGCAGGTTGATCCAATGACATGTGCCAGCTCTGGAATGTTTGTGAATCTCAGTGCTGTTATGCTAAGGCTTTGTGAGCCATTTTTAGATGCAAATCTTTCTAAAATGGATAAAATTGATCCTACATATGTATTTTCCAGCAACCGCTTGGGTTTAAGGTGCGAGACATTCCACAAAGTTATATGCCTTTACAACACAAGTTACTTTTTTCTTTTTTTTTTGGTTCATGGAAGTATCGGTTTTCACAAACTAATCTCACTTTTCAGAGACTTAACGGCTCTGCATGCATCTTCTGAAGAAGTTTCTGCTTACATCTCTGAACTTAATGGTAGAAGATCATGTGGTGTTATGGAGAACAATGATGGAAATAACCCATCCTCTTCATCTCTTCATGCTGTCGGCCCTAGCAATAACTCAGGCGGGCCACCTGTTCAAAATGTCAGATCAGCTTCAAGTTGTGATGGAGGAGTTAGATACACTTTCATATGTGAATGCTTCTACATGACAGCAAGGGTTCTTAATTTGGGCTTATTAAAAGCATTGTCAGATTTCAAGCATCTGGCTCAGGTAAGCGGTGGTTGGCAACTAGGGTTTAGATTGTCGTGTCACTGTTTTTCCTCCATTTCTCTTTTCGGTGATGTTTTGACATCTAAAATTGTATGGAAATGGCTTTCGTTCAGGCTTGCTTTAATCCTCTCTCTCTCACAGGATATCTCAAGATGCGAAGATAACCTTGCCACTTTAAAGGCCTTACAAGAACAAGGTCCTTCTCGTCAACTGGAGCTGGATATAGCTCGTCTTGAAAAAGAGATTGACTTATATTCACAGGAAAAGCTATGCTATGAAGCACAGTTACTTAGGGTATGTCTTAGCTGTCCTTTATTTGATAGAGTCATTTCCCCACCTTTTATTTTGATGTACAGTTTATATTATATCAGTAGATCAAGCGTCTGAGAATCCTTCAAATCTAGGGTCTTTATATGTCCCCTTGAGCTTATTTAGTAGGGAGACTCCCTGAAGTTTTTTTGCTTATCAAAGATATTTGCAAAGAAAGGAGGAGGAAGTTAAAGGTGAGGTACTTTCATTAGGGAATAGTTGTTGTCTCAACTGTAAATGCATAACGGGCACACCATACTTTAAGGGTTTGGATGGTGGGCAGTCTTGTGAAGTGCATTATATTCTAAGAATTGCTTCTTTTTTTAGGTGTCATTATCCTGTCTTTAGATACTTATGAGATTCGTTCAACTGTAGGACGGAGGATTTATTCAACATGCCCTGTCTTTTTACCGATTAATGTTGATCTGGTTAGCTGGCCTCGTTGGTGGCTTCAAACTACCTCTGCCAGAACAATGTCCTATGTCGTTTGCTTGTATGCCTGAACATTTCGTGGAGGATGCAATGGATTTGCTGATATTCGCATCTAGGATCCCT
Organism: Spergularia bocconei; assembly: GCA_963457585.1. NCBI lineage: Eukaryota > Viridiplantae > Streptophyta > Magnoliopsida > Caryophyllales > Caryophyllaceae > Spergularia > Spergularia bocconei. The sequence continues at coordinate 4,117,524 of OY734951.1, read as the reverse complement.
AAAGCATTGGATGGAGTCTTGCTGGTAAGAACATGTTGTAAAAGTTCTTTGAACGAGCTTTAAAAGTTGATTCTTTTCTGATCTATGTACCCCTTTTTGATAGGACGATTTCATGAACTTCATAATTATGTTTATGGGCAACCCTGAGTACATTAGAAATCCTTATTTAAGAGCAAAAATGGTGGAAGTACTAAATTGCTGGATGCCTCGGAGAAGGTAATTTTGAGCTGTTTAGTTTCTTATTATTGGTAGTTTTGCCTGCTCAATTTTTAATCAGCTAGTATGTTTTGTATTACAAGTAGTGGATCGATTCTTGTCTAATCTTATCATTTGACTCACATCACAGTGGATCGTCTGCTACAGCTAGTTTATTTGAGGGTCATCAATTGTCTCTCAAGTGTCTTGTCAGGAATCTCCTAAAGCTGTACGTTGACATTGAATTTACAGGTTCTCATACCCAGGTAATCGCTTATCTACTCCAGCGATTGCGCTCTAATAGTTTTTCCAGACTCTCCACATGTTCAGTTTTTTTTATCTTTCTTTAATGTATTTAATGATGTCTTAAACGAATCTGTCTTATGTTGATGCTTGCAGTTCTACGACAAGTTTAATATCCGTCATAATATTGCAGAGCTTCTTGAATATCTTTGGCAAGTTCCGAGTCACCGTAATGTTTGGAGACAGGTAATAAGGAGATTATTTATATGTGTAAATAACCTGTCGTTCACATTTTCCATGCCTCTTATCGTATTCACTGGGACTCTCATTGTATTCAGATTGCAAAGGAGGAAGAAAAGGGTGTCTATCTCAATTTCTTGAATTTCCTGATTAATGATAGCATATTTCTTCTTGATGAAAGTCTGAATAAGATCCTTGAGTTGAAAGCCCTGGAAGCTGAGATGTCTAATACTGCTGAATGGGAACAAAGGCCTCCTCAGGAGAGGCAGGAGAGAACTCGTCTTTTCCATACTCAAGAAAATGTTAGCTCAATTTCTGTTCCAGTTTTTTCTTTCTGTAATATTTTTGTTTTATTTAATTCATATATTGGCTGTATTGCAGCTTCAGTTGATCTAATACACATTTTTATTGCCTCAGATAATTAGAACCGACATGAGACTGGCAAATGAAGATGTTAGTTTGATGGCTTTCACTTCCGAGCAAATTACATCTCCTTTTCTTCTTCCTGAAATGGTACTGATATTTTGACCTCTGCCTCTTCAATCTCTTGTCTTTCTTAGTTTCTGATGACTTCACTATTGATGACAATTTTGATTCATGGGCCTTGTTGGCTGACGCAATCTTTTCCTAAATCTAGGTGGAAAGAGTTTCTAGTATGCTTAATTATTTTTTGCTACAACTTGTGGGGCCTCAAAGGAAATCACTTAGTTTGAAGGATCCTGAAAAGTATGAGTTTCGACCGAAGCATTTGCTCAAACAGGTGAGCACACTACGTCATATCCTTCTTCTTTGATTGGAGTTATTCAGTTGTCAGATAATCTCTGAATCAAATCATATAGTATCTGTCCAACTGAACTTTCACCCCCTCACAGAAATATGATTCCTTTCCTTTGCCGCTCTTAATTCTTTTGGTAACTCAGTTTACCTGCCCTATTTTTTGTCATGTTTCCGTACTAATGTAACTTTACCCTATAGAGCTCAGGGAGTACATCTTTGTGTAATTCTGAACTGAGCTCTTGAAATGCTGGCAATGTTCACCATTAGTCATTAGGTTTTCTTGTCTTCTACATACAAGTATTAGAAACTTTGTTTGATCAGGGGGGAGGGGGGGAACAGGGATCAGAGATATCTGTAATACTTCTTCGTTATGCTTCTGCACTGATGTAGTGTGTAGATCTTTTTGAAAGAGACGAGTTGGCTGAATATGATTTAATAAGATATGCTGGCTATGTTTGGTATGCCAAATAAGCAAAGCTTATTTGGCCAAAATAGCTTATTTAACTAGATTTTTAAGCTCTTTGACCAAATAAGTGTGTTTGGTGACACTACTAGCTTAAATAATAAGCTAGCTTATTTAAGATGTTACCCTGGGTAACATATCAAAAAATAAGCTAGCTTATCATAATTTTATTCTTAATTTACCCTCATTTATTTACTAAAATAAAATGAGATTAAAAATATTTAATATATTTTTATGTAATTTTATATATATCAGCTAATTTTGCCAAACACTCCTATTACTATCAGCTAAAAACTTTCAGCTAATATTGCAGCTATTAATTCAGCTTTCAGCTACTATTTCAGCATTCAGCTACTATTTCAGCGTTCAGCTACTATTTCAGCTAGTTTTACCAAACATAGCCGCTGTATGCCTTTCGCTTGGTGAAGAATGCATTTCATTTGGCTACTTGCCCTTTATGGATGGATTCAGTATGAAAACTATTGAGCGCTTCCTGAACTAACAACCTTGATACTGTTGTGATTGATTTCTTTATAGATTGTGACCATCTATGTCCATCTGGCAAGAGGGGATGTGGACAATGTTTTTCCTGCCGCAATTTCCAAGGATGGTCGATCATACAATGACCAGGTGCTTTTCCATTGATTTTTTTATGAGAGCATTTTAGTTCCCCGCTATCAATGGTTTCTTATCCCACTAGTCCATTATGATAGTCCTATTAACTGGGCCGAAAATGTTTTGGTGTCGACTGTCGAGGCTTCATTACCGTTGTAGTGAGCATGTGCCTTCTTTTAATTCTAAAATGAGTCTTCTTGGTTGTCCAGTTGTTTAGTGCTGGGGCCGATGTTCTAAGAAGAATAGGTGAAGATGGAAGGATGATACAGGAGTTTGTTGAACTTGGTACAAAAGCTCAAGTAGCTGCTGCCGAAGCCATGGACGTAGAAAATGCCCTTGGAGAGATACCTGATGACTTCTTGGACCCAATCCAGGTAGGCACTTGTATTTTGGGAAGTACTAAGCCCTGCAATGATGCCAGTTCTGATTACTCATTTTTGCTGATGCCTATTTGTAAATGCAGTACACCCTCATGAAAGACCCAGTTATACTGCCTTCATCGAGAGTCACTCTTGATCGCCCTGTCATCTTGAGGCATCTGCTGAGTGATAGCGTAATCATTCTGAACCTTTGCATATTTATTGCTACCAATTACCTGCATAATTCTTATTTTACTCTGTTGCTGTTGCAGACTGATCCGTTCAATCGTTCCCCACTTAGTCCAGACATGTTGATTCCTGATACTGAGTTGAAGGCGAGGATTGACGAATTTGTTAAGAGCCAAGGAATGAAGAACAGTGAGGATGGTGGACACCTGAATAGTACAAAGGGATCGATACAAACTCCGAGTACCGATATGGCATTGATAGAGTGACGGGTACAATTGGATTTTGGATCAAACCAAAAGTTGAGATGAAGCTTTGAACTGATGTCAAGTCTGTCATCACCTTTTGCATGTTTATACTGGTCTAGACTTGGGACCAGAGAATGTATACCAAAAAAAACCAAGTGTAGAAGTGTGACTAATGTACATAAAATGAGCTAGATAGTTACACAGTCTGATTATTTAGTTAATCCGTGTCCTATTTCTCAAATGCCTTGTTCATGGAGCTCTGTTTAATCTTTTCCGCGAGCGTTAACTTGCCACTAGTACTTGTCAAGAATTGTCCCGACTAGGGAAACACATCCCTAACTCGGCCCGAAATAACTTGAAATCTTAATCTAACGCATGTTGTTAGCTTCGAAAATTAGAAAGAAGCCATGCAAAATTTCGAATCTTGAGCCTAACATGTCAAACATCACATAACAACGTTTTGTTCAAGGGTATCACAGAACCTGATATTTTTTTTTGGTTACAACAACTTGATAAAACTGTAATGCTAGCCATTGAGGTGACTCTGCAACTCTGTCTGCATGAAGGTGATCAAGTGTTGAGTGACCTAAAAGTTAATCTAGAGAACTTATCAACTGTAAGTCTGTAACACTAACTAAATGAATACGATTGACTTTCGAAACTTTGATATACAAAAAACAGAGTTTACTTTAGTGTACAGTGTACAAAAAACTGTGGATTTATCTAGGTCTATAAAGAGCAAAATTGTGTGTCAAAGCTTCGGTGTTGGACAGGACGACTTCCTTTTTGCATATTCATGGGCAATGCTGATTGCTGTCCTGCTGTGTCGGAGAGAAAATTCAGCTAGTAGGATTTGACTTTCTTCAGGAGTCAGATCACCATGAGAACCCTGCAGAAACAAAAGTTTGTTGAATTATCCAGCATAAAATGGAAACTGGAACCAGAATGAAATTCCCACTGGCGGAGCAAGCTGTGCAATCAGATATTTGCAGCAGGATGCCTAAACTAAATGAAGATCTTATATCAGCATGTAGAATTGTTTTCTCACCAGGCGGGATGTTCTGTCACAAACGGCATGATGCATAAGTATCCCAGCAGCTACTGAAACATTGAAAGAATCAACCATCCCGTTCATTGGAATACTGCAATGTAAGTCCGCCAATTCTAGAGCTTCTTCACTAATGCCCCTGGCAATATTCAACATGCTATTATATTAACATTGGCCTAGTACAGTTCAGGCAGACTTCAGTACTGGCTTTGGTGGCCAGCAATCTAAGTCTCGCGTCTGTTATATTTACAGTTACGGACATATTGTTCTCTTAACTTCCCTTCGACAAAAAAAAAAAAAAAAACAAAAGAAAAATGCCAAGCCTCGGAATTAGAACAGAACATTGAGACAGAGAGAGTACTTGCAAGTTGCAACAATTCGTGAAATATTTAAGAACTGAAATGAAATTATGAATAGCTACTGTTGAAATCAGATGCTGCATGTAGTGTATCCAATCATAATATCAGGTGAATTCGATAAATTTTATGGCAACTATCTGATCGCAGGTGAAAAAATAGAGAAAAATTGACACCAATTTGAGCTCCAGAGAATAATTACCTGCTTTCATTCCCGACAACAATGGCAGTTGGACAAGACCAATCCATGTCATATATAGAAACCTGAAGGTAATAGAAAAGAAAGAAAATGAGCACACCAAAACATAAAGGCGAAAAAAGAAAACGATCACCAGACAGCACAAAAGATTAGGATTGGGGTTGCTTCAAACTTTTATTAGAAGTATCCACAAGAATGGAAATTAAACGTCAACTACAAGGAGAATGATCATTACTGTATCCTTTCCTAGATGAGTTGTGGCAATCCTGTAGCCACGAGATTTCAACACATCAAAGCATTCCCGAGTGGAATTCCAAGCTTCAATATCTAGCCACTTTTCTGCCCCCATGCTAACATGTCTATTTTCTCTAAACCTGTGTACCCAAGAAAACCATTACAAGAAAGCTAAACCAAAATAAAGGCAATTAGAAATCAAAGCAATGCATAATAGAGAATGTGACATGAGATAGAAGATTCTTTTTGCATCTTTATACTATGGTAGAAACTAGTAAGAGACGTAAACTTGTAAACTACAAAACTTCAAATTCCATCATGACCTTATCAGGCTGTGACTTAAAACATGGCATAAACATAGTGAAACAACCACACCAATTATTCGTAACAAGCAAACTTCTATGAACTTCTAACATCTGGTCTTCAGCAAGCAAGGCAACCAAAAATGTACCATAAAAAGAAGAAACAGCATGGCTGTGTTTTGAATATATCATGGACAGTCTAAATGTTACCTCCCCCCCCCCCCCCTCTCTCTCTCTCCAAAACACTTCCTTATGCAATATCCAACTTCAGCAGAATTGGTCGACTTTGACCATCCAAAATTTTGAGTGATACTAACAGACAAGTGTTTCTTGGCCTAGATAGAAAAATTAACCTAGTTCAATATTTTAGACAGAACACACATAGAAATTGTACAACTCTCTTCCCCTTCACTTGCCTTTGCCTCAAACAGTTTAAGTTCAACCTAGAAATTAGAGTAAATGCAACGGGACCTGGTTGTCAACTTGACCGAGCATTTAGGTCTCATTTCAAGCATATAGTAGAGCACACTACTTCCAAACTGACCGCCATACGCATACAACATAGAAAATGCAGTACCTTCCCCATACTCCATGACACAATCAAACTATCCAGTCAGGTTTCAACATCATAAGCACAAGCACAAAAGCATACAAAACTCGAAACAAAAACACAGGCAGAAACACACATACTATTAGATCAACAGTTCATTACAAAACCTAGGATAGATGCACATGAATCTTAATATCTTCATCTACAAGATTACACCAGCATCCAAGACTCGGTCACAGCATACGGAGTATAACATAACAAATTAAACATCTTTGCGCACTCACATTGCAACATCACAATCACACGAAAAATCGACACCAAAACCTATGTCGAAAAATCAAACCACAAAAAACAAACATTTTCACCTCCTCAAAAACGAAGAGTAGTGTTCTGTTCCACAACCTTTTGGAACTATCACAGGACACAACATGAACAGACTGGAACCCAAGCGCATCAGCAGACCGAAACGCAGCCGAAACGTTTCCGAAATCACTCAATCCTTCAACCACAAGACACACACCATAACTCCTACTTTTCGCCACGTTTCGAAACCTCTCCTTTCTACAATCCAGTATATGCGGCTCCATCGCCTCAAGAACTTCCTCACTACTCAAACACACTCCATCAACGGTCCTAAAACTATCAAGGTACGGAAACCAACGGCCAGGATTATCCGGCGAGAGTTTCCGCTGCATTCTCATTAGTTTTTGGATAACGCCGTCTTTGTTCGGGGCGGAGAGGAGTTCCTCTACGGTGTCGTTCGCGGCGGTTTCTTCCGGCAAGAGGATGACCGGTTCGAGGTTTACGGCGGCGGCGGAAGTGCATTGGATTCTGAGCGCGGTTCGCCGGAGACCTGCAATCGGAGATTAATTACGTGTGTAATTGATTAATTAATTAATTAATTGTGAATTTGAGGAGAGAGGAGAGAGAGAGAGTACCTGGTGGAAGAGAGGGGAAGGACGGTGGAAGGTGCGGTGGAGAGAGAAAGGAGAAGTGGTGAGAAGAGAAGGAGGTGGTGGTGCGAGCTAGGGTTGTCCGCAAATTCATTTTTGTTTGTTTTCTGTAGACTGCGGTTGTTGGTGGTGTGAGCTTTGCGGTTGTTCTGGCGCCAAAGCTAGCGCGCAGGTTATGCCGTTATGGGGTGTTTGGGGACGCTGAGTAAAGGCGTAAAACCGACCTGACCCGAAACCGATCCGATCCGCTCGATTGCCAGCTCGAGTTGTGGGGATGAGAGGTATGAGAATTTCAATTGACAATCGGGGGCTTGGTAAATTTCTTAACCACAAGGCTAACCTTGATTATTCATTCATCCTTACAAAAATAGTTGGATATAACGCCACGGCACATTGTGTTCCTCCACGCGAATAATGACCTACTGGATAGGGATTAGGGGTGAGCTTGGGGCAATTTGGTCATGGAATGCCTAAAATAGTGTGGAGTAGTTGTATGTAGGTGTGGTATTAGGGTCACCCTAATTAAATGTTATCAACGTACATGAAAAACTAGGTGAAATTAGCTAATTTGATACGAGCTAGTCAAGTTTGGAATTAGGCATGATTCGGGTTAAAGCTTGAAGTGACCGAATTCGAGGCAAGTTTTGACAAAAACTGATTTTGATGACTTGACTTAGTTGACTATTGAACTCGAATATTTACGTCCCTAATTGAAGGGTTATCCCTTAATCATTAACACAATAGCACTCCAAGCTCAAGGATACTCACATAGTCGCATGTCTACGAAAACGATGGAAAGCTAAAACGTGCGTTGGTGAGAGCCTCTTTAGCCTTTCACTAGAATGTATGTCTTTCACTTGTGCAATTTGGTGTTATAATCATGGTACAAATAATGTAAGGCATACATGTTGGACTATCATGCCTCTCTATATTCATAATTCCACTAGGACTAAATTGACATATCATAATTCAATCAATATGCCAAGCTCACCTAGAAAATTAAGCATCGACAAAGCCATAGTACCAAAGAGATAAAGTAGTTCTCTTATATCGAAACAAGAAAGTAAAGCTAATCCGTGGCCCTGCCCATAAAACCTCACTTGAGCCTAAAATGGGGAATCACGAAATTACTTGTTCCTCCTCTACGTTCTAGAAAAGCGCCAAAACTAAGTAAGTGAAAACAACAGCCAACCACAAGTCACAACAACAATGTACAGCAATTAGAATACTTAAATCAATGCAAATCATGTACTTTGCCTAATCGTCTACTTTCAAACCATTCATTCCACTCTACAACTACCAAACAAGTCAAAAAGATAAAAAAAAAAAAACCAAGCAATCATACTCAACAATTTGCAACATTTACCAGTTTCTCTTCTCAACTCTAAACAAACAAACCATGGATGGTGTACTCCCTAATTTGAGGAATGTAGCAGTCTGTTCGAGCGCAGGAATGGGCCACTTGACACCGCACCTACGCTTAGCCGCCATGCTCGCCTCTACCAAAAACGTCAAGGTCACACTCATTATCATCCGTCCCACCCTCTCCACTGCAGAAGCCAACCAAATCAACACCTTCCTGTCCACACACCCACACATCACCTCCTCAGAATTCCGCGCACTCCCGCCTGACCCCTCCGACTCAACCCTCTCTGACCCCTTCGTCTTGCAATACATTGCCTACTCTCGCTCCGCCCACCTCCTTGCTAACCACCTCACAGGCCTTTCCCCGCGTCCATCAGCTGTATTCTCCGACTTGATGCTCACTGCAGGGCTCAACGCTGCACTTGCTGAGCGCGGCATTGATAACTACACTGTCATCACCACTTCTGCGAAATTTTTCTCCCTGTTGGTCAGTCGTCTTCATTATAGCTTCGTAAAAGGCCAAGAGGTTCTGATCCCGGGTTTATCGGCTATACCACCTGATGAGGTTTCTCCTCTCATATATGAACCTGACCATGGTTTTGGTCGACTGTTAGACACACACTGTAAGCATCTCTCGGAAAGTAAGGGTGTCATTCTAAATACCTTCTGTTTCTTAGAAACGGAAGCCATCTCAGCTCTCCAGAGTGGCAAAGTTTTGAGTCATCTCCCGCCAGTCTACCCCATTGGACCTCTGCAAGCACTGCAATATGAGAAAGGTGCGTATTCTTCTCTTTCAAGTCTCCAACTCTTATAAGTAGTTCTTATATGCAAAACTTGTGGCGAGCCACGAGATGACGGATGTATGAAACCTTACCCCTATGTCCGATAGCACAAAACAGTTATTTCTAAACAAACTCATAATGAGATTGTATCAACTGATACAACTTCGGAATATAAGAAGCATAGACAATGTATGAGCTATGAGTAAACAGGGCAACAAATTAATGGTTCACCACAACCACAATTATAGTTTGAAGGTTAGTCAACAACTACTTGAGAGAAAATGTGAACTTCAATCTTTCTTTTTCCAAGGAATAAACATCTACCAACACTGTGCTTGTTGAGACCTGTGATAGAGTCCGAGTAACATAGACCAATGACGTATATGCTCAAATTAACCCCTAATTTCTTACAGGATCGAAATGTGTATCATGGCTAGATGAACAACCTTCAGAATCTGTGGTTTTTGTCTCCTTTGGAAGCAGAACAGCCATGAGTAAAGAGCAGATCAAAGAAATAGGAAAAGGGCTTGATAAAAGTGGGATGAGATTCATATGGGTCATCAAAACTACTATCGTTGACAAAGAAGATACGGAGGAGCTGCACGATTTGTTAGGCGAGACCTTCTTTGAAAGAACAAAGGCCAGAGGGCTGACTGTAAAGGAATGGGTGAACCAAGAAGAGATCCTATCTCACCCTGCCACGGGAGGGTTTGTGACTCATTGCGGATGGAACTCGGTCATGGAAGCTGCTCAAAGAGGGTTACCTCTTCTCGCATGGCCTCTACACGGAGATCAAAGGACAAATGCTGGGGTCGTCCAAGCAGCAGGATTGGGAATTTGGGAACGGAGTTGGGAATGGGATGGAGAAAGGTTAGTCACAGGTACTGAGATTGGAGAGAGAATTAAGGAGCTCATGACGAGCAAGAGCGTGAGGAGTAGCGCGATAAGGGTTGGGGAAGAGGCTAGAAAAGCTTGGGATGTTGAAGATGGTAGCTCCAGACAAATGTTTAGCACTATAGTAGCAAGTCTATGACATTTTGACATAGATCCAGACATTTTACCCCTTTACTATTTCACTTCAATGTATCTTTCTTCTCTTCACCAAAAAAAAAAAAAAAAAAAAAAAAAAAAAAAAATATCGTTTCATCATACTGGTCCGATTCTTCCTGCGCATGGATGCTTAGGTTTCATGAACTTTTAAAGTTCAGTTCCAGTGTGAAAAAGAACAGAATTCTTGGTAAGGAATAAGCCCAAAAGTATAAAACACACTCTCTTACAAGTGTAACGTATCCATTAGGCTCTTTGGTCATCCCCGGTGCTGAGATGATCAGATGAACTGGTACCGGGATGAACCAGCCCATCGGCCACCTCGATCTAGCAGTAGGTAAAGAGAAACATAATGGAGCACGAATGAGTGTAATAATATATTCACAGACCAACAATCATTTTCAATATCACATCTACCATTCTTATTCTACATCTATTCATAACGTTGACCGTAAACATGTGGTGGAAAAAAGATGCTTGGGGTGCAAGCATTTTCCTTGTAATAAAAAAAACAATGTCAATCCCGGCAACTGCAGAATAGCCTATAAATTCTACTAGTGCAACTGTGTAAGTTCTAATTTCTAAACAAACACTAAAATAAATGCACCTCCCAGAACATCCATCCAGTATGTCACACTCAAATAACCCGCGTCCCCGCCCTCACCTTGCTCTTATTCCGAGCTCGGGTATGGGTCACCTGACGCCTTTCCTACGGTTAGCTGCTTCACTCACAGCCCATGACATACAAATTACCTTGATTACGGCACACCCAACTGTATCCTTAGCTGAATCTGAAACCCTCACACAGTTTTCAAGTGCCTACCCTCAAGTTATGCATCAAAAGATGCTCATTCCACCTATTATCAGCAACGATTCTACTGCTAAAACAGATAGAGATCCATTCATTCTCCAGTATGAAGCCATGCGTCGTTCATCCCACATTATATCTCCGTTATTAAGTTCACTGTCACCACCTGCATCTGCTGTCATCACAGACATGAGCTTAACCTCCGTGGTTGTGCCAATAACCAAAACCCTTAACCTTCCCAACTATATACTCTTCACATCAAGTGCCAAAATGCTTGCGATGTATGCATTTTATCATAAAATCGCAGACCATATAGAGGATCTCGATGACATCGTGATTCCAGGTCTGCTGCCAATACCCAAATCATGGCTTCCTCCACCAATCCTGACCCGTAGCAATAATCTGCTCAAAACTCATTTCATAGAAAATGGAAAGAGTTTTATGGCAACAAATGGAATTCTAGTTAACACATTTGAGGGGTTGGAGAAAGAGTCACTAACAGCACTCAATAGTGGCCTCGTAGTAGACCAATTTCCACCAGTGATTTCTATTGGGCCATTGGCACCATCTCCATTTGAGAGGGGAGAGGTATTAACATGGCTCGACGAGCAACCTCCTCAGTCTGTCTTGTATGTGAGTTTTGGGACTAGGGCTGCCATATCCAGGGATCAGGTGCGAGAGCTAGGAGCGGGGTTAGTAGAAAGTAAGTTCAAGTTTTTATGGGTGGTAAAGAGCAAAATGGTTGACCGAGAAGACGAGGAGGAGTTAGAAGAAATAGTGGGAAGCGATATTTTCAAAGAGCTTCACCAGAGAGGGCTTGTGGTTAAAACATGGATGAAACAAGAACAGATACTGAGTCATACAGCTATTGGTGGATTTCTAAGCCACTGTGGCTGGAATTCTGTAACAGAGGCAATATGGCATGGCATTCCCATCTTAGCATGGCCCCGAAATGCAGATCAAAAGATAAATGCGGATTTGATTAGAAGGAATATGATTGGGAAGTGGGATGAAAGCTGGGGTTGGACTGGCAAGGAATTGGTCAAGAGAGATGAGATTGCACAGAAGGTCAAGGAGATGATGGAGGACAAACTACTGAGACCGCAAGCTGAGCAAATCCAAAACAAAGCTCTCACTGCTGTAGGGCACGAAGGAAGTTCACAGAAGGCATTAACTGAGCTCATTGATTCAGTAAGCTAGAACCATACTATCACGTAGACTCCAGAATGCACTACTAGCCTACCACTACAGTTTCCCTAATTGCTGCCAAGTTACGTTCCACAGATCGATCGAGACTATCTACATGATATACCTAAAAGTAATGCCAAATCTCTTAGCCATATAAATTGACCCTATCATATCATAGATTCTGATACTCGGATGAGATGGCCATATAGCTGGCGCAAGCAGATAATGCATCAGCGTGTCTACAAGTTGGGTTCACATACATTTTCAGTCATTTGGTCCTTTCCTTTCTTTGATGTGTTGAGTTAAAGAACTGATGGTTTTAGAAGTTTCTACTTTCTAGTGGATTCTCTCAATAAATATCAGTTCCCAAGTTTCAAATCCTTCAAGCAGACCAAATATATAAATTTCAGTTTAACGTCCATTTAATTATGGAGTGCAATAAATTGGACCCATAATTATCATAAACGCAAGCAAGCTTCCCTTTTTTTTCCGTCCTGAATACATCAATTAGCATAAAGAGATGATTCCATTCACAAGTGCTTAAACTGAAATCTAATTCTTATGTATTCACAACTGATACTTTTTTGTAATGTAGCTACCTTCCTATATTCAACGTGATGAAGAAGCAAACAGAATCAATTCGTCATGATATAAGAGCTCCAAAATTCTAGTTGAAATGCAAATGCTAATACTTCAAGGAGCTAACCAATTAAAAGAGAGAGAAGCTACCATCACGGTACCAGAAGCACATAAGAAAATCAAATCACCCAACAAAGCATGCAATCTCCAAACACTCAAGATAAATCTTGAAGATTTGCAAATTCAGTATCTTTCATCGTAAGTCAAGTATTTAAGCTGTTATATTTCACATATTAGAATGTAAAAAAAAAAAAAAAAAAAAAAAAAAAAAAAAAAAAAAAAACAGATGTTGGGATCAGAGTTAAGATGAAAAGCAAAAGAAAACTAAGAGGAAGAAAATAAGAGTACCCCTCAGGACGATAAAGAACGTTTGGATACGACATCAAATGATACTCCATTCTGCTGAAGTTGTTCTTGAAGATCAGTTGGCCCAAATACAATTCCTGGTGGATAGACACCTCCTTTAGGCAGGTTTTCACGTTGACTCAGGGTAATAAGGGCACATTGTATCAGAATAATAGGGGTGGCTATATAACCGATCTCTGGTCCCATAACTCTTGTGACAATTTCTGTGTCTGGTTTCTTGTTTTCCAGAGGCCCAGTGCTGCTGTCACTAAAGCCCTGCCCAACAAACCACATTTTGAAGCTTGCACTATTCACCTCATCTTCGGTGGGGCCCTTCTTCCTGAACCATCCAAGACTGAACACTGACGGAAATTTCAGAAGCAGAGACCTTCCCAGTGAAAAACCACCCATAAGCCCAATGAATACACCCACGGCAATGATACGCAAGATGCCTAGCAAAGATTTGGTGCCAATCTTCACCCCAAAATGGGCTGGCTTCACAGTAGACCAAAACTTCTCTCTCTTCATAATCTGATCAGGGCTCTCATTCACCCCAGGAAGACCACTCGGATTTTCCGTTAGCATTGCGAGTGTTCTCCGCACAACAGCAGCATCTGCAGAAGGTAACCTTACAGTCCAAAGGCCAAGCCCTTTTTGATGTTCAATCGTAGGTCCTTTTGGCGGAGGAGGACCAGGAATCTGCAAGGCATTAAGATAACACGAGTTAATATGTATGAAAAAGAACCAACTGTTAAATCCTACAGCCCGTGTACATTAAGTAAATGCAGCAGATATGCATTGTTACTTGCTGTTTCCCTGCTATTGAGCATAAAACAACGCTAAGCGAATACAGTTGACACATTTTTTTTCTAACAGATGATACAACTGACACATTGCGCAATACTAATTATTGTCTATCCCCTTCAAATCAGAGAATGTAAGCTAAAAATGGTACAAATGAAGCTAATAGATATTTTCTACAATAATCTTTGACAAGTGAGATGAATTTTTAACAACCCTACAGATATGAGCTATAACAGCCAAGCCTTAGTCCAAAATTGATTTGAATCACTAAATCATTTTCTTCTCCTTCACATTAACTCACTAAATCACTAATCACATCAAAAGTCCAAGGCACAAACCCACTAGCAACCTTTCTCCACCCAAATCAGCAAGACCAATTTAAATGATGATGAAAAACATCACAGAGAAGGGTAGACATCTCCAAGTCAGGCCTCCTAACTCTGTGAATCTCTAGGCTAGCTTAATTGGCCATACAGTCTTCCTAGAGTTCCTACTAAACAAATTAATTCATCCTCAGCCGACACAAGCACAGATATGCAATCCTCAGTTTCAATGAAACAGCGTCAAGCCCCAAAACCAATTTATAACAAATCACAGCAGCTGAGCACGACCAGCGATAAACCACAGTCTTTGCCAACCTGAACAATTACAAAGCCTAGGTACAATAGCGTCATATAACACACCACACTTACATCTGATCAAATCAATGAATATTACTTAGAAAAATATTCTAATTCCTTATTCTTTCCCAACAATCATTTCATCTTCATTCCGATATAATCCCACAAACGACCTATACTAAATCCATAACAACGACAGCATTACCCTAGTTCCTCAAAAGCTACTCTTGCACTACGGCCCTTACAATATTTCTTCATAGTGACAAATCTACCAAGCAACAACAATCACAAGCCTAGGTACAATAGCGTTATATAACACGCCACGCCATGCCACACTTACATCTGATCAAATCAATGAATTTTACTTAAAAACACACCATTCTAATTCCTCCTTTCCCAACAATCATTTCACTTTCAATCCGATATAATCCCACAAACAACCTATACTAAATCCATGCCATAAAACCCTAACCATATTATCTTCATAGTGACAAATCATACTCTACCAAGCAACAACAATCACAACGATAGACCGAGCAATCGAAACACATTTTTCCTCACATTTCCAATTACAAGATCTAAGAACCACATTATCCATCAACAATTAATCATATACTACTACACTATCAATTGATCATAATACTAACTGAGAAATGTTCATCCTAATGATATAAAACCTGCAAAACAACAACAATCACAACTCAAAAATCGCGGTACGCACACACCTGAGGACGGGCACGCCTAGGCCGAGACCGCCTCAGTTTCCTCAACTCATCAGCATTAGCAACACCAAGAACAGCAGACTCATAAGTAGCAAAATTCCCAACAATCCTCTTCTCACTCTCCAAGCTCACATACGCCTCCACCCAATTCGGCAAACCCGAACCCGAACCCCACTGCCGAGAATTAAACAACAACCCAAGCTCCGCCGGAACTGAGTCAAACCCACAAGCTGAAATGACCAAACTACCCTTCTCAACAGCTTGATCATGATAACCCGCCTCCATCCTCTCCATAAACTCCGGCTCCCCACATATGTCTAGGTAATCGCACCCGGCTTCCACACAGGCGGCGACCACGGCGTCGCCGTGGTGGCGGAAGGGGCCAACGCAGTTGAGGAGGAGGCGGGAGCGGGTGGCGATGTGGAGGAGGGAGGGTGGCGAGGAGGTGTCGGCGGTGAGGATGGGGATGGTGGGGTGGTTGGGGGTGGCCCACTTGAGGGTTTGGGCTAGTTTTTGTGGGTCCCGACCGGCGATTGCGAGGGATTTGAGAGGTGAAGATGGCGTGTTGAGGAATTTAAGTGCTTCTTTTAAGACGTATTTGCCGGTGAAGCCTGATGCACCGAGGATTACGACGTCGAATTCCGACATTGTTGTTGTTGTTGACTTTGAGAGAGTGATCACAAGTGTTGTTTCTTGTTTTTGAGTTAAGTGAAGTGGAGTAGTTGAGAAGATACATAGGAATGAAGTAACGTTTCCGTTTTTGGGGTTTTACTAGTTTGCATGCCTGTGCCACGCTCGTGCTATTGTTCATACTCATTCGATAAGAGATGTTGGGTTATCTTTATTCTAATAAATTACCATAATTACTATTTTCCATAAATTAGCTAATACTATACTACTATATGATATTTTATTACCATATACTAACCGATAATTGTAATTAATGCTATTTTTATGTTCTATCCAATTAATGTACGCCAAGTGTCAACTTGGTTTCAGGTTTTAATATATAGTATTAGATTAGATTAGATTAATCGTGAAAATACGATCACGGTTTGACGTCATTCAATTTTCCGTTTTTGTTATTTGATGTCAAAATACGATCACGGTTTGACTTCATTCAATTTTCCGTTTTTGTTCTTTGATGTCAAAATATGATCACGGTTTGACGTCATTCAATTTTGCGTTTTTGTTCTTTGTTGACAAAATACGATCACAATTTGACTTCATTCAATTTTCTGTTTTTTTTGTTTGATGTCAAAATACGATCATGATTTCAGTACGTTTTCGTCACTACAAAATCTGTGGCAGCGGTATAAGTCCTTCGCTAGAACCTAAACCGGCCTGATTGAGTCGAAAGTCACGAAAATTTATGCGTAATTGACCAGGTGCAAAATTGTATCCATTTAATTTTGCATATTCATGAACAATGCTGATTACAGTCCTGCTGTGCGCAGGAAAAGTTCAGCTAGTCGGGTCATGAAAGTTTCTCGAGTTATAATCGAGCGTTAAATGGAAACTGAAATCGAAACCAAATCATCATAGGAGGTGCTATAAAAGAACACGGCTGGTGCAATCTAATATTTGCAGCAGGAAGCCTATGTCAATATGTAGCATTGTTTTCTGATGAATGAGAAAAGGTGTATCATAAATTGCTGTTCTTTCAGATCATAAAAGTATAGAGATAAATGTAAACTTATGTACAAGGAAGTCCAATGAATGTCTAATGCCTACAGCATTTGAGCTCTCCATTATTACATGAAGTGGACTTGCAATTTTCTCTTGAGTTTTCCTAAGAACCATTCAAATTAGTTGGTCTTTATTCTAGAGTAGGCTACTTCACGTCGAGTGAGCCAAGAGGGTTATCGACATTGATAACTTGGGTGCGTCCCTCTTTCTGGGCATCGTCATTCTCCTCAAAGTAATCCTCTCGAGCATTCTCTGTCAACATGAGGCATATCAACCAGAAGAGACATGAATCGAGTGATAAAAAGGCACCACCTCCGATAAGCCCGGTTTTAGCAGTAGGGCAAGTGTAATCCATGTTGTGATGTACATTGCGGCTCAAATGAAATTGCTCAGTGAGTGTCGGCCATAGAAGTAAAGCAGCGGCTAATCCAGCAGTTGCCCTGAATTGATGCAACACCAACAAATTTCATATTAGCTCTCGTTAACAGCAATTTGAAGCATGAATCCCAAAAAGAAAAAAGCAAGCCAACGATTAACAGATCACACTCTACACCAAAGAGAGATGATTAACAGAAATACACTGTCATCAGACTCCCAATGTATGCCCCCTAGAAACAAGTGAAGCTAGCCTCTGCCTGACGCAGGAGTGCAGGACAAACCTGCCCCCAGAAAGCATAGGAACTGAATCCACATTTCAGATGAAGCCAGCAATCCTACGGATTCTCCTAGACATGAACTATGTCATAAAATTTTGTTTACTTCCACCTAAGATACGAGGCTATGTCTCAACATTTCCCATGCTATTCATTTTACTCGCAAGTACTCAAGTCACACAGACATACAGACACTTAACACTACATTTAAGGCCAAGAATATACAAAAATTCTCGAACAACAGAAGTCAGGCATAAGTGCAGTGTACAGTACCCGTGTAAGTGTGGGAGCAAAGTATGAGCAGCATGGCCTAAATTATTTTATTTTACAAATTTCGAAAAGGCAAAAAGGAATAACTTGCTCAACTGAATGTAACTCATATAATGATCATATATCACAATAAAGAGAATCAATATCGGCATACTAGTCCACTTAACCAATTAATAGTTCCAATATGATCACAGCCCACAGAAGGACAAGTTACAAGCTAGCCACAAGGGAGTCAGGTGTAAAAAAAAAGTCAAGAGAAAGTATTGAAACGATGCAGTAGAAGAGAGATGCTTACAAAGCAATGTTGAAGAACACCACCATGGTTTTACTGCGGAAGAGGGCGCCATATGGAATAGCCCTTTTGTTATAGGGGTGAAATATTGACATGTACCCAAAAACAGTAGATAGAATTAATCCCACGACAGAAATGTATCCCAGAACCACAGTTGGATCAGAAGGATACTTGCAAATGACAACTCCCTTCCCAGGAATAGGTGTTCCAGATGCAGGCTGTCAACAAGAGCAGAAAAGTATGAGGAACATGGTTGTAAAAACGAAAAAAATAAGAATTTAAAGCTAGGACAAGTCATAACACGTTTTAAAGCAGAACTGATATGAAGCTAAAAGGATTATCAGCAAGTGTACACTATACCCCTGTAAAATTAGCACAAAATTTCAATCCGTGACTTAATGGTATCAGCCTGCATGACATTACCTGTACTATGCTATTAACCTAGACGCAAGCATAAACAAGAAATTTACAAAGGCCCGACACTATGACAGAATCCATAAGAGCAACTCTGCTAGCTTGGCCTCTTCAAGATAAATATGAAGCTTCCATAATTTTAGTTAAATTTGAGTCATCCATTAATAAGTATTCACAATTTCGATGACCATCACTATCACAGAGCACATTTACAGCAAAAATCAGTGTCGCAAAGAAAACTATCCTACTGGCTATCAATGGGATAAAGTCCATAAAGAGAACAACTTACAGTTCCCAAATGGAGTTTGCAATAGCAACATAAAATCCAGTATACCACAGCTCACATGAACAGAACTAAACTTTTAATAAAAATCGTCTCAAAATATGCATTAAGAAGAAGATTAAAGATAAGGGAAATTGGTTATTAATAGATATACCTTCTTATTTTCAGCAATGACACCACAAATAAAGGACAGGACGCCAAAGAAGGACGTCAGGAGAGCCATTTGCTTCATGCTCAACGCCATCTCGTAAGACTCCTGAATCAAAAGATCACCTGCAAACCACAAAAATAGTCAAGGATAAGCCCAAAGACGAGAAAATTTATTAAGCTACGCGTTCTTCAGACCTATAAAGGCAATCCTAATCCCTTTAAAAGTCAAATCAAAACATTGTTTCTCCTCCCCACTCAAGGATTATACATAAATATGAGCATGTCTAGCCAAAAAAGCGCGTGCTAAACTGCTAAGACGCGTAAGCGATACACTACCAACAAATATCAGACTGTAACAATTAGTTGAGCCTGTAATTCTGTATTACAGTATTAGCCAAATTACAGGGCGTTTTAGCTCTTTCTGGTATACAGGCCGGCGAGCAGCGTGTTACGGGGTGAGGATATGAGGATTCAAACCCGGACAACAAACCCGCAAATGCGCAAATAGATTGATCACCTGACTAATAGGTGTAGACCTTCTCACCCAAATTACACAAGGGCAGAATGCACCAATCAGTCAATCACTCATCTAACAGGATAGATTAGACATCAAGGTTGTAATAATGCAATTAAAGATAGATAACCTTCATAATTCAATCACAGAAATCAGGGTTTTGTAACAACTTTCATACATGAAAAACTTAACAATTACGCATCAAAATTAAACAAGATAGTACAGCCAAATTTATTAATTATTATCAGACAAGATCAGACTAATAATTAGCACAAAAGTAATCAAATCAGTAAAAAAAACAATTGATGGGTAACTAAGATTTGCGGAATTAAACGTGAATTTTACGGAAAGATCTGACCTTTTTCCCTCTGTCTTTGTCAGCCGGATGAATGTGAGTTGATAAGTAGATGAGATTATTAAGGACTTTATATTATTTATTTATTTATCTTAGTATATAATAATGGTGTGACAATGATATGATTATTTATAGTTTATTATACTATATAGTTAACAAATCCTGATAGGAAAAGGTCTCCGAATTCCAAACAAGGTATGACAGTCATCAAAACGTTTCGTCAGAAAATTGAAACAAACGTATCGTCAGGATGAATCTACTGTAAAAGGTGGGAATTATTCAGAATCAGAATATTTTGAGGGTAGAATCGGAATCTTCGTGGATAGAATAACTTCGCAAAACGGCTTAATACTATTAATAGAAATACTGTCACACTTGACAGTGAGTTGACACCACAAATTTACTCTCAAAGTTTCCCAAATTTTCCGTGTTCGGGTAACAGTGTTATCACTATTTTTACGACTGGGATCAACATAATTGAATTCTTGTTATAAACGGTTACCTTTTATCTGACAGATCAATCAAACTTGGAATTCTTTTAAAGAAAAAAAATTCGCCGAGTTTATCAGAAAAACTAATTTAATGATAACTTGTCAATTGAGCGACACCCAACATCAAGATGTTAATCGAGTTGGGATCGGATTCTAGAACAACATCATGGATTCAATTTAATTAATCCCATAGGGGAGGAAAGAAAGAAAGAAAATGAAATCTCGTTGGTTACTGCCAAATCTTTTACCGTGGTGAAAAAAACCTAATTTGTTCGTACCAAACAAGTTATAAAAAGGTTATACCTCGTTTGTAATATCTTAGTATCTGCCATCTTATCTGTCAAAAAAAAAAAAGTATCTACGATCTTAGGAGAACATTTTTAGGAGTCGAAGCTATGTTAAACAAAAATGTTGTGGAACCTTCTGACCCAAGATCAAACCTAAGGCTAAAAGTGAACAATGGATCACAAGTTCGACTCCCACCACGGCCTCGTTTCCCCAATCGTAGCTATTCCATTGTGAAACACATGCATCATGCCTTCGTTTCAGACTTGCCAAAGAATCAGGACCAGCGTTTCTACCCTCCACCTAGCACCTTCCGCCAGCAGCGACTCCACCCCGATCAAGGATTAAATTCATCCTGCTCCTGCTACTTCATGTTACTGTTTTTTTAACAGGGAAAACTAAACAAAGACAGATAAGCTCCGTCATCTGTAATGCTGAACAGTTTTATTATACTGTTGAGCCCTTTAACTCTTCAAAACCAGGTTACAAGCTGTAGAGTCCGAACAGTCTTAAGTGAATACGACTAAAACAACGTGAATAACTTACACTTGACAGTTGACAGTAACCTAAACAAAAAAAAATAAAAAAATAAAAAAAAATTGCACTAGATATGTTTGTCAGCAGTCGAGCATACCTGAATACAAATGAAACATCTTCATCAAGTGATCAACAAAAATGACTTCAGAGCCGTCTGAAGCTCAATATAAGTCGCGCTGGCTGCACTTGGGAAAGCACTCGTATCATAACTGAATCGTGAGCACTGAGCAGCTAAGCTACGAGCCTGTGAGCTATCAACCCCATCATCATCTTGGTTGCCAAAATAGATATGCAGGACACAGTGACCAGCATTTTCAAACAGAGAAGCAAAACATAAAGATACTGTTTGGACTTTCGGTGTTTCCAAATTTAAAGGAGCAAATGAAAAGCTACAACTGAGTATGAACATGGGGGTAAAGATGAATAGATGATGGGATATGTGGTAGCATTGTAGGATTTGTAGCCACTTAAAGCATCTCATACAGACTACATTCATCTGATCATGTAATACAGGCTGCATTAATCCAATCACGGCCGATTCAAAGAAAGAAGACAGTAGCAATCGAAATTTAGTATAGACAGACCAAAGATGATAATAGTATCTCTAGCTGATTTGAGATTCTTAGACTGGTACCTGCGGCATTATGCAATGATCTGTAAACACAATCAGGCTGGGAAGCACAAGAAGCAGGTAACGATGTTTTCTACAAGAGTAGAAACAGTGTGGTAGGGACTGTAGAATGATGCTAGCAACTGTAATATAGCCCTAGATGAGAAACCCTTCAACCAAGCTTCAAATGTAGATTATCTGGTGTTCAGAATAAGATTGAACTACCAAATGTACGCGCATTGCAGGCAAGTGTGAGTGTAAGACCACAATTTATAATATATGACAAGAAGAATGACAAACATACTAGTATGCATTATGGTAGGTGAATGAAAGTGTAGAACGCCTTTTCCAGTGTGAATATGAGTATATATAGATTGATATAAATGATTCGGTGCCATCACGAGATCACTGACAACATTTCTTCTGCTATGACCCTAGGCAGACCCTCACCACACTAAGCTGTAGATTTAGTTCAATCACCACAGAAAAAAGAATGTAGATAGAAGTTATCATCCATATGAATGAAAATCAGATACGGCATCCTCTACACCACAAAGCTACTCTCAGCTGTTGCAAGTCAGTGCAGATACCACGGCTGCCAAAATTGTAAACGTAAAATTCTTATGGTGTATCACTCATATGCTTCTCTTGGAATATAACCAGATTTCTTGAGCTGTGGGCGTAATAAGCGGATCATCGAATATATACTCTTTGAAGTCGGGTGGGATTTATCAAATACAGTAAATTCGTGGACCTCACCGTTCAATTCAATAGAACTAGCACCAGAAGGTTTTTTGACTCCTATGCTTTTCATAGCTTGTCTCACGTTTGCAACATTCGCCCAATCCCCTGCAGCAGCGTATATGTTGGACAACATAGAGAAATTGCCAGTATCATTTGGATCGATTTTAAGCAAATGCTTCAAAACCTCTCCACCAAGTTCCACAGCATTATGCATCCGGCATGCTCCTAGAAGAGTACCCCAAATAATGGCGTTTGGTTCCATTGGCATAGTTTTAACGACATTTAATGCTTCTTCCAGACGCCCACCACGACCTAAGAGGTCAATCAGGCAACCATAGTGTTCAATTTGAGGGATAAGACCATACTCCCTTTCCATTGCATAAAAGTACTCAATACCCCTGTCAACCGATCCCATGTGAGTACAAGCACATAAGATTCCAATAAAGGTGACCTTATCAGGATGAAATCCTTCTCCTTCCATCCGATGAAAAAGTTCAAGCGCTGTCTCCCCATGTCCATGCATCGCCAAACCTTGGAAAATGGCATTCCAAGAAACCAAATCTCTTCTGCTCATTCCCTCAAATATATCCAATGCTTGTTTCACATTGCCACACTTGGCATACATATCAACTAAAGCATTAGTCACTGCGACACTACATCTAAACCTCGTGGCCTCCATAGCAAAATGAACTCGTTTCCCAAGCTCAAGCAAACCAGACTCCGCACAAGCAGCTAAGATACTAATTATTGTCCCATCATCAAGCTTCAATCTCGCCTTCTCCATTTCATCATACAAGGAAATCGCCTCCTTTGTCAACCCCTTCTCAGCATACCCCGACACTATAATTGTCCACGACACCATATTCTTAACCGGCATCTTATCAAACAACATTCTAGCCATTCCCATATCCCCGGCTTTAACATAACCCGAAACCATAGTAGACCACGACACCACATTCCTCTCAGGCATCTTCTCAAACAAACCAAACGCAGCATCCATATCTCCACCCTTAACATACCCATCCAACAAAGAATTCCAACTCACAACATCTCTCACAGGCATTTCATCAAACAACTCGCGCGCATCCTTCAACATTCCCCCTCTAACCAACCCACTAATCATCGAATTCCACGACACGACATCTCTCTCATCCATGGACATAAACAACCTCATAGCAGACCCAACCCCAACACCACCACACTTACAATAACTATCAATCAAAGCATTTGGCACAAAAATATCACCCAAAAACCCGAACTTTTCGACATGGGCATGCACCATTTCAACCAATTGATAACAATACGGTCCACTACAAGCCTTTAGAACAAAAGGGTATGTAAAATTATCAGGAAAGATCCCATCTTTAAGCATATCAACAAAAATAACAAAGGCGCTAGGAAATTGGGAATTATGATTATAAGCCCTAATCATAGTATTATACAAATGCACATTTGGGTATTTAATTTGATTGAACAAATTAGTAGCTAACCCCATTTGGCGGCAAATTGAGAAAGCAGAGATAAGTTTTGGTGCAACATACAGATCATTGTGAAGATCAGACTTGAAAACTTGTGGAAGAAGCTGCTTAAGATGAGATAAATTTGTGCATTTGTGAATGTATGAGAGTTTTTGCTCCAACTGCCGCCTTGTAGAAACCCACGTTGGCGCTCGAAATGGTGTGCTCATTCCTCGTACACTGTCAGTCTCTGTGTTGCTGCTTTGTGGTCGTAAATCGTAATGTTCAAGTTTTCATGATATTATTACTTGGTATTTTTCGTCAATTTCTTTTCTTCTCTTTTTGAGGATGACATGGAGTAGACCTATTCATGGGTCCGGCGGGTGGGTTACGGGTTACGGGTTCGGGTTCGGGTTCGGAAAATACCAATTGAGTTAAAATGGGGGAAGTGTTCGTGGATTCTCATTAAAATTAGGGTTATATTTGGGCGGGTTAAAAAGAAAAAAAGGTAGGCATAAAGTCACGTCGCTTTTGTACAATTGTACTCCTCCACGGCAAAGCTGTGATTTTTATGCTTAGACTACCTCCTCCTCGGGTATCATGTAGAGTATACTCCCTCCATTTCAGTGAATAATTTACGTATTTTTTTTCCGACAATTTCAGTTAATTGTCTACGTTTCTATTCCGAGACAATTTTTCCCGTTTGAAATTCCATTTCCACCCTTTAAAACTCCAATTAATCTATACATAATTGGGCCAGTTAAGATTATAAAATTCAATTAGTAATACTAACATTTCCCTCCAAATTATGATCTACTAACTCGCTAATCGACCCAATCCAATCAAATTAAACACTGAGAATCAAGGTTGGCCTAGTGGTTAGGAAACCAATCTGCCTGGGGGATGTCTCGAGTTCAAATCCTCATATCCCCACCCCCGCAGCAGTATCTGCTCCTATGTACTAAAAAAATTAAATTAAACACTTAACGCATATCAACCCAGTTCATCATCCACCACCAACAAAAAAAAATAAACCAACCCAGATTCCAAGTTTATCATTTCTCGAACTTTCTCTCACTGCTTTGTAAAATATTGATCTCTTCAGTTCTTTTTTTTACCATTTCCAACACAAGGCACGAAATGTGCGTTTTTTTAGGGAGGAAAAACTGATATTTTGGTTGTCAAAGTGGTGTTTTGGGGAATTTATGGGTTTCTAAAATCAGCTTTTTTTTCCTTTATAATTCATCAATTAGATTATCATTATTAAAATTTGTAAATTTTTTGGAAAAGGTCTGCATTTTTTGGGAAAAAATATGGATTTTTTGGGGTGGAAATGGTGCTAAATTCTCTCTCCTACCGATCTTAAAACTCTGGGTTTGTTTTTTTGTTTTGAATAGTAACAATTTGGGTAGAAAAAAAGATCAGATTTGATGATGGGGTGTGTCGCAAAATTTATAATTTGATGAATGATGAATTAATTTAAGGTAGTTTGTTTGATAACGCCATAACGGACGGGGGAGAAAATAGAGAAAGGATAAGATTAATTAGAGTTTTAGTTTATTATTAAAGATTTAATTACTCCCTACTTTTCTCTTGTGACAAAAGACAACAAACAACGTAAACAAGTCATGAAATGGAGCGATTACACCATAGGGTTCCCACTATTCGTTACTTTTAAACAAATTAGATAGTCTTACTAAAACATATTTGATCCAACTTAGAGGAGGGTGAAGGTGCAAGTCTGATGAGTCGAACTGGAGAAAATCTTTAGGCATGTTGATCGAATTTCAAACCATTAGACTAACTTGAACCTTCTACCGATATATGCGTAGAGTACATAGTACACACTGACACTAAGGCAGACACTACTACAATCTCTAGTGTGCATCCATCTTGAAAAATTCAACTCAATCACTCTAATCAACTCAAACCCGGCCGATAATAAAGCAAATGATTTGGGTGGAGAGAATGATGCTAATTCGTCTCTCCTACAGATCTTAAAACTTTGGGTTTGATTTTTGTTTTGAATCATAGCAATCTTGGTAGAAAAAAAATATCAGTTTTGATGATGAGGGTGTGTCTTGCAAAATCTATAGTTTGATGAATGATGAATTGATGATGATATATAGTTTGTTTGATAATGATGTTAGTTTTTTTTTTTTTTAATGGAGGAGAAAACATAAAAGTTACTGGTTAGAGAAAAAGAACAAGATTAAATTAGAGTGTAATTTGTTATTAGAGATTTAATTATTTCCCTCTCGATTCTTGTGCCAAAAGGTAACGTAAACAATTCACGTAAACAATTCACTGAAATGGAGGGAGTATTTGATTTCTTCTAATTCGAAGAGTTTGAAAGGGAGTGGCAAATTTAGTAATATGCCTTCCCTTGGGAAAGAGTTTTTATAAAGTAATGTTTTGAACTATTTTTAGGTTTAGTTTGATTTTTGACTATTTTTCACGAGAATTAACATTCGCTTTTCAAAGTTTTAGTAATACTTTAGAACAACATATTAGTGTGAAGCAGCACCAAGTTTGATCTCCTCATCTCATGGTAAAATCAAGTTTTAACCATTGGTCCTCCAAATATTCTTTCGTTATTAAACATTTATCCCTAGTATAAATGCTGTAAGACACATTGACCAAGTCAATTCCGTTTCTTACTTCGACTTCGAACACTTTATTACAACAAAACATAACTCATTAGCAACACAAAGCATAATATCATTGATTCATTGTGATTGTTTTCTCTACCTTTTTCCCATATGAAATCATTATCATAGGACTATAGGAGTAATCTATTTGGATGATTGATTGAATTTCTTCATGTGACAAAAACACAAAAACTAATGTACTATCTTCTTGTTGACTCTAATTGGTTCCTTATTCCTTCTAGTTGCCTGTATAATGCGCTTCCACTTTTGTGTCTTCTTGTTGGCTCTACCATCCCTCTCGCTCTCTCCCTCTCTCCCTCTCACTCACCTAACTTCTTCTCCTCCTCTCACCTCACCCACCTACTGAAACTTATTCCTGACGTTTCTAGTTTCTTATTTAATCACCATTTTTTGTCATTAATTTAAAATAAATTACCATCATAATTTCCCATTTTTTTTTTTCTGAATTGGGTATTCTTGTTTTCGCATGAAAATGGAGGCAAAGCTCTTGAATTCTCCAATTCAATCATATTTTGGGACACCCATTTCAAAATCATGGCGACCCATTAATTCTTTTCCTATAAAAACTTTGAAAGTTTGTGACTTTGGTTTGTGCAGCTCATTATCAATCAAGGGTACCCGCTCTCTCAAAGTTTCATCAAGTATAGATAGGTGTGTGTGTATATACTTGCATTTCTCAGCTTGTATTTGAAGCTTCTTTTTTATTATTGCTTGATTATTTGATGATTTTGATGTAATTAAGTGCCTTTTTTCATTACTACATTCGCTGGGTTTTTACATTCCCAATGCGGCCAAAAGACTATATTCTTTTGACTTTCGGATATAATGGAATAAAGCAAAATGACTCACAAAGTATTTTGCGCTTCTTGTATTGTGAAGTGTGAGCGAGCACTCGGTGCGATTTTTGAAGCAATTTTCATTGTGGGTCATCCTTACGTCGTCTTTCTATGTTTTAAATGTAGGGGTAAGGCTGATGTACATCTGACCCCCTTGCCCTGCCTTATAAGGGAGGCCTTTGAGGCCGTGGGGTAATGTTATTGTTGTATTGATTGATCAGATGTGTTCAATGTGCTGTTTGAGTGTTTTGAGCATGCTTTATCTGGACAGTCAATCAATTGCTGTATGCCTGGATTCTGTTGAGTGCTGTTTTTTTTTTTTTTGGTAAGTAAGTGTTGTTTGGTAATATGTTGAATGTGGTGGTGTTGATTATCTTGTAGTGGTAAATTTCTCTCTTTGGTAGATAGGTGATGTAACATCCACATTACACCTTAGGTTAGTAAATAGTTTAGAACATATAGCTTGGTGATGTAGGTCTTACGAATTGGTATCGGAGCCCATAATGTGGGTTCATGGATCTTCATATCCGAGCGACTAGGACAATTTTAGGGATAAATGGAAAGGGCTATAGGTAGTACATTAGAAAAGGAGACTCAAAGATTTGATAATTGAATATTACAGCATTTGGAGCTGTTGTGAGTAAAGGAGTGGGTGTATGTTGAATGTAATCATGTTGGTGATTTAGGGAATGGAAATTGGATTGGGTGTAGGCAAATAAGTTTGCTCGGTAATGTGTTGAATGTAATGCTATGGGGGAGGGGGTTATGAGAATTTGAACCCGGGGACAACCTCCAAAGAGGTTCCTAAGTCTTCACCATTGGGTGAACCTTGCTACTCTTCAGTGGTAGTGGTGGCCTGGTGGGGGTAAAATTTCCATTGATGGCATATGCTTCTTAAATCTATACTTGGAAGTTTCAGCTTTATGGCCCTTCTTTTACTGATCTCTGTTCAATGCATTAATTATAATGAACTGAACTTGTAACGGATCTATTTCCTTTGAGTAAGAATTTCTGCCTGAAAACACTCTCGAGTTGTTTGTGCAATGAAACCGTCCCCTACTGCCGCTTCCTGGTTCTCTTGCGCACCTGCTTCCTTAATTTCAAATTACCACCTAACTTCTTACGTTTCACATCCCACTTCCCTTTTGTCACTAGTGTAACGCCTACCGGACTTATAGTATATATACATTCGTCTAGAAGTCTCATTCTCTTACTCTTGTAGTGTTGGTAATGTTTTTGTGTGTAAATGGAGACAATGCTGGTAAATTCTCCCATTTCTGCCCATTATGCCATTCCCACCTTGAATTTACGGAGACCCATGTATCTGTTTCCAGGTCAACCGAGGAAAACCTTTGGTTTTTTAGGTTTAGGCAGAGAGGGTACATTGGTGAAAAGCGTCCACTCTTTCAAAATTTTATCGAATGAAGCTGTTGGGTATGATTACATACTGATACCTTTTTTTTAGGCACCATCAGGTTTGATTTGAAATCTAGCCAGGTAGGGGCACATAGGGTGACAAATTTCTCGTCTTGAGTTTTAACATTTCTACATTCCCAAGGCTTGAACTCGGGACCTTGGTTGAGTCCCATGCAGACTCAACAAAGTGCTCATGGGTTTTTCAATTTCGCTGTTAGTGCAGTACCTCATTTGCTGTAATTGGTCATGTTCGATGCCTTTGTTTAGAGTCCACTAATATGCCCCAATCATGTAATTGTCTACCCTTTTCTGCAAACACGTATGACTGTTTTATTATTTAACCTTTGATGGATTGTACATTTTTATTTTATCTCTTGACTATGTATACTATTAGATTCTTATGATGAAGAGAAATAATGGTGGGTTGGACCTTCTGAAGTCGTATGAATTAAGCTCTGTTTGAGACACTTTAATTATGCAATGTCTTCTTTTGTTTGTTGATGGGTTTCTTGACTAAACTTTAAAGCAAAATCTTGTGAAGGTTCCATCCTCATGCCTTTGGACAATTAAACATTTAGGAAGTCTTAAAACACACTGTATCTTGATGTTTCTGGGCCTGGGTTTTGTCAGTGAAAATATAGTCTTCTTTTGTTGTATATTTGGTTATCCAATTGTATATTGCAGGCTGTTAATTTCTGTTTTGAACCTTATGTATCTTGATTATAATTCAAGTTTCTCATCCCATGCAAAACTTGGATCTGCCTAACTCAGATGTTCATGACAAACTGGAAACATCTGATATGTGTGTTCTGGGTTAAATATTTTTCTTCTCATGTTGGAAGAATCACACTGGAGGATTTATGGCTTTTAAAGGTGTCAGATACATTTTAGACTAGAGCTATAAATTCAGAGGCTTAACCGATATTTCTAGCTATGTTTATGGAGGCCGATATATATCATATTTCGAAAATTTCGATGGCTGCCCTCGTTTGAAGTCTTATATAACGTTCCAACTAAGTGCACTTGAATTATAATTAACTTTATTTTTTGATTTTTTATTTATTTGTAACAATTCTTTGCAGTTTGCCAGCAACGACAAGAATAGATGAGAGCGAAACCTTGACTCTGGATGGTATCCGAAACTCTTTGATACGACAGGAAGACAGTATCATATTCGGCCTACTTGAGAGATCACAGTTTTGCTACAATGCAGACACATATAATCCTGATGCATTCCCTTTGGATGGATTTCACGGCTCCTTAGTTGAGTATATACTCAGGGAAACTGAACATCTTCATGCTAGGGTATTGTAATTTTTGCTACTTTGTGAGTTTTCTGTAGAAAGATGATTTAGGCTTGCCTTCTAATTACTTACGTTTAAATTATAGGTTGGAAGGTATGAGAGTCCTGATGAGCATCCTTTTTTTCCAGATGGTTTGCCAAAACCATTGTTGCCGCCTCTACAGTACCCTCAGGTAATGTTGAAAATGATATTTCAGATTGTCTGGTCTTTATTATTAATGTAGTGGCCTTTGGTTTGCTGTTTGACAATAAGTCAAGAAGGTACTGCATGTCTCTTTAATTTTTGGTACCTACC
The DNA here is from genome assembly GCA_963457585.1 of Spergularia bocconei. Lineage (NCBI taxonomy): Eukaryota > Viridiplantae > Streptophyta > Magnoliopsida > Caryophyllales > Caryophyllaceae > Spergularia > Spergularia bocconei. Next base: position 4,086,970 of record OY734951.1, on the reverse strand, counting down.
TCAGAACCTCGTATTGCATAAATCCCCTGAACTGTGAGGACATTGATTTAAAATTTAAGGTTTGCTGGTTAGTCATAACTCATAAGGCTTCAAACCTGTTTTTGGATGCTGAGAAAGCACCTTAAATACTCTTCTAAATTTTACATCTCCTCAATTTTGAAAACTAAGTCATCTGAAGCTAGGTCAATGTTGCTTTTGGGCTGTTGATTTCTTTGATTCAGCAGAAGTGAAAACCTTTAACCGAATAATCGAGAGGGGTAATATGATTAAAATATTTAACCTCATATCTCCTGGATATTTTCAGCATTCTTCTTTAACATCAAGTGTGAACATTAATGATTGTACAATGGAGGCTCATAGGGTTAGATAACTTGAAATACCGCAAATTAAGAGTGACAGTCATTTCAGGCTAATTGGAGTGTATGTTCTTCCACTTAATTGTGAGTATGATTTAGGCATGTAGGCAAATTAACTGTTTTGAGATGGAGGGGGGGTGGGGGAGGTATAAGGGAGAACTGGAGAAGTGTAACAATTGAAGTTTCTTGTCCCCAGCAGCTAATTTTTTGGATTGATCATGGATATGGCGTGCTCAAGAATAATAGAAGGATTATTATGGGGTTTAGCTTTCCTTGTCCCCCTTCCTTCCCAATAAAGAAAGAAATAGAAGGAGGATGCAAAAATCAAAAACTTTGAGTTAGATATGCGCGTTGGTGCACATTGTTGATGGCTGTACTTCTTTTCTTGTTGTATGCTGTGATTTCTCTTGTTAATAACCTCTGTCTTTATAGGTCCTCCATCCAGTCACCGATTTGATAAACATTAACAAACAAATTTGGGACTTGTACTTCAAAGATATTCTGCCAAGACTAGTGAATCATGGAGATGATGGTAATTGTGGATCTGCTGCAGTCTGTGACACAATTTGCTTACAGGTAATTATGTATATTGTTAATGGACGAGTAGATTACAGTTACAGAGTTATCTCCATTCATTATGTAGAGCGCTCTGATTAAAGTTAGTCTAATTACTCATCTGACACTTTTGGTTGGTTTGTAGCCTTCAATGGTTGTTTTGCTGTTCAAACTTTTTTCTGCTGTATTCACCGAATGTGTTTGCTGTCCCCGCTCCTCACCCTTTTCTTGACATAGCTCGTTGACTTGTTTCTTGCTACATTCCTTTCTTCCTCTTTTGGTTTCTGGTTGAGTACATGTCTTGTCTTAGTGCCACATGGACTTCTTTTTTTGTGCATTGCTTTGGTGTGGTTATTAATATAATATGCTTATCAAGTTGCTAAGGATTGGATTTGCATGTTTTGATATCTTCACTTGTTGGCACCAATGCCTGCCTTCACTATTCTTAACACCAAAAATATCGTGAAATGCTGGGCTTGTTACCAAGAGATCTGATCTGTGTAAGCATTATGTCATTAGAAGAACTTTGCCAGATATCCTTTTAGTCCCTGTCAAATTTGTGCCACCCTTTACTTTTCTGGGCATCTTGATACCATTTCTCGAGTTTAGTTTCCTTACTTTGTGTATATAACTATATATCAAACCATCTTCAGTAGCTTAGCAAGTAGCTACTGACAGTTTAACTTAGTTGGCAATTGGAGTATATAACAAGGATCACTACGGAAAATTTTCGTGTAGGCAGATAGGCATCTCTGGCACCAAGCTATTTTTTACATTTTTTGAACTAGGATTGTACTGGCTATTGAACAGTGGTTCTTTGAAAGTGAACAGAGATTGTTTGTTAGCTGTGTTCTTGTGAGAAGCAGGTTTTCAGTTTCCATTTAAATCTTAAAATTTCCCTGCATTTGCTGCCACATATTATGGTAAGAATAGTAGTCTTATTGCAACTCCAAAAGATTATATGTCCTTGTGGAAGTTACATAGGGAAGTACCTATACTTCTATTTGAGAGAGTAGTCGTTATGTTTGGAAACACATTGCTGATGTTTCCTTGTGTGGCTTCCATTTGGACTCTGGGGTTGTCTCTCATACAAGTTCTTACTTACAATCATGTTCTCTGCTTTCATGCACTGGCTTCTGTTAGTGACGTAAATAATACTTTTGACCTTTTATATTATTGCATTACTCTTTAATTCGCAATGGAATATGAACGAATTTTCTTTGGGGATGTTTTGTTTCATTAGTTTTTGATACATTCACTACTTGCAGACACTCTCTAAAAGAATACATTATGGCAAGTATGTCGCAGAGGCAAAGTTCCGCGCTTCACCTGACATCTATACAGCTGCTATTGCAACACAAGTAAGGGCGTAAGGCCACCTATCTGGAAACGTTTATCTTTTTTTTTTTTTTTTTTTTTTTGGGAACCATACATTTTAGAATTGCCACATATCTTCTAAAATAATGTTGGTCAAACCCTACGTTAATCTTTCTTTCTTTGTAAAACCCTAGCTAAAAGCACTTTCCACTTTAGTGAAACTCCGGCCTGTCGACCTGTAAACCTAGTTTTCCACTTTAGGAGAATATTGCAGAATGAAATGTCGGACGGAGGAGAGAAGACAGCTAACATGGGGAGTGTGGGTTGGATACCCTCATATCCATCACCATGCTGACCTCCCCCAACCATAATTATTGTGCCTTTGTAACCCGATATGCAGCTAGGAGAGATAGGCAGAGATGAATCTGGATAGGAGATACTGAGAGAAACTAATGGGAATTGGGGGGGGGGGGGGGGGGCATTAAATGTTTGGAGGATACAAAAGTGAGAGTGGCCGAAAAATGCTTTTAGGTAGGGTTTATCTGAGGAATTCTTCATAAGGTAGGGTTTCACACTTTCACCAATATCAAAAGGTTTTTATTGTATCTCGTGTAACATCACAACTCTGAATGTATAGTTTTGCCCAAATGCATTTCTTGGATGTAAGATCGTTTTTGCTCTAAAGCTCGTCTCTGGTGATACTCAATCGTGCAGGACAAGGACAAATTGATGGAACTGCTGACATATGAGGCAGTAGAAAATGCAGTTAAGAGAAGAGTTGAAATGAAAGCCAAAACGTTTGGACTTCAGGTCCCTGCCAACCCTGATGCAGAAGTCGAATCTGACCCCGCTTATAAAATCACACCAAGCGTAGTTGCTGATCTGTACGGTGACTGGATTATGCCTTTAACAAAGAAGGTCCAAGTCGAGTACTTGTTGAGAAGGTTGGATTGACGTTAGCCTTACTCTTATAGTTCTAGCCTTTATAAATCTTCAATTTGTGCATGTTTTTAGCTGTTTATAACTTCGAACATCATCTTCCACGTGATTTAGAAGGAAGATGGTCGAGTTTTTATCTCTGGCTTGTATGGAATTTTCCATTTTCCCCTGTGTTCTTAGCATTCTTGTGCTACTCGTCTCGTACTTTCAAGGCTGAAAGTCCTGATTGACGAAACGCAACATACTCAGGAGAGTTCACTATCCTTAGCTTCTTATTGTGGAAGTGAAAACATATTTTGTAACAGAAATGCAGAATGACTGTATGGAGATGCAACCAATTTTACTCTACAGTTTGCTAAAGGCTAATGAATTGTGTACTCAAGAACTTTGTACACACTTACATATCCATTTTCTGTTAATTCGTGATCTTTATCGTGTGTAATGTTGCAAGCGTAACGAAGAAGGATACGGGTTTGATCCCGGAAACGTCATGTTAAGAGCCTAATAATCTGAACATAGAGTATGATTGTATACCTCCATGTCCACTTACCTTTGTAACATAGAAGTATGTTAGCCCGTTTGTAAGCAACTTCACACATTTTGTTTTGGAGTGTGAGTTCTACTTAAAATGGTTTACTCAATTTTGTATTTCGTGGTTTCGAATCAACTTTTCAAAACGTCTCCATTTTATATACAGTATTGTACTACTTTCTCTATTCTTTTTATATAACGGGTTTCAATATGTGAGTCGAAATTAAACCAAAAATCCAAATATTAAGAAATTAAAGATATACTTATCCCCATCAATAACACGAACCCGACAAGTATTTCTTCTAAATCCAATAAGTTTCGGTTCAAACTCACTAACGAAAGTTAGTTTTGCGACCGATTTGAACGAGAATCGACCACTAGTACTTCTAAAGTGTTTATGACTCAACCCGTTTAACCGGTCTAGTTAAAATGGTACCAGGCAGTTAGTAAAATACTACCTACCATGTGAAGTGGATAGATCTGTTTAGCATGACCTGACAGTCTAAGATTTGTTGTATCTTCTGGTGTAGTATTTTGTACAGTACCTTTTAAAAGCAACAAAAAAAAAAAAACACATTATAAATACTTTACATAAATACCAACATCTTCAACTAGCTCTTCATATTATTATCATCTTCATAACAAACAAGAAAGAGAGAGAAAGTGTAGCAATGAAGTTTCCTGCAGTGGTGTTTGCGCTAATGTGCGCATTGGTGATGTTCATGTCTCCCAAAGTGTGTGCTAAACGCTACATTGTTGGAGCTAACAAGGGTTGGACTTCAGGTGTTAATTACACTGTTTGGGCTAGTGACAAGCACTTCTACAAGGGAGATTGGCTTTGTAATTTTCTTACTCTCTCTTCTTTACTTCTAGTGTTGTTTTATTAGTAAGCGCACATTGCGCAATGTTAGAGGTTTAATGTGTAGACGTGTATTACTATTACGCGCAAATGTAGACACGTAATAAGCGTCTAAACTTAATTGTGTTACGAGTTAATAAGTTGTGTACATAGTAAATAGTGTTGTTGGTTTAGTATGAGTTTAGATCTATGTTTAATGAGTGAATTTGTGGAAATTTAGAGCTGGGTTTTTGGTGTTCTTGAGATATAGTTTAGATCTATTGGGTCATTTTTGTGGGTTTGGAGGAATTCTTTGGTTAGATCTTGTGTTATACTCAACTGACTGGTAACTTTCATCTTGCTTCAGAAAGTTTGAATCTTTTCTTTGTTTTTTGGGGAACTCTCCATTTTTCTGGGTTGAGTGATTGTGATTGGTAAATGGTGAGTTATGTATGTTTTTCTTCAAATACAATTGCCCAATTTAGTAAGTTTGTATATCACAAAATTATAAACTGCTGGTTTTTGTGGAGTTTTTGGTGCTAGATTTGCTGCTAATTTACTGTTGGACTGATGTTGGATTTAATTCCTTGTTATCTTATTTCTTTCATTAGCTGAAATTTTTATTTAACATATGATTCTGGGTTGATGATTATATCATTACTTTGGTTTGTATGTCAGAATTTAGAATAGTGATGATTCTTTCGTTTTCGAAAATGGAACCGATTTCATGCCATTTTGATCTTGTTATTATGTCTGGAATTAAGTTTACAATTCAGAATGTCATAAAATTTCAAGCAAAATACTAGTGTTGTAGCATGAGTAATAAACAAGTAAAGTGGTAAACTGGTAAATGCTCTATCTAGAGACTAAAAGGTGGGGGGTGCATAGGTTCACTGTCTTAGGCAAACCGAAAGAGAAAGCAACAATACTCGTCTTTTTGGCATAGGGAAAGCATATAACAATTAGGGTTTCAGTTCGATTCGTGTCTCGTTGATAGAGTTACTATATTTTGCATCTCCGACCTTCTTTAGGACTAGTTTTCGACTTATTGTTTCGTGCCCTTGACAAGTTGTTCTTGGTCCGCTAATGTGAATAATCGATTAAAGACTCTACTATGTCAATGAACCGGCCCCTTTTTGTGAATGATAAAGACCTGATTTCACATGCATACAAATCAGTTGTAGCTGTATACTAGATGTTATCTGGTTGGGAATATTATGTGGACTTCCTTTGTGTAGGGTGGTAACAGCCTGTTACAGGTTCTATCTCATGGATTTGCCAATTTGTGGGTTGTCTAGATTAATGTCGTAGTCTTGTAGACGGAATTTATGAATATCAGAGGTCAAGTTCTTTAGGCTTTATCTGAACCCTTGACAGTGAGATTCTGTCAGATTGTCAATTTGTCTTCAACTACAAGTTTCCACACCCAATTAGTGATTCTATTAGAGTGAAAGAATCATACTTTAGTACTGAGTTTGTGTGTCGCCGAAGTAGGATCTTGTCTTCCATGTGATTGGTTATGAAAGACTGTCATTTTGACTGTGGAATGGATTTGTTAATTACTATTTTTCATTCAACTGAATCGTTTTTTTTTTTTGTGTCGTTTTAGTTTTCGTGTATGACAGGAACCAGCAGAACATTTTGGAGCTGAACAAGACTGACTACGAGAGCTGTAACACTGATCACCCTAAGGCAAACTGGACAACAGGAGCTGGACGAGATGTGGTTCCGCTCAATCAAACCAGGCATTATTACTTCGCCAGTGGCAAAGGGTTCTGTTTTGGAGGCATGAAGTTGGCCATCAACGTAGTGAAAGCTCCACCACCGCCTTCTGCATCTCCTGTTAAGAACGCGGCCCCAAGCACTAGTTACCGAGGCCACTATGTTTTGCCACTCGCTTTCGCCATTGGTGCTGTTTGGGATTCTTTCCTTAGGGTGATGTGATGATTGGCAAAATTGCCTCAAAAGATCTGCATGCTTCTTGTAGAAGACAGAATTATTGGATTTGGAAAAGGGTTTATTTAATTTTTTTATAATCTTTTTTCCTTAGTTAAATTGATTTATGTTAGGATTTGAGCTCCTCTCCCATGATTGTTGTAATTTCTTAACTTATTGTTGGAATATGATGGTGTTTGTTAAACTGAAAATCTGAAATGCCCAAGGCATGATCTAGCCATTTACTCGTACAGTCCAATACAATTGTTATTGCGATATCTCCGACCCACTTTATGTACCATTTTGTGTTCTACTTCAACAACGGAATGCCTACTCCACGATCTTATATATGTGGCGCATACAACAATTTGTTGACAAGCTTATGTACTCGGGATTTGAATACGGTGTATAAAAAGGTACATAACGGCATAAAGAGAGAGATAGAATACCTACATTTTTTTCAGATCAGGTGGTGTACTTTGGTGCATGGAGTCATGTGGAAGTTGAGTGGAGAAATAAGTAGCCGTTATCCTTGATTTCTCCCTTGAGGCATGGGAGCTGTCTCCTGCATAATTTGCGGATGATTGATGTGCGTAACAAAATTGGCATGATGATGATTCAAACAAGGGTAAACCAACTAAAAAAAAAAAACCATTTTGTCACCAATCAATGATTATGTTAAAGCAGAAATTACTTACGGAGTAGAGTACTATTACCTTGGCATGAAAAATTACCGACTTGACAAAATCTTCACCTCTGTCAATTTCATGTGCAACTGATCATGATATGAATTGCACTTTACTTTTTGACTTATACCCAATTGCAGGGGTCGCGTTTCACCAAGCACAAATCCCGTCCTTAAATATATATAGCCGTACTATAGGCCCTTTGATTTATCGTCTCCCTCAAATAATCGGCGATGTTTGAAGAAATACCTAGACCGCCTTTTCCTCAAATTCGTCCTCTAGTATTATGATCAAACCTTCAATATTTTCGAATCATAAATCAAACGAATAAACGCCAATTACAAGTCAATCAAGTTCGAATCAATTCGGTTCAGTTATTGGTCAAGTTTCAAGTCCGACTCATTTACAAGTATTACAACACACCCCTCAAGTTCTTGAACCATAGTACTAAACCCAACATTATCTACTAAGCTAGTTCAACTAGTTCAACCATGGCAACTTTATCTTGCTCAATTTCTTCCCCATTCACTCCAAAACAACTTAACCCCAATAAAATTCAGTCACAAAAAACTCAATTCCCAAACATTCAGACAAAACTCAGATTTCAGAACTATAAAGTTCAATGCACAAATCCCAGTAGAGCAACATCAACTGCTGAGCAAGATGAAGTTTCAATGGGCATTGACAATCTCCACCGGTTTGTCCAATTAAATCTTGGTACTTGGGTGGGGTCTTTCCATGTGGGTATCCATTTCTTTCTCTCTTATCTTGTTTCTTACACTTCATTTTGTTTAATCAAGTAGGAAATTCAACAAGTATGTAATTTTATGTTGTGTTGTTGAAGATTTTGTGAATTGTGGGAATGCTGGATTGTATATTTGTATTAGTAGGTTTTATGTGAATGATACAATACATTTGATTTTTGTGATCAAACTACGCCAATTTTGTGATGTGTTGAGGAGGGATTCTGTGGATTTTGGTTGTTGCCTTGGGGGTTTGGGGGGGGGGGGGGGTGGCATTGTTAATGTGGAAATGCTAGTAGCAGCATTTGATACGACACATTTGATTTTTGTGATCAAACTACGTCAATTTGGAGAGTTTTGAGTGTGATCAATTTTACCTTGTAAGTTGTAGCCCATGTTTGTAGAAGTTAAAGGTCGGAAGTATGGGGATTTGACCCGAAAAGTTGGATATGCCAATTATTTTGGAATGGAGGAACCGAGGAAGTAGTATTTTTTGTTGGTATAGAGGCTAGTGAATTGGAATGGAGTCAAATTTTGGCTTTAGAATTTGATGGGATAAAGCAAGTTGGCTCACTAAAGTTTATGCCTTTATCGTAGCTTAGCAGTTGGTCGATGCAAATTATATGCGAATTTCTCAATTTGAGTCATATATTATCGAATGAGCCTGTCGATGAGTGAATTGAGCTCAGGAAAGTTTTACAAAATTCAGAGAGAAATGAAGTAGAGAGTAAATAAGGCTTCTGTCTTGTATTAGTGAATCTATACAATCGAACACGCATTTATACACACCTATTCTAGCAAGGAATAACTGCCCTGAGTGCCTATGGGATGAGAACCTTACTTAACCTGCTCGTCCCCTGCTTGATGATGGCAGTCAGTGATGCTGTAAGACCTGTCCTTCATGACAAGTTCTGTAGGATGCATGCTGAAGTATGCTTTGTCTCATAGGAAGCAACATTTTTAAGTTTTCAACAGAGGGCTAAGGTTGTGTACTTCTGAGTTCTGACCCCCTTTACGTCGCCATAAGAGAGTCTTTGAGGCACTAGGACAATGTTATTTTGGTTGTTGGCTGATGTTCTTTAATACTCCACAAGAATACTATTAGTGATGACTGTAGTAGGTTTATCGATAAAAAGTATTTTTTGGGGGTATGTAGGAGCAGCTATTGCTGCGGGGGTGAGGATATGAGGATTCGAACCCGGGACAACCCCAGGCGGTTGATCTCCCAACCACTAGACCAACTTTGTTCCCCATTTCAAGTTCTTGTTAGGTATAAGTATACCAATGTGAGGTTTCTCTATAGCCAATGACACTATTGCCTCTGCGATAAATGGAATGTATTTCCTTCTAAACGATTGGTAATGTTTAGTAAGAGTCAGGAAAAGGAAATGATATTTTGATGGGGAAGTATGCTGATGTGGTTTCTGGGAAGGACCTAATTATAATTTATGAACAAACTTTGCTGTCTGTGAGTTTGGCTTCCTACTATGTCTCTTTATATGTGTAACTCAAAAAGTGCTGTCGGATGGGTCTATCTCTATCTGGAGTTATAAAAGGGTGTTTGGTTTTGGCAGCAATTTGATGATCACGGGAAACTCCTCCAAAAAGTAACCACTAAGCTTTCAGCAGGTTCTTATGGTGAAGATCAGCTTATTAGCCTTATACAAACGTAAACATCTCTCATCTCTGATTGTTGAATTTTGAATCAATAGTTCCATTTCAATAAATAGTTTCTAGTGTCATCGGATCATTTAAGAGACTACCTCTGCTTAAGGCAATGAATGTTGGGTTAACTGTTAGTTCTATTAATAAAAATAAAACACTGTTAGAGTTACTAGCAGTACTGTGAGCTGGAGAGAAATGTATGGATTTAAAAGTTACTCCATATGTTTTATGTGGATAAATAGGAAAATTCCATTAAGTGAAAGTCTATAAAAACAACTCTTAGGTATTTTAAAATGTACTGATATTTTTCAACTCGTGCTTATCCTTGGAGGTATATCCTTGGCTGTATATTATCAATTTGATAAACTTGTCACTTGAGTATTATGTATTTTTATTCAAGACATTTGCAGGTAGGATGTTTTATACTCATCCTACTTCACATCACTTATTCACTTCGACTAGTTAAGCTTGGATGTAAAAGATAAACTCCTTGCAGTGTGACTACAGTCTACAGCTGTGGACATTCACGCTGTTTTTTTTTTTTTTTTTTTTTTTTTTTTTTTTTTTTTAAATGAAAGAAAGTGTTTTTGCATTCTCCTGGTCGGCCTAAATTTGGTGCAGACAAGTATTACTGGCATCAACTTACTGACCTAATAGTTTATGAAATAATTGTTGCTTTTATTCTGGCACATTACTGGCATCAAATTAGTTGTCTTGGTGTATTGATCATTTTCAATCGTTTTTAGGCTGTACATAAAGCAGCCTACTTCAACAACTTCAGTTTCTGGTCATGAAGAGAAGGTAGAATGGGCGGAGTATAAAATAAAAGAAAGTAACATGTTTACTGTGGACAAGTATCAACAGGTATTTCCTCCATGCAATTGAACTAATCTCCCAATTGTGGACAGTTGACACTTTTCAGCATGTACATTTCTTTTGGTATCACTGTGCTTTTCTTCTAAATTAGGGCCTTATTCATCTACAGCTTGGTTTCTTTCCAACTAAGAAGGCATTTGTCCTAAGATACCAGACTGCTGGTATGTTAGATACTGTATTGCGGCAAGGGGTACTAGGGGAAGACGACATAGGTGAAGAATCTCCTAGGTAGGCCTAACACAATTTTTTTTTTGCTGTGCGACAATGAATGCTTTACCAGTCTTTAACTGAGAACATGTAGAGCGTATCCTTAAAGTCCACATGAATATCTCTTATACCAAAAGAAACTACCAGTTTGCATCAGGAGGAGCTCATGGGTCATAGCTATTAAATTCTGCAGCTGTGTACTAGCGAGATGGTAAATGTGAGAGAAACTCTTCTCTCTCTGGCACATACACCTTCGGTGTTAATTCCATATTCGAGATGCATAACTTGAATATACTTTTCATGTGTGTATCACTAGCCCAATGTCCAAACCTAGAGCCGAAAAAGTGACAGGAAGTTTAATTAGATAATGTTATACCAGATGATTCAGATCAAGTTCAGGAAAATAGAGAGAGTGGGAGGGTAAGTGGTGGGAGAGGAAAGGCAGGCCGATGATAGCGAAATATCTTTTCTATTGGGGGATGGAGTATTCTTTGTATAAATGCTGCTATCTTCTTTGAGTTGATATTCTTCAATAAGAGACTGCATTCTGGTTATTCTCCAAGACCCCAACTTTAAAAGACTAACTTCATTAATATTTGTCCTCTACAAAGGAATTTGAAGCTTCCATCCAATCGGCCATCTCTTGTTTGTGAAAGTTGCCTATACTCAATCAAGGGCGATATGAGAGCTAGAGCGTTCCACATCATGGCCCCAAAAGGAGTTGTAGACATGCTTCTTGTATTTCTTGAAGAGAAAGGAGGCCGCACTGATGCCCCTCCTTCCTTATCAGATGCTGAGGTAATACTGATAACCACTTCTGTAAACCTAATTTATAACATTGTAATGCATATAACATACTTTAAAAAAAGTAGCTAATTCTTTTGAGATTTTGCAGGACGACACAAATAGGGTTCTACCGTTTCTTGGTCGGTGGAAGGGTCAATCAGTCACTACACGCAGTGGTGTCTATGGTGCAACATTAGCTGAACACGATACAGTAGCTTTACTAGAAATTGACGCAAATGGTCAACTTGTCCAGGTATGTGATTGATTCATTTGGAGCTTTTACCCATTTTTAGATACTATCTCACTTTTCAAGCGAAGTACCAATTTACCCCTTATCTTACGCATATGGAAATTGCTCGTGTGATCTTGGTCATTCATTATGGATTTATGGTTATGCTTATGGTTATTTGGATGTTTAAAAGAGCATTGCGTATGCCCTGGTTTGGTGACTGACTTTTCATGCATTAGGTTCCGGTAACACCCAAAGAACGAAACGTCATAGAGGTTTGTGGTGTTAGCGAGCATAAGTCTCATCTATTTTAGGGAAAAGTCACACTTTTGATTATTTCTGGGGAACTCGTTGTGTTTCTAGCTTCTGTGTGGGCTAAAGCTAGGGGTGCTTCTATGGGTATACCAATTTCATTAGAAAGATGGACTTCTTTGTTATTGTTTGTTCTTGTGGAGCTCTTGTCCTATTTCGCTTAATCTAGGCTTAAAATGATGAACCTTTTTATTTATTTATTGCATATGGCGGAACACCCAGTAGAATATGTGTTTTGGAAGTGCATGTATCGTATGTTTTCTCGGTTTATGTGGTTTGCATTAAAATGTCCCGCTATGTAGTCCTGTTGTGACTATGTGAATAGAACATATAGTTCCCAGCCATCTGAGAGTTTTATTGCCTGTTTATTCTTATAATTCTTTTTACTCTTATCCATTTAATGCGAAAGGCATGGAATATTGAATGTTTTCCTCAACCTCTGCCAGACTGCCACATTGACAAGGATACAGAACTAAAAAAAAAAAAAATAGATCAATAGCTGAAATCTTGGAGGTAGTTTGACTTGGGGGCTGTTTGTCAAAGTAATAGACTTATTCAGATGTCAATTCTATGTCTAGTAGGATGCTACGTTGCGTTTCATCGCTTGCCACTCAAGATTACGCACTACAATAACAGACCTTCGACTAAGTCCCCTGCCGTTAGATCAATCCACATTGTCTGTATGTGGACATTATTCATTTTTCATGTTCCGATGGTGATTTATTATAAGTGTAGCTATCCATTTTCGACCTTTGGTGTGTGTAAGGCGTTAACTAGAGTATCTGTTGGCCTTTTCTTCATTTTTTTGATTTTTAAAGCAAGGAACCTAGCTGTCGGTCGTTGATCTTTTCTGTGTTTGAGAGTTGAAATAGTAGGTATCTATTGGCCTCTTTTTTTGTTATAATCTAGCGCTTGAAGCAAGGAGTGAGGCAATTTGTGTATGTTGCTATTTTCTTCGGAGTGTCAGGTGAACCTATGCCACTTAGACTCAGATTCAGCCTTCAAGTGCCCGACCAGCCCACTAACCGCAAGACAGAAATCTTAGACTTAGCTAGCTTCTACTTTCATGTTTTTTGGGTGTGAAGTGGAATATCTTTGTTTGAAAGAAGCAAGTCTGAGTAACATAGGATGTATTTCTTTATTTTTCTTTGAAAAATTAGCATATTGCCTCTTTGCTGCATAATTATATATCTAGCCTCTTCTTTTGCTGTCAAATTCTGATCGTTTGTATGTGTAAGGTGAATTAGTAAGTACTAAAAAGTTATCTATTGGCTTTCTCTTTATTGTTTGATTAGGCTAAGGGGTAGATGCTCTGTATCTTACAGTGTTCTTTCGTTTTGGGGGTTCCTTTTTACAACTTAGACTCAGCTCAGTCAGCTGTAGCCTTTATAGGGCTCAATGCTAGTGTGTGTCTAGTGTCGTTCTTGGCTAATTCATGAAAAATTCTCTTTTTTTCGTGGTGAAGTTAATGCTCAAGTGTCATGCCAATGTGAACCATTGTCTATGCTTCATAGTAATTGGTCTTTCTTGTCTCATCTTTTGCTGTTGAAACTATGTAGGAAACTACAACGAAAACAGGCGATATCACCTCATATGTTAAATGGACCGGGACTGTATGTGACAATCTAATAACATTTGACAAAGGATTCCAGTTAACTTTGTTGCCGGGTGGTATGTACATGGGATACCCTTCTGATGTGTCCAAGAGTGTAGCAGAGACCAAATCTTTTCATCTCGAATATTGTTGGCTCGAGTCATCAAATAAACGGCAGAGGTTGATCCGGACCTATGACCATGAAGGTTTGGCCGTTTCCTCAACCTACTTTGTCGAGACTAGAGAGTAGCCGAATTCCTGAATCTGTTAGTCATTCCTGCTGTATAGCCTTGTATCATTGTATGAAAGGTGTATATCACGCTAACTATCTTCTAGGGTTCCTGACTTCCTGTTATTCACACTGGATTTTTAAAATTTTGATTTAATCATCTATGAAAATACTCCATTTTCCAGTGATACACGCTCACACATCATACACACATTTTCCCTGTGTTTTACAGTATACTGCTGCTAATTTTCAGCAGCAGAACCGCAATAACATCGTAAATCTGCAACGTTCTTTTTTCTTACCTGTAAGGGAAACTCCGGCGTCAAGACCTAAGGCTACTGCAACCCGAGTCTCTGATGCAAGGGGGAATTTTTATTTTTAAAGAGTAAGTAATGTTCTAATAGTCACTCTTTTTGTGTACAACAAAAAAGAAACAATTGCTGCAAAGAAATACACTTTCATTAGTGTTAAATTTTTGTCACACACAAATCTTTCATCCGAATTACACACATGTACAATTGTACATTGAGCAAGTACAGTAAAAGTGTAAAACTACCCCCCCCCCCCAAAAAAAAAAAAAAAAACTTCAAATTCATATGCTTTTATATACAGCTTTGGTTAGCATGCAAAATCACCCTCCAAAAAAAATAAAAAAATCAGCATTTCCCAAAAAATATGGCAGTCATTGTTCTGAGTGAAACAATTAAGTCAGACTAGGTTTTGCTCTTGTTTCAGCCTGAGAGCAACTGGAGTATGAATCCTGTTTCCGAAATCGACTTGACCAACAACAGAGTTGTGTAGTTTTATCTGCTGTGCTTCAATGTTAGCGGCATTGTTAATACTACTGCCTCTAGGAGCTGGCACGTCGTGGTTATGCTTGCCTTCGTATGTTGTTATCACTGCTCTCATGTCTGTCGAAGCTCTTTCGACATGTTTACGTACTTTGCACCCCACTGTCGTACACTTATAGTAACTCCTGCAAGAAGAAATTTGAAATCACATCAGGAATGACAAAATACAGTGTATATGCTATTAAATGCACACTCGAAATTTGTTCAGGACAACAGCCCTTTTGGTATAATTAAGTTAACTGACTGAGATCCGGACAATGGTTTTATACCTTAACACGCTCGACAATGATCATTAATGACGAAGACATAAGAAAGACAGACACTTAGGCTCAACTAATAATGAGAAGAATTGTCGATATGTAGACCTTTAACATCATCATAATCTGACTAATATTATAGTAGGGAAACATTATTTCGGATAACTCACCTAGGATTAGGATTGCCCTTGACAACTTTCTGACCATACTTGCGCCATCTATACCCATCATCCAAGAGATCAACTTCACTTCTTGTCTGCACAACTATTTTCGGCTCTGTCATTGTCCTGTGTGTAAAGGGAGCATCTGATTTCCCTGTTCCTGGATTCCTGTACAACAAAAGATCTCAAACATAAAAAACCCACATTACATTACAGGTACAGGATTACAGAAATATAAAAATGTCTGTGACTGTCATCTGATATAGACAAACTAACCTCCTCTTGGCTTTAGGCTCATCCTCATCCTCGTCTTCATCCTCGACTTGATAGTTTTCACCTGATTCTTCGCTGTCACTCGGCCCATTCAACATCATAGAGGTTGCTTGAGCAGACTCAGAGTCTCTGCCCACGCCACCTGACCACCTGAACTGTGCATCAGAACCATTATCAACCAAACACCCATCTTTATTTCCGCGTCTTCCATGTTGAGGAGGGTCATGGTTGTGCTGACCTTTGTAAATAATCTCGGTTATATGGCCGTCAAAAGACCGCTCTACCTTCTTCTTTACAGGACAGTTAGCACTCGTACACCTGTAATAACTTCTCGGATACTCACTTCCTTTAACCTGCTTCTGCCCATACTTTCTCCAATTGTATCCGTCATCAGCTGGTTTATCTACATTTATAGGCATGTTTGTAGGGGGCCTCCTGTCAGTGTGCAGTGCAGTCGGAGGGTCTGGTACAGGCTGCCTAGATGTCGTGTTGAAGACGGGATTTTGGTATGTCATTGACGGGGGTAGAGCTGATGATGAAGGCTGATGATGGTACTCGGTTTGGATGCCTGACAGTGCAGCATGCGCCTGCGCAGTCAGCTGAGCTAATGTTTGTTGCGGAGACATTGCGTATGGACTCTGCACCAACAATTAGACCAAAAACAACATTACTCAATGTCTCTTATGGTATAATACTCATGACGCATCCTTATTCCTATGTTGAAAATATCGAGAGGTTATCTCAACATGTGCCTCGAGAAATGCCACATGGCATATGGACTCGAGTTTTGAAAAAAACTAGCATATGACACTTTCACCACCACTCTGATTATTGTCAACTAGGAATGTATGTACGAAATAAGACGTGGAAACAACAAGGGATTTACGAAGACTATATCAAACTGTTGATTACAAATTTACTTACAATCAAATAATGAAATAAACATACACTATGCGCGACAAACATGATCTAAAACATTTCGAGTTAATTTGTACACAAATTGTGATTACATGGCAAAATTCTTATCAAACAATAATGCTAATCTCAAATCATCTTATCTATACGTAAAAATATCGACTTTAATTTCAACGATCGAAACAAATTTAACGAAACATGTTTAACGTAACATAATATATGCACCAAACAAGTTTACGAGCTAGCTAGCTAGACATGTACATCATGTTCGTTGTGAGTTCGAATTTCTCCGATTTCGATCACAAAATTCATATTAAACCACAAAACATTTAAAGAAACTTGATCATGACGACTCAAAGAGTAGTACGTACCACGGAGGGAGATAAAAAGGTGGGAGAGGTGAGGAATACAGAGGGACTAAACCCGGGAGAAATGTTGAATACGGGCGAAACTTGAACCGGCAAAACCAAATTCCCGGGTCTCTTTTGCTTAAACCCGCAACTCTCATCATCGGTTTCGGGTTTTGCAAAATTCGGGTTGCTCCAGTTTTCAGGAACCAAGGTCAACCCGGTTGAAGCTGTTGCGGGTGAACCCATGAGTAGGTCCGAGAAGGAGCGGAAGTCTCCATCAGCAGAGAAATGTTCATTAAACATGTTTGAGACCGTAGGACCCGGGTTCGAACCCGGGGTCCCTAGGAATAAAGACTCCCCTCCTGTTTTTAAAGGGACGTTTAATCGTTGTTGTTGTTGGTGTTGGTGTTGGTGTTGGTTGTGTTCGGGAAATCTCAAACTTTGCTTAAACTCATGACTCATTGCAATATTTGATGATCAAAAATCTAAAATGGTAGCTACCAAATTTCGAGTTTTTCGATTTGATCGATCGTTTGGTTTGTTGAGATTTGAATTTGAGATTGTTTGATGATTGAATTTGGATGGGATTCTTGTAGGAGTGCCTTTTCTTGTTGTGGTTTAGTTTGGAGGTTGTGGAGGGGTTGTAAGCAAGAAATGAGAGGGAATGGTAGGCGGGGTATATATAGATTGAGTAGACTTTAAACTATAGTATAAACTATATACGGAGTATTTAATTTTGTTATTTAATTTTCTTCGATAAGGATTATTCAAAATTTTGCATCTTTTTGTCTTTTGTAATGAATTCCTAGTAGTGAGATGGAAAAGCTATACCGAACTATCTGAATCGAACTATATGTCGTATGCAAAGACTTAGCATTAATTTTCCCGCGTATTCATGTTATTTTATTTTATTTTTTATTTTTTTTTGTGAAAGAGGTTATAATTGATGATCAGTCTGCTGCTCCCATCGTTGATAAGTAGAAGAAATGTATTAGATAATGGGACATAAATTATGCATGTAAGGTGAAAAAATGCAATGGAAATGAAAAGAATGAAGAAAATCACGTGGAAATATCTATGTTTGATATGTAGTGTATGTATAAGAGGTGTTTGCCTAACAACCAATGCAAGACACAACTTAGATTTATGATGAGGTAATAATAATATTAATGATTAGATTGGTAGGTTGGGTCCTTGATTTGTATTCTTTGTAGTCGACATGTTTCTACTTTATAGTCCTGCCTCCAACTACATACGATCGAGCAACTAACAAGTAGTGAAGGCCAACTTGCCAAATGACTTGACTTTTGCTACTTTAAGATGCATATGGTCCGAATGGTAAGGGGAATTTTGTGCCATGCTTATTGATTTTATTTATTATTTTTACTGTTTAAATTACACTACTCAGCTCACTATGAAAGTAGCAGAAAAAGTTTACTCTATCTTTCAAAATGGCGAGTTATAAAAGTTAGCTTGAACTGTGTAGCAATATAATGGAGAAAATTTATGTAGTAATGAGTGTGGTGAATTAGTTAATCTGGTTTATTAATTTTTTCATTTTCATTAAACTAACCATTTTAGTTAATTGGAGAAACTATTTTAGTTCAAAATAATTAGTTTAATTAGAGCAAAGAATTATCAATTAATCAAAGTCAACAAAGATTTTGTCGGTCAACGCCCTTAATTGGCCGGATCGGAAAACGGATTAAGGTGTGACCAGTAGATTGAAAGTAACAAGTAAGGTGATTTTTCACAAAAAAAAGTTTTAAATAGGTGGTTCTTGACAAAAGCGATATTTTATAGGGGTTCCCCACAATTTTTCTTTTAGATTATTCGAACTAGTTAATGTAAAGCGTCCAAACATATGGAGCGAGAGAGTAGTGTAGTTGCATATTTCAATAACGACATCGGTAATTTGGAGTTTTTTGCAAATTAAAAGGAATTATACTCCTTTAGAATCTCATACCAATTCAAGTTAACGTAAAATCGTTTTACAAATCGGTTACAATGCACTTTACATCAACATAGTTAAACAAATGAGGGTAGGGCTTTCATTATTAGAAAATAAGATTGTTAAGACAATAACATATTGAGATAATGAGATTAAAGAGAACAAAGTTTCCTGAGTGGAACCGGTGTAAACTCGGACTTGGTAAAAATCAACCCAAAAAAATATAATTTCTTCTCATTCTCACAACATTCTATGGTCCTTAAAGCCTAAAAGATGGAATAATTTATTCTAGATTGTGAACCCTTAATAATGTCAACCCGATTGTACATAAATGGCTTCCACGACAATTTAAGAGTTTATTATTTAATACTTATTTGCTTATTTTGTGTTACTTAGTTGTTTTTTGGGCATTATTAGGATGGATTAATTCTTTTCAAATTGAATATACTAGAATGTAAGTATATCCATTCGATCATCATTTAATCCACTAGCATTGCCTAATGAGAAGAAAGTATGTATGTATGCAATCATGGATACCGAGAGGATGAACATTCAAGGAGGTCGATAACAAATAGATTAATTTGACAAGCAATTAATAAAATGATAATACATGTATGATGAGTCAGTTTCAAAGATCTATTAATAAATTATCGCGCCTAGATAAAATAAAATAGGTAAAGACGTAAAGTTCAAGCAAATTTATATTTGAAAGTTGAGTAATTCTAAGATGCTACTTGACAAACAAGTACCGCAAAGTACCATAATAGTTTTCATCTCAACCGTTCATAATGTTAAAAATCAATCCACACCATCCATTATTTTTATTTTAGTATATTTTATAAATGCATATTGCTAAAGGTCTACAATGTAGACACAATTAATTTGTCTACAATGTAAAATTAAGTTATTAGTAGTAAAATTGAGATTGAAGTAGTTAAATTAATTTGTGATGAAAAAATCATGCAGTAAAATTATTTGTGTGAGTAGTAAAATTTTGCTAGTGTAGTAAAATTAATGCAAATCGTAGACGCTTTGAAATGTCTACACTGTAGACCTCTATCATTGTCCATAATAAATTATATTGTAAATAACCAAAAAAATGGCTAATTTCAATTATTTAATCTTTTATGATTATGTATTCGTATACATTGTACAAACTATATCTAATATAATTAATTTGATAATTTTTAACTTTTAGAAAAATTTATTAACTTATTTAAAAATGATTTATTATGATGTTTTGCGATACTTGTCGAGCATCCTAGAACTCCTCTTTGAAAGTTGAGTTTAGCCATTTTCTATTAGCATTTACCCATTTACCCAGCCACTTTAATTTGTTCGAAAATGAGATATATTGTACGAGTAGTATGAGAAAAATATGACGATAATAAATAGATACAGCCCACTGCCCACCAAAGGTACCAATATAGTGGTACCCTGTGAAAGTGTATATGTCATGTTGCATGCAGAGACGCAGAGTACTGAGCTATCCACTATGTCTATGTGAAATAATTTCCAGGTAACTAAACAAGTTGTGCAATTTGTAGTAGGACAATGATACTGATGGAGTAATGATTAACTTTGTAGTTCATGCACCCATTTAATGCAATTGAGTGAACTACTTTAATTTATGCACATATTTTTCCAAATTGTCTATCTATCCGTCCTGTATGTCTATATTTAGTCTATTAGTCGATATCCATTGATCAATTTCTAATTTGTATCATTCTGTAAAGCTAGCTAGCTTTTACTTGCAACTGTTACGTATGGAATTCTGATAGGTGAGGGAAAAAAAAACATGCATGACCTAGTCATAATCGTTTGAAATGAGTTTCAGTCATATATAAGAGGCCAAATAAGATGTTTTCCAAAAATTCTAACAAAAAATCACAGCATTGACTTGAAATTCTCATATACCGTACCTTTTCAAAACGATGTAAAAGCAAATGTACCAAACTATCCTTTCGTCTCATGCATAATGCATGCCCTATTGCATGGGATAATTAAGTCCAACAGTCAACTTTTAGCAGGTCCAGGCATTGACGACTGAACGATCCGACTTGCTATGACACTGCATGGCTAAGCCCGGAGCTCAGTCGAGAAATAATATTTCACATCAACGATGCATAATTCATGCTAGACATATTACATTGAGATTATTACAATGTTAGGTGTCGTTTGGATACACTCGGGAAGTCGAAATTCCCATGACCTTGCAAATTCTAGGAATTAAGAAAGTATGAGAATTGGGAAAATTTGTTTGGATGAACAAGGGAATTCAATTACCATGGGAATTTCTACTTACCTAGCCCCCCCAAGGTAATTAAATTCCTACACTTTGGAGGAATTGGAAATGTCCGGGAATTTCCAATTCCTACACTTTATGGTAACCAAACAACTCAAGATATATCAATTCACAGGAAATAAAATTTCTACAGATTTTGAGGGTATCCAAAGGACACCTTATATTATTAACGGAGCCTAGGAGCTGAGGAGCGTGTGTAGTTAATTGCAAAAGTTTCTGGACCTATCCACGAAGAATAATCCGTGTAATTATTTCTGTAACTGTTTAATTGTATCGATCTGAGATTCTGAGGTTTGATTTTCACCTATGAGATTCTCTGATATGAGTACTTAGTTTGAGCTAGAGATCGACTGATCATAATTATAAGGTGATCAATGCCCCTTCGTGTATGTATGTATAATGTATGTCTCCTATTTACCTTAGATACGCGTTGGCGTGTGTCACACAACAGTAGACACTAGACAGCAATAACAAAGACGTGCATGCAAACCAGGTCTCAGCGCGCTCAGCAGCAGCGTCAAGTGATGGAGACCTACGAAGCCAAATATATGCTAGTATTCACAGATTGCCCTCATCAGGCAGTCAATGACAATGACGAACAAATTCGGAATGATAAAAAGGGTATTTTAATTGCATTGGATATAACATGCATATACAATGGACCTTTGGAATGTACGAAGAATAAACCTAATTTTATGTACTTTTTAATGTGCATCACCACGCCTTCTCAGTCATCTTCAAACTCATTCCACAAACTCAAGGGTCACTCTCGGCATGCATCTAGCTAGTGAATTTGTAATAATGTGCAGATACTAGATAGTAATAAAGCCTGATCACATGAAATTAAAATGGGAGTAGCAAATGTAAATGCGACCTGTTTCTGCAACTGTCTAGTTATAGGTCGTATAAAACATGATATATACACGATAGGCACTATACTGTAATTGACGGCCACTGACCTACATGTTCGGAATGAATTTCCCTCTTCCCTATCCTTTAATTTTGGTGTGAGAGACATGATTGTACTCTTCAGAATACACTCACATAGTGATGAAAATAATTACTCGTATCTTTAAACAATCCCGTGATTTTACGGGGCTAAAAACCCGTTTGTACTAAATTGTACCAAAGATACTTTTAATATCTTCCATATATTTTGCTATCTAAATATGACATGAAGATAAGATACATAGAGACAAATTAAACCAAGCAAGTACAACTAGAAAAGAAAGAGAGAACAATTGTCATGCATTCTTCTTAAAAAAGGCTAATTGTTTTTATTGGATAAAACAAAATAGATTTCCCCCCGAATTTTTCTCTCATTTGAGTGCTAATCCAATAGACATAATCATAATTTGAAACAAGGAAAAATATTAAAACAAGAGAAAATTCTTCAAATTCTTGGTGTCCCCCAATTTCTCCCGCATATTCGCCGACCCATTTTCTTCAATTATCTGGGTCGATTATCATGTTTTAATTTATTTCTTAGGAAATTTTGAAAAAATTCATTTATCTTTCGTCCCAGAAATTTAAAAACATGTGTTATTAGTTCATGGGTTGCATATCTTCGAAGCGGGCGGCGTCGGCCCCGCCCGCTGTCGATGATAATAAGGGGGAAATTAGGGTTAAAAGGTCGGCAAGTCACCATCATAATAACTATAATAACATTGGCGTATCTAGTGAGTCCCACCATCGTCACGAGACAACCCCTTCGCTGACCGCGAAGAGGGTGTCTTCGGACGATGACGAGGGGAAATCAATTGGATTATTTGAGGAAGAAGAGGAAGATAATAAAGAAAACAAAAGAGGAAAGAAGTTGAAGGCATCAAAAAGTAAAAGTTCATCTTCAAATTTCTCACTAAATTTGAGGTTTGGGTCAGTTAAAAGCAATGTTGTTGCTGAACAAGCTGCTGCTGGATGGCCCGGTTGGCTCACTGCTGTGGCCGGAGAAGCCATTCACGGGTGGGTCCCGCTTAGGGCCGAGGGATTTGAGAAACTAGAGAAGGTATATAATTTTCGAAAAATGATACATGATGCATCGTGCATTGATAAACATTAATGATATATTTGTTTTTTGACTTTCAAATAAATGGTTAATTATAAAACTTGGTGCAAATGACCTATTAACCTCTATAGCTTTAAATCATATGCCTAACGGGGATGCACAGCGAACCAATGCACACCTTACTGCGTCCACTAACTATGTTTGTCGTCACACCATTACTTAAAAAAAAAATTCTGCCACATTTTGACACATAAAGACGTAACTTATAATACCAAATTTTGTAGTTTTTCGTCAAATCTAAACTATTGAGAAAATTTTAAATAAAACGTTAATAATAATCCAGAAAACTTGATAATCTCGTATTTTTGCTCAAAATATTTCCTAATGTTGCTTCATTATGAAAATGTTCATATTATAATTGTTCTGTTTTCCCCTTGTTAGATTGGACAAGGTACGTATAGTAGTGTGTTCCGAGCACGTGAACATGCAACGGGGAGAATCGTAGCTTTGAAGAAAGTGAGATTCGACAATTATCACCCGGAAAGTGTTAGATTTATGGCAAGAGAAATCACCATCCTTCGCAAGCTTGACCATCCTAATATCATGAAGTTGCATGGTTTGATCACTTCTAGAGTTTCATGTAGCATTTATTTGGTCTTTGATTACATGGAACATGACCTTGCTGGCTTGCTCTCATGCCCTGAAGTTACCTTTGACGAGGCTCAGGTTGGTTTTCTCTTTTCCAAAATTATCGACCACGCACGACCTTGTTCGCTTCAACTTAAAAATTATTTCGATCTGTGAGGTTCATTCAGAGTTGTCTCTCTATATGTTTTCAATGTAGGGTTATTTTTAAATCAGACTTTTTAAGTTGAAGAGAACGACGCTAATGCTAAGCTATAAATGTAACTGTACACATATGCTAATTACAACTAAAATGTACCTCATTTGATGTAGATAAAGTGTTTTATGCAACAAATTCTATATGCATTGGACTATTGTCATCGAAGAGGAGTAATGCATCGGGATATAAAGACCTCAAACATATTGTTAAACAACGAAGGAGTTTTGAAATTGGCCGATTTTGGCTTGGCCAATTTCATAAGTGCGAGGTACAAACAACCACTTACTAGCCGTGTTGTGACTTTGTGGTATCGACCTCCTGAACTTTTATTAGGATCCACAAACTATGGCGCATATGTGGATATGTGGAGTGTTGGGTGTGTTTTTGCTGAATTGCTCATCGGAAAGCCTATCCTCAAGGGAAAAACCGAGGTAATACGAATTTTTTTGTGCTTTCATATATATTACAGACTCATCAATAGAATAAAATCCGTCACAAATTTCAGGCCTTATTAGTAACAGATTTTGGTCTACGATGACTATTGCATCCATTATTTTATCATTGTTTTGTAAAATGATAATTGTGGTCACCGTCGGATTAATGTGTGTATAATGTGAAATTTTTAGGTTGAGCAATTGCATAAGATCTTCAAGCTATGTGGTTCGCCGGCAGATGATTACTGGAAAAAATCGAAACTTCCTCATGCAACAATGTTTAAACCACAAGCTCCATATGAAAGTTCATTGAGAGAAAGGTGTAAGAGTTTGCCCGAGCATACTGTCTCAATGTTGGAAACCCTTCTATCCATTGAACCACAAAATCGTGGAACTGCAGCCTCTACCTTAAATTCTAGTGTAAGACTTTATTGTCAATATTCTACTTCACTATTTATAATAACGGTACGGATTTGGTCATGTTTTCCTCGCCTTAAAAGAATAATAATACATTCGTAAAGATTCAATAAATCATATCCCGTATTCTCAAATTACTTATAATTTTGATTATATCGATCATCACTTTCCAGTTGACGGAAATGAAACCTTAATCAACATAATTAGGTCATGTGATGTTTGCTCTTTTTCGATTTAAACAATTTAATGAGTTAGCTGAATTATTTGTCTTAAACTTACAGTACTTCACCACAATGCCGTATGCTTGCGATCCAGCAAGTCTACCAAAGTATCCACCCAACAAAGAAATTGATGCCAAATCAAGAGAGGAATTAAAGAGGTATATAATTGTTTTTTTTTGTTTAATTCTCTTGATGTTGCATATATAGGAAATAGGAATGAAGTTAAAGCGTTACATACGCTTAGCATTACATAGTGAAACTGTTGTGGTCGTCGTCATGTCGTTTACATGAATCTCATCTTACGTTTCAGGCGAAGGAATAATGGTAGAATGCAAGACTCTACTTCATCCTCGAGAATGAATAGACGATCCCGAAGAGGATTGCAGGAGCCGAGCAGTGTTAGCATGTTGGGAAGACCCGGACTTGAGGTACATACCCATTTTACATGCAGCAGTTGCGCACAATTTTATATGTACAATGTCTTATTGTCACGAGAAAGCCAAAACACGTCACTAATTGGTCAAAATGTGTAATCTCGTGCAGGAACCTCAAGTGAATAGAAAATATGCTAGAAGAAATGGCACAAATACACTTGTTACACAAATAAGAAAGGCAGATGATGAAATGTCAATAGACATGAAGTCAGATGTGTCACAAGTAACAAACGCATCACAAGGGGACATGATGTTTGTAAAAGACCCAAAAGCAGCAGCAGCATTGGCATTGGCTAAGAAAAGAATTAAGGATGGAAGTATATTTAGTTCCAAAAACAATAATAATATGGACTCATCGAGTGTATTACGTGCAAATAAAATGCTAGACACACAACCTGAGGAGTATGAAGATCTTGAGAACATGCAAGCTGATTCAACTCATCAAAAATCGCGGTTTCATCAACCTGATTTAGTAAATATGTCATCATCCCAATTTAGTAATCATAAAAGATAGAGCAGCTTCGTGATTCAAAAGAAAAGAAATGACGGGTTTCTAGTAATGAGGATTCGGTACGAGGTTTATAATTAAAATTAATTAATTGTCTTCTTTATAATCAAAGTTAGTGTTAGATAGTTTTCAATTGATCAGTTCATGTTATATTTGCAGGTTTCAACAAAATCAAGCAGATCAATTAATAATGAATTCGATTATTACAATGTCTTGTTTTTGTCTCGCTATTTGCTGATTGCTTATGGGTAACCTAGGACTATTTATAGCTCTCAAGCCATTAGCCCCTCAATGGCTATGAAGAGGTAATTGTAAACGAACTACGAGTACTTTGTTTTTACTATCCGTTCGACAATATAGGTGATATATATTATATTATAGGTCAATATGTGTGCGAAACCAAATGTATTGTCTACACTTCCATCTAAAGTACTGAATACATGCGATAACTTTTAATGAACTTGTCGTGAATTTATATTTCAAATGTTATAATCAAAGCCAATATTTATATTTCTCACGAAATTGTCATTAGTTGTATATTGCCAATTGTTAATTTAGTTTTGTATAAACCATTTGATTGTAGCTTCCTCTTTACAGGAAAGGCAATGTTGGACTATGACTTCCATTCTCGAGGGGATACATTTGCGCAATATATAGCATTGTCTTAAGTCCAAAAAAGCTCAAGAAACAACTTCACATTTCCATGATTTCTTTTGATCAAATTTGCACCATATACACTTGTCAATATGCTTTTTTCTTCAGATTAGTGAGATTTTTGGGTTGTTATCTCCATTTTTGTGATTATAGTGTTAATTTTGGTAACAAAATGGAACTTCAACAAAAATGTGTGTTTTGTCTACCTTTGATAATCATATTTTCCAACAATTGGTTTTTCAACAACAAATGGGATCTTGTTTAAAGTTTATTCAAATTATAATATGATTGTATAGTACTAATTATTATGAATTATCAACCAATCAGCCAATTACAAGTAAGGTCACAACGTTATTTTATTTACGTGGTCAAGTACAAATTAAACATCCGTGAAACAGCCCTCGGCATGACCGATGGACAAAGTAATGAATCCTTTGATTTTTTTTAATTCCACCATACTAAAAAAACATTGTCAAATTGTAATAAAGTTTTGTAATTTCCGACATTTTTGCACCCCGGACCCTATAAAATCAAATCCTGAATTTGCCCCTAATGTCATCATACCGTACATTAGAATTCCTACGCTTCTAGTTCCAAAGTATTATTACTCCCATAATATGGTGAGATCAACACCATAACAACGTCCAGCCGTCCAGGAATGTGCTTGAAAGTTTTACACTTTTTAAAACTTTTACCTAGGCTCTTTTACGATCTACGATATTACGGAGTACGATTTACAGGGACGTTGCCGTTAAAAAAAAACAAAAAATAAATAGTAGAGGTCTTTTTTTTTTTTTTTTTTACGTAAAAGAGTAGCACAAAGTCTCATAAAAGACGGTCTCTTAATAAATTATTGAAAGACCATTATACTGGTCTTGGGGCTGTGTTGAGAGGCGAAGAAGGAGAGGTATTGAAGGTTAGGTTACTTAATTAGGTGTAACTTGTAATAACTAGCACAATGCTTTCAAATCATTGTTGTTCCCCTCTTCTTATTTTGGTTTTGTTGTTTCCGACATTTTTGTTATCTAGGATAGGTTTTGCTCTTTTACTTTTAGTCATAGGGGTAATAAAGTTTATCATATGACGGTGTTTTTAGTCCCAGTCCAGTTGACTATTCGACTCATATTTGGGGTGATAGTGGACCTCTTATTTGGATATTTTGGTTATCGTAGACTCGTAGTAGCGGATTTTATGGCCGCCAGAATGTAATAAAAATTCGATCGTTTTCTCTCAATTATATAAAAAAAAAAAAAGGTAATTTGAAGAATTCTTAGACTCATGGTTATCTTAGACTTAAGACCACATTATCAACTACATATGGAAAGTTTTGAGCTCAAGACTTGCTTAGGACTCTTGATAAAGGCAGTCTAGATTTAGCTCCTTTTACGTGCTCATTTTAATTTCCTTCGTCTTCTTATAAAATATGGCAGGGTGTACTCATCAATCGGGCCATTTTCTTCTCGAGCACAAGCGCGACATAGTGAGTTGGCCATCGGATAAGAAAGTTGCGTAAATTAAAGGGGAATAAACCACTCATCCCAAATGCTCGGAATGGGTGTACGAATGATGGTCACTTACAAATTATAAGAACAATACCAACAAAGGATTATATACTATATACAAATGAATATCAAAGTCTGATTTTTATTGCACTGAATACGTAAAGATCATCATACAGAATATTACTATAGCCCTGTAAGTCTGTGACGGTAGAATTGTGTAGTCATGCTAAGTTTTGAACAATTTGTGTATGAAGTGGACGTCTTTACTCTTGAACTTCGATAATATGTGATCTTTTGTACATCCATGATTATTTTCTTACGTTGACTGACCGTCGACAGGCATCAAGGTCGGTATTTGGCCACGATCAACGAAATCAATCTTGTTTAATCTTACACAACATAACATCTGCTCTGGTAGCTCTTTAGGCTTCTGTGCCTGTCCAAAGAGCAAAATCGTATTGGATATCAGAAACTGGCTAAAGAGAAGCTACTCGCTAGTCGCCTCAAACAGCTGCAGAGTGGTTATTGGGAGCTGTCTACTTTCTAATTCCACAAAGAATACCTGAATGGTCAGACCAAGATCAACAATTCCGTTTCTCAAACGTTCTCGAAATGATTCAAGTCCCTTCCTGGATATATAACTGAACCGATGGACATCCAAGTCTATTTCAAAGTAATTCTGACCCTGAAAGTGCAAACAGAGAAAAACAAGAGATAACATAAGACATTCTGAACGAGTCATACGATTTGAACTTACAGTAGAATCTTTTACAAGTGATGGACATCATGTTATCAGTATGCATGGTTCTCCAAGGTCAAAAACCTGTGAGCTAAACTGGACATAAGAGTTAAGACAGAGAAGAAACCGATTATTATACCTTGTAAAAACTGTGCTGTGGGCGTGAGAGAACTGGCTTTTCGTTGTAAGATAGCACAAGTTTCTTTTCAGTAGAACTCAAGCTAAGATCTTCAGGATTAACCAACCCTGCAATAATTTTCAGCCTTTCTCTATAGGAAACCAAACTTTCTTTGGCAAATCCTTTCACTTTCTCCATCTCATCATCCATTAATCTCTGTCACAAGAAACCAGCACAGATTCAGTTGTGCAATATCATCGAAGAAAGAAGAGCTAAGTCATCATTGTACTTGTGCAAATTCATGCATATGAATCACTGCAAAAACAGCAAATAAATAGACATACAGACTCGAATTTCAGTCCTAACTCTTGTGCGTAAAGCCTAACCCCAAAAAAGGGACAACAACAACAACAACAACCAAGCCTTATTCCCAAAATGATTTGGGATCGGCTAACATGAATCCTCATCTAGTAACCGTCTTGTGTACGCCATAAATTTTCAAAAACGTTGTAAACCATTTAGAAATATTGCAACACTTTCAACAGAAGTTTTATAAAGTATCATAGGTGTTATTTCGACAAAGGAAGTATCATCAAAAGCAATTACATACATTTCCGGTTCAAAAGTTTACCTTCAAGCAATCTTGGAAATGAGGAGAAATTTCCTTCTCAAAGTCTTCAGAGAGCTTGAAGTAAAGAACAAGGCTCAATCCCTCTCCATCACTATCACCACCAAACATTACTGTCGGGTACGAAGGAACCTGCCATGTTGCTCAATTGAGTAGTTAGATTTCTGTAATACCTCGGAAACTTCAGCATTACATGACAGGAGAGCAATCTGAATTATGTAAATGATACCTGAATATTAACTATCAGAAGTGGAGGGAATTTCCCATCCGACTTAACAGAAGGAAGTTCAAGATGCTGAGCAATATGATTAATCTTTCTCTGGCAAATATACAAGTCAACACCAAAAGGCTTATAAATGCAGACATCAGGAGCTGGACATTTTTTCTTGTCTCTGCAAGTTACAACACAGGAATTCAGTCATCGACTATATCAGCTTTTTGCTCATGGTAATACGTAAATAAAAGAACTACGTACTTATAGTAGTTCTCACTACGTAGATTAAACTTTGATGGTGACACCTCCGACCAACATCCTGCAATTGGCTTCTCTCCAGCTGAACACGGAATCAAAAATCCTGCTCTTGGACGATATAGGAACCGTTTAGATGCGCCTGCATAAGATGGTGCACATTACAAAAATTCCTGTCCCCAAAACCCCAACTTGCAATATGATTAATTATTTCTCAAAATTTTTGAAATAAAAAGGCCTAAACAAGTTTTATCTGCCATTAAAGCATGAAACATATTAACATAATCTTCTTTCACAAGCACTACATGTGTCAATTGATAGAATGTACCGAGGTCCAGAATATTCCTAGGTTGATATGGTTTACAAAACAAAATCTAACAAAGCATTATTCTTTAATATCACTGGCTGCAAATTTTGCAAAGCTACACGTTTTTGAACACATTGATGTAGATAAGGGCACCACCAATGTAGGAAAGTAGCCATTGCAATTATGACTTAGAATTGGAAAGGCCAAAAGCATCAAGGATATTACATGTTTAACTTCTGGTGCAGGTGTATAGTAAAGCACGAAATATCAGAGTTCTGTTGTTTTCATCAAGACCAAGATATACTTAAAGCTCTAGCCTGTGGCATTACAGGTGAGGATTGACAAAACCTTCCAATTTTTAGATGTCCATTGAAAATCTTAAACGAGTCAACCTGTGAATCTACTCAAGACATATCAAGACATTTTCCATTTCATAAATTTCGTCTCAAATAACAAAACATTATATTTTTGACTTGACTATAAACAGCCCTGTCACATATATGACGAAATTATCCGAAAATAAGGGTCTTATCCCTCCGAAATTGCCACTACCATCACGGAAACAGCAAAAATGAAAAAGGTAACCACTGTTCTCAAACTGCAATAGAAATCGTGCTGACTAAAATATATTCCTACACAACTAAACCCAAGGCAGAAGACCATATACCAACAGGAACGAGTACAATAGTAATATCAAACCCTAAAGCAATTACCTTGTTGTTGCCACACTACTACCAGAGGGTGAGAAATAAGCAGAATGCACTGCTCGCCCATGATTAAGTTACTGCAAAGCTGTGCCTTCGTGATGTTTCACATCCATCTTCCGGAGATCCCAGAGGCAGGCAAGACCATCAGTGGAACTAGTGGCCATAATATTGGGATTTGCTGAATTAAAATCTATAGTATTTATCCTATCCTCATGTAAAGACCAGGAATTCGTGATTTCCTGGGTTCTTCCATCAACCATATTTAAGCCTCCATGCCCCTCACCGAAATAAACAGAATTTGGATCATTTGGTCTTTGAGAGAGGGAAAAGAGAGGAGTCTCAGAATTGCAGGAGTACAACATATCAAACT
This sequence comes from Spergularia bocconei, assembly GCA_963457585.1. Classification (NCBI taxonomy): domain Eukaryota; kingdom Viridiplantae; phylum Streptophyta; class Magnoliopsida; order Caryophyllales; family Caryophyllaceae; genus Spergularia; species Spergularia bocconei. Next base: position 4,055,752 of record OY734951.1, on the reverse strand, counting down.
CTTCTTTCTCAAAATCCATCAATCGTATAACCCCATCATAACTACATGTGTACACCTGTGCACAAATTCAAAGCATTATGCTAGGTACAAAATTTTACGCAAGTCCTGAAACAGAGTAACGAAATTAAATAGTGAAAATATACAGTAACCATGACTGAGCTTAAAACCATCAAAGTTCAAAAGCTGAACATCATCATTGAAGGCCCGGATAAAAGTAACTAACTATATCTATACTTATGAAACAAATTAGAGTTGTTGACCAGATATTGGTTACCTTTGACAATGAAAAAGGATGCACAGAAATCCCAGATATAGGACCTTCATGTGGCTTATAAAGATGAATCACATCTTCATTCTCCTTTTGTGGTTTAACATCCCAAAATCCTAAATGCCCAAACTTATTGCCTACAACAACCATCGTCATATCAGTTGTTGGAAAAAATCGAATACTGAATATCCTTCCTGGTACAACTCTCGCAATATTTTCAGAATCCAAGCTCAAAGAGTTTACATCAATAGGCTCCCCCAAATCCACTCTCTCCACCTTAGAAGGCAGCCTAGAGATACTATTCGCAGTACTCCTAGTCCTACGCATTCCTTCACCACTTGACTGAGATTTCGTAACATTTGTGACTCTCTCAACAATTGTACGATATGAACCCTCCTCCATATCAAACGCATCCTTCATACTAAGAGGCCCCCTAACAACACGACCCGGCTTAGACCAGTTTAACAATTTCATGTTTTTTGTTTTCTTTGGATTAGCAAGTGACTCATTGAATTCCTGAGGCAGTCCATTAGAATCTGGGGGGATCCCTTGAGAACGCAAAGAACGACGAACCACAACTGGAGCTTCAGGTTTTTTCTTCTTCTCTGAACTCTGCTTATAAGTCTTCCCCTCTTCTCTGCACTACACAATTTTCACACATCAATACATAGGAGCATTCTAAACCTCTTAAAGTTTTACTGGACAATAACAATACACCTTCCACACAAAAAGGGCATTCATTCAATCATCTCCAAAACTCGAAGGATTTTATATCAAGGTATTAAAATCTCGACATCAAACCTCAATCCCATACAAAGAGAGCTGAATTCCGGGAACGTAATATAGCCAATATTTGAACCCTTGCAGTTTTGAGTCGGAATCATTTCAAAGTTAATACCTTTTGCTTCCAAACTAAATATTGATTAGATATTTGACATTATTCCATCATACTCCCTCCGTTCTTTTCATTTGTTAGCGTTTAGTTCAAATATCTCCCACATATCCCAATCCAAACGTTAATAAATGAAAAGAACCGAGGGAAGTAACGGGCAAAATTGACATTTCACTGTTAAAAGCTTTCACATTTTGGCACAATTCCATCATACTCCCTCCGTTCTTTTCATTTATTAACGTTCAAATTGAAATTCTCCCACATTCAAAAACAACCGTTAACAAATGAAAAACAATGAAATGAAGTATCGGGCACAAATTACATTCCACTGATCAAGCTTCCGCCTTTCGACACAACTACTCCATCAAATCCCCCATAATTTTACAAATTACTCCACATTTAAGCAACGCCAATATCGGTTTCAAAATTCATAACCGCCCAACCTTCCGCATTTTCGACATTTACTCAATCAAATCACATCCGATATAATGCAACCAATCAAATTAAAGAAAACGATAAATTCAATTAAAATTGCGATTAAAAAAAGAAAAAAAGAAACGACCTTTGGCGTTTGGAGGAAGCTGAAAGATCGGAAAGACGGGCGCGGACGTTGAGAGAAGCGAGCATCTCGGTGTTTCGCTTGATGTTCTCCAATCGCCGCCGCTCGTACGCCGTCAATTGTTCGTCGGAAGCCATTTTTAGACGGCGGAGAGTTTCAATTTGGGGATTTAGGGTTTTACAAATTTTGGCGGTTAAATTCTTTTTTTTTTTATATATATATATACGAATTTTGGCGGTTAAATTCTTGTGTGTGTGTAAATGTGTGTCTTTTACTTAATAAGTAGTTGAGTGTCACAGAGAAAGCGCGGGAACGTGTCTCTGGCGGGAAATGGTATTTATTTACTTCTCCCTCTTTTTTTTTTTTTTTTTTCTTTCGTCTTTAAAGGACCTTGTTGGTTTGGATTTGGGACTCGGATTCGTAAAACTCTTAAGATTCAATCGCATCCATTATATCTAATCTGGTTTGATTCGAATCGGACTCGATTGAGTCATTGAGTTAAGGCGGATACGTGCAATAATTCCTAGAGAAGAGAAAAGACATTATTGGTTTGGATTTTGGACTCGGATTTGTAAAACTCTACTAGCATATGATCCGACCAATCCATTATATCTAATTTAGTATACATATCGAAATTGGAATCGGTTTCGGCATCGGCCTTAATCAGATACGTACAATTCCTAAAGTATGGAAAAAAAAAAACTTTCATAATTGGTGCAGGCACTTATTATTTCATATCCAAAGAGTAATACTCAAATGCATGTATTAAATTAGAGTTATCACCACTCTTAGACCACAAGATAAATAAGCATAACAATAGCAAAGAAAACTCGTTTGCAACTACGACAGGCAATACAAATTAAGACAAAAAAAAATCGAACAACAAGCCTTAGAAAGTTTTTGTTACTAGCAATATATAGCCTGCACGATAACCTAAATTCGGGGCATAAACCACAAAGGGGTTTGGACCTTTGACAGTTTATCTGATTCATCACAATCATAAGATATTTCATATAGATTACCATCAGTCAAACGAATAACTCCCATGTCTTCCCCCCAAGTACATTCTGGCCAACTCAGAACTTCATCAAGATCGTCATTGTAAAATGGGTGATACTAGGAGTCTACGTATAGACACGTGGAAGATTGTCTACACCTTTGTCAATAAATGTCAAGCGTAGTAAAGTCAAGATGGTACATAGTAAATAATATGCATTTACAGTAAAATTTCATGATTTATAGTAAATTAATGGACTCGGTAATAAAATTGAGATTGCAACGAATCTATCATTAGAAAGAATTTTGAAATTGATTTCTTTCCAAATCAATAATCCTTAATTATCTCACTTTCCTAATCTCAAATTAATTCATAAATTATACAATAAAATTTACTGCAACCATCAAATTTACTACACACTAAATATAGACAGATTTTACTAAATTATACATTCATGAGTTATCAGACTTATCACACGTACGTAACCGAACAGCTAATTTCCAAGCAAGCTACATACTCATGAGAATATATGCGTAGGCCGTTACTCATAAATCCGATGATTATCCGTATCCATGGTCTTCTGAGATACTTGATGGACTGGTGTTGGCCAACATTGGAGCTGAAGCATGTGAGCAGATATGAAAGTTCCCGGAATGTTATTAATCAGAGGCTTGATACTGCAGTTTTCCGGTCCCGGCCCGGTGCTCCACAAACACAAGTCATCGTTCATATAAACATTACGGCCAGATATATCCCTATACCTTCTCATCACCACATAAACCCGATCCAAGCTCATTGGGTCGACTCCAACCACCGTATCATCTGATGACCAAATTAGTGATGGACAGTCATTTGTCGATTTCTGTATTATTACCTTCCATCTCATAGGTAATTCATTATTATCAGCGTTAGGATCAAGCTCTTCGATGATCAATCCCGTGTCGTTGTTGGCAAATACCGAGTACAATCGTCCTTCCGACTCCATTATTGCGTGGCAATAGCGTGGCAATGGCAAACTTTTCGCCATGAAACTAGTACTAGTACTGTCGCTGGTAACATTGAAAGGATCAAATGACCCGAACTGTAACCCGTGTCGAATATACAGTATCTTGTTGCAAGCCACCACTTGAAACCAATCATAAGAAGTCTCCTCATCATCATCATCAAGCCAATCATAAGTAGTCTCCTCCTCATCATCATCATCAAGCCAATAATCATACTTAATCGTGCTGCTGGGATCAGCTAGTTCAGGTATTGGGATCACAAGACTGATTTCAATCCATTCTTGTGTCTCGGAAATGAATACAACCAATCTGATATCATCTGCGTACTTGTTTTCCTCAGGCGGAACTGCAAATACAACTCTGTATCTGTAATCTGCGTTGCGCCAACGAGTGAACTTGTCTTTATCGTTGTCGTAGTCGTAGCAATCTTCGCAAACTAAGGTAGCTGTAAAGTCGTGGCGGGGAATTTCATCGAATAAAAGAGATAATGGCAAACTAGTCCACTGTTTGGTTTGCGGATTGCAGACATGATATTGTAACAATAATTTGTCTCTGGTATCCTTGTAGGTATGACACAAAACCAAGTCTTTGAACACTGAATCCACGGTCAACCAATTATCTTTAAAAGGACGGAACTCGAGGCCGAACTTGCTAGGCGAAAAGCTGGGATTACTGAGTTCGAGCTTTGACCCACCTAGAATGTAAAATAATAAGACCAAAAAAAGAAAAGTTAAATCACATTGAAAATCACATAAGAATATAATTAAGATAGTCTATCTACATATTAACATATATCAAGGGGTCTCTTACAATTGTGAGTCAACACGGTCTGAATAAGGAAGGTCCATTCAGGCGTGGTTCGGGTGTGATTAGTATGAGATTGAGGGAAAAGCTTAATTGTATTGATGTTACATGATGAGTATTTATACAATAGGTTAGGGTGTAAACACTATAAATTACATTCCTAGATTAGCTCAACTAAATCCGTACAAGTATGGTAACAATATGAATATAATACAACAAGATGATAATTATCCTAAAATATAGATTGCAATATTAACAATAATATTCTAGGAATAATATTCCTTATACGCCCCCGCAAGATGGACGATCGGAGAGGAGAACAATCTTGGAGAACCATGGAGAAAAGATGCTCGGTAGCGATTCGATGGCGTGCGTGCTCGTTGATGGAGGTGTAACAAGTGAGAGGGTTGTTGCAGCGGAAATGGTGGAGGTGGCAAGGACGAACGTGGAAATTTTGGGAATTAAGAGTAGGAATGTAGGATCAAAGAGAGCAGAGAAGATACAGAGTGTGAGAGTTTGAGAAGATGTGTTTTGATTGTATTTGTGATGAGTGAAACAGGGTATAGCCGAGGGTTTAGAGATTAATTGACTTGAACGAAGATTGTAAAGAATGAAGAAATGGTGATTAGGGAGAAAAGAGGGTTTTAGAGTACTGATTACTTAAAGAAATTTGTAAGATCAGGAAAATAAATTTGTGAGGTTGGCCTGTGGCCGAGAAGGTAGAATTTTGGGGTTTCGATAAATTTTTTTTTTTTTTATTGAATTTAAAGAATTTCAAGGGGGTGTTTGAAGGGAGAAAAATATGAGAGATTAATAACATATTGAAATAGAATTGTGAGGGGTTTAGAGTAATTAACTTGGAAGAGAGTTGTAAAGAATTGAAGAAATGGAGATTGGAGAGGAAAGCCGTGGGTTACCGATTCCCGGATTTTGATGCGAGATGATGATCAAGTCGACGATCGGGTGATCATCCATGGTCCGATTCGTACGAAATTTGTCGAGTGTGTTGCTGAGACAAGGGTCTTCAATCTGAACGGTGGAGATTGTGATCACAGCTTCAGATTTGGAGTTATGAGAGATTTTCGAGAGACTGATTTTGAGGGTTTAGAAGGGTTGTGGCCTAATTTGTGGAGGATGGCCGAAACTTGTAGAGGGTGGCCGGGACCTGGACGTGGAGGGTGGCCGGAATCAGAGGGTGGTCGGAATCAGAGGGTGGCCGTTTAAGAGGACGAAGAGTTTAGAGCAGCGGTGGTGGTTATTGTAAGGAGGATTTACTAGAGAAAATAAGGATGGCCGGATTGGAGTTTGGCCATGGTTGGAGAGGGTTGAGGGTTGGCCGGAGGTAGGGTGGCCGAGGGTTTGAGAGTGGCCGATTAGAAGGTGGCCGAGGGGTTGGAGTTGAAGCTTTTCGGAGGGTTAGGCCGAGCATAGGATATACCATGTTGAGAGTATGAGATTGAGGGAAAAGCTTAATTGTATTGATGTTACATGATGAGTATTTATACAATAGGTTAGGGTGTAAACACTATAAATTACATTCCTAGATTAGCTCAACTAAATCCTACAAGTATGGTAACAATATGAAGATAATACAACAAGATGATAATTATCCTAAAATATAGATTGCAATATTAACAATAATATTCTAGGAATAATATTCCTTATAAGTATTAAGGGATTGAACAGCAAAGTCGGGTTCCGAAATCAGTGAACACCAGCGCTTGGAAACACACTTGCATAAGAATGCCGACTTATGAGGCAATCTACAGAGTATCTCTGTTAGTATTTCATCATGTAAATCTTCAATTGAAGATGATGACGGATTATTAGACTCGCCATCCATCGTCTTGTTTTCTGCTGATTGATTAGGTCCCCTTGATCACCAAGAGTACAACTTTGTATTTATATACATGATGTACTTTTGCATGGAAACATACCAATTTCCATAACAACAACAACTCTCTTTCCTTATGTTTTTTTTGGGTAATCATAGATTGCTTCTCCAACGCAAGATAGCCACGTCACCATGACGTCACCGCCATGTCAAGTTTATAAAAGAAGAAAAAAAACACATTTAAAAAACAAAAAAAACAGCCAAACCTCCCACCTTCTCCTCTGATCTATCGCACCACCACTCCACCAATCCACCGCCGAAGTAGCATATTTCACCACTATCTCCGTCGCCGGCGACTTCCTCTCCGTCCGGACGCAAAGCCTTTTCTCGCGCTCGACGCAGATCCGGCCGACTGAAGGTGGTGGTGGTGCAGTGAGGGAGTACGAGGTGGTTGTCGGGTGGGGCTGAGGGAATTATGCAGGATTTAGAAACGGGTTGGATCGGAGAGATGGATGTGAAAAATGGGGTGGAAATGGGAGTTGAGTTGTTTCTAACAAAGAAAAATGTGTACTGCGCAAATGCAAATGGATTGGAGGCCCCATGTGTGGGTCAGTTTGGTAGTTTGAAATAATTGTTACTCCCTCCCTCCGTTTCTTTCATTTCTTTACGTTTCGTTTGAATATGTAAGAGGAATTCAAACGAAACGTAAAGAAATGAAAGAAACGGAGGGAGTACATGTTTGATAAAATAAAATAAAAATAGTAGATTTGTTAGAGTAAAAAATTTAGACGCTAAAATATGAGTGATACGTTAAAGTACAACACTTAAACGTTAAATTACATTATTTGTATGTTAAAGTACATAACAGATATCTTAAAGTACATGTTTAGATGTTAAAGTACATATTTTAGATGTTAAAGTATATTAGTTGTATGCTAAAGTACATAACAGATACGTTAAAGTACATATTTTAGATGTTAAAGTACATTATTTATATGCTAAAGTACATAACAGATACGTTAAAGTAAATATCTTAGATGTTAAAGTACATTCTTTACACGCTAAATATATATAACTATTTAGATGCTAAAGTATATTATTTAATTTACAAGTTAAAGACTTAAAGTACATGATTGATATGCTCATTGAGTAATTGCTCAAGTACATATTTAATACATTAAGTGTAGAATTAATATGATAAAGTACATAAATTATACGGTAAAGTACATTATGTTTTACTAAAGTACATAACAATAATTTTAAAGTACAATACATAATTATGTTTTTCTTTTTCTTTGAGAGTCTACGTCATAATGTTTCCATTAGCAAACAAATGAAAATTAGAGACTTAGAAAAGATAAATGAAGCCTCGCCCCTTGAGTCAAAGTCTCCTCCCTCATTTAACCATTTCTTCCACTTCAAAAGGAAAACAGTAGAAAAACAACTCTCTTTTCCCAATTTATTCCTCACCGACTCAAACATTTCATTTTCCGTCCCCCTTCTTCCCTCCTCCCCCAAAAATTCATCAAAAGTTATATAGCCTTCCTCTCCCCTCACCCACTACATCACGGTTTTTCCTTTTTCTCATTTTCTTTCGTTTTAGATGTTAAATTTGGACCGTCCTCTAATCGCCTGCGTGGATGGTCGAGGGAGGCTCTTGGTCGGCAGCAATCGGGGTGGTTGGTGGGGTTGGTGCGGGCCTGGGCAGGTTTTGGGTCAACGCCGCGGGTGAGAGGTGGCCGCCGTGCATGGATCTACGGAATGTGGCCGGATTACCCGACGACGTCGCCTGTAGGTCAGGTGGTCTGCCCATCACCGGCGGTGGGGAGGAGAGATAGAGAAGGATGTGAAGTGAGCGAGTGTTTTTTTTTTTTAAATTAAATTTGGGCAGAGTTTTTCCACATCAGCGCCACATGCCAGCCCACATCAGCGGGAGTATGTAGTCGTGGGACTACGCAATAATTTTCCTACGACGGCTCATTTAAGCCCAGTTGACTATTCGACTCGTGTTTGGGATGATACCGTGATAGTGGACCCTTTAGTTTGGACGTACGTTATCGCAGTTGCAGATTTTAAGACCGCCACAACGTAATAAAAATAAAATCGTTTTCCCTCAATTAAAAAAAAAAAAAAAAAAGATAATTTGAAGTATTGTTAGACTCATGGTTAACAAGTCTTAGACTTAAGATCAAATTATCAACTATATATGGAAAGTTTTGAGCTCAAGACTTGCTTATGACTCTTGATAAAGGCAGTCCAGATTTAGCTCCTTTTACGTGTTCATTTTTTTTTTCCTTCTTCTTCTTACAAAATATGGCAGGGTCTTCTCGAGCACAAGCGCGACATAGTGAGTTGGCCCCTGGAAAAGAAAGTTGCGTAAAGAAGAATAAACCACCCATCCCAAATGCTCCGAGACGGTGTATGATGATCACTTACAAATCATAAGAACAATACCAACAAAGGATCATATACTATATACAAATGAATATCAAAGTCTGATTTTATTGCACTGAATACGTAAAGATCATCATACAGAATATTACTATAGCCCTGTAAGTCTGTGACAGTAGAATTGTGTAGTCATGCTAAGTTTTGAACAATTTGTGTATGAAGTGGACGTCTTTACTCTTGAACTTCGATAATATGTGATCTTTTGTACATCCATGATTTTTTTCTTACGTTGACTGACTGTCGACAGGCATCAAGGTCGGTATTTGGCCACGATCAACGAAATCAATCTTGTTTAATCTTACACAACATAACATCTGCTCTGGTAGCTCTTCAGGCTTCTGTGCCTGTCAAAAGAGCAAAATCGTATTGGATATCAGAAACTGGCTAAAGAGAGGCTACTCGCTAGTTGCCTCAAACAGCTGCAGAGTGGTTATGGGAGCTGTCTACTTTCTAATTCCACAAAGAATACCTGAATGGTCAGACCAAGATCAACAATTCCGTTTCTCAAACGTTCTCGAAATGATTCAAGTCCCTTCCTGGATATATAACTGAACCGATGGACATCCAAGTCTATTTCAAAGTAATTCTGACCCTGAAAGTGCAAACAGAGAAAAACAAGAGATAACATAAGACATTCTGAACGAGTCATACGATTTGAACTTACAGTAGAATCTTTTACAAGTGATGGACATCATGTTATCAGTATGCATGGTTCTCCAAGGTCAAAAACCTGTGAGCTAAACTGGACATAAGAGTTAAGACAGAGAAGAAACCGATTATTATACCTTGTAAAAACTGTGCTGTGGGCGTGAGAGAACTGGCTTTTCGTTGTAAGATAGCACAAGTTTCTTTTCAGTAGAACTCAAACTAAGATCTTCAGGATTAACTAACCCTGCAATAATTTTCAGCCTTTCTCTATAGGAAACCAAACTTTCTTTGGCGAATCCTTTCACTTTCTCCATCTCATCATCCATTAATCTCTGTCACAAGAAACCAGCACGGATTCAGTTGTGCAATATCATCGAAGAAAGAAGAGCTAAGTCATCATTGTACTTGTGCAAAATCATGCATATGAATCACTGCAAAAACAGCAAATAAATGGACATACAGACTCGAATTTCACTCCTAACTCTTGTGCGTAAAGGCTAACCCCAAAAAAAGGGACAACAACAACAACAACAACCAAGCCTTATTCCCAAAATGATTTGGGGTCGGCTAACATGAATCCTCATCTAGTAACCGTCTTGTGTACGCCATAAATTTTCAAAAACGTTGTAAACCATTTAGAAATATTGCAACACTTTCAACAGAAGTTTTATAAAGTATCATAGGTGTTATTTCGACAAAGGAAGTATCATCAAAAGCAATTACATACATTTCCGGTTCAAAAGTTTACCTTCAAGCAATCTTGGAAATGAGGAGAAATTTCCTTCTCAAAGTCTTCAGAGAGCTTGAAGTAAAGAACAAGGCTCAATCCCTCTCCATCACTATCACCACCAAACATTACTGTCGGGTACGAAGGAACCTGCCATGTTGCTCAATTGAGTAGTTAGATTTCTGTAATACCTCGGAAACTTCAGCATTACATGACAGGAGAGCAATCTGAATTATGTAAATGATACCTGAATGTTAACTATCAGAAGTGGAGGGAATTTCCCATCCGACTTAACAGAAGGAAGTTCAAGATGCTGAGCAATATGATTAATCTTTCTCTGGCAAATATACAAGTCAACACCAAAAGGCTTATAAATGCAGACATCAGGAGCTGGACATTTTTTCTTGTCTCTGCAAGTTACAACACAGGAATTCAGTCATCGACTATATCAGCTTTTTGCTCATGGTAATACGTAAATAAAAGAACTACGTACTTAAAGTAGTTCTCACTACGTAGATTAAACTTTGATGGTGACACCTCCGACCAACATCCTGCAATTGGCTTCTCTCCAGCTGAACACGGAATCAAAAATCCTGCTCTTGGACGATATAGGAACCGTTTAGATGCGCCTGCATAAGATGGTGCACATTACAAAAATTCCTGTCCCCAAAACCCCAACTTGCAATATGATTAATTATTTCTCAAAATTTTTGAAATAAAAAGGCCTAAACAAGTTTTATCTGCCATTAAAGCATGAAACATATTAACATAATCTTCTTTCACAAGCACTACATGTGTCAATTGATAGAATGTACCGAGGTCCAGAATATTCCTAGGTTGATATGGTTTACAAAACAAAATCTAACAAAGCATTATTCTTTAATATCACTGGCTGCAAATTTTGCAAAGCTACACGTTTTTGAACACATTGATGTAGATAAGGGCACCACCAATGTAGGAAAGTAGCCATTGCAATTATGACTTAGAATTGGAAAGGCCAAAAGCATCAAGGATATTACATGTTTAACTTCTACAGGATATACACAGCCTATTGAAAGTCAGCCAAACAGGTTTTGATAAACCATGTTCCGTTCATAATGTAAACTAAGCTACTTGAAGATATTATATGAGCTGAATCTTTTTTATTGGTTTTACGTAACACCTGTGACAGGGTAGCCCAGAATAGCCAGCACTTTGTATGTCAATACCAACACATACAGTAAATGGCGTATACAGACCAAACATTAGGAGTTGTTAGATACAAAGTAACTTACAGCTCTCTTCCCCGTCACAAGATCTCCTTCTGAAAGAAAGCCTGATAACAGCTGATTTCTTCCGTTGATAGTGGGAACCTGAGCTTTGTTGATAGTTTTTATCATTAAAACTCACTGAAGGAAGCAAGTTTGGGAATCCAGCTTTTAACTTAGGGCTGCTGTCTTGAGTCTTCTCTACGGGATCACACTTCTCCTTTAAATAATTGAAGCTTCCAAAGGAATGATCTAATAGCTTCTTGGTCGTACTGCAAAGCTCATCTGTATTTCCTATGCACATAAGAAAATTAAGTACATTTGGTTGTTATCCCAAATTCACAAGTTGTCTGATTCTTTCAACGAGATTCTTGTAACTTACTTCCGTCTATTTTCACATAACCGCCACGATACTCTTCATACTTGTACCCACTATCCACAAATTTTGATGCCGATTCATATTGGAGAACTTCCCCGATTGTAACATTTCCGACTGCATTACCTACTATGGGAACATTATCTGTGGAGATAAGTCGAAAATCATCAGATTAAATTGAAAGGCAAACCAGACATGCTCTCAAAAGTTCTTTCAAATAGTAAAAGAGTAATGTTTAATCTTATCCAACCTTACTTTAAAAGCTCTTTTGTTGTCATCGCTTATCTTTAGTGTTACGTTTTCCAACCACTCCCCATCGTATTACAAATTTCTCCTACCATTACTTAGATTTTTAAGTGTCTGAGCACTTAGCATAAGCAAATACATATCATGCTAGCCAACCACAAAGCATTTTGAACTAAGGGCTTTGTTGTTTCAGTTGTGGTTGTTAGACAGTAATGTTTACAGGTCTTGAGAAACATAATCAACAAAGAGTAACAGCTTGTGCAACTTCTTTATTGGTGGATATGAGATCGATCATGGGATCCGATGGAGATCATGAGATCAGATTTAGGATATCTACGATAATTTTGAATTAGGAACGTATAGTTTATTTATGAAATCTAAAATACTCATAATCTTAGATCCTCCAATATTCTTTTTCTAGATAGTTGTACAATGAGAAAATATGATGAAGGGTCCACAATCCGTAACATTCATATGCAGACACGCCTGTTTTACAGCTAACCAGCATAGTGGAATAGTGGCATTGGCTTGGGCATAGTATGGAGTATGTAGCTGGAAATCAAGAACCACAGTACTACTAGGGTCATAGTAAAACTAATAGAAAGTCACTAATCTTATTGCAGAACATATATTCACTTAAACATTTGCCAAAGCATACATCCTGCGACCTCGACATATCTTATTGACTGTTTTACATTCTCCTTTTACGCAGCGTGCAATAAGAATAACCTTTGACGCGAAAGAAACACTAGCTGGCATTACCTCCATGAGCACTGCTGAACTCCTCATCTGAATCAGAGTCCATAATACTGAAAGAATCGAACCATGCTTCATCTTGACAGAATTCTGAACAGAAAGAAATTGTAGAAAAGTCAAATTCTTGCCATTTTGTGGTCTCTTAGCATTTGACGTTCTTGAAGCATGGGCATTCAGTGATGTAAGGTAGGAAGCACAGAAAATTTTATCACTTAGCATGTTCATGTTCAACACCTTATCCGACACCAACAATACGGTCATAAATTGATTAATTCCTTAGTTTTGACACTTCAGGATCCTCCATAAACATAAACTCAGCAAAACATAGTTTTGATTAATTCCTTAGTTTTGCAACCTAAAGAACCTTAATGCTCAGAAAATGACAATTTTCTTCATAAACAAAGATGTTTATTTATTTATTTTTGTATATCAGAATAAAAGGTATAATTAACCCAGCAGTATTTTGCGATTAAAGTCAATTAAAAAATATTAATGTTGGTAACTGTAGTAGTGAACATAAATTCATCAACCGTATCCACATGCCTATGTATTTTAAGGTGTCCTGTCACATGTTTGCTCCTGTGTCCGTGTCCGTTTTTGTACTAGCTAGGATGTAAGTGATACTAAGCATTGTAAGCAGGTTCAATGCAGGCACAAAGAGAAATTTCAACTAAAGCACTAAGGTATTAGAAATTGTTTGCAAGTACAAAGAGCCTGGAACATTTCGCAACCCTTCCAAAGGTAGCAAAACTGGTTTACACCTGGTTGCACAAGAAAAGAAAATTCTTAACTTGAGACATCAACAAATATCAAGATAATACAGCTCTACTCAGGTTCATTGATTCAACCAAAATTTGACATTATTACTTGGCCAAGTATATATTTTGCAGCTAAATTCATTCTATAAGGACAATATGTACATTCCCTGAACAGCCAAAAGGATAAATGAGCTACCAAACTTGATGATTTATCCTGAATAGTGTATAAGCCAATCTTTCTAAAGCATTTGCACACTCTGGAACGAAGAGCAAATTGAGATGCGAGTAAAAAGCTAGTAATAATCAGGAATCAATGCACTCACACGACTGACAATTTGTATAATTGCAAATCATGAAGCGTAATCAAGAAAATGGATCTTACCATCGGTGTCAAATTGACTATGTTGCCACTGCATCTCCATCTGACGGAATGATGAATCAGACAAAGATCTTCGGCATGCAGGTATTTCAGACATTGCAATGTTATGAAGAAACTGACTGACAGCTATGTCTGTTACACAGCTCCCCGCATCACTGATACGCTTTGGTGTTGCACCAGCAACAAAATGTGGAACTCTCCCACGCCGTTTGGCAGACCGATAACGTAACTTCTTCCGTCTCGTGACAGGTTTTCCATGAGTTGAGTAACAACCACCCATTATGGAAGCTTCTTTTACTCTCAATCACAAGAATCGAGTCTCAAGTTGAAATTGGACATCCAAGGAGCTCTATGTGCATTATGCCAAGGCAGCAGAAGCTAGGCGCATGGTGTAGGAACCAAGTCAGAAGAAAAGAAAAAATTCACACCAAGATTTCAACGCAGTAAACAAATCTAAAATATATCGGCAACTAGTAAAATTTCAAATGGATACCCAAAATATTATCTATACTACAAAAATATCAACTGAATACTCACATAGATCATAACCTAAGTGTAAGCAAGAACAACATTAGGGTACAAGGTATTTTGAAATGAGGGGTGAACCCGCATCACTAATGACCAAACATATACCAATCAAATGACCAGAAACACAGGCTCAAATCCAAAAGAAAAAACAAGGAAGAGGGTAGGCTGTTAACAAAAACCAAACTGAAAGCTAGTACGCAAGCTAAGTGAACAAAGACGATGCCAAGATCGTCTAGTAAGCTCCCACTACTTCACTCTTCTATATATGGCTGTGAAAATGTTAATTAGAAACTTAGACTTTGCACTATAAGCTCTTTTATGTTCAATAGAAGAATGTTTAAGCTCATTTATGTTATAAAAACCCTTGTACAGTTTATGAGATCAGCTCGTGCATGACTCAAGCTGTACTGATTCAGCTAATTGAATTGAGCTCTATTAAAACAAATGACGCTGACAAAAAAAATGTTCAATCTCAATTCTCAGTAAATGAGCCAAGCACGAGCACGAACTACTTGGCTCTTTCTGCAGCCCTAGGGAAGGCGGGAAGAGCATAAAGTATTTCTTATAACATAGGCAAAGATGCATAGCTCCAACAGCCAATGTACGCACCGGCAGCTGCTCATAGGAAATGTCTCCAGAACAAAGCTTAACTACCTAAGCACCTCACCATAAATATATCATATATGAATGATGAATCAGGCACAGATCTTTGGCAAGCAGGAGTATCAGTTTATTCTTTCGGTATGGAAATGTTAAAGTGTCCATTTCTTTAATTCTACTGAGGTCTAAGACTCTAAGCTACAACATGGAAGACTAAAAAGCAAACATCTTCAGTTCCATTTCTGATCAAATTAAGTACCTCATCATAAATGTCTTTCAGTAAACTAGAATAAAGGGAAAAGAACAAGACCGGCCTGCGGAAAGCTACTGATTAACAAACTACACCGTTCTTTCCATAATGAATAACCCTTAGCCCACAGGACTACAATCATACATGCCGGCTACAATGTGCACTAGGATCCAAATCATCCAAGACAAACCAAAAAGTATATGTATTTCCTGCCGCGAAGATGAAAAAAGGCGTAATCTTGTAACATACAAGAGTACAAGACAAAAATAACGTTTATCCAACATGCATCATAAGCCAGCTTAGAGACTTATATGTGTTGTTATAAAAATGACATTTGGTTTACTTTTATGACAACCCTAATCTAATACTTCGCTTCCTTTATTTTCCGTTCAATCTCAAAGCACATCAACAACAATACCCCAATATTTCCAGTACTTATGATAGACCCTCAAAAAAGACATGATCTTTCAACAAACATGACAAAACATGTTTATCCAACTTAATTAGACCATACTTCATTTCAATACCACAATTCACCTATTAATTCGATTTTCTTTCCTTTCCTTTCCGTCCAATTCCTTTCGAACAACCGATATTTAAAGCATTAATCATATCACCAACAACCCAATAATTCAGGTTTTCATATATCCTCAAAACCAACAAATACACAAATTCCAACAATACCCAGAAAAATCTCCAAATTATATATTGAACAAAAATCTAGGGTTTCAAACAAATAAAGCTGAAAACTTGCAACATCCAAGAACAAAATTCACAATTCATAACATAAAATTACAGCAAATTAAACAATACCCAACAATCAAAATTAATAAAACCAACATGCAAATGAAAATTTAATTACCTCGGCATTCATAAATTAGCATCAACAGCAGCAGCTCCTCTATATAAATAATGATATAAAAAACTATATCATAAAATTAAACACCTCCCTCTCCCTGTAAAATCTGGAGAGAGAGATGAAATTTAAAAAGAAAAAATCGGATAAAAAGGAGGGAAGGTATTTAACTTCAAATCAAAGTGAAAAATAATGTAATAATATAGTATAAAAAAATAATATAAATTTAACAAAAATAAAAGATATGATCTTCCCCCCTAAAATTAATAGGTGAGGAGAAGATTAAATTTGATTATATGATATCAAAATGATCAGCAAAAAAAACCCAATATTTTTTTTACGGCGTCGTTGTCGCATTTCCTAGATTGTAGAAGTGGAAATTTGATTGAATTTTTATGATATGGTTAAAATTAAAACATTTGTTGGGATTTTAGTTGGCTTCAAAAAATTTTAAGACACCGCATTTACAGAGAAAAGAGAGGATGATATTGGTTGGTCTCTCTCTCACTCCTGCCTCGTTGTCAAGCGCGAAAATTAGTTGAGAGTTACGACTTCAAATTCACGGGGATTTATAGTCTTTGCGTTTACGTTTGATTTTTATAACGGGTTTTGTTTGAGTATGTGAGAAGAATTTTAGTTAGATATAGAGAATGAAAACGGTTGGACTTGGACGTGTGGAGGAGGATTTGGGTGGAGTGCGGTTAATCAACACTTAGGGCGTGGTTGTTGAAAGTGGTGGCAACTAACAAGGTATAATTGTACAAGTAGACGTGATAGAACTGATCTATGCTCAAACCGTAGACCCAAATGACCCGTTTGCAAGGTTTAGGTACAAAACTAGTCATCAAAATTCGTGTCGAATGATGTTTATATACAAAGCACATCTTGAAGGGTAAGAATGTCATTTTTTTTTTTTTTGAAATCAAGAATGTCACTTTAACTCACCAACTTTATCAAAGAAGCAGTGAAATTGACGAAGGAGACAAAAAACCACCCCCGTTGAAGACTTGAAGGGTAAGAATCCACTTTAAACTTTGCGTGATAGATCTATTTTTCAACTCAACAAAATATCGATTCATTGAATCAACCTTGAAACACCGTAAAATACAATAAAAAATCGACGCGTGATAGTCGTAGTAAATACCAAATATGGAGTATGAAATATTGTCACTTCGACACTTGTTCCTTGCTCGAACATGAGTACCTGACAAGGAACAACTCAAAGCTAATATCGTTTTAAGTTCCCACTCTCTCTCCCTCTCTCTCTCTCTCTCTTGAGTCTTCACACACACGACACACCTTCTACAACTCTACAACCTCAGCATCCTCGAACTCTTCTGCTACTCGCTTACTTGTTCCTTCCGCATTTCAGGTACACATTTCATCTCTCTTTCTCTTTTAATTTGTTCTTTTTCATGTCTCCTAATTTACTTGATTGTGCTCTCAACTCTTTCCCCATGATTTAGCTTCACATTTACGCTTATTTTCTCTTGCTATTTGATTCTCATTGAACTAGGTCTGGAGTTCTAGTTCTTGGTGAATAATTTCATATTATCAATTATAGAAACTATGCTTTTTTATCTAATTTTTGGAAAGCAAGAGAATTCTATGCACTTTTTTTTTAATTTTGAGAGGTGAAGAGTAACACCCATGTTCTAATTTATGAAGGTGAGTAAGACCCATGTTTTCGATTGAAGTAATTTGATGAAAGTCGAAAGCTTTTGTTTGGTGAATTATAATCTGACCAATTTGATTGGTTTTATTTGGGTAATTTTGTTGGTGTGAAAGTAGGAAATCAGGTATAGCACTTGATTTTGGGACCAATTGTAGAGGTTGGGACTTTGGTTGTTGTTGTTGATCCCGTTTTTCGCCTTCTAAATTCGGCATTCTTACAAAAATCTAGTGCCTTTGGTTGGGAAAACATATAGCTAAAGTAGTTGTGGTCTTGTAGATTGTAGTACTCCGTATGAAGTTTGAGAGCATCCGTATCTATAGTAGTTTACATGTCAGGTGCTCAGTCTAACATGTCGCCCAATCCGTAAAACCAAATTGATGATCTTTTGGAGTGATCTTTTGGCCTTCTTAGCGAGTAATGTTTGTGAAATGATGATTAATGTGCTTGAATTCGTCGTTGTAGTAAAATCCAGCTGCTGCCTTTTTTAATAGATGGAGGCATGGAGCACCAGTATGAACCGAGTGATGTTTTTCAATCGTGGGTAGTGTGAAGAGCCATATGAACCATGAGCTTAGCTCATAGTTGAGGTCCTAACAATGGTTTTATACCTTTTCACGCTCCCTCACACAAACATCCTTTAGGCTTGAAGCGTGAGACTCGTACGGAGACTCCACTTAACGGAATAGGGGGCTACTAGCATTTGAACTTGAATTTGAGACCTCAAGAACATACATTGAAGCTTTGGTACCATGTTAATGAACCAACTAAACCAAAATTGTAATCTGATAGTTCGGCTCAGCTTAGGCTGGAGATTTAAGGCAATCATGGTTTTCAGCTCCTTTTTTTTTTTTTTTTTTTTTTTTGTCTTTCCTCCTTCATTTTGATGTGGAGGGGGATCAAAGGGAATATCTATTGTAGGGACTACTTTCCGAATGACTATACTATAAGCCAATAGGTTCACCCTCAAATGGTAGGAGAATGTGTTATATCCAGCAGTTCGCAGGAGATATATGAATGTTAAACATTCTGTTATAGCCAGTTTGTTTGGTGTAGGCTTGTGCTCACATTTTATCAATTCTGAGCTATCAGCTTCTGATATGAGATGAGACAGACAGATAGTAAAGATTGTAATACATCTGACGGGTTCGCAGCAGAGATATAGATAATAACATTTGACGTAGTTTTGTTTGTGAATTTGAAGTTATTAGGTGACTCTGTCCGTTAAGGTTGTATCTCACGATATTATCTTGATTGTCTCTGTTCTTGTTTATGGATAGTCTGTCTCGTCATCTAAGGTTTTGTTGCATTCTTTTGTTATAAGAAGATACTTCATACGGAGTATTCATGTTATACCGGGGCTGTGTGTTAGTATTCAGAGTGCAAAGTTGTCCATATGTTAGTATTTTAGCTTCCAGAGTAACATGCCCGGAAAAGGCAAACAAAGCATATGTTTCAAGGCTTTTCACTATGAGCTTCACCCCTTGCCCCTTACCCTTTACCCCACTCCACCCCCGATAAAATGAAAGTGTTGCAATGCTTCCAGGGTAATGCAATGTTCTTTAACGCCTAAGACGATATTTTTTGCAGTGTTGGTTGAAATACCTGTATTATTTTGATGGCTAATTGGAGCAGCTTGTTCCCATCCCTCTAGACAGAAATTCTAGAGATGCATACTTGCTTAAATTTGAAATCATCAACTTCATCATCGGCAACAGGCACTCAACCTACAAGCTCACAAGCTGAAGGTATATCGTCATTTTCATGTCTACATTTATTTGAGAGTTAAAATGAAAATATCTGACAAGTTTGCCTACCCTCCCGTCCCCCCTCATTTGTATATTTCTTCACTGACGTGGGTTTAATATCAGGAAATTCATCAGCAAGTACACCCAGGACTCCTGGAAGTAGTGCTATACCGTCACCTACTGTCAATCTCAGCCGTGAGTATGCGCTTGCAGTCCAGACAAGTTCCTACAGTGAGATATGGTCCAAGATCCATGTAGTGGAGGAACGGGGGAGCGAGAAGCCCAGCCATCAGCAGCTTATACTGTCCCAAGTCCTGCAGCCTAATCGTGAGGTTGTCCAAGAAGCCCTGAAGCGTGCCAGCCCAACCTGTTTTACCGAACTTATATCTGCTTACTTTGAACACAGTGATAAAACTTGTCATCTTCTTCTCCTCTTGCACCATAGTATCCACCTTGCCCGTTCTCTCTATGCCCCTATACATGATCTTGTTGACGTTCTACCTTATGAGGCGGACTCCATGAGTCTATTGCAGTGCAGCCATGCCTTCGACGTTTTCGTCCAGTTTGAACAGGACAGGAATCCTTTCCCATGTCCTGACTCACACAATTTTCATGACATGCGGGCTTGTTTTGCTGAGCTCAAGCAAGAGGTGGACGTCCGTCTCCATAAATCCCGTAACAAGATTAATCGTGTTAAATGTGCGACCACCTCGTCAGCTGTATGTTTGATTGTGACAGTTGTTGGACTTACTATATCTGCTGTTGCTATAGCTGCCCATGCGTTGGTTGGTCTAGTGGCTGCTTCTAGCTGCCCCCTGCTTCTCCCTTCTACATATATACAGAGAGAGAGGGTTCACATAGGACAATTGGATGCTGCTGCCAGGAGTGCCTACGTCCTGCACAATGATCTAGACACCATAGATCGTCTTGTGTCACGCGTATATACTGCACTTGAGGGCGACAAGCTACTTATTCGCCTTGGCTTGCATAGGGGAAGAGACAAGCACCCTATATTCGAGGTGGTAAAACAGCTGAGGAAAAACCGAGTTAATTTGATGGACCATCTGACTGATCTTGAAGAGCATATCTGCCTGTGCTTCACAGCCATTAATCGAGCAAGGGCCCTTCTTCTTCAAGAGATAGATCTTCAGGAAGAGCCTTCTTGACGCCATAAACCTGTAGCTTCATGAAACCCACTTACTCATAAACCTGTAGCTTCATGATGACCAATGCACTGGGATCAAACTCAGTACAAGTGAGGTGAAAAATGAGTGAACGAGAGATGAGTTACAATGTGTAAAGAGTGTTTACTACACAATGCTGTTTACATAAGTTTAAGTTGAACAATAGCGATTATTTTAGTTGAATCGAAATCTTATTAGATTGTAATGAGAACTAGTTAGTCTTAGATCCTCGCTCTCTCACCTATAGGCTTATCACATTCTTTTTCTAAACAAGCTCAATGTAGTTTTCCTTGTTTATAACTCGATTTTATTCCATGGAGTCTCGTAACACTTACGTTTTGTTTCTGTATTTGCATTATCGCGTTTTGTTTCTGTATATGACAGTATCTTTGAAGAAATTTGAAAATTGAGAAAGCCCATTCATTTACGTGAAGCAAGAGTTTATGGAACCAACACTGTTTGTATACAAAATTCGCAAAACCCAACACCAATATTACGCATCAATATCGTCACATTTTCTATAATCACAACCAAATCCTTTCAAGCCAGTGATGCTGCTAAAGTCAAATTTCACTCTGATGCAGAAGAGGAGAGGTGTGTGTATTAGCATCCCCGATGACACGCGGCTTCAGAGCAGGATCTTGATATACATCACCTAATCTCTCGACAAATTCGGCCATCCTGGGGTCATTCTGCTCTGCTCTATCCTTCTTTACCAAACTCTGGAAAACAATCGGAACTGAGGATTAAGAAGAGGCATTCCTCACAGCATATAAACTTACTAGCAAGAGTACCACAAAACAGAGTAAAGTAGGGACGTCACCTGGACGATCCCCTCATTCGCAACAGATCAACAATATTCTCCATGGTACATTCTAGTTTGACGTGGAACAAAAAACAAAGAATAACCAAGTAATAGTATGATCCTCAGTAAATTTTATGGCAGATTATCAGCTAGAAAATCTGTTCATTTGCTGCCCGTCTAGACCAAACTCCAAGTAGCACACAATTCCGTTTTAACTAGCTTAAGCAGATTTTACAACACAATTCCATCGCAGTTAAGAACTGTCACTTTTTCTTCTCAGTTCACCAGAGGGGAGATTTTATGTTACTGTCCCCTAGACTAAACACGAAAATCTCCGCCCATGCATCAGTACTTGGGGCTTGGGGGACAAATTCTCACCTAAGTTGCTAAAGCCCATGGGGTCACGAAAACCGAAGTCAACAGCGGGTTGTTTTGTGGCAGGGAAGGACAAACAGGCTCATTCTCAGGAGTCAGGACTTCATTAAGCTCTCTCCGAATTTCTATTCATAAAATTTAATTCAAATAATAACACAACAACATCTGTAACCCCAGTTCCCTAAAGGCTCCCGCCATAAGGCGGGAAAACTGAACCAAAATTAATACTAAGCAAACTAATAGGCTCGAACGGCTTTGAGCTGGAGCTCAATGCCAAATTTCTGAGCCAATCTTGAGATCGCCTGCTCGGGAGTAGCTTGACTAGGTTATATCCCTAATAAATTACACACGTGCATAACAAAGAAAATAGTATAGTACACAACAACAACAACAACAACCACAACAACAACAACAACAACAACAACCAAGCCTTAATCCCAAAATGATTTGGGGTCGGCTAACATGAATCGTCATCCGGTAACCGTCTTGTATATGCCATAAAATTTCAAAAACGTCTTGTGTACGCCAAAAGAGTTTTAGAACATCAACAAAATAAATAAAACTTTTTGAAAAATAATGAAAAGCATATGAACTTTGAACACATAGTAAGGAAAAATTTTGGGAATAAAAGTAAAAAAGTAAAATTTTGGGAACACATAGTACATGCTTTTCAATGAAAAAGTAAAATCATTTTTTAGTGGTGCCACAGTTCACAAAATACCAATTTCATGACATAAAGATAACGAATTAAAAGAAAAGGAATCCTCAAGCTGAATAAGAATAATATTCAGCTTAGTGGGAGAAATGTGAAAGCACATAAGAGCTATACCTCGGTGGAATAGGCCTTGAAAATAGGTAAAAACCGTTGGCAGCAGTACTCGTTAAATAGAAGTGTGAGCACAGGTAACGGAATGCAGAAGGTGGATGCAAGAGGCAGCTCCTTCAGCCCAAATATCCCTATTGCGATAAGATGCATGAGAACCAAGGAAAATATCGTTGAGTTGTGCACTAAAGTCCAATATTTGCCACCATTTTGAAAGTTTGGTGCATAGACATTCAGCAGCTGCACATAATACGACAGGTTATACAAAATTGATTAAGCAAAGACACTTCAGAAAGCTATAGAAAGCAGAGTTTGCAGGCCAGGCTAACAGAGGCGACAAAGATCCATCCGGGTGAATATACCTAGCAAATCCCATCTAAAAGGAGTATTTCAACTAGGAGAATATTCAGCAAAATGCAACATGTATCAAACTTGATTAAGCAACGACACTTCAGGAAGCTAAAGAAAGCAGACTTTACGGGTAAGGCTAACAGAGGCAACAATGATGCATCCAGGTGAATACCTAGCAAATCCCATCTAAAAAGAGTACTTCAACTAGGAGAATATTCAGCAAAATGCAACATGTATCGATGAACAAGCATATACAAACGTCAAGAACTGAAAAAAGTCATCAAGCAAAAACTCTCCACTGAACCAATTTTCAAATTTAAAGTTGAGACCATGAGAAGCACCTCCAATGATGCCTTTCAGACCCTAAACCCCGCATAGCACATTTCAGTACACAACTAGATACAAAGTTTATTAGCAGTCGGTTTCAGGTGCACTGTAGAGGAATATTTGACAGTCCAAGTCCTTATTTTAGAGCCAGGCTATTTGTATACGAAGCTATTGTTCATACTCTATCTCTCACATAGAAGTGGCCTTCTGTGTTTGTCTTTATTATCTCTTCAAAGTATAAGCTTACTAACCAAAATTTACCAATCAGAGCTGACGGAAGGAGCAAATTGTAGTACTAAGAGGATCAGACAAGTTTCCTGCAACTCTACAGTGACATGAACCTCTAACATTTGAAGTTTCTTTTGTCACCTTTATGTTCTATCAAATTACAAAAAGAAAAAAGAAGAAAAAAAAAAACTCTAGTTTTAAGCAAGAAAAACTAACCTGATTCCGGTAGATCAGAAATCCCATACAGAAGTAAACTAGAATGAAAGGCAATATAAGGGGCGCAAGGATGAAATATGTTATCCCAAGAAGGCCGAAACAGAGTATCCTAGGAATTTCTTTCTCATAAGGAATAGATGGAACTGCCAAATCATCATTCTCTTCTCCAGAAAATATTCTTTTCAAGAAACTGCAGATGAGAGAAATCAGCTGAAACAGCTCAGAGGACAGACTAGTCCATCCACTAGTCACAACATACGAAATGAAGAATGATGCCTGCAAAGGGAAAATACAAGCAAAATAAGTTACAGATTACTGCAATTGTATAGTGAATCCCATCCAGAAATTTAAATGAGATACTCCACATCACTATCAGAGAACATCTCAGTGTGGAATCTTACTCCCGGCAGAATACTACATCTAGAAAGTTTGGTGAGAAAATTGCTGTTGTATTTAAACAAGTGGCCAGAAATTTCAGAAGTTCCAAGAGAGCTAAGGCTTTTGCCTTGACAGCCTGATTAGAGATACTCAACTACATGACGACCTACGAATGAATATAAAAGTTTATCCTTCAACACGAGTGCCATGCATTAGGCTTACAGCAACAGAGGCTCCAATTTTTGTTGTTATCACACAATTTGAGTATTGACATAACATGTTCAGTGTTGGAATGAGTGATACCACGACACAACCATCAAAATGATGGCTTCGAGATACTGAGGAAAGATAACTCTTTGATGGTCTTTATATCTCTGAGGTTTGACTTCAATGATAGATTTGATTGAAAGATTGCACCTGCAACTCTTGATGAAACAGTGTGTATCAAATGTCTCATTAGTGGTTCACCTGCCTAGCTGTTTGTCACGTACTGATACTGATCCGAGTTCTTTTTCAATATTATTCTTTTGTATATGTTTCCCACTCACCTAGAAACTTCATTAGAACCCTAATATTAAGTTGCCAAGCAGATTTTTCGATATCTTTGGAGCAAATAGAGAATAAATGATAAAAAAAACTTTAGGTTTTTGTTCTACCTAAGGGTGAACCAGAACGGAAGGGGGGGGGGGGAGGGGGTCACAAAGGACAAATAGATTGTTTTCCTAGAGGATCGTCTTGTCTTCTCATCCAGATCTCAAAGGCTCACTGTCCTTGCATTTGGAATAAGGAAAATGGCTTACTAAATTGTGCGCTTTGTGCATTCTGAAGTAGCAGCATAAAATTCTCAACGCAAATCTCATTATAGGTCAACGACCCCCTACGCTGACATTGGGGGGGGGGGCTAAGGCCCTTGTAACTGGCTATCTGAAATTTCTTTAGAACAAAAACGCTTAACTGTGAGCTGAAACAAAAATGTTTGCAAAGAAGGGAGGATGTTGGCAATAGACCTATAAAAGGGTCGATGCTCTTTATGGAGAGCTGAAGACCCTTCCCAGTTTTGACAAAAGACACATTTCATAGATCAATGAAGACTGAGCTTTGCAAACAAAATAACACATCAGGCTTTTACAGCGGAGACTAGTTACCTGAGCAGGGACACCTTGAGCAAGTAACATAGGAACTTTTTTGGGCTCGAGAAACAAGTCAAATCCATAAAGAGCTGACCCCGATAGCACATTTACAAAGAATATATTCCATATCGTAAACCACAGCATTTTACCACACGCACTTTTTTGTATCTCATTCATGGATATGTAACCTTGGATGGAGGAGAGCATTTTCATGATGGGTGGTATCAAATATAGAAAGAACTGAAGGATAAGACTTGGTAGATATCCAGTGATCACCTGACTAATAAAAGCTCTGCAAGCACAAAGACACATCAGAATGCCTCGCAAAGACAAGCCTAACACAAATGTTAACACCGGTAAAACTGAGAGTACCTAATATGTCACTACGCAGGTTCAAAGTCAAGATATACATAGAATTTACACTGGCAAACTAGAGACATTCGAATAGCATACTGCAAGTGGTTAATCATTCAATGCTTACACAGACAACGAAAAAGCCAAAAGTGGAGATTAGAACGTAAAAAAGTGAGAATAAGCAAGAAAAAAAAGAGAGTGAGGAGGAAAAGCGGAAAAGACTAAAACAGCATTAAAAAACGCGACAAACCTTTTGCATTAGAGCTATTAAAGATTTAAAAGGCTCCAACAAGTTTGTCAGAAAATCTCAAATTAAAGCGTAGCACAAAAGGTGCAGATGGAAGATAAATTAAGCTTGAAGTAATATTGAACAAGGGTCTTTATAGCTGTTTATTACATATAAGGGGAATAACAGTAAAAGTGTAAACAAAGTTTCCATCACAAGGTCCTTATCAAGTGGATAGTAAAAAGAAAAGGAGGAAAAGGTTAAGAACATAGTGGAGTGCATAGAGTTGACATGGCCAGGTTCACATAGAAGTCAAACGAGATTATAACAAAGTAAAGGTAGCAGATATAAAGCTTAATAGATAAAAAACAGAAATTACGATATATTTTAATGGTATGAGCGACAACCCACAAAAATGAACTATGAAGTAATCTGAGTCAT
This sequence comes from Spergularia bocconei, assembly GCA_963457585.1. Classification (NCBI taxonomy): domain Eukaryota; kingdom Viridiplantae; phylum Streptophyta; class Magnoliopsida; order Caryophyllales; family Caryophyllaceae; genus Spergularia; species Spergularia bocconei. The sequence continues at coordinate 4,029,314 of OY734951.1, read as the reverse complement.
ACTCGAATAGTAAATTATAAGCCTTATTTTTTTCCAGTAAAACTAAATTGAAGATTGATAAGCACATCATAAAATCCTGTGGGTCAAGTCCAAATAATTTTGTTCCTTCTTTTATGGACAAGTAATTTGTCTTGTTTCACAACCTATTTCTTCCAATGAAGTAATTCTCATGTCTACAAATGTCTACATAGATGTAATCACTTACAGTTTTAAGATGCCTCTTAAGAAAGGAAAATACTTCTCCAGCTGTTCAAGGTGAGTAAGACTTTGAACCAAGAAAACAGGAAGAAAGAATAGCGTTGTAAGCACAACTGATGCAGCAACTACAACCAACTTGCAAATCCATCTTTTGAGGTATGAGGTTGAAAAGAAAGGCCAATAAACATCCTCAGGCTCAGGAGCTTGTTCAGTGACCCACTCGGTGGGATTAACCCCTTGTTGCATGTGCAAAGCTGCGGCAGCACCATATCGAGACTTAAAATGCACAAAGGCAGCTGGAACTTCCTAAAGATCAAAACTTGAGAGCAGGAGACATCAGATTTCAACATTTTCAGAAAATGACTGTTCAATAAAATAAGCAGAACAACTTGCAAAAAGTATAGACGACTCTGATGGTCAGGGGAAAAAGGCATGGAAATATTATAAACAAGTATTCTGTGTGAACGAACATCAGTCTTCTTTTATCTAGAAAAATCTTACTATATAGCACGTGTTTGTCACATCTACACTAAATTTATAACTGATTGCACAAACCGTTAGGGGGATAAAAGAAACTGCCTGTCTTTCCTGATTATGTTACCACTCAATTCTAGCAGATCATTGAAGGAGTCATCTGAACTACTTTTCTGTCTGTACATATACCAAAAGCCAACTGAGTTGAACAATACTGTCGAAAGAGCATTCTAGGACAGCTCTAGTCCGGAATCAGAAACTCTGTGGCTCAAAACCGGACTGACAGTAATGAAGATAGTATGAGGAAATGGTTAATGGTGTGAATTTTATCTCTTCTTCACAGGACTCAACTCTATGTGAACAAAAAAAATGAACGATGTAAACACAGTCACTGGACGATCTCCTCATCCAAGGTCATTGTCTGAGTGTCATATTTGAAAAGCCTCTGAACAATTATCACATTCCCTTTTGTAGGAACAGTTTACTTCGAAAAGCCGTGCCTAGAAAGGTTTCCATGAAAAAATTGTGTCGAGTAAAAGGCAAACATAATTTTGCAGCACACCACAATCTCTTGCAGAGCAGATTTCCACGTAGGCATTCACATATTATTACAGCCCATCTTCAACATCTGACCTTCAAGAAAATTGAATTGTTAACATATATAGAGAATATTAGCGCATACCTTTCCAACTAATGAAGACTTCTCCATCCTCACATTATCCTCCACAACTTCCAACCTTTTTTCTAGCTTGCTTAGCTCTTGAGCTCTGTTTCCAAATACACCCAGAAAGCCGTAATACCTAGATCTTTGACTAGTGTGTTCTTGAGTCTTCATCCGAGCAACCATTCTATAAAGTTTCTCCGCGTCATCCTGAAATGTAATATATTCAGAGTTCAAAGCAATATCAGACACAGCAAGGTGAACCAAAACAAGAATCTACCTCTATCGTTCCAGGCTATACAAACTATACTTATTGTTAGCATACAGAGTTTACAGCAATACAAACTGTACATACTGTTAGCTGCTGAAGTTTGCTGGTTCGACGAACAATTGTATGAGAAATATATGTTGAAGGGTGATACTCTCTGAAAAAGTGATCCACACTTTCATCCAAGCTGTGTCCAGCTAAAGCAGGAATGCCGCGGACTAGGATTGTAAACTGATGAGGCAGGGGTTGTGATGCATAAAAGCAATCGATTTGTTTTATCGAGAGAAACTTGTATTCCTGCACATCAGAATTAGTTCAACATTCAACTCAGACATTCCTATTATTGGGACACATGAAAACAGATCATCAAACTATGAGATTCAGTTATTGCAATTTTAGGAAAAGAACAAGTAGTTTCTTTTGTATAGAAAGTATAAGAGCACAAAGCTGGCCATCTGTGAGAAAATTCAAAGGGTGATGAGGGCTATTCAGAAAATATTTTCTACCAATCTAACAATCATCATCCCAACCGATCTAACTATCATCATCCCAGGGGCAGACTAAGTATCACTTACAAAATAAAGAAGACAGCACACAGCCCCAGTGAAAGCATAGGCAGCACAAAAGTGAATCCATAACCTTCAAAAAAATAAAAATTGGTCATTGGGAGTAAAAACACAAAAATTTAACGAATCTAATGACGAACCCAAAGAGAAAATCTGATAGCATCCCATATCCTGAACAAGTCTATTCAACTACAACCTAAGCTTCTACATTACCAAGGCAGATGTTTAAAAGTTTTTGATTTGAACGACAACCAAAGTTCCATTTCATAATGCAAAGATAAGTTTCTAAGGGCAAAGGACAACTTATCAAATCTGTGATTGAGAATATTGTTAGTTGAATGATGCATCATATTCACTATGCGTAATGTAGATAGAAAGTAGAGTGAAACTCAAGGGAAGGGGAGAAAGTGGAACAGTTTGCCGTTGCAGAAGTGAGTATTGTGTAATGGTACAGTATCTCAACGACTCAACCCCCCCCCCCTTCCCCACCTCGCTTTCCTGAACCCTCTTCCACGATCTTCAAACTCGTACACCTACTCCAAAACTATGATTCACTAACATGCTGATTTTACAAGCAAACCAGCATATTGCAATCCAGTACCTGTCACAAGGGCAAAAACGTAGCATATAACCTAACAGTGGCCTGATTAACCTTTCCGGCACTGCTTAGGTTAAGTGGGATCATAAAAAGAGAAGCAGCTTATCTGATACAGGTTTGAACTAACACAAATGAAAGACACTCAAGCAAACAAGAGTTCACGGAGACTTTTGTAAAAACGCAGGTCAAACCCGATAAAATAGAATGAGCAAGAGAAACATTATTTTAGGCCATCCAAAAAATTTATGCTATGAAAAAAAATTAAGTGTGTCGAAGCTGTTACCTGTTTGACCCATTATTCACGTTCGAAATGCTGAAAGAATCCAAGGACTTGTTTGGAAGATCAGAGAAATCGATCTTTAGCTGATTTCCCAAAAAGTTCACGGGAAGTAGAACGACTATGCCAATAACTGCAGCAATGGCAAATACCTTCAAACTGCACAACAAAACAGATGTTCAACACATCTGAAACATTAAAATTTGGAGAAAGAAAACATAGTGCTACAAATGGAGGAGGAACTTGTACAGTTACGCCAAAACAACTCCAAATTACCTGAAGGTGAAGATTCTCATAAATACAACGCCATCGAGACCTGAATTCTCCAACAAGTCTTCCTCGGACAGCTCCCATGCTCTTTTTACCCAGCCAGCTGAAGGCAAAAGCCTCTCCAAGTTGAAGTCAGTCCTTTGTTTGACCTTTTTTTCAGCAACTAAGCGTGGTGCGTAAACTCTAACATTAATCGGTTGCTTCCTCAAAATAGAGTAAAGAGTGAAAAACAGAAAACAAAGGCCAAGATTGATTCCAACCGAAGTTAAAAGAGCTGAAAGAATCATCCCTTATAAGTTTCTGAGGGAAAACCCAACCAAAAGACCACCTTATCAGCCCGTGCTTATTCGTTCCTATAAGTAGCAAAATCACAACCGTGGAACTCCGAAATGATTCCCCAACTATGTCATCTGAAACCAAGGAGATGAACACTAAGGCCATTTCCTCCAACATAAAGGTAATACTTTTTTTTTTCTTAAGATAGGGATATCATTATATTCAAAATGACACTAAGGGCGTGACTCTCATATACAAAAAGACACCTAAAGGGGTGACGACCATAAACAAAAGAGAGCTAATCAAGCTCTACGACTATTTTCAGAATTTTTATCCATAAAAACAAAGAAAGTCAAGTGTCGGTGGGAATGTAACTGAAACGCAATTCTACAACTTTGTATTTCATACCGACCCAAACAATCATTCTTTCCGAGACATATACTTGATAGGGCTCAACCATGAGAAACCTAGGGGTATAAGGGGAGCGAGCTCATAGGGAGACTCGAGTTGAGAAGCTGGCATGGTCCCAAAAGAAGGCCTATTAAACCCACAATTCCCCTCAACATGTTAGGGTGGTGAGGTTCACCCCCACCCGACCCCCCCCCCTCCCCCCGCCCACACCCCCGAACATCAAGGTTGGGGGAGTGGGAGCTCAACCAACTAAGCCTACGGGTCTTCCTCTACACTTAAATGTCACGAAACACCATAATTACAACACAAACCTTGTTTTATCAAAATGTGAACTTACTTATAAAACCACATAATCATCACATTTGTAGTCTTGTGTAAGACGGTCTAACATTGACTCTGATGATGTCAAACCAAATCACTACCAAAGCGCGCCGGAGACAGACATGCGTGGATTGGTTATAGCTCATTTTGGGCCCACTAGTTAACATTAAATGGTCACTAATTATTTGAAATAAGTCAAATCAAAACGTGATGAGTCGGTCTCACAATAATTTATCGCGAAACGAGGCATACGAAAGTTTGCGTAAATACACAGCTCGGAAATGAAAAATACGCATCATAAAAATCAGTAAAACTGTAAAATTAACAATAATTACCCCACAAATTATCAATCCAACATCAATTCCAAAAAAAAAAAAAGTAGATGAGTCATGATCACGCTAATCTACAAAATAAAAGCTGAAAATAAAGAAATTGAGGATAAAAAAAACCTGATAATTACAGAGGATTTGAGGTAAGAAGAGTGATGCACACACTTCTGGGTGAGTGAAGCAGGAGAGAGAGAGAGAAGAGCTGATGGAAATGTGTGGGAAGAGTGAGAAGGAAGGAACTCGTTGTGCCGTTGCGCTCCAACCGACTTCCCTTTTGAGTAGTTGACCAATGGTTTCATCACGTGCCTCATGTCACGTGGCACATTTGCTCCATGTGGGTCGACCCGTATCCGGATGTCCAAGATATAGTACTGACTACTGACCCAACCAATTCTCGGACCAACATCGGCCAATTAGTATTATGATTGCTAAACGCAACTTATTTTAACCAATGTAACCTGGTAAAAATACCCATTATATATATCCCCACTTTTGCCAGAATTGTCTTCCCATTAGTATGATTTTGTTTGTTTTTGGTCTACCCGGCCTTACTCATTATTTAGGAGTTAGGACCTTAGTTATAGGTCGTGGCCTTGTGGAGGATCTAATGATAAATGATTTTGCTATAACTTATAGCGTTAGTATCATGGTGAGTTCTCTTCTAATGACTTCTAAGGCCATGTTTTAATCAACTCAAGGAATATTAGTTTCTTTTGATATGATCAAGTCAAATTAGACTCACTCAAATCAAGTCAAATAAAAATCGAAAATGTCCAAATACAATCCATCAATCTAATTTCTTTGTTATGAATTCTTCTTCAATAAATTCAGATCAAACCAATTCAAATCAAATTTGGCCATATCAGATCAAATGAGAAAATTGCCCAAGCTATCTAGTTCAACAATAAGTTTCAACAACCGGAGATGTGATATGAATAAAAAAAACGGACTTATTAATACTTTAACATGTCCACTCTAAGTTGAATTATTGACTATTGAGCATTGTATAATGACGATGGTTGATATAGCAATGTTTTTCATAACCATCAACCAAAAAAAAGTCTTCGATTCAATAGTGTTTTATTTTCTTTGATTCTTCTCCCTCCTTGTTTATGCATATCTCACTTCATCTCTTTTCTTCATTTCTCGATTTACCTAGTTAGGTTCTAGTTCTAGATATCATCCTAGCCTCGTTCGTGTCACAGTACTTAAGTTCATAATGACCCGACTCGATCCAAAGTACACAATGTAACCTGAACCACATTTTCGGGGAAGATAAAAAGATGTTATTCATAGGCCTAGATAAAGCTTGGGAGTGCATAAAGTCTTCAATTTTTGATCACGTGACGGAGTACGTATCATGCGTACGAAAACACGATGCCAACATTAAAACCCTCCAAAGTGTGCTTGAGAGTTTAATTGATCGAAAGAAGTTCATCGATGCCAAGGTGAAAATTGGCGAAGATGAGCTTCAAAACGTTACAACAATAGCGGATGGTTGGCTTACTAAAGTGAAGAAACTAACAGAAAATGCAGGCCTAAGGAAGATCATGCAAGAAGATAACGCGATTACAAAACTCGTGTTGAAGTTAATGGAAATCGAGGATGTCAAGAAGCTTCTCAAAGAAGACGTAGTCATCGCTCAAGTAGTACAAGGTTTTTCGAGAGGAGACAAGGATCGTGATCCGGAATTGAAGAAGAAGCTCGAGTCAATCGACAATGACGATGATTTCTTTGGACCAATGGTGGATATACTCGAGAACGAGGAAATAAAGAAGATTATGGAGAAAAATACTCGAATCATACCCGAAATAATCGTAGCTATGATGAAGAGTAAAGGGTTTATGAAACACATCGATGAAAATGTCCAGAAAAATAAGGAGGAGAACAATGACAGCAAGTGTGATTGTTGTGTTGCATTTGTTTGCTATTTTCAGAATCGTTACGAAATTAGCAATGCAGCTGCTAAGAAAGTCAACGATATTGAAAAAATTCTGAAGGATGAGCCGAAACAGGATGAGTTGACTTTACCAGCAAGAACATCAGATTTTGAGCGTGTTCCTTACGACTTTTTTTCAGGGTTGAGATCTAGAGAAGAACTTCTTGAGAGGATTTGGTTAGTTCTGTGTGATGATCAAGTTGATTCCGTTGGTGTCTATGGCATGGGTGGTATAGGTAACAATTTCTAATAATTTGATCTTTAATTTGATCTTGATTCTTGACTATGTCTAACCTAACTTAGAGATAATTTTTCAGGAACTAATCTAATTACTACCTAACTTATGCTTTTTGACGAGATAATTTATCATGATTTAATCTAATTACCACTGCGACAGATATCTCATGCCATATTAGACCATGCTAAACGACAAACGTCTATAGTTAGTAGTACGGAGTAGTATGGAATTAATTTGCAATGAAAAATGTCGCAATAAATCATATTATGTTGCTAAAATATTAAATGCATAGATTTAGTAGGATTTTATTGGTGTTGTAAAACTAATGATCAAAGTAGACAATTGTAAGTATCTACACTTTAGACCTCTAGCATTTGGCATATTATCGTATACCGTATGTGTTCCCTAAGTAACTTAGTTTCGCTTGTATATGAATGTTCTAATTATGCACAAATTTCTGATCTATTTGTGATGCTAATAACTAATAATTAATGCCATGTTAGAAACTTATAATTAGCTAGACTACATTTTTAGTCTTCGGTGGCTTGTTAAGAAAGTCAAACTTTAGTGAGTGATTGCTTTGATAGGTAACAGCAAATGATTTGCCCTGAGTTTGCATTGACTTGGTATGTATGACGTACATGACATAGGAAAAACTATGTTAGCAAATGAAATTGCAAGCAAGAGAGCAAAAGGTTTCTTCGACGAAGTAGCAATGGTAGAAATTTCAGAGGCCCCAAATTACAAACGCATTCAACGTAAGATTGCCGAGGAAATCAGCTTGACGTTGGACGAGAGCGAATCGACAGAGTTAAGGGCACGGAAGCTGTACAAGAGACTGACGAGTCGAAAGAAAGAAAGTCGAATACTCATAATATTGGACAACGTATGGGAGAAGCTTAGTTTATCAAAAATCGGCATTCCTGAGGCGAAGGGTGAAACCGGTTGCAAAATCTTTGTAACAAGTACAGAGAAAAGGGTATGTAACATCATGGGTGTGCTCGAGTGTAATAGCTTTGAGGTGAAGATGCTACATAGTGATGAAGCATGGGATCTTTTCGAGTATCAAGTTCGAAAAAAGATCGACAAAGGAGAATATAAAACGGTAGCAAACAGGTAAAAATCGTTCACATAGACACATAGTAGTAGTACAATATATAGACTTGACGACTTGACTTCATATAATTATAGACTAAATGTACGTGTATCATCTGGTCCGAACAGGTTGTTGAAAAAATGTGGAAACTTACCACTGGCAATTGTGACAACAGCGAAAGCGGTAAGAGGTAGTAATAGACTTACCATAAGTCCGGATGTCTTGCGTATCAAGACTTTCCATACCTCTGTAGTCTATGCGGTATAAATACCGAGAATTGTGATTCAGAAAGCTAAGCAATTTACAAAGCAATACAAATCCTATTATGGTATCAGGATTTCGATCCTAAATCTCCCACAACCCTAACCTTCTACAATGGCTGGCGATGAGGACTCCCCTCCGCCGCCTCCACCTCCATTAAAACCAGAAAAAATTGAGCCTAACCATCCCTTTTATCTCGGCGGTCAAGATCAACCCGGTAATTTTATTACCCCGGCTCGTCTAAAATTAACAAATTATGATGAATGGTCCCATGCCATTGAACTTGCTCTTAGTGCTCGACGGAAATTCGGCTTCGTTGATGGCACTATCACTAGCCTTGTTCCTCCGGCCACTCAAGAAGATTGGAGGGCAGTACAGAGTATGCTGGTTTCTTGGCTTATGAACACCCTTGCTCCCGAAGTTGCTGAACTGGTTGGTCGCTACACAGATGCTAAGAAATTATGGGATGATCTTGGTGAACGGTTTAGTTCGGTGGACGGCCCTCGTGTTCATCAATTGACCACTGATCTTAAAAATTGTACCCAAATCAAGGATATGTCAGTTGCTGTGTATTATGGCAAACTTTCAGTTTTATGGGAAGAACTTGGTCAGCACGACCCTTTAATCTCCTGTAAGTGCGGAAAGTGCGAGTGTGACGTTGGCAATCAGCACTCGGAACGTCGTCGGCGGGATCGTCTTCATGACTTCCTGTTCGGCCTTGACTCTGATTACTATGGCTCTTTACGCTCTTCCTTGCTCTCACGTGATAAATTACCTACACTCAACCAAGCCTTCAAAGCTGTTTCTCAAGAGGAGTTTGTTCGGGGTTATGGTCAGACCAAGGAGGTGTCACCTCCCGTGGCTGGTTTTGCTGTCCAAACCCAATCTCGACCTTCCCCTGCCTCTCCCAAAATACTCACCTCTGCTGAAAAATCAAGGCTTTGGTGTACCGAGTGCAAGACTCGAGGTCACGATATATCCACATGTTTCGACATCCACGGCGTCCCTGACTGGTTTATTGAGAAGTACGGCCATGTATACACACCCAAGAAAAATCAATCTAATTCTAATCAATCCCCTGCATCTCGAAATCGGGGGGGCTATTTCAATAATGGTGGAGGTCGCGGTGGTGGCCGTGGTGGTCGCACTACTGTCCGTGCTATTCAAACCCAGGCACTACTCCCCACACCTAGCCCCGCGAATACCAAACCTTCCCCACCCACCTTCACAGCAGCACAACTTCAATACCTAATGTCAGTATACGGCGCCTCTCCGACTCCTCCAAATCAGTTTAATGGTAAGTGGTTATTGGATACCGGGTGCTCCAATCATGTGACAGGTAACATTGCTCTTTTGACAAACCTCTCGTCCATTCCTCCGTGTCCTGTCACTCTTCCCGACGGGCGCCAAGTTCACGCTACACAGGAAGGGCGTGTAACTCTTTCGGCTACGATAATTCTGTCTCATGTTTTATTTGTACCACAATTAAACTGCAATTTAATTTCTATTTCTCAATTAAGTGACGACTTGGACTGCGATGTTGTAACCAATTCTACCACTTGTACACTTCAGGACCGACGGACGAGGAAGGTGATTGGGACGGGTGATCGCTGTGATGGACTATACTACTTTCGTGGCATGACAATCCCCGCAGCTCCTAGTGTTCAGAATGTGTCTACCGGGCCCTCCTCCACGCTGCAACTTTGGCACAGTCGTTTGGGTCATCAATCGGAGAAAGTAGTAAAGTTGTTACCGTTTTTATCTCGTAGTCGTAAACATCTAAATAAAGTATGCGATGTGTGTCATAGGGCTAAACACCATCGCACAAGCTTTCCTTTAAGTACCCATGTAGCTACTCGAATATTTGAATTAATACATTGTGATTTATGGGGTCCCTATCCGATACCTTCTATGAGTGGTGCACGTTTCTTCCTCACTATTGTTGATGATTATTCTCGTGCTGTATGGGTGTTTCTCCTCGTTGATAAGAAGCAAGTGTTTCGCACATTTATGTCATTTTTTGCAATGATTGATCGGCAGTTTCTCAAACTGTTAAAATGGTTCGTAGTGATAATGGCACGGAATTTCACTGTCTCAAATCCTACTTTGACCAACATGGCATCTTCTTCCAAAGTTCCTGCGTCGGTACCCCTCAACAAAATGCTCGAGTTGAGCGCAAGCACCGCCATATCCTTAACGTTGCTCGCGCTTTGCGGTTTCATGGTGGTCTGCCCGTCAATTTTTGGGGCGAATGTATCTTACCTGCTGTACATGTTATAAATCGTACGCCCTCTGTGCTTCTTGGAAACACTACCCCTTACGAACGTCTTTTTGGGCGTCCACCCTCCTTTGATGATCTCCGTGTGCTTGGTTGCTTGTGCTATGCTCATAATCAAAAGGCCAAGGGTGACAAATTTGCAAGTCGGAGTCGCAAGTGTATCTTTCTGGGTTACCCGGTTGGCCAAAAGGGTTGGTACCTCTATGATCTTGATGCTCGAAAATTTTTTGTTTCCCGTGATGTCACGTTCTATGAACACACTTTTCCATTCATTGATCCAGAGGCGTCAAACCTCCCATCCCGAGACCTAATTCCACTTCCAGGGGGGGTCTCTCCGTTTTGGTCGGATGATGTTGATGATTTTGGGTATGCCCCGCTGCCGGTTGTGACTCCTGCTACTGCACCTCGGGTCCCTTCCTCCGCTGCCCCTGCTGAGCCCACCTCGCCTGCCCCTGCTGAGCCCACCTCCCCTGCCTCTATTGAGCCCTCCTCCGCTGAACCTGTACAGCCTCCTCCAATGGGTCGTGGTTGTCGAAACAAGAAACCCAATGTTCGTCTTACTGGGTATGCGCTTAATTCTGATACCAGTGATGACGATGACGATGAACAACAAGCTCATTTAGTTCGTCTTCCGCGTGTCTGCCACCCTAGTCCATCACCGGTCCCACCGCGTTCTCCCCGTCCTCCTCTGTCACCTTCCTCAGGTATTCCGTATCCCATCGCTAGCTATGATACTTGTCGTAATTTTCGTGCTCCCCATCAACTATTTGTTGCTTCTCTCTCGTCTATTCGTGAGCCTCGTACTTTTAAAGAGGCCGTGCAGGTTCCCGAATGGCGTGACGCCATGGACGCCGAGATGCAAGCACTCGATGCCAATGGTACCTGGACTATGGAACCTCTTCCTCCTGGTAAGAAAGCATTAGGAAGTCAATGGTTGTACAAAATCAAGTATAAATCTGATGGGACTCTTGAACGATATAAAGCTCGATTGGTGGTCTTTGGCAACCATCAAACGGAGAGTATTGACTATGACGAGACCTTCGCTCCGGTTGCCAAGATGTCTACAGTTCGGGCTTTTCTTGCTGTTGCTGCAGTTCGGCGATGGGAACTTCATCAGATGGACGTCCACAATGCATTTCTTCATGGCGACCTTACTGAGGTGGTATATATGCGCCTTCCTCCCGGGTTCACGGCTCCTGCCCCTAATCTTGTGTGTCGCCTTCGTAAGTCGTTGTATGGCCTTAAACAGGCCCCTCGGTGTTGGTTTGCTAAACTTGGTCAGGCTCTCCGCGAGTATGGCTTCTCTCAATCGAAGTCTGATTATTCCCTCTTTACACTTACTAAAGGTTTGATTCAGCTAAATGTTCTGATTTATGTGGATGATTTGGTTCTCTCTGGTAATGATTCCGCTGCCTTACAATTGTTCAAGGACTATTTGAACTCTTGCTTTCACATGAAAGACTTGGGTATCCTAAAATATTTTATTGGTCTTGAGGTTGCCCGCAATGATTCCGGGATCTATCTGTGCCAGCGCAAGTATGCCTTGGATATCGTGCACGACACGGGTCTTCTTGCTGCTAAACCCGCCACTACTCCAATTGAACAAAATCATGGTCTTGGCCGGTCTACCAGTCCCCTCCTGTCGGACCCTACTGTCTACCGGCGCCTGGTTGGCCGTCTTGTTTACCTTGGTGCCACCCGTCCTGACCTTGCTTATTCCATTCATATACTCTCTCAATTTATGCAAGTTCCTCGTCAAGATCATATGGATGCTGCTTACCGTGTTGTTCGCTACCTTAAAGCCACGACTGGTCAGGGTGTCCTACTTTCTAGTGCTTCCACCCTTCAACTGTCGGGGTGGTGTGACTCCGATTGGGCTGCTTGTCCGATCACACGTCGTTCTCTCACTGGATGGTACGTTTTCTTGGGTAATTCTCCGGTCTCTTGGAAGACTAAAAAGCAACAGACGGTCGCCCGTTCTTCGGCCGAGTCTGAATATCGTGCTATGGTTGCTCTCACTTGTGAACTCAAATGGTTGCGAGGCCTTCTCATGAGTTTGGGTGTTCCTTTGAGTGGTCCTGCTCCTGTTTACTGTGAGAGCCAGTCTGCTATTCACATTGCGCAAAACCCCGTCTTTCATGAACGTACCAAGCACATTGAAGTTGATTGTCACTTTGTCCGGGATGCTATCCAAGATGGTGTCATTTCTCCTAGTCATGTTTCTACCGGTGAACAGTTGGCGGATGTTTTTACAAAGGCTCTAGGTCACTCTCAGTTCCAGTATCTTGTGTCCAAGTTGGGCGTTGTTAATTTTCACGCTCCAACTTGAGGGGGGGTAATAGACTTACCATAAGTCCGGATGTCTTGCGTATCAAGACTTTCCATACCTCTGTAGTCTATGCGGTATAAATACCGAGAATTGTGATTCAGAAAGCTAAGCAATTTACAAAGCAATACAAATCCTATTAGGTAGAGACTTGGTAGAGTGGCAAAAATTTGCATATGAGCTAGAACAAACGTATAGCACAAGCCAACAGGTCAATGGTGTACATCGTGAGACCTACTCTGTTATGGAAACTAGCTACAAGCTTATGGAAGACAAACAAAAGAAGATGTTCTTCTTGATTGCTTGTTTATTTCCCCTTGGTTCGACTATATCGATCGAAGATGTGATGAGATGTGGTATCGGATTGAATTTGTTCGAACGTGTTAACAAACTCTCACAAGCTATCGAGCTAGCTAATGCGTGGGCTAACGAACTTGTATCGTCTTCAATGATTATCGAAGCTGCTGACTCCTACGGCCATTTCACAATTCATGATGTTGTTAGGTCGTCTGCAATTTCGTTTGCTTCCAAAGGTTAGCTGATTAACACTTTTTTCGACCACTCTTATATTAAACTTCGTACTTCTTTGTTTGGTTAATTATATATACGTTGTCTTTCTTAACGTGCTCGATTATTACAGAAGGTCACGCGTTTTTGGTAGAAGGTATCCCGCGTTGGACTAGTGACGAGACATGCCAAAAGTACACAGCAATGTCATTCATGCCAGGGCATGTTCACTCTCGTATTGGTCGAATCAAGTGTGATAAACTCGAAACGTTGTTATTGAACGGTAGCCAACCCTCAGAGCTTCCGGATGATTTCTTCCAATCGATGACGAATCTCAAGGTTTTGGTACTACAAGACATGACATTTAAGCCTAGATTACCAACATCAATTACCACATTGAAGAAGCTCAGAACCCTGCATTTCGAAAGGTGTGAGTTTGAAGATACTCAATTGATTGGTGAATTGGTGACCCTTAATGTTCTAGTTCTGCGTGACTCATACGTAAACGAGTTGTCCATACATATCAACAAGCTAAGTAGCCTTCGAATATTGGATTTGGGAGAATGTACAACCGATAAGCGTAGGCTCGGTCGTATCCCACCTAATGTGATACGAAGCCTAACAGAATTGGAAGGGCTTTACATGCATCATAGCTTCGAACAGTGGGACTACGTTGAAGCAGAGAATGCGGATCATGTTATTCCGAGTGAATTTGGAGTTGCAACACTTGATGAATTGAACTCTTTGGAGCACTTGAATGCACTCGAAATTCGAGTACGGCAATGTCATAGGCTGCCTAAGGATGACAGGTTTGTCACAAAGCTGGACAGGTTTAACCTAGCAATTGATGGTTCTTTTAGTATGCAAATCATAAGTTACAAGTCACCACCATATCGCAAAGTGTTAGTATTGAGACAAGTTGGAGACGAACTAATTAAAGATTACTCTTGCCTGGAAATATTGCTACGGAAGGCGGACTGCCTAGAGATTGAGCATTCATTTTTCGACTTCTTCCAAGACATGGTTAGACAAGACGGGTTTACGTACTTGAAGTGTCTACGAATTAAACATTGTGAAGACATCAAATGCCTTGTTCGGACACAAGAGGTCGTGAGTAATGAAATGACAACTTTCTCGAATTTGGAGACCTTAGAACTTGAAGATTTACGCAATTTCGAGATGATATGTGAGGAGGAAGCTTCTTCAGCACCAATGTTCTCCAATCTACGACACGTTTTGCTCAAGAACTTGAGAAACTTTGACGGATTTAATGCACTGCCTTCTCTTGCTCGCAATATTATTGAGATCAACATTTCGGAATGTCCTTTCCAATTCGTTTTCGACCTTACTGATCGTGTCTATGTAGACGATGAAGCTACTCAATTCGTCGAGTTGTCGTACTTAAAATTACTCAACATACAGGGCGTAAGCTATCTACGAAATATTTTGTGGGAAACCTCTCCTTCAAACTTCGCCAGTCTACTCAATCGAAAGGTACATATAATTCCATCCCTAGCTCGATTCTTGATTTCTTTCCATTTCTTTACGTATTTTTATTTAGTCGATTCTTTTCAATTCTTTACGTACTCGTGTAGATCATATTACCATCCCTAGAAGTTGTGAAGCTGTTTGAGGCCACAAAGATCGAAACCCTCTGGGATTTACCACCTCTAAACGAGATGTCCCTAGCTAGTAAGTCCAAATATCTTTCAAGCTTCCAAAACTTGAAGATTCTTGAGATAGAAGATTGCAAAAATATGGTGCAGCTAGGCTTGCCTGCGGTAGCTGACGCTTTCTTTCAACTCGAAAGATTGTCCATACAAAGATGTCCAAACTTGGAGAAAGTCATAAACTTTGAAACCGCGGAAATGTCTAAGACGATAACAGAGGAGCATGATCATCATGATGCTGAAACTTATGAAAGACGCATCATATTTCCTAAGCTGAAGTTTCTTCTCCTCTCAGAGCTAAACAACCTCAAATGCTTTTGTCGAGGAAGGTGTAAGCTAGAATTCCCAGAGTTAAAAGAGTTGAACTTGTCCGTGCTACCTAGTCTGACACACTTTGCGACTCCTGGACTATGCGGGGCATTTTTCCACCACCAATTGGTAAACTTTAATGCATATAACGATATTTAGTTATTTACACGTTTATTCTAGACGTTAGACCTTTAACATTTCTCAAAATATAACATTGCAGATTGAAACGCCTTCTTTAGAGGTGCTGAGGTTCAAGGGGTTAAATGATGAAGTAAAAGAGATATGGCGTGAAGAGGAAGACTCTGAATATATAATTGAAAATCCATTCCCCAAGCTTAAAAGTGCTAGTGTCTCGGATTCTAACGGGTTAAATCCAATTGAGTCTAGTGAATCCGGGGACTTCAACTATTACATGGAATGTCTTCTTGAAGTAGTTGAAGATATCGTTGACGATGACACTGATAAGGTTGGCTCTAGTATTGTTGAACCGATTTGCTAAAATAATTATCGCACAAATTTACTTTCAATCAAGGTAACATTGTACATATACAAGTAAAAAGCTTCATTAAAAATTGTATGTGTAATTTGTTAACGTTGTGTTTGAAAAACTCGGACATTTCAATTTAAACATTGATAAATGAAAATATCGAGTAGAGTCGTACTCTATTTGTATGTTTGGTTGAATTATTTCTTACCGCTCCGGCCGTCAATCGAATGGAGTAGTGAAACATCACTAAAAGTGTTATCACTTTATCACTTGTATATTGGTTGGCTCGCGTAAGTTCATCCATAAGAATAACAAGATTTTATGAACACCGTATCTCATCTAGATTGGAGCGTCTATGTAATATCCCGAAAATTCGTGATATTTTATAACTATATTTCGATGAAATGAATTATGATATGGTGTCGGGTTTTGTTTTTTTTTTTGAGAAATTAAATGGTGGTGTCGTATGTATATTCCAAAATTGGGTTAACTAATTGGGCAACCTTCTATCTCAATCCAATATCTACCTTACTAGCCCAAACAAAAAGAACCCAACCCAAAACAAAAACAAAATATAAACAAAAAAAAGAAAAGAAAAGGAAAACCCCCGTTTTTCTTTCACGGCTTCACACACGCACGACTTCCGCCTCGCTGCTCACCCATGCCCGCTGCCGTGCGAACGGCGACCCTTCTACACCGTTTCTGTCGCCGTGCATCGCTCCTGACCGTGCTCCTCCGCCTTCCTCTCTCTTTTCCGGCCACTTTTTGGGTAACATAAACCCCTTTTATCTCTCCTCTGTTTTCGGTTTTTATTTCAACCCAATTCGATTCTTGCTTTTTGTGATTCGTTCTTGTGCTTTAGATGCTTAACTAGTTGTTATATGAGATGGGTAATTGATTGGGGTTGATTTTAATTGCAACGTTTAGGTTTTATACAAGATTTGAATTTGTTGAGGGTTAATAACGAAATTATGAAATTTGGGGTTACTATAACTTGTCTTTGTTGATTGTTCTTGTTATTGATTTCATTATGTTGATATATTGGTATGAATTATGATACTAGGGTTTTCGAATTTTGATTAGGACTAGTATGTTGGGTTTGTTCATATTTTTGTAAAATTGCAATTTACTATAGAAATTAGTTTTGTAATTTTAATTTAGTTTAGGAATTTAAGTTAGTATGTTTATATGATTTTCGAAATTCTCATAAGTTGTAGAACTATTTTCTGATTTTTGTAATTTAATTGTTAATTTTCGGATTTATGAATAATTAGGCCGAAAACGTGAATTTTTGATAGTTTTTGCATAATGTATAATTTGGGATTAATATGGGTAAATAAAAGTATGATTTTTGAAGGTTTATTTTCTGTTTTAACAAAATTATTTGACTCTCTTGGAATTTTCATGTTATTAGTGTTTTAATTGTGAATTATAAATTAGTTAGTATAATAGAACCTTAATTGTCATGATTATTTGACTCTCTTGGAATTTTCATGTTATTAGTGTTTTAATTGTGAATTATAAATTAGTTAGTATAATAGAACCTTAATTGTCATGATTATAATTGGTATGTAGGTTGAGGATATAAAGTTTGAGTTATAAGAATAAGTTGGATGGTTGACTAAGATTGGAGATTGATTTTGGGTTGTTGGATGTGTTATTGTAGATGATGGAATCGTGAACGTGAATTGGTAGCTTGACTAATTCTGTGTTGCTTGTGTTAAGAAGGTAAGCTAGCATGCTCAACCATTATATGACTTGTTGAAAACATTTCAAAACTCTGTGCTAAGTGTGGATTGGATGTTGGATGAGAATTTGGTTTCATGATAGGTGGAGAACTGTTGAATACTATGTTGGTTATTGTTGTTGAATGATTGTGGCTAAGAAAATTATATAATGATCGCTTATCTCTTGTGCAATGGTTGATGGTTTGATTGAATGAAAGCTTTTTATTTATGATTTATGATTGAAAGATTTTAAGACAATGAGTTGGGATTATTGATCGCATATATTATTGACCGCAAATTGTTGATCGCATGTACTTTGAGCGCATATTACTGATCGCATATATCACTCTTGCTCGCATTTATATTTGCCCCACCGCATAGGTTTTCAAGAGGGCTTGTAGGCGTCTAGTACTACTCTATCGGTTAGCAATACTTGATAGGGGGTGTGCACACTTAAGGTCTAGATAGTCTTGGTTGGATTATGCACGGCTGGTTATACCGCCTTAAATGACAGATTGAACGATTATTATGCAGGGCTGGTTACACCGCCTTAAATGATTATGATTCCCACTCATTGATCTTATATGAATGGTATGATTGGAATGACTTATAATGTGTTGGTTTGTGAATGAAAACGATATTGTCGTTGATTGTGTGCTAAGTGTGTTCTTCAAATGAAAAATAAATGTTTTCGAAAACCAAGGTAAGTGTTTTGGTTTTTACAAGTTGAGGTGTTAGCTTACTCAATTTTCTGACTTTTTCAACTGTGGTTTTTGTGCTTTAAATCTACCACAGGTGATTGTAATGAATGCATCTGTTGGGTTCTACTTGAAGAAGTGTCTCCCCTACTGCGTATGATTGTACTAGATTGTTTGTTTGGGCGTTGTATCGCCTTATCAATTTGTATAAGTTAGTTTTGTATTTTGTCAGCTTTGTATATCGATTGTAATATTATCGAATTTTGGCAAGTTTTGTAATAAAATTAGTGTTTTTAAATTGGCCGAAATTCGGGAGTGTTACAGTCTAAGTATATACGGTGCAGTTCATTGAGTCCTTGATTCATTAAATATTCATAATTTGTAGTAAATTAATGGCATGCAAAAGAAAATCAAATGAGGATAACTATGGTTTTTTTGTCACGTCTTATGCAAAAGAAAATGTTCGGCCTAATTTCAAAACGAATCGAAAGTTCCAAGTCCTATTTTACTCTGTAACAAATAACTCAAGATCGAGTATGCCATTACTAAATCTTGATGGTAGTAAAATTGCACTCTTAGGGTCGTTTGGATAGCATAGGAATTTCATTCATATAGGAAATAGAATATCACGGGAAATGAATTCCTATGGTAAGTTCCCGGGAATTTGCCTTACAAAGTTTGGATACCATTTAGGAACTTAAAATTCCTTGGAATTATTTTCCCATGTCTTTTTTTTTTTGTTACCATACAACAATTCCTTTGATTAGTTATTAAAATGACTAATTACCCTATATTAATGTAGCTAAATAAACAGTAATTGAATTCCTATACTTCATAGGAATTAGAAATTCTTTGAGAATTTCCAATTCTTCCACTACAACAAAAATGGGTCATCCAAACAACCCCACAAAAACCCAATTCATAGGAAAAATGAAATCTTATGGAATTTGAGGGTATCCAAACGATCCCTTAGTCTCTCACGGTGCTAAAATTCATTGCAATATTAAAAAAAATCTTAGGTCTGGAGCTCTTGGGTCAAAGGGTTTCAGTCACTCCCTTTTTCGAGAATAAGCGCTTCGGATACATCTGCGGATTTAATCAATAACAAACATTGAAAGACTTGTAAAGACATATCCACTTAGTAAAGACATACAATCCATTAAAATTCAGTAAAGCTTTTGAAAGAAACAAATGAACGTAAGAGATTTTCCTCTTTTTTTTTTACAATTTGAAGTTGTCATGTTATGGACTACTTGTAAACTAAATGGAAGATTCATTTGTCGTAAAATTAAATGGAGTTGGTAGACAGCTAGGGGTGAGCATCGGTCCCGGACCGGACCGAACCGAACCGAACCGGACCGAGGACCGAAGCTCGGAAAAATGTGGACCGAGGACCGGACCGAATGGCCCGTTGAAAAGTGTGGACCGAGGAGATTTTCCCCAAAAAACTTGGACCGAGGACTGGACCGAAATAAATTCGGTCCGGACCGAGACCGGACCGAACCGGCCGGTCCGGTCCGGTCCTCGGTCCGGCCCGGTCCTCGGTCCGGCCCGGTCCTCGGTCCGGCCCGGTCCTCGGTCCGGACCGAGTTTCTGCTCTCCCCTATAGACAGCATTACAGAATAAAATATGGAAATTTTTACAATAAGTGAATGGTTCATTTGATATAAAAGTAGCTCTCAACATGTCACTTCAAAACTGCAAATAGAAAGAGGAATATCTCTCTGAATCGGAGAAAGTATTCAAATTAAATTTTGATAAATGAAAAAATCGAGTAAAGTAGTACTCTATTTGTATGTTTGGTTGAATTATTTCCTACTGCTCTGTCATTAGAATGGAGTAGTGAAACATCACTGAGTGTTACTGTAATAGTTAATCATTTTATCATATGTATATCAGTATATGGATTTGCGCGTAAATGTTCATCAACAAGAATAATAGGATTTTATGTATGTACTCCATATAGAGTATCTCATTTTTTCTTACTTGAGTTTGGAGCATCTAATGGTTCTTTTGGATACCCTCTATTTCCACAGGAATTTTATTTTCCTGGGAATTTGGTTTTGGATGGGTAGTTTGGATACCTCTTTTTATCCAAAGTGTGGGCATTGGAAAATCCTTGGGTATTTCTAATTCCTATACACATTAGGAATTTAATTACCCCCTGGTCATTCAAAATTCACATGCTTTCAATTTCAGAAAATTACTCTTTTGCCCTCAAATTTTTAATACTCCCCTTACATTTGTGTGGTTGACCACTAAAAAAGTAAAGGGTAAAATAGTCTTCTTAATAATTAACATGGAAATTGAAGTAGTGAATCCAAACAACCCATGGGAAAAAAATGGTAGGGAATCCTAAATTCCTACATGGTATCCAAACGCACTTAGACAAATTCATACGAATTTACATGAGGAATTTAATTCCCGTTAATTCATACTTCCCACGTTAATTTAATTCCCGCGGTATCCAAAGGACACCTAAGTATATACATACGGAATAGTTCATTGAGTCATTTTCATCAAATTTCATGATTTGTGGTAAATTATTGGTGTTAGGATCTTCTGGAGTTGAAAATGAACTTTATTTAATAAAATTTGCCTAAAAAGGTAAAAGTGAATTATTTAGTATTTTATTTGTGACCTTTCAAATCATTTGTATTTTGTCTTATTATTAATTTTGGTAAACTCTACCAAAAACAAACTCTATAGGATTCTGACCCTAATTAATGGCATGCAAAAGTAAATCAAATGAGGATAACGGATGCGTAAGAGGTTTTTTTTACAAGTTCTGATGCAAAACAAAAATTTCGTCCAATTTTCAAAACGAATTGAAATTCCAAGTCCTATTGCTTTCCAACTGTCATTACTAAAGGGTACTGATAATGGCACGTTAAAATCAACCGATTCACACTATTTTGTACTCCTTCCATTTCAATATATGTGACGTTTTCAAGTTACGAGTCAAGTTTTGACATTGTCCGCAACATCCTCCGCAGCATCCTCCGCAGCAATGCGCGCCATTACCTACTCAAGGGTTTCATCATTAGTCATGTTCAAACCACTTCTCCGAATTTTTTTGTTTTCTGGCACTCGTTTGTAGCTGACAGCACGAACACAAGCAGATGAGTCATGTTGTTCATCTTTACGGAAGATAGTGACACATCTCTTGCATATCTTCACTTCCTTGATGGTGTCCTCAGGATGCTCCTTAGCATAGTGGGCCTCTAATTTCTCCTGATTCTAGAAGTTTAAATTGCAAGGGCCACAACGGCCGTAAACATTAGATAGACGGTCATTGCGCTCGAGGCTTCCTTTGATGATCTTGTCATGTTAGGGATTACCTGTAAACTAAATGGAAGATCCATTTGTCGTAAAATTAAATGGAGTTGGTAGACTGCATTGCAGAATAAAAAATGTAAATCCTTCTATACTATTAAAGGAGGCTTTTTTGCAACTCTCACATTAACCGGAGATTTTTAGAGAGTTTTTAGAATTTTATAATAATAAAAGTATTCGATGTTCATATAAATGCCAAAAGACTAATCTCTGAGGCAAGAAGCACCACTCACCTGTATAACATTTTCAGGGATAAAACCCAGGAGAAGTATTGGAAGAGAACAATTTGTGACCATGCTGTAATACCCAAACATGGTTTCATAGGGATAATGGCAGTGCAGAAGAGTCTAGCTACACTAGACAATCTCTGTAAAAGGGGTTTTCAGCTAGCAAGCAGATGTGTTCTGTGCTACAGAAATGAGGAGACAACAAATCACCTGTTCTTTAAATGCAGCTTTACCAGGAGAGTTTGGGGGTCCATGATTGCTAGGTATCACTTCCCTCATGGAATTTCCACACTCAAGCAGGAAATGAACTGGTTCCAGAGGCACAATAAGGGTAAGGGATGGAGGCAAAAACGCAACAGATGTGCTTTGCTATGCACAGTGTATGAATTATGGCAAGAAAGAAATAATAGAATTTTTAGGGAGAACAGAGAAGTGTGGAGGAAATTGTTTATAGAATCAAATACCTTGTTGCTGTTAGGATGATGTACCTAAATTCAGGAATTCCCGAGGAAACTATTGCTACCATGCTCTGATCTGCTAGCCTGTTGGCAGTTCTAGACATAGGTTAGCATCTTTTGTAATGGTTTTTGGGTTTTTCCCATGATTTATATAAATCTTGATCATTACAAAAAAAATAAAAAAATTAATAATAGTATTAAAGTATTTGGTATCCATCTAAACACATATGCTGACATAAAGACACGATTCATAGCTTCCGAACTATATTAACTACTCCGTATTTTTTAAGTTGTATCATAAATGATCCTAATTCTCATATCCTATTTGATTGGACATTAATCCGTGATTATATATAAAACATATATTATTTTTTTGGATGTTTAAGTGTTTAGCCGTACATTATCTCCCTTGGTGAAAATTATAGTTTTCATTTTATATATCATTTTTAATAGAAAACATTATCATGTGACCTGTGCAATGCACGGGCCTTCATCCTAGTTTTTACAATAAGTGAATGATTAATCTAATCTATCTATCTAATATATTATAAAAGCCGAGTACAACCCTTCATTGATGGACACTTGGCACAATTCTATTGGATGAGAAGAAATAAATATTATTAAAATATTAGAATATGGGAATTCTATGTAAATTATTAAATAATATGGTAGTTATCAACTAATATATAGAAGACATGATATGGTAATGATGTGATATAAAGGGAGATGCGATACTAGAAAAAAAAATAATGAATTAACATAACAAGTGACTTGATAGTGGAGTGAGAATGGAAAAAAAAACGGGTTACGGGATTTGGAATGAATGGAACAATATAACGGGTGACGTACAAGTAGAAAAGAAATAAAATTACGATGAATTAACAGACATAAATAATAATGTAATATGACGGGTGACAAAAGTTGAAATGAAAAAATCATGTAAAGTATCGTTTCAAATAATATTACAATAAAAATAAACCGACATTTTTATGAAACGTATATAAACAATATAAGTATGTAGCCCGGACGCGGGCCGGGCACGCAATCTAGTACTATATATTAAAACCTGAAACCAAGTCATACCTACGACGACACTTGGCATACATTAATTGGATAGAACATAAAAACAACATTAAACACAATTATCGATTAGGATATGGTAATAAATTATCATACATCAATTGGATAGAACATAAAAATAGCATTAAATACAATTATCGGTTAAGATATGGTAATAAATTATTATAGAGGGAGTAATATAGTATCAGCTAATTTATAGAAAATAATAATTATGGTAATTTATTAGAACAAAGATAAGGCAACATTTTTTTTATAAAACGTGTATAAACCATATAAATATATAGCTCGGGCGTGGCACGGGCATGCAAACTAGTTTGTTATAAAAGTAGCTCTCAACGACATGGCCCCTTCAAAACTGCAAGTAGAAAGAGGAAAATCTCTCTAAATCGGAGGAAATATTCAAATTAAATTTTGATAAATGAAAAGATCGAGTAGAGTAGTACTCTATTTGTATGTTTGATTGAATTATTTTCTATCGCTCTGTCATTAGAATGGAGTAGTGAAACATCAATGAGTGTTACTGTAACAGATAATCACTTTATCACATGTATATCAGTATATGAATTTGCGCGTAAACGTTCATCAATAAGAATAATACGATTTTATGTATGTACTCCATATAGAGTATCTGATTTCTCTTAGACCACCCACAATGGTGTGGCATGGAGTCCAAGGGCAAGGGCAAGAGAATTAAAAAAAAAATATAAAATAAAAAAATTTGGGGCAACTGGGGCAAAGGAGAGGCACTTCATGCCTTTGGAGAAAACCTGGGGCAAAGGCGACAGGAGAGAGAGAGAGAGAGAGAGAAAAAAGTTTGTTTTTCTTCCAATAGTTAATTGACACATGTCACTTTCAATTTTACTAAAAATTTGTTAGCTTTGTAACGATTATATTTGCATCTCAATAAATTCAAAAAAAAAAAAAAATCACACCAACAGTTGTAGTTTTTTATTTCCTATAAATTAAGACCGCTTTTAATAATAAAATAATTATTTAATATAATTATGTTAAATGTTAATTTAGATTTTAATTAATATAATTGTTTGATGCCCTAGGGTAAGGTAGGGCACCATTGTGACCTACCATGTCATTGCCCTAGGGCAAAGTAATAAAAAACGAGTTTTTAGTCCTTTGCCCTTGGGCAAGCAAGGGCACCATTGCGGGTAGTCTTACTTGAGTTTGGAGCGTCTAAGTATATACATACAGAATAGTTCTTTGAGTCATTTTCATCAAATTTTCATGATTTGTAGTAAATTAATCCTGTTGAGATTATCTAGAGTTGAAAATGAACTTTATTTGGTAGAATTTGCCTAAAAAGGTAAAAGTAATTATTTAGCATTTTATTTGTGACCTTTCAAATCCTTTATATTTTGTCTTATTATTAATTTTGGTAAACTCTACCAAAAATAAACTCTATAAGATCCTTACCCTAATTAATGGCATGCAAAAGTAAGTCAAATGAGGATAACGGATGCCTAAAGTTTTTTTACAAGTCCTGATGCAAAACAAAAAGTTTGTCTAGTTTTCAAAACAAATTGAAAGTTCCAAGTTCTATTACTCTGTAACTGTCATTACTAAAGAGTAATGATAACGACACGCTAAAATCGACTGATTCACACTGTTTTGTGCCTATTAATTCATAAACCCGATAAAATCTATAACTTAACGGGTACAAAAAAAATGTGGATCAGTCAATTTGACCTGGCTTTATGGACTCCAGTCCCGAAAAAGGCTACATATACAATAGTTGTATGTGAATCTTTCATACAACCATTATCTGGCATTATGGAATTGGTCCTAACGCGTCAATTGAATAAGATTCCATTTTCAATTGAATTTGAAATCTGAATATGAAAAAAATATATATTAAAATTGAATATTGGAAAGTGCAACTTTATGTAAAGCAATTTCCAAGGTAATGTTTATATTTTCTATGTATTTGCTCTTTCCCGAGATAACATGCTTAAACAATAACACTGACTGAAATTCATGATACTAATTATAATATATTGAAACTAACGATTAAACACTACATTTAAAAATGTAATTACTTGATACTAATTTTTCAATTGATGAAACTAAATTGACATTAGAAAAATGAATGAAAATTTGTATGGATACTAAACAATAGATATATGTTACTGTAGATATATCAAGAATAAAAATGTTATGTAGTAGTATTTTTGATCGATAAAATACAATTTAGTATGAAATGCAATTAGTGGGCCTCGTCTCAAGTGAGAGAACATCAAGTTCATAACATACATCTATAATTTGGCTCTAACATACATCTATTATCTACCTTCAATGTCCATACACTTGAAGTGATTAGAGCCATTCTCCAATAGTATGGATTTTGCACAAAATAAGTGTTAACTTTACGTTAATTGTTACTTGGCTTCCTCTTAGTAGATTTTTTTTATTTTTTATTAGTATTCTCTTCGTCCCACTTCAAACACACTATACCCAAAATATTTCCAAACAACTTATAATTACATAACGATTGAAACAAGAATCTTAGGTAACTCGTCATGTAATTTGCTGGAGTTTGAATAGTCAATTATAGTGTACACCCTACTAGATACGAATTTATTTTTATACAAGGTGTTTGAAGTGGGACGATGAGCAGATTGTGATTGTAATGTACTATTTGTAATTTATTACAGGAAGTTCCATACTAATGCTAGTTTCAAAATGTTATACTTTCTTGACGTTGAGTTAACTACCAATACGAGCTATACATTATCTTTTTTATATGATTTTATACTTGTACGTCGTCAACATGTACATTCACGGGTGTCGCAACTAAAAATGTTTGTGATTTTGTCGTAGCGTTTATTGGTTTGTCTGTTGGTTTCATTTATACGTGGTTTTGCACTATTTTGAGTGTCTATGGTGTTGTCTTGTTGGATATATATTGGTCATCAGTTTCTTTATTTAATGTCATTCCTCATTAAGATCGGACACAGTCTCTCCATGGACATTTAAGTCAATACAATTTGTTCTCATTTACCGGAAGCATATAAACGGCGTTAGATACTAGATACTATATAGATCGGGTACATGAGAAAAAAAAAATTACAAGTGAAACTATTTAAAATGTATTCAATTACTCTAGAAACTAAATAAATTATACGTATTAGAAAAAATCAAGTTTGAAACTAAATAAATTGTTTTGCAGTTGTATAACATTACGTCACAATTTGGAGAGAAAACTTAAATCACCATCGAAGTAACATTAACATGCACCTTTGGTTCTAATATATATACATACAAATACCCGATATTGTTACCAAACCTATTCTCAAGTTTTAAAACAAAATTTTATATCTCAACCTTATAAAAATAACAATGATGAACAAGTTGTAAATTATCTTCAAATGAAAGTGTTACAAATTTTGCTCAAGATGAATTAATAAGAGTAAACGTTACTAAAACATGAAAAATTTAGTTCATTGAAAAATCGTACGTTATATAAATTTTGCTAGTTTATATGAAATACGTTTGTTTTAATTACTTGGTTTGTTAATGTTAATGGAGGATGTCGAAAGTTCAAGATGACAATGGTGGTAAAGAAAGTTTATTATGAGAAATATTTTCAATACTATACATACTAGTTAACAAAATTTTATTTTTAATTGTTCTATTAATTATTAGTTTTTGGGTTTCCAACACCTTCACAATTTTTCCCTCTGAATTTCCCTCAAAAAAATAGAATCTTTTTTCATATGGTTAGGTTGGGTTGTATGAAAGATTAACATACAATGATTGTATACTTGTATGTGTATCATCTTCACTCTAGTCCCTGGTGGTAAAATTGTACTCTTGGGATGCTATAATTCATTGCAATATTCGACATATGACTTATCAAACCACATGACATCTGTCATAAATCTATTCCTTAAGGACAAAAGTTACAAATTAAACCCATTTAGTATATGTTTGGCCTAGTTTTTCAAAGTGTTTCTACTCTCTGATATTATAAACTTGGCCAAACATAGAGTTTTTTTAGAAGTTCTAAACTATTTAATAAAAACATTTATCCAAATATTGACCCCCAAAAGCAGAAGCACCAAATTGGTGATTCTGTTTCTATTTCTCTAAAAATACTCCATTTGTGATATATTTTTAATTTGACAAAAATATAAAAAAGATTACAGTAACGAATGAAAGTGCTTTTGTAGTATGTTGAACCAAACACATCATTTTTTCAAAAAATAGTTTTTAAAAAAATTGATTATGAAAAATAGAAACAGATTTCGGAAAATTTGGCCAAACAGACTTTTAGCCATGTGAATTTACTGCCAACAGTCAAATCCTACAAGAAGCTAGAGTATTAACAACGGACAATGATAGAGGTCTACAATGTAGACACCCAAAAGTGTCTACAATCAGCAATAATTTTACTACACTGTCAAAATTTTACTACTCACACAAATAATTTTACTACCTGAATTTATCTTTACCATTAATTTTACTACTTCGATCTCAATTTTACTACTACTAACTCAATTTTACATTTTAGACAAATTAATTGTGTCTACACTGTAGACCTCTAGCAATTTGCATTAACAATAGCTACTTGGAAGCCGAAGGGCCAACTTTTTTACTATTTACCACAGCTCACTATTTCAATTCCAAGATTTCCTGATTCACAAAATCTTCATCTTCTTGTATACGCCACATTTCCATCCACTCTTACTCCTCATGTCTTGTCACTTCTTTGACTCTCTTAATTAGTAATAATGGTGCTAGTTAAGAGTGTAGCTCACAAAATGTCTAAGAGTAGCAAAAGCAGTAGTACTAGTACTAGTACAAGTAGTAAAATATACATAGCAGAAATGTTAGCAAAAGAACACATAGAAGAAATTAGGGCTAAGAAATTTTCAATTGGAAGTAAAGATGTAAACCCACTTACTCAAGATCTTCATCGTGCTGTTACTAGCCTCTCTGCTGAGCTTTACACCAAAGATGTCCATTTTTTAATGGAACTCATTCAGGTTTAATTTCAATGTTTTATTTATTTCCTTGATGTAACATGTTTTCTTTTAGCTTGCATTTGTGTGCATGTAACATCATGTTGCTAGGTAACTTTTGTGTGTCGTATGTTTTCGGGTTACAATTCATGTTAGTCGATCTCAAATTTTAACATTTTTGTATTTCCATGATTTCTTGCCATTATTTTTGCATGCATGTGAACTTGAAATTAATGCTCTTTTCTTAAAAGAAAATTGTAGTTGACAAGTCTAATGTTGGGAAATTTGATGTGTTAAACGTTAAAATCTTCTTTATTAACTACAAACTCCGTCCGTTCTTGGATTATTAACGTTTGGTTTGAATTTTTCGCGTATACAAACTAGACGCTAGCGATCCGAAAGAAGGTGTTGTTAGGTGTGTGTGACATAATCTAGGGTTTGATTTTGAAGTTTCTGTGCATTGAGTTGCGCATGGTAAATTAAATGATTGATTTATTGGATTGTTTGTGCTTGTGGGTTCAACTTCTTAATTAGTCTAGCCGCCTTTGTCATGACTTGATCATTTTGTGATAATTGTTGTAAAAGGTTAAAACCTTCTATGATACATACGTCCTCATTTCCTTTAGATTGTTATTCAAACCAGACGTTAACAATCCGAAAGAAGGGAAGGTGTATGTGACATAATCTAAGGTCTGATTTTAGAGTTCTTGTGTAATGAGTAATGTATGAGGATTTTAATTTTTTGGTTGGATTGTTTGTGTTTGTGGGTTTTAATTGGCAGAATGCAGAGGACAATGAGTATGAAGAAGATGTTGAACCTACACTGGAGTTTGTGTTCGTTAAGAAGGACATCACTGGTTCAGGAGCTCCTGCTACACTTCTGATTTTCAACAATGAAATCGGGTTTTCGAAGAAAGATATGGCTTCCATTTGTAGTGTTGCGAGATCTACCAAGAAAGGCAAGCGGGAGCAGGGCTTCATTGGGGAGAAAGGTGAAAATTTATGTACACTTGAAATCTAGAATCTCTTACATTGGCTTGTTTTCAGTTCCTTTATTAGATTGATAGATGATTACATTTCTTATTCATAATTATGTCCTTGGAACGACAAATAACATGGTGGTCCGACTCAAAATTACTTTAGCATGATCGTATCATATTGGGATTAGCTTGTGAAATTTCGGTAAAATTGAATCTTATTTGGGCTTGTTTCCGTTACTTCGTTCTCTTGGTGGATTA
The DNA here is from genome assembly GCA_963457585.1 of Spergularia bocconei. NCBI lineage: Eukaryota > Viridiplantae > Streptophyta > Magnoliopsida > Caryophyllales > Caryophyllaceae > Spergularia > Spergularia bocconei. The sequence continues at coordinate 3,999,814 of OY734951.1, read as the reverse complement.
TTGAATATCTTATAATTGTATTCTTAGGGTCACAAAAAATAACATGGTGGTCTGAACAAAACTTACTTTAGTAAGATGTAAATTGTTCAATCACTTCATCGTTTTTGTAAGCTTGTGGATACGGGGGATTCACTTTCTCTAACATTTTGATGCAATTCTGGTATAATTTTAGTGTTTCACTTAGCCTGGGATCCTCAAACTCTGTTAAACTTTTGATGTTTGTGAAATTGTTACTCTAATGTTGAATTTGTGTTTAGATTAAAACTATAGAACTTCTATAAACCGAAAAGAACATGGGCTGTATCCTATATGGATAGATTGTTAGAGCTTAATGCTATTTAACCAAAGTGTCTAAATGTCTAACTCTCTGGCCATTTCTTCTCGGGAGATGAGACTATGAGAGTTCTTAAGTTTGACAGATTTTCATAATTTTGTTGTGATGGTGTGGGTGGAGCGTTGTTGGTCATAGTCCTGTGCTCAAGATAGAAGCAGCTGTTTGTAGTCAGTAGTTATGCTTCCTCACCAGGGCCTTATTATGTGCTTATCTTCGAGCTGCTACTTTTATGACTAACCTGAATTCCACATTGCTTGAGAGTTGTTGATGTCGTATAAGCCTCAGGGTTTTCTTTGTTTGAGCTCATCTTATGTGATTTTCCACAAGGGCATTTCAAGTGTGTTGTCAAAGTAACTTTATTCAAACTTATACGGTGCGACAGATGCAGCTATGAGGTGTTAGTGTTCAATTTTCATTCTGCATTGGTAGTAGGTGCAGGCATCATCTTTGACCTGCATTGGCATATAAATGTAATACTCCATGTAAATATGCATTTGCTTTTTCAGCTGTTGCTCAATGTTGTGGGATATACCTCAACTTGAACATGAGATTTCTGTAATTGCAGCTCCAAACTAAGTGTTTGGTAAAGATTGCGCTTCAAAGGTCAGGTGTTTGGCTAGTTAACTAGAAGCAATTTTCTCTGGACAATGGAGCTGTTGTCATCTTGAATCATTTGAATTTGATAGTACTATAATGTTCTGTTTGTTATAGCCGTTCCTGGAAATACATATGATTCATCGACTAAAAGACAAATGCTTAAATTGGGTTTTATGTGTTTTTTCTTCTTCGGCAGGAATTGGGTTCAAGAGTGTCTTCTTAGTGAGTAAGGAGCCACATATTGTTAGCAATGGATATAAGGTGAAGTTCAGCGAGGAGCCAGATAACAGCTGCGGCATTGGTTATATAGTACCTGAATGGGTTGCTGATAAATCATTTATTTCTAAGATTCACGCCGTGTATGGGTTAAGCAGAATCATGCCAACTACTACAATTGTCCTTCCGTTGAAGCCTGACAAGGTTGAGCCTGTGAAAGAGCAGCTTTCGCAGCTGCATCCAGAATTGCTTCTGTTTCTGTCTAAGATCAAGAAATTGAATATACGTAGTAGCAACAGCTACTACAAAGATCCAACCGATATATGTGCTGTTTCTTTAACCCATGAGACTGACCATGTTGCTATTCGGTCCAAGAAGGCAGATTCACGTGTTGTTCATCTTGCTGTGGATGATAAATCAGAGTCCTCTGGGGAGGCTTGCCGGTATTATATTTGGAGACAATCTTTTCCAGTGAAGGCTGATATCCAGGCTCGTGGAAGAGAGGATGTCAAAGAATGGATTGTCTCTCTTGCTTTCCCATTTGGGGAAAGGTTGACTAGTGGAACATCTTTGGCTGGCGTCTTTGCGTTTCTACCCACGAGTATGGTGACTAACTTCCCATTCATAATTCAAGCAGATTTCTTGCTTGCTTCGTCTCGAGAAAGCATACTTCTAGACAGCAAGTGGAATCTGCAGATTCTCAAATGTATTCCTACTGCATTTGTCAATGCCTTAACTTCGTTTGTGAAAGAGGGTACCCCACTGTTTACTGCTGCAGAGGCCTTCAAATTTTTGCCTATAGAGGAATCTCAAATACCTGAGCTTAATGATGTGAGAGAACTTATTGGGATTGCATTGCGTGATGCAAAAATTTTGCCCTGTGAAACATTCCATGCTGACTCAAAGTTATGTAGGCCTCCTTCTGCTGTAAGAATTCTTACCGACTTCAGAGAGCTTCTGATCGGTATGAAGGAGAAAGGTGTCTCTCTCGATGGGCTTGCTTCATTGAAGAATCATCCAGTACATGCTTCTCTTGATGTGGAAGATTTTGATGAGATTCTTGACTTTCTTGGCGTCCCACCTGTTTCACAGAGCTGTAGCTGGTATGAGAAATGTATTGGTTCCTGCAAACTTCTTAGCCAAGCATCGGACAATGACTACATGGAAATGCTAAGCATTTTTGCTAGTAATGAGGAGATGTTTACAAAGTCCTTCTTTGTGAAGAACCATCTCTTTAAGTATGTAGACCATGACGGAGTGGTGCAGTTATGCAGCGCTTCCAAAACCAAGAAAGATGGGGATAAAGTTTGGTATGCGATGGAGCCTGAGGTTCATTCTTGGCTTAATACCTGCAACTTGGAATTGAAGTGTCCTGGTAATATGTATTTTCTGCCAAGTTCCACAGAAGCTGCTCTAGTTGCTCATGAGCAGCGTACTTCTCTGATCGGTTGGCTCTCATCTCATGCAAAAATTGAGTCTTGTTCAGCATATGGTTATTGTTCAGCATTCTGCAATCATTTGTCAAGCATTTCTAGCATTTCAGATCAGGATCTTCTGCTCAAGTTCACTCATTTTCTTTACCATTCCTTTTCGAAAGGATTCCTCTCTGAGACTGATTTGTCATGCCTGATTGCGTCTATGCCTATAATTGATGGATTGGACACTATTAGGAGAGCACCACACAAACTACTTGTTCGTGAAGAGGGTAGCAAATGGGTGAAATTATTCGGACCTAGAAATCCATTTTCCGAACATGCATATCATGATCTTGGGGCTGTTTATTCCGCCAGTGGTCACTTTGCTGGAGAATATACACCCACGAATTCACTTACAGACTTCTTGACCAAACATTCTGGAGCTCTAGACTTACCTCATCTGTTTCCTCCTAATATTGGATTGCCAGTTGCATCGTCTGAGCTGACCAGTGAGCAAGCATTTTTGTTGCTCGATTGGATCAAGTATTTTAGAACAAAAGGAACTGAATTACCTGCAAAATTCATTGCCAGTGTCCGAGATGGGAAGTGGATGAAAACATATAGAGGGTATAATGCTCCATCAAAGTGTGTTCTTCCTAATGATACAGGGAAGATAATATTTGAGATGACATCCTGTGTTCTCGGTGATCTTTCTGTCCTGGATGAGAGATACTATGAGAATCGCATAATCTCATATGCTGGTGAGCTGAATTACATCGGTGTCACTTTGGGGCTAGATGATCTGCAGAAAGTGGCTATGAAGCGCTTTGCTGCAGCTGCTACCTCTGAGATGACCCATTCATGTGTTCTTTCACTTTTGACATTTATGGGGTTCCTGAAGGAAAGGAAAATGCTTGATGAGAAATGGTTGACCAAGCTGAGGGAGGGTAGGTGGCTCAGCACTTCTAGGGGAACTTCCTCTCCAAACAGATCAGTATTCCTACACTCCGAATTAGATTCTGAGGCTGTTTCCATACTTACTAGCTTGCCTGTTATTGATAAGTTGTTCTATGGGAGCAAACTTGAAACCTTTTCACCTGAGCTGGCACTACTTGGCATTAAATCTGAACCAGAGGTATATGATTTAGTCACTCAGAGAATTGTCTTTCCTGTCACGCCTGCCTCTATTACAAGTAGCTGCGGTTTCTTTATATTAAATTGCATAAAACGCTTACAGCAGACTACTACTGCTACTGGTCTGATTGAGAAGGTGAGGGACCAACCCTGGTTGAAAACTAGCATTGGCTTTAAGTGTCCCGTATCAACTGTCTATCCTGTTCCTGAGTTGCGTTGTCTACTAAGTATCATTGATGTTCCTATTGTAGATGAAGAGTATTATGGAACGTCATTATTGTCTTATGCCAATGAGTTGGAATCAGTGGGTGTTGCACTGGATTTTGACAGTGGACTGAAAATTTTAGTTGATCAGATACGTGTACTTTTGGCCTCTTCCAAGCTGTCACCTGGAGATATTCTCTCTCTGTTGCAAGGCATCAAGGATATTTATAAGACTATGCCTGCTCAGTTGCACCAACTTTGCAAGGCTTTGGCTGGAGAAGCACTATTCAAAACTCGTCATGGATACCAAAAGCCTAGCCACTCTATTCTTTCTAATTATATGTGGTCTTCTATTTCGCTGTTTGTAGATCTTCCTACAATTGATGATTCTTACTATGGTTTCGAGATATACGACTACAGATGCGAGCTAGAGGCTTTGGGGGTTATAGTTGGCTTGGAAGATGGTGCTGCGTTTGTTGTGACAGGTTTGAAAAGGCCAATAAAAGCTAAGCAAATGACAGGTGAAGGTGCTCTTACTTTGCTGCATGCCCTCCGTGTTCTAATGTCTAAACCTCATGAACAGCATTCACTTGACACTTTCCTCCAAATCCTCATGAAGAGTGAGTTTTTGAGGACTACAAGAGGTGACAGGTCTCCAGACCAATGCATACTACTTCAGCCTCAGTGGAAAGATGTCCTTCAGTATACTGATTTGTCATTTCTTGATGATAGTTTCTATGGCAACCGCATTTTGGAATACCAGACGGAACTGAAAACAATTGGGGTCAGAGTTGATGAGCTGGAGGTGTCTCACTTTCTTTCAGAGTCCTTGTATTCACTGACAGAAACATCATCTATCAAGCAATATTACAGATTTTTTCTGACCTCCTCTTGGATTCCAAAAGATTCCGATAAAGCTGATTATCAGGTGTGGATACCTGAGGAGAATGGTTCTGGAGGTGGGCAATGGGTAAGTTCAAGGGTCTTAGAAGCAATGTCATTACAAGAGGGCTCATTAAATTACTGTTATGTTACCTTGCTTCTTCCAAGGTTAACATGGATGTGAAGTCGAGGCATAGAGCTGTAAAGTCTGTTCTAACTTTATCAGTATCTGAGTGTAATGGACCAATCAATGTGATGTACAGGTTGCTTTTGCCTGATGGCGAGCCACTAGAAGCAGAATCTCGGAAACTGGTTCACTGGGAAAAGAAAGCAGGTACGCTGCTCATTGAGACATCTTCCTACTACAATAGGAAAATGTCCATGGAATTTGGGAGTTGTTTTTCACAAGAACTTGCTGAAGGCCTTCTCACTCGGGAAAAATCTGTCGCTGTAAGTGATCTGCAAAAGAATATTCAGCTTGCCCTTGTGTACGACTTTGAGAAGGATGCAGTCGAATTTCTGCTTACCAGGGAAAATTTAGAGCTCTTCCTAGAAGATGAGAAGTTCCTTGAAGATGCATTCCCTTCGGAGCAGCTTGTGGTGGAAGCGGGTTCCAGCAAACGCTTTTGTCCAACCACTCCTTTGCTTCGCTCAAAGAAACTACGACTGTGTATTAAAGGTATGTATCAAGGTTATAGAACACATATCGGTCCATTATCTTTGTCATTGCATAGCAGTGTGATCAAATATCTGATGTAGATTTGAAAAGCGGGTTTCTAACTTTTTTGCAGCTACTCCTGGCGCGTTGAAGCAAAGCTTGTAAATAGGTTCCTGAAACAAAGAAAGTAACGTTGCCGTATGCAGCATTTGGATGCAGCTGGGATTGTGACATTTTGGTGCTTTTGGTGAGGTGTGCACATATTGGCCTCATAGTGCATAAACTGTCAGTAGTACTCAGTAGGTACACTGATCGAACTGCATCTGCAGCAGCAAAAATGCATATGCTTAGCTTGAATGTAAACATTGTATATATTGGCCACATCTTTTGCAGATCTTTTATGTGGCCTATGAACTATAATGGCTGGTAATGGTGCGTTTATTTTGCAGTATATTAGTACATGTTTTAGTTGCCACTTGCCACCAAGTCCCAAATTGCGCATTTCTGTTTAAAACTCGGAAAAATAAAAAATGTGGCAAATAGTACTCGTGGTCCGACGGGTATGGAACCAAGTTTTTCCAATGATATTAGTCGATCGTTAAAGTTGATGTAGTACCAGCTACACGTAGTTTCTTCACGTATGGTACTATGCTTAAACAGGTCAATCATGCGCTTATTTAGTTAAATCCGAAAAAGGATGTCCCAGAGCTGCCTTCACAGAGTTCACACTATCACCCTATTAGTCTATGTAATACGGAGTACACTTTATAAAATTGTTGCTAAACTCATTGTGAATAGGCTAAGACCGGTTCTTGGCAAGATTATTAGTCCTTTTAAGAGTGGGTGTTTTTAATAAAGATTTTTGGAAATGAACTCTATATTTTCGATGTAGAAAAAAATATGCATTTTACCCAAGAACTCATTCATTTTTTTCAAGAGAATATGGCTTCAAACTATATAACATATACTCGATTGTTAACCCTGGTCCTTTCTTGCTTCGCTTATACTTTTGTTATCTACTTACGAGTTTAGCTTATATAAAAATCATATGACAGAACACTCAAAGTTAGTCATAGAGATATAATCATATCCAATATTCACAGGCGCGAAAATTAGTATATATTCACATAAACTTAGATGGTTTTTCAATAAAGTCATATTATTATGTTAAATATTCTATTCCCTCCATTTCATTAAGCATTTGCCCCTGACTTAAATTCCGCACACATCTTTAAATCAAATGCCAAAAGTCTAATGAAACAGAGGGAGTATCAAATGCGGTATTTGAATCATTCCTATCAAATGTGGTTCGGTATAACTCTTTCCCGCCAGATACATATTCCCGCGCTTTACACACACTGACATTTATACCGCCAAAATAAACTCTAAAACCCTAAACCCCCAAATTGAAACCCCTCTCTCTCTCCTCGCCGTCTGAAAATGGCTTCCGACGAAGAAATGACGGAGTACGAGCGGCGGCGGCTGGAGAACATCAAGCGCAACACCGAGATGCTCGCTTCTCTCAACGTCCATGCCCGCCTTTCCGATCTTAAGCGCAAAAGGTCTTTTCTTTTTCCTTTTTTTTTTATTTATTTTAATCTCAAATTCTTAATTTTGATTGAATTATGAATTTCAATGTCCTTGATTTTGTGATTCCTATTTTATTTTATGTAATTGATGTTGTCAAATGTAATTTGTGCCCTAATTTGATTGAGGAAACTTAAGCAGGAAGATTTAATTATGGCTTATATGATTTGAGTAATGTAAAGGTGTAAGCTTTTAGTAGTCGAGAATATTAAAACCCTCAAACGACCTCGATTAATTGTACAAGGTAGTGATTCTTTAACTCCCAAAGTTGAATTTTTCACTCCTACATGCGAGAGGAGCATTGGGAACTGGATTTGACATGGAGGGGTGTAAAAATCAATTCAGGGAATGTAAAACTCACCACCCGTAACTTTTGATTGTCTAAATCAATGTTGAGTGTGGTAGAAAAAGGCGTTAACTTTGAAATAAAATCCAATCTGAAAAAGGAGGGGCATTGGGAACTCTAACTCACATGGAGGAGTGTAAAAGTCAATCCAGAGAATGTAAAAATTACCACCCGTAACTTTTGATTTTCTAAAACAGTGTTTAGTGTGGAAGAAAAAGGAGTTAACTTTGAAATAAAATTCAAATTAAACTTGCAAGAAGTAGGTTTGACTAATGTAGGTTTCCGCAAATTAGGTCTCTTTCTATGGGATTGATGTTTTATATCGAATTTTGGTATGGTGATATAGAAACAGTTTGAGTTTAGGAAATGATTTGAAGTATGTGAATGAATGCCCTTTTTGTGTGGTAGTTGTATAGACTTGGACCCTCCTATTTGTTTATGTGTGAAAATGGGGGTGTCGCAGAGAAGAGAGGAGGCCTTGGGTGAAGAAGAAGGCTCCAGATGTTATTCGTCAATCCTTACGTTCTAAAGGGATGCCTCCCGACTTTGATGGGCTGCCCGAGGACTTCAGTGAGTCACTAACTAATTCCAAGACATTGCAATATTGGTCTAAACGGGGTTCTGTTGTACGGGGGCCTCTTAGTATGAAGGACGCTTATGATATGGAGGAGGGTTCATATCGTGCAATTGTAGACAAAGTCACAAATGTTACAAAGTCTCAGTCGAATGGTGAAGGAAGGCGTAGGACTAGGAGCACTCCAAATGGTGTCCCAAGGCTGCCTTCTAAGGTGAAAAGGGTAAATTTGGAGGAGCCTATTGACGTAAGCTCTATGAGCTTGGACGCTGAAAATATTGCAAGGGTTGTACCGGGGTTGATATTCAGTGTTCGGTTTTTACCAACAACATTAATGACTATGGTTGTTGTAGGCAATGAGTTTGGGCATTTGGGGTTTTGGGATGTCAAACCACAAAAGGAAAATGAAGATGTGATCCATGTCTATAAGCCACATGGAGCTCCTATTTCTGGAATTTCTGTGCATCCTTTTTCATTGTCAAAGGTAAGTTTCTTTTATAAATACACTTACTATTAGTGTGCATTGATGTGATTTAATATGCTAGTTGCAGACTTTCAAATCATAAAGCTTGTAGTCAGTGATAGTGTACTAGTGATACGCAATGGTTCTTTTTCTGGTCATATAATGATGATGTTTAAGCTTCGAACTCTCATGTTTTCAGCATTAGTCATGGTACTGTATATTGGCAACATTTAATTTCTGAAGGTGCTTCATAGATATTTTCTCGCACTTGTATGTTTGTTCCAATGTTTCAGGACTTCCATAAAACCTTATTCCGATCATAATGCTGTGAATTTGTGCGCAGATATACACAAGTAGTCATGATGGTTTAATGCGGTTGATGGATTTTGAAAGAGAGGAGTTTGATCAAGTGTACTCCAGCAATTATGAGTCTCCTATAACTTCTCTCTCACAAAAATCAGATGATGCAAGTTCTGTTTATTTCGGTGAGGGCCAAGGAAACTTAAATGTGGTTGATGGGCGAGCCCGGGAAGTAACAAATTCTTGGTCGTTACATGATGAGAGGATAAATACTTTAGATTTTAATCCAGCAAATTCAAATATTATGGCTACTAGTTCTAGTGATGGTCTTGCCTGCCTCTGGGATCTCAGAAAGATGGATGTAAAACATCCCAAACGCACAAGATTGCAGTCACTTAATCATGGGCAAGCTGTATATTCTGCTTATTTCTCACCCTCTGGTAGTAGTGTGGCAACAACAAGGTAATTACTTTAGGGTTCGATATTACTAGTTTACTACGACCCTCCTGATGTTTTCATTCCTGTTGGTATGTGGTCTTCTTCCTTGGATTGCCTTTGGTGTCGGAATTCTATGACCATTAGTTATATCTGAAGTGTTATCTTTTTGCCGTATTCATGATGATAATGCCGTAATGGTAATTCCTGAAGGGTTCAGGCCCTTGTTTTCTGATAAATGTGTCGTTTATCTGCCAAGGTTGCTTATAGTCATCAGGTCCATAATAAAGACTTTTTGCTATCTGAAAGGAAAATTGTGCGAGGGAATAATATTGAGAGGTTGAACTTGCTTAGGATTTCCAATGGACATCTATACATTGAAAGGTGTTGTCAGTCCTGAACTATAATGCCAAAGTCTAGAGCTTTAAGTATTCCGATAATTTTGACCATAATGAAACCAACAGAAATCTGATATTTCACGCTTTATAGTTACACCTACACACTGTTTGTGAAGAGTTTGAGTTCAATTTGCTGTTTTGCACTTGAGGTTATAACTTACAGAGTATATACGATTCTAATTTCTAACGAGTTCTATAGCTGAGTCTGGAAAAGACAACAATAACTACAAAGCTAACTGCTAAATCTCATTGTCTGTTATTTGTTGGTTTTCACACGAAACAGCCTCTTTATGTAGGATTGTGTACATTAACCCGTTGGCTCTTTAAGAACCCCCCTCTCCCCCTCTTTCACAAGGGTAATGTAGTTGTTTCTTATTGGTTTGTGATTTCCGTTGATGTTCCTAGCCAGTCTTTTACCTTCATATTGACCATGCTGCTCCTTTTCTCTATTGTTGAGAGTCAAGTACCTTTCATAATTCTTTATCACTATGCCGATAAGCTGAGACTTGAGAGTCAAGGCTTTAAATGAGTGGTGTCTGTAGCCTCTTCTTCTGACCTGCATAATTCTATATTACAATGCAGTTGGGATGACAATATAAGGGTGCTCCACGGTGTAAACTTTGATGAGAAGTTCATGATCCCTCATAACAATGGGGTTAATAGAAGGGTCTCGTGTTTTAGGTATGATTTTCTTATACTAAAGTTTATGTCTGCTCTCTTGAATTTTTTTTTTTACCACAAGAATCTACAGTTGCCTATGATGCTCATTTCGTTTTCTTAGAACAATGATTTGTTGCCAATTGCCATAATCATCAAGGTTAGATTGGTAAGAAGGTAATGTTGTTATCGGTGGTAAACTCAAAAACTTTGATCATGTCTATGTAGTGTTGTGGCCGATATCTAAAACCATGTTTATGAGACGCATACATTAACAGAAGATGCCTCATTTCGCAAATCTCATCACTCCTGCACCTGCTCCTCTAGTTTATGTGCGTCAAATTTTGTATTGTCAGAAGTCTTAAGTGCTCTAATATCATACCTCTAAATGACTTAATGTCTATGTGAGCAGAGCAATATGGGGTTGGGAGGATACCCATCTTTTTGTGGGGAGTACTAAACGAAGATTTGATGTTGTGTCCGTGAAGACGAGGAAGACTGTATCCACACTGGAAAGCCCTCTAATAACAGCTAATTTGAGTCGATATGATGCTCACCCGTGCACTGTAGGAATGTTGGCTGGTGCCACCGGTCAAGGTCAGGTTTACTTATGGACATCATCTTTGTGATGACATGTTTTCTGGTACTATGTGTTCTGTGAATCTGTAACTTCTGTATCTCGTCATTTGTATCCGTTTATGTACTGCTGCAACATTACTAACCATTTTCGAGGTCGTTGAATACATTCATGGATTGAATGTAACTCTTTCAGCGTCTGCTGCAGCTGCAGCAGCAGCAGCAGACATGCACATGTACTTCAATGTAAATGTATTCATTGGCCACATCTATTGTTAGAACTTTTATGTGGACTTTAAGCTAAAACGGCTGGAAATGATAGCTTTGGTTTGGAGTACATTTCTTTGTTACTACCTAGGTCCAAATTAGACTCTTTTTTTCGAATTTCGCATAAGTGGCTAAAAATTTGAGAAATTCAACAGGCGGTGATGTTTACATTCCTTGTGAGAGGAGTAAGGTCTTCCACTTCGGGAAATGTGACTCACAAGAGGGAGTGTGAATATCAATATTAGGAGTCTAAAAATCACTACCCAAATTCAATATGTACGTTTTGTTTTTGTCATGTGTCATAACTCGCCACCTCTTAATCGAAGGAATACAAACTTAAAGAAATTCCGTTTGTACTATAAAGAAAGTGAACATTACCAGGTTTGCATTTTATCTTTCGTCGTTGGCACAATTAGTTCAATGCGGATCACACGTCCCACTTTCGTGTCCCACTTTGTGTACCCCTCCAATCACGTGCCACCATTTGCAATTAGTTAGGAACAATCTGTCGAACTTCTTGATCAACCTATGTGGCTTACCTCGAGTACTTTATGCCTATATTATTCAATTTTAAAAAAAAACGATATCCAACTTTTCTCAAAAAGGTTAGACCAATTTCACTTCAAATCATACCAAATTAGATATAACATAATGGATGTTGTTGAAGCATATAGAGTCTTACCAATCCAAACCAACATGGTCTTTAAAAGAAAAAGAAAAAAACGAGAAATGAATACCTAGCGATACACTATAACAATTGCAACACCCTTCCCCATCAGATACAAATTCTCACGCTTTCTTTCTCTCTCGACACTCAGCTACCGAAGTCAAAGACACATATGAGAATCGGCAATTCAGATTATTTGTACCAAACTGATGTCTCTTTCCCTATCCATTTAACTACAAATGTTATCAGTTGGAACTTCCTGAGACTATCGGGTGTAGATGTTGGGGTTCTGAATACGGGTGGCTTGTGACTTATGATCAATATCTTGTGCTACGTCTATTCAATCCATTGACCAAAGCTATAAAGTCCCTTCCATCGATATTAACTTTGCCTTACCAATGGGAGAGGTATATCTATTCACCTAATGACGACTACACACTCTTTATGATGAGGTCATTATTTATTAGAAAGGCGTTTGTAATAAAAGTTGCCGAAGATGATTTTATTGTTTTTGTAAGCTATTGTGTGCCCTGGAGGAAGTTGGCATTTGCAAGGCTAAGTGATACATCATGGACCTCCATTGATGATGACCTAGAGCACGCGCAGAGTTCGAAACATAAAAACTCAAGCAACAGTGCAGTGTGCATGAGGTTATTGGTCTTGGTAACCAAATATTTATATTGTACAAATATTGTTCGGTTGTGTATCTTGATATCTCTGATTTGAATGATCCACTGAATCTCGTTGTGAATGATTGCTCATTCTATCCTCCAAACATACTGAGTGTACCAGGAGTTCTTGGAATAAGAGTTAGAGGATACATACCTTCTCCTTCTAGGATGTTGGATGACTGCAGTGAACCTAGATTTGGATCATACTTGGTATACGCATGTGGTAATCTTTACATGGTTGTACACTTGTACGAAGTAGGGGTTTTCAAGCTCCTGGGGATATACAAGATACTAATGATGAAGTTAGTGAAAATAATGTAGAAGATATTAAAGGACGCTTTTTTGTAGCTCTCACATCGACCGGAGATTTTTAGAGAGTTTTGATAGTTTTTTAATATTAAAAGTATTTGATATCCATCCAAACACAAAAAAAAATTATTACTAATTAATTACATGTAAACCAATCATAAATTCACAATTTAAGAAACCTTATATGAAGCAAACTAAAAATGGTCTGGTTATGTACTTTGCTTTGATCGTATACGTAGTACAATACAATGCGCAAATTATATGTGCACCATGGGCATTGTGCACCGTGGTGCATGCTATAAGCACTCCAATGCAATGTATATAGCTAGGCAATGAGTTTCCTTCCACCGTACCACCATTCTCATGTTCAATGCTCAACCTCATAAAAAAGTTGTAATATCATGCGTGGATCTTCATACATTGTTTCGTGCTAAAAAGAAAAATTATCCCACACCGATATGTCTGAATATATCAATTTGTCTAATCTTTTATAACAGTCTAATGCAGATTTATTACCTCTACAGTAAGAACAACCAAGCTTTATTTTCAAAATAATTTGGGATCGGCTAACAATAGATGTCAATATTGAGAGACCCGTGCAATGCACGGGCATTCATCCTAGTAATGTAGAAGAGGTTGGTGAAAATGTACGTGATTACAGAACATTTGGGTTTAAGGTTTATAAGCTTGATTTTGGTAAGAGAAAATGGTCTCGAGTCCACTACCTTGGCAATGTACACCTTTTTGTTGGCAATTCTTCTTCAATGTCAATCCTCATTAGTCATAAATCAAACTTAATATTTTTCACCGATGATTTTGATGATGCTTTGGATACGCCTGGTACTTGGGGGAAAGACAAGGGATCTTTTCGCTTGAGAGATGGAGGTCTATTTGGTATATGCACCGATTGTGACTATTTATAATTAAGCCAAGCTTGACTATATATTTAACCTATTTGACTTATCCCGACTACTTTGGGCCTATATTACTCCGTATTCAATTTCAAAGATCGAAATCAATTTTTCTCAAACGGCCTAGACCAATTTCACTTCATATAATACCACATTCGATATACATGATGGATACGGTCGAATCATATACTCCCTCTGTCCCAAATCAAACATCCTAATTTCCATATACAGACGTCCCACCTTAAACACCCCATTTAATTTAGGACATTATTATTTCTCCTACTTTTGCTCGCAAATTATATCGTGCACTAAGGTGCACAATGAGTATGGTGCACCTCCTCACAATAGAGGAGTAGGGATCACACTTAAAATAATTTAGCTTGGATTATAAATAGATTTAGGTTGGTAGTTGCTAATATCCTAAATGATTTCATATTCAAAATTCATTACAATATTTAACAAATCATGGGTCTGGAGCTCTTGGTCCAAGGGTTTCAGTCACTCATTTCTTCGAGAATAAGCGCTTCGGATACATCTACGGATTTAATCAATAACAAACATTGAAAGACTTGTAAAGTCATATCCACTTAGTAAAGACATACAATCCATTAAAATTCAGTAAAACTTTTGTAAGAAACAAAGGCACGTAAGAGATTTTCCTTTCTTTTTTTTACAATTTGAAGTTGTCATGTTAGGGACTACTTGTAAACTAAATGGAAGATCCATTTGTCGTAAAATCAAATGGAGTTGGTAGACAGCATTGCAGAATAAAATATGTAAACTTTTACAATAAGTGAATGATTCATTTGATAAAAAAGTAGCTCTCAACATGGCACTTCAAAACTGCAAATAGAAAGAGGAATATCTCTCTAAATCGGAGAAAGCATTCAAATTAATTTTTGATAAATGAAAAGATCGAATTCTTGACTTAGTATCTTGAAGCTTGACAGGGAGAGAAAACTGTGTATGTGTTATCCCTAACTGCAATATACTCATTTTTGACTTCTTTTCTCCAGGAACGATGATGAATGCACTCTAGATGTGTTTTTGTTCCGGAGATACTGAAGATAAAACTGATGGAGAAGCCTATTGTTTCGCTGTGAATGCAACTTGTCCTAATGCCCCTGTTCAAATGTCATTCGGTAAATATGTGTTTTTCATTTTGATGATTTCTTAGTATTGTAATTGTTTAACATAAGTAACTTTTTATCTTTATTTTTGTTGTTGTAGGGAAAGGCAAGCATGGTGTCAGTTTAAGGGTTGCCATATCAGAGGCCAGGTTTCCCGATCTCCCATCGCAGGTAACTTTAACACAGGACATTTGAGTTTGGATTATAAATAGATTTAGGTTGGTAGTTGCTAATATCCTAAATGATTTCATCTTCAAAACATTACAATCCTAAAATGCTCTAAATATATTAATTAGTTCACCTAGTCCTATATGTCGAACAAATTAGTAAGTGTCTGCAATTAAGCACATTGGCTTGTCATTTCTTAAGCCGAAGAGCTAATGAAATGGATATATATTACTCGTAATAAATTATATTATATCTAAAAATTAGCATGAACCGACGATATATAATATGCAATGCAAATTACAAATGAAAACCATGGATTTATGCATAGTTGCTCACGCCATTTTCATACTCAACCTTAAAGATTATACTTTGAAAGTTTGTGTCTTTCAAAAGGTTAGAGGGAGTCCAACTCTAAGCTAGCTAAGGTAAATTATGATATCAGTATCTTATTTTTATCACTGACATCCTGACATATCTAATCTAATACTATATATTAAAACCTGAAACCAAGTTTTTCCTACGACGACACTTGGCATACATTAATTGGATAGAATATTTAAATAGCATTAAAATACAATTATCGGTTAGGATATGGTAATAAATTATCATACATTAATTGGATAGAATATAAAAATAGCATTGAATACAATTATTGGTTAGGATATGGTAATAAATTATTACAAAGTAATATAGTATTAGCTAATTTATGTAAAGTAATCATTATGGTAATTTATTAGAGCAAAGATAAGACAACATTTTTTTTATAAAACATGTATAAATAATATAAATATATAACCTGGACGTGGCACGGGCATGCATACTAGTCATATGTAAAAGTCATATACTAACACAATTTTATCTTATGCTGGGAATAATGGAAAATTAATTGCTAAAGCTATAATATTTAGACATAAGAGATTGTCCTAGACTATGGACATTCTAATCTCCTAAGTTGTACGTATACTTATGCTAATGAAAGTTTAGCTATGAGGCATACTAGTTTACTACCCGGGCTACGCCCCGAGTAGTCTCTATCATTTTGTTTTTTAATAAACGTATAATTTTAATATGTAATTATGTATGAGTTATTTATAAAAGTTTCATAGATATTTTAATGATGTGATTAACACCAACTTAATGATTCACCCCTACTTTCATATGTTAATGTCACTTCTACACTCTGCTCACAAATTGTGTATACTTTTTGTAATAACCCTTGTGAAATACCATATAATTTATAATGATTTTCATTAATTTTCGAAAGGATGTCATTGTGGTTATCTCTAAACTTTCATATGTAATTGATATGATTCGCCCAAATTTTGACAAAATAAACTATACATATGTTTCATGAGTTATGGTTGCGATTTCTCCTAAAATGTCATTATCGTGACCCTCGCCAAGACATTGTTTGAATTCCACCCGAGACTTCAATTTGATGTAAAAGTGGAAGACTAATGCTAATTTTGAATAAGATATTGTAGTGATTCTCGACGGATTTTCATGACTTATGGACCTTATGGTCGTGAACTCGTGATTCCTCCTAAAATTTTATTATTGTGACTCACCCTTAGTGTTGTTTGAATTTCCATTTTAATTGTGATGAATAATTGCGAAAACTCCCGCTACTTTCTAATGAGATATTGTAGTGATTCTCGGTGGATTTTAATGAGTTAAAGTTGTGATTCCTCCAATATGTTACTTTTGTGAATTGTGACCCCTGAGACTGATGAAAATTTGTAGATACTTGTGCTAATTTGTAATGAGCACTATAGTGATACTCGATGGATTATCATGAATTATGGTCTGGTTCCCTTTAAAATGTTTTTACTGTAACCTCCTGAAATACAATATTGTTTAAAGTTCGGCTTATTTTATTTTTTTTTGCTAAAAGAGTTGTCAAAATTGCTCGATGTATTGCTGAATTCCCCACAAACTATATAGGCCCACAATTTAATTAGTTTAGCAATTTTAGTGGTAAACTAAGTAGTGGAACATTCAGAAAAAATATTAATGAATCTAACATTATAAATTATGAAGATTACATATACACGAAAATCAGAACAACATCTTAGATTGATTCATATGTGGTTATGATCATATGAACATGGTAAATTTTTTCGATTCTTATATAACAAAGGTTTTTATAAGTCAGTATTAGATACTTGCCAATTACTTTTTAATCCTATTTTGTAAATTTGTCGACTTTTAGATTTGAAAAACTTTCCACTTACACTCCTTACCATAAAACATTTTTTGGATGATTGTTTTTACCTAAATTTAAAACAATTGTGTCATTAGTTTTGTCAAGTATGGACTTCTACGCGTTTTATCAAAGATTAATTTACTTTTCTTTTACTTTTTTTTTTTACCTTAAAACACAACTCCAAATATTTTGAATGGTTTTTTTAAAGTGAAATTCAGATAGACATGCCACGTGGCATGGGAGAAGACATGGTTGAAGCCGGTGAACGTGGTCGTTGCCTCAAACACAGCTTTTAATATATAGTACTAGTTTACTACCCGGGCTACGCCCGAAATAGATTTTATCATTTATAAAACTTTCACTTTTAATATATATGATGTGATTCCAGTTCAAATAAGTAATAAGGAATGTATAAAATATTAAGGTAATAAAGATGAAATCAATTAATAGTAAATATTGAATTTTTATAATAAAAATATACTGTGAATTTTTTTGATATGGAAAACGTCACATGTGTAACCATGGATGGAATGTCCATCTATACCCTTTACCAAAAAAAGACATCTTTATTACCTTATATATCAACATGAGTGGAATGTCCATCTACACTTTTTACCATAAAAGACATCTTAAATGATTTTTTAACGTGAATATTAAAGAGGCATGCCACGTGCCATGTCAGATGGCCTAATTGAACCCGGTGAACGTGATCGTTGCCTCTAACACAGCTTTTAATATATAGTATAAGATAAGATATGGATTACAATTTACAACTCTAATAACTATGCTGCTTTTAAACTTGTGTGACCTAGTGCAACATTATGAAATTCAGTAATTCTTTCAATCATTATTATACTAGTTTGAAACCCGTGCGTTGCACGGTCACATAAACATTATTATATGTTATATACTCACCTTCCTTTACCGAAATCATTATGATTATAGCTAAACAAAGTTTTTTTAAAAGGCAATAACTTAACCAAACATAATTACCATTTTTCTAGAACTACCGAGTAATTATTTCATTTTTCAAAGTTCCCACATTATGATATACCTACATACTTACATGAGATTAATTATCTAACGTATTAATCAACTCTATTCATAAAAATTATTTACTTTCATTAGCTACTCAAACCAACCTTTATCTTACGTGTGACTATATCACATAACGAAAGTATAAGTATGTAAAGACTATACAAAATAAAACACAAATTATGCGAGATATATACACTTAATTATTTCACATTACCAAACCTAAATAACAAATCGGAAAATTCACGTGGTACCTCGAACTTTGACCGATTGCACATGGTACCCAACTTTGCAAGTTTGTGCACATGGTACCTCTGAACTTACTAATTTGTGCACACAATACCCAAATAGTAACTTCCGTTAGATTTTTCCGTTAAGTGATGATGTGGCGGTTAGTTGTTAGGTATATTTGTTAATTAAAGTTACTAATTAAGTTATAATTTGATTTTTTTTTTGAAAAAAAATTAATTAATTTGATTTTCAATTAAAAAAACAAAAACAAAATTTTTGACTTTTAAAAACAAATCCAAAAAATTATTCCATAAACAAAAAATTCAGAAAACTTTTTTTCTTTCATAAAAATATATATATTTTAAAAAATATACATAATTTTTGCACATGGTAACCTTCAAGTTGCCACTTTGTGCACGCAGTACCCTTGAGTTCACAACATTTTGCACACGGTACCCCTAAAAAAATCAGTTTTTTTTTTAAATAAAAAAAATAAAAATATTTTTTTTAAAAAAAAAAAATTTCTAGAATTTTTTTTGATTTTTTATACCAAAATAATAATTTATAATTTAATTAACTAATTACCTAACAACTAACCGCCACATCATCACTTAACGGAAAAATCTAACGGAAGTTACTATTTGGGTATTGTGTGCACAAAGTAGTAAGTTCAGGGGTACCATGTGCACAAACTTGCAAAGTTGGGTACCATGTGCAATCGGTCAAAGTTCGAGGGTACCACGTGAATTTTCCGATAACAAATTGACAGATGTTGTAGCATAATGATTAGGATAGAAGTACCGAATACAATAGGTTTCAGGTTTGAATTCGTTCTCTCTATTGTATACTGATGTCTAAACACATTACACCTGATGTTAGTAAAATTTTGTATGATTCAGCTTCTTTTGTCTAACATATTTGTATTAGGTGAGTAAGATGTTGTAGTTACAATGATTCTTGTAAAATTTCATGAATCCAAATGAATTATATTTGTTTACAACTAATAAATTCAGTCCAAGTTTAAAAAAGTTAATTGAAATCAAATAACTTTATATCATAACTAATGTAACCTAAGCAACCAATAATAATCATGAAGAATTATATAGTTAAATTATCCTCAGACCATCAAGCTAAGTTGTGTTAATGTTCAGCTTGATTTTACCACTTTTCCAAATTAAGGTGAATAATGGTAACCTATCATTTCCTGAAAAATATGATTAGTCGTAAATGCAATAAAAAAATATTTATCTTAATTTGTATGGTTTTTTCTTAGGTCTCTTATTTTGTTTTGTTAAATTAATGACCCATATAAAATATTATATATTAATTATTTTAAAAGTTGCAATTGCAATAGTTCTTGCACATTATACATTATAAATTCTTTAGACGAAAAATTGTGTTTTGTTCCAGTAACTTTGCATATAGGGCCATGTTTCAAACTATACTTAATTAAAATTAAAACGTAGTTCTATGTTTGTGATAAATGTCTTCATGACTGCTGGAATATTTATATTGCACTTTGCAAATGTTTTATAATAAAGATCTTATATTCTCATTTTCAATATTAAGGCTCGATCGAGCACCTGTCTAAGCCTCCATAAAAATTTCTCTTCAATAGATAGATTATATTTATAAATCGAATATTATATTTTATAGGACTGTACACTAAATTTTCAAAACTCTAGAATAACTTCATTTGCGTCATGCGATTTTTATCCATACCCAGATGCATTCAATATAATTTCAAAAAATGGTATTTTTAAAATGATTTCATAAAGGTGGTTAACCAAATAATTTATTCATTCCATTAAAGATATAGATACAAAACATTCGCCTAAATTACATTTGGTTCCGAAATTTACCAAAATGTAGAAAATGTCATATGCTTTCTCACGTATTAAAATGTAGATTTGACATATGGAACATTATCTTACCATAACTTATAAAAAAAAAGTATTAGATTGATTCATCTTTTCAAAATTACCATAAACATGCATGTGGTAAACTATATTTCTATAAGTAATAAATAAATTATTTGCATGATTACCATAAACTCGAATATGGTATAACAACAATTTCATAACATAAATTAATTTCTTATTCATCAGAAGCTCTAAGAAAATTCGAAGGGCTCTAGACCTCTTCAATGCCCACGAAAAAAGTTTCGTTTATAAATATATAAGATAAGATTCTTCCGCAAATTGCACCTATGTTGAAAATGTTGTATGCGTACGTGCGTGCATTCTCTATGGAACATGACTATCTTCTACACATAGATTGGAAGACAATATGGTAACTTCATGTTAGCTAGCTATCATCATCTATGGTGGATATCACGCACTAAAAAGTTTCACTATCTATGGTGGATATCACGCACTAAAAAGTTTCACGCATTCTCGAGGAGATTGCCCTTCAGTAGCTGCTGCTACAGACTGTCTAAGTGAATTTGCAAAATGCTCGGGCCTAGCTGCAAATCTCTCAAAAACAGAGATATATTTTGGTGGCATTCATTCTACTGTCAGAACTCAAATCCTGCAGGAATCAGGATTCACTGAGGCCACCTTCCCATTCCGGTATTTAGGTGTTCCTTTGAATTCTAGTAGGCTGCTATCTGAGATGTATACTGCTTTGATCACTAAGATAAGGCTTGGGATCCAACATTGGACTGCTCAACTACTGTCATATGCTGGTAAAGTTGAACTCATAAATTCAGTCATCTTTGGAATCGAAAATTTCTGGTGTACTTGCTTTCTGTTACCAAAGTACATCATTCATCAAATTGAAAAAAGCTGCAAGGACTTTTTGTGGAGTATTGCTGAGGGGAAAAGGAGGTTGATTTTCAAGAGCTGGGCTAGCTCTTGTGCACCCAGGGAGGAGGGTGGTTTTGGCATCAAGGAGATTCTGGCTTGGAATAAGGCTTTGATTGCAAAATGGCTGTGGAAATTGAGAAGAAGCAAAACAGGTTTATGGTATAATTGGGTTAATGCATACATGCTCTCAGGTGCAACTGATATATGGCATGCTCAAGGCAGGGGAAATATCTCTGAAAGCTGGAAAAGCATTCTGTTGGTTAGAAATGATATGCTGCAAATTGGTGGTGCTGATGATGCTGATAATCTGCTTCTCTCATGGGAAAAGGGAGGTAAATTTATTCTAAAGAATGCCTACAACTATTTCAGGAAGCCTTATAACAAAATCCAAGGTGGTAAGGTCATTTGGAGCTCTGTCAATTTTCCCAGACATAGTTTTATTATGAATATGGCTGCACAAGGAAAGCTTGCAACAATCGACAATATATGCAGCAGGTGGATGATAATTATCAACAGATGCAGCCTATGCAAAAGAAACTCATAAAGCCACACTCATCTCTTCTTTTGCTGTCCTTTCTCTGGTGAATTATGGCATAGAGTCCTTAGTTGGATTGGTATCAATAGGAAGGGCTGGAGCCTGAAAAGAGAGCTGATTTGGGGAGCAAAGCATAGGAACACCAGAAATTGGAAATATAAGTGGTTTTGTTGTGCTTTGGCTGCCACCACTTATTATGTCTGGTTTGAAAGAAATGCAAGAAATTTTGGGAACGTTGAGCATTCCATGGATTGGCTGTATGAGCAGATACGGTTTGTAACTAGTATTAGAATTTTGGCATGGACTAAGGAGAGTCTACATGATGATATCATAGATAGTCTTAATAATTAGGTTGTTTTTATCATATTGGACACCGTTTTTGTAAGTTTGTCTTTTTTATTCCCCCATTTGAGGATGAATAAAATGAGACTACCTTCTTGCAAAAAAAAAAAAAAAAAAAAAAAAAAGTTTCACTATTTAATTTTTAGGAAAATTTGTGGAAAACCACCTTCTAGTTTACTCATTATTACTTTTAATAATTGCGTGCATGATAAGCTGACGTGACGAGGTTCAACGTACAACCGACACGTCAACAACACGTCAGCAATGCTCTGGTAAATGGTAAATCAACCAAAAATATATGAGCTAGGATTTGAACCATTAACCTCTCACTTATATATTCATTACATTACCACTGTGCTAGCTGTTACTTCATGCATATTTTTACAACTCATTCTATAAAAAGGACCAAATTAGTCTGCTCTGGTAAATCAACGAAATTCTATAAAAAGGGTCGAACCAGTCTGCTCTGCTAAATCAACCAAAAATGTGTGAGATAGGATTTGAACCATTGACCTCTCACTTACATATTCCTTACATTACCAGTGTGCTAGCTATTACTTCATGCATAATTTTACAACTTATTCTATAAAAAGGAAAGAACTAGTCCAAAAAAATAAAAAATACAAGACATTCATACGGCCCATTACATTATGCGTGTGTAGTGATTTTTTTTTATGACAATGACAGATACAAATCTCTTCTCACGCACATATTCTCCTGCAAAATGGAAAATAATGAAGCAATATCAACTTCACAAGTTACTTTTGAAGCACCACCAGTTGAAGTACAATCTCAGGTGGTGGATGGTGCAGGCGGCGGCAACATCTCAGGCGGGTATCGAATGGGTGATGCGTGGTGGTGGTGGGTAAAGGAGGAGAGAGAAAATAAAAGGGAGTATATTGTTAGCCATTATATTAGATCTAGGTGAATGAATGCCCAAAATTAATTCTTTTCGTATTATGATTCGTTAATTATTGAAACAAATCTAGAAATCTTAAAAAGCGAAAGAATTTATAAACTAATTTTTATTTACATTTACATAAATCAATTCATCAATTCAAAATGAGGATATGAACAAGAATATATGTTGATAAGATTTTTCTACATACTAAATATTAAAAGAGAAAAGAACCACATATTTAAAACCCTAGGTATTTCAGCAACTTTAAACGAAGATTCGGTACATGACTACATGTACAGTTAGATCGCTCTATCACTTTTGCATGGTAACCTGGGCCTTTCGAGGAGAGGCCCTAGGACTAGATCAAACGATGGAGTATGCAAATGACTAGAGTGAAGAATCAGAGAAAACAAGTGGATTAAAAAATATATGCTTATTGACCTACATCGAAAATATATGCTTATTGACTTATAAGCAGTGTTTTAAAAACCGGACCGGAACCGGTCAGTGGTCCGGTCCGATTGGGTCATAAAACCGGGGATGGTCAAAACCGGGTTGACCTGACTAAAATCCCGGTTATACTGCCAAAACCGGCCAAGAACCGGACAGAACCGGCCAGTTCAACCCGGTTTTGACCGGTTTGGGTTATTTTTCTATGTATTTTAATATTTTTGGCAAAATTTAAATTATTTTATATTTTCATTATTATGACGTCATCCGGTTTTTTGATCCGGTTGAACCGGTCGAACCCCTTGACCCATCGATCCCCAAAACTAACGGTTCGACGTCCGGTCCGGTTTTTAAAACATTGCTTATAAGTTGATACACAACAATAGATGTCATTGGTTATAAAGTAAATTGATTGCTCACCGATTATAATATTAGAGGAGTTTAAAATATTTAATATACTCTGAAAGTAAGAAATAATTTTTTCTGAGAATGGTGGGGTCCTCGCACAGGAAAATCAGGGGTGGTAACTAGAGGAGTCGAGAATATGTGTGAGAAAAAGGGTCGAGCATAAGAATCGACACGGGTGAAGAGAACATGATACAAGAATGGAGTTGGAGGTCGAGTAGAGGAGTTCATGTGGGGCGCAGTCTCATATGTTGCATAGGGAGATGAGGGGTGCCAATTGGAGGAGTCGATAACATGTGTGTTATAAGGGGTCGAGTATAAGAACCGACATAGGTAAAGGGGACAGGGAGTAAAAGAAATGACCGAGTTGGAGGTCGAGTATAGGAGTTCATGTGGGGCAGAGCCTCATATGTCGCTTAGTCAGATCAGAGCAAGTGGAGGAGTTGATAATATGTGTGTTATAGATGGTCGAGTATACGAATTGACACGGGTAAAGAGGACGGGTGCATAGGAATTGACCAGGTGGGGGTCCAGTACAGGAATTCACTTGGAGTGGGGCCTCAAATGAATTCATGTGTGGCAGTGCCGTTTAAAAAATCTGACAAGTGAAGAAGTGTTGGTTACGGGGCCAAGTAAGTATCGACTGAAGTTGAGAGTCGGCTAGAACATGTGACATAAGGGGAGAGGGTGTTTGTAACACTCCAAGATTATTGAAAGTGTTTTATGGAATTGGTTTGTCCTAAGTTGAGACACTAAGGTTTTTATTATGATATGTTTATATTAGGTTTCTACTATACATTACCAACAAGCCTTTCACCTGTGAAAACTCAAGCCACGATTTACGGACTTAAGGGGTGACATTTAATCTTAATGGGTTGTGTTGCGACGTATGATGGACCAGACTATTACAGTGTCGAGTAGCATGTTGACGGGTGATTGGGTGTTGGTAAGGAAAGTGAGTGGGATACTAGCATGGAGGTGTATGTGGGCAATAGAAATTGATGGTTGGGGGTGCACATTGTCGGTCGAGGATCTTTGTAAAAGAGTTAAAACTAATTGTGGGGACGCCTAGAGAATTTAAGAGGGAGAGGGGATCAACTAAGAAAGTTTTAGGATGATAATTATTGTCAAGTTTTAAAGTCGATTGTTGGTTTATGCGTTCAATAGGAGATTCAAAACGAAATAAGTTGGTAGGGAGGATATCTTATATGATTGCGTGGATTTTTAAACATATTTGATCACACAGAAAACACGAAATCATTATCATGTTAATTGTGTCATACTCCGTATTACTTTATAAATATTAAATAAAAGTATCGTAATATTGACAAATATAAAAGAATTTAAAACATAGCACTAACAAACATAAATTTTCCTAATTTTTATGCAGGTTGTTTGAATGACGTGATGTTAATTTAATGATAAACTATGCAATTAAGGTTTAACTTTATTAAATTTGTGAAAATGATCTATTCTTGTCTATCCTTTGGATTAGCCTATTCTTAATGGGATTAAACCCATTAATGATCTATTAAGTTGTTTAAACTTATACTATTCTCCAGTATTTGGTCACAATTTGTGAAAAAAATGGAAAAACTGTAATCGATCTCATAAAAAAATTGGTTTAATTTGACCTTTTTATAAACTGAAAACATGACTATATATGTATACTAGGTTTAAAGCCCGTGCGTTGCACGGGTCACTTTATCATAATCGTCTTTCTTATATGTTAATTAAAATAAATAAATAAACATGACAAATACTTAAATGTTTGTTAGTGAAGATGTCTCCTAATCTCATTAAATCACTTATGTCATCGTAGTATTATACTCTAATCTTTAGATAATACTCATTTCTTAAGCATTTTTCACAAAAGTCTTGAACTTGTCTACACCAAAATCATACTTAACTTTTCAAACGTATGTGTAAATAGATCTTATATTGAAGTATGTTTCGACACGAACTTAGTGATACATGTAGTTAATATTTTAATATACGTAACCTAAGTTATAACAGTTTATATTATATTTCATGTCGATAACTTTATTACAAAAGACTTTTACAAATATTGGACACTCTCTATACATTTTTTAATGTTTAATGTGAAAAGTTTTACAAATATAGGACTCTCTCTGTGCATTTTTTAATGTTTAATGTAGATTACTTAAATACATAATGTTACAGTTTAATAAATCTTGGACTCTCTCTGTGCATTTCTAGACCTCTGGACGCCCTCTATGCGCTCCGAATTGTTCGCTTTTAGATATATATACTAGGTTTAAACCCGTGCGTTGTACGGTTAAAATGTTATATCGTACTTAATAATTATTTCTTCTTTTTTGAATAACGGTCTAGTTAAGGTGATCGAACAAATGTGGACTCTCTCTTTGCTGCCCAAAATCCTTTTGTTGGAAAACCCGTGCGTGGGACATTTTGTCATATTTCTATTTATTAATTAGTTTATCTCTAAATAAATGAATTATTATGAAGATTACTGATTGAATATACTCCCTCCATTCATTTCCAAACATCCTGTTGCTTTTTGCACAAAGTTTAAGAAATGAATTAAAAATTATTAAAAGCAATTGAGAAAGGGACATCCAGCACTCAGGAGGCCTCTCATTGGCTGAAAAGTTACTAAAACTGGAAATAGGAAGCTTGGTAGTGAATTCCCCTAAAAGTAAAACAGGAAGCTTGGAAATGAAATGAGGGAGTATGTCACTTATGATGTCTCCTTAACTCCCTACATCACTTATGTCACTTTATGTTTATAATTCTCCGTTTTCCCCCAACGACTAATGCATATGGATCGATATATCTCAATGAAAATCATGTGTTTTTTTAATAAATTTGCGTAAATGGATCTTATATTGAAGTACATTTCGACACGAATTTAATGATATATTTATTGTAATTTTCTTATATACGTTACCCAATTAAAACACATTATATTGTGATTCATGTAGATAGATTTATGTGAGCGTTTTATAGAGATTGGACTCTATCCGAACAAAATGTTTTAAACAAAATTCACCATTATCTGAACATTATCTTTCCCAAAATTATCAGAAAATTTTATTTCTCTACGATATATTGTGGTAATTTCTACATTTCTAGACTCATCGTATGCATTTGTCAAAAGCCTCTTAACTTTTCAAAAATATGTGTAAATGGATCTTATATTGAAGTACATTTCGACACGGTCTTAATGATACATGTATCGTAATATTCAGATATACGTAGCCAAAGTTATAACAAAGTTTATATGTTTAATTTAGATACCTTTATGTGAGAGTTTTACAAATATTGTACTCTCTCTTTGCATTTCTTCATTTCTAGTGCGTTGTGCCAATTTCTTGATTTATAGATCGTCGTATGCATTTGTCAAAAGCCTCTTTTATATATATATATTGATTGATATGTTGTATTGATGATTTATGGCAAGAGTTTGTGCTCAATTTGTAGTGGCTAATTGGCTATAATAGTTTAGTCTAACCCCATACTTTTCTTCTCATAGAAATTGGGGATTCAATTCCATGGTGATGGTGAGAAGTTCTTTGACACTGCCCCTCCTACATCAAGGATCATCGTGCATTGCGATGCAAGCATAGATCCAGAAAGCAAGATGCCCAATGTGAAGACCAGATTCGGGATTTTGGGCCGTGATCCAGCTAACGGCCTTCTCCATTTCTGGAGCACCGGTATGGCCATCATCACTAAGAATGAGGCTAACCTTGCCGAGTTGACAGCTATAATAGCTGCACTTGATGTGTGCAAGGCTATAACTATACCAATGTATTCCTTGTTACTGACAGCAAAGTTGCTGCTGACCTAATCAAGAAACCAGTTTCCAGCATTGAGAATGATGATAATCCCGCACTATGCGTCACTGTGCAACAACTGAAATCTAATTTCAACTCTGTAGAAATTGAATTTTACAAGTATAAGGAGGAGATGTTTGGAGCTGATTATCTCTCACGATATGAGCGCAAGAAGAAGCCCAAGGACAAATTGAAGTGTTTATCAGATTGTGGGAAGATGGTGATAATAGAAACGTCTTTCTTCCCTTATAAAACTATCCCTAATGGTGAGGGCAAAGAGAGGAAGGCAAGGGCAAATGATTTTAAAAAAGATAAATTATATACATTTGAGGCAAATGGAGGGGGTGAAGGGCAAAGTTTGCCTTGAATTGAAAATGAGGCAAACTGGGGCACGCCACATGTGGAGAGAGAAAAGTGAGACTTTTTTTTTTCTTCCTCTTTTTGCCACTTGTCAAATTTTTCATTTGTCAATAATTTTGTATCCGTTGTAACTTTGCAACGACTCTTTTTGTATCATATAAATTTCAAAAAAAAAAAAATTATACCAACAGCTCTATTTTTTCATTCCCTATAAAATGAGACCACATTTGACATACTTTGATGCACGTTTGATTTTCCCTATTTCTCTAAAAATATCATATATATACTTAAAAAGGCTATTATTACATCTAATTTGTTATAAAAAAAAATATATTTGAGTTATGGATAATACTTTCATAAACTCTTAAGATTTTACAAATTCCTTAAATTTTTCGAATTCTCCAAATGATTTAAATTCTGTAGAATATTCAAACTCTCAAAATTCTGAATTTCCTTATAATTCGACTACATATTTCACACAACTCCTTGCATCTCCTCGGCTTCCCCCAAACACAACTCAGCATTCTGATGCTCCAAATCAGACAAAGAATAATGTTATCAAGTCACGGTCGAATGTTAGATGGACCGCAAGAGAAGATGAAGCACTTGCATCCGCTTGGTGCATTGTAAGTGAAAATAAAATAGATGGCAAAAATCAGCATACCAACTTAAGGTGGGATAAAATAATGGAGTTGTATGAGGAAACACGCCAAGATAACATTGAAGAAATAAGTGAAAGAAATTTAGAATCATTGAAGAGCCACTTCAGAACTCTCAATGCGAAAGCCCAAAAATGGCATGGTTGCTTGAAGTAAGCATATAGTGTTAAAAAAAGCGGATTTACAGATATGGATTATGAATCTCTAGCTCAAGATATTTGGAGAAGAGATAATGGTGGTAAGTATACTGATACTCATGTCTTTAATACTATATTGAGCAAACATCCAAAATGGAGTTTAGAAAATAATGATATGCAAGTAGATGAGATTGAAAAAGATGAGGAAAATGAGCAAAGTGGCGGGAGTTCAAAAAAATCAAGACTCAATGAAAGTGGGGATTATTCAATTCCTTCTAATACCGATACCCCTACTAGTGGTAGTATAAGTGAGTCACGATTTCGTCCAGAAGGTAGGGATGCAAGCAAGAGGAAAAGCAAAGCCAAAGTTTCAGAAACATCAATGAGTCCGGAATTTAATATGAAACTTGATGCAATGCAAATTTCACGACAAGCAGAGATTGAACTAATGACTAAGAGACTTGAGTTTGAAAGAGAAACTGAGATAAGGAAAAAAGAAGAACGCAACGCGAGAAGGGAACAAAAGATATTAAATACATTATTGGGAAAATCAACCCTAACTCCCACGGAAGAGCAAGTAAGGGATAAGCTATTGACGAAATATTTTGTGTGACACTCATTGACACGATAAGGAAAATCTTTGTTTCATGTAATTTATTTAAGTACATTATTTTCTTATTGTATTTTATTTCAGTTTTATTTTTTTGTATTGTTGGTGTAACATTGTGGCCGTTTAATGTGTTGTTGCTGTAACATGATTTGAATTTAATGCACTGTTGGTGATAAGATTTTTCTACTCAGATAAGATTTGTATTTGAATCATTTCTTGCACACTTCACAATGATTTTGATTTGTCCCAATCAACATTATTATTTCTCTGCAAACTCAGATACTATTATACTTGGCAGGTTAGACAAGTTCACATGGATCCAATAATACAATGAAATAATACATTGAATTATTTCATTGTATCATATCTCATCTATATAACTCATAGCTGAACATGTATCTATTCACACCCTCCTTCCCATTTTTTATTATCTTTTAAATCCTAAAAATGTCTGAATCAAATAGTTCTACTGATTCAAGTTCTAATTCTGATTCCTCCAACACCAATGAATGGAGGCAATGGGAAACACGAGTTATTGAACGAAATCAAGAATTTTATCGCATGATTGAGCATGCTATCCTTTCAAACTCCAGTCAATTTACCCAACCACTTAATTCAACTCCAAGGTTTCAAAGAAATTACTATGACAGAAATCGTGAAGAAGGTCATCAACGTCTATTTAACGACTACTTTGCTAGTAATCCAGTGTATCCCCACCATATATTTCGACGTAGATATCGCATGCGAAAACCAGTATTCCTACGTATTGTAGATGCTCTTACTACCAGTGATACTTATTTTCAACAAAGATCTGATGCCACTTGAAGAAAAGGTTTTACTGCATTGCAAAAATGTACTGCAGCAATGAGAGTGTTGGCCTATGGAGTTGCTGCTAACGCATTTGATGAATATTTGCGGATGGGTGAAGCTACCATTAGAGAATCAGTCGTCAAGTTTGTAGATGGCGTGATATCCAATTTCGGGGCTGAGTATCTACGAAAACCTACTCAACAAGATATGGCTAGATTACTTTATACAAGGGAGGAGCGTGGGTTTCCCGGTATGATGGGTAGTATTGATTGTATGCATTGGGAATGGAAAAATTGTCCTACTGCTTGGGCTGGACAATATGCTGAAAGAAATAGCAAGACAACGATTATACTAGAAGCAGTTGCATCAAGAGATTTATGGATATGGCATGCATTCTTTGGAACTCCAGGTACATCCAATGATATCAATGTGCTACAACGATCACCTGTTTTTAATGATGTATTAACCACTAAGGCCCCTGATGTTAATTTTGTTGTCAATGGTCACCAATATAATATGGGCTATTTTCTTACTGATGGTATATATCCGCAATGGCTGCCTTTGTGAAATCAATCACTGCTCCACAAACTCTAAAACACAGGTTGTTTAATGAAAAACAAGAAGGTGTGAGAAAAGATGTTGAGCGTGCATTTGGAGTTTTACAAGCTCGGTTGGCGTTTATTCGTCGACCTTGTCTCATTTGGGACGAACGTTTGATGGGAAAAATTTTAATAGCATGTATTACAATGCACAATATGATAGTAGAGGATGAACGAGATAGATATAGAAACTATTCCGAACCAGCTGAATTTGTTGTCGATGGGGTGCCTACTGCATTTTCAAGGGTCCCGTCAAACTTATCGAGTTATATGAACACTCGATCAGAACTTCGCAGAAGAGATGTTCATCAAAATCTTAAAAATGATTTGATTGAACATATATGGGAAAAGTTCAATATTGGAGACTGAAGACATTTTCTGCAATAAAATTCGGATTGTATTATATTTTAATTCTCCAATGTATTTTATTTCTCTATTTTTTCGTCATGTTGTTCAATTTACTTGTGTTTTAAATATATTGCTCATGTACTTCAATTATTGTAATTTAAATAAAATAATCTTTTTTTTCTTCTAATTTTTAGTATTTAATATTATTTGATTAAAAATTAATTTAGTTACTTAAAGTATATGAAAATAAATATTTAGGAATTCAATCACGTCAGAAGTAAAGTTAGGTCAGAAGGTCAGAAGTAATCTGGAGCGTCAATCTTGATGATCTAACGGCTGAGGATGCGCGCGAAATCCCCCTCCCCCAGCTAACTCCACTGCCTGTATATGCTAACTCTAGAGTCATAAGGGTATTTTTGTCAATCAAATTAAATTAGGGAGGGGAATACCCAAATTTCATTTTCATTCCTTCATTTTGTTTCTCTCTCCTCTCCACTTTGTTTTCTCCGTTTTCTCTCTCCTCTCCTTCGTTCTCCGCTCCGTTTTCTCTCTCCTCTTGACGACGCAAATCTTCCAATCGACGACGCAGACGACGCAAATCTTTCAATCGACGACGCAATTTCGAAAAGGTTAGCACTTTTGAAACCCTAGCTTTCGTTTTTGCAACATTTGTTGATTAAATTTCGTTTATTTTTTGTGTCTATTCATCTTTAATTGATTACGTGCGTAGATCTAGGGTTTTGTCCGTGATTTCGTCGATTAAACCATATTTTTGTTGATTTCGTGCGTAGATCTAGGGTTTTCGTCGATTAAATCTATTTTTTTTGTTGATTCCGTCTTTTAATCGAGTTTTATCGAGTTTAATCGAGTTTTAATCGAGTTTAATCGAGTTTTTTAATTTAATTCAATGTTTTGTTTGCAGTTATGACGAAACGTAAAGAAAAGCAGTCTGTAGACGACGATTGTTGTTTTAAAAAGCATTGCGTAGATGCGGATGTTGACGAGGTTGACGAGGATACACTACAACAAATAATCACTTGTGCCACGAATTATGCCACGGGAATTCAAAATTCGTGGCATAATTTTACCTTGCCACGGGAAAAGTAGATTAATCCATATTCTTATTATTATTTTTATTGCCACGGGAGGAAAATTTGTGGCAAATTATCACTTGTGCCACGAAGTAAGTCACCCGTGGGCCGTGGCAAACAATTACCGTTGCCACGAATTAATACCCGTGGCTAACAAATTCTCTTAAAAAAAAATTCACTCTAAATCTGAAATTTCTCCATCGTAGAAATATAGGCGCCATGGTAAAAAATAGAATAGGGGAAAGTAAAACTCAAAAACCAAATCCTACTTCAAAAAAAAAAGATATTATACAGAAAATTGGATTCATAGAAAAGTAAAACGACTATGTCGTCTGTGTCCCTTTCCTCTTCGCTACAACGCTTGCCTTTCTCCTCCAAGGCGCTGGTCTTCCCCTTCGACTCAATCATGTCGCCTTGATTCTTTGATCAAAGGTATGTGCAATTTAATTAAATTAAGTTGTGGGCTTTGATTGTTTATGATTTAATTGATTTTTGACTCAATAAGTTGGTTTTTTTTTTTTTGTGATTCAATCAATTTGTGTTTGGTTTTCTAGTTTTTGCTTCAATTGATTTGGGAAAAACGATTACATCCTCATGCCTTAAACTCAAGTTTTCATTTGCTCTCTCCCGATATTGATCTATATATCTATGCCTATGTATCTATATATTCGGACTTGAATGTTGTGTGAAAAAGAAAACAGTTGTTGCGTGGTTAATCTTATTGATTGTTGTGTGTTGTTATTGTTGTGTGTATCTTATTGATTGCTGATAATCAATTTCTTAAGTTTCTGGAAATTTTTGCTTGATATGGCTATGTAACACCCTCCATATTTAATAAGTGGACAACCGAAAATTACTTGAAAATATGGAGCCCAACAATTAAACATCACTCCAAGAAGAATTTTGATTTAGCAAAATACACAGTGCGGAACTGACTAGCTTTTAGACATAGAAAATATTATCGGATCATGCTCTAATTAGTACCTTTGGAGAGCTATCTTCAAGTCCTTAAATACGAACATAAATTTCACCCAATTCCGTTATATATAAAAGGCGATGTGAGTTCTCAAAGTTGAGCTATGTAATCTGAAATTCATACTGATTTCTCGTGGGCAGCATGTTTTTTTAACTAAAACTGCAAGTTTTTGAGAGCTCCTTTAGAGCCTGTTTGGCCAAATTTTTTGAAATCTGTTTCTATTTTTCAGAATCAGTTTCTTTAAAAACCGTTTTTTGAAAAAATGATGAGTGTTTGGTTCATCATTCTACAAAAGCACTTTCATTTGTTACTGTAATCTTTTTTATATTTTTGTCAAATTAAAAATATCTCACAAAAGGAGTATTTTTAGAGAAATAGAAACAGAAACACCAATTTGGTGCTTCTGCTTTTGGGGGTCAATATTTAGAAAAGTGCTTTTATTAAATAGTTTAGAACTTCTAAAAAACACTATGTTTGGCCAAGTTTATAATTTTTGGGAGTAAAAACACTTTGAAAAACTAGGCCAAACACATACTTAGTATTAATTCCAAAACCATGAGTTATTTTAATCTTTTATCTTTCCAAAATGGTATAAAACATAGAAAACGGACTTCATTTGATTATTCTATGGGGAAAATCCTATACCTCTGAAATTCCTGCTCCCTATTGAGCTCTTGTCATTTTTCGAAGTGTGTATATTAGTCCAAACCTGATGCAACGTCTCACATTTTTCATTCCTAGATTAAAAACCATTCTAGGATTCATTTCTTTTCAATTAGGTAGCGATTGATCCAAAACACGAGCATCTGAAATGATAACTTTGTGCTTGATCAAAACATGAACTTCATTGCAATTCTCGCGCACAGCTTCTTGATTGCAGACATCATAACTTTATGCTCATGTTGAATTAGGAGAATCATGATATATTAAATTAAAGCTAGAGATCTTAGCTTTAGTTTATGAAAAACACTAAGTCGAAAATTCAACATGGTTAAGGAGAAATTGACCATTGAGTATTATCAGGTCAGCTTTTTGGGTCCTGCAGGTCGTGACAGTGTAGAAATGGCTATCAGATGTAGAAAATGTTATTGGATGATGTTGTAATTGGTACCATTTGAAAGATATCTCTCTGAATTTGAATTTGAACATTTAATTTGCCCAATTCCGTTATCTGAAGATGGAGATATCAGTCCTTGAACTACAAACCTGAAAATTGAAGTTATTGACGACCTCCTCTCTGACAGCCTGCTTCAAACTTAAACTGCAGCTTATTGAGATATCTTTTTAACTTAATTCTAAAGCCAATAATTAGGTTGATCTTTTATCTTTCTAAAAAGGTATGGCACATAAAATATGAACGTCATTTGGACCTTCTAAAAGGCTCTAAAAATCGAGTGCGCAAACCTGATATTTCTTGAACCTGCAGAATTGCGTTATTTCATACTTGGTTTTTGTATAGACCTTGATTATGCATCATTAATGGTGTACATGATGACGACGAGAATAGTGTCCTTGTTATGATATAGATGTATTAAATATTGCAGGTTGTGTGATGGCTAATATTATTAGGTTTTATTGAGTTCGGTGTGAAGAAAAAGAAATTCGGAAAAGACTGTATTATGTCGCAGTTTGTATGATTGCTAATATCATCTAATTTTATTGTGTTGAATGTGTCGAAGAAGAAAACCGGAGAATAGTGTTCAAGAGTTGATGTGTTACTACAAACTCGTGAAAGGAAATCATCAAAGAAGTCGGTAAAACTGACCAATGTAGCTAACAACATTCACGAATGTAATAGTAAGTTTATGAGTTTAAGTTTGATGCTTGGTTGTTTGATGCTCTCCTCAGCTCATACATTATGTTCATTCAAAATTATGCGTATACTGCAGTGAACAAATTGAAGAAAGAAAGAGAGGCCGAGGAAGGCCTTGACGAGAAACCCGATGAAGAAATTCTAGTTGAAGTTTTGGGAAAGATCACACTCATGGATATTTGCAGCTTATAACAAAATGTGGGAAGCAAGGCTGGTGGATATACTGAAGTCATGGTTTCGATTCTTCTTGGTAAGGTTAGTACAAGTTCGATTTGATCATGCATAGATTAATACACTTCAAAAGAAATTCCCCACAAAACACTCTTTATGCAACAACACATAGTGATGAAATAGGCTGCATGAACAATAGTATGAAGATGAGAAACAAGAGCAAAACTAGATAACACTCATAACTACATGAACATCGTGTGTGTGATCACGCATGGTCTGGTCTCATACTCCCACACAGAAGATTCGCCTTGTTTTCTTAATTTGGACACCTTATTGAGAATTGGTTGAATATTTGGTTGAATTTAGACGATGGTTGAACCTTAGTGTTTGGCTACATGCTGGGAAGATTTGGTTGAATATGCTTGGTTGTAGTGTAATTTTGCATTGGCAGATTATGAGGAAATTTGGGATATGTCCACCTTTAGCCAAAATGCTGCCGATTTTTTGCTAAATTAGAAGATTTAGTTTAGGAACAGCTCTATAAATACATTACTTTCTTTGACGTACGATGTCTCTTTTAGACATACTATGTTACTCTTGTGAACCTTCTTTATTTTGTTCCATAATCTCTAATTTTTCCTTTATTTGGCAGGGAGGCTATGATAGATGATGATCATTGTGTTCGAAATTCTTGAAGCAAACCACATGAAATGCACGGTGTTTATCCTGAGAATACCAGATGAGGAGTTTGCATATAGGATTAAATTTTAGAACTATTATTGTTGTATTATAAAAGAATTGTAGTAGTTAAGAAAATCTTCTTGTACTCTGTTTGTCATAGACGTTTCTTATAGATTATGTACAGATGCTTCATGTATGATCTAATATTCCAAGTTTTATTATTTTTAAGTGTTACAATTAAGATTACCTCATACTTAATTTAGTGAATGACGTCGATTGGAGGCCAATGGTGTGTTTCGTGTAGGACACAAAAAAGTTGTAGCTCATACAGAAAATAGCCACGGGAATTTAGATCATGCCACAACGATATCTGCAGGTTGTTAGAAGAGACAGCCACGGGTATTGCCACAATATTTACTTGTGGCCAGTAAGATGGTTGCCACGGGAATGTACTTCTTGCCACGTATACTTCCATGGCTAAAATTCGTGGCAATACCAAGCAATTATGCCACGGTATAGCTTTTCCCGTGGCAATTTTCTAGCCACGACCACTTGTGCCACGGGTGGATTTCATTGGAATTCCCGTGGCAAGATAGCATAGCCACGGGAATTACTCACTTGTGCCACGATTCTAACCGTGGCACAAGTGATGATTTGTTGTAGTGATATGACTGGTATTCCTCTTTTTCTGATTTGTTGTTGTGTTTTTGACTCGTATTTGTGATCTTTTTTTAGGGTTTTTGACTCGTATTTGTTCATTTTCAGTGCCGGTAGATACACAGAATGCCGTTTCTTTGTCCGTGAATGACTCTCCTGATGCAAGGGAGACGACAGTGAATGTAGATGTAAGTGGTGCGAATCTGAAAGTTCAAGTTAACGTACCAAGGAAACGTGCTCCTAATAAACTGTTAAAGAAGGACAAGAAAGAGTAAGACCCTAACTTTTGTAACTTCTGTAACTTCTGTAACTCTTGTAACTTCTGTAACTCTTTGATGTGCGCAATTTCGTTGTGGTTAAAGTCGGGTTTTTGAGGTGTTTAACGTTGGTTTTTGTATCATTTGACTGCTTATTATGTTATTTGGTGTGATTTGTGTTTGATACAAGAATTAGTGGTTATTATGACCATTTGGAATCTCAAGAATGCCGAAATTTGGTCCGGTTATGCAAGGCAAACTTTGGAACTTCATATCTCTCAGGATATTAGGAATTTTGCATTGAAATTAAGTGGAGATGAAAGTTCATGATCTTACCTTTCCGAAAAGTGGTTACACGCCTTCACCGGATAAGTAACGAAAAAGTTATGCGAGTTTGAAGATTGGATCCGAGAGCAAGGCGCGGACCGCCGAAACAGGGGCGCGGTCCGCGGGAATCAAGGCGCGGTCCGCGGCCCTCTGCGAAGCTACTTTCCGTATTTCTTTATTTTCCGTATTTTATTGTTAGACCTTATTAATACCTAGGTTTTACGTTTTATTTCATAACTTTGCAACTCAAGACTTATTTTGGGATTATTGAAGAACTCTATGGAGAACTAATTCCTCCATCTTGGTGATTGTGAATTGAAGCTACCGTTTATCGCCAAATTGTGAGATTATTACTTATCGATCCTATTGTGAGTATTATCAATTATTTTGCACTATAATTCTTATAGATTGTGTTTGTTCTTGCTAGGAGGCCTACTAGTATTAGCAACTTATATGATCTAATCGCTAGGAAAGGAGCAAGTTTATCATTCTAATTGATTGCTGATTCAACGTTAGATTGATTAAGGAGGGAATTGATTTATAATTCGATTTGAACCGCGTGTGTTTGAATTGTCTATCTTTGTTGATATTCTTCTAGATCTGATTGCTTCTATTGAAATATATCTAGGCGCGTGTTCTAGATTGATTGATAGTTAGGGTTGTTTATGATACGCTGATTCGTTCTAAATAACTAGTAAAGGAAGAATAGAGATTTCGGTTTCGCAACAAAGTGCTCACATAATTAGATAAGTGATCTTCAAGGATCAATTGATAAATCGGTAGTGGAGTGAAACAAGAACCAAGACTTGTCTTTTAATTGATTTCCAACTTATTTGTTCATTGCTTAGTTTAATCAACCTTCAAGCAAAACCCCCCCAATTGGTTACCCAATCGACGTTACATACTTAGACATTAACTAATTCCTTGTGGATACGAACTTGCTTGCCCTACTACATAGTTTTAGGATAAGTATTGAATTAATTTGGCGCAACCCACGACAATTGCCTACCACTCTTTGTAATTTTTGATAACTTTGATAACTCTGGTTACTTTAGATAACTTTAGATAACTGTAAATATCTGTAAATAACTGTAGATATCTGTAGATAATTGTAGATAACTGTAGATAACTGTAGATAACTTTAGATAACTCTAGTTACTTTTAGGAATTCTCCGTGCGTAACTCAAATAACTTTAGATAACTTTAGATAACTGTAGTTACTTTAGATAACTCTAGTTACTTTTAGGAATTCTCCGTGCGTAACTCAAATAACTTTAGATAAATTTTAGATAACTCTAGTTATTTTTTTGGAGTTCTCCGTGCGTAACTAAAATAACTTTAGATAACTTTAATTACTTTAGATATCTCTAGTACTTTTAGGAATTCTCCGTGCGTAACTCAAATAACTTTGGTAACTTTAGATAACTTTAGATAACTCTAGTTACTTTTAGGAATTCTCCGTGCGTAACTCAAATAATTTTAGATAACTTTTAGATAACTCTAGTTACTTTTAGGAATTCTCCGTGCGTAAATCAAATGACTTTAGATAACTCCAGATAACTTTAGATAACTCTAGTTACTTTTAGGAATTCTCCGTGCGTAACTCAAATAACTTTGGTAACTTTAGATAACTTTTAATAACTCTAGTGCTTTAAACTTCAACTGAATAATTAAATTACTTTAGATAACTTTAGATAACTCTAGTTACTTTTAGGAATTCTCCGTGCGTAACTCAAATAACTCTAGATAACTCAAATAACTTTAAATAACTTTTACATAACTTTATTTGCGTGTATTTGATAATTTTGATAACTCTGTTAACTTGGTAAGTCTGGTAACCCTGGTAACTTTAGATGACTCTTGTAACTTTGGTAACTCCAGTAACTATTTAATCACTTGTGCATAAAAGTTTGCCCTTTTTATTGCGTGTAATCGTGATTTACGCATTATTTAGTTGAAGTTTAGAGTTGTATGGTTTGGATTTATGCATTTTGATTGGGGCCTTGGGGATATGCATCATTTTTTACAGGACTTTTTTTTTTTTTTGGGTTTCTTGTTGTGTAGCATTGTTTTGAGCTCTCAATGTCGGCCAGATGAGTTACACCATTTTCTATCCAAATTAAGTGAAGATCAAAAGAAGGTTGTGCACAATATTGGGTTTGGGGGATTGTTTAAGGTGTCAAATGTAACAATGCCTCTAGATTTGCTTCCATATTTGCTTAGGTCTTTCAATGCCACAAGTTATTTTTTTAAGGTTGATAATACTAAGGAATTTCAAGTGATGAAAGAGGATGTGTATGATTGTTTTATGTTGCCAATGAATGGACGTAAGATTAGAAAAACTGAAAGTGGTCCTAATGCTAGTGAGGGTGATGTTCTAATAAAAAGGGAGTGGCGGACTGATTTTGGGGTTGATATTGAGACGGGTTTGATAACTTTAAATCAAGTTCAAAAGAGGGTTAGTGAATGTGGCGATGGGGAGAAATTTGTCCAGTTTTTTTGTTGTATGTTTTTGGGAAGTTTTTGGCTCCAACTTCAAACCGATTGGTTGACATGAAGCTGTTACATGCTATAGAGGACGTTAGTGAGGTGCCAAAGTTAGATTGGTGTTCATATGTTCTAAAGAGATTGGGAGAAGGTATTAAGGATCATTATAAGCGGAAAACATCTAATGTCGGGGGCTGCCTATTTTTCCTCCATCTTGTGTATTTCCATAGACTTAAATTTAGAGGTGTAGGCTCACCTAATTCCTTTCCTTTGGTCCAACATTGGGATTTGGATACCTTTGTATTAAGGGTAAATGATAAAATCAGTAGCGGGGGAATTGGAAATGGGGATTTAGACCTTAAAACGTATCCTGTATGTTTAAAGGGACATGAAGGAACAACATTGAGGTTAGAAGGGAGGAGTTGTGTAGCTGCAATGAGTATGAAAGGGGTGCATCCAGTGCAGCGAGTGCTCCTGTTCTGGCCATTTTGGATGCCCCTGCTTTGCCTCGTTCTGCAGCTGCCTCACAAAGGACAATTACCATTGTCTTACCACAAGGACTGCAAACTGATGAAGAAATCAGTGCTCTGGCTTCGAATGAATTTCAGAAGAATATGATGCTGTTGAAAAGGGACCTCACTGCGGTTGCCGATAATCGTATGGCTAAGATTTTAGACTTGAAGAACAGCATATTAAATGGAGTAGATCCAGCGCCCAGTGTTGGTAGAAAAGCAGTGCCCACAGTTGTTGGAGTAGCAGTGGACTCTGGTGTGAATAAAGGCGCGGGTGTTTTGGAAGGGGCAAATCAGGATGTTGGTGAATGTAGTGGGGGCACTCAAATGTCAAATACTCAGTGGTTTGAGATGAATATGGATGCGTTAGTGGCGGCGTGTGATAATGCATCTAAGGCTCTTGAGGTGTGCAAGGAGGCAGTTGCTTCCATCCCGTTGTTTGAGGTTTCATCCACCCCCAATAATGATAATGATAATACGGGTCTTAGTCAGGGTGATTCGTTTGGCAATGTGTTGAATGCAATGGGGGTAATTGAGCCTCAGCCATCAATGGGTCTTGAAGATTTGGATAACTTAATTTGTGACCAGAGTGCATCTGATATGTTATTCGAGGGCATGTTGCCAGCGGGTGGCGGTGAGAATAATAAGCCAAATGATGTTTACAAGCCTGAGATTGCTGATGGGGGAAGGAGCACAGATACCTGTAGGCAGGCTGCTAACAGGAGTAAAAAGGAGATAAAAAGCTCGAAGAATATTTCTGTTTAAGTCGTTGAAGAAGGTGTGGTT
The DNA here is from genome assembly GCA_963457585.1 of Spergularia bocconei. Lineage (NCBI taxonomy): Eukaryota > Viridiplantae > Streptophyta > Magnoliopsida > Caryophyllales > Caryophyllaceae > Spergularia > Spergularia bocconei. The sequence continues at coordinate 3,958,898 of OY734951.1, read as the reverse complement.
GCCAAGAAACCAGGTGAAAGAAGTCAGTGTGTAAGTGAAGAGAAGGATGCTTCTTCACCTGTGCGGTTTGAGCATCTGGAACTCGGTACTTCAAGTAATTACAAGAGCCCACCTCCCTCTGCCCGTATTGTTCGCAACCCTCTCATTTCTGCTTCTCGATCTTCTAGGAGTTATGAAGATGGATTGGGTTGCTCACTCCCAATGGATCTTGGCCACGAGAATATGATGGTTTATTCAACGTTCATGATCGAACACAGTGATGTGCTCTTGTACATGGCAAGTCGTCGCAAAATTGTTTGTGACTACTGTTTCATTGTAGACGATAGTACTTTCGATCCATGGTAAATTGCTATTCTTATTTCCTTTTTTTTTATTGTATTTTCTCCTACATGATTTTTGTCTTTTCTCTTTTATCTTTTTTTTGGATTCTGATTATCTTTTTACAACGTTTTTTTTCTTAATAGTGAGCAACTTCTTAATTACGGATCTAGTTTTGGCTTGTTGAGGGATGATTGGCGATTTTGGGCAGCAATAGGAACGTTCCCAGTATCATTGTTGAATGTTGGTCAATGAGATAGAATATAAAGATAACATAGAACCTTTTCGGTTTTTCTTCGGACTCGGTCATATGGTCAGTAAAATCCACCCTTTTATTCTTTTTTTGAGATCACTTTTTTTTTTGTGTTGGTTGTGCATAACCTTTTTTAAGTTTCTGTTTTTCTTTTCCTTTTTTTTTTTTTTTTTTTTGCAGGATCCTGTGCTGGATACCATCTCGGGTTATGAGAGTGAAACGACTCCCGAGCAAAAAATGTTTGACATTTGGGATTCATGGTTGGAGCTTCACCCGAAGACTGCTGATTTGGACGAAAAGGACCTGGTTAGTTTCTGTGTTCTCTTTCCTTTCTTTTTATTTTTCCCTTTTTGCAGTTATGGGCTTAAGTTAATCAAAATTTAACAATGAACATACGGTTTTTATTTTAGGTTTTCTTTCCCATGGAATTTCAGAACCATTTTTCTGTTGTTGTGGTCAACTTCAAGGCAAAGAGATATGACATTTTGGATAATCTGAAATATACAGATTGGTCAAGTGCACCTTGCAAAAAGAATGCAGAAATTTTGGTAAGGCACTGTTTTGATAACTATAATAACTTTTTTTTTATTGTTATGCTTAATTTAATAAACCTTAGATAACTCTAATGTGTAACTCTGAATCTCTGATTTGGTAACTCTAATGTGTAACTCTGATAACTGTGGTAACTATTGCATCTCCAATTCTTAAACTCTAGTAACTTTTGAAACTGCTATGCATAACTTTTATATAACTCTATTGACTTTTGGTTTTATCTTTCTAGATCATTCTAAATAAGCTAATCTGAGGTGAATAAAAAAGAAGCTTTTTAAAGATTCGATGAGAGGAATAAGATTTGTTAGGAGTGGTGAAATTCATAGTTAGAAGAATTAGAGGGATCGATAGTCCTTTCTTCGTTGATTGACCAAATCCCTCCATAGTTAGAAAGATTTTCAAAGGAAGACGTAAGCCTCCTTTGTGTGTAATAGCCGGTTCCTTAATCACTTTGATTAGCTTAATCACTCTCCTAATCTCCAATTAGAGATCTCGGTTGTGGAATTAGATGATACCATTAAATTTATTGAGGAACTATTACTTAAGGAATGTTCGGTTACATTCTCAATCCATTGCCGTTTCGATAGCTTTCTTAATCGTGAAGAAACGTTTTCTTAGTCACTAAGTAATCTCTTAATGTAAACCCGGAACAAAATTGTGATTGTTCCATTGTATCATTTGAGGAGCTTTCCTTGGTAAATATGAAGTCAAATGACACAAGTTATAGATCCATTCTCAACTTACACAATCTCATTCTACACAATTTTGGAAGCTTGTGTGTAGTGTCGGGATTAGAAACCGATCTTATTTCGTAAGCACGAGGTGCCGGGAGTACCTAGATGATCTTACCTCATGTTGACACTTAATTGGACCCCAAATTTGATGCTTAGTCGACCAAGCCGTGCCTTAGAACGAGCCACGGAGCTACCTGGCTGCTTGCCGCTAGAATGACCTGCAGCAGGTCCATCTTCAACATCAATTTTCTCATTCGTCTCTCACCCAAAAATGGCGAAACAAAATCCTAAATTCAACTACTATTTGCTATCTACAATTTCATAGAAGACGTCAAGCGAAAATTTGTTCATCATGATCGCCTTATTGGCTCTACAAGTTAAGGTGTCTTTCTGAATGCAATTCTGGACCAGTTTGTGTATATTGGTCATATCTCCTTCATTTGGTAAGATCAATCCTTGATTCTTGTTTCTATTTATTCTTAAGATATACTGAAACAAACTCCAATTGGTTAATTGCATTTTCGTTATGATTTACTTGCCCAAATCATATTCTAAAGTAAACCCTTGTTTCGTTGCTCTGCCTGCTGGTATCATGAACATAGGGTCTTCGTAATTTGATCATAACAGTCTCATTTGTTCATGTATTCAATCGAAACAAAACCCTAGGTTGAACTTCATTTCAAGATCTTGATGTTAGGCTTTTATAATGCTTGAAAACCTTTCGTTATGATCATCTTATAGTCCCTACAAGTTGGATGCGCATATGGTACTCTGTTTTGGAGCAGCTGTGGTATTTGGGCTATAAATTCTTGAATAGTTAATGAAAGTTGATGTTTGATATGTTTATATACTCCTAAGATGAAGGGTTATGATTTACAGTTGGTGTTGTGTCTAAAGAAGAAGGAATTAATTCCCAAATGAGCATCTCAACAACAGTCATGTATTCTGAAACATGAAAAGGGTGCCGCCTATTGATATATTGGATTTGGACAAGTTATACTTGGTTTCTTTGGGAGAATTTTGGTGAGCTAAATAGTGATGTATAGTGATTTGATGTCCCATGATTATATGGTTCATTGGAGGCCAATTCATCGAGGTTTTGGATGCTTGGTTCGTGGTATGGAGCCGTTCGGGATTGTTAAGAGCGTAAGTTCATACTTACCATGTCCTACACTTGTTGTGAGCAGTATTAATACATTTATTGCTAATATTTGATGTTATGATTATGTGTGAACGATAATTGTTGAGTTTTATCATGTTACGGTGTATAGAAACACGGTTAAGTGGCCGATGTAACTCTTTGGTGACTAGTGCATGCGTAAGTTCATACTTACCTTGTTCCATGAACGTGTATGATTGATATGAGTGATGGGATGTCTTATATGACCCTTGTTAGTACTTTTGAGTGGCATATGACGAGTCGAGTCATGTTTTATGTGAATAGTACCCTTTGAGGGTGATTAGAACATAGTTATGCATACGGTGTGCATCATTAGTTAATAGTGTACTAGTATATGATGTCTTTGAGAGGTGAACGTGGTTTATGTTTAAATGTAAACTTATATGAACGTGAAGTTATATATCTCAGTTGGTGCAATACTTGTGAAGTCGTTATAATCTATTACAATTGTGTGAGTACACATGCATCGTACATGTACATGAGTATAGTCGTGTATGTGAAAGTGTTTGTGACTGGTGATTGACGAACTAATCACCTGATGCATATGAATTGTATAGTAAGAGGTGATTGACGAACTAATAACCTGATGTAAATGTATTGTGGCTGGTGATTGACGGACTAATCACCTGTTGTTTGATGTCTTATTAATTGATGATTCACGTACTAATCATCTATCGTATGTATAAGTTATATGGCAATTTGGTTAAGGAGCCTCAGTGGTTTGATGGGGGAGTACCATGAGGTGATGAACGTATGACAGAAAGTCGTAACCTCGAATTTGGGTTACGTGATTGAAATGACCCGGATGGGCAATATTGATTGTCGCCTTAGGAGAGATTACCTCGAATTTGGGTAAGGACCTCCAAGGGGTGTGCACACTAAAGACTGTTAAGGCATGCATAAATGAGGGGAAGACGTTCTCCAACAAGCGAGTGAGCCCGCAATGCGATCTTTGCCGCCCTCGCGTCGTTCCCTTACCTATTGCCAACGAAACTATAAATTGTATATTGCAAGTTATGTATCGTATTGAGCTATCCTCTGAGCATGATTGTGCTATGTGAAACGTATAGTCTAGTTCTGAAATAGAACTATGAATGAGATGAAATGTGATTCAATAAATTATGTGTTTGAATTCGAGATGTGCTTAGAGGTGGAATATGATATTCCTGCTCATACATGTAGCCCTAAATTTAATGTTAAGTATTATAATCCAGCATGATTTGATGTATGATCTAGTGTACTTGTCAGGAGGTTATGCGTGACAAGTAGGTTGCATATGAAATCAAATGTGACATGAGCTTGTCTGTTATGGTGATCTTTGTTATCTGTGAGCCATGTTATGTCGTACGAGCCTTTACAATGTCTTGTTGTGTTTATTGGTGTGTATGGCTGTGTTGCCAAGGTCGTGTTATGTGTATGGCTAGCATGATATGTTATTCTATAAATGGTTAGCAAATGAGTAATGGGTTTGGTGACGAATCGTCGTCGGTCTCAGGACCTTTATATGTCGGACAGATGAGGGCAGGTGTACCTCGGTAGTCCTATATGTGTGTCGTAAGTACGATGAACTTACCAACTTTTGCTGAGTTACCCCTGTCCATTCAATTCATTGGAATGGGCAGTGTCGTGTTTTGTTAAATGTGCAGGTGTACGTGTATAGGGTCACATACTAGTGGAGAGGACGAATCACCAAGTCTAGTAGAAGTCAGGTCGTATTAGACTTTGGTATTATTATGTCAAATGTTATAACTTGTAAACAGACTGGAAGTTTTTGATATACATGTATAATATAATAATCGTTTGTAACAGAGTTATTAGTGTTTTATTCTTTTGGAGAGCCTTGTATCTTCCTTTGGGGGAGATACGGCGGTAACAGGTCCGATTTAGGCTAATGATGCTTCCGCTAATAATACTGTTAATTAAGTCTTAAAACTAGCTTAGAAAATCGGGTTGTTACATTGTGCCACTACTCCCCTCCAACATTTGTGTCCAAACCAGCTGTACGGGCTACTATGCTGTCTTATATTTTATAGAATATGGTCTGAAAGTATGTCCATTTGTTTTCAAAGGCATAAATTGGTTTATGTTTCTATGTTGGCTAACAAACAGTGAACCATAGACCTTTGATAATTCGATCTTTTCTAGTCTAGGTCATCAAGGATTAAACTTAAAATATTAGAGTCCACATAAATTGTAAAGCTCTTAATGAAGTCTCTTTAGAATATGATCAGGGGTGGAGGTTTTCTCTATTTATGGAGTTATCTTCATTAACGCAAGGACCATGTGTTTTGTAGATGAAAAGCTTTTTTGTTGATTCTTTTTGTAGATGAAAAGCTTTCATCATTATCTTGTGCACTACAACCATCCACATGCTGCGAAGTAGGTGACTTTGAATGAAATTTTGTGAAGTTCCCTTGGCAAGTTAAGAACGCAAACACTGATTCTACAGTTCATTCAATGGTTCATTGCCTAAACTACGATGGAGAGGTGTTTAAATCAACGTTGGGAAAGCCGAAACAGAAGAAGGTGTTTCGTGCTGAAATTTGTGCTTCACTTGTTCTAAGTGACAAAAACATGTGTCGAGATGATGTGCTGAAAAGAGTTGCTTATTTTGAGAAGTTGGGGCCAAGTATTGGACAACTTGGAGATGGAGAAACTGATGATAAGAGAAATGATCAGGCTCCTTTACCGTTACAGCAAACCAAGAATACTTAGCTGAATTAAAGTAGCTCTGATACCAATTTGTTGGGGGTCAGAGTGCGGAAGCGATAGAAATTCAACCAAAGATTTATGAGAAATTAAGAAAGACAATAAAATATGACACCAGACTTTTTAGGTGGAAAAACCCTCTTTGAATAGAGGTAAGAAACCACCGGCGAGAGAGCCAAAATCCACTACGAAAATAAGATCCTCAACGGCTTACAGATGAATAGCCAAATGATACTCTCTACGGGTATAACCCAAAATGACAGTAGAGAATATAAGAATAAACGAGGAATATATGAACCTACTCTACGCTTAACTCTCACAAATGAGGGTAACTAAATGAAAGAACTAGCACCCGAAAAGAGAGTAAAAACAAGCGTACAAAGAGAGGAATGATGTGAGTAGTGTTGTGGGATGATTTCGTTGTTGGTGTGTCTTCTGCCAAACTCTTAGGCTATTTATAGGAACAAATAGCACGTTGGTCAATCCTTGCATTTAATGCAAGGTTGCTATTGTCTTCCCCTAGTGACTAGCATAGCATAGGACGGAAGAAGTTTGTAACACAATTGTGAAAAATGTGTCACCGTCCAACAAAATGTGGGTGATCAACTGCTTCAAACACTAGCTGAAGCTCTATCACTAAACAAAGATGCATTTCTCAGATACTTTGATCCAAAAACCAGTGCAATCAAGGTAAGAATTAACTGTTACCCACCTTGTCCGAAGCCGGATTCAACATTGGGTTTGAATCCACATTCGGACCCGAGTGCCCTGTCAATCCTGATGCAGATTGACAACTCTGGTGGTCTCCAAGCAATGCACAGAGACCAGAATGTATGGCAAACTATTCCATGGCCGACAAACGCCTTGCTTTTCCTGGTTGGGGATTTGCTAGAGATTATGAGCAACGGTAGAGTGTACAGTGCACTGCACAGAGTTATCACACAGCCTGATGTTGAAAGATTGTCTGTGGCTTTGTTCTACATTCCGGACTCAACGACAGTAGTATACGAAGATTTTAACAAGATTCAAAGTAAGAGTATTAAAGATTGGAAGAAGAGCGATCATTCATCCTAGAAAAAGCATTTCAATACTGAAGAAATAACGTACTAGAAAGGTGGCACGAAGAAAGCTGAAGACATGAAACAGCATAACTTGCAAGCACAGCACCAATGCAAATTCATTCATTCATACCAGCAGAATTAAACTTGTGGCAGAAATCACATACCGAGCAGGAACACACAGCAGGATAGTTATAGAGGACGTAACCTTACACTCCCAAGTGCGATTAAAATCTCGTCTGCTTATTGCAAAATATCAGGTATCCTCAAGCGCAAACTGTGGTCTTCCTTTGAACCTGAAATTAATTTCAAATAAACATTATTAGGAATAGGAAAACTGAATGAGCACATGCAAGCATACATATGTAAGATGTCCCAGCTCTCAAATTTACCAGGGCCTAGTTCCTTCACAAGTTCACAATGATGATCATTTCACAGAACTTCCCTATTCTATTTTCCTGCTTTATTGTATAAGTTTACTCCTTTCACTGGTTTCCAGTGAAACAATATTCCAATCTGTACTGTGAAAGATGATCTTAAAATCATCAAAATCTGTAAAATTTCTGTCTTCCTGCTGACTGTTGGAATTTATCGATCATTGTTTAATTTTAAAGCTCATTGTTCTGATGTCATTGCTCATGCCTCGTGTTTTCGTGGTGGAGTTGGTAAGGCAAAAAGAATAGGATCCGCAATGGACTTCAGAGGAAGCAACTCATATGTTACCTCAAAAGGTAAAATTTCCACAATCGGATTACAAAACAAAGTCTTAGTTGGCTAACATGAATCGTTGCCTGAAAAAATGGCTGAAAATAAACGCGAAAGTGACACTTAAACGACAATCGTTAAACAAATACAGACTCCAAAAACATATTTGCACAAGAACATGAATCATCAATAATAATAAAAGTCTACGAGAGCCGTGAGTGGTCAACTGACTGCCAGTACACTTGTGAATTGTCAACTGACTTGCTAGTTGCATCTACAGTGCAGTACAATCATTGATTGTAATAAGTAAACACAAAGTTGCACTTTAAATTGAAAAGTAAAGATCACTCTACCAACTTAATCATAGACATGGAGGACTCATACCATGAAGCTATGATCACAGACAAGCATGGCTCATCGACATCAAGAACCTTAAGGGTACGTGCCAGTCGTGCAGGAGCTTGCACGTCAAGGCGTCCTAGCCATACCAAAGATATTCATAAGGTCACCCTTAGACACCCTGACCACCCACATCTCCTGCTCACCAAAAGACATTGCAACAGTGAGCTTGGCTAGATTGAGTGCCACAGGGGCCGAGGAGCGAAAACTAGTGGGTCAAGAGAATGGGGCATGGTACTGCTTACTGACCATGGTATACCATATTCTTTGTTGGGTTCTGTTAAAAAAGTTGTTAAGGGGTTGTCAAAGTCAGATTCAACTATTACCCTCCTTGTCCCCACGTTTTCCTTTTTTCGAAGGCGAGACTTGCTGAATCTTTACAATGCTTATACCATGCACCAAGGTGCACAATGAATATGGTGCACCTCCTCACAATAAAGGAGTAGGGACCACACTTAAAATAATTTATACTCATTGTACACCTTGGTGCACGATATAATTTGTGGAATCCTTATATTCTCTTTCTTACTTTTTATTAATCCCCATATTCCCCCTCCTATTTATTTTTCCTCAACTACCGCTACGTTACTTCCCTAACTATAGTTTCCTAATTCCACTATAAAGAGCTCACGGGGTATTTAAGTTGGAACGAAAGGAGTAGACTTCTACTAATCCAAACCAACGATGTCTTTAGAGTAGAACGAAAAGGACACCCGCGCCATTACCCGCCAGATACACATTCCCGCGCTTTCTCTCTGACACTCAACTACACCTCACAACAATTTCAGCGCCAAAATTTCCAAACCCTAAAACCCCAAATTGATTTCCAAGTTGTTCGAAGTTTTAACGAAGGTATGTTTCACATCCGGTTTTTTTGTTTTTATTTTGTCTCCATCTTCTTAATCCTCCATGTTTTTTTGTTTTTTTATGATAATCTCATATGCTTGTTCAAAATCTGGAAAAGTAGGTTTAATCAGATCCTCTTAAATTTGATCAATTTAACCAAACGGGGCTTGAATTTGTGTTGGGTGTATGTACGTGCACCAAATTACTTGAATTGATTGGACTTATATACCGTCTTGGTTTCGATTTGATCGAATCGATTAATTAACATAACATAACGAACCCAGCTACATTAATCAAGAATCCGACATAATCTCATCAACAACACTGGCCCTTTATTTTCAGTAGGGTCTTATATTAATAAGTGTCGTAATTTGATGCAGGTTTTATATATGGCTGATTGGTCTGAGTTACCGTTTGATGCTCTGTACGAGATTGTGATGATGAGGTTAGAAACGATGGAAGACTTGGTTTATTTCTCTCTTGTTTGTCGTTCTTGGAATTACTTTGCGTCCACGATCAAGCATACGTTTTGTGAGAAAAAAAACAAAATGTCCATGGCTGTTGCTAGCTGAGAATACAGAAGATAATAATCCGGATGGTTTAAGGAAAGTTTATGATATTTATAGGAGCAAGACGGTGCAATGTCATGGAGAGAGGAAGGACATTCGGTTATCATAGCAATCCGAAACCATAAGAGTAGGAGAAAGATATTTGTGGGTGTCGCAAGATCAACCCGAAAATAATTAGAGTAAGATGAAGATGAGAGTAGTTTATGAGTAAAAGAAGAAGAAGAAGAAGAAGAAGAAGAAGAAGAAGAAGAAGAAGAAGAAGAAGAAGAAGAAGAAGAAGAAGACGAAGAAGAGGAGGAGAGTAGAGAAGATGACCGTGGAAATTTAAATCAGACGAGAGGGGAGAAGGAGGACAAATTAAATGATTAGGAGGGGGAACAGACGAGAGGGAACAGTTTCAGAGAAAAGAAGGAAGAACAGTAGGAGATGATTTGAGGATAAGAGTCAGAAACAGTTGGACATGGTGCACGACCATGTCAGGGAGATGTGAGATGTGAGTTAGAGGAAGAGGCAGGAGAAGGAACAAATGAAGGAACAGAGGTAGGAACAGTTGTGGGAACAGAGTCTCCACAATAAGGCTCGTTGATCACAAGAGCAACGACAATTTGGTCGAGTTGTCGAACAATATCGACAATTTGAAGAGGGCTGCAGCGAAATTAAACGTGCCGATGACCGTGACGACTATCGGCAGCAAAGAAGATGAAATCAGATTTGAGAAAATAAATTTTGAGATTGAGAGGATATGAAGGGCAAGAAAGAAGGAGACACGGGTGATGTTTAACGAAGAAAATCAGAGAAGAAGGAAAAGGAAACATAGAGAATGAATATAATTGAGAACGATAGAAAAAGTGAAACGTAAAATTCAAGAGGAACAAGATGAGAAATTTAAGAGGAAGACAAGATGAGATTAGAATAAAGAAGATCAGAGGAAGAATGAAATTGAGAATTAAGAGAAGAAGACAGAAACTAAAGACACTACGTGAGATGAATTTCAGAATTTTGGGAGGAAGAAGAAGATGCAATTTTGATGAGATAGCAACGAGGGAGAAACAAATTTGTGTTCACAATAGAACAACAATTTAAGGGTCGAAGTCACAAGATCGACGACCAATCGAAGCTTTCAAAAAATTGAAGAAATGGAAGGACAATGAGGCGGAAGACATTGAAGAGCGCGTCGAAGGATCGACTGCTCTGATACCATGTAGAGAATGAGAGGGAGGAGAGAAATATACATGAAAGCTTGAGTATTTCCATTGATATGAATCGGTTTATATACAAGTACAAGAGAATCAAAACATAATCATAACTCCTATAATTATGCTACTAACTTAGGTAAGAATTGATCATTACTCATAATACAAGGCTAAGCTAGGAAGGTAAATATAGCACAAATCAATTACAATCAATCACAATATGAACATATAACTTTATACTAATCATTCCCTAATAGTAGATCATTCGAATCATTGCTCATTCTATCTACCAGATGTTGTGAGACCCGGAGTTCTCGGTATAAGAATTAGAGGCTATATACCTTCTCCTCCTCGGATACCGAATGACTATCGTGAACTTACAGCTGGATCATATACTTGGTATACACATGTGGTGTAATTTTCATGGTCCTACGAAGAAGGGGCTTTCGATCTCGTGAACATGAAAATAATGTAGATGATGTTGGTGAAAATGTAGATGATGTTGGTGGAGATGCTCATGAAAATGAGCATGAAGATGTCAATGGAGATGAAGATGAAGATGATAGTGAGTTTGAAGATGAGTATACAACATTTGGGTTTGTGGTATATAAGCTTAATTTTGATAAGAGAAGATGGTCTCGAGCCTACTACCTTGGCAATGTGAACTTTTTTGTTGGCAATTGTTCTTCAATGTCGGTTCCCCTTATTAGGGGGAGAGCAGACTATATATTTTACAATGATGATCTTGATGATGCTTTGTTTTGGCCGAGTACTTGCGAGGAAGACATGGGTACTTGGGGGGAAGACATGGGAGCTTTTCGTGTGACTGATGGTAATCTATATGATATAAGTCCTGATTGTGATATATCAGATATATGTTCAAAGGTTCAAACCCCTTTGTGGTTTATGCCCCGATTTTAGGTTACCGTGCAGGCTATATAACGTTAGTTGCAAACACTTTTCTAAGGGTTGCTGGTAGATTTTATTTTTTTTGGCATCTTGGTAGATTTTCAATTGTCTTAATTTTTATCATTTATTGTAGTTTTAATCTATCTTGCGAAGCTTTTGTAATAAGAGTGGTAATATTATCAAAAATTCTAGAATAACCGCCGGTTATCGCCGGTTACTCTAAAGTATTAGTCGCCGGTCACTTCTGATAGGGAGACTTGGTTTACACCACCTTTTAAGTTTCCGTTTTGACAAACACCACCTTTTAAGTTCAAAAATCCCAAACACCACCTTTTAAGACCTTTTCCATTGACAAACACCACCAAAAAAAATTCTGACCAAATTTTCTCTTGACTGCAGCGTTGACTCACCCTATCTTTTCTTCTTCCTCTTTTGACTTCGATATTCCCCTTTCCCGTCCATTGTTTCACTCTTCTTCGTCCCTCTCTCTACTCAACCATTGCTTGGATTCTTGATTTATCTATCATCCTTACTCTCATATGCTCTCTTTTCGTTTGACTAGATAGAGTTTTAATGACTTTGATTTGGTTTTTTTGCGTGTGTTGGGACATGATTGGATAACAAACAGATATGATCCATTCTCTGATTGATAAGAAGAAGAGAATTGAATACTACATAGTTGTGCTATTGTTAGATGAAGTTGATGAAATGAAGGTGAAATGGAGTGAACTTGAAGTTCGAAGAGTAGGAAAGGGGTAAAAATGGTGTTGTTCGTACCTTTGGCGATGATTATGATGCATGTTGCTTACAATTGTCGAATTTAAACCTCCATTAGAGGTGAGGAGAGCGATCAAAGAGATTCTTGATATGATAGATTCTTCGGGAAGAAAGTATCGACCTTAAGAGAAGAGAAGAAAGCAACGGAAAAGAATCGGAGAGTGGGTCAATGACGAAGTCAAGAGAAAATGGGCTGGATTTTCTTTTTTGGTGGTGTTTGTCAAAGGAAAAGGTCTTAAAAGGTGGTGTTTGGGATTTTTGAACTTAAAAGGTGGTGTTTGTCAAAATCGGAAAGTTAAAAGGTGGTGTTTGGCAAAAAACCCCTTCTGATATATTGTTGTTTTGTCTTCCTCGTCTCTCTTAATCTGATATATTGTTGTTTGTCTTCCTCCTCTGTCTTAATCCTCCATGTGTTCGGTGTGTGTTGCTTAATTGCTTATCATCGTTTTCAATAATTTTGTTCAAAAAATTAGGTTTTAATCAGATCCTTCTTTGTTAGGATGACTTGGATTTGTGTTAGGTGTATATCTCTGAATTACTTTTAATTAATCGGACTCAGATACAGTCTTGTTATTCTTTGATTAATTATCACAATAGAACCCAGAAACAGTAATCCCCATCCCATAAAACCCCAATAGGACTGGCCCTTTATTTTTCCCTGGATTTTAATTATAGTTATATGTCATAAGATAAGAGGGTTTTTATATTGATAAGTGTCGAAATTTGATGCAGGTTTTATTCATGGCTGATTGGACTCAGTTGCCGTTTGATCTTCTAGGCGACATCGTGATGAGGTTTGAAACGATGGAAGACTTGGTTTATTTCTCTCTTGTTAACCGTACATGGAATTACTTTGCGTCCACAATTAAACATAAGTTTTGTGTGAAAGTAACGTCATGCCCATGGCTGTTGCTAGCTGAGAATACAGAAGATAATAATCCGGATGGTTTAAGGAAAGTTTATGATATTTCAAGGAACAAATATTATAAGTTTAAACTTCCCGAGACTATTGGGTGTAGATGTTGGGGTTCTGCATACGGGTGGATTGTGACGTATAATCAAGATCTTGAGCTACATCTATTCAACCCACTTACCAAAGCTAGAATGTCCCTTCCGCCCGTATCCTCTTTGCCTTACCAATGGGATATGCATCTCTCTTCACCCGAGGATGAGGATACCATCTCTAGGATGCGGTCATTATTCATTAGAAAGGCGTATGTAATAGAAGTAGCTGAAAACGATTTTATTGTTTTTGTAATTTACAATAGGCCTTGTTGCAAGTTGGCATTTGCAAGGCCAAGTGATAATTCATGGATCTCCATTGATGGTGAAGATCTAGAGCACGCGGGGTGTTAAAATATAAAGTCAATGTTTGGGCCCTAACTATCAGTCTAGACTTTTGGTTGAGTTGGTTTCTAACATGGTATCAGAGCCTCAGCGATCCTGAGGTCTCAAGTTCAAATCCTCGTAACCCTCTCGTCAATCAAGTGCACGCCAAGCACAAAAGTCGTCGTCTGTGGATTGGTATAGTCCACGTTTCATGCCCAAAGGGCATTCACGTGAGGGGGCGTGTTAAAATATAAAGTCAATGTTTGGGCCCTAACTATCAGTCTAGACTTGTGGTTGAGTTGGTTCTCTAACACGGGGAGTTTGGAAAGTGAAAGATCGAGTAACAATGTGCATGAAGATATACGCTCTGGTAACCAAATATTAATCTTGTACCAAGATTGTTCGATTGGCTATCTTAATATTTCTGATTTGAATGATCCGGAGCTTGCTGTCGTAGATGAGTGTATTCTTCCAAGCATTTCAAGAAATCCAGGAGGTCTTGGTATAAGAATTAGAGGATACATACCTCCTCGTCGTAGGATTTTGGAACACTATTGTGAAGTTACATTTGGATCATACTTGGTATACACGTGTGGTCATCTTTTCATGGTTCTACGAAGTAGGGATTTTCGAGTTGTTGGAGAAGATGAAGATGAAGCAGATGATGTTGGTGAAAATGTTGTTGAAAATGTTGGTGAAAATGTTGTAGGTGAAGATGAAAATGAAGTTGGTGAAGACGGAGATGAAGATGATTTGGAAATTGAATTGACAGATGATTACACAACATTCGGGTTTTCGGTGTATAAGCTTAATTTTGATAAGAGAAAATGGTCTCGAGTCTACCACCTTGGCAATGTGAACTTTTTTGTTGGCAATTCTTCTTCAATTTCGGTCCCCCCTATTAATGGGAGATCAGACTATATATTTTACAGTGATGATATTGATGAAGTTCTGAGTTGGCCGGAATGTACTTGGGGAGAAGACATGGGAGCTTTTCGTTTGACTGATGGTAATCTATATGAAATATGTTATGATTGTGATGAATCAGATAAACTGTCAAAGGTCCAAACCCCTTTGTGGTTTATGGCCCGATTTTAGGTTATCGTGTAGGTTATATATTGTTAGTAACAAAAACTTTCTAAGGCTTGCTGTTCGATTTTCATTTGTCTTAATTTTTATTGTTAGTCGTAGTTGCAAACGAGTTTTCTTTGTTATTGTTTTTTTTTTTGAAAGGATCTTTGTTATTGTTATGTTTATTTATATTGTGGTCTAAGAGTGGTGATAACTCTAATACATGCATTTGAGTATTACTCACTGCATGCATATGAATCAATAAGTGACAGCACCAACTATGTAAGTTGTTTTTTCCGTACTTTAGTAATTGCACGTATCTGGCTAAAACCGATGCCGAAACCGATTCCGATTTCGATAATTATACCAAATTAGATATAATGGATTGGTCGGATCATATACTAGTAGAGTTTTACAAATTCGAGTCCAAAATCCAAACCAATAATGTCTTTTTTTTTCTCTAGGAATTATTGCACGTATCCGCCTTAACTCAATGACTCAATCGAGTCCGATTCGAATCAAACCAGATTATATATAATGGATGCGGTCGAATCTTAAGAGTTTTACGAATCCAAATCCAAAATCCAAACCAACAAGGTCCTTTAAAGACGAAAGAAGAAGAAAAAAAAAGAGGGAGAAGTAAATACCATTTCCCGCCAGAGACACGTTCCCGCGCTTTCTCTGTGAGTCACTCAACTACTTATTAAGTCAAAGACACACACATTTACACACAAACACAAGAATTTAACCGCCAAAATTGTAAAACCCTAAATCCCCAAATTGAAACTCTCCGCCGTCTGAAAATGACCTCCGACGAACAAATGACGGCGTACGAGCGGCGGCGATTGGAGAATATCAAGCGCAACACCGAGATGCTCGCTTCTCTCAACGTCCACGCCCGCCTTTCCGATCTTTCAGCCTCCTCTAAACGCCAAAGGTCGCAATTTTAATTGAATTATCATTTTCTTTAATTTTATTAGTTGTATTATATCGGATGTGATTTCGATGTAGTAATATGTAATTTGTGCCTGATTTGATTGAGTAAATGTCGAAAATGCGGAAGGTTGAGCGGTTATGAATTTTAAAACCGATATTGGCGTTGCTTAAATTATGCGGAATTTGATGGAGTAGTTGTGTCGAAATGCGGAAGCTTGATCAGTGGAATGTAATTTGTGCCCGATACTTCATTTCGTTGTTTTTCATTTGTTAACGGTTGGTTTTGAATACGTGAGAGAAATTTAATTTGAACGTTAATAAATGAAAAGAACGGAGGGAGTATGATGGAATTGTGTCAAATTGTGAAAGCTTTTAACAGTGAAATGTCAATTTTGCCCATTACTTCCCTCGGTTCTCTTCATTTATTAACGTTTGAATTGGGATATGTGGGAGATATTTGAACCAAACGTTAACAAATGAAAAGAACGGAGGGAGTATGATGGAATAATGTGAAATATCTAAACAATGTTTAGTTAGGAAGCAAAAGGTATTAACTTTGAAATGATTCCGACTCAAAACTGCAAGGGTTCAAATATTGGTTATATTAGGTTCCCGGAATTCAGCTCTCTTTGTATGGGATTGAGGTTTGATGTCGAGATTTTAATACCTTGATATAAAATCCTTCGAGTTTTGGAGATGATTGAATGAATGCCCTTTTTGTGTGGAAGGTGTATTGTTATTGTCCAGTAAAACTTTAAGAGGTTTAGAATGCTCCTATGTATTGATGTGTGAAAATTGTGTAGTGCAGAGAAGAGGGGAAGACTTATAAGCAGAGTTCAGAGAAGAAGAAAAAACCTGAAGCTCCAGTTGTGGTTCGTCGTTCTTTGCGTTCTCAAGGGATCCCCCCAGATTCTAATGGACTGCCTCAGGAATTCAATGAGTCACTTGCTAATCCAAAGAAAACAAAAAACATGAAATTGTTAAACTGGTCTAAGCCGGGTCGTGTTGTTAGGGGGCCTCTTAGTATGAAGGATGCGTTTGATATGGAGGAGGGTTCATATCGTACAATTGTTGAGAGAGTCACAAATGTTACGAAATCTCAGTCAAGTGGTGAAGGAATGCGTAGGACTAGGAGTACTGCGAATAGTATCTCTAGGCTGCCTTCTAAGGTGGAGAGAGTGGATTTGGGGGAGCCTATTGATGTAAACTCTTTGAGCTTGGATTCTGAAAATATTGCAAGGGTTGTACCAGGGAGGATATTCAGTATTCGATTTTTTCCAACAACTGATATGACGATGGTTGTTGTAGGCAATAAATTTGGGCATTTAGGATTTTGGGATGTTAAACCACAAAAGGAGAATGAAGATGTGATTCATCTCTATAAGCCACACGAAGGTCCTATATCTGGAATTTCTGTGCATCCTTTTTCGTTGTCAAAGGTAACCAATATCTGGTAGACAACTTCAATTTCCTTCATAAGTATAGATATAGTTAGTTACTTTTACCGTGTTGAAGTGATTTTGAGCTTGTTGTAGATATTTAAATCTTACAACTTGTTCGGGCCTTTAATGGTGATGTTCAAGCTTTGAACTTTGATGGTTTTAACCTCAGTCATGGGTTACTCTATATTTTCAACACTTTTATTTCTGGAAGTGCTTTCAGATATGAAAGTTTTCTCACTATTTAATTTCGTTACTCTGTTTCAGGACTTGCGTAAAATTTTGTACCTAGCATAATGCTTTGAATCTGTGCGCAGGTGTACACATGTAGTTATGATGGGGTTATACGATTGATGGATTTTGAGAAAGAAGAGTTTGATATGTTGTACTCCTGCAATTCTGAGACTCCTCTCTTTTCTCTCTCTCAAAGACCAAATGATCCAAATTCTGTTTATTTCGGTGAGGGGCATGGAGGCTTAAATATGGTTGATGGAAGAACCCAGGAAATCACGAATTCCTGGTCTTTACATGAGGATAGGATAAATACTATAGATTTCAATTCAGCAAATCCCAATATTATGGCCACTAGTTCCACTGATGGTCTTGCCTGCCTCTGGGATCTCAGGAAGATGGATGTGAAGCATCATGAAGGCACAGCTTTGCAGACACTCACTCATGGGCGAGCTGTGCATTCTGCTTATTTCTCACCCTCTGGTAGTAGTGTGGCAACAACAAGGTAATTGCTTTTGGGTTTGATATTACTATTGTATTCATTCCTGTTGGTATATGGTCTTCTGCCTTGGATTGCCTTGGGTTTAGCCGTGTAGGAATATATTTTAGTTAGCAGAATTTCTATTGCAGTTTGAGAGCAGTGGTTAATTCTTTCTTTCTTTCTTTCTTTTGTTTTTTTTTTTTTTGTTTGCTGTTTTCGTGATGGTAGTGGCAAATCCCCGAGGGATCAGACCCTTGTTTTCGGATAATTGTGTCATTTATGTGCCAGGGTTGTTTATAGTCAAGTCAATAATATAACTTTTTGCTATTTGAGATGAAATTTATGAAATGGAAATTGTCTTGATATGTCTTGAGTAGATTCACAGGTTGACTCGTTTAAAATTTCCATTGCACATCTAAAAATCAGAAGGTGTTGTGACTGTTGTCAATCCTCACCCTGTAATCCCACAGTCTAGAGCTTTAAGTGTA
Organism: Spergularia bocconei; assembly: GCA_963457585.1. Lineage (NCBI taxonomy): Eukaryota > Viridiplantae > Streptophyta > Magnoliopsida > Caryophyllales > Caryophyllaceae > Spergularia > Spergularia bocconei. Next base: position 3,940,721 of record OY734951.1, on the reverse strand, counting down.
CCTCGGCCTTGATGAGAACAACAGAATTATGATATTTTGCGCTTAATTATACACCTACACCACTGTTTCGGACTTTCGGAAGAGTTTGAGTTCTGTTTTGCACTTAAGGTTAGAACTTATATAACAATGCTAGGTGCTAATGAGATCTGCAGCTGATTCCGGAAAGTACAACAATAACCACTACAATGCTATTGAATTCTAATGCTTGTTCGGTTGATCCTTATTGGCTTGCCTTTGAAACAGCCTCATTGTGTCTTAAACACAGGGGTTAGATTGTGTACATCAAAACCTGCCTTATCTTGCCAAGCACAAGGGTAATGTAGTTGTTGCCGTACTTGTTTCATTCTTGATTTGTGAAATGGCCATTATTCTTAGACTAGTTGTTGACCATGTTGCTGTTATTTTTTTGTTTGTTTGTTTGTTTGGTTGGTTGGTTGTTAAGTACCATGACTGGTGTCTATAGCTTCTTCTAACATGCATAATTATACATTGCTATGCAGTTTGGATGACAATATCGGTGTGCTCCATGGTGTTAACTTTGAAGACAAGTTCATGATCCCTCATGAAAATTGGACTAACAGATGGGTCTCATCTTTTAGGTATAATTTTCTTATACTGAAATTAATGTCTGCTCTCTTGAAACGATCTAATCACCACAAGATTCTACAATTGCCTGTGATGCTCGTATCATTTTTCTTAGAATATTGATTTTTTGACATAATCCTCTAGGTCAGATTGGTAAGAGGTAATAAACTAAGCAATTACAATAGGTTGTATGCTGAATTTTGGTATGATACGTCTCAAATTGCATTGGTACATTGTTATTGGTGCTATATCAGTAGGGTCATGGCTGATATTAGAACCATGCTCAGCAAAAGATGCCTCATTTTGTGAAATCCCATCACTCCTGGCTTCCGCTCCTCTAGTTTATGCATCAAGAGAATGTGATCTTATTTCCCTGTCAGATGTCTTTGGCGCTTACTAATATGCTACTTCTGAAATTTATGTGATCAGAGCGATATGGGGCTGGGAGGATACGCATCTGTTCGTGGGAAATATGAAACGAAGAGTTGATGTCCTGTCCGTCACGCAGAGGAAGACTGTTTCCACACTCCAAAGCCCTCTAATGACAGCTATTCCATGTCGATATGATGCTCACCCGTGCACTGTCGGAATGTTGGCTGGTGCCACCAGTGGTGGTCAGATTTACATATGGACAGCATCTTTGTGACGATATGTTTTTTGCTTCAGTATGTTTTATGCATCTGTAATCTTTGTGACGGTATGTCGACATCTGTATTCATTAATGTACTTGAGCAACATCACTCTTGCTAGATGTAATAGTGAGAGCATTACTTACAGAAGGCTGATTGCTTCTAACACCAGTGCATAAAGAAGTCTCGGAAACTTGTTGAATCTTGTATAAGCCTGACATCTTTGTACCAGCAGCTTGATACCATGAGAACTCAAAAATGAATTACAAATTTACAAAGTTGTGGGAAATTTTGGTACAAATTTGAACTGATTTCATTAGAAAAACTCGAAAATGAATTACAAATTTACAACATTTGAGGGCTTATATAGCCAGCTAGCTTGTGACAGAATTCTGTTACAGGGGCTTTATCCTCTGATTTACATCTATGCTAATATCAGTACAGCATTACACCACTACTATACTTCATGAGAGGCCTTCTCTCGCCGAGTTTCCTGTCACACGCCTGCTTCTCAGTGCTCCATGTCCTGTTCACAGTTATTCAGCCAAGACTGGATTCATCTGTCGTTCTCTACGGAACTCGCTGTAATCCGCCAATAAACTGCTGTTGACCTTGTCTTTCATATTCTCAACGAGTGTCCTTAGCACCTATAAAAGATCCAATTGTCTCAAATGTGAGGCTATTGTTTTTCTTTTTCTTTTTTTTTGGGGGGGGGGGGTTCCGAAGTATACAGCCTTAACATTGTGCTAAAGTCACAGAAAGGCTGTTTTCGGATGACTCAAAACTGAAACTGTGTCAAGAATTGCATTGATGCACTAGTATTTTGTAACATAAGAAGTTGCTTGAGTTAGCTTGGACAAAACTCAAAGACCAAAAAGGCTAAGTTCAGAGAAACTGAAAACAGTAATCAAAACTGTGTCTTGTAGACTGACCGTTTCTGAAACACTTCGTATCATATCTTCAGGGACTAAGGCGAGCATTGGTGGGAGGATAACACTGATCTTCATCTCTAATTGACCTTTCAGCCGGGTTCTCACTCCACGTCTGTCTGGATACAGAGCCCCTTTTACTCCAAGACTAAAATGAGTTGGCTTTGCCACATCATCTAGCCCCCGAAGCTCCCATCTAACCTGCAGAGTGTCCAGCCTAGATTGTTATAATCAAGCTTAAGGCAGAGAATCATAAGAAATAAACGAATTATGAGTTGGGTCTTTCAAGTACAATAAAGGTTGTTACGAACAATGTCAAGCTCAAGAACTTTAGAAATTGCCGGTGAAATTCCATGTGGATATTTGTTCCCATTTGTTTTACATCTCAACCTCATGTCTATAACTGGATTCACGGTTATGAGCAGGAACTGTATAGGTAGCATGTGTACTCTCCATTCTTCCTGTAAATACGTAATCCAGACAATGATTACAAAACGAATATAGCAGTTTAAGACGAAAAATGTTGCAGAAAAGAAAGTTAGAACTGTTGAAGCTCTAGCTCTATTTCTAACTTTTGTTTACCAAGGACATGCTCCGAAAGAACTGCAGGCTAACAAATGCCAGAAAAAGTTCTTAATCAAATACCTAGATTCGATGGCAACATTGCTATAAGCGATAAATTTATCAGTTTTAATGTTCACAGTTGCTTCCCAGAAGAAACTCCAACGGCTTTGTGCTACACAACAAGTAAGTTTTCTAACAAGTAAAGCCTCAAGGCGAAATCTTGCAAGATTCTTTTAAAAATCCACTTCATCAACGCAAGCTTATTGATTCTTAGCACAAGTTTTGAAATTCTCAGTCTGAAATAATGCATCTCTTTAAAAGTTACAGCTGGTGTATATTTAGAAGGCAGAAGCATCATTCAGAATCACAGTCACAACCACAAACTTCAGCTCGAAATGTTACATAGCCACTGAAAATCCAATACAGTCATTATAGGAAGTAATGAGCTAAATTGCATCATTAAAATGTAGCCTCAGATCACAAGAATCATTCAACCATTGCATCCAGCCATCTATATTAGATATAGGAGTCAAATTTTCGGTATGGTACCTCATTAAGTCGATGACTTCTTTGTTTATCTGGGAACATTGCTTTAAATACTCTGGGTTTATCCTCTAGATACTGATCAAATGATGCCTGCCACAAACACAAAATAACAGCTTAGTACTTTCTCAAATAATATGATTATCCACATTATGTTTCAAGAGAGTATAGACCCATGTCATTGTTAGAGTATCTTACTCAAGAAGGAACTACTTCCATATCATAACTCTTATCTTATAAACTTAAAGACATTTATATCCACCATTAAAACATCAGAAAAATCACAAAGGGAGAAGCTAATCCCATTTCTATAATTGTGCTTGGCGCCCGTTTTTGGGGGCAAAGACTTAGCATTTCCCATAGACGTACACAAAAGTGTACCACAACTATACAATGTGAAAGAACCATCTCAACCAAAAGCGTAAATTGATGGTTTAGGCCGAGTCAATGATTTTATACATTAACAATTGTGAACGTATAAAAGGAGAAACCTTTCCACACTTCCCAACTTCTTTTCAAATTTCACAATTTGTTTGACATTACAATTCCACAATAAAATAAAATTAAAAAAAAAAAGGTTTCACAATGGGAGTGGCACAAAGAATCATAGGAGCATCAACAGTAATTTTTAATACCATAAATTAACAACGACAACGATAATAACAACATTACCCCAATGTCTTAAAAGTCACGCCAGTGGCGAGGTAAGGAGGGGTCGGATGTCGAAAAATATAATAAAGAAATAGAATGGAAAGAGAAATAAGTACCCCAGGAGTTTCATAGAGTGGGATATCAGTGGAAATCCTGGAAGAGTAAGATGAAGGTGGGTGATTCACCATCTGACTGTTAATTCTGAGTCTGATTGGTGGTGTCTGTGACCTGAAATTGGTCACAGCTCGTGACATTAGCTTTGCTCTCATCCCTCTTCCTTGGCTAATATGCGCAGCTGTCTTGTGCATTACGCCCAGATGTTCCTTGACAGAGAAGCCTCCTCTTCCTGCTGCAACTTCACCCATTCTTCTTGGATTGTTTCTGTTGGTTGTGACAGGTTTTTTGGGTTCTGAGAAAATTGTGTCACTACAGAAAGATAAAGCAGGAGCATATTTCCTATGAATGTTATTGGTCCACGTGTCTGACACGTGGCATTTGTCAATGTTGAATAATGGTGACTTAACCAGAATTCCAAAAGAGTGATGATCACGCGATCAATTTGTTCCTTGGTTGTTTCATGTTCGAATCTTCATATCCTCTTTAAAACTCTTATACTCCGTAACATTAGTAATTTGCAAATGTGTCAAAAATGTGGCACACCTTTGCTCACAAGAACACTATAGTTATCGTTAATTTCTTCATGCTCGTGACAAGTTCGTGAAAGAGACGAACTTTAGGTCAGGCCAAATACTGTCGATAGTTTGATACTAACTCGACCCGGGAAAGGGAAGAAGCGGATGAATGTAAATGTGACATTGTTTGCTTGTTTAGGGGAGTTCGGTCAGTATTGTTTTTTTCCTTTAGTTTGAAACATTTTGGTTCAATTAGAAGTACAATCAGGCAGTGAGAAATATTCGAGGGGCAGCACAATGGTGTCGATCACATCCCAATATTAGGGTTCTTGAATCTCGGGTAACAACTTACTGCCACCCTATCCTTATAATTATACAAAGCAAACAACAATAACCAAGTCTTATTCCCAAATTGATGGAAAAGATATCTGACTACGAACAACTTGGGCGAAATTAAGCAAATGGAAGACTTCTGCACATTCATGATCTCTGAAGTGAGAAAGGGTGTTCACATTTTAAGCATTGCTACAGTAAGACTGTAAGATGCGCTAACTGTTACATGATATAGTTTCCAATGAACTGCTGAGATCTCACAGGGTACATGGTCACATAGATACAAGTATTCAAACTAAACGTAAAGAGCTGAAAGGAACAAAGATGGTAGTACACTATCAGGATTGAAATTCCTGCACGAACTTCGAAATTTCTGACCGAGTTCATTCCTATCGAGTGGCAACACATCAACAGCAGCTGCTTTATTGAACCCATATCAACTGTATTGATCTTTAAGCTATACATAGACACATACAATGATGCTCCTTCAAGCAGAATAAGGTATCCGTATGGCCATTCTTGCTGCTAGCCATGGCCTTTGTGGATCAGAGTCCACAAAAGAATGAGCAACGAATTGATCTGCTTCTTCATCGATTAGTTCTCTTGCCCACCCAACCCGCTTTGAAGGACAGCTCCCTGGTCCATAACACCTTCATTGAGAAAAGAAAACAAGTCCAAATTTCAGTTGGCATTGAAGCAAAGTGATCCCACAAATGTTGCTTCTATATCAATGATCCGTCCACCCCTGACCCCTCCCCCATACAACGGACATACTATTATAAGCTCATGTCACCGACAAAAATCCCAGGCCTGAAGACTATCCCGCCAGTAATATAAATGTGGAACTTTATTTGAGAGTTTCGGTGTGATAATAACCAACTTAACTAAAGGTCAGTCAGCCATAAAGGCAAAACTGTAATCTGGACATTTCGAAGAAGTTTACATGCTACGAAACTTGAAGGTTCCCAACCTAGTAAGTACACAACTTGAATTACTCCAGATATTCTATCGGCTATGTCAACCTTATAAAAATGAAATACCTTGAGAAAAATCATTAATCTTTCTGACCTTGGTGACAGACCAGAACTGCTTTCAGCAACCTATGCATCAGACTTTTCCATATCCCACTACTAGACTCATTCTCCAACTGCTAAAAACTAGTTATCGCAAATACTGTTCTTGCAGAAACTATGCAAGCAGCCAAAAAATTCTGCTGTCAATTTATTATGCACGCTACATAGCATCTTAAACTATACTGTGTCAGACACGCAATTCCTAAGCCATAAAATTCTGCTGTCAAGTACCCATAAACAACATTCAACCAGAAAGCTAGATGACATTGTGGAGTAGTAAATAGCTAAATCCATGATCTATACAAAATTAGTATATGAATTCAACTGAAAGGTGAGCAAAATAATTACTATACCAGAGTACACAATCATCGGAAGCAAAATCAGGTACCTGTATTCATAAAAGCAAGCACTCCTTTCATTCTCACATTTGCCCCAATTATTCCAACCATCATGTCTGACGCACTGATCCATGTAAGTATGTGCAAAGACCACTCTTCCAAAAGGCCCCCATGGGCGTCCAAGATACGCATATGACGCCTTTCCATTCCCAGTGATCACGCATCTGAAATCATTATTGCAACTAGTTAAGCTGAAATAATGGACCCAATCTAAAAGATAGCCTTTTTTGCCTGAAATATGAGTTTGCCCTATGGTGTATAACTTGGGAGTCAGAATTAGTATACTAGTTTTTGTTTGGAACTTAGTACTCACACTAAATAATGATAACTTATTGGCTCAAAAAAATTTATTCAGCTTAGCTTAGATCTAAAATTCAAGTTAGCACTCAATTCATGGACATAAAGATAATCTAAAGCTGACTCAAAGTTGGCAGAGGATCCAAAGTATAACTTTTCGGGTTGGATACTGTTTCAATAACCACCAACTTCCAACGGGAAAATTGAAAAAGTTCGTCAGTACAGTCTTTGGCATTTGAAACTCTTGTATTTAGGATAAGAGAATCATTAGATCGTATATTAAACAGAACAACAAGAGAAACAAGTTCTCCAGAAAAAAACCACATTAGTATCAATTCTATGTCTAAAGTCTAAAGACCAACCAATGCACAGTATACAAATAAACCTGCAAATATTCATGAGAGTTACAAGGAATGCACAAGTTTGATTCACAAAAGATACCAAGAGACAACAGTAACCAAGGCAGTAAAGCTTAAAGATAAAGGTTTATGCGGTTCACGATATGTGAGGACATATAGTACTTGGGAAAAACCATTTGGAAAGAAGATTTTCAGTTACCTACTTACCTTAGGAACACGTAGCCAGTATGCTCTTGAGATGACTTCCTACTTTGTGCAGTTATAAATCCCTCTGACTTGCAATGAATATGACAATGCTCCAGTAGAGCAGTACTATTCCCAAAGATGAAGTCTACGCTGCCTTCGATATAGCAATCTCTTAAATATTGTTTTCCATAATGCAAATACAGTGTATCCTAATGTGAAAGCACACAAGGAACAATTAGTGACATTCGCGCAACAGAAGAAGAATTGACCCCTCAAAAACCGAATACTTCAATTACAGTGTAACACTTATCGTAGTTAGTTTTTCTTTTGGGGCTTGCCTCTCTTTGTAACCACACAAAAAAAAAAAAAAAAAAAAAAGGGGTAACACTTATTGTTATTTGATATATGATTGCCATCAACTACAATTAACTCTGTCCAGGTGATACACACAAGGTGAACCGGAATATCAGTAGGAAATCCAAGGATTTGCCAACATGATGATCACGTAATTAAAGACTCCTGCTTACAGCATGCATCTTGCAATCAGAAGCTCATACTGGGCCAGGTAGCAACTTAAAGGCACGCAACTAGCAGATAATGATTGGTGTGATCACTTAGTACGAAATACAAGCAGCATTTGCGTTGCAATTAAAATCATAGTCCCAGTGGAGCCTCAATATCGCCACTTAAGACAAATAAGTTGTACTAGTAAACTGTTTATTGACTCGGTTGCTCTTACTACAAACCAGATGGCCTAAATTGACACTCCAACAAACCTTTCATAGTTTTGTATCTACGACATAGACTACAATCTAGTGAACACGCTACCAAGGATAAACAAGGTTTTGATTACCATCTTCATCACTTAAAATACAAATACAACCAAACCTAAAACCATATACTATAACACTAACAAATACTAAAAATAAAGCAAGAAATTTTCATGGCAGAATCATACCTGCCATCCAAGGAACCTGCAATTGTAAAAAGCACAACGATCAGCAGTCACTCGAACTGCCACAGCTTGCCCTGATCCCTACAACATTTCCGCAAACCCCAAATATCGAAATCACTAACCAAATTTACACCAAAGTTCAAATCTTTCCCTCAAAAACATCAACCTCCAACTATAACCAAAGAATCAAACATTATTACCTGAGGAGCACAATTCTCAAAAGTGACATTCTCCGCAATAAAATCCTCTCCTTCTATAATCACACTCCCACATCCAAATGTTCCAGTTCCAATCAACCTTGATGTCTGCAACAAATCTTATTCATCACTCTTAACTACACCAATTTCGATTTCGAACAAAAAATTTACCAATTATGTCAAAGTTGTACACATCTAAACCTCTCTAAAAACCCACTATTTGCACAAATTCTTAGCTACTATACTACACATATACTCACCTTGTTTGATCAATATTAAAAATCATACACAATTAATCAAAGTTAACAATACCTCTACCTCACAAAAACCCCGCGAAAAGGGTTTATTTCTTTTGGCGGGGTTTTAGTGTAAAAAGGTTGCGTACATCTGAACCTCCTTAAAAAACCCGCCATTTGGCGAAATTTACACAATACAAAACCCATAATTCAGAATTGTAAATAAAAAAATAAAAACCTGGTGATGTTCAATTTTATTGGCGGTGTTATTCCAAGAAAGCACAGTGTTTTCAGGGGACAAAGCAGCAAAAGTGATGAAGTTCTTAGTCTTGGGGACGTAGACAGGCTGTCTGTAAACCCCAGGTGACAGACGAATTATAGTGCGACACGTGTTGCCGAGTGGGACAGCGTCAACGGCGTCTTGTACGGTGGAGAAGTCGCCGGTGCCGTCTAACGCCACCAGTATTACTCTTGCCGTTGTTGCTGCCATTTAATTAATTTTCTCACTTCTAACTCAAACTGTCGTCTTTAGACTTTAACTTAAGTTGGGTGTTACTGGTCGTTTTAAGGGTGTGTTTGGCGGAAGTAGTACGCAGGAAGTTGGGAATCTGATTCCTACTTGTTTGTGTGTCTGTCGGTCGTTCCGATTTTGAGTCAGGTTATATTGGACTAGTGTCTACTGTCTTGTTAGATTAGCGGGTTTCTAGTCGAGTCAGGTTTGTCTACGAATCATTATTTGATCGGGTCATTTCAGGTTAATTGTTGTGTTAGATAACATAAGCTACTAAGCTAGATGTTTGATTCGATTTGAGTTACTTTTTTCAAATACGACGATTTGACATATTTCATTGGTAAACTCGCTCATATCCAATGTCCTGAGGTGCGACACCCTCACCTTGTACGCTCCCCCCCCCCCCCCCCCTTATATGGACTCATCAATCATCGTTGCCAAATCGGGCATCTGCTATGATGACATCCGCTTTCCTTATGTCACTAGTAGACCTACCTATGTTCCACAAATTCTCATCATGTAGAATGTAGAGTTAAGTAGAGTTTACTCGTGAGGATTAAGGTTGGCCTATTGGTTAGGAACTCAACCTGTCTGGGGGATGTCCCGGGTTCAAATCCTCATACCCCCACCCCCGCAACATTAGTTGCTCCTTTGTACCAAAAAAAAAAAAAGTAGAGTTTACTCGTATCTTGAATGGACAGTTAATTTTCCATTTTAAATCAACTCTATCATGTAAAGCTATGTTTCAACTTTAGGGATCTCAATCCACTGCTCCCGAGTCCCCACCCTCCGATCTCCGTATTCGATTTACGTATCACCTATCTGTTATACACCTCTAACCGATGTAATACTAAACACGCTCAATAATAAACATATCAAACAAACAAAAACTACTCCACTAGACAAAATTCAAACTATTAAACAAGATGAAGGAAACATAAACATAATAATGTTGAGTGACATTAACACAATAACACCTAGGTGCACCACCATCCACAAATCTTAGATCCAACCTTGAAAAAATCAACCCCATTTTTAGTACTTTACACCATCCAATCAAACACTCCCACCACGATCATCCCCCCAAAACGACACCGTACACATTTTCAAACACTATTTATACCCTCCCAAAATAATAATTCCCCTTCCCATCTCAACTCTCTCCAATTTGATCAACCAATCAAATTCCCCAAAAACGATGTCGTATTACCCAAGAGGACGCGGCGGAGACGAAGAAGCCGACGACTTCGACGAGTACGACCCCACCCCATACGGTGGCGGCTACGACCAATCCCTCACATACGGCCGCCCACTCCCACCGTCCGAGGAGATCTGCTACCCTTCCTCCTCCACCTCCTCCGGCCGCAACGACTTCGATTACGATCGCCCTTCTTACACCTCCTCCGCTCAGCCTTCCGCTTACGCTGACGAGGCGCTCGATAACGAGTATAAGAGCTACTCCCGCCCTAATAGGCCCCACCATTCTGGTGGACCTGGCCCCGCTTATTCTAGCGGGCCCGGGTACCAGCCCAACCTCCCCACCCCTGGTGGGTATGGCGGGACCTCGGAATATGGATCAGGGTATGGTGGTGGTCATGCGGCTCCCGCCGTTGAATATGGCGGGAGACCATCTGGGTATGGTGGTGGTAGGAAGAATGACTATGATGCACCACCTCCCGCCTCGGAATATGGATCAGGGTATGGTGGTGGTGGTGGTGGTGGTAGAAAGAATGACTATGATGCACCACCTCCCGCCTCGGGATATGGATCCGGGTATGGTGGTAGGAAGAATGAGTATGATGCACCACCGCCGGCCTCGGAATATGGATCAGGGTATGGTGGTGGTGGTGGTGGGAGGAAGAGTGAGACAGAGTATTATGATGCGCCTAGTTCCGGGTTTGGGTCTGGTGGTGGAGGGTATGGGAGGAAGAGTGAGAGTGAGTATGAGGCGCCTGCTCAGGGATATGGGTCGGGTTATGGGAGGAAGAGCGAGAGTGAGTATGAGGCGCCTGCTCAGGAATATGGGTCGGGTTATGGGAGGAAGACTGGGTCTTCTTATGAAAGGAAGAGTGATGATGATGAGGATGAGGATAAGCCTCGTTATGGTCGCAAGAAATATGTAAGCATTTCTTGATTTTGTGACTTTTTGTTGAAGTTATTGTTGTCTATGGTTTTTTTATCTTCAATTTGTGATTGTATGTGATTATGTTGTGTGAATTATGACATAAAGATGTGATCTTTTTAGGTTGTGATGAAAATGTTGTGAACATATTGTTTTGATGACTTGATCCTTACGTTTCTCATATGTTGTTTGATCATTGTGCACCTCTTTGTATAATGTCAGCAATTGCATTGTAGATTTGTAGGTCTGTCTTTAGTATGTTTCTGTTGACAATAACGTATGGTGCGGTAATGCGCTGGTAAACGAATTGTGATCAGGAAGTTTCATTGTTGTCCAAAGGAAATGAGGAACATTGTGTTGCAAATGGTTCCCTTTGTTTGAAATGTGATTTGGCTGGATAGTTGCTGGCTTGTTACCAACAAGTAGAATGTTAGAATCCCTGCTTGCCATATACACAGCTTTATGTGAATTTCATATTCATGTGCTCTAATCGTAATTCCCACTTGAGGATCAAGAAATTGGCTCAACAGCTTTTTCTGTTTATACATTCTTCTTGCCGCTTTTTCTTAGTAGTCTAAAACTCTGCGCAATCTGGTTCTGGTGCACAGGTTGCTTTTTTAGGTAAGATGTGGTCTGGATTGGGGGGGGGGGGGCTAGACATTCTCTCCTATAAGCATTTTTTGACTGTTCTGTTATCATTTCTTCTTTTTTTGAGCTCGAGTGCTCTCCTCTTTACCATTGACGATGACTGTTATATTGAGAGGATATGAAATTTGTGTACCAGTCCTAAATCCGAACCCCTTCTTATTTTGAAGGTCCTGACTGTGGATTAGCTGCTGCATGATTCTGCAACTTATTCTATGAACTTTGACATTTTCCAATTTTTTTGCGTAATTGAACTCTGCAATTTTGTATCTTGAACTTTTCCCCTTTTGAGATCTAGTCTGGAGTTATGCCCCTCCATGACTCAATTCTGCTTCGGGTCACGCAAAGATCCATCCTTTATATTCATCCAAAGGATATTGTTGTCAATATAGCATCTTTATTATTCAACTGTATGATTTGGGGGTTTTCTTCGTCATTACTCTTTGTACATGCTACTTTGCTTGCTCTCCACTGTGCTAGCCCCACTTTTGATTAACTTTAACCTCAATGAGGCTTAGTCCATGTAATTCTCATCGTTCTGATAATATGTTGTACATCGTTCTCTTCTTTAGTAGTCAAATTATCATAATTTCAATACTTGGTTGTCAGTTGTCACAATCAAACAAGATGTAATGTTGTGGTGGCCATTCATCTCGATCCACCTGTTTATATTTGTGCCTATAACATGCCGACGCATACGTAGTAGTGGGGAAAAGATTATCCTGGTCTGTCCAAATAACTGGTTTGGACTCAAGATAGAGACGTTTGGTATCAGCATTGACCTTCTACTCGGTCTTTTCTTATTCGCAGGGTGATGATGATTCTGATGACGATGAAGAGAAGAAGCAGCGCAGGCACCACCACCAGCGCAAGCACTATGATGACTGAGGCAGGCAAGCGGCTGCTGTCACCTCAAGTCGTGCTCCCCCTATCTTTATTTCCTAGTATTTGAATAATTAGAGGTTTGAGACAGGAGTGTCAAGCCTATGTTGTGTTCTGAATGTCTTTCTGATTTCCTACATTTGAAGCTCAGTGAGCCTGTGTTATGTACTTTGCAGTTTGCACCATCTACAGACAAACTAAATGAGTCTGTTTTTCATTTGGTTTTATTAAATGTTTCTTCTTTTTTTGGGGAGCAATTGCAAAATCTTGATTTTCTTTTTCTTGCATCTCTTTGGTGATTTGTCTTTTGTGAAGTTTGTGAATTGTGAGTCGATGATTCTATGGTGGTTATTTCTGGGTAATCATCATAGTCCTCAAAAAAATTCATTTTACTGACTCTCAATTATCTTCTACATTTGTCTATTAAAATTACTTAAATATATATAAAAAAGAATGCAACTTACATAAAATCATTTTGTCATTCCACAAAATTTCATAGAACAAAAAATACGACTTCTTGCTCTATGTTTGGTGTACCAATGGTAAATCTAAAGTCGCCCCCCAAATGAACTAAAGATCGGCGTACCTCAAAAAAAAAAAAAAATTCGAAAACCTTGAAGATACATGTTCTTATATTATAATAAAGTTGACTGAGGTCATAATCGTGGCATGTCGCCTATTTTAGCCATTTAAGCTAGCTTAACCTCCAAATGGCTCGCAGGATACACTCGTATACATTAATATTCTAGCTTCAAGAAATTTCATACATTATAAGAGTCACAGGAGTTTTTTCCTCTCAAAATAGCCCTTCAGATGCCAAAGTTGCAACCCGGCGACAGATGCCACAACAATGATAGAAAAGAAACTGAAGATTGTCATGCTTGATTTTGTTGACCTATTTAATACTTGCATCTCTTCTTCCCTGAAAAAACAAATAAAGTTTAATTAAAAGTTTAAAAAAATCAAGAATTTATATTAATATACAACCTTGGAAATTAAATAAATACATGTATTTGATCTTATATTTACCTTTCACGTAGGTAAAACATTTCATCATGAATGTTTCGCACTGTGTCATACAATCTCTTCAGCTCAATGTCCAACAACTTGAATGACAAACAATAACTTTTTTGTTAATATGATATTAGTGGGAAAGAAAGTAGCGAAAAATATACTCATTTCCCGATGCAAATGAATTTTACTAACTTCGTCCAAAATCTTAAATTGTAACGAATATGCTTATTATCGACGTGATACACATATAGAGTCGAATATATACGTAACACGACAATGTGGGGAGAATTAGAACTTACGTCAATCTGACCTTTGCGAGCAACGTTATACCAATCCCTAGCATCAACACCAGTCTTCCAATCGAAGTCGACGGGGATCCTAATTGGAGGATTATGGTATTGAGACCAAAAACATGTCATATAATCTCCCGTGTCTGCTGCTGTGAATGCAAATGTGCCTGTTTCTACCGCATCCCCGTAATGGTAATTGTTACCTCGTGGCGAGGTCACCTGAAAACATTATAATCCAGATAAAATGTAACGTCACTTTGCATGTCATGTTGTTTAATGTTTTTTAGTCATTTCGCAATTGGTTAGTAAAATAAAGCGATAATAGTACCAAATGATGTAAGGATGGAGGAGTAACGTACTCGGACAGTGATACGGTGTGAGTCGGGGAGTGGCCGGCCTTCGATGGGGCTGAGAACGGCGTATTTACCGACGGTCATAGAGTTATGCTTGATGTCTTCCGTAATGCATTTGGTAGAACCCGATAAAATGTCGAATCGTAACGACTCACACACAGGAGAATTTAGACAAATGCATAAGATTAAGGTGATAATGTTGAATCTAAGAAATGTAAATTTGAGCATGGTTGTGTATGCTATAAGATTTGTGTTTTGATTAGATGGTGAATATGTGGAACCACAGTGAGATCCAAAGTAGTTTGTGCCTCTTCCGAAGTGTTGGGGAGCTTAACAACCTTGTTAGTTTGTAGGGTGACAAGTGAAGACTTGGCATTTCATTATGTCCTCAATTTAAGCTGGAATAGAGATTTTATTGTTGGGTATCTGGAACTGGTTTGGAACCGGCGGTTCGAGTTCTCGGTTTGTCAATGCCTAAAATCCGGTCCGACCCTCGAAATCTATTGACCGGAACCAATCGTGTATCAGTTGAATGTATATTCAGTCATGAAACAAAATCTTCGAGAAAATCGAATTCACTGGGAGTCGAACTTGAGTTCTGAATTCTGAGCATACAAATATTCATTTCTGAAGAAAAATTCTTTGTCCTCTTTGATATAATCAAGTAAAATGTACCCTACAGTTTAACTGAGAAAAAAATTTACTTAGTTACAAAGAGAAGAATCAACATAACATTACATTGACCGTCGGCCATATCTAAAAAAATGTATACTGACAGTCTAAGATTATGTTAAGCACCAGTAATTTCTTGTCTGGCGACGTATAACCAAAAAGAAACTTAGGTACAAAACTGCATTAGTTCTACCACCTGAATCAAGTATATAGGTTCGGTTGTCGGGAGTCCAGTTCAGACTTCAGACATTGCCAAGGAGAACGGAAAGCATAAACGGCGACTCAGGTCCTGTGTAGTCAAGAAGCAGAACCATCACCCCCCTGGTCAGCTGTATCCTCGTTGTCTGGTGGTTGTGCAGGATTAGTAGGAGAGTTTTCAGCTGTTACAGCTCCGCTACCTTCATCATCCTGATCCCTAAATACTACTGCAAACGACAAGGGGTTGTACGTTGAACTCGTCCTGAGGCCTTGTATGGTCCTAATCGCAGAAAGGGTACTCCTATATAGATCATGGGTCGCATCTCCAGGCTGCTCAGCACGAGTATTTGTTATATCCGAGAGTGGAGGAGCTGTTCTGTTCTGGTCCCGAGGAGCAGATGTCGATTCGGTCACTTCCTCTTCTAGTGGGAAGAGAAGTTCAAGATTAGCTTCACATTCCCTGACTAATCTGGTAAGAGGTTCTGTAGTGAAGAAGGGCTGATGTGCCGCAAGTTGTGTGAAAGGGAGCCGCAACAATCCTCCTGTTCTTTTATCATATTTCTTCAGTATCTTAACAAGACCTGTTAATTCAAATCAGAGGTAAGATTTTTGAGATATGATCAAAATTTTCAAACATTATTGTCGGCAGCATAATGGAGAGACAACATTGCTGTACCTGTTCAACTTAGGGAGCTATACTTTTGGGAAGCACCGTCTCCCTATGATCAGTGACAGCGCCATATCCAAAATGAACCAAATTAGGCAATGGAGGTAAAGCAAATGATACAAGTCACTGTACCTGCAAAGTTGAGGGAGCTATAGTTTTTCAGAAGCACCATCTCCCCATGAATGGTGACAAATTCCTTGCGAATTTCCATCATTTCATCACTAAATTCATCTTCTGATGCTGGAACTCTGTCTCTTTCTCGATTTTCTCTTACTCTCTCGATTCTTTCTTTTAGTTCCTATAATCATGCATTCATGTTAGGCTTAAACACCAGGACACTCAAAATAAACCATATTATACAAACATTACGAAGATGAAAAACTGAACACCTTAGCATATGCACAAGTACGACTAAACTGGATAAAAACAAATCAATAACTCAGATAAGAGGTTTAACTTAACATATCATTTTCCCAATACGTGCAAGCCCATGAGACGTAATAGAACCATACACCCAGGCACCCAGCCATAATGGGATACCAAAATAACAGTGTGTTCCTCTGCTGAAGCCCGTATAGCAATTGGAAATGGTTAAATCTAACATGATATGGGCTAGCTACCTAAAACTTCACCGCCAGAACATAAAATACAGAAGCGGAGAGTAGTACGTCATACATATCCTATATCTCAAGGATATAAGAAATTCATATCCGCACAACCTCATATCTCAAAAAAAGATTGTATCTTAATTCACTAAAATCGGTATAATATTTCGGTCTCCTCAATGAACTGTCATTATTTTCAACCCCGCCAAACTTAGAAATGATATCATTGCCAAACCATAAAAAGCCATTGCTAAGTATAATGTCAAATGTTTATCCATGTCATAATCTCAGTGCAAAAGCTCTTTTCATTACAGGAAAGAGTAGACTTATACTTCTTCAAGAATAAAGGAGAAAATAAAAATTAACGATAAGGCATGCAAAGGTTTTATACTACAGTCATAGAACTACAATGTGATCAGTGTCAACGATTAGGCTAAATTCGAATGTAGAGTATATAACAGAGAGCTTTGTATGGGTAAACGACTCAATAAGAAAGAAAACAACGTGGAAAGGAAGGTGAATGACAAGCTAGTATATAAAAAGAAATGTCCAAGGGGGAAAAGAAATAGGATGAGAAGTTAGCCACTTATGCCCCAAACCCGCGTTTCACCCAAATAAAGTCTACTAACCAACACAGACCACTTCTTCCAACTCTTCACATATTCTTTTCGACGATTTTACCCAATTAACACCATTACTTGTTTTTTTTGGCAAGTTTATAGCATTTCTTCAATTTCCATCCAATCACATCAGTTTAATAATTAACCTACCAAATATTTCCACTTACTCTATAATTACCTGGAACATTGGTCAAAAAGTAAACGTGAAGAATTGGTTAATATGGAGGGAGAATATAAAAAGAACCTAAATAGGAGGCATGTGCACGGCTTACACGTGCTATATCTAGGCTGGACTGATTGAGCAAGAAATAACAAAACAGTATCTACCCAACCTCAAGGTTGAGAGGGTGTTATTCACGACGTAAAACACTGGGAAACCAAAAATATATACTAGTATATAATAATAATAATAACAATAAAAGAAAAAAGAAAAAAAAAAGCTCTGGTGCAGAGGGAAATAGAATGGCAAGTAATATAGAATACGCTAATAGGATCATTTGCAGTCACTGGTCATGGAAGTGTGTTTTCTACTCATGTTGGCAGGTCACAGAGAAAACGCGCCACTTCTATAAAGACCCCAATTAAAGTTGAAGAATTATGGCTAACATGGGAAGGGATAATGATCAAGGTGATAGACAAAAACAAAGAACTGAAGGGAGGAGGGGAGGAGAGTAGTAGCTACCTAATAAAGGTGGTAATATTTTTATCCACCTGCCCCCAAGATGATACATTACTGGTTTTCCCATCACCCCTTCTGCATCCCTTCGCCACTACTACTTCCCCTATCTTATTTGCTTTGTCCTCTATCACCCCCTTACAAATTCTATCCTAAACCCAAGCAAGCCATAGATTGTAATGACCAGACTGGCCAATCACAGGGCACGAAACAGGTACCATTGTTTTAACCTCTATTACCCTTATACCCTAAATCCAAGCAAGTCATCAATGCTATTGACCAGATCTTGAGAACCACAGGTTTTCGGAGTATCAGATGCCATGTCAAACCTGTCAAAAGTCTAAATATGCTGCTAGCCTTCTACATTTCAAATACTTAGACTCTTCAAAAGGAATTTAAGCCATTTTGATCAACCTCTTCCTTGATACACAGAGTTGTTACATCTGGTTAGTTTCCTACAGATATCCTCAACAAGGACACAAACCCCCCTTCCCCAACCCTTACGAAAAGTAGAGACGCTGAGGCCAGGTCAGGGAAATTTTCCACTATAATCTAAAATGCTTACACATTTGTCCAACATAGTTGATATTTTTGATTTGCCAAATCAGAGACCGTTGCAGGCAAAGCAGCAAAAAATTATGTAAGAAGAATATGATTTCCAGAAAATGCAAGCTCGCTGTGAAAAAGAAAATGAGGATACATGCAACTAGGCAAATGTGGGTAAGAAACACTCATAAGCCTACTCCAAGCATCCAATAAAAACGCTTCTTTTATTGGGTAGTTATTATTTAATGAATAATCCAGTTTCATGGTCCTCGGTCTATGTCAGGAAAGGAAACAGAGTAAAATGAATGAGAATGAAATTCACAGACTTTAACAGACTACATTGGAGAAACGCCACTTCTACATAGCTTCATTTTCACGGTGACCATATTTTGCAGTATCATCAAGCAGAGACTACAAGTCCACGACTCCACGTCAACATAGAGTTCCACACTCCATAGTAACAGGCTAACAGGTACAAGTTGGAGGCTTATAAATTCTCCCGAGTTATTTACAGTAAGAGAAAAGTAAGCCTTCCTGAATGGTTTAAGGAAATGGTATTTAGTTCTCCTAGGAAATTCTTGCCCAGGTGAATCTCTCTGCTTGATTGCAAAATCCATCTATAAGGCAACTAGGGTTCCACTACACCAACAGCATCATAAAACATTCATAATTTCCTCTATCTTGCTAGTTGCCAATTTTGGATGGGATTAGCGGGGAGAGAGGGCGGGGGGGTTAGCACCATATATCAATCCCCCGTCAAATCTTCTGCGTTACAATATCCCCTCACAACTACTATCTGCCTTGTCCCAAAGTGAAGCAACCCTTCCTCATTCGCCCAACCCCATATAACCCCTAGTGTCACAGTATTCAAACAAAAAGTTAATTGCTTTCACCCAAAATACATCGCTTATTTCCAAACAAACTTCCTTTGTTTACTCCCACCTATACCATACAGGCATATACACGGTTATACTGCTCCATATCCCATTTTCCCAAAATCTCATAACTACACCACCACTCCATACATAGTTCAACAGCCAACTCTGCTTAGATGTATATTTTAGACTTAAATAGTTATAATCTACACTAACAACAATTCCTCAGGGATACCAACTACCGATGAACCATACCTGCAGATCAATTATTCACATTTCAACAAAGAAGGTCATATCATCCAGATTTCCGGCTTTGTAATTGATGGACCTGGCAAAGCCTATTAAGTTGTAGCATTAACATCCACCAGTTATATACAAAATGCATCAACAGGGGAGAGCATTCTATTTAAGTACATCATACGCATCAAACTTTTCAAGCGGTACAAGGAAAGTGGTCTTCAAAATAAAAAAATCATATGCTCACCACAAATTTATGCAATTAAATCAGTATATTACTTCACATATCTCCAAATTTACATCTAGATCATCTACATCGATATTGACCAAACTTCCGGCAAACTCAGCAATGCCTAGCATGGAAGCCTACCATTATGGTCAGTTGGAAGTCTAAATAGAGTGATATTAGCTACAAGATACAAATATGCGACTTCCCTAGGGATACATGGGGACACGGAACAAGATATAAGAATCTGAATGTTGTGTTGGCGACCTCCAATACCTCAGTCAGTCAGTCAATCATCCCCTTTATCACTAACATGGCGCATAGACTATCCCCATTCTGTCCAGTCCGAATTTTAACCTTTGCCAGCATTCAACCGTGACATACATTCCCTTTATCACAGCAGTCCTATTCCATTTCTTCAAAGATAAGCTCTAACTCACTTTGCTAAACTAAGCAGTCTCCATTCCGCATTCAAGCCTTGCCATCAACGATGACAATCCTGCATTCAACCGTGACATATATTCCCTTAATAACACCAATTCTATTTCGTTTCTTCTCAGATACACTCAAACTCACTCTGCTAAACAAAACTCCCCACAATCCGAAATTCAAGCATTCCCATAAACCATTACATTCCTGCATTCCACTGTACTATACATTATCACATTCTCGATTTCCCGTAATAGCCGCAAGCCCATTCCACATTTTCAAAGATACACTCTAAATCATCCTGACAAACTAACCAGACCCCCAAATCTGACATGCCCCATTCCCCTTCACCTGCTGCTAATTCCCTACTTCCCATTCAAACTCCAAGAATAACCTCTACAAACGATCATATCGATATCGATTTCGATTCGATTTATTCTACTTAGAAAAGGGTCACCAAAGATTGCATCTTTCTACTAAATCCTATCCAACCAATCAGAGTCTCAAAAATCAACCAAAAAAATCATTTCCTTTTTAGGAAAAGTCTACATGACTAAATTTTCCTAGTACAAACAAATACAGTCACATCAAACCATGAATCTGAATAAACAAACCAAAATCAAATCACACAAAAAAAAAAAAAATCATAAAAAGAGAAAGAGCGTGTAGAAGAAGTAACCTGGAAACGTATGACAAAATCTTCTTCTTTCTCAACATAGAAATCATTGAACTTGTCAAGCTCTTCATTAAGCAGCCTAACAAACCAATCTTGGAACTCTTCTAATGACATGTTTCCTCTTCTGGGACCACTCCCCCCATTGCTGGGACCACCAATGTTTTCATTATTACTATTTATAGCACCACTACTATTGCTATTACTATTATTAGTAACATTATTATTATTAGTAGAAGAAGGAAAGTGTTTGAGAAGCTTCTTCAAGGGTTTGTAACACAAGAACTTATCCCTCCATTCTGGAAGTGTTTCTTCCAAATGAATCCTAAATTCCTTCCCAAATTTCATTGTTTTTTCCCCAATTTGGTGCTCAATAAACCCTAATTTCCCAATTGGGTACTCGAATTTCCCCCAAAGTTTCAATCTTTTTTCTGGGTTTTTGATTTCTGAGGAAATTGGGTTGAAGTTGAAGAGAAAACGAACAAATTGGGGCTGATTTTTTTTTCTTTGTTTTTTCTTTTATTTTCTTTTTATTTTCTTTGGAAGTGAAAGATGTGAAGGAAGTGATGAAGGAATCTGGAATCTACAACTTGGAATTAAAGAAATGATTTTTAATTATTAAATTAAAAATGAAGGGGCCAATTGAAGAATTTATAGGGGTAGAAAAGTCCAAGACTTTAAGCTTGTTTATTTATTGTTTTTGGACTTTTGGATTTTGAAAGTCTAGTTTGTGGACTTAGATGGAGTGGAATCTAGTAAAATCTAGTTGTAGTTGTACTATATCACTTTGAATTTTTTGAGTGGAGAAGTAATGGACCTTCACAAAAAGAATTTTGAAAGGGTAACATGAAAAGTGGGGAACGATAAAAAAATACTCATACGTCTTTATAGGGGGGCGAATAGTTGAACTACTGGTATTGATTAGTGAGTTAGTGACAATATTCTATCTATCACATGTATGTATCATGATTCGTGACTTGATTAAGAGATGATGTATCGTTGATTCGTTGGTGATCTTCAAATGGAGTTAAGATCCTCTTAAACATTAAGTAGAATCGATAAGTGGACAAACATGGTAATTGTGGTTTAGAATGAGACAGTTTGTTGAATGGAGTGATTTGAATCATGAGTTACGGATGAGACAATTTCATACAAGACAAATTGTATTTAACCCAACCTTTGTCTTCATGTTCGAAACTAAGTTTCTTTACATCACCTTGATTAAATTTGTCTTACTGAATTAAGTTTTAGTACTCCCTCCGTTTCTTTCATTTCTTTACGTTTCGTTTGAATTCCTCTCACATATTCAAACGAAACGTAAAGAAATGAAAGAAACGGAGGGAGTAGAATATACCTTCCATTGGTATAGTAGTGAATAGATGTCTAAACCAACTTTGGATCTACTTTCAACTACCTTGTATACATTGTCCTTGTTTTCATCTGCAATATCAACCTCACAACTTCATCATCAACTTACCGTCATCAAAAACTCCAAATTTAGGGTAAGCAACAACCTATGTCATTTAAAAAACTTGACCTAGGTTAATTCAGCTATATTATCATATCAAGAATTTCTTTTCTATCAACAATCGAGCTAGATTTTCAATCAACAATCTCAACAAAAGAAAGGACACCAATAATTGCTTTGAACCGAGTAGTTTACGTGCAAATCCGTAAACCCACATTGGAAGGTTATAGTCTTTAAAGGACATATCTTTACCCCCATTATGTATCCCCCAAATATTCAAAGTTTACAAATTTCATTTTACTTCAATAAACTATTGCATTTTTTAACATGAAATTAGACAGAAGATCTGCTTTGTTTCGGTCACAGGAGCAGATCACAAACATTTCGATTTCACATCCAACTAACCTAATTAATCTACCCCAAGCATTCCATAACCAAAAGGTACATCTAAATCAAACCACACACTCCATTTTCTATCGAATCATACCAATCATCGGCATCTGCAAACACAACTATCAGTCTCGAATATCGAGCTAATCAACATTCCGACATTTTCATTGTTGTTAAACCCAAACAACCAAAAAACACATCTTAAACTAGTTCTACACTTGAACACTTCTACTACTCCAAAAAACCAACCCACATACCGAACATTAGTTACAACATTAATAGCAACTAACAAATTCCCAACACTTTCCAAAAAAAGAACAAAAAAAAAAAACATGCGAGGTTCCCGAGCGCCACCACAAAGACTACTTCCGACGCGCCTAAAACACCTCCTCATCCTCCTCGCCACCGTCCTCGCCACGTCCACCTTCTACTTCCTCCTCCACCACCACCTCTTCCCCCTCTCTCTCCTCGACTCCACCACCGCAACAACCACCACCATCGACATCAAATCCACCCTCCCACCACCTTCAACACCGCCGCCGCCGTCAACAAATCTCTCACACCTATTCTTCACCGTCGCCTCCTCCCTCCGCTCCTTCCCCCGCCGCGCTCCGTACTTCTCCCTCTGGTACTCCGCCACCACCACCCGCACCATCATCTTCCTCGACCGCCGACCACCGCGCGATCACGAATCATTCCACCTCCCCTTCGCCGTCTCCGGCGACACTGCGCGGTTTCCGTACTCATTCCCCCGCGGTAGCCGGTCCGCCCTCCGCGTCGCCCGCCTTGTTAAGGAGTCCGTCGACCGCCACCCCGCCGGAGTGCGGTGGTTTTTGTTCGGAGACGACGATACGGTGTTTTTTCCGGAGAATGTGGTGGCGGTGTTGGGGAAGTATGATCATAAGAGGTGGTATTACATTGGGAGTAATTCTGAGAGTCTTGAGCAAAGCTTGAACATGGGGTTTAACATGGCGTATGGCGGTGGCGGGTTTGCCGTGAGCGCCCCGTTGGCGAAAGCGTTGGCGAAAGTGCTTGATTCGTGTTTGATGAGGTACCCGCATTTGTATGGGAGTGATGCACGGATTTCTGCTTGTGTTTCTGAGCTTGGTGTTCAATTGACCCGGGAGCCTGGCTTTCATCAGGTCTAATTTCGCCTCCCTTTTGCTCTATTTTTCGGGTTTTATTAGTTTCCGCGAACAATAACATTACCCTAGTGGCTAGTGCCTTAAAGACGTTTCCATAGTTCAGATGTTTGCAATTTTACCATCATTATAGTATAAATGATGTTTGTGAGTAGGAATAGTTTAGATGTTTAGAAATGCGTAATTGTGAAGCTTGGATAGTTAAATGTGTCATTTGGTTTCTTTATAGTTCGAGATTGGAGGCCAAAGGATGATTCTTTTTGTGATTAATAGGGTGTTTAATGAACTGATTTGAGCATTTCCTTTTTGTGATGTTGCTAGAGATTGTGTTTGACTAGATAAGGATTTCTGATAGTTAGTTAGATTGTGCTTTAGTCAACATTGGAACGAATATTTCACCAGGTGAATCTGGTTGACTTCCTGTTCAAGGTTCCTCTAATGACCTACTATTTGTATTGTTCTCTTTTGAGTATGATTTGAAGCTCAATGTGCTTGGATTCCACTAGTTCATTTAATTCATTTGAATCTGTTTTTGAACGATATTGGTACTCTCGGGTCAATGTAGCCATAGTCAGAATCCGGAATGTGATATCACATTGGGAGCAACTCTGAGATCTTTGAGCAGAACTTGGACATGGGGTTTTAAATAGTGTATGGTGGTGGTGGGTTTGTGGTGAGTGCTCTGTTGGCCAAAGCTTCGACAAGAGTGCTGAATTCTTGTTTTATAGAGTATCCGCAATGGTGTGTGAGTTATGTTAGGATTTCTACAAGTGTCTCTGACCCGCTTTAGTACCCACATGTTTGTGGTAATTATCAATGAGCTACTAGTGTTGAAGATACAGGATTGCTCTATGTATGGCTGCAGGACTACCTAGTTTTAAGTTTATCAGGTGTTAGTGTAGAACTTTTAATTTTGTAGGAGTGCTGGCTGTTGGAGCAGAATCAGAACTATTACTTTTATTCCCATAATGGGCAGTACGTGATCCCCGGAATCCTGAATTCCTATAAATGTTGGAATTGCGGTTCTTGGAGCTGTCACCGGGTGACTAGTTATGTACAAAGATAGTCGTTGTTAGATAACCTTTTAAATGTTCTCAATTTTCAAGTTAAGGATACTTGCCAATAAATGAGGGAAGATAGCTTTCAGATATGCTATTATCTGTCCATGACGAAGATCTATGTATTAGGTAGGACATCAATTAATCAATGTGCCACTTAATGAGTTGAGTTTGTTGCTTTTTTGGAATTCTAGAGTCTCATGATTTGCTGAATGAAGGTTTATTTGGATGCTATTTAACAAATGTCTGATTCCGATTTATCTTGTCAGCTTGATGTCAGGGGAGATTTGTTCGGAATGCTGACAGCTCATCCCTTGTCACCATTATTGTCCCTTCATCACCTGGAGATTGTGGAACCTATCTTCCCTCACATGAACCAGACCCAGGGATTAACTCACCTTTTTAAGGCATACCATGCTGACCCTGGCAGGATTTTGCAACAAACTGTTTGCTATGACCGTTCAAGTAATGTCACAGTTTCAGTTTCCTGGGGGTATGCTGTTCAAGTATTTGAAGGCAATCAACTACTACCAGATATTCTGTCATCGCCAAGAACATTTACACCATGGAGGAGACGTGGCATCAATATTGCAAAAATGTATTCGTTTGACACGAAAGACGTCCCTCAAGATCATTGCCAAAGACCAATTGTTTTCTTCTTTGAAGATGTTGCGTCAGGTACAGGCAGAGTCTGGAGTAAATACTCTCGGCATGTTACTCATAAATGCCCTCGGATTGATGCAGTCAAAAATCTGAGAGATATCAAGGTGTTTGTCAAAAAACGACAACACGGCTTTGAACAGGTTTTTACTTATCTTTTCTTCTCTAGGGCAGAAGGCAAAACCTGTGCATTCCAGGTCTCACGTAGCTGAAGATTGTGTTAAATCAGTTTCTGTTATTCATGTCTGTTCTTCTAAAATCTTTCATGCTCATTGTTCCACTCAGGTTATGGCGCCACGTCGTCAGTGCTGTGACATAATACATCCTTTTGGTAAATCAATGGTCATTGACATAAGAAATTGTGGTTTTGATGAATTGATTGCCATGGATCCATAGCCCTGGCAGCCGCTGTTTATCTATCCTGGATTGCATCTAGTCCTCATTAATTGTAATTTATGTATGGATGCATTGTGACACACCAGCTGGTTGGGATCTCAAGGTAATTTTTACATGGAGTGCACTTGTTCATCCTGCATTTCGCTTCACTATGTTCATAATTACTGGTTGAAAGATGTGCCTTCTATCACGTCATAGAATATTCTATATTTATTTTTCTGGACACAGGTGTTCTTGCTGTTTGTCCAATTGCATTGTGCCCCTTGTCTAAAGATTGATTCAAGCTAAGTCTACACCTACTCACCTAGAGTGTGTTTGGATGGAGAGAAATGGAGGTAAGGGAAAGGGAGGAGTCCAAAAGTCATAGATGGAATGAGTGGGGAAAGGGGGGGAACCTGCATCTCAAATGCTAATCTTTATTCTATGCTATTTTCTACAGTAATTCTGCAATTTTGCTGACATATATTGGATGTATTTACTTGGCAGCTTCCTATAAAATAGATGGAAGTAACGTGATAAAGATATACCATCCAGCAATACTGATTGCGTTCTAGTGTTCTATGTGTTAGTTGACCAGCTTCTAACAAGCAACACAACATGCCATGTCTTATCCCCTTTGCACACGTCACCCGTTGAGGCAAGCGTGCAATTCTATCCAATTTTGGGAACTTATCAAAGATTTTTGGTTCTGACAATCTGGTAAAACTACTAATATTAGTCCTTGGAGCTTTCACAAGAAAAATGAGCCGTTTTCATTCCGGAACTTATTTGAGCAAAATTCAGTGTATGATTATATACCTCCGCCTTTTTGGAATATTACTATAGATTACTTGAGAGTGCCCTTCATGAATTTGAGGGCAAGTTGTTTTTGTTCTGAGACCTTTTTGGGCCAAAAATCGTGGATTATATACTTCAGTTTTCGCCAACATTGACCACAATTTTGAAAGTGTCCAAATATTCTCAAAACTTTACTATGGTAAGCCTTTGAGTACCCTTGTTGCCTTGTTGGATATGAGGGCTGGTTTTTGTGTTGTAGAATTTCTTTAAGCCCTAAGCTCACTTTTTTTTTTTCCGATTTTCGGTTTACCTTTAGTTTTTGGCTCTAATATTTTGCCAAATCCCATAATATGACCCATAGAAGCTCCCACAAAAACTTGAGCCGTTTTTTATTTTGGGGCCATTTTGGGCCAAAATCATGGATTACATCCTTTGGTTTCGGCAAATGCTGACCATTTTTTTAAGTAGGCAAATATTCTCAAAACTTTACCCCAGACAACCTTGGAGTATCCTTCTCGGATATGATGGCTGGTTCCTCTGTTAGGGAAGTTCTTTTGTTTGCCAGTCACCCGTTGAGGCGGGATGGTTTTTTTTGTTGATTATGGGTCCTACCACAGGTCTTTAGCTCTAATATTTTGCTAAAATACATAGTATGTCCTCTAAGGGCTTCCACAAAAATGTGAGCCGTTTTTCGTTATGGGACCATATTGGGCCAAAAAGTCAAAAAACATGGATAGATACTTCGATTCTGGCCAATCTTGACCTTTTCTTTTTTTGAAATAGCCAAATGTTTTCAAATCTTTACTATGGACAATTTTGAAGTTCTCTTCTGGATATGAGGGTACTTGGCCTGATGCATGTGAAGTCTAAGGCTGGTGTATGAGGTTGGTCCTGCGTTGTATTTGGGACCCTTTGAAGGGCTATGGTTGTGAAGATATGCAAAATCAGTAGACATTGATGTTATTCTCTAAGATTGCTCTTGGCCTGGATTTTCAATAGCTAGAGGGTGTCTGTTCGTCATTGTGTGACAGTTTAGGTGAACTTTTTCAAGGCAATGGGTTTGTCAAGATCTTATCGCAGACATCCTTCATTTTGTTCTATAAAAGCTGCAATTACCAAAGGTTTCCAATTAGCTTAGTTGATAGGAAGTTAGTCTACATATTACTCTAGGGAGGAGGGAGCCACATTTGTGACCCAGTGACTGTTCAATGTGTGTAGTATTTACTAGTTTTAAAAAAGCCAGTATTTATAGGAAGAAGTGCTTGCAGGAGTATATATTTTCCTTATTCTTGATGCATATAGTGTACTTGGAAAATCTTTTTGCTAGAAGAAACGAAGTGATAATATTAGTAGGGGTCGGGGAAGACCCAAGATGACTTGGACGAGGGTGATTAGAAGTGATATGAGCTTCCTAGGGCTTGAAGAGAGTATGGTGTTGGATAGGGCAGTGTGGCGAGACTCTATCATGTGGAGGACTTATTCTGACCCCTTTTGATTTCTTTGTTTGGTTTTTCCAACTATTTTTTTCCAAAACTTTTTAACTTGTGTTCATATGTTTTTTGCAATATTTTTTAAACGTTTTTTTATTTATTTTGACGACTTTTTAAAATTTCCTTTGAAAGTGTTTAAATACTTCTAAAAGGTTTACAACGTTTTCGAAATTTTTTGGCGTACACAAGACGGTTACTGGATGACGATTCATGTTAGCCGACCCCAAATCATTTTGGGAATAAGGCTTGGTTGTTGTTGTTGTTGTTGTTAGAAGAAACGAAGTGCTTTGCTGATAAAAACAAAATATCTCTCATTGCAGTTCTTCGGACAGACTAGACTGCTTAGTTTCTTGGTATGCGGTATGCACAGGCTGCTGGTTTCTTGAAGGGGACTTTGAAATTGATTTGCCAACATATGAGCAGGAAAGATAATGGTGAAGTGGAATGTAAAAGACTGTAGCAGTACAGAACTCAGTAATTTCTTTAAGGTGCAAAATAGAATGAAGTTGCATGTAATGTGCTAAAATTAGCAGAATTATGTGTGGTGTGCTCTAGTCACTATGAAGGTGAAGAGTGTATTCAGTTTGCCATCTATAGAGTTGATCTGTACCAGTAGTCGGAGGGCATCGAAAGGATCATAGTTGTGAAGAAAGGCTATCAAGAGTAGTACTCGTAGATGAGAAGTACTAATTAGTAGTTTTTAGCTTATAGACTTCAGCCACAACTGCTTCTAAGTATTAAGGGGATTCCTATATCCTACCTTGAGTCTTGACCGAGATTGCACGTGTCTTCTAAGGCTTCGTTAACTATGCCACAAATCATGTGAGGTGAGCTTCTGAGATTTTTTTTTTTTTTTTTCAGAGTGAGTAGTACGCTCCTGGGGGTGAGTTGAGTAGGAGAGATTATGGGAAGGGGCCGGGGCTGGGCCACTGGGGTGAGAGAAAGGCCAAGAAGGGTACTTAGTGCTTGGGATTTAACTACTCAACTATCATGATAAAAGTTGTATGCCAAATGAATGAAAGTAATGATAGAAGAGATTACATTCTGAAGTATATTCATCAAACTTCCTTCGCTCCCCACCCTTTAGATACGATTCCCCATGTTTTATTTGTTTTGGGAGCATGAACGGGTCATGCACTCATGCCATGTCTTCTGAACTATTCTCTTTGTTCTGCAGGTTTGCAATGTACAGGCGTGCTCAACTGGAGATTCTATCTATTGACACGAATGAAGCTGCTACAAATTTTCTTCGCTTGTTGTCGACTCCATCACTTGTTAGTCATCTGATCTTAAGCTTCCTTTGTTATCGAAGAATGGTGCAGCTTGGTTGTACCCTGTTGTAGAATTTGTAGAATCTATTCAGTCTCCCATGTCTATTGTTCCCGGCCCCCATTTTATCTACTTGATTTCTTTTGGATCCACGGTGTAGAAGTTTTCCTAAACACATTGCCTTATTCATTTACCTCTAACAGATATCCGGAACCATGTGAAGCAAGTGTTGTATAATGAACAATTTACATATTTATTGTATCTACTCGTCTTTTTATTCTAATTCCGAATATTCCTCCAGTGTTTTTCTTTTGCACATTATTTTCATGCTGTTATCTGTTTGAAAACAATTTGCCATTTATCTTTATGCGTTAACTTAGATAAGACGGTTTATCTAACTGCTCTAGATCCCGGTATGAGCTCGATCCTAGAACTCTTGGATAGGACATAAGGTGCACCTTTAACCCTCTTGCAAAATAAGTAGTTGACCGTTTGAGATATCAAGACCTGGTCAGCTACTATAACTTGGAATTAAACTTTTAGTCATTTTTTCCATAAATTAATGCAAATGTAACCAACACACTTGTAGTTTCATGTGACAAAGTACTTACTTAAGCCGTCCGTTATGTATTTTGTAATGCTTAGGCACCTTTGCACTTCAACAAATTAAGGGTAATAAGCATGTTCTAATACTAATAAACCCTTTTGTTTGTTAACTTTCTTTTTTTCATATTCATCTTCTTCACAAGGAAAATGAAGTCTGTGGGTTCTCCTTCTCACAAGATGACCTCCGCTTCTTCTCGCTTGTTGCTACTGCTCGCAATTTTATTTTGCAGCTGCATTCTTCTGTATATCATATCGTCTCTAACCATGGTCTGGACGAGCTCCAATTGCGAGAGTTTTCAGGGTTCATCACGTTTCTCAACCCCGGTTTCCTATGAGGATGTTGTGTTTGGAATCGCGTCTAGCCAAACTGCCTGGCAGAAGCAAAAGGACTACATACGAGTCTGGTGGAAACCCGAGAAAATGAGAGGGTGTGTGTTTGTGGATAGTCTACCACCTGCTGCCAGCAATGGGACTGACAGTTCCAGTCTTCCTCCAATCTATGTTTCTCAGGACACTTCGCATTTTCGCTACACACACAAGCATGGATACCGGACACTTATCCGTGTGGCTCGCATTGTTTCTGAAACAGTAAACTTGAACCATGCAGGAGTTAGATGGTATGTTTTCGGGGATGGTGACACTGTGTTCTTCCCGGAGAATTTGATGAAGACTCTCTCTAAGTACGACCATGAGCTTTGGTACTACATTGGGGCGAACTCAGAGATCTATGAGCAGAATGTCGGTAACTCTTTTGATATGGCCTTTTGGGCTGCAGGGTTCGCTGTAAGCGCACCCCTGGCAAAGGTCCTTGCTAAGGTTTTCGATTCTTGCTTGGAAAGGTATCCACATCTGTATGGCAGTGATGGAAGGGTACATGCCTGTTTAGCTGAACTCGGAGTTGGATTAACGCATGAGCCCGGCTTTCATCAGGTACTCATTGATTTAGACCTTTTACTTTCCAAAATGTTATATTTCAGCTTTCTGCAGATATTTGAATTGGGTGTCGAAAAATGTGCTAGATGGATGTTCGAGGCAATGTATTTGGTCTGTTGGCTGCTCATCCATTGACGCCACTGGTATCTCTCTCGCGCTTGGGAGACGTCGAGCCCATATTCCCGAAGATGACAGCAATCAATGCTGTGCAGCATCTCTTTGAACCTGTGAGCATAGATTCTGAGAGAATGCTACAGCAGACAGTGTGTTATGATCGCTGGTTTTCTTGGACAATTTCGGTATCCTGGGGCTACGCAGTTGAAGTTTTCGACCACCATATACACTTGACTGAAGCTCTACGAGTACAAGACACCTTCAGTCCGTGGAAAAAAGGCGCAGAATCGAGATATGGATTTAACACCAGACCTCTTCATCCTGAACCATGCCGAAGATCAACTGTTTTCTTCTTCGACAGGGTAAATGCTCGTAAAACATCAGTTACGACCAACTACAGAAGAGCATTGCCTGATAACTGTACTTTTGATCCTATGAATTCACCTAAAAAGCTTCAAGAAATCGTGGTATATTCACGAAAGTCGAACCTTGGCCTCAACCAGGTAAGCACCAGCTTAAATACCACATTCTACACAATTTTTTTTTTTTTCCAAATGGTAACTTGTTCTTCACACGGTAACATAAACTTTTGTTTCCTTTTCTTTTCGACTTTTATTTCGATCCAGTTGCTAGCACCAAGGAGACAGTGCTGTGATGTATTACCTGCCTCAGTTGGTCAAAAATTGGAAGTTCAGATTCGGCAATGCAGAGAAGATGAGCTGATACGAATGCGTCCATAAAGCAAAGATTTGTCTTCTAAATTGTCAGAGTTGTAGTAATAACCCGGAAATTTTTCACAGCATTCGGTTTTAGATTGATGGTCATGTACCTGGTGTCTAACCGGATCGGAGCAGTGTATACTTATCCCAAAATATTGGCAATTTGGTACCATTTTCAACTTACAAATTATCAGTACCTCACTTGGTACATTGTTAAGGATCAAGGAGTATATCTTACACAATCAAACTGTATTTATGTACAAACTATGAGTTTAACTTCTAAGGAAAGATTGAGAGAGAATAAAAAGGGTCAAACTCGAGGCAATATGATGGAATTGTATATACAGATCTGTTATACTCGTATTTCATAGTTACATACGGAGTAGTAAGGAGTAATAGTTTGGTTCGATACTCCAAAACCACATACGCATCTTCTTCTATAAAACCATTTCTCAGGAATGTCGCGGTATCAGTAGTGACTAAAACCACCAGAACGTTAGCTCAATGGGTAGCACTTTCCGTGTCCCATGTCGGGCAGACGGACTTCGACATGACACAGAACACAGCGTCCATTGTTATATCAATCATTTTCGGAGTTACTGCTCTATTGCACATTTTATGTCAGTCTGCACATCTACGTCCGTTTTTATGCTACCAAGACTAAAGATCACATCTCCACATCCCTGTCCATTGTTACCAAGATTAAAGATCGCCCTACGCCCCTACGGCAAGGGTTAATCACTAGGTTCGCGATAGTAATACGGAAGGGACGTTTGCAGAGCCCTTGTAAGTAGTAAGAAGCCCCTGAAAATTTGCAAGACTAGTCAATCACAGCCTAAAACCGTTCACATTGCCCTGAGTCACGCTAGTATAGCCTAAAACTGGTGAAAAAGCGGTAAGGAAAAACGAGAATGATTTCTGAAGACGCTGGAAAAATACAGTAATTCGACACATCAGGGGGATAACTTGGGATCGGTCAAGCAACCCACCAACACCGCAATTAAGCGTACATTTTAGGGAATGAAATCAACCTTGAACGAGAATACAAATCAAACAAGAGGAGTGCCACAGTCTATATGGCCTCCAGTGCCTGAAGAATATCAGCCTTCAAATCCTCAAAGTCCTCCACACCGAAACTGAATCGAATCAGGTTGTCCTTGATACCGTACTTCAGCCTCTCAGACGGGCTAAGATCCCTGTTTCAAAATCAATACAAGGACTCTTATCATCAATTAACGACACAAGCTGAACCCAGCAACCAAACAAAGACAGGGGCAGCCACTACAAACTTTAACAAACCACATTATCTACTATTCCCTCCATTATCTTTCGAGTTCTTTACATTTGTTCTTGGCATATGAGTTTCGATAGGACGAGAGAAAAGTTGGAGACCACAAAATTAATCATAAAAAATGTAAAGAACTGGAAACAATATTTATCTAAATATGAATACGTAAAGAATTAAAGTTAATGGAGGGCATATAGATGTCATCATCATGTTATAAAATTATGATCATGCTATTATTATCTAAGAAGATGTGGAGAAGAAGATGGCATTGTTAACAACGCAAACTTTAGTGAGAACAGAAAAGCAAGAAAAATCAAGGTGGTCCATGGCGCGAAGGTCCACAGCAACAATCATTAACAAATATAAGAGGTCCGTATAGAAGCCTAAAGAAGCTTTTACAGATCAGCCTTCAATATCTGAGGCACAACTTGTATCGAGTGTTCCAGGATTAATTTGAACATTTCAGCAGTCAAAATCAAATGATAGGACGC
Organism: Spergularia bocconei; assembly: GCA_963457585.1. NCBI lineage: Eukaryota > Viridiplantae > Streptophyta > Magnoliopsida > Caryophyllales > Caryophyllaceae > Spergularia > Spergularia bocconei. The sequence goes on along the minus strand of OY734951.1, from coordinate 3,907,112 downwards.
AACAAAGAGGCGTGAAGCTTACCAGTAAGACATTATTGCAGGCTGATCCACAATGCTTTCACAGCCTCCGAACGATGGGGCAATATATGGGATCTTCAATGCATCAGCAAATTTTGCAGTGGTCAACAAGTCTCCATCAACCTGTACCAATGAACAGCAAGCTTTTGCGCTTAGATGTGCAGCAGAAAGATTGAAACAGAAAATAAACCAACGTTACAAGAAATCATCCTTGCTGTGGAGCAAACCAAATACACGCACCTCAAAACTGACCACACCGCCAAAGCCAGTCATCTGTCGCTTGGCCAGCTCATGCTCAGGATGACTTGCAAGGCCTGGATAGTACACATGCTGCACCTGGTAATTACAATACAGATGTAATAAGTTGAGAACTTCTGGGAAACACGATTGAAGACAAGAAATATCAAAAACTAAACTACAGCCACAGTAAAGGTTGAAAATATTCTGAAAGTCGTACCAAAGAATAGGTCAGGGTAGTATCTACACACTGAAACAACGTCTAACTAGCCTCAATAGTCTTTAAATTGAGCATACGTCAGTAGTTAAGAGCCTGATGTTCTGAATCCCCAAAACATCACCAGTCTGGTAAACTCATTTAAGTCCTAAACTACGTCTCTTATCTCATCTCTTCCTCCAGAGTAAATGATCAAAAACAGCTTTAAACACAGGATAACGAGTAAGACACTGACTAAAGTAGTCCCAACTACCAAAGATCAGGTCAGGGTAGTATCCAAGTACAGCAACAAGGACCAACTAACTTCAACACTCAAAAGAACAGAGCATAATTAGTCTTTAAGAGTCTCAAGCTTCAGATCTCCAATATTCTTCAGTCTACTTTACCCCATCCCTCCCTTCCAGAGTCCAGATATGTTAATGTGCAACAGTGTTGCTAATTCTCCAGCTTCTAAAATAACAAAAATTTATAAAAGGCACTGCTTCACTCAGCTTTGCGTTATTCATGAGATAGACCATCCAAAGATTGTTGCCAATCGGGTCTAAAGGATTACAAAAGCATACAGCGACTGCCCATAAATACCTTGAGGTCTGCTTCAGCACATGAGAGGTAACAAGGTCTCCATATGCCATGCTAAGGACAAACTACATTGCATTCAAATTATCATATCCTAGTAAACAACTAATCCATAGGACAATGCTTCAGTAAAATATCCATGTGAAATCAGTACAAGTTGCTAGACTTGATTTTCCAAAAGATAGACTCATGATCCAAGCTCAACAATAAATACTTTAATACAAGTTTAGACAACTACCTTGGGATGTGCCTCTAAAACTTCGGCCATCCTCATTGCAGTCATGTTCTGTTGCTGTACACGAAGGTGCAAGGTCTTCATACCACGAATAATCAGGTACGAGGCATTCTGAAAGAAAAAAAATACGTAAACCATGAGAAGTGAAAGAACTTTCAATTAAGTAAAATTAAGATACCAAAGTATAATCCAAAGGACTCTGTAGTAGTTAAGCACATGGCATAAGCACGGTGAATGATATAACACCAAGGACGCAATCACATGAATTATTTCTCAAAAAGAAATTTTAAGAAATTATATACAGATAAATCATTTTGTTTAACAGGAGAACTTACCGGGTTAAGGGTCCCACCAAGAATATGGTGCATAACACGAATCTCTGAGATCAATTTTTTGGAACCACTGATGCAACCACCAAGAACCTACAGAAGGAAAGATTGCAAAACGCATATGTTAAAACATAGAACAGACACGAGATGCACCAGTTAATGAAATACCCAGGTAGAAACAGAAGCTGGCATACATCGTTGTGTCCAGCTATGAATTTCGTCATAGAATGGACAACAAGATCGGCTCCTAGAGGCAGGGCTTTCTGGTTAAGAGCAGTAGCAAATGTTCCGTCTATGCAGACCAAAGCCCCTCTCTTGTGGCAAAGCTCTGATACAAGCTTAATATCAACACATCGAAGAAATGGATTGGTAGGAGATTCTGTGAAGTAAAGAGCAACCTGCCAACAAAATTTAGGAGGTTCACTGGATGTTACAAAAACATGCTCATTTGGAATCAAAACATCTTACGCAAGATCTTCAGAAGACAAATAAGAGAAGAATCTTTGATAGGCAGCTACTCACATTATTCTCATCCAGTGCCGTCTTCAGGCCTTCCATATCAGCAGGGTCAAGGACTGTAGCCTGAAGCAAAGAAAAGCATGGATGATTTACCAGAAAGATCTAATCACATACTAATAATAGTACAAGAATGAGTGAAGCTATGCTACAGCATTTCCAGATAGTACAACTCAGTTAACATGATTGCGTCAAAACAATATCAGCCAAGCTAACACAAAGACATGCAACCAAGCTATAGAAGTATTTCTGATCAGTCGAAGAGCAAGAACAAGGGCCACTTAAATATGTACATGTACAGCATAAAAGGTTAATATTTACAGATCAAAAGATCTGTCATGCTCCACAAACTGAGACCGTTGACAACAATTGAACCCTCTTTGACCAAAAATTCATTTTCACACGCCGAGAAAGACCAAGAAACCACCCATGATTGCCAAGTTAACTTAATTCATAACAGGATCGCACAAGCTATAAAAGGCCTTGGAAGTGCAAGAAGATTATTTGACAATTGATGGCATGAAAAAATGACTTTCGATAATAATATAAATCATGAACGGATATTGCATGTGTAACACAAACACAGAGACAGAAGATCGTGTCAAGAAGACAGATACCTTAATCCCCATCTTGGGAAGGAAATTCTCAATGAAAATCCTAGTCTTTCGGTAGCAATCAGTAGTAGTCACAATATGCCCACCAGCAGGAACCAAAGCCAACATCATGACAATACTTGCACACATTCCCGAAGCCAACAACATTGTCGATTCAGCTCCTTCAAGTGCACTATCGCATTTACAACATCGAAAATGAGTAACATTTCATTTACAAACTACTCCTATCAAGGAACAATCTAGTCAAGGCTTGATACAATCAACAGACCTAATTTTCTCCTCCAAAACTGTCGAGGTAGGGTTCCCATATCGGCCATACTCATAGCTCGTGTGGCGCCCTTCCTAATCACCACCAACAACACAAATTAAAACCCCCAACCTTGAAACAATACACTCAAATCACAATCCTTAGCAACCGGAAAAACAAACCTTGAAATCGATAAGGTCAGCAGTTTTCTTGAAGAAATAAGCAGAAGTATTTACTACTGGCGTAGTTATAGCATCGGTTACAATGCCGCGACCTAATCTCTCACCTGCATACACCAGCACACCCACCCATTTCAATAAACCACTCCCATCACACCCCCCTACACAATCATCTAACCAACTCGAAAACCCCGAAAATTATAACATTTGTTTCCAAAAGGCACACAATCAAACTTTATAATCCAATTCCAAATATCCAAATTAATTCGATCATTGCAAATAAATTAATTTAATAATATATGATCATGCAATCATATCATAATCATATAATCAAATCTAGGCGAGATCTACGACAGAAATCAACGAAACCCTAATTCAAGATTAATTACCAAAGATTAAAAAAAATGATCAAAAATTACTGTCGCATATAAAAATAAACAAAATTCAGGTTTTTTTATATTATTATTTTAATCTAAGAATAAAAAGGGAAAGGAAATATACCGGCATGAATGGCGAGGCTTCCATCAGAAGCTAAAAAAGAAGGCCTAAAAGAATCTGAATTGTTAGCAGCAACATTAACATTATTATCATTTTTACAATCAACATTAACAACAACATCATCACCACCATCCGCCGCCGCACCACCGTCGATGACGACAGAATCAACGGCGGTGGAGATAGTAGCGGCGGAATCGACGGCGGTAGCCGCCGGTACGCCGCTGAAGTCATTGTTGTTGTTAGTCCAGGAGGCAGCGACGATTTGCGCGACGCCGATGTTGCTACAGTTCCGACGAGCCTTGGTGCTTAGCTGTCGGACGAAGTTTGGCGGGAATCTGAGGATGAGCGAGGACAAGCCGGAAAGGGAGCCGCCGTGAGCGGAGGAGAATGAGGCGGAGGAGGATGATCGGCGGCGGCTTGAGCCGGAAGAGGTGGAGGAAAAGTCAGGGCTTAGGTTGGTGGCGATGTTCGGCACACGGCGGCCGTCGACGGCGGGGGAAACCCTAGGGAAACACGTCGTTAATACCGCCATTTTTTGTTTGTTTTTTTTCTTTTTTCTTTTTCTTTTTTATGTTTTTGTTTTGAGCGAATTTTTATGGAGATGTGAGGGTGTTTTTTTGGGAAGGGGCCAGATATTTGAATTTAAAGGGGTGGTGGTTGGTGAGAAGTGAGAAGGGTCCGCTCCAAATTCCTATTTTTCGCTACACACTGTTTTCCGCGACGATTAAAATATAGAGATTGAGTTTAATTATTTAAAGTTAAACCAAGTGTTACGGGACGATTAGTTTGGTTTTTGGGAGGACGACAAAAGTTTGAAAGGGTGTGCAATGGTTGCATCTAAAAGGTCATTCCTTACGTTTAAAGCTCAAATGTATGGTGTAAAAAATGATCATGTAAATGTTTCATTAATATTTGGGTTTTTTGCGAAACCCTACTTTTAAAAGACCAAATTTTGCGAAACCCTACCTTTTATAATGATTTTTGCGAAAGACTACCTTAAAACAAAAATTGTTTACGAAAGACTACCTAATCACAGTTTCCGTCCAAGTTAACACCATTGACCGTTAGTTGACTTATTTGTACTCTAAAAAGCATCCCCAAAAATCGATTTTGAGAAATTTCCCTCAATTCCAACCTCACTTAAAACATCTTGCCAACACAAAATCGAGGGAAATTTCTCCAATTCGATTTTTGGGGATGATGTTTTAGAGTGCAAATAAGTCAACTAACGGTCAATGGTGTTAACTTGGACGGAAACTCAAATTAGGTAGTCTTTCGCAAATAATTTTTGTTTTAAGGTAGTCTTTCGCAAAAATCATTATAAAAGGTAGAGTTTCGCAAAATTTGGTCTTTTAAAGGTAGGGTTTCGCAAAAACCCTTAATATTTCTAAAAAAATTGCGTGCAGGTTAGAGAAAACTGTAATCTAAATCGCTGTATAATTCTTTTGAAACTTTGATAAACCGATTAGTGATTACATCCTTCTGGAGATGGGGCTTTGAGTTGGGAGGAAATGAGTAAATTGTTTATAAATGAGTCGAATGAAATGACAATTTGCATGGTTCGTAACCTAAGAGTTGGTAGAGTTCGAAATATTGGTGGTGCATTTCAATGTATCAGTGCTTGTCATAAAGTGAACTTGTAGTCTTGTATGAGTTGTACCCCATAGTTACACTTAAAATGTTTGACTTTACATAGTGTTATGTTAGCGGTTAGCGGAGAAATTATAGCTTTGAGGGACGAAATTTTGAAATGTATGTGAGATGGTGGTTTTGCCTATGTCAATTTCCAAAGCTAAGCACAATGGCCTGAGCGGATCTAGTTACATGGACCCCGGGTATTTTTTTTAATAAATGTGCACGATGGTAGTAATCGATTATAAACTTATCATATAAGGCTTAGTTTTCCAATGTGGGACAAACCAAATTTATTACCCAATTTCCATAATTTTGTAGTGTTACATCCACTCCCTCTAGACCCTTAACATTTAGTAGTCAAGGTCGATTTAGGACAATCATCATAACCTTCATTTACGATCCAGCATAGTAATCACTACCTAACGGCTATTTGTCATCCATGAACATCGGCATACACTACTACGCATGTTGACGGTAATAACATTGGTGGTCGTGTCACTCTTGGAAACAAATCATTAGTCGACGAGTGGCGAATGAGATGGAAATAGGTCGAAAATGACAATACCGATTGTTTATGGTTATCTCTCTTAAGCTTTTATTAGTTTCCTTGATTTTCTATTGTTGTTTATGTTTTCTTATCATAATGGCGACAACGTCAAAAATGCGTTAAAATTTAGATGTAATATGAGCAAGCAATAATAAATATCCATCGTGATTTCACTACGTTTAAGATTGTCTTTATAGTCTCCACATTTGTGACTCGACGACTACTCTCAGTTGTCCGAGAGAGTAAAACCCAATAACACACCCAATCAGAAATATACCTAGTAAAATAGCAACACATCCGGCCGGTCAAAAGCGAATTTGGGGTGCGCAAAATGAACCAACTACAAGTTTACTAGAGACTCTTTGCAAACAAGTGTACAAGTTCCTTGAAAAAACAGATTTTAGGCTAACCGATTTTAAGAGACTAAATCGACCATGTCTTCAATTTGATTGGAAATACGTTTGTAACACAAATTCATTACTCTAAAGACCTCAAAAACTAGTGTAAAGACGACCTAATTGTTTGAATAAGATTGAAATATATGGGTAATACTGGCAAGCATAAAATGTGACAAATTTATGCTGCAAAGCGGCTCCCAAGTATCATTATATGCACATTTGTTTTTCAATTTATTAGGCAACCATGACTGTTTGAATCAGCCAGAAAGCCTCAGTACGTGTGCACAACAACGAAAACTAGATCAATAGCAAAAAGATTCAACCTTGAGAAAAATAGACTTTTGCATGCATGAAAAAATGTATTGGAGTTTATGGTTTCTACTAAGGAAAAAAAACCGACAGAATTAATTTTCAACTATAGAGGATCCAAAATACCAGCAAACTACTCCGTAGTAGAATTTATTTTCGATTACAACAAAAAAAAACTCAGGACAGGTAGGGGAGTGAAAGAAAAATGTCAATTGAAATGGAAAAGTTTATATAGGCTTTTGTGTTTGTAGATGTCAAATTTGGAGTACTAACCCTAGTAGGCCTCTTGGGCTCTTATCGGCTCTTTTGTGTGACATTCATTGGCACCTTGGGCTTTGGCTCTGCATGACACGCTTACCAAGCCCAAGTTTTTGCTAGGTTATGCGATAGTTTTTGTATGTTTAGACTTTAGAGGTCTAACTAGTTTGCATGCCCGTGCCACGCCCGGGCTATATATTTATATTGTTTATACACGTTTTATAAAAAAAATGTTACCTTATTTTTGTTCTAATAAATTAGCATAATGATTATTTTCCATAAAGTAGCATAATGATTATTTTCCATAAATTAACTAATACTATATTACTCTATAATAATTTATTACTATATCCTAACCGATAATTGAATTTAATGCTATTTTTATGTTCTATCCCATCAATGTATGATAATTTATTACCATATCCTAACCGAAAATTGTATTTAATGCTAATTTTATATTCTATCCAATTAATGTATGCCAAGTGTCGTCGTAGGAAAGACTTGGTTTCAGGTTTTAATATATAGTATTAGATTAGATTAGATGTGATACACCCTCTTAGTCAAAATAAATGACGGTTTAATAATATTATGGTTTTATAATTTTTGGCCTTGTCGTTTAAACTATATTTACGTTACGTCTCACCTCGAAAAGTGAGAAAGTCAGAAGGAGGGAGTAGTTACGTACACGGGGTACGAGCCTTCTTTAGTCAAAGCTAAGAGTAAGAGTACACCTTTTCACATATCCATCTTGAAACATAGTTTCTCTCTTATTTAGCTAGCTAAACTGTAAATTCGATGTAGCGTTTCTCGGCAAAAAAGATTCATTAATGTGATGCCTTTAATTTATGCCTCATGTGCATTTGGGATTTTGCTCTGCATTTGTAACCTAATCCATAAAAATTGTACGAGCAGCTTCATTCAGTAAATTTTGCTTAGCTTATCATATTAGACCATTCAGATTTCAGACTGAAACTCCAACCTCTTACTTTTATTACCCACGAACGGAAGAGTTGTTATGCATCTTATTATTGTACTTACGTTCTCTCTACATTTTATTGGATTCTTTACGTTCGTTTATGGATTTGTGTATATTATGCACCGCAAGTGGATGGAGTAGCTTGTTGAGTTTGCTACACAAGTGAGACTAAAGTATCTTGTTTGCAAGAAAAAGGAAACCTAAAGACTTAAGTGGAATGATTCAAATTAAAGGATAACGTTACAAATCTAATGGACTAAAGTGAGTAATTAGTAACTATATCAAGTAATAGTATTAGCTAGCTAATTGCTTGACGTCAAACTTTAGTACATGAGCAAAGTTTTCTGTCACAATGTGGAGTTAGTAATAATGAAAGTGCGAAACTCAATTTCTCCTTATAGCAGCACGTGAAATATGGTACCAAAATTTATTTATAATGGTCTACCAACATCTAATCATTCCTCTAATGGTACCTAAATACTACGTTAATGTACTGTCTCTAGGTGTCATATTCATAACAAGCTGCCAATTGCGATTACAGGTACGAGTGGTAAATAATCTTGTATCTTGAAAAGGTTGATATGAGTTCGATTTTCAACTCTTGCAAATGAGCAATCAATATTGGGATAAAACGCTCACTAAATTGACTTCGTGATCTTTAGGGAAGTTTTTTTATAGCATACTCTAGATTTACAGTAGGTGAGAAGAAGAAATACAAGGACAAATTATTATTGCCTGTCACACATTTTTTTTTTCTTCCCAGTTAACTCAGACTCATCCCTAAAATAAATGCCAAGATCAGACTTGAAAAGCCTTTATTTTATGCGTAAACTTAAGTTCAGCCTAGGGTAAATAAAGAGGTTGGCTAGGCCAATCACGGTGATTGGCCAATCACCGAAAAAAAACCCAGAATATACAATATAGGATTCACTATATACCATTTGAAAAATTTCGAACATTTTTCAAATGGTATATAGTAAATTCTAGATTGTATATTCTGGGTTTTTTTTTTCAGTGATTGGCAAATTCTGCCAATCACCGTGATTGGCCAAGAATTTCCCGTAAATGACAAAGGAACTAGCCCAACTAGGACTACCATTACTAGGTGTGTGTGAAATTTTCGCAAGTTTGACGAATAAAATAGCAAGTCATCAGATTCAAATACTAGAGAAAATTATGAAGTTAATTAGAGTAGCTTACCAAATCATGTTTTGATAAGGATTTTTTTCCTTTCATTATTTGTACGTCATTTGTAATACATTATTGGGCCGTGATGCGATCGGACTTTTTTTTTACCTTCTTTTTCCACCGTATCTTACTATCTATCTGCCAAAAAAACTCGCAAAATGAAAGCACCACATCATATGGACTTGAATGAAATAATATAAGTGGTTATCGATAACAATAAGTAATTAAGTCGAAAATTCATTATTCAAAGAATGATGCATATATTTATTTGTAGCCTCTTCTCATAAAACATTTTTTGTAGTTGTCAATTAAGACTTACAAATAAGTTCTACTAGCGAACACATTTAAATTTACTTTTAGCATTTCTGATTCAAACCGCAACTTAATATTATTGTCAGCATTAACTTAACACAACCTAATAACACATACGGGTTCAACTATATTAGAAAAAACTAATTTATCGACACATATACATGACCAACAAAATCCAATTACTTCCGGCATTGTGCAATTCAAGCTATTTTACCTGCGCAATAATTTTTTACAGCTTGCATGGTGATTGAAAGTTTGAAACATTCCACACAAGCTAGTACTTCAATTGACAACATATATTTTCACCTATACATATCAACTCTAGATCGAATGTTTATACTTACTCAAAGCAGTAAAAAGTGAGGAGTTAATGAAGGAATAATTTATACTCCCCCTATTCCAAAAATCCACAACTTTGGAGATTATGTAAGGAGGGTAATGTTGTCAGAAATGATTATATTTTCAGAGGCCCCCCTATATATGTCCCTATAAACTGTGCTACATGGCTACTGAAACACCATTTATTTCATTTTATCCCATCTATGCCCCATCTAATTTATTGCTAAGCATCTTTACTAGTGATCATTATATATATGTCCCAATTATTTATATCTATATTTACTTTTTTAATATATATATTTTTTTGTTATTTAAAAGGTGGGGTTTATTATTACAATTACAACTTATAAGAAGAAGAAAAGCAAGGCATCTTTTTCTTTGTTTTATTGTTTGGTGAGAAAAATATCAGCTCAAAAAAACATGGGAAGGTCACCCTGCTGTGACAAGCTGGGGCTTAAGAAAGGACCTTGGACTCCTGAAGAAGATCAAAAGCTTCTTGCTTACATTGATGAACATGGCCATGGCAATTGGCGTGCCTTGCCTTCCAAAGCGGGTACGTTAATCGTGTTTTACTACATTGTTTTCCTTAATTAGTTAATCTCGATTAATCTCCTAGTAGAGTGTCACAACAAGATTAACCCCGGCCATCAGGTAACGCTATTTCATTTACCTGTTTGCGTGCTCATTATATTGTGATCATGATGTTTGATTATTAGGCCTTCAAAGATGCGGAAAGAGTTGTAGACTTCGATGGACTAATTATCTTCGTCCGGATATTAAGCGTGGGAAATTCAGCTTACAAGAAGAACAAACCATAATTCAACTCCATGCCCTTCTAGGCAACAGGTATGTACATACACAACTACACAAGTGATCACATTGTCATTAATTATACACACATTCTCTGTTCCGTAACGTCAGACTTAAGTGGCGCGTACATAACACGACGCGATTCTTCTCATGTGATTAGGTGGTCAGCAATAGCAACACACTTGCCAAAGAGAACAGACAATGAGATCAAGAATTACTGGAACACCCACTTGAAAAAGAGACTAACCAAAATGGGCATAGACCCGGTAACCCACAAACCCAAGAACGATGCCCTAGTCCCGGCTGCAGCCGACTGTGGGTCCCAGCAGTCCAAGAATGTAGCCACCTTGAGCCACATGGCTCAGTGGGAGAGCGCCCGGCTCGAGGCCGAAGCTCGGCTCGTACGCCAGTCAAAACTCCGGTCCAACGCCTCCTTTATATCACCACCTGGTCATCATCACGTGGTAGACCTCCAAGACCAAGTCCTAGACCCGTTGTCGCCGCCGCCGCCGCCACAGCCGAGGTGCGGTCTAGACGTGTTCAAGGGTCATAATTGGCATACTTCATGGCCAAGCAATGATAGTAACCACCCTCAAAATGAAGGGATCGGTATCGGAATCGGTGTCGGAAACGGAGTTGCCGGTGTCATTGGAATGGACTCACCTACGTCCACTCTAAGCTTCATGGGACATGGGGGAGTCATAGAGTTTATGAGGCATAATAGTGCTAATGACACTACTAATCACCACACTAATTACGATCAAGACGATCATCATAATAATAATCAAGGGTTGGTTAAGGAAGAAGGTGATCAGTGGAATAATAATAATCCACCCTTATTATTATCATTTAATGATATGTCATTACCAATTGATCATAATAATCAAGGTGGTGGTACTAATAAAGAGATTATTAGTGGTGGCGACGACGACGATGATGATCGAGACGAGGACGAATTTGATCACGAGGACGAAAACCGAGGTTTCGTTGAAGGGTTTACTAATCTTTTGCTCAGTACGACTATAACAACAACAACTACTACTACCACTACTACTGCTGATGCCACTCGAACTTCGAGCTCGAGTGGCAAAAGTGTGCAAGATGATCAAGGTACATATAATAGTGGTAGTAGTGGTACTACTACTAGTGGAAGTGATGATTATGATCATGAAGATAACAAGTTATATTGGAATAGTATTCTCAACCTAGTTAATTCTTCTCCTCCTCATTCTCCCATGTTCTAATTAATCCCATTATTTGTTGTATGTTCTAATCGAATCATTTTTGATAGAGAAATAAATGTTGATTTATTAATCTGAAATGGATATAATTTATTTCTCTATCAATTTTCCAAATAAAGTTTGATTTTAATAGCTAGACTCATTGGTAGTATATGATCCATTTTTCTTGTATTCGGCTCAATATGTCACTAGTAACAGTTGCTTTCATTGTCACTAATTTAATTCATTAGGTCCATAATCACGTGAACTATCAAAACTCTTTTGTCAAAAATCTTCCAATATTTCGACTCGATTTACATTAGACATGCTGTGTAATACGGAGGAGTACTCAAGTTATCGTCAAATTAAATCCGACGAGTACAAATTGTGTCATACATTTATGTAATATGTGCCTGATCAATAGTGTCTGACTACGCATAGAAACAGTAGGTTTTTTTTCCTAGCAATAGTCAGTAAAAAGGACTTCCATTGATTATAGGCTATTAAAAGAAGAAAATACATAGAGGTCAGAAAAATAAATGTACTTTATTAGATGAAAGAAAAAGGAAGTCAATAGTAGTACATAAGTGATCGATCAACAGATTTTAACGGCATTCAAATAGTAATAAAGTGAATCAGTAGTTATATTATTCTTGACCCATGATCACGTAATAAGGTGACAAATTCTCATAACATAATGAAACTATTTTTTTGTCTATAGGCCGGAACAGAATATGAACACCCAAACTCGTAACGACAATTTCACGTTAGTTCGTACATAGACGAACAACTAATGTTACATGAGATGAATATATGATATGACCTCGTGACAACCATACACAGCAGGTTAATTTCCGGACGATCGGGCCGACCTTATTACTGAATAAATATGAAATGATGATGAACTTAGTTGTCATAGGAGTGAGGAAAATGGTCCAGGGGGGAGAAGAAATTGAATGCTAAAAAAGGGGGGTGTATAATCAATAAGAAGGCTAGGTAATAAAAGTGATTATGTAATAGGGGAGGTGTCCAATAAGAGAGAAACTATGCCATTAATAATAGGACGTCTTACACTTTATTGCTGTTAGTTTCACGTCAACTTCACGTTGCATTACTAAAGAAGCCACAAGGGTATCAATACTTTGTCTTTTTAGCCCTCCCTCCCCTTCTTTTCTAGCTTTCGAACTGTATCTTTTTTGATCTTGTGTCATTGTTTTTGTGTGTGTGCGTAAGTGAGAAAGAGAGAGTGTGTGTCGTGATCATGAAAGTTAGTGTACAAGTATGCATATGGTGTAGTTAGCACAAGGTTTTCAACCTACTCACCTTTGAAAGTTTCGATCAAGATTCCCCTTTCTTTATTTAGATGTGGAGCTAGGGGACTCTAATTAGACCCGACCGTACTGATTCGGACGTAAAAATTCGACCTACTGATGGTCTTAAACCAAAGCTCATCATAATCTAACTGCTGAAATCAGATAGTACATGATTTAAACTCAACTTCCGTTTGAAAATTAGAAATGCTGTTTTATATAATCATCAAATGAGCAAAAATTAGCGAAATGCTATTTCATTGGTGGTAATTCCGCCCATGGTTAGACCCGGCAGTAAGATTGGGTTATGCCATACGTGATATAGAGAGGCTAAGGTGTGATAACATAAGCAAGCATGTATTCCACCAAAGAACAAATTTAGATGACTAATTATTAGACCTTTAGCATATGTCTTATAGTGACGTAGCTGAGTAAGTGAGATCAAGAAATTCACCTCCGATTAAAGAAATTCACCTACGATCAAGAAATTAGACTTTAACAAGAGCCGTTTGAACCCATATTAGTGTTTAATTATCAACTACAAGTAGAGTTAAATTGTGAAATAAGTATAAACCTGCCCAAAAACAAGCAGAATTTGAGGGTCTTACGCTTTAAACAGGGTCAATTGCACCCAATTGAGGCAATGTATGTGGCTCCCCCCTGCTTATGATATCGACCGAGCCTTAAATTTACGACCTTGACTTGTAGTCATCAGTAATTAGGATAAAAAAAACTAGCCATATGATATGCCTCTGTCCACCCTATTGAAGTCTCGAAAAGCAAGACCACTTCAGTAATAACAAGTTAATGTAAACGTGATTGAGAAGACAATTTAGTAATGTGGGTCTCTCTATAAATGTAAAACGAGGATTTTATTACGTTTACGATAAGGAGAAAAGCCCACACAACTTAAGTATCGGGGAGACCTATAAATTGAGGGAATGTGTGGATTCTGGTGAGCCACAGAGGCCAAGATCTTATGGGATAACACTAAACAGATCGACCTCCAAGTTCAATGCCCATAAGATACGGGATAATAAACAATGGGGTCGTCACCTTTAAGTTTCACTGCTGCCTCCAGTTTTCCCATATGGTCCAGTGTAAACGAAAATAATAATAACGAATTCGCATTAGAATTTGAGGTCAGCTGATACGACTTATTGTGTGAAACTAACCCGGCTATCCTAACTTTAAGGAGTGGATAAAAGACGAGACAATACTAAAATTGGTCTAACAGGCTCAACCACGTTATTAGCTCAGAGCCAACTAGCTCGATAATGGTAATATCCATTGCAAGAACGTTAGCACATTATGAGTCCTGCACACTCCATAGTCGACTCAAACCCATCCAGAACCGAATGGTGCTCTAAAAGGAAAACAATTGAGAAAGAAAATCATACTATTTTTGGTAATTCACCATGATCTCTTAAAAAAAATCTCTTCGGTCAATTTCAAGCAACAAAGAGAAATGGATGAAATGCAGAATTACATGCAGTTGGAGCTAATGCATGAACCGTACAGTTTGGAGGCTATTGAATACGCTACAACCTATTCTGAGGCACATGCAAAGTGAACAAGCAAAGACAAGTCAAACAACATACAAGCATTTTGGAGTTCTCACTTCCACAACTTCCTCAGTGACATGTTCTTTTCAGTGTCCTTCTTCATCACCTTTGCCACCGCCATCTCGAAATCTTCCTGTGTAACATGTATCCTCCTCTCCCTCAAAGCAAACATACCTGCTTCAGTACATACAGCCTGCATATAACATAAAGGACGGCCAATTAGTTTTAGGGAAAAAAAACAGTAGAATCTCCATAACAATCTGAAAAGTAGGTCCTAAAATGATCTTTTGATCAAGAGACAAGAGATCAGGTGTGAAGGAAAAATTAATATGTAAAAGGCAGAGCACTAGAGGGACAAGTATGAAACACAAGAGATCGGGATAGTGAAATTTACATCAATTATATCCCAGCAACGTCAATTGAGTTCCTATGTATTTTCTTATATTTACTTTACAAAATGAAACCTACCCAAAGGAAAGTTTGGAACAGTAATATAAACGATATAAAAACAAAGAAGACAAAAGAACTCCATTAAGATGTATTGCAACATCGAACATATCACCTAAAGTTTTAATGAAGACCAGCCATCAGGCTGATAAGCTAATCAAGTTTTTGTTGTCACAAACTTTTTATCTTTAAAACTCTGGTCCACCTTAAATCCCCTCCATAATTCCCAAAATAACCTAGAATAATGTGGAAATAACAGGACCGCCACGAAAAGCTCTCAATTTAGAATGTGTTGCAATAGCATCGACCATATAACCCTAAGTTCTTTTGAGAATATTGACAGATTTCTTCACCATGTTTCCTTACTTTCGAGAACTCAATGTCATCTACAGTGTACACAGCATTTCTTGTGAGAGCTTACATTCCAAAATGCCCCTACACAACATTGAAGGAGTCCCCAAGAAAGAAGAAGGAATACAACAACCACAATGCAAGGTCTCATGTCTCATCTTTCTCAGCTCATGGACAAATGGACAACCAACCCCAACAACCCAAAGAGGCAAGTATCAACATGCAGAGACATATTTTGACTTCTCCAATTGAAAAATAAGTCCATCTCATGAGAATGCCTAATTATAGAATCCTCGGGTTTGGGGGGAGGGTTCTCGTTCCAAAATAAGAACATCAATCTGACCCACCCTCTTCTATCGAAACAAGATCAAATAAAATTCAAGTGAGGAGCTCAAAGTTACATTAATAATCAATCTCGACAAAACTCCAGAGCAACAGTGAGCATACATTACAACCAATTAGCTCAAGATGAAAGCAAAACCACACCCAACACAATCACTCTTTAACCATCAATTGAACCTAAGAATAAGGTTTTGCCTTTAAAATGGGCTTGTAGTAACCAGAAAACCACAAAAGCCCCAAATTAGACTGATAACAAACCCAACAATCAATACTAACAATACATTTAAAGAGCTGAGTTGTACCAAAGAGTTGGACTAAGAAAAATGACAAAAGAGACAGAGTAAAAATGTTGCCGCGGGCGCAAACACAAAAGATAGATTCTTGTGACAGACAAGGCCACCAGGTAGTTCGGGAGATGATGGGGGTTGGGATAAATGAGAAAAGTATGTAATAAGAGCTGGGGAGCCAAGAAAGTTAACCAGGCAGGCCACATGACAAGGCTGAATCCGCTATTGAGCAGGGCCTGTAGGGTCTTAGAGGTGGGCTGGGGAGAGCCAGTAAGAGTCTCACAAAATCTCCATAAAAAATAATACTCCGTATTCTATTAGAAACAAATTAATATTTTGGGATGTTTGGTTCTTAAAAGTTGACATGCAATTGCATTAAGATACCTATAGACTAGAGCAAGGATTATATAGCATCTTTCAGACACGAAAGTGGTAGCCATGCATTAAAAAAGGTCCGGAACACTTTCAGATATAAAACTTTTCTTCCTCTCTCCACACTAGGGGTGGGGGGGGAAGCGGTTGTGGAAAGGCATATCACAATAGTATTATGGTACATCAGTGGCTAACAAAGAGAAAGACGCTTAGTTTGGAGATTTTCAAAAGCTAGAGATATCAGCAACAACAACATCAAAAAACATAGTCAGCTGAACGCGCTTCGGGCAAGCAGCAAACAAATTTGGTACCACAAACATAGAGAGAGAAGGATTTGCAAACCTTGAGCTCTGCACCAGAAGCTCCATTCATTTTTTCTGCAATCTTTTTCAAATCAATCCCACGCATCAAATTCATTCTCCTTGAATGGATCTTCAGGATGTCAGTTCGAGACTGAAAAGGTGAAGGATAGACAATTAGCAAAATAGCATAACCCACTCTCACACACACGAATATGTAGAAACTATTTGGAGTAGATCCAAGTGCATATAACACCAAAAGTTGACTAATACTACTACTTGGTCTCAACACTACTGTATGCCCTGTATAGAAGAAAATTTGCGAGCTCAATCCCCGCCCTTTTTTATTTGAAAGGGGGGGGGGATGTTCCATAAATGGTAAGCCCATTTTCAGGCAACTTACTAGCACCAGTAAATCAAATACCAACATGATCAATCGTACACAGAAAAGGAGGGGGCACAAATAAGAAGGTGTTGCAGCAAAAAAGACTCTGTTCTAAGAAGTCATGGACTCCAAAATATCCAGACAGATTTGTTCTCGTCAGAGCACTAAAGGGATCACAGGGAGCCGCGCCAACAAGGCACAGTTGAAGTAACTAGTAAAAGAGCCTCACTTTCAACAGCTTACAGACCAAAGTATTGCTATGTGCCAAGGATTACTAAAACAAATGTATCACAGACCTGGCTCTCTAACTGAACATGATTTGTCTGATGTAGAAAGAGATGCAAAGATAAAATCAATTACGTGACTATAATAAGTAGACTTACGTCTTCATTGGGATTGGGGAATTCGATCTTCCTGTCAATCCTTCCAGGTCTAAGAAGGGCTGGGTCCAATATATCAATGCGGTTGGTAGCCATCAACACCTACAAAAATCATGTGCATAAGTAGAAAAACATAAGCCGAACAGGAAAATTAAAGAACTAATTAAGATGAAGTGATTACTTTGATTTTGTTTGAAGCTTCAAATCCGTCCAACTGATTAAGAAGCTCCAACATAGTTCGCTGCACTTCACTATCGCCATTTCCAGACCCAGACTCCATTCTAGCTGATCCAATGCTGTCGATTTCATCCATAAAGATAATAGATGGAGCATGTTCTCTGCACAACAGCAACATAAATAGTTAAGACATTGGACAGCAGAGAATTCTTGAAATTCTGATAGAAGTAACAAGAGGCAAAACAGGGGTGCCGTATGATATTGACAAACCTGGCCATGACGAAAAGTTCTCTGACCATCCGAGAACCTTCTCCAATATACTTCTGGACCAACTCTGAACCAGATACCCTTATGAATGTACAGTCTGTGTGATGAGCCACCGCCCTTGCAAGTAGGGTTTTGCCAGTTCCAGGTGGACCATACAACAGAACTCCCTGTATGGATATAAACGATAGATATAAGTGACTAACAGCTGGGGAACTATACTGCAAAGGCCAGGAACAGTGAAATGAGTACTGTTGAAAAGAAACGGGTCAAGTTTACCTTTGGTTGAGCAATACCAAGACTTTCAAATAACTCAGGATGTTTGATTGGAAGCTCGATAACCTATAAACAAACGAAGATGATCACATTCACAGAATACCAAAAAAAAAAAACGTGGTTGTCAACTACGATTTGCAATCGGGAGGAGATTGTGTGGAAGCACTGAGATGAAATAACGCCTAACCTCCTTAATTTCTTTAATTTGCTGGTCCAAACCACCAATCATGTCGTAGGTAGAATCAGGAACTTTCTCGACTTTCATGAGGTTCACTAAAGGATCAACCTTACTGGGTAAAACCAGATGGAGTACATAGCTATCATTGCGAAGAGCAACTCTTGTCGATGGAGTGAGTTTTGTTATGTCGATGTTCTTATCAATATCAACCACATATTTACCTTCCGGATGAACCTGTAAACAGTTACAAACTTACAATCATCAGAAATTCCACTCCATATCAAATCAATGAGCCTATCTCCAATTCTCATAACATATAATTGAGTGCTTGAGCAATGGAAACATAGTAGTTCACACATAACACCAAGCAGCATATGCAATGAACATCAGTTTTACACTATAAAGCAAGAAAAGATTCAGATGCAGCGAGCATACCTTGACCAAGACCTTAGACTTCCCCATGATCTTGACAACCTCCCCAACATATGATCCAGGTTCCTGAAGAAGCATTAGTTCTTCTTTAAGCATCCTGACTGAAAATATTACAGAAAATATTAGGCCAACTATGCTACATGCATAAAAAGAAGTGGACATTTAAGCATTTTTTTAAGCCCCAGCATGTTGGCTTGAAAATCAAATTAGATATGGAAGGGGGTAAGTTAGCCATACATCTAAGAACATCACTGACTACAAACCACAACAAAAAGAGGTCTTGAGCATATATGAATAAAAAACGAGCTGAACTCAATGGACTATTAATTTTACACCATAGAAAACAAAAGAACTCTACCATTCAATAAACTGAAAACAAACAGAGCTGTAACGATGCAAGGATCTCTAAGAGAATACCTACGCATCAATAGACCGATTGATGAATAGCATTCAGACTTCTATAGACATGAGACAGCTCACAGTTGAAGGAAGACTGAAAATCTAGTTCATTTACTACTCAAAAGAGGATCAAATGAAATCCAAGAAACGAAACACTCATATCACCAACAATGGAGAAGTAGTTGGGACCCAAACAACACTATGAAGCAAGGACAAGAAGACATCAAACAGAAATTATTTTACAGACAATAAGCCAGGTGAGTCTTCAACGTAACCCTACATGAATCCACTCAAATTGAACAAAATAGACAGTGGCACGTCGTCATAAGCAAGTACAACTCAGCTCATTGTCCGTGTGGTCAAGATTAGAGCAGCAGAACCGATATCTTCCACTATCACTCAATCCAAAATAAAATAAACTCCAGCTTTGACAACCTTTCTCTTCAAAGAGCTGGAACACGAAATTGCACACTTTCTAACAGTGCGAAACATCAATGTCACTACTGCATATATCCATTAATATTTACGAGTTATGTGACTTAGTCCACCAAAATCATCTTTGATACCTAACTTATGGTCATTATGCAACCGGACCATGATATATGCAGCACATCGAGTCTTCAGTTTCCGAATTTACATGTAAAAACCCAGATGTTATCATCAAGAATTGACCTAACATACCGAACAAGTCAATACTACAGCGGTAAGTACTAAGGCCGGGTTTCGTTACACTAATTTCGCTAAGCGAAGTTTGTCCTAGTTAAAAATCGCTATGTCGGCACAATTTACTTCAACTAGCTAACCCTAAAAACCAAGCGAATTGGTGCACCAACACAATTTCCACAATCGATCGCTCCGAAAACCCGATAAACATCCAATAAACACCATCATTCAGAACATCCAAAGTATTCCCCAATTACACACGAACAATCAGGCAATCAATCGACCCACCATAAAATTAGGGCTTTAATTACAAAAACAAAGATAAACCCAGATATAAATTGGATCGAATTAATCATAGGACAGTGCAATTGATACAGAAACAAACAATTTTAGAAAAAAAAATTAGGGTTTTGATTTGGGGGAAAAAAGAGGGGTACCTTGGGAATTTTCCTCATTACGATGAGCTTCGAGACGACTGAGATCGAGGGCTTTCTGACGCCGGATGTGCTCGAGTTCGTTGATGCGTTTATTGTAATATTGCCGTAAACCGTCGCCGTGAGTGGTGGCGCCGCCCATTGCTACCGGAGTACTACGCTCTGTCTCAGCTATCGCCATTGTTTTTTTGGTGTGTTAGTAAATTGGGAAACTTCTAGGTTGCGCTACCGAAAGATCTATATTTATAGGAGTAACCGAGTGAGTGACTTGCTTAGGAGGAAAACACAATTTTTCTTTTCTCTTTTTCTTTTCTTCACCTATAAATAAAGAAAAATAATAAAAAGCGGCCTAAAAAATTAGGGGCGATAATTTTGCGAAGAAAGTAATTATTATCGCCAAAACAGATTTATTGAATCTGATCTATGTAATGGATATATTTGCCTTGGAATATGTTGATTTGTTTTGACAAAATCATCACCCAAAATTAGATCATCGTGGTTCTTTAAAGGAAAGAGGAAAACAAAAAGAAGTTTGTCATGTGGTTTGTAGTGAACCGTTCGTTTATTTCCAAATGGTCGTTTTAAGATGGTTTGACCATTTTGATCTTAGATTATGGTCGAGTACGTGTATCACAAGTTGCACAACGGTGTTATAGAGAACGAGATTAAGAAGCCCTGTGTATCTGTAATGAAGAACTGAACCAGTTTCATATATTCGCAATAATAGATATGGGACTTGGATTTATTCAACGTATCTAACTCTAATCACTCCACGTGTTTACTCAAATGAAATTACTTCCAGAAACTTCTTTGATTTTTCCGATTGTGGTAAACAATAAGGGAAAACATGACCTATGTGGCTATGTTTAGTGTGAACCTAACTATGATCCGCATTTGAGCTTCGACAAACTAAACTCAACCCTCAACCGAGTGAAATTGGGTCTACTATACGCAACTATGCCAAAGTCGGTACTTAACTTACTGATAGTCTAGTCGAAATTTGCTATCCACCGTACACGCATCCACTCTTCAAGCTCCGGAGTAGAGGCGAACGAAAGAAACCCCAAATTCCACGGCCCATGAAAACATGAGATTATGACCACCACCGGTTCACCACCATGCTTCACCGGTCGTCACTATAATGCTCGGCCGCATCTCCTCGATTTACCACCGCACTTCCTTCATTTTCACCCAAAAAAACAAGGTTTGTTCATCACTATCTTTTCTCTCTCCTACCCAATTTTGCACTATATTTCCAACTTCTTTCATTGATTCTGCACCATTTTCGGCTTCTTCCCACAAAGTAAGCGATACCCATGTGAAATCTCCATCTGTTAATTACTGCAATGTAGGAAAGATCGTATCTTTGAAGTTTTCTAGTCTGTTGAGTGATAAGAATGTTGACAACTTTAGTGTTAGTACTGCTTCTGTGAATGAATTGTTACTGAGAATTTCTCATGTGTGCCCTGAAATTGTGCGGAAATGTCTGCGTGTTTGTAATTGGAAACCTGAGCATGTGTGTGATTTGTTGTTGGGTTGTCGAAAATCGGGGTTTGATGCTAGGGTTGTTGAGTGTTTGTGGGAAATTTTTAGGAGGGTTGGTGATTGTAATGAGGGTTTCAAGCATTTGCCCAAGTCTTTTGAGGTTTTGGGTTCTATGCTTGTTAATGTGGGGTTGTTTACGGAGGCTGAGTCCTTGCTTTCTGAGGCGGAAAGACGAGGAATTTTATTGGCTAGTGATGAGATTTTCAGTGGCTTAATTGAGGGGTATGTACATGCTGGTGAATTGGAGAGGGCTCTTGTCTTGTATGATAAGATTAAGGAGCGGAGTTTGGTCCTATCATTGTCGTGTTATCGATCAATTGTTGATGGTTCAGTAAAAGAGCGTGAAGTGGAGCGGGTGATCAGTGTTTATGAGGATGTGGTGGGGGTGGGTTTTGAATTTGGTGATGCTGAAACCAGGAATTTGGAGACTGTGATCTGGTTTTTATGCTGGGATGGGAAGATTAAGGAAGCAAGGAAACTCCTTCGAAAGATTGTTGCTACTGGATGGAGACCAAGTAGAGTGATTTTGAGTGAGATTGCAAATTTGTATTGTGAGAAGAGGGATTTTGAAGAGGTTTTGAATTTCTTTTCGGAGATGAAATGTGTGCCAGATATTTTGGTTGGTAATAAGGCAATACATTTGTTATGCAGATGGTTTAGCATTGACAGAGCAGATTCTTTCTTGTGGGAGCTAGAGCAGCTAGGTTTTAGTCCTAATGAAAGAACTCTCGGCATCTTTATCTCTTTCTGTTGCCGTGATGGAAGATTAAGAGATGCATTTTGTTATCTATCGGAGATAATTTCCAGAGGCTTGAAACCTGATAAGCATTCCTATAATGCACTGATTAGTTCTTTGTTCAAGGTAGGCATGAAGGAGCATGCTCGAGATATTCTCAATGATATGATTGAGAATGGAATAAAACCCGATCTGGCAACTTTTAGAGTTCTTTTAGCAGGGTACTGTGAAGTTAGACAGTTTAACGATGTGAAGCTTCTGATTAATGAGATGACAAATAGGGGTTTAATTCATCTCTCTCCATTAGAGGATCCACTTAGCAAAGCCTTTTGTGTTTTGGGCCTTGACTCACTGACTGTAAAGGTGAAAAGGGACAATGATGTCAGAAACTTTAGAGCAGAGTTCGCTGATGAACTAGGGAATGGGCTTTACCTAGACACAAATTTGGTTGAGTTTGAGAAGACACTAACTCGTGTTCTTGAGGAAGCGTTGGTTCCAGACTTTAATTTGCTACTGATGAGCCAATGTGGTAACGGAAATGTGGAAGAACTACTGTTAAGGGTAGACGATATGGTTCAATGGGGACAGGATTTATCACCTCCTGTTCTCTCAGCAGTGGTAAGTTTGCTGTCTAATTCAAGGTGCCATATCAAGGCGATGCCGGGCCTACTATGTAATATGTCTCAGTTGTTTGACAGATTGGATCATGGAACTCTCAATTTGCTAATTCAGACTTTGTGCAAAAAGGGCTTTATTGAGAAGGGCATGCTACTCTTTGATGAAATGCACAGAAAGCACTTACTAATCACCAATTTAACATACAATTATTTGCTGGTTGGCCTGTGCAATCTGGGGAGGCTAACTGATGTTGTTGGTTACTCGGGTCTTTCAAGCACAGGATCCTGGTTGCCTGAATGGAGACACGTTGTTGTTGTCTTGGATAGTTTATGCCAAAAAAGAATGCTCAAGGAAGTACTCGAGTTTTTTGACATCATGATGACCACTGACCCTGACTCACAGAAGGAAGTTTGTGACTTGTTCCTTCAAAAGTTGTGTTCTGCTGGTTTCACAAGTGTGGGGCACAACCTAATTAACGAACTTAGACAGAATTACAAGCTGGATCACTCAGTCTACAGCCATCTTATTAGAGGGCATTGTGAGGAGAAAAAATTAGGTCAAGCCTTAACGATATTTGATACATATCTAGATGAAAACCTCCCCCTGTCAGCTGATGTTATTTCGAATATGGTACCTTCGCTATGCAAGGCTCATAGATTCCAACAAGCAGTTGCTCTGAAGGATACAGCTCTGAGAGAGCATCCTTCTATTGCATATTCCATTTACAGTGCTCTTGTCAACGGTTTCTGTAAGGCTGGAAGGGTTAGGGAAGCAGATGACCTGATCCTTGAAATGTTATCAAAAAATCTTCTTCCAAGTAGTGAGGTTTATGGTACTCTGCTTCAGGGTCATTGCCGAAATAGTGACCTAAAGACAGCTAAAGAGATGTTTTGCTTCATGATAAGGAGGAGAATCAGTTTGCCACTATCCGCCTATGGAGAAATGTTGAGCCTGCTATGTAGAAAAGGAATGTTACATTGTGCACAGGGTCTGAAGAAGCTCATGCTTTTAGGACACAACGTTTCCTGTTCCGTTCTATATAACGTCTTTATATTCCACCTTTTCCAAACAGGTAATCATACCCATGTCAATGCACTTTTGGATGAACTAGAAGGAACTGGACTGCAGCTTGATGAAGTAGGTCACAATTATCTGGTACACGGGTTTTCAGTTTGTGACGACATGCAAAGGTCAATCAGATACTTGAAAGATATGATCAATAAGGGCCTTAGACCAAGTAACCGTAGCCTGAGAGCAGTTACATCTCATCTATGTAGCATTGGACAGGTTCAGAAAGCTTTAGAAATTAGTAATCTAATTGAGTCTAGAGGCTGGCATATTTGTTCTACTGTACATTATGCAATCCTGGACGGACTTCTGTCTGATGGTAGGATTCTTGAGGCCGAAAGAATTGTGTCTCAAAGTCAGGAGAAAGGTCTAATATCGGACACTATCTGCTATAACAAGTTTATAAGGAAGTTTGGAGAATATGGAAGACTGGAAACAGCAGTAAATCTCCTAGATCAAATTTTGATTGGGAGAAGCGTACCTGAGTCTTCCTCTTATGATTGCATAGTTCAGAGGTTTTGTGACTTCAACAACTTGGATCGTGCTATGGATTTCCTAACCGAGATGTTACGTAGGAATCTTAAACCGAGCTTAGATACATGGGACTTGCTCATCGAGAAGTTCTGCGTACAAGGATATACCGCAGAAGCAGAAGGGGTTCTGATTTCAATGGTCAAAGTTGGCGAAACTCCTACCAAGAGAATGTACTCATCCGTCATTGATAGATATCGCCTTGAGAATAATTTGCCCAAGGCATCAGAAGTACTGCACAGAATGCAGCAACATGGTTACGAACCTGATTTTACGACACAGTGGTCTCTGATTAGCAGCTTAAGCAACTCTGGGGACCGGAAGGGTGCTCATCAAGGTTTCCTGTCTAGGCTGTTGGGTGGCAGTGGATTTCTCACCGGAAATCGTACCAAGTCCAATCGGTAGTAATCTAGATCAATGTTGATAAATGAACCTGCCCTGTGATTTTGTGTATCAGATAGGTTGATTCTCAGCACCAAGAGTGCATCCTTGCGTAAGAATGTACATAATATACATTGTGTCCTCTGCATTTGTACAAAACAATACCCGTACACCGTATAATCGTATCATATAATTTCAAATTCATTCTATACAATGTTGTTGATGCTGTTTTTCTTAATACATTTTTCACATTCGCAATGTTACTACAAAATTTTCCAACCAACGATGGCAACAGCCTTCATGGATAATGCATTACAAAAGAAAAAACAATGTTTCTTCTTTGTGAAGTTTGCCTTGTTTGTGACTTGAACAAGAATTCATGAAACCTCATCAACTGACGCCAACAAGACTGTGTCCACGTTCCTTCCGAATTCCAGTATCATCCATCAGATTTCTTACATCCTCAGCACCATCCCATTTGTTTGCTGAAGCAGATATACTCGAAAACAAGACATAGTCGCCACTCTGATCTTGTCTCCGTTTCAGCAACTCCCTGTAAGCCTGTAACCCAAACTCCACATGTCCATGAAGCTTGCAAGCTCCCAGCAGAGTTCTCCAAATGGTTGCATTTGGTTCCATCTTCATTTCCTGTACGAAAGCAAAAGCTTCACTTAGAAGCCCAGCACGCCCAAGCATATCCACCATACAGCCATAATGTTGAATACTGGGTTCAATGCCGTATTCATCCTCCATCAGCCTTAAATAGTTCTGCCCCTGCTCGACCTGTCCTGCGTGACTGCAAGCAGTCAAAACAGCAATGAATGTGATACCATCAGGCCTGACTTTCTCTCCTTCCAGTCGCGCAAACATTTCAAGAGCTTCTGTAGCGTAACCATGGAAAGCCAGGCCTCCAATTATAGAGTTCCAGGAAGAAATATCCGTCTCCCTCATGCTCTGAAACACTTCAAGTGCAACCCGAATTCTGCCACATTTGGCATACATGTCAATAAGAGCATTCCCAAGTAGAATATCCAGCTCTCTCGTACCCATCTCGAGAATTGTACCATGGATCTTCATCCCCGTTTCCAAGTCCCCTAAATCAGCACACGCCGATAACAAGCTCAACATAGTGACCTCATCTGGCACCTCTCCAGTACAACTCATCTCTTCATACATCTGTAATGCCTGCTTCGGACAACAACTAAGCACATATCCTGAAATCATGGCATTCCATGTAACAACATCTTTACGAGGGGCTTGCTCGAAAAGCTCCCACGCCTTCTCCATATCTCCTCTTTTCACATAAGCAGTGATCATCACATTCCAAGAAACCATATCCTTAACCGGCATTCTATCAAACAAACCCCTAGCATTCGCCATGTCTCCTCTCTTAGCATACCCTGATGTCATTGCAGACCAGGCAACAACATCCCTTTTCGCGGCATCATCAAAGAGTTCCCTAGCAATGCTGATGTCCCCCAAATTAGCATGAAAAAATATAAGGGTATTCCTGACTGATGCATTTGACTCGAAACCGAACTTCAAAACCCTGCCATGAATTCCCTGTCCCATACTAACCCAACCAAGCCTTGTACAAGCTTTTAGGACAAACGGGAACGTGTAATTATCCGGCTTTACGCCGGTTTTATCCATCTGAGCGTAAAAGTAAACAGCTTTTGCAGGATTCTGACTCTGAGCTGAGCCCCTGATCATAGTATTCCACAGGAAAATGTCTGGTTCAGGAATTTGATCAAACAGTTGGTGTGCATACTCAATGGCGCCATAAATGGCGACTGCGCCTGTGAAAATAAGGTCTTTGATGGCCGAGGATTCGAAGCCGAAGCCATTGATGAGCAAGTGAGCATGCATTTGCTTGAGGGTTCGGAGATTCTTTATCTTGTGCCATACGCTTGACGTTGAGCGTGTAAGATGGTTTGGGCTCGTGCCCTGTTTCTTTCTTAGCATCAGTGTGTCAACTTCAAATGTGCGCAAATATGACCGTTCTTGTTCTTTTCGCCTGAAATTTTTCGTGTTAACTTGAATTTTATACTCGTACACCGTATGTATTAACTCTACTAAAATCATTTGAATATGACGTTGATCGATTATAAAGTTGAAGACAATAAAGACCAGAATTTTTTTTACGATGAAAGGTTCTTTAGATTCTATTATCGTGATTATTTCACCTTCTAACAAAAATGTCCGTGTACGTAGGTCACCATGAACAATGTCACTTGAGTCAAATACACAAAATACAAGATTAAGTGCTTGTGTATCTTTCATTCTTTCATATGTCAACGTGGTAGTCTTTTTGCTCGAGCTCGAGATATTTGGTCTTAAAAGAACTTTTTGATTGTTATGACATAATGTTGTGGATTTGTACACAAAAGATCAGATAAAGATAAGAGCAAACCCATTATATTGTGATTTGTGAGTAGCAAAACTCGTTGTTCATCGAAAAGTGTACGAGGACTACGGACAACAGACGACTTGTCTTATAATGAAATTGATGTGTTTGAGTTGGTCCCTATATATCTAACATGTCTGCAAAAAAGTTCAAATCAACATTTCTTCTTTAAACATGATAAGATGTAATTAGGGTATAATGAATGATAGTAGTTGTTGTCGTGTTATTATTGATGAGGGGTGAACCCCCTATTTATAACGTTACAATAGCTTGTACCGTAAGACAGAGATCTACTCCTATTATTCCATAATATTATTCCTACCATAAGTCTAATATTCCCTTCCTAATACAATTTAGGAATACTTCCTAATCCTCTAACACCCCCCCTCAAACGCATGGTAACTTTGCAAAAGTTTCCATGGGTTTGAAAATTACAATAATTGTGTAACAAAAAAAAAATCATAGTATCCGTAGTAGCTTGAACGATCCGCAATCCCTCGTTCATCCTTGTTCAGCATCATTCGGTTTGATGGTACCGAAAAACCAAAATTGTCTGTTTGTACGGTTTACTGGACACCGAAAAACCACGTAGTTTGTTTGTCACGGTTTGATGGACACCGTAAAACCAAATTCGTACGGTTTAGTGGACACCGAAAAACCAAATTTGTAATTCAGTTTTGATGGAACTGAAGAAACCAACCATTAATTCGGTTTGATGGTACCGAAAAACCAAATTTGTTTGTAGTTGTTTGTTTGTTAAGGGTCGAAAAATCGTACGACCGAATCGTAGTAGTAAAGGGCTGGACGTAGAAGAACAAAGGAATTGGGGTCAGCTTGCTTTAGGTTTTGAACGAACAAGGGGGTGTACGTAGAGCATCATGGTTTTGTTTGATTTGCCATAGGAATTTGGGTAGACTTGTAGGGTAAGAAATTGGGTACGTATTTTATTTTTATTTGGTTTGTTTTGTAGCTAATAAGAAATCAAGAGTATGATAAAGATTATCACGATCAAATCCCGCCGGTGGGCGCCTTAGATTATCAGCCCACCGGCAGGGCAGCGGAAG
Source organism: Spergularia bocconei (assembly GCA_963457585.1). NCBI lineage: Eukaryota > Viridiplantae > Streptophyta > Magnoliopsida > Caryophyllales > Caryophyllaceae > Spergularia > Spergularia bocconei. The sequence continues at coordinate 3,878,543 of OY734951.1, read as the reverse complement.
CGATTTGCAGAGTCCTCTAGAAAAGAGGCTCTGATACCATGATAAGATATTAGGGTATTGAATGATAATAGTTGTTGTCGTGTTATTATTGATGAGGGGTGAACCCCCTATTTATAACGTTACAATAGCTTGTACCGTAAGACAGAGATCTACTCCTATTATTCCATAATATTATTCCTACCATAAGTCTAATATTCCCTTCCTAATACAATTTAGGAATACTTCCTAATCCTCTAACAGTTCTCTATACATGATACAATTAAATTAGTGGTATCAAAACAAATGAAAAACGTGATGCCTAATTTGCGAGTGTATACACTGTACACAATACTAACAAATTATGTAATTGTGCTAATTCATTGAATAATGTCTACTTATACAATCTAAGACAAAGCAGAGTACTTATCATTACCTAATGACCTAATTAAAGCAATGTTTAGTAATTAGTAGCATGGGTGCAAGTTGACGAAGAGCGATTGTTAATCAGTGATAATTAGGATATCTAATCTAATCTAATTGCGAATGGTCGTGAAGATATTACGCATGACCAAATTGAAGGAGGATCACCAACATATAGAATTTCCATAATTGGCAAGCAATTTGGAGAAAGTAGACATCAAATAAAGGGTTTATTTGGTTCCTTTAAGCATGCCAAAAATGGATGGTATTTATCTTTTGGTGAAAGAATTGGTTTAATTTAGTAGGAACAAATGGATAAACTTGAGGGGAAAAGTAGGAGTATTTATAAGGATGGATGAGTTGAATTATGTTCTTTAAGTTGTAAGATATTAGTTATGTACTCGTTAAATTTCAACTTTGTTACATTATTGTATTAGGTACGATTTCCTAATATAATATAGACATGTTATATAGTAAGGATGCCAAACAGTCGATTATAATTATGATTATTATGAATTATGATGAACAATTGTTTTTATTGGAAACTTAATTTTTTTGAATATGTATGTGGATATATAGCATTTTGAAATCATTGTCATAGGTCATAAAAGGTTAATAAAAATACCATAGCTTAGTAGCCAATGTGCATGGGACACTAGCTATAACTTGTAAACTAGCTCTTGAAACTTTGAAAGCATTGAAATTCAAGTCACTTTATTGACTCATCCTTCCAATCGAAGTAACTAGAAATAGTAATGACTTCCTAATTAAGCAACTTATTATAATCAATAATTTCAATTGAAATATAGTGATGCTTACTTGCTTAGAAACACACTACAACACCATTTTGATAAACACATAAAATATGGATCATGATGCATGCCATAAATCTTGTGGCTAATGAACTTTAATTTGTTGTCACCCTTTAAAGTAAGCACACTTATGACAAATTATTTTTTATCGTCCTCCAAACTTTTATATTTAGTGTTTTAAAAAAAACTCTCAATCTTATTAAAATTATACGAAATATATTCATTAAAACAAATATCATAATCGTCGAAAGTTGTTATACAACTATAAAACTATTACATCTATAAGTGAAAGACGAAGAACCGTACATGCTGCACCACATGACCAAATTAAAGTTTCATATCATAATTAACCATGCATATAGTTTATTCTAATAGATTTGTTAGCCTAACTCTATTTAATTAGAATATAAAGTCTTAATTATACTACTACGTATTAGACTTGACTTCAACACAAAATGTGCCACCTCGGCTGGTATCTTGTCATGGCTTCATGCTGGAACTTGGGAAACAGGCCCCACTTTTACTGTTCTGCCACTCTGATTGGCTCACTAAAGCTCAAGTTAGGCCTGCTTAATTAATCTTTAATCCCATTTTCTATTCATAGTTGCTATTACTAATAGTCTAATCAACCAATAATATCTCGGATCATAAATCACAAATACTATCCTGGATCACCTAACCGGCTAACCCAAATGCTTTGGACAGATATAAGTTAAATTGTTAACTCCAAATACACCCCCAAATGTCCTATCGGCTATGACTAGGCATAGAGGTGGCCACGGCCGTGCGGGCCAGTGCTAGTGCCGGGCCTCACCGGGCTAGTGCTCCAAAAATCGAGCACTAGCACTAGCACTAGGTGACCGGGCTAGTGCCAGTGCTCGATTTTTGGGGCACTGGCACTAGCCCGCAGTGCTTTGACCGGGCTTTGACCCGGGTTTGACCGGGCTAGTGCCGGGCGGGCCAGTGCCTCAGCCGCAAAAAAATAAAAATAAAAATAAATAATTGATATTCCAAAAAAGAGGGG